>CM062652.1:70611808-73011808 GCA_031772095.1 Zeugodacus tau | reverse complement strand
CGTCTTTGAATGCAACTCTGGCTGTGGCTGTGGCTTTGACTTTGAAGTTGGCTTTGAGTTACTGCACACTTTGTTGTTGCCGCTGTCCAACTACTTGCTTGCTTTGAAGGGAATGAAAAATAGCAAAAGAATCTAAACAAAGGCGAAATAAATTCTTTGCAATGTAAAATACAAGTAGTAAACGCTTCAAGCGCTCGGCCAAGCTTTGGTGCGCTTCACTCTTCGCGCTTTGCTTTTCGCTGTGCGCCTGTTGAGATTCCTTCTAGTCGTTCAGTCTTTGACTTCTCGCGTTTATGTAATTTGACCGCGGCTGCTAACCTTGTTTGTTTTGTCGAATCTAGCTTGTTGCTGCTTCCTTTCTCATTATTCGATTTGCTGTTATTGCTACCGCTCTTTGTTGTTGTGGTCTTTTGCTCTCTTTTATGCCATTTCTTAAGTTCTAAGGCATTAAAAATGTAGTTGCACTTAAATCTGTATCGCTCGCAATGTATTTCACTGCTGCCACGTACTTCGAACAACCTTTATCACTTCGTTCATTTTCCGCTCTTGCGCTTCTTCGTAGGCAAATGATGCGCTCACGTTATTGTGGTTTCAAGTGTTTGACTAATTGCATTCATTTTCGGTTTCGTCCAAGTTCTATGCTTGGAAAAATGTTTACTTTACTTTACCTGGTTTCCATGCTCCATGCTCTTATCAGCTTGGCATCACAGTTCGCAATCAGGTTTTTGATGCGTCTTCCAGCTGTCGCTGATATGCTCATTGTTACACATTTTCTGCTTAAAAAACTAGTATAATACACTATTTTTGTTGTTGCATGACATTAAAGTTCTAAATTCGTGTGTTGCTTGAATTAATTGTAGACTACTTGCCGCAGCGATTCATACGTGATTGTGAGAATTAGTGCAGCGATCGTCGTCGTAGATCTTAACGCGCGATAATCTTGCGGTGATTGCGTTTCACTAGACATAAATTAAGCGACGATATATTGCAATGATAATGCGTACATGTGGAGCAGTAACTCCGTGTCAGCACGTTGAAGCGCTGTCGACGATCATGACGTATAACTACACGAAGTTTGCTACGCAATTCTTGTTTACATCGAATAGCATTGAACTTGTGGAACACTTAAATCACTTTATCATTGGCTTCTCAAGAATGTGGGGAAGAAGATTTACGAAGTCTTTTATTCACATACGAAAAAAATTTCTGAAATAGTTTCTAAAGCTTTTGTGGTTTGGATTTTATATGTATTATGAACGAAATGGATCCATGGAACACTTGTTGTTCAAACTGCAAAGTACTCTAAAATTTAATTATAAGTTCAGAAACCTCATCTGTGAAAGGTTATATGGGAGTTCTGGATATCTCTTAAGTTTGGAGAGACCACTATCTATGTTCCATGCTTCCGAGGACAATTACGTATGGAGAGACCACCATCTTTGTTCCATGCTTCCGCGAACTATTAAGTATGGAGAGATCACCATCTATGTTCCTTATTCCCGAGATCTGTTAAGTTTGGAGAGACCACCATCTGCGTTCCCAAAATCTCTTAAGTATGGAGAGATCACCATATATGTTCCGCGCTTTTAAGATCTCTTGAGTATGGAGAGACCATAATCCATGATCCTTGTATCTGAGATGTATTAAGTTTGGAGAGATCTCCATCTATGTTCCATGTTCCCGAGATCTATTAAGCGAGAGATAGGCTGTATACTCCAACCAAAATTAACATTCCAAGTTACTATTTGATAAGTTGATTCCCCTCCTTCCCTCAACTTCGACATTGAACCTGTCACAGTGTCACTCATAACTTCTCGTGACCACTCATAAATCATGACAAGCCCAGCCGAAGCGTGTCATTGTTTATGAGCGCATCTTCAAGCGATCTACCCAACAATCTACAACAAATTTATTTATTTACACACAAAATGCAAAAACAACAAACATCATTCACTAACGCGGCAAATGCAAACAAGGTCTCATAGAACTTAGTCGTAGAATATTTGTGCCTATGAATTAACTACGCTCACTTTGTCATGCTTCTAGTCGTCAGGCAGCAGGCAACAGATTTGAATACTAATTGGTATTATGTTTGTATACATTCGCATTATGGCCAAGCGTAGCAAACCGGGCGCTGGTAAGCCACAATGAAAGAACCTTATTTAGCCTGGCTTACAAATGTGAAGTCGTCTTCTTCACTTTGCCATGCTCAATTGTTGTGTGGGGGCGCGCATCCTTTGAAGCTTGCGCGTCTTCGTACTGTCATTATGCGAAAAAGTGAAATGACTCTGTCAATCCGTCATCGAGTCGTTTGAGAGAGGTACAGAAAAATGCAAAATAATAAGGAAAAGGGGTATCTGCAATGCAAACAAGCCGACGGAGCTCTGTTGAGCTAAGTGGTAAGCGAGTTTCACGGTGTTCCTGGAACACCCACGATACGGTGCGAATTGGCATTTGTTTTGGCTTTCCGTACAAGAAATGTGGGCGTGTTGCTTCTATAATAAATATCGCTGTTTGTTTTGATTTTGCAAGGCAATTTGAATTAATTTGTTTGTTTGTCGGGAATTTATGATTTAGTGATGGAGTTTTGCTTAATAAATAGTTTGTCAGTTTGAGAACCACCTATTCCGCCATGTTTACTGGTATTAAGCAATCCGCATTTGAGTTATCATTGGAACCGAAGAGCACATAAAATTTGAGAAATGTAAATTAGTTAACTCTCTTCAGTAGTCGGTGGAATTTATTAACAGTTGTGGCGATGGTATGATGTAAAAATTTAGTATGTATAATAGTATTGCGAAGCCAAGACCCCGGTTCAATTTCGGAAGTCAACTGACTTTCAAAAAGTTCCTTCTCTCATATTATTAGTCCCTTGACTAGTACGGATAAACAATCAAGCATATTTTTACCAAAGAACTCATCATGGAACCGAATAGCCGAACGGCTAAAAGCTACCGAGATCGTTCATATATCGGAACTAGAGCTCATCCTATTATTAATGCGTAATACCAAATATTGGCCTTAGGGCCAAGTACTCACTTTGGCACTACATTATTTATCCTTTCTCATCTAAATCTATGTGTGGTCTAACTCCTTGAGCAGAACTAGTTACAGCGCTTACCAGCACTGTTTGGTGTTTCGTGACATGCATTCTTGATCAACTTCGTATGAGTCCACCGATACGGCCAAAACCATTGAGGCGCTTGATTGCCATTGCAATATAATTTCTTCTTAGTATATTTTCTAGGCTGTCCACACACGTCATACAATACTATTTTTAAAATCATTCATATATAATTGCGGTCACGCATTTTGAGGCATTCCCAACATTACGTTGCCGCTGTCATAATCGCCCTGCGACGGTGTGTAGTTGTCGTACGGTTCCAGTGCCTGTCTGGTTGGTGGTACTCACGCGTAAGAATAGAGCGCTTTTATTTTTGAAGTACCACTATGTCAACGCACGCGGCTGTCAAATCACCTGTCATCTCTGGAGAATTGACAGTTCGCAAGAAAGGAGCGACTGTTCTGAAATGGTATCGGAATTGTGTCGAACGTTGGCGCCTGCATATATTTACATTGAGTGGAGAGTTTAAAGAATGGCTAACTGGGAATTTGAATTTTTTATTCATAAATAGTATAAGGTTGAAGTGAGTAGTGAAAGTCACGAGAATTACCATAGACTTTCAAAGCTACCAACTTGATACATCAACATGTCAGTAGTATATCAGAGGTGGGTTTTGCATGTGGCTAGACTTGTACTCAAAAAAATCTCATTTATTCCACTTCTCTTAAAGCCATTTTACGTGAACAAATCTCTCCATCGCTCACATTAAATTTAATTTGTCACTTGAATGTAAATAAATGACTTCATCTACATACCAATAAATTGTCAACACTTATCCTCAGATTATCGACAGAGCCCCCACGGGCGAAATCGCACTACAACACAACAACACAATAGCGCAATAACAGTAATGTATAATGATGGAATTTTCGCACTCAAGTTGACACACACAACAACAGCAGCAACAACAAGCACTTACAACAATTGTTCTTTGAAAAGAAAAAGGAGGGAATATATTAAACTTCTTTCCAAAGCGCCGAACGAGGCAAACAGACACGAAATAATGGGCAACATCCGCCACATTTCATAGGGCCATAAGTTTCACAGGACAACTAGGACACAAGTGGCAAGCAATTGTAGGCGCACAAGGACTAAATGTGTCTTCAAAATCCACAAATAAATGACATTTACATATTTCTGGCTTTGGCGGCGACAGATAAATCGAAGGAGCGCCGCAAGCGAGTTGCTGTTATTGGAGTTGTATAGTGGGAAAATCAAAATTATTCATTTGTTTATATGTAATTCTATCTACAAACTCATGCAAAAGGATAATGAAATATCATTTTATTTCAGTTTTCACTGCCTACGAAGACAGCGTAGACATAAAGGTCGTTACTGACGCCGCCGTTGCCGATGACGATGACGAGCTGTTGATAATCAAGTTTCATTGCTTCCGTCTTAAATGTTTACTCGCTCGACTTTGACAATTGTTGCTGTTTTCCTTTTTGAATACACATATATTTTGATGGTTGTTTTCTGAAGTTCGGCTAACTTGTGGAATTTCGAGTTGTCTTTTAAGATTCTTTGTGAAAAGTTTCGATGAGCTTTATAAAGCCAGCGCACTCAAATGTTTTGTCATTTTTCGTCAAGTTCTGTAGACTTAACTATTTGATATTTCCTTTTTCATAAACTTAACAACTTCCTCATCCGTCTATGTTTCAAAATTCTCTGCAAGATTATTCTATCATCACGATTTAGTCAGACATTTAACGGGAGTGGATGAAAGTGATCCAAATCGTGTCACGAATAAATACCAGAGATAACGGTATAATTTTCAAATGACCTCTTTGACCTACTTTTGGTACTGGATCTAACGATACGGTTCATTCGGAGATTTAAAAACTGTTCAAGGACGGGTGGGATATATAATCCTCCAGACATTTAATAGAGACGCTTAAACTCTAGTTTCATTGGGATCAGTTTAAAGAGGCAATTATAACCAAGGATGAGTTGGAGCGCTCCCGAAGTCAGAAGTTTTTTATGTGCCCAGAAATTCCGGCAATCCTGAAGTAATAGTCTACAAGATCCGACCGCTCTCGAAGCGGAAAGCAAACGTGTCCTTGTGGACAAATTTCTAAAATCGACAAACTTTAAATTTTCCGGAACTCTTGAAAGAACCACTTCACTCCATTTTCCATATTGCAAAAAACTTCGGCAACCCAATCACTAGACGTAAGCAGCTCGTTTACTTCACTAGACTGCCTTGGCCATATACCTTTCAAACCTTAGGTACTGGAACCGTTGGTGAGACACACACACTTGTAAATTGCGAGTCCTTTTTCACGTAATCCTGCTTATTATGCAAAATACATTGCGAGACGACGATGAAAACACCCATAATAATGCCGAACGAAGGCTGCCAAACATGCCGAGACTATGATACTTTGCCATGTTCGACGCAGGCAGCACTTCGGCGCACACATACGTACCTACACAGGCACTTGCATGGCGGCGATATGGAAATTGCTCGTTTTGTATTCGTTGTGCGCTGTTGGCCCGTTAATCGCGTTTATATGTCTTTGTCGCTGTCGCCGCCGCTGCCGGCCGTATGCGCGTAAATGCCACGCCAAGTACGAATATGTCAACGCTTTCGGCTGGCAGGAAAGCCTTTGGCGTTGAGCTCACGACCATCAACGTCACCAACACGGAGAATGACGACGGCGACGACATTGCCACCATTGCGACTTAATGCTTCATCAGCGAACAATTGAATTGTTTCCGTTTCCGTTATTGGCACTTGGCTGCCTGGAAGGCTGGCTGATAATGCAGCTTGTGGACATTTTCGATGACATCGCGTTTGCGTTTTTCATGCCGTTGGCGTTGGAAAGCAGGAAATGGGAGATTGAGGTGCAGCGCCATTTGTGTGTGTGTGTCGGTTGCGTATTCACGCTTTTGCCGCCGTGAATGTGTTGCATTTCCGCGTGTAATTGGGCAACTTTATGCCGTATGCCCGTAGTATCGAATTCAGCTAAGTGGCCTTGTTGCAGTAATGCGATTTGAAATGATTTAATGAGCATACAGTTTGTAGGTTGAGTTAGAGACAGTTTATGCTTTGAGGCATCACTGAAAGGGGTAATGCAAGAATATGGCGGGAAAGGATGATACGACTCTTCTTTTTCCATTATATTCGGTGTATACGTCCGCTGTAATATATAGACGAGTATGGATCTCGTCCGCAATAAGCTCTCAAAGGTCAAAGCTTCTCTAATTGACTTTACCTTTAGTAAACTGAAGGTATGAGGTTGGATGAAATCCCGAAGAAGGTTGTGATAATTTAAAGATAGTAGTTTTAGGTGAACTTTAGGTCCTCCAGAAGTGGGTTTTGAACGGATTGCCCTTATTTTTCTTTTTATGGGTAGAAATCTGAAAATCTCTCGGTAATCCACCATTCCTTTTCCGGAGTGGACATTCAAACTTTCAACCTTGGTTCAAGAGTCACATGACGCATTTAGAGTACAGAAACTTAGGGTCTAAAGTCGAGAACTATAACTCGATATTTATGAAATATTTATTTAAGCAAACTTGGACTCCAAATCCTCACAACTGGTAATCTGGTCTCTCCAACAACATCCACAACAACAAAATCAGCAGTGGAAATGACACTGTGGAAAATGAAGCCATTCAAGCGAAACATTAAATGTATAAGCGGCAGAAAATGGCAAATTTAAAAGTGCATAAACAAGCATGTAATGGCAATCGTTAAAGAAAAAACCGTGGAATATACAAATAACAAAAACAACTTAAGCTGTGAAAAAAAGCAAATGCTCAACTACTAGATGAGCAGCTATCGACCATTTAGCCAGCTAGCTGCTCCTGAAGGTAATAAAAGTTAACTACGCAGCAACATTAATGCCGGCAATGATAGTGACAAGCAGCAGACAGACAAAAATAAAGCAAGAAAGAAAGGAAAACAGCAAGTGCAAGTGACACCACAACAACACTGGCGCTGCTTGTTAAACACTTGTCAGAGGTGCTACTGCTTCGCTGTTGTTTCCACAAACTTTGGTGCCTCAACTGCAAGTATTACTGCTGTCGGAGCAGATCATAAGTGTAAGCGGACGCTCAAGACGAACTTAAAAGAGATCGTGAACTTTGCTATTATTCACTGATTTTACTACGCTAGATTAACCACTTTTGAGGAGAGTTCCTCACTAATCCATATAACAACTTCTTCTTCTTCTGAATTTCTGTACGCTTTAGGCCACTCCATTTACTGTACGTTTCACTTCTTATTCCATATTTTTATTACTTATCCCTTTAGTTTCATATTTTGTCCTTTCTGCTCCTACCAACTTCTACGCTTTGCTTTTTTAGCTGACCGCTTCATAGCCATCTTCGTCATGATCATGTCCATGTCAATGCTAAAATTTATGCACCATCAAGTCGAATATATGCCAGCCATTCGCCAGCAGCCGCTGCCGCGCAAGCTCACACGCTTCGTTGACCGCCTTGAACTTGAAAGTGCCATAGCGTAGTCCGTACGATTGCAGTGTTGCATGCCACATGCAAGCATGCATGCAACTAAATAAATGTTAGCCATGCACTTTGACAGTTAATGACACATAAAATGATCGTTTTGCCTAAGCAATGACACTTGAGCGCGTGATTGCGGCCGCCACAAGGCCGGATATGAAAGCAGCTTGCGAGTCAGCTATGTGTATTCATGTTTGTTAAGGCAAAATATAAATACTATAAATGTTGCTCATCTCAATCTGTGGCATGCCGCCACTCGTGTTGCCGCAGTTGCATTCGTAATGCAATCTGGCTTAGCAGCTTTCCAAACGTCAAGTGTCGCCTTGCGTGTTGCATTGCATCTTATTAAGCTGAGTGACGACTGTCGTGTGCAACTCTGTGATCGACTGGCGATTTTATTTGCATGGCATTTAAGTCTTTTATAATTCGGCTGACAGTTCGAGTGAATGTTGCTGTTGAGTTGGATTGCATAAATGGAATATTTGAAAGTTCATGGCAGTTGAGTAATTATAGTCACTAAATCTGAAGATGAGTTGAGCTAAAGTATTAAAGTTTTGGAACGTCCACATTTTTCACCTCAAAACTTCGGCATTCCGATTTTGTAGTAGTGGCTCATCCAGTCCACATTTTGAGGTCCCTTTGTACTTAGAAATTGCCATTATATTAGAAAAAATGCATCTTATTCAGAGTAGGACCTCATTTAGACAATGCTTTGGACCAACCTACTCAGAAATCCCCGT
The DNA here is from genome assembly GCA_031772095.1 of Zeugodacus tau. NCBI lineage: Eukaryota > Metazoa > Arthropoda > Insecta > Diptera > Tephritidae > Zeugodacus > Zeugodacus tau. The sequence continues at coordinate 73,003,471 of CM062652.1, read as the reverse complement.
TACCTCTACAAAACTTTAGAAGATAAGTCACTACTCCAATATAAACCGTAACTTAATTCAAGAAGGTCTTAAGATCCTTTTTCTGTTCCGAATGTCAAACTTTCATAGAAACCTTTAGAAAGAAAACGGAAATGCCGAGTTTAAAATAATTTTCTCATTTGAGTTCTCCAGTTCGTAGAAACAAATATTTAATATTGGAAAGGTGTTAGCTTGTCGCTAAAAGAGGTGCTGAGCTAGTTACAATTTTCAAATGGGCGTTTCAGCCAACAACAAGCCTAAACAAATTGTTTCATTTGGGAAAAAAGTACTAAAAGATCTTCGTTGAGAGAATAAAGCTCGGCGCTTAGAAAAAATAAGTATTCGAGTAATTGGAAATAGTCAATCTTAGCATACCTTTAGGCTGATTATATTTCATTTATTCAACCATCAATTCTCATCGAGTTTATGATAATACAAGTGGAGAAAGCAAGAAATTGGAACGGTTGGTTCTTCAAATATATTTGAACTAAGTAAATACTCCTACCATTAGACAAAGTTTAACCATTCCTGTTCTAAATGAAATTGCGATTAAGCGCCACCCACATTTCTAATGAAAATTGAGCACTGAAGGCAAGTATAAATAATTAAGAAGCGCATAAAATCTACGAAAATCACCAATTCAAAGTATGTTAGACATTACCGACATTTGCTGCAGTTATGTGTGGAAAACATTCGAAACGAAATAAAACAATAATAATCATAAAAGTGAGCGCAAAATTGCCAGCGAGTCTGTAAAATCAAAATAAAATTGCTTCCCATAAAAATCAAGCGAATTAGGCACAGCGCGGTAGCAGCAGCAAAGTGTAGTCCAAAGCAATTGAAAGTGAGCTACCGAGCGCCGCTGAGCCGGCTGCAAGTTCTCTTCAAGAATGCCATGGCATCACATACAGTTGCAAGTAGCAGAAGTTGAGGCAGTGGGCAGCTGATGGCTTGGCTACTTTGCCAGTTTGCGACCATCAGCGCGACCATGGCAAATGCCAATCACTGTTATGACCAAAAATGCGCAACAAAATGTCAAAATCACTTAAAGCATGTGGGTGTACAGTGTACAGCGGGAGGCGAGCGGTAGTATTATGCGTTGGGCGGTGAAGTTTAAGAAAACAATTTCAAAGTTGCTTAGATGAGTGCGCGCGGCGGCAAAAATCATTTATGGAATGTGCCGCGCCATTCTATGGCGGCTCATTGCAAGTGTCACTCGGCGCTCATGTGTTTGTGTGTGTGTCTGTAATGGCAACGGTCATAAACATTGGCGCGATTTTATGATGATCACAAGACATAAATTCGCTGTGAAATTGAAAACTTTGTGTAAGAAGCAGCAGTGGCACAGATGGAGTGAAGAAGAAGCAACAGCAATGTCCAGCATTTCCGCAGCGGCAGCGACCACGCGCGCGTCGAACCGTATAAAAATTCGACTCGAATGTGTATATGCAATAGGTCAAATACCAAATGAGTCGCGCCCAAAATGTAGCCTAGCCAATCCGTCAGTCATACACGGTGGCTCCATCAGTGGTTCATGGGGTAACGCGCCAGGCGGGTGCACACCATTAGCCACGTTTGTGCGCCATTACTAGACGCGGGCGCCGCGTAAAAATCGCAATTTCTGCCTTGCCGCTGAAGTTTATGGGAATTTTATTTCATACTCTTAACAAACGAAACAAATTTCACTACGAAATCAAGTCAGCGGAATGCCGTAGAGCATGGAGTGTAGGCGCAGCCGCTTAAAACCATGAAAATTTCAAAAATGTAAATTCCATTTTAAATTATTTGACGCACGGCTGCGACAAAGCGAAGGCGCTCCACAAACAACGCTGCCTTCCACACAACGAATGCGGAAGCAGTAGCAAATGCGCTAGACGCCTATACACCCCCACAAACAGCTGAGATGAGGTCATGAACGCTTGCAACTGGCTACTGGCGGACAATGTAGGAGTCAGCAGTTATCTTCAACGCCTAACAGTGCGCTACACGCGTAGCCAATATCTCTGTCCGCATACTCAGCGCCTCGACTGCCGTTTGGAAATTCCACGTTCGCAACGGTCATAAATCTTATGGCCACATCTTGAATTTATGTGCGTCAACGGAGCTCGCTGGCTCCGCAAGATCAAGTTAATGTTTGTACTTGTGCCTAAACGTAATGTAGTGCGCACTCTTTGCATTTGCTGTGTCTGCTTTTAGGCGCGCTACCGCGGTGGCTTGCTTTCTTTAGCCGCGGATGTAGTCCATTTTTTATGCGCCTTATTTATCTGCTGTTTGCTTTTGGGTATTTGCATCGTAGTCTCCTAAGTAATGGCGGAACTTTTAAAAAATGTACTCTCGGTTGGAATTTACATAACTTGGTGACATTAGTGGTTGCGCGCCGGTGTCTGTGGCCCTACAGTGTTGCACAGTTATGCAGGGGAAAGTTGGTTAATGGGAAGTAATGCCATGAAAAAATATATATGTCCCGACAGAACGAGAAACAAGTTGACAAGTTGAGTGATGGATATGCTCTTAACTAATGGTTAACACTCGAGAACTCTCCTGAATCGGGAAAGAATATTCAGTATTCTTTGGAAATATGTCCATAAGATTGTTGAAGAAGGGATATTATTATTGTTGTGGACTTGAGGAATCATTAGAAAGAACCCACATTGAGGAAGAGTCATTTAACAACCTGTCGGTTTTTGAATCCAGACTTCTAGACTATATTTTCTAGACTTTAACTCAAAAACCCTCGATATTTTTATCGGAGTCGAGCTGAGACTCCGAAAGGGAAAATATGAGCTCAACCGATGACGGTTAGTATTCAGCCCAGTTTTTTCAACCCCGGGTAGTTTTTTTGCGACTCAATGATTTTAGATTACTCCGATCCGAAGGTCTTCTAAGGAATAACTAGAGGTTTGGTTTAAAAATATGGGATTACCATCTTAAAACGCTGGCCTAGTGAGTTCTGTACTGAAGCAGAATGAACACGAGTTCGCGGTATCTCCTTCTTACTACTCGATAGTATGTTAAAAGCTGACGTCTACCGATGACCTCAAGTTCTTTCACTTTAATCACACAATTTTAAGAGTTTCCTCCAACGCATCGCGTATGCCAAACTGTCACTGAAAAATATCGCAAATGCACGTGGCACATTTCAACCCTTGTCACTGCTGTCAGTGGACATTCCATGACTGTGACAACCAACCAAGCAAATAAACATAGCTGACAGCTAAATGAAATTTTCTAAAAATGGTTTAATTAATTGTAATGAACCAAATTTGTGCAATTGCAAAGGGACAAGCGCAAAAAATGTCAAGGTAATTGTTGGATTAAATATTTTCCAATTTCGCCAGAAATGAACAGCTCAATGAACCCAAAAGCTCCCCCACCTCCTTGGCCTGCGAAATATTGGGCGAAGAGGTAATGAAGTAAGAAAAAAAGTTGCTGAAAGCATTTTTTCCTTTGCTGCGCCAATAGAGGAATTCATGCGTTCGAACTCTCAACTATGTAGGATATTAGAGTAACGGGATTAAAGCGCCCTGCCTTTGAAGACAACCGAATGCGGTTGGAAGCACAGACACAAAGCAGAAATGTATGGCGTACGGGAGTTGGGGTTGTGAAAGCGCTATTGTCAGCAGAAAGGATGCAGGCATTTCAAATATTTATTTATAAAAATGTTGCCACACACAAAAACAAAAAGAAAGGCAGAAAAACTAAACAAGAAATGAAAGTAAATAAGCAGAAGTGTACAAAAAAAGATAATTCGGGAAGAAATTGGGAATTACAAGCAGCGAAGCGTCTAAATGTAAGCTGCAAATGCGAGTGCGGCAGGTTAGAGGTAGGGTTGTGTAGGCGGTGAGTAGAATGTCTGCGCCACTGTATTACATACGGCATACGCCTTTTTATTTCATTACTGACCAGCATACAACCGATAAGACAATCAAAGACATCCTTTTCACTTGGCAAGCTCCAGCAACCAGCAGCAGTCGAATTTTATTTTCTTCCCACAATTTACTAGTTTAATTCCTTTTTTGTCAAACCTTTTTCCACAGCACTCTTTCTGGGTAATCTTTTATTTCGCTGGCTTGTTTATTTTTATGTCTTACAGGTGTAATGTTCAACCAGGCGTTAGAGAGCTGGTTCTCAGATACAAAACATAGATAGGGTGGTTGGTCAACTAGCGACAGTGAAGTTGGGTAATTTTCGGATTGCAATTGTAGAATAGCACGCGCCAACGATAATCAGACTGGCAGGCTGACAGTCAAGTAAAGGACGTAGCGATAGTGGACGCGGCGAGCTGTGGGTGAAAAGGAAGCTCTGTATGGTGGTTGGTAGGAAGTCAGCTAGTAAAAGAATAAGAAAATTGGAAAATATACAGTTGTGAATTGCCAAATTGCGCCAGCGTTGGCAGGTGGAGGACCAAAAGCAAGCTAAAAGCGAATCTTAAAGGAAATTGTTAAAAAAAGTTGCGGTTTTTTCTGGGTAACGGTAGACCGAAAGTCGTACGCGTTGAGGTAAAAACTGAGCCAGCTAACTAAAGATGTACTAACAACCTCGGCAAAGAAGTTCAGGATACAAGTAATCCAAATGAGCTGGACAGCTCAGTCTCAACAAGCGAACCAACGACCCCACACACCACACCGGATACACGCACCTACATTGCTGAATACACTGTGAAATTGCAGTAAATTTCTTTTGTTTATTTGTAATATGGTACCGTGTAACAAGCTCGACATTTGCTGGTCCAACATCACGTAATTTGGTAGGAGTTGGTGTAGGCGACGAAACACCTGCTGAAATCGTTTAAATCTGCGGGTGAGGTGGCATCGTCGAGGAGCTTGTTGCCACCCACCTGAATAGAGCTACGTGTCACACACACATCGTTGCACGACTCTACAGCGCCAACTAACTGTAATGAAAAGATTGCGGCAAGAATGCGTTGTTTGTTGGCGCTACGCTCATTTGAACCACAAAATGGACGAAAATCTTGCCTTTTTATTCTATCTTTGATTTCTCACATTTTTCAACGTGGCCAACGTCGCCGCTGCTACACAGCGAAAGCTTCAAATGCTTTGCTGCTGACCCAACATTGTCAGCATTCACCTAGTTATAAGCGACCTTTTTTCCCCATTCACCGCTCCGCTCATTTTATTTTTAACGTCCTCTCGGCAGTCGGCACGTCTGCCATGTCTTGTGCGCTGGACCCCGGTTTAAGCCATTTGAAATAAGTTGGCATTACCGATTACATGTTTATTTGCTCAGTTGTGCTGGTGTTGGTGTGTGTGTCTGTGTGTCTGTATGGCTGGTGAAATCCTTTCATTTAGCTAAATTAATAGACAACATTCCTACCTGCAATTTTAATTTAGCTTGTGGAGAATTTACTTATTTTTATTACCAGCATTATCTGTAAATCGTTGGCTGCATCTTCGGTCTGTTTCAACCGTCCGTTAGGCGAACGGCGCTGTGTTGGTTGGTGTGGGCGCCAATTTAAACCTGAATGAAATTGAAAGTGCTTAATGTAATGCATTAGCGAAATTGGTGGAAATTTTCTAACGTATAGCCATTATTTACCGGGAATCCTTACCCTTCTCAGTGAAATTGAAAAAGTGTATATTTTCTCTTCGTCCCTATTTAATCGGCTACTTAATTCGTTTGGGTAGAAGATTCTCTGATTGTGTTATATTTCGCCAAAAATTTAAGATATCTTCTGAGAGAAAAGAGTTTAAATTATTCAGAACTCTGGTTGAGGCCATCATCTACTCATTTATAAGGTTTACTCATTAATAGTATAGAACAAGTTCCGGTACATTATTATTTCCTTCGTGAAGTAGCCAAATATATTCAAGAAAGGAGGGTCTAAGTCCAAACCAAATACAATTCGTACTGCTATTCCTGGATTACCTCGTCGGATTTTCTCTGATTTAGAAATTGTCAGTGCCCGGTCTTCTATTAAAGATATAGATCAATTCCGTACAAGTTCGCAGATCTATCATTGGACTAAGCATTTTTTGATCTATTCATATTAATCTTTCGACTCTTAACTAGTCTAAAAACTGTCTGAAATTGTAGTTAAACATAGTTAAATATCGTAGCAATCTCCTCAGCAGCTGTTATGTGGGTTGCTCAATATTGAGAGTTAGGTTCCACATTCTTCGTTCCAATATTTCTGATTCTATAAACGTTACGTAAGTTTACTCTGAGATCTTAAAGTCTCAAATTCAAGGGTTACATAGTTCTTTGTGTCCAGAAGTTTGGTCAGTCCTTGTTTTAATATTAAAATCATCACTTTCTTGAGTTTTCTTAACTCTTTAAAGATCCATGTTCTCACGATACCACAGAAACCTGCTACAAAACGTTAGTCACCTTATTTCCAACAATATTCAAACACTTGACAGTTATTTAGTAAAAACTAGCGTTGTCATGCCAATCACGAAGGCATGTACATACTTAGAGATCACAGCGATACCAAAGCTCGAACACAAATTTATTGAAATATCGATGGAGAAACAATTTAAATTTGTCGGCGCTCACAAATCACCTGCCTGCCACAACACTAATCTACGCTTACAATGGATAATTGTGGGTTAAGTGTCAACGGCATGCAGCATTGAACTAATTTTTTGCATACTTCGTCTATTTAAAGCTTGAAAATCAACAAAAAAGTGGCCTTTCTGCAATACAACTTTGTTCGAACCCAGCGCGCTTGCTGAGAGTCAGCTTTTTGCACTTTTTGCTTGACTGCTCGTGTGTGCTGCCCACAAGCTCGACTGGCATATCACGAAATGGCAGCTCTAACGGCGACTACGACAATGACGACTTCATTGCAATTAATAACAGTTTGTTCTCAATAGTGACGAAGTTTTTTCGAAGTCGCAGTCGAGGTTTTATTAAGTGACTAAGCTTCGTTTAGGTTGTTTGTGCTACAATTGTGGTCGTTTGTTGCATGGTCAACTGGTTGACGGCTATTGTAGGTGACTGTACTTGTTTATGTTTAACAAATATTATGACTGTTATAATTAAATTACAGCTAGTTGATTTACCGATAAAACTAGTTTGCATATCGCCCAAAGTTCGAGTATGTGATGAAGTAGACCGGATACGAGTCAAGTTTTTCGGTGGTTCGCATATTTAATAGCTATTATTAAAGAATTTGAAGTCGTCAACGAAGTTTGAAGTTCCTACTTGAGAAGTAATGAAGTTCTTAGCGAGATATGATCTCAAGATTTAGTTGTGAATGGCATCTTGGCTAGGAGACTAAAGAGAGGTATTTAGTTAGAGTTCAAACACTTAATCAAAAATAACGGTAGGGATTTTATATTTTAAAAGAATCTAACGAATCTAGGTTTCATTATCTCAAAATGGTGGTCTCATACATCGTTCAAGGAAAAGATTACCGCAAGCACATACACAGTGCAGGTTCTATCGAATTTCTGTTAAAAATATGAGATTCTGATGGACTAGTGGTGCCTGAGGACCTTAAATGTTGGTTTTCCAAGATCCGCCTGGAGAGAATATAACGCAGGAGTTCCGGAGCACTCTCAGCATAGTTATAAGTTCTCAATAACAATAATGGAGAAGTTCAAGAAGTTTCTACTTAAAACCTACCTCAAGCCAGAGCGTGACTACCTCCTGGAGCTACGTCAACATCATTCAACAGTCCATTGTTTTCTTCTTACACTTCATCTCCTTAACCATAAACCGACTGCAATGACATTAAGCGAAAAAAAAACTTGAAATGTACCGCTATTTACGACTACTTACTTAAGTACATTCTGGCAATACTATTACGTTGGCAGCGGCAGGGCATTGTTGCCATTTGTCATAAATGTGAAATAACTTTTGCTGTTAATAAATAATTTTCAAAATTGAAGAAAAATATTTTTACAACCCAATTTGTGGTAAAAAGTTGGCGAACTCCACAAAGGGCACAACGCGGAGGGAAAGAGTGCTAACAAAAGTATTGAAAAGCAGAAGAAATAAAAAGAAGGTACTCACAAACAGCAGTCGTAGAGAATATGAAAAATGAAAAACAAACAAACCCATAAATCGGCAAACCGGTCGACGACGACACATCAGCTTCGTTTGTGCCGCAAAATTCACTGCAAATGCCATTTGTGTATTCCCTTAGTAGTGATAAAGGCATACACGAGTGTCATTCATATTGGAAACTTAGCTATTGTGCCAATTGGAAAATAACTAATCAAGAAAATTACTTTTAGTTCAACTATACGCTTGTTGTTGTTGTGGTAAATAACAATAACAACTTTATTGCGGAGACATTGTTATGTTCGTTGGAGTCAATTTCAAGGAAAGGTAGGTTGTGGAAAGGAGGGGAGAGAGCTAAAATAGTAATCAGGGACGGAGAGACTCAAAGAAGTTATGGAAGATAAAATATGGTTGAAAATAATAAGCAATATGGAGTTGTTATGGATGATATAAGAAGAGATGAGTTTTAGTGAGATAATCCAAAATATATCGAACTAGGTATTTAGATCTGTTAATAATTTTGAATATTATTTTAGGAAATGAGAATCAATATAACGGAATAAACTAAGTTAATCTTAGATATGTCGTTAAAGAAGTGGATAACACGAAGAGATCGTTTAGGATCGCCAGGAGCTGACTAACCGCTAACCCAAAATACCCACTCGGGATTCCACTGCGTCAAAGAATCATTCAAAGAGATCTTTTTGATCTGAGCTTTCACATTTTTTTTCGGAAAACTGTGGCGAGATAAGTATATCTCAGTAACAGCCTTTGACGGGATCGTATTTTAAAGAGGAGAGAAGAAAAGATGAGAAAAGAGAGATCAACATGGTTCCCAGTTTCATTACAACGAAGCACATCTTGAGCTAAACTGGAAACCATTGCTTAAATCAGTCGATGTTTATTAATTAGCTTCCAACAACTACTAGATTCAACCGCTTTGTTCTTGAAAGCATATAAGTTATTAACGCTCAAGGACTTCCAGCACATATCAATATTTGAGGGCAGCGACATTGCTTGCGCCGCCGCCAACGCCACCACCGACCAGCAGCACATCGCCAGCTAGTACATATCAGCTGTCATTGTCTTGTCAAAAAGGTTGACATAATAAACACGCGATAAGATTGCGCAATTAGTTGTTTGCCATTTTGCGGTTTGCCGGCACTGACTTAAATGATGGAGGCGGCCTCAACGGCGCTGCGGCAAGCTATAGCTGACTGGCAGTTAACTCACAGACAATAACATTCTAGCTAACTATGGCAAGAGTACGAAACTGTTAAGACGATTGCCGACTCATTGCGCTAAGTATGAGCGCTGTGCCGCCGCTTCGCAGTCGCTGAAGTGTCAAGCGCGAAATAAAAATTGTTGATTAACTGTCATTTTTTCCCCACAAACTTGTCGCCAGTATTGGAAGTTATTAAGTTTTACTTTTTTGCGCCGCTACTTGCGCGCTGGCAACTCGGCACGTTCACGGCGACGCGACAGCGGTACATAGTGAGTAGCGACAGCCAACAGTCAGTGTGGCACAAGGAGGTTTGGCTTTCACGTCGGCACACCTGAACTATTGTCAAAATATGACTTTGACAGCCGAGAAAAATATTAATGCAGAAGATGATAAAAGTAATAATAACGAAAATGAAGCGGCGAAACGAAACTGTGGTTCATGAGACGCAAGGCAGCAGACTACTGCGAAGTAAGAAGGAAGTATTTTTTTTTATACACAATTTCTGCTAAATATATTTCCACTGTATTTTTCTTCATTTTCTTTTTTTTTTCTTATTTTGCTTGCCACATGAACCCTTTTAGGTTGGCTGTTTATGCCATACGCCTCTTACCTAACTCACAACACGCCGATCAGCAATTACAGATAAACCGCCGCTTGGCAGTTGCTCTATGTGCAATGTGCGCGCTGTAGAATGGCGCTTTCGTAAGTGTTTGGTGTGAGCCAATATAATGAACAACAAAATTTAGAATTTAGAAAAAAACTAAAATTTGACATTTTGAACCTTTTTGTGCTGAGCGCGGCACACAAGAATATTTGGCACTGACTTCACAGTTTTCCCACAGCACAATTAAGCGCATAATATACAACAATTTATGTTCTAATTTAATTTTTATTCATTTTTTTTTTGAATATTTTTTGTTTGTTCTACATTTGCTCCGTGCGCTTTGGCCTTAATTAAATGTTGTGCGCTTATCAGCGCCTCGAAATCGCCGCCACAAAGCGTAAACATTTTCTTCGCAATAGCGCCATATTATAATGAGTGACCCAGAGTAATGTAGACTGCCGTACAGTGCCACAAATAATCAGCTACAGTTTCTTTCTTTTTTTCTTCGCATTCAGTTCGTACGAGCAAATGGCGGCGACACACGTTTCCAAATCACATTTCAAAAATGAGCAACAGCATAACACACCTAATTGCTCGAAGCAATGGCCGTCGCAACTGTAGTGCCACTACAAAGCGCTAAACGTTGCAGTGAGTTACAAAAACAATAGCGAGCCACCCATAATCACACAACATTAGTTCAACTAATTGATCTGCATGAATGCGACGGTTTTTTCGCAATTTTTTTTCAACTTCGATTTCGATTCATTTATGTGCTCTGTATTTGCTTTTGCTTTATTAATACTTGTTTGTGTTTGGTTTTTTTGCCCCGTTATTCCTATGCAACACTGCATGACTGACACCTTGACTAATTTCTGTATGCATGTGGCATGTTGCCGCCGCATGGGTGTGTCCAAGCAATAACTGCAATTGCAATATTTGCTAATGAAAAGTTCAAATGAAAAGCTGCTGTTTGCTTCGGCCAATAAGGGTGGTTCATATGCATATTTTTTCTGTGAAATCTTGTGCTTTTTGTAAGTGGCAACTCTATTTCATTGAGCATCAGTGTTATGGCTATCGATGGTGATAGAATCTGACTGAATTTTGTTTTCTGTTGGACGTTATAGCTATCTCGTTCTTAAATCAATACTATATAACCCGAATACTTTTTTTTGATCTCGACGAAACTCATACCACGTCAAATGAGAAAATTTTCCATACAAGCCATTGATTCCGATCGTTCGGTTTGTATGGCAGCTATATGCTATAGTAAACCGATCTGAATAATTTTTTTGGAGATTAAATTATTTCTATGAACAATAACTCACACCAAATTTCGTGAAGATACCACGTCAAATGCGAAAATTTTCCATACAAGCCATTGATTCCGATCGTTCGGTTTGTATGGCAGCTATATGCTATAGTGAACCGATCTGAACAATTTTTTCGGAGATTAAATTATTTCTATGAACAATAACTCACACCAAATTTCGTTAAGATATGTAGTAAAATGCGGAAGTTTTCCATACAAGCCATTGATTCCGATCGTTCAGTTTGTATGGCAGCTATATGATATAGTGATCTGATGTCGGCAGTTCCGACAAATGAGCAGCTTCTTGAAGAGAAAATAACATCTGCAAAATTTCAAAACGATATCTTAAAAACTGAAGGACTAGTTCGTATATATTCAGACAGACAGACGGACGGACGGACAGACGGACATTGCTAAATCGACACAGTTCAACATACTGATCATTTATATATATACTTTATAGGGACTCCGACGCTTTCTTCTGGGTGTAATAAACTTCGTGACAAACTCAATATACCTTGTTCAGGGTATAAAAATTAGAGTTTTTATGGTTTCATTAAAGTAACTCTTGGAAACCGACTTCATAAATCGTTTTCCAAGGCATCTAGAAGAGGTCCATTGATTATGCTGGGACGTCGTTAGCTTAACTCTTTAGGATAACATAATGCTGATTTAATAATACAGAGCATTAAAGCGAATACTGACTAAGCCAATCACGAGTGGAATCAGGATCCCTTACCAAAGATTTCAGAAATTGTTGCTGTTTCTGAAAACTTCCTCCAAATATTTTTGCGTAATACTGCTGAGAGGACAGTTCTTGGCTGAATGAAACTCCGGAGGGGTTCTTATACGGAACAAAATCCATAGATCGGACTGTGATGGGAACGGCTTGAGAAACTGTGTAGATAATGACTATTTCAGACCGTTCCACTATTAATGAGGTTGCTTGTTCTTCCCAAGAAAACAATACAATATATAAAACGAACTTTTTATTTGAAAAAAGCTACTTGCATTCGAACCACCCTGTACTCACATATGTATGTATGTATGTATGAAAACCGCACCACTAGCGCACTAAAGTCACTACGAAGGACAAGCTTTATTGGTTTTTATGGATTTATTTGCAAATATGAATCAAGCATGTATGACATACAGTGCTTTCGCGTGGCACTATTGTAGTTGTTGTTGTGTTAAACGGTGTCTAAAATGTTTGTGACAGTTTTAGTTGTTCACGGCTAATGAATTTTGATTTGAATGTGCGTTTTAATTTAGTAGTAAATATTTTAAAATGTTCTTTATCTTAATATATTGAGACATTTAGATACCGTCAATATTTTGGGTTGGGCTCCAAGAGTTAGTCGTTAGTTCGACTGTAACCAAAGAGACTTTCTAAGAAAAAATTATGAGACTGTATTTGAGCCGAACCATATTGTGGCTTACAGTATGTTTAACTGCTGATATTGTATGTAAAGATAGATAGAGCAAAGATCAATCGAGGTAACTTAAGGCTCCTTAGTGTTTCTACTATGAAACTTATTCAGACCTACTTAGACACTGTATATTCGTTTCTATATAATAAAAGTATAAAAAAGGACTTGATTATACTTAATGTCTCTTAAAGTCCAAAGGTTAGGTATACGTCTATCATCATCTATAATATTATCCAGACACTTCTTATTAAGCTGCTGCCATTGGTTTCAGACTGCTTCCACATCTCAGCTTCACAACTTGTCACAACGAACAAATTATTGCGTGTGAAAATCTGCGCCACAAGCACACGCTACTCATGCTCCTCGCAAACGCGTGCAGACTTACATAAATATTTACTATCAATTAATACTGGCAAGTGGCATGTAAGTAATGAATTACCCATATTGATGTCATTCGGGCTGGTGAGAAGTGTGAAGGTTGATGACCAGCTAGCTATTATGAAGACTGCGGTGGTAAGGGTTTGCGTTGAAGGAGATAAAAGACATTAGAGGTATTAAATCGAAGCTAAATAAAAGGAAATTCAGGAAACTTGCGCAGAGTTCTATATTAAAGTTATGGGGTCTGAGACAAAAGTTCTCAGGAGCTCGTTGTAAACTCTTCGTCGCTTGAACTAATTTGTATGCTGAGACCCAACTAAAAGACTGGCGCACTTATTTGTACCAACTTTTATCAACATAACCTCTTGTTAGTTCTTTCAAAGGTTAGACAAATATTAGTTGCTCCAACGCCCTTGATATGAGCAGGGCAAAATCCTAGTTTTTCTCAAAATAAAACTTTGTCCTCCTTTGCTACTTTTCAAATCCATTAATTACTCGTGCCACAGCACTCCATTACCGAATAGAAGCCGACGTCAAATTTGAACGCCAACATAGCTTGCTCGTTACCAAAACTACCATTCGTGCGTTCCACGGCTACACCTCCTTCACTCCACCGCCTTTCAACATCGAAGCCAGTAGATAACCGAAAATTTATATGCACCGCTCCTGTCGTCATTCATTGGCGCGTTGGACGCGTACTCGTAATTAAAATATTGTAGCTGTCTTCTCAAACGTCGACCGACGACGAGCGGCGGCTTGTGGACAGAGGACTGTATGCATCACCGCTTGTGAGTATGTGTGCGCGCAGGGGGGCGCAATGTGGCAACCGCCCGCGAGTAAACTCGTTTCCATAGATCTTTATCACGCGCTCATATGCAACATGTTGATCTTGGTCGGCGGGCGGCAGGCGGTTGGAGGCCGAAGAGGAGAATAGGGTAGGGTGACGCGCGTGTGGAGCGATGGCCAATGATATGCTGGAGTTGATGCAGCTTTGCTGTAGTTGCGCCACAAAGGCGATAAAGAAGATGCATTGCTCAACGGTAATAGCAGCCAATGCAATTACAACAGCAACAACTACAGCGAGCGCAGTGAAACTTACATTGGCGGCGCATGCAACGAATCGTAATTAACTTGGAGTTTTGCAAGCATGCAGCACCGCCATCGCTGCCATTTCATATGACATTTCAAAGTGCAACAGCGCCATAGCGCGGCATTACCTTCCTTACCTCAGCGCTTAGCTCGCATGCTGCCGCATGTGGTGGCAGGAGCCAAACTCCAGCCTTCACTTCACCTGTCTGCCGCTTCATTTTACTTTGCTTTCAGTTGTTGTTGTTTGTTTTTCAGCTTTTCGGCTGTTTCGTTTCGATTATCCGGCAGATTGTTAGCGGACCCCAGCCGACGTTGTGAGTTGCAGAGATGCAACTGCGATAGCGTTGAATGCGATAAGGTCGATGAAAATGTTGATTCTCTCCCTGTTGTTGTTGTGCGGCGCTTGCATGCAAATGTCCGCAGCACGTAACTCAAAGTGTCTTTTATTGATGGCTTTCTTCTCGTGGTGCTGTTGCACCGTTGTTTGGCGACGCATACGTAAGTGTTGCCACCATTCCGGTATATTTGAAATTCAGTTGACTTTATTGCAATTTCTTTTGTTGGTTTTATTTGGTTTTCTTAACATCTCACATCATCCGCTGACAAATAGTTGATTCTTCCTGCATTAATTACTATTTTCGACAGTCAGAGTAGGCGAAGTGGCGTAGTAAGAAGCAATAGTCACATCATACGGAAATTTTAAATTTGCAAAGTAGTGCCGAGAAAAAGTGTTCGGAACTTTATAAAAGGTTCACAACCCATCCAAATAATACTCACCCACATTGCGCTCAGATATCCGTTGGACCCAAGATATATTTAGGTCCCTATTTTTATAAATTTTATGCACTAAAAGACGTTTCCTGACATAACAAGCTTTATATTACAACAACAAATAATATGTCCTATTGTTGCTGTAATTTGAAGACGTAATATGGTTCCGTTTTAGTAGGACCATGATAAGGTCAATCCATATAAATTACTCAGAATTGCTTTAAACACAAAATTCCCCGAAAACTATGCCTCCATATTCTCCATCATACATGCAAATATCTATAAATATGTACCTCAGTCCATATATATATTTCCGTGCAGACTTCTCAAAGACACGTACGTAATTGAGCGACTCAAATGAAATCGGTAAATGCTGAGTATGGCAAACTTTTATTAATAAAGTTTTGTCATGTTTAATTACGGATATAACAAAATAACAGCTATAACAACAACAACAACAACAATTGTTGCTAGCAGAAAAATAAGAAGTAAGACAGCAGAATGCACAAACAAAATACAAATGCATGCAACCAATGGCAACAGTAGTCAAACAAATATACATACAGAATTGGAAAACATATAGAAAGCAACAATAAATGTAAATATGTAGCATTTACAGTTTGTTTGAGCATGGCAATGAAATTTGCAGTTGCATATTGGCAGCAAACAACTAAAGTAGAAACTTTAATGAAAATGAAAAACTTAATGTGGCATGCAACATGTGTGGTGAACGAGAAATTATAGAAATATGAATTGAATAGCAATGCAATGCAGTTTTAAAGTCGTAGTGACAAAGTTTCATGCACAAAAAGTAATTAATGTCGAATCGGGTTAGTACTGGTTCGTTTAGATATTAGTTCGTTTTTAGATTGATTATACTTCAAAGTAAAAGTTGTCAATTAACTATAAAGTTAGTTTGAGCAAATACATATTAACTTAACTGACGTTAGCTAGAGTTTCTACCGTTAAAAAAAAGCAGTATTTTAAAAAACTGTAGCATACTTTTAGGCGCGTAAACTTTAGTCATGCTAAAAAACGTTAGTTCTTTCTTGACTTTGCTCTGTAAAGCAAGATTATAGTTTCCATGACATAACCTAGTATGGCTATCGGTGTAAATCATTCTTTCAGCAAATTGAAGCATACTTTTAGGCGATCAGCACTCCAATGAAATAATGAAAAACTAGTTACAAGTCATACGTTTATTATCTGCTAGGTTATTTGTATATATCATATACATATATGAAAAAGTATGTTTGTATGTTTCTTTGCCTCGAGTCATGTCGCAAGTGGTAAGTGAATTGCAGAAAATTTTAGTGAACTTAACATGCCACAATAATGTGTGGCATAATGGGTGACAGTTGCTACAGCTGTGCTGTAGTTTCATTTCCTTCTTGGGTTCTTTATTTTTATTTTTACTATTTTTCTTACCTTTTTTTTGCATTTTCTTACATATGTTGCATGTGGCATGTATCAACACTGTTGCATATTAACAAAATAGTTTGACTTGTGCCATTTACACAGCTGGAAATTGAAATGCAAATATAGTTTGAAGTTTCCTGGGTGTGATATAGCAAATTTTCTAATTAAAAAGCCAGTGATGCCACACATTAGGAAATATTAAATTTTGGTTTTCTCAAAAGTGGTTGGAAGTAAAATTTTTGTAATTTATAGATGATATTGGTTGTCAAATATATTCCTACCGCTTTTTAGCTCTTTATTCAATGCCATATAGAAAGTGTTAGTTCAAATAAGCGCCGTTTCGTTCGATAATCTGTTTCCATCTAGACGGCAACTTCATAATACCTACCTCATAGAAGCGAAGAACTCGGACAGCCACTTTTCACAAGCCTCTTTTGAGTTCAACTTTACACTATCAAGGGCGTTTGCCATGGACAGGAACAGTGGTAATCACTTGGCGCTATGTCCGGGCTATATGGTGGATGCGATAAAACCTCACTTCCGAGCTCCCGTAGCTTCTAACGAGTCATCAACGAGGTGTGTGGTCTGGTGTTGTCCTGATGGAACACTACACCCTTCCTGTTGTCCAATTCTGTATGCTTCTGGCCGATCGCCTGCTCCAAGCGGTCCTGTTGTTCGCATTAGATGATAGAATTAAGCGTCTGGCCATATGGGAGCAGCTTATTGTGGATGATTCTTTTCCAATCCCACGAAACACGCAGCAAAACCTTCCTGACCGTCAATACCAACTTAGCCACTGTTTGGAAGGCCTTCGATTACGACCGTTTTCGCTTGATATTGTCGTATGTGATCCATTTTTCGTCGCCAGTCACAATTCGCTTCAAAAATGGATCGAGTTCGTTCCGTCTCAGCAGCTAATCACAGGCGTTGATATGGTCCAGAAGCGTCAAACCATGCGGCACCCAAACATCAAGCTTTTTTGTGTATCCAGCCTTTTGCAGATGGTTTAAAATGGATTGATGACTAACTCCCATCTACTGGGCGATGTCACGAGATGCCACATGACGGTCTAACTTCGTTCCGTCTCAGCAGCTAATCACAGGCGTTGATATGGTCCAGAAGCGTCAAACCATGCGGCACCCAAACATCAAGCTTTTTTGTGTATCCAGCCTTTTGCAGATGGTTTAAAATGGATTGATGACTAACTCCCATCTACTGGGCGATGTCACGAGATGCCACATGCCGGTCTAACTCGATATTTTCCATGATTAAATCGGTATTCGGCATCACAGGCCGCCAGCTGGCTTATGCATGATGTCCTTTCCTCCGCAGTTCGAAGTGATAAAGTACCATCCCCCAAAACACCATTAATATCACGGAAAGTTTTCTCTAGCGGATTTGCCTTTAACGAAGGAAAACTTTAAAATAGCGCGAATTAGTGGCGTTAGTGAACTCCATGTTTACACGTCTATAACTGTTGAACGCAATATCCAAACTAATCATGCCTAGCGTCGTTTTGTAGGTTATGTCATGATATTTCAAAGTTGTATAGTATTGCCAGATACGAGCTCTGTAGCGCTTTATACATAGCCGCGATATTTAAAAGACAAAAAGGCGGAAGGGAGATATTTTCCAACCTATTATTATCCAAAAAAAAAACGAAGTTCAAGCAATTGTTATCGAACTTAATTTGGATACGGAATATTATTATGTAATATATTCTACTTAATATCCTCAGCGACTTTTTCTAGTTCATAATAAAATTGTTTGAAGTTTATGACCACTCTCAACCATATCTTTACTCAAACTTTAATTTCATTAAAATTTATCAAACTCTTAGTTAAATAGCAAACAAAAAAGAAGTAAGCATTCAAAGTGCTGTTGCAGAGCAAATAACGGTATATGAATATTTAAAAATAAATAAGAAACCCGAAACTCCACTTCAAAAAGCGCTCTCCAACTACACAAGCTGCGCTTCAAACGCAGTTGCTGGTGTGAGTGTACAATTACACGAGTTTGCCGCTTGCCTCATCATAGCCTCTTCGAATCGCCGCTCATCTGCACACTCCGCCGACGCCGCAAACACCGCAAAACAGTCAACAACAGTTTGTGGCATAAACTTTTAATGAGATCTTCTTATTTGTGATTTAAGCGATCTTACGACATTTCTTACTGCTTATTCGCTCTCTAGTGGTGACCTCTTGTGTGACAAGCGAGTTTCGCTTTTTTGTAATTTTTTTTTAATTTTTCTTATTTATTATATTTTTCTTGCGTTGCTTTACAATTATTTGATTCTCAACTACCACATCTCCTCTTCTTTTACACTCTCTCTCTCACTCTCTCTCCTCGCCAGCAACCGCTCAAGTGCATACTTGTTGCAAAGCCACTGGTCTGCTGTTCTTCTGGTTACTTTGTGGTTGTTGTTGTTGCGCTGAAATGTGTAATGAATCTGTTGTGCTTGTTGATTTTGCTGCTGGCTTGCTTGCTTGCCATTGCGTTATTATTATGCTGTTATGTAGTCTGATATTGTTGGTTTTGTTGTTGTTGTTGTTGCATGTTATGACCAGTCGCGGCAAATTGCATTGCAAGTTAGACATAATCCCCTTCCTGCAACGCTGTTGCTTGAGAAAGTTTTCAAGGATTTGCGCGCTTACAAATCGTTCGTTTCAAGCATTGCTGGCCTGCCTGCTGCGTGACCAGCATCCTCTCATACCAAAGCTCTTACAACTGGCCTCTAACTCATGCTAGTGCTTGCTGCTTCTTTAAAATTATTTCTGCTCCGGTTTTGTTGATTTTCATTAATTTTTGCTTTGGCCAAACGAAGTGCGTGCGTTTATGTCGCTCTCGCTCAATGCGAAAAGTTGCGTATACGCCCTGTTGCATGCAGGCAAACAAGTTCTGTGCGTTGCAAGGCAAATGTTGTAGTTTTGTCCACAGGCAATGCCACAAGTTCCAACTGCAAAGAAAAATCAAAAAATATATATAAATTGATAAAATAAAAATTGTGATGTTGTTGTTGCAAGTTGTATGAAAAAACAACCACAAATCCGAGCAAAGTAGAAATTAGTATAAATATGCATGTATATTTGCTTAAGCATATGCTGACGCACAGCTCTGCGCGCGGCAAATGTGCCTTTGTCGCATCTCAAAGCAATAATCAAGCGCGTACAAAGCAAAACTTTAAATTGAAAATGCGCCTGCCTTCTTGCGTCAAGTCAAAGCGTTCGCAATTCGCCGCACCCTCGGCGTTGTCGCGGGTTGGCAGGCCGGCGGGTACAAAAATTTTCTTTGCACTGTTGACAAACACAATGCAAAGTAAAGCAAATCGGCAAAAGAAGAAATTGCACGAAATTTTTAATTAAATCTATTGAGAAGTTTTCGCCGCGCCGCCACGAACGCAATGACTTTGCAAAAATTTTAGTAAAAAAATCTCTGCACAACTGATGATTTTATTGTATTACTGTTGTTGTTGTTGTTTGTTATAAAAAAATTCGCGAACTTTTTTTGAACTTTTTCGCTCGCTGATTAGACTGATTGAAGCGTGTTGTAATGTCATATTTGTGATGATATTATGCTGGCGCTATCTTCAGTAGAATAATATTCCATTTTTGCTACAGAATGTCTTTGGACTATATTCTTAGATCGGAAATTACAACAATAAACTTTATGGATGAGGTTTCAATAAAAATGTTGTACAAGTATGCTTTAGCGAAGACTACTAACAGAGTATTCTGTATATGCCATATAAGCTCGGCTACTACGAACCTCTACTTTGACTAGACAGCAATATACCGCCAAGACAAAGATAGTTCTTATCTCAAATAGAGAACATGGTTAGAGTTCGATAAAAGGCAATAAAAACAAGTAAGGAAAGGATAAGTGTGGTTGCAACCGAACATTTTATACTCTAGAAATTTATTGAAGAAATTTTATGAAGATAACACACAAATTTACGCATAAATTCTGCATAAAGTTTAATAGAATAATGAAAATCATCATATAAAGTATGTGAGGGCTGAGGTAATTTCTGAACCGATTTCATTCATTTTCAAGGTACACTATATCCAAGACTATACGCTCACATTTTGCTAAGATGTGTCACACGTTAACCAATACATATAATATATGCGGAATAAAGCCCACCGTATTTATGATAAATCTATAATTCGGTATATGGGAGCTAGGAGATGATATTTTTGATAAACCTATAATTAAGTATATGGGAGCTAGGAGATGTTATGACCCGATTTTAATAATTTTTGGAACAGAGCTATTAGAAGAAAACAATTTTCTCTGGATTACATTAAATTATCTGAGAGATTTACCCATATTTTAGGTTAATTTTTACCTTTAGGCGCTGAGTTCAACATTTTGGATATCTGAAAAGTTATAGTCCGTTTTCGACAATTTTTTCACAAGTGAAGCCAGAGATGATATGCACTATTTGTGTGAGGTTTTATTACGCTATCTTCATTGGTTCCTTATGTATACAGTATAAAGTGAAGGAATCAGATGGAATTGAAAATTGAGTTATAAGGAAAGTAGTCGTGGTTGTAAACCGATTTCGCCAATTTTTTATCCGTGTTATCAGGGTTTCAAGAAAATATTATATACCATTTTCAATGAAATCGGTCGAGTAGTTCCTGAGATATGGATTTGACCCATAAGTGGGCGACGCCACGGTTTCTGACATTTTTCGTTAGTGAGTTAACTCACTTTTAGTAATTTTAAGCATAACCTTTGGGCGTGGTTATTATCCGATTTCTTTCATTTTTGGACTCTATTAAGGAATAGCTAAAAACAACTGGAGATACATAGTTTGATATATTTAGCCTTATTGGTTTTCGAGATATATACAAAAACCTTATTTGGGGGCGGGACTACGCCCACCTCCCCGAAAAAAATTAAAATTAATTTGAAAAGTACAGTATATGCGAGCAAACCTCGGACCACTGACGAACTGAACCCCAGCATATGAGTCGAAGTCATCACTTTATTGTCGGAGAAATTCGGAAAAGTGAAGGATCCCGCAGCAAAAATAGCTAACATGGCTTAATATATTATATATACCATACCTACGCTAACACTGACTATTCCACATTTTCCCCCTTCCACACCTCTCACACTCCTCTTCCACATAACCTACCATTTCATATGCTATTAAATGTCACACTATTTTGCTAAATGCGTATTGTATTCATATCCGACATTTTTCCAAAGCAATTTGCGCTTTATTTTAGCGCAACTTTTACATACACATGTATACACAGTTATGTTTATAACGGAATTTATGTCAGCAGTGTGCAGTTCGTTGATTTTGTCTATTCATTATACCTGTCGCACTGCATAAATAAATATCTAACTAATAACAAATACAAATGTATGTATGTATGATATTAGTATCAAACCGCCTTGCTCAGCTTTCACCGTGCCCCTACACTCTCCAGCACTGCTATAGCTATACACAACTTTTTCGGCAATAAATGTCCAGCATATGAATTGTTACTGCGTTCAGCAGTATTTAATGTGCAACTTGTTTTGCTGCAGCAACGTGTGTGTGTGTGTCGATTGCTCACACCCATTGTTGGGAATGGTTTCCGCTGTCGCCGCTGTTGTGTCGTTAATTTTACAAATGGCCACCTGATGACATCGCAAATGGCTGATAAATCAAACGCACTTACAATAACTACCGTTACACTGGCTGTTAGTGTTGTTTCCTTTTTTTCCCCCTTTTTGTGGCACTTTTCGGTGTTCGCTAGTCCGTTTGAGTATATTTTGCGAGAGGTTTATTTGTACACCTATAAAAATGGTTTCCAATTTGATTCCTGCGCTCATATTCGTGTTAAAATTTGTCCGTTTTTTTAGTCACTCAACTCGTAGTTTATATTTTGCTTGTGTCTTTGTTGTTTTGCTAATATGTATATTGACAATTTTGCATCGATACATTTACCGGTATTTTCATATTTGTGTACCTTGTTTTCTCAAATACAGTTTTTTTTTGATTATCTTCCAGATTGAGTGATCAATCATACATTCAAGTCCACTACACATTCAGTAGAAAAATATTCAGAAAAGCTTAGACCCCATCTACGACCTACATCTACGACGAAAAACCTTTTCTGTTCGTTTTTACTAGGACTAAGGATTCACTTTCATAGGAAGAAGAGAAGGAGACTGTGACTATCTGTAATTGATTTCATACTGGTTTTACAGACCTTTCTGACAGCAGTACTTATATATATCTATATATATTTGATATATATGTATATATATTTAGCGCAGGAACCGCTTACGCGATTATAGCCGAATCCACCAGCGCGCCACTCATTTCTTCTTCTTGCTTTCTGGCGTCAACTGGAAACACCAAGTGAAGCCAGGTCAGTTTCCACTTGGTCTCTCCAACGGAGTGGAGGTCGTCCTCTTCCGCGACTTCCTCCAGCGGGTACTGTCGTATAAATCGTACAGCTCATCATTCTGCGGTATACGCCGTTGCAAAGGTTCAGAGGACCATAAATCTTCCGCAAAATTTTCCTCTCGAAAACTCCAAGAGTCGTCGATTTGGATGTTGTCACCGTCTACTCTTCTGCGCCATAGTCCAAAGTAGCACCTGTTGGCAAGAGTGATTCTGCGTTGGATTTCCAGGTTGACATTGTTGGTGTTGTTAACGCTGGTTTCCAAGTAGACGAAACTATCTACGACTTCAAAGTTATGACTGTTTGTTTGATGACGGGAGTTATTTCGTCTTGTCCTCATTCACCACCATACCCATAAGCTGTGCTTCCTTAACCAGTCTGGATATCAATATCATCGACATACGCCAACAGTACTTGCCTACTCAAAATATTGTCATTCGTTGAGGTCGTTCAGTGTAACCTCATTTATAGTGTTCCTTACTTAGGAACTTGAGTCTAGCTCAAACTTACTTGGAGTTTATGACGGAGTGATCGAAAAGTTCAATCCAAAGTGTCGATTTCGTTCGGAAAATAGGGGTTACAACATTTCTGGAAGCTCCGAAGAGATCTGTAAAACGTTATGAGTATATGAAGACTTCGGTAGTCCAATTATTTCTCAATTTCATTACTGACTTATTTGAAACGGACATTCAGAGAAGAATACTAAATAATGTTTATTTATATTTTATGACAATCAAGTCCAGAGCAAGACTTTTTTGGGATATAAATAACCGTACTTTGGCAAGTCTTCAGACTGCATAAACGATTTAGAAATATGTTTCCTGAAAACATAAGGTTATGGGCATTTGTTATCAAGCTGGCGATCTTCTATGTATCAGCCGATCTTGCATAAAGGACTACAGTATACGATCAGCTTAAACATCATCTGTAACTCAATGTAGATGACGAAGGGACAGATTTATGATATTATTCAATACCTTTGAGATTTTTATACGGAGTTCTCTGAATAATGGTATAAACCATCCTAATATTGGGAAACCTTGGTATTCATCGCTTCAGAAGTGATCGTCAAAGGTTACTCCCTACCTTAGTAAGTGAATTAGCACTCAAATTCTCCCATAATACCTTTTTCTAACGTTGTGAGCACTGTTAATTAACTGCCTTGCATAAATAAATAATTTCCATAACTATTAAAATGAATGTGATCGCCATTATTCAGCGTAAAGAAACCGTAAAATGTAATTGCTGCTTTGAAATAAATCTTAATTATCTGCTTGTAGAGCTTTCAAATGGCTATCGCATGCAGAAATAATTGCTGTGACTCGGGAAAAATTTAATTAATAGCCTGTGCACAATTTCAATAATAATTTCGCCTCCTTTTCATTATTTTTATTTTGTTGTTTTACAATTCACTTGGCGCGACATGCATGTGGAGCTTATTAATATGCAACACCGGCAACATGTTGCTATTACAATATTATCACGCTGTAATTATCATATAAATGTGCATTAAACAATTTTATCGCGACAACTGCAAAATCATAGCTGGTGCTGGTGGTGGCAGACGACGAACGGAAGTGGTGTTGACGGCGAGCAAGCGAAAAATGCACAAAAAACTCGCGTATAATAAATGAAACGCCAGCGAAATAACCTTTTAAAATTTCATTATCATTAACATGGTCATTACCAATGCCACAATGCACCAGCACTGCCACCGCCGCTGTTGCTGTTGTTTTTGGCATTGTTGCAACTAAATTGCAGCGCATTGTCAATGCAACTTAATACGCCGACCAAAGCCATGGCCATTGGCGGCGGCGGCGTCGTCGATCGAGGCAATGCGGCGCCCAACATGGCCACAACGCCGCACTTGGCGCGCTGGGTTGGACTTGAGTGGTCGTTCGGTCGTTCGTTCGGTTGCATTGCTGCGCGCGCTGGTTTGCCAAGCCATACGAGCGCATGCTCCTCAATTTACACACTTTATTATTTTTGTTTTCCATTTTTTAATTTTTTGTTTTGCACATTTTTGCTACGCGCTGCGTGCCACAGCGACTGCAGATATGAAATGCCATTACAGATGCTGCCGGCTATGCTGCAATGCGTTGTTGTTGTTGTTGCTTGTTGTTTTTTGGTTGGCATCAGCGTGGCAGCGTACGCGCATTTAACCAAATATATTAATATGGGCTTGCATTGCCATTTTTGGCGACCTCTATGTGCGGCTTAAAAGGCAGATGGCCGGCCGGCTGCAGGTTGGCTTGGCAGGCTGTCGCGCGGTCGCTGCAAAAATTTCTATCGTTCAGCAGCTACTGCCTGCTACATTCAGTTATTTACTATTTTACTAATGTGCGAACAATATTTTTTTCTTCTCGCCGCTCTCCAGCACTGCAGGTGAACTACGCCGTTTGGCCATAAATTTAGCCAGCAAAATCGATGTGCAGGCGAGTTTATTGATATAAATATATTAAATGCCTGCTCGTAAGCGTATATGCTTTGGTGTATTGTTAGTGTATTTATGTTTATGGTAGCCTCATTGCACAGATATTGCTTGATTGTGGGTAATGATAGCCCGTTTCTCGGTGCGATCCCTTTCAGCAAGCACTGATGTATTTCATTTTAATTAAAATTATGCATAAATTGTATCGGAGGAGAGCCAGCTGCTATTGTAGAAGGGGCATGCCAGGCCAAACGGATGATAGATCTAATACAAAGCTCATTTAAGAGTGGTCTTTTAACTCTATACCCTGTACTTTCAATAAGAAATAATTCAGAAAGATAGAATAATAGCCACCAAGTGCTTGAATAACTACTTAGTAAGCCTGTAGATGTTATTTGGACTCTCCGCAAGACAAAACCTATTCGGCCAACCAGTCTTATTTTCGAAAACTGTGTAGCTTTTTTAGAACTTCAGGCATTGGAATTCCGTTTTAATATTTCAAATTGTATATGACGCGAAATTAGAGATTTTAATGATTTAAAAACATTCGGATTCTCAGAATACTGGAGCATTGTATACGAGACGATTCCTTAAAACTTTCAAATCTGTGACATTATGAAAATGGTTATCTATGGCCCAAAACAACGGCAAGTCTTTCTGGATCACTAAGAATTCTGTTAACTTAGGATAGGATAGAACAGTAATTACAAAGTTATGTAGTTTCATAGTTGGATTAGTTGGAAAAGGATGAAAAAAAAAACATTTATTCCTGATGTGACCTACTCAACTATCCCAACCACCATAAGCTAATAATCCAGTTCAGTTCCAAACTGAATATTTGAATGTCCTAGAATTATATCAAAATACCGTCTGAGGGTGTGATTGTCATAGAAACCGGTTACAGCCGAATCGTTGAAGGCGCGCCATTCCTCTTTTTCTTTCGCAATTCGCCGCCAGTTGGAAATCCCAAGTGTTATCAGGTCTCTCTCCACCTGGTCTTTCCAACGGAGTGGAGGCTTTTCTCTCCCGCGACTTCCACCAGCGGGTACTGCATTGAACTCTTTCAAAGCTGGAGTGTTTTCATCCATTCGAACAACATAACCTAGCCTGCGTAGCTGCTGTCTTTTTATTCGCTGAACTATGTTAATGTCGTCGTATAACTCGTGCAGCTCATCGTTCCATCGTCTGCGGTATTCGCCGTTGCCAATGTTCTGAAGATCATAAATCTTGGGCAAAATTTTATTTCTAGAACTCGAGTTTTTCTAAAAGATAACTTCTTACTTCTGCACTACAATCACGTATTATTAGATTATTATCCTCAAACAAATCTTGCATTTTCACTTTCTCATTCATTTGCCCTACAATTACCCCAAAACATTCACATGTGTCTCCAAGGACATTATACAAACATTTCCATACTTAAGTACGCGCTCATAAAAATCGCAATAATCAAATCAGTCGAGCCATCTTGTTAGTACCAAAGGCAAACTCATCGCTGGCAGCAGTGCTGAGTACCTTTGCCGGACTTATACGGGCAAACTGCCGATGTAATTGACAACTTGACCGTGTACTTACAAGTGCAGCTACAAATAATAATAACTAAAATACGGCAAATGCTACAAATATGAATACACAAAATTGGACAGCATTTGCTACAAAGTGCAATAACAAAAACAACAACTGTCATTTGGTCAATACGATGAGGCTGTTATGCTGATAAGCGCATTTGCGACTCCGAATGTCGGTTGCATGGCAGGAAATAGGGAGCAGCTGTATATTGAGGTGAAGCTAAGCAATTGGAAATGGTCATAGGAAGTTGGAGAAACGCAGGGAGCGCGGCTTTCGTGTTCAATTAACGAAACAAGCAACAGATAATATGCCATTTGACTATTCATATCAGTCGATAGTTGGAGATACATATATAGGCAAATGCTGATGTGTTCCTTATTTGTTATATGTGTGTTTTGTTGTTATGAATTCATAGGGATTTGTTTGTCTAGAGCTTACTCTACTTAGTAACATTTATTGAATCCATTTAGATAAAATAAGTACATCGAATGGGCATTTCATCACAGTGGCAGGTATGAGAAGGCAAGGTCCGAGCTTTGGTTGAGGTCAATGATCTCTGGTCAGGGTTAATGATTTTTGGTCGATGTCAATGACTTTGGTCGAGTTTGGTGATCTTTTACCGGGATTTCTCTAAAATTTTGGTGATCCCATGTGGTCGGGTTTGAGAGGTCACGTCAGGTTAGGTCAGTGTTGACACGATTCCATCCATTTTTGGCATCAGGACCACATTATCATGAGGAAAATACGCGTTATCTTAATGGGCCATGACAGCCTAGATGTCCAAGTCTGAATTTCAGAGCACCTATACTTTAATATTGAAAACATACTTCAGCTCCTCCTAATCCAAACTTAATTTGTTTCGCTTCCACCATAAAGCTCATAACCCCGCATAACAAAGAATGCATATCCACAAAATGATATACCGACCATAAGGGCCAGCTGCTTCAAGTCAACAAAAATGACATATCAACTGCATAAATTTGCACAATCACACTGTCACTCAACGACACACAAGCGCACCATATACGTAAGGCTATGCGGTGGGATCATAGCTTAACTTGGCAAAGCGTTGTCACACTGTCTATTCATGTGACAGCGACGCGCGCAGTAGCCAACAACATAAATGGTCGACGATGACCATGACAGTGACCATGCCGCTTATAACGGCAGGCCGGTAGCCGAAAAAAAGGTACTCATTGGTTGGTTGGTTGTTCGGTCGACAATCGGTCCGTCGCTTGGCAGGCGGCAGTCAAGCAGTTAGGCACGCACCAAAAATAGTAGGAAATTATCTGCTCAGATTATGTCAGGATTAATTACATTCAAGCCATTGTGTTGTCAATAATTGTCGACAACAACGACAAAGACACGAACAGAACCGAACAACAACGTGATAGCGCTGGCAAGTTGGCATTAGTGGCGACACCAAACATGCTGACCATTTGGCAGCAAATGTGTATGAGTTCTATGTGGCAAGTAGTAGCTTGCAACATGCGGTTGTATGTTGGTGTAGATAAATATTTTACTCATATATCTAAGCGTAGTATGCAGACTTTTGACATTGCTGCGCCCAGTATTGTTCGGCTATCAGTTGCGGAAAGGCAGCAACAACAGCAAATTAAGCAAAGCGCTTCGTGTGTGGGCTTAGCCGCTACTTTTTGACTGCCGCGCTGCATATGGAGCTTATGAGTCTATATGAATATGCGCTTCTAAGTTACTTTAAATGGCAATCAGCTGCTTAATAATTGCTCTTGGGTTAGGCAAATGAAAATTCCTTTAATGGGTGGGAAAAATATGGCGCTTTTTCGGAAGTTTTGACATGATTTCAAGGGTTCTTTCGCATAAATTTTATCAACTTAATATTTTTGGACCAATATTCTTTCAAGACTTATCGCTTCAAGCTCATATAAATATCTAATATGTCTGTGTCTTCAGCACAGATCCACCACAAAATATCTAGTATTTAGTATTTAAAAGAGTTCATCTAACCTCGAACCATCCATATGAGAACAATTTATGCTACCCATGTGAAAATCATGTCCAACACGATCGCATGCTGTCAATTATTTATACTCCAGCTTGATTTTTTTCACAATTAACTAATAAATATTTTAATTGTACACAAATTCGCCATGCTATGCTTTAAACTAAGCCACGCTGATGGTGGCCTAATGGCAATAAAATGATATTTATGCACACACAGCAAGCAGGAACTTATGTAAATCGCTTGCTAACGCTACGGAGGCTACAAGCTAACGATCGAACGGTGATCGTGTCAATGTACGATCTACAGCGCAGCTTCCGTGGAGATGCACAGCAGACTAAAGAAGCTCTCTTGCAGACACAGCTTTGTAGCAAACTGCTTTGCTTCTACTCGCCCCTCCACTTGCAGCGCATCAGCTCATTCGTTTCGGTTTGTTCGTCGACTGTCATGTTAGCATAAAATTTACATCCTCCATTTGGCGCAAAACATGCATTAAATTCTACATAGCCAATAATTTTTGAACAAACAAATGCCACCAGTCACCGCGCGGCGCGCACAAAAGCCTACCGAAACGTTGCTCATCAGCCGCACTTTTTACTTTTATCGCATGCGATTTTTTTTGTGATTTTCCACTTTTGCTGCGCTTTTCTTCGTTTGAGCGCATGTACGTTTCGCCATCGATCGTACGGCTGATTCCATTCAAATCTGGCGGCGATTGTGCTTGATTGTGCTGTGATCGCTTCCTCATTGATTGCCACGTACACAAATTTGCGCACAAACACTCACACACACACTTGAGTCGCTTGCGCATCCACTTAGCTGCGCAATAAAAGCATAAGCTGATTATTTGTTGTTGCTGTTGTTGTTGCTGGTTATACCCTTTTGTTAAGCGCCGCCTTGTCGTTAATTTTATCCCAGCAACATCTGCAACCGTGCAACGCCAGCTGCCGCGCCACCACCAACAATGCCACACCGGTGAAGGCCGCTTTGTTGTTGCTGCCACTCTAAGCTGTTGCTTTGACTGCGGCATGCATACATGCAACACTGACGCGCAACAAGCGTGGTAGCAACAACAACAAAAGCAGCTAAGCGCTTGTGAACGTTTGCATCGCCAATTTGCCTCGCGCTCGACCGCACTGCGCGCGCTCTCTGCTACACTTGATGCTAACACTTCGTCTATGTCTATTGCTGTTGCTATGTTTGTTGTTGTTGTTTGATTTCAATTAATTTACGCGCGCTCAACATTTGATACCATAAAGAGCATAAACACGCTAAAAAGGTATTAAAAGCATTTGACCAAAGCACAACAAACGCCAGCAAGCGTCGGCCAGCGCCGCGACAAATGTTAGCCGTAAATACTCGCGTTGTTGTTGTCTGGCTGTTTTGGGGGGCTATTGACCGCACCATTTATTTCGATTTATTTTATATTTATATTTACTTTTGCATTTATTTGCTGTCGCAAACTTTTTTGTGTTGAGCTTTGATAAACTTGCTACAGCTTGTTGTTGTGGCCATTGTTAATGATATTTTTGTTGTTGTAATTTGCTGTATCGAATGTAGTGCAGTTAAGTTCAGCCGCATTGCTGTTTATGGTTTAGATTTTATCAACATACCATGTCGCGTTTTATGTTCGCCAAACTGACATTTGCAACATTTCCTGTGTTGACTCAACATATCTCTTCGCCGCGCGCAACATTTACTGCCACACTACCGTATTGTGTTGGTATACTCAAGAGCTTGCGGCTATGTGGAGCATTTCTGCTTGGCAGTAATCTACTTTTTCGAGTTCCTTCTTGGCTTGCCTTACTTTCTTTTATGCACCTTTTATTATCCTCTTGTAATCGTTGATCTGTTTGGGTACTAAGATTAAGATCATCTATATGTAATGTTGTTCGATGCGATTGGGAAATATCATATTAGTTGGGCTCAAAGACATGAACGTCATATATATAATCTGAGGGACTTGGCTTAAGGTGAGTACTCGACACTTGGAATCACAGTATTCCAGCTAAAAGCTTTGTTGATCAGTACATACCGACTTAAGAAGCGCCTAAGAGGTACCTTAGATGCAATTATGACTTGATCAATGTAATAACGAGCTCCTGCGCAGAAGCTTTAAGTTTTTATGAAAGATAAAAGCTAAGTGCGCTTTTCAAAGCTTTACTATTAAATCACTTGGCAATCACGATATTTGATCTGTTGATTCATATTTACTTTTTCATTAAGAAAAATCGGTCTCATTGTAGCCTCGTTACTTGCAACTTTTTATTGTAAAGATAAATCCAAATCTGTAGATAACTTTTGTGTTTTCAGTACGGAAAAGCTTTGATTAGCATATTGGAATTTTTTATTCAGTATCTTGGAAGCTTTGATGTGATAATTTTGCTAAAATCTGATTATCTAAGCTTTTATGAACAGTGAGCTTTGAAAGCTTGAAAGCTCAAAAAGCTTTTTTCTATTTTCGCGATAATATTTTATTTTGTTAGAGCTAAAATTAATCTTATACGCTTTGTATAAGTAATTTCTACATGCTGAAGTGCCAAATTAACATTGGGCTCAAAGCCATACGAGCTTAATGCTTGGCAAATGCCAATAACTACAAATAACTGCTGCTGCTTACCGTGCAACCAAAATAGTACGACATACACATGCACATGCCACTTTAGGCCAACCAATGCTATTAAATACGAGTGGGTAAAGTGGCAAAAAATATATGGGAAAAATGTTCGTGGTCGGCTGAGGGGAGACGCCATTACCGCCATCACTTTTTTTCAATAATTTTGTTGCCATTTATAAAACGATTTGCTAAACGACTTTTTGCACAACAGCCAAGGCAGCAAACAACAAGCGTACGGTTCGACTGAGTAAGGGCGGCGGGCAGGCGCTGCGCTTGGCGAAATGAACGACTTAACGAGCGAACGAATGACAGCCCAAAAGGCTAAGCATAAAGCAGCCGAAACGCAAAAAAAAAGGGGTAGCGAGCTCAAAACGCTGCAGGAATAGCAATAATAATGTGTGTAGAGTGTGGTGTAGTGTGTGGTAATAACTACAACAATAAGCCCAACATAAAGGCCACAAACGATACCTGCAACAACAGTAAAATTTACAGCGCGCACACAACACACACACAGCTGTGACGTCCATAAAGTGTTGTATTAAAGGAAAAATCTGCAATAGCATAAAATGTAGCAGCACTACTAGTTAGTTGCTGCTTGCTTGTTGTTGCCACTGTTGTTGCTTCATGAGTATAAGCCCTAGTCGTTGTGGTAAACATTATTGGCTTGGTCAGTTCACTTGGCTTGCGCATATAGGAGTATACGCCGGGTCTTTCAATGGGCGCCGCCGCCTGGCTGACTGCCTGACTGCCGCGCTGTGATCTCACAAACAAGCTGCTTTGTTGTTGTTCATGTTGCTCATGTGATTTGCTTGCATTGAGTATTGGGCGAATTGGCGTTTTTCGGTTGTGGTCTCACTTAAGGGCCAAATCGGCAACTTTTCAATTTATTACTTAAAGTGGTTCAATTGGCTAAGCCCCAAATGGTTTTCTGATTTACGATATGTTAGCACGCAATGGCTTACGTTTTTCAGTCGTTCGCTTGCTTGCTTGCCAGCAAAGCTAACAAAAGCTGGCAGCGGGCGGGGTGCGGTGTGCAGCGTGCAGTGTGTAGAGCAGTAAGCAAACGATAGCTATTGCTAACTTGTAAGCGTGGAGAGTAAGCTATGCGAAAGGCAAAAATCATTTGGTGGACATTGAACTGCTCTAGACTTCGAAGAATAGCTTTCTGCGCAGGTGGCTTTAATCTGAAATATATATATTTTTATTCCTAAAGAGCAAAAGCTTTCAAAATAGATAGTATATTCGAAAAAATTTCGGAATTTCGAACATTTTTCTATTTCTAAATTATTTCCAGAAGGTTCTTTCCGTATTTTCTGTAACTGTATTTTCGAAAATTTTTCGAAATTTCGATCATTTCTGCATTTCTAAATTATTTCTAGAAGATTCTTTCGAATATGCATCCAGAAATGCTCGATATTTTTCTTATATGATCTGTTGGCTAAGAGTGACGTTCAGCTGTCTTGCTCGGTAATTTCGAAAATGTTGCGAAATTTCCATTTTTTCGAACTTAAAAGATTTTCTAATTATTTCTAGAAGATTATTTCTCACTATTTTCGATATTTGATTACTTCCGTTATATTTGAATATGCTCTAGTGTTGTTTAGGTATTATATAATGCAACGTTAATTTGAAAAAATTTCGAAATTTCGTACTTTTATAGATTTTTCAACTATTTTTAGAAAATTTTTTCAAATATATACCCTGCAATGCTGGCTATTTTCCATATTTGATTGCATCTGTTATATGAGGTAGTTTTCGTGTAACGTCCAGATGGTATGTTAACGCTGCAATTTTGAAAATGTTGCGAAACTTCGAACTTTCATATATTTTTCCATTATTTATAGAAGATTTTTTCAAATCCGTTGTATTGGATTGACTCGTAGTGACATCAGGGTGGTCTGTGTTGCTCTGTAATTTCGAAAAGTTTCGAAAATTCGAACTTAGATGGATTCTAACTCCTCGTAACAGGCTTGTATGTTGATTGAATAGCCTCCAATATTGCTTTAAAATTCATAGACTAAAATTTTGAGGTCTTATATGAACAACAGTGGGTGTGGATACCTTATTCATAACCTCAGCTCCAACTCTTCATGGGTCTGAAAGTAGGTAAATATGTATTTTACGATTATTTGTCAGTCTTCTATAGGATTTTTGGTATAAATAACTATATTTGGGTCATCTAAGAACAAGTATAATCTCTACAGGTGACCATGAGGTCGTTATATATATTTAAAGTACGACAACTACCACAGTTCTCAACGATATGACATTTATAATCCACCTCAATTTAATGAAAAGCATCCTCAAATAGCAATGAATACCATTACGTGTAACTTGGCACAAGTGAAAATCCAGCAGCACAGCTACAGTGAGTGTGGGAACTGACGCACAATGAGAAACATGAACGAAAAACTATGCACTTTTCATTCATAAATAAATAAAGGCACTCATATAAGTCCTATATGCATATGAATATATTCATGTAAATCCTTAACTATAACTATATGTAATATATATACATATATATATATATTTATATATTGTTCACTTGCACTTGTAAAACAGCGCACACTGCTGTGCTCAACACAGCAACCAAATAGAGCCGCCTGCCTGCAACAATTGTGCAACAGCAGCGCTAGCTACTTATGTCAACAGCCGCATAAAATGGCACGGAATTTTTGTGGTGCGTGCGAATTTAATGGATTTTCGTTGCAAAATATAAAAACTACAACAACACTCACACAAGCTTATATATGAAACGCAATGCACAAAAGCACTCTTCTACTGCCTGCTAGTTGCCACAGCTTGATGCGCTTTCGTGCCACTTCTCGCATTGAATGCCATGCCGCGGCATATAAACGCTTAATGCGTGTATGTTGGTGTGTCACAGGATCCCTGCGTATTCATATTTTTCCATTACTTGTTTTTTAAGTGGCATTTATGCCCACTTGCCGCTGTGAAGGTTCCCCCATTTATGCGCGTTTGCATATCTTGCAGGCAGCTCTTGGCCTATTTGCCGCAATCGCACCTCACTCGCTGCTGTTGGGTTGTATATTCTATAAAGTATATATAATTTTTGTTGTTTTTACTTATGACAATTTACTCTTGTTCATGAAAAATTCATAAATTCAATGCATATTGCATATGTACTGCAACCAGCAATTTATGCTAATGAAGTTCTCAGCTGTGAAAAATTTTCACTTTCTTTACTGGAGTCATTAAATAGGAGGCGATAGTCAGAAAAATTCTTTTACTGCAAGGTTAACGTTGAAAAATATCTGACTTCTCTTTATGAACTCAAAATAGTCGATTTTGGAGAGGTGATATAAATTCGCTAAGCACCGAAAAGTATGCAAGACATTTCCCATACTTATCAAAGTGAGTTTATACCTTTCTAGAGCAGAGCTGGACACCTCAACAACCAACTCTTACCCATCTTGGCATTCTCCGGATACTCTAAAAAGTATATATTATCTTGCATATGAAAGCTCTCAGCGTACCTGGTGAGATGTGATCTTATAAAGAGAGGCCCGGACTGGAAGCTCAACAGTTCTGGAGCACAATAGTGAGCTTTGAAGCTACCTTCTAAGGCTCACAACTAGCTTAAAAGCTTTTGATCCTGATGTTACAAGCACTTCCTGATCTCTGAGTCTGGGTCTTCCTCTTCCAAAATAATGAACCACTATAATAATGATTTTCTGTCGCACTCACCAACTGTTGCATGAAAATGTTGCAATATTAATACAAATAGCAAGGAGACCTATATATTTATCGAGCTCCATTTATATAAATATATATTTGCATTGAAACTGAAATCACCATATTGAACTGCACTCTTTTTAATGTACACAAGCAAATAAAGAATGCACATAATTAAAATCGAAAATTCATTTCGCGCGCTCATCCGTATGCCAAACGCTTACGCGCACTAATGACCGCATTCGCTGATGCACTTCGGTATATCTCTATGTTGGTCAAGCGCCTGTAAGTAGGCCAAAAAACCATATGCAATATATAAATTTACATTTCGCACATAAAGTACGCATGCTTAAGTGGCAACGGAATTGAAACATTTTACAGCAATTTTACACGGTTAAATATTGAAGAGTACTCAGCTGTTATGAGTTGAGTGTAGCGAGTGGATATTGATGATTAAATTCATTGCATATATGTAGGCGCTTTAAGATGGTATGAAAGTTTAATAGTTGTAAGTAATGCTTTTTCGGAGCTTTAAAGGAGATTTAAAGCTTTCTTGTTGTTTTTCCGAATAATGAAAGCTTTACTTTAAAATATTATAGCTTTAAAGATTTCTAGGTTATTTTCTTCTCTCTGCGTAATGAAAGCTTTACTTTAAAGTAGCTTTAAAACGTTATATTTTTTTCTTTTCTCCAAGTAATGAAAGCTTTGCTTTAAAGATCATTTGATATCTAGGAGTAATGAAAGCTCTATTTTAAAGATGTTGTAAAGCTTTCTAGCTGGTTTTCTTTTCCCCGAATAATGAAAGCTTAATTTAAATAGCTTTAAATATTTCTAGCTTAATTTATTCTCTCCGAGAAATGGAAGCTTTGCTTTGAAGTAGAATTAAAGCTTATTTGGTCTTTTCGAGTAATGAAAGCTTTACTTTAAAGAAGTTTTAAAGCTTTCTAGCTTGTTTTCTTCTCTTCAAGTTATGAAAGCTTTATTTTGAGTAGCTTCCTACATTTGTTTCTCTCCGATTAATGAAAGCTTTACTTTAAAGTAGCTTTAAAGCTTTCTAGGTTTTTTCTTATCTCTAAGTAAGATAAGCTTTACTTAGAAGCTTCTAAATTTATTTCCGCCTCTCCTTATAAGAAAAGTTTTAAAGCTTTATAGCTTGTTTTCTTCTCTTCAAATAATGAAAGCTTTACCTTAAAGTAGCTTTAAAACTCTCTGGCTTATTTCCTAGTCTCTGAAGTTTACCACGTGATCGTAAGAAAGTCTTATAGGGGAAAAAATTCCCAAAATCTTTACTTAAAACTTATTTATATTCTATGAAACAGTAAATTTAAACAGTTTATAGCGCATTTTAACTGCAAATTCGCAACAAATCCATCTAAAATACACAAGAGCGCCAAGATATTTTAAGAAATCTCTGCCAACAAATCAAATAAAAAATTTATGAAACAACAAATGGAATAGTTATGGAGCTTGTAAAGTGACCAAGCAGCATTTAATGTCACACACGCCAATTCCGGCTGCCGACGCCGCACAGCCATAAAGCCAAGTAGCAAGGACAAACACATTATACGCTAGCTTTTCTTCGCTTTTAATGGAGAACCACAAGGATGTGCGGAAGCATGAGCCAGCGGTTGAGGCAGTGAGTAAACAATAAATATGTATGAAAAGCGACAGCGGAAAAAATCATAAAACAAACAAATTCTTTAACACAGTACATATTTAATTTAAGGATATGAATTGTTAGCTGCGGCGCTTATATAAGAGTGTTACTACTACATAAATGTTGTTTTTGCAAACTCAGTGCTTTTTCCGTGCGTTCGCCACAAAAGAAAGAAATGTAAACAATGATGATGGGAAAAGGATATGGTTGGCGATTCCGTTGCTGTAACTGCTGTTTTGTTGTTATTGTTGTTGTTAAATTTTTATGATATATTTTCTTTGTCACTTTCTCGCTACTACATACAAACATATATCACGCGCTTCTGTTTGTTAAGCGCCATAAATACCAACACTGTTGTTGGCAGCTTTCGGTCCACTGTGTCACTAGTGTCTTTTCTTCCATCCGCTGATCTTGTGGGTGGAGTTGCTTTTGTGTGAAACTTAGTTGTGCCGCGGTCACTTTGATGGAACTAAAGATGTACTTGTGGCGGTTGAATGTTGCAGAAATGCACTGAAAAAATATTTTTTGTGATTGAGGAAAGCATAATATGAAAATAATGATGATTTTACTGAAATTGAAGCATAAACAAGGTATTATTAGTAGTTAGTTAGAATTATTAGAGTTGAAGAAGCTGTCAGGACTTTAAGATTTTCCAAAAATATTATTTTTTTCAGAGACTGCAAGTAGTTCTAAGCATTTTTCGTTCATCTCTTATGCTAACTTAACCAATTCTCAACCGGTTTATAAATAAATTTTTATAAATATTTTGCGCCACATATCCCAAGATTAATACAAATAATATTATTTTGGAAAATCGGGTCATATTTTTTTTATACAAAATATTCCAAGTGTCTGAAGTTTGAAAAAAAACCGTTTCTTAGTGCAACTCACTGAATTCACTAACCATAACTTAAGTGCTATTAACCTATAAAGAAGTAGAAAGTGTAGGAGACAAGCTGCCACACATATATCTAAATATTGACTCACAAAGCGTAGGAAGTACAAAAGCTAAAACGCATTTGATATCATTTATTTATAATATTTTCGCTTAGCAAACATTTTTTTTGTTTCATTCTTCATATATTTATTGTAGCTCAAGTAGCATAAAAACAAAATTCCAGTGATTCCCTGTGACAAATATAATAAAAATAATGTTGATGTGGAGTAACTCCTGTGGGAATAGGTGACTAACAGGCGCCATTATGTGAGTTGACTGCTGCTGCTGATTTTTCTCTGTAAAAATGTCGTTCAGTCATTGACTTGGCATTTGTGAGTGATTCTTATGTTTTTATGTTTTTATTTTTGTGCTGCACAACGCCTCTTCAGCCTGCTCAGTATCAGCTACTACGCCGCTCTGTCATTCCAACTGTCTAACGCTTCCGGCTTGCTTTTTCTGCTGATTTCCTTTCATTGTTGACTGCGTCGCTTCGCTGCGTTTCATAGTAATTTTTATGGGCAGCTTTATTAAATTTTCAACAGGAAATATTTTATTTGACGCCCAGCGCATTTCCGTACACCAACCCACACTCTTAAGAAACTCCACTTAATGCTTGAAATGTATTATATTCGATTTAGTTTAAATTAAAGTGATGGCCGACAGTGATGCTTGCGAAAGTATCTTTGAACTTCGGTTAACTTTCTTCAGAGGTCACAATCTAATTACAATTTTTCTTGCTTCGGTTTCGGTTTCGAAAACCTTTCTGCATTTAAACTTTTCATTTCTCACTCAGCAGCGCCATCTGTAGTCAAGCGTTGATTTCATCGCTCAGCGCTTCAGGCTGTTTGCCTTGCACTTTTTTCGGTGTTTTTTCTACTTTTCTCGCTTAATATTGACTTAAATTTCTTTAACTATTGATTGTGCTTTGAACCAAGCAATATAAATGTATAAAGCTCACATCTACAGCTGGCTGTAGGCGCCGTTAGACAAATATTTACTTTCAATTATATTAATTAATTGAAGCAGAAATGAATTCTTCGCCTTCGAGCCATTAACTTACAGTAAAGTTCTTTTGCGGGGGAGAAGCTGCTTCAAATACGCCACTTCACCTGTTTCGTTTGCTTTTGCCTCCCAGATTTGATTATTTCCCTTCTATTTATTTACTTGCTTCCCCAAGTTACCCCTTATTTTACTTCGCCTGCATTCTTCTTGGCTTCCGTTTTTATTTTTTTTTTTTGTTGTCTTCTTGCTTTTATATTGCGCCTACTGGCAACCGTAGTGCCACTCCAGTCTGGCTTTATATGTTGCTTTTTATTGTGCTTTCTTCTTCTTTCTTCCATTGGCTTCCAGTGGCAATTATACAATTTTTTTAGCAGGAATTTTGTGCCATTTCATTGCAATTCAATTCATTCGATTTCATTTGATTTGTTATTTCAGCCTTTCGGGCAATAACTGTTCGAACAGCTTGTAAAACAGTGAGCAAGAGAGAGCGAGTAAAAAATGCTAACCTTCCGAGGTTCAAAGAAAAAACCGAGTGAAGCATACAAAGTTTAAATAATAATAAAATTGCCTGGCAATGCTGCTTAGCATGCTTGAGCTTTGCTTTTCACTTCAATGCTTTTGCTTTTCGTTTGACTTTGAGCAAAAAATAAATAGAGAAATCTCAATTTCGCCCTTTTTATTGCGTTCAATAGCAGCTGTTGCATAAACTCTGTTCAATGTTGGTCCTTCTTCATTTTGACCCACTAGGCTTTATTGAGATTTTTTCATAAGATGTTTCATTGTGAAAGACTCTTCTAATTTATTGGCTCCCTGCAAACCTTACTCACCTGTCGTTCTTTTCTAGAGTAAGTCAGTTCATATCACAAATATTTAAATGCAATTTTACTATGCCTCTTATCTCAAAAATGTCATTAATGGTTATGAGTTTTCACAACTCGTCAAAGAACCGCAGGAATTTTGAAAATTACTATTTTCGAAGTTTTAGGTTCCTGTATAGGTGCTTTGGTGAGTGTAACACCCAAATAAAATTCTCATTTTCTTTTTTACCACCTTATATATAATATCCGACACCTTAGTACCGCCTCTTCGTCTCCTTATTTGTCTTCAATACACTCACACAATTAGTAAAACAAATAACTGTAATTTCTTGGAATTATGTAACTCAATTGTAAGCGTTAATTGAAATAGCTCGAGGTGAAATTCCGATTTGCTAATTGTCCTCTGTGGAATACAAGGAAATGTAATGAAATAATGTGATATGTATGGAATGAGATGAGCAAACAAAATGGTATTGAAGAGGTAATTATTTCTCTAATTGAAAAATAAACAATTCACGAATGCGACATTAAAATAATTATGTAACTATGAATGCAGTTTCCATGGGTTTTCCATATTTTGTCTTTATTTATATTTGATTTAGTTATAAGAATCTATATTTGGAATTTTCCTAAGACTATGAGTATAGTGAAGATTAACGAATAGTCTAGATGATCATCATCAATTGGCACTACAACCGGGTGTCGGTTTTGGCCGCGTCCGTAAGCCTTCGCTAGTCGTCTATGCATTGCGCGGGGCCAGTTGGGGATTTCAAGCTTCGTCAAGTCCACATCCACTTGATCCTTCCACTTAAGTTTCGGTCGTCCGTTTCTTCGTCGGCTGTCAGTGGGTACTGAGTAGTACATTTCATGCTGTAGTGTTTTATCCATTCGGCCGATATGTCCAAACCAGTGCAACTGCTGTACTTTTATGCGCCGCACTATGTCTATTTCGCCGAAGAGCTCGACATTCAAACGAATCCGGTACACATAAATCCTTCGTAGTATTTTTCATTCGAAAGCTCCTAAGGAGTGCTCATCTTTATTGGTCATCGTCCATGTCGTAAGTTCTCTTACTTGCTTCTTGCTGAGTTCTGCTCTCAGCATTGTTCCACTATTATTTTAATTCTGGAAAGCATTCTATTACGTAGTAGCTATTTTTCTCGAATTACAAAAACTAAACATTATTTTAATTATAGCTCAAGTAGTCACAAAACCCAACTCATGACAGTTTTCTCGAAATATACCTAAAGCTCTTAGTACTTTTGACGTTCCAAATTCGATCGTGCAACACCATTTCTAGCAATATTTCGTTCGGTGACTTTATTAGACGTTAATTCTCACCGGGTTTATGATTTATCTTCTTGTTTTAGAGCTTTCCTTGATAGAAAAGTAATATTCGAGTACAACAAATTACTGAACAAGGTGTTTTTCTGTGATTTTCTTCTTCCGAAAAATTTCAGATACGAAAATAGATGAACACTCTTCTGCGAAATCGCATATTTAATCGAGCAGAAACCTAACAAATGATACATATTTCATTTTGCAAAACTTAGCAGCCAACTCTTATGTACAGTTATAGCGCAGTCAACACGCGCCTGTAACAGTTCATTAGTTAGAAAAGTATGTACCATGCAGCGTATACACATGCCGTTACAGTTCATTGGCGGACGAGTTAACACGATTGATTTACATGCTTGTGCTTAGAACACCTCTTTCGTATAGATTTCTCAACCTCATACTAGAGAAGGTCATCTCAGGAACGTCGAAAATATTTTAAGTTTAAAAATGTATTCCTGGATAATTCAAAATATTCAGAAGAAGTGTGTTTCACTCAACCAATATAGTTGTTTATATACTATAATCTTAATATAGACCCCACAAATTAAGCGCGAAACTCGGCCTAAATCTCTCAAATACTTCTTCTTGTATTCTTATTACCAGCATACATAATTTATTTGACCTTCGCCATTTCCATTGAAATGCGGAAACTCGGACTTCCTACTAATATACCATACATCACTGACAGAAAGACGGAATACCGTTTTTTCTACCAAAAATAACTCAAGCGAAATTGTATTTAGCTTGACTTCATGTTTTCTGCCGAACTTTTTCGTTATAATTACAGTTAAGCAGCTGTTAATAAGTAAAGAGTAGCGTTAGAGACCGAGAAATTCATATTAAATGTCTACAAAAAAATATATGTGCCATATTGCCGCTTATGCGCCTAAAAGCAGGCCACACACACATACACAGCTCCACTCTCATCTCAATTCGCTTGTGTGCGCTCCACGCTCATCGCTTCGTTGCGCTCGATAAAAGCAATTTGAAGCTGTACTGCCGAAAAACAAGTAGGCCAACGTCAACAAAAAGCTACAAAATGCTGCCACAACAACAATTTACTTTGACTCACGCGCACTCCTACACATCTATACATATCTAGTAACACACACACGCAGGCAGAAAAAACGACATGCGTGCCAAAACAGAGAAAAGAAAAGAAAATGGCGCGTTGATAGGTTTCTTGTTAATTTGCCACAAATGCCACAATTGGGAATTTCATTTTCCATTATTTACGACAAGTTGACAACAACCAACCATACATAGTCGGGCGACAGGCTCCCGCAAACCACTACTCATGCATATGAGTGCGATAAAATATTCTTTTTGGCGTCGCTTGGTGTATCAGTCGTTGCGTGGTCGACCCACAAAATCCTTTGGAGTGCTATTAGCATAAAGTCACTTGACGTCTGGCATGCGTCGCTTTGCGGGAGGAGATGGAGGGGAAGTAACATCTTTAATGTGTGTCACTGTAAATGTAGGGGAGTATGCGTACTTTTGTGGTATATTTCTTAAATAATTTGAGAGAATTAGATTATTTACACCATATCTAGTTCTCCGGAGTTCTATTCACTCCGTACTTCTTCATCGGTAGGTCCACGAATCTTGATTAGTAATGTATAATTAGCTACGATAACTTCACAAAAAGTTTGGTCGTACTTTTTCTACAAATAATATTGTATGTCAAATACCTCCCTTCCGCTTTTCATTCAATGCTTAAAAAAAAAGGATTTCAGTGATCGGATTTAGTTCAAATATGCGCCGCTTCGTTCGATAATCTGTTTCCATCTAGACAGCAACTTCATAGCACCCCCTCGTAGAAGCCCTCATCCTTATTTGCGAAGAACTCGGACAGCAACTTTTCACAAGCATCTTTTGATTTAACTTTACACCATCTAGGGCGTTCACCATGGACAGGAACAGGTGGTAATCACTTGGCGCTATGTCCGGGTTATATGGTGGATGCGATAAAACCTCCCATCCGAGCTCTCGTAGCTTCTGACGAGTCATCAACGAAGTGTGTTGTCTGGCGTTGCTCTGGTGGAACACTACACCCTTCCTGTTGGTCAATTCTGGTCGATCGCCAGCTTCAAGCGGTCCAGTTGTTCGCAGTAGATGGTAGAATTAAGCGTCTGGCCATATGGGAGCAGCTCATAGTGGATGATTCCTTTCCAATCCCACCAAACACACAGCAAAACCTTCCTGGCCGTCAATCCCGGCTTGGCCACTGTTTGGGACGATTCACCGGCCTTCGACTACGACCGTTTTCGCTTGATATTACAGGTCTTTCTTCGTCTGGCTTATCCATGGTGTCGTTTTCACCCTATCTGAATTGTCGAAACCATTCCTCCGCAGTTCGAGGTGATAGAGTGCCATCCCCCAAAACACCATTAATCTCTCGGAATTTTTTTCTGGTGGATTATACACGTATATAACTGTTGAACGCAAAATCCAAACTAATCATGCATAGCGTCGTTTTGTAGGTTATGTCAAGACCTTTCAAAGATGTATAGTATTGCCAGATACGAGCTCTTTAGCGCTTTATACATAGCCGCGAAATTCAAAAAATAAAAAGATGGAAGGGAGATATTTGCCAACATAATATATGAGTTCAGCTGCAAATTGAGGTTGTAATAGGTTTTAAACGGAACCCGAACAGGTCCTGAACCTGAAGAGTAACTTTGTCATGTCGGAAATCGAATAAATCGAATCCCAATTTTTCTACGTTTACTTCGAAAATCATCGGGTAACCGCGAGCAACTGTATGGTCAAAGAGTAGGTCGACAAATTTTTATCGACAAATAAGGATTTTGAATTAAATTCGACATAAATGAGTCCATTGAAATATAAAATCAATCATCCCAGACTGTCAACAGTTTAAACATGTATTTTTCTGTTCATTGGCAACACTGTTTGGAAATTCGTCTCACGCCCAATAATGGACTTGATCATGAAAAAGAAGAATACACCTTCTATATGTAAATAAAGTTCAGGCTTGTGTCGGTTAACAGCGCTACATTGTAAAAACCAGGAAACTTTTTTAGCTGAGCATAAACAATTGTGGAGGAAAATATTGCGGCGGCCATTCTAAGTGGCAGCAGCGTCGGACTGGCGGCGTATTGATAAACGAGTAGGTGCAAAAAGCGCGCACATGCATACATGAATATGAGAACACATATACTTCGGTGCCACAATTCACATGAAACGGCCATGGGCGGCGAAGACAAGTGTTGCGGGTAAAAAAAAACACCGCTGAAAGTGCAACAATGGCTGCGACAGCGACAAAAAGAAAAGATAACTGAGTGGTATGACAAAAGCAACGAGTTGTGGCGAATGGCTGCACACCGAGTCCGGGCAATTGCCTTAATAACAAGTGCAACCTGCCGCATGCAGACAAACAAACGCATATATACGCATGTGCGCCTGCAACATGGCATTATGTGGCAGGGAAATAAAAATTACTGCAATAGGTGCTAATTACAGATGGCGGACGTTTGCGCATCACTACACGCGCGCGCTTATACCAATTATCAGCATTTGTATGTATGTAAGGGGGCATGCAACATGGTCACACACATAAATATATACAATATGTATTATACGCCACATCGTATGATTGCGCAAAGCCGCTGACCGTCGTGGCTCGTTTGTAAATTACGCCAAATGTGCGCTGATGATGGCATGTCAAAGTCAACAACAACAACAGCAACAACTATAACAAGCACACACCTACTGACAACTGCGACGCAAATAATAAGTTTGACTTGTTGCAGCAATGAAATGAAATGAAATGCAAGCACTCTGCCGTAAAAAGTAGGAGGGCACAACAGCAACAACAAATATTAACGCTCAGCACGTTGTTTAATGTGTACGTGCAACAAGTGTCTGCAGTTCCACAGAAATACTTACAATTCGCTTGCAACATGGCATTTATACATATGTGGCACGTCCAAATTGCAACCTGGCATTATGCGCATGGCCCAGAGGTGTGAGAAATCGCAACAGCTACAAACAACAACAACAGCAGCAGCGCCAAATAAATGACACCATCGCATGAATTCTGGCTGTTCGCGC
Organism: Zeugodacus tau; assembly: GCA_031772095.1. NCBI lineage: Eukaryota > Metazoa > Arthropoda > Insecta > Diptera > Tephritidae > Zeugodacus > Zeugodacus tau. Next base: position 72,958,721 of record CM062652.1, on the reverse strand, counting down.
CTGCGCATCGCGTCAATGTATTCATTTATGCAGCGCTTGCTCGTTGTTTTTTCTACACGCTACACGCTTTGCTCATGTTCTTCTGCGCATTTTATTTATTTCCTTCCACTTTGCGCTGTCACTCAACGCCATCATTTGCGCTAACAATCCGCTACAGATGGGCAACCATTACGTTTTTTTTTCGGCGGTCTTAAACGCGCTAGTGATGTTGTCAATGTTGACGTGTTGCATGCAACATTAGTTAATTCGCTTTTTAAGCGCTTCGCTTAGTTCTATCTCTTGTTTTGTTTAAATTTTTTTAACACTTTCTCATTTATTTTTATTTTGAAATTAATTACATTTCAGTTCTTGCTTCAAATTGTCTTCCAGAATCCATCTCCCAACTCTTCTGCGCACTCATTTGTTCTTCCTGCCTGTCTCATTTGTCCAATCATTCACATTCGTACATTCTCCTGCATACCCTTTCAATATATTCGCTCACTTTGCGGTATTAACCTAACCACGAATGTGTGCAAAGAGTGTTGCGCATGCGCAGCAGTTCCTCAGTTATTTCTGCTTGCGCTCATTATGCGCGTAATTTCCCCTCGTTAAGTCGCACACCTAAACTATTACATATGTATTTACATTATATGCATGCCGCTGCCACACGTACTCAGCTGTACTTAAGCTCAAACACAACTCACATCCACTTGCCACACCCCTTTTTGGCAATTACAGCGCGCAGTCATAGCTGCTCGCGCGCTTAAGTGAGTCGTCCCATTTTTATTTAATTTTCTGTATTTTTTATGCCATTACTTTAGTTTCCTGCTTTTATTTCATTCTTTCGCATTCACAGCGCCTCCGTTCTCATTGCGCTGGCAGCCATATTTATTGTTGCCGCGCGCTCTATAATTTGCCGCATTTTGTGCCATTTTTTATTTGCTTCGAATTGCGGCATCTGTTCTTAATAGTTATATATGTATCTACGTGGGGATATTGTTAACGTGGGCGTGGCCAATGTGCTTTCATTGAATTTGAATTTCCGCTATTTGCCGACGGCTTTCTTAGTCGACGAAGTTTGACAAAAGAATCTTAGTGCGAATTTCGGTAAGTGGTGGCAGATGTACCGCTAATATATATGTAATCAGTTCAGCGGCTTTGGTTTGGTGCTTTCATTAATAAAGAGACTTTATTCAGCTGACGAAATTGATCCGAAGGTATTGAGTTTGAGATCACCGGAATCTTTTACGAAACTAACCAGACCATTACCAGTCTGTAAAGTGAGATGGATCCAAAGCTTCCCTAGAGCTTTGAGAACTCCGGTGAGTCCAAAGTAAAGTGGGAGTTCTCCATCTCAAGTTAAAGGCTGCTTCTTCACTGAGGTTCTCAAAATTCTTTTTAGCGTTTGCTTCATAGTTCATACTTTCTGAAGTTGGGTTCCGAAGGTGCTTAATGCCCTCTTTCCTCAATTCAGAAACCTTTTTTTCTGTCAACTATCCAGAGGTTCTCATAACTTAATTTAGCGTTTACTCCACAGTTCCTACTTTCTGAAGTTGGGATCCGAAGCTGCTTAGTTCCCTCTTTCCTCAATCTAGAAACCTTTTGGCCCGTCAACCATCCACAACACAAAGTAGTTTTTAAGATGCTCTGAGGTCTGTAGTATTCTTCTATCAAATATAGCTTTCAGCAGCTTTTAAAGGACTATCTTTGGTGGGTGATTACGTCTCAAATCACAACTGTACTTCAAACATCTTTTCCGAAAATACGTTAATACGGGAAGCATACTTTCTATACCTTACAGACTGTGAGATTTTCAAACCATTACTTTTTCATTAACAAACTGAAACGTTTTGAAATCAGAAACAGTTTATTGGGTGTAATGAACTATGAGAAAGCTCCTTTTTTTGCAGCTCGAACTTTGCAAAAATGCGGTAGCAAACACTTTGGGTAAACAACATGCAACACATGCCAACGCCCCCACATTAGCATTGTCCCCACACACTCTACGAAATCGACGCCTTCAAGCCACTGCTCTCCAACTACAGGCTACAGACTGTGCACCTGTGCACGAGTATTAGTCAATAACCGAGCCGTCATCAATCATGGAAAGGCACTCGGTACGCGACTAATGTGCCGCAGCTGTCAAAAATTAATAAGTCATAAAAAATATGACCGGAGGCGCAAAAACTCAGCACACAGACAGCAGAGCACTGCGCCGCGACGTGGTAGGTGAAGAAAGCATTTGTGTTGGCCGCCGCATCAGAGGTGAAGCCACTAAAAAGGTGTGAATGAATGTGGCGGACGTGGCAGTTGACAACCGAACTGCCCTTTCAATGTTGTTGCGGCGTGCACAGGAGCGGCGAGTGTGCGATTCAAACAACAGCGGGCCTGCAAAAAAAGCAAACTTGGACGCATAACAAAAACAAAATCTGCAAAAACAATAGGAGGAACGAAAGCAAAAACTTCACTGCGAAAGCTGACAAATAGCGTGGGTATGGCGAATATGCCACATATTGTGTCATGTGTGGTGCGCACGTCAATTGTGCGCCAACGCCCGGCGAGTGCAATGTACCGTTGTGCTGCCGTGGGTGCGGAAATGAAAAACGGTTAACGGGAAGCTGCTCGTTGCTCCTCACAACTTAGCCATTATGCAACATTTAGCCAGAAGGGTGGCAAACAAATTCATTCAAGGTAAACGCGCATACACATTGTGTGGCGGCTAATGGCAAGCAAATGTTGCTGATGACGTTTATGTGGCACACAAAGCACACCAGAGTTTCGTACAAAATATGCAATATTTTCAATAACAATAATTTACATATCCCACGCTTCGCTGCACAATACAGTGGTTAGTTGGAGAGCGCTGGGTTGTGACTGGCAATGTGTATAGGAGCGCAAGTGGAAAGCACTGCATAACTTCTGAGGTCGCATTTTATGTACTGGGAAATTAAGAATTAGTTAATTCAGTTGAAATTTAATTCGACCAGTTTTGGATATAATTGCAAATCAACTGGTATAAAATACAAAACTGGCTTTATAGTACTGAAAAATTGCCGAGGTCTCACTTTATATACTGGAAATTCAAGAATTAGTTACATCAGGTGAAATTTCTTTCGACCAGTTTTGGGTCGACTTGAAAATCAACTGGTATAAAACACAAAATTGCCAATTATTGCTGAAAAATTGCCGAGGTCTCACTCTATGTACTGGGAATTCAAGAATTAGTTGCTTCAGGTGAAATTTGTTTCGACCAGTTTTGGATTGAATTGAAAATCAACTGGTATAAATCACAAATCTGCAATATATTACTGAAAAATTACCGAGGTTATATGTTGAGTATTGAAAATTAAAAAATCAGTAACTTTAGGTGTAATTTTTTTCGACCAGTTTTCAATACAATCGAACATAAACTTCAAAACTGACGAAGTCTCATTTTGTGTATTTTGTTTCCGATGAAATTATGTTTCAACTGTTTGGATTTATTTGGATCAAATTGAAAATCAAATGGTATAAATTACAAAACTGGCTTTATATTATAGAAAAATTGCCGAGGTCTCATTTTATACACTAGAAATTCAAGAATTAGTTACTTCAGCTGAAATTTGTTTCGAACAGTTTTCAATTGACCAGTTTTCAGTCGAATCGAATATCAACTGGTATAAAATACAAAATTGCAATATTTTCTGAAAAATTGCCGAGGTCACAATTTTTTGTACTGGAAATTCAAGAAAGAGTTACTTCAGCTATAATTCGTTTCGAACAGTTTTCAATTGAATCGAACATAAACTGGTATAAATCGCAAAACTGACATACTAGTGACTATACACTTCCTCATACTCATTATTTGATACTCATACATTTAATTGTATAATATGGTGAAATTATTAACTGCAGAGCCGAGCTGAAAGATCACAAACAGGCAAGTGTGGAAACGAAATCGAGTATGGCGCTGTTATACCACTATTTATACCTGTATGTGTGTACATCTGCATGTAAATTAGAAAATATCTGAAAACAATAACATGGACCTATTATTTTAGTAGACTGATACTGAGAGCTGACCCAACGAAGCGTCAAAATGTTCAACAGGCGTAAAGTCCACAAACAATATGCAAATATTGAGCAGCACCAGAGTGGCAGTAGCGACATGTTGCAACAGTGAATGAAGAATATATGTATGGTTTTATAATAGTGGAGTGGGTAAATACCGTGAGAAGAGATGAAAAGAAAAGCTAGCAAGCTTTGATTATAAAACTACATTACTTTATATGAAGATGAAAAGAAATGATTGGAAAATGAAAGTATCCATAGAGTGTCTAATAGACCACACTAAGCTGCCCTGCATATCTGCCACTAATTACGAAAATGCTTATGCAACAAAGTGGCAGTGTTGAAACTCGCCAGCGATATGCGCCGTATTTGTTATTTTTGTGCGCTCAATTTGCTACTTTCCGCTTTGACTTTCGCTCCATTGCCACTTGCCGCTTTCATTGCGGTCTAATGTTGTAGAAGTTTTCACAAGTTTCAATGCCACTTACAAGCACTACAGCCGTACGCTGTGGCGCTGATGAGCCGTCCTTACACAGCTAACTAACTAACCGTCCAACTAACTAATTAACATAGCGAGTTCATAAGTGGATGAGTTATGGTTGGCCAATAGAAATCAGTGCTTGTGAACGTTACAAAGCTGGCGCACAGATTTCAATAACAGTCCAGACCCAGAATCATATTCATGAAAGAGTGTGAGTTGCTTTGCTGCTGCTGCCTCAACGCCTAATTGTATGCTAATATATACTAATATTCTGATATATATGCATGTGTAAAGGTAGCTGTAATGTTAATAATTATGCTATGCTTGCAGAAGAATTTTTCCTGCAACGCTCACCAACAGCTGTTGTTTACCTAACTCTGCTTGTGTTTGTATAATTGCCATTGGCTTGTGCGTTGGCGTTGACTGGCCATTGTGCGTGATCAGGATACAATTAATGCCACTCACCTCCAACTACAAATGCAATAACAACTATTATGACTACTATAGAGACTTTTGAAGTGCTGGCATATATGAGTCTCTAGTTGCAGCAGCGAGTTCCGGTGTAGGCTTGTGTAGCTTTGCGTCCTTCCTTTGTTGTTTTTTTCCTCATTCCCTTTTTGTATGCGCACTTGTTATTGCTCTCATCCTGGTTTTGCTTTTGGTCTGTCGAGCAATTAAGCAAAATTTCATCTTTGCATTGTAATTAGTTGATTACTCGTTGGCTTGTTTTTTCGTTCTATATGTGTGTGGTTGAAGAGTTCTACACAATGATTGATTGCTTGTTGCAAAGTAAATTTTAGGGTATTTTTGTTGAATTTTATAGAGTGTAAACTAGTTCCGAACTACACCACTTCTACCCAAAAACTTCAATTTTATACATCTCTGCCTCAATACCTATCAAATAAACGCAAATATGTAGTCTATAGTAGCATAAAAAAATATGCACTCATCAGTAAAACCGTTTATTTTTTAACTGTTATATAAAGTGACGCATAATTATTCTGTGTTAATGCAACAATGAACACCCAAAGTGATTTTTAATATATTCTCAATAGACTACAGTTAATGGCTGATAAATGGAAAAATATCTGATATAATCAATATGGCTATAAACACATATATACATCTATATAAATTGTTCATAAAATGATATAAATATATATGCATGAGTACAAAATCCATTTATTTGCATTTATCCCAACATGTACTGTCAGTACACGCTGATTACAAATACTTAATTGCTCTCATATGATTATTTAAAATTAACACTTTGCTTCAATAGTTTGTTTGTTCATATATTTGCATAACCTTTTGAGCAATTATATTCATTGGTACTTGTGTATACTCTATATATCGCAATTTATACTCAATTTCTTTTTATTAATTCTCACTTTACACTATTAATTAACTCTGCTCAAAGTATTAATTGCGTAGTGTCTCTTTTTGATGGAATTTTAATTTTAATTTATTTAAATCTGCTTTACATAACTACCACCTTTGGTGCTTTTATTGTTGCTTATTTCAATATTATTACTACATTATGCAATATGATGAATAGTTTCGAATCCAATTATGAGCCTTTTATTGAAACAGTTAATGAGTTTGGCTGGGCAATATGAGATGGCCATATTCGTATAACATAAGTCGATTCAAAAAGTGTCTCCGATAGTTAGAAACTCGTTACATATCTTTCTAACCTCCATAAACTGAACATGAAGATCTCAGATCCTCTTGAATCAATAAAGTGCTCAGAAACAAATATTTAAATGAGGTTTAGTAAGAAAGTTTTCCTATACCTAAAGTGGTTCAAAAATGTAGAAACTCTACTAAATGGATGCTCAGATATTGGGCTCACATAAATCCAAAATAAAATCGAAAATCGGTTAAAAACTTTCCCTGAACTCTATATACCCATTACAATGACTCCCACATCACTGGTTGGCCTAGTGCTATAATTGATCTCTGGAGTCAGGAACGATTATAACTTTGCTATAGTAACACTATATCTTGTTTCGAAGGTTTCCTCAAACCCAAGACAGGGCTCCAATTCCTCTGTATATACGTAGCATAAAGAGATGTATCTCCGAGCACCGAAAAACAGACAGATGTATTTTTTTTTAAACTTTACATAAGTTCAACTTTCATAAAATACGCTGCACCGCAAACTAAATTGAGCATATCGAATTGCGACAGGCATACTTTCGAGTGCAGTGTGAAAGAGCGAAAAATGCTTATTGCAATTCTGGATACTGTGCTGCCCATTGTAATCACAGCCATTGGCCTCCACGTCACAGCGTTCGCTTGTAGCACTGTGAATTGTTGCCGCCACCGCCGTGGCAACCTTCAGAGGATTTAATACGACGACCGACGTTGGAGGATAAATGGCTCTCCGACTGTCTAGCTGGCTGCACCAACGACGCAGACGGCCACCGGCTCGTACAGGTTTGGTGCGCATTGAGCGCGTAATGAGCAAATTTATGGTCAATTGATAATTTAGTGGCATACGGACACATCAATTATGCGCAAAGTGCGCAAGAGCTGCAGCCAGCATCTTCCAACAGCTTTTCTGCCAGTAAGCATACGAAATAAGTTGTGTGTCTGTAAGAATTCTTTGACTGCGACGGCGGGTTGCATATGCGCTGGAGCATTGTTGCGGATCGCATGCGTTTACGCTGAAGATGAGGAATTGTTATTGAATCGAATGAGGCACAAATTGTACAAAATGTTTCGCATTTTTTTGCGCCTGTACGCTTTATGCTACACTTGCTCGGCGGCTGAATTGCATTATGCGGCCAGCGATTTGGCGCTTTCTTCGCTTTTTCATTGTGCGTCAGCTCACTCTTGCTTGCCGCACAGCTGCTTGCTTGAAATGTGGCCGGTATGTGGCGCGCTCACACGTTGCATTCACATGAGTTATGTTTATGTGGGCATCATTAGGTTTTTTGCCACACTCTTTTCAGCGCATTTATTTTGCGATTCTAAGCTTTTTTCTTCTTACAAACTTCTTTTCTCATTCTTATTTTGCTGTTTTGGTTGGCCAACCATTCACGATTGACCACTCAATAATTTATTTAATTTGCGCACCGTTTTTATTGCCACAAATATTTTTTCGTTCACGCGTGCGCAATCGCTCATTGTGGGCTCTAATGCGGCGCGCTTGAGTTCATTCCACCGCACCTACACTCACCAGCTCCACATGCTACAGTCGTGCCATTAACTCTGCTAGGCGGCTATTGATTTGCCTTTTGAGCTACAGTCGGCCGCCGGCCTTCACTCCGCAAGCCGTTAGTCGCAGCGCAACACTTAGTCTGGGCCATTCGTTAGCTTTGATGTATTGGCTCATCGTTTGCCAAGCACCACCGTCGAAGCGGCCGTTTTCGTTGCTAACATCTTCAAGTGCCGCCGCCGTCGTCGTCATTGCAGGTTGTTGCCGTTGTTGCTGTTGTAGTAGCAGCCTGTTAAGCGCTTTGACAGTATTTATGGCTAAACTAAGTGCACGAAGATATACTTTCGTAATTTTAGCTAAGGTCAGAGTACTAAATCTGTACTTACCTACTACATAGCTCACGTATAACCATAGATCTGAATCAATGGCTTTTAGAAGCAGTTAATTTTAATAGAAACATATTTAGTGCCACTGTGGTGTCTTAAGTCGTTACTTACACGACGGTTATTACAAAAAGAGAAGAGAGCAGAAGTAATTTTGAAAATTGAACATGTCAGATGTTAGGTTATATAGTTCCTTTCATCGAAATATTTACTTAGAAGAGCTATAGGTCTATAAGGTCTATAAATTGTTCCAAAGCATATAATGGATGGCATTATGCAAGTGTTCTCAGCTTTAGTCTGACAAAATTAGGTTAAAGAGGTTCATATAAAGATATTCAAGTTTTGTTCGAACATGTGCGTAGAAGAACGGTTAACGAAATTAGTAGCTCTTTGAACCATTCCTAGACACATAAAGTATAAACTAATAATACTTATTTTTCGATATCTATGAAACAGTTTATCCAGGGAATCCTAAAGTGATTTAGTTTCCTTCAGTAAGCAGAAATTATCAAGTAGAAATGTTCCAGATAACAGATTATTCGAACAAAGGTCTATCGGCCGGGATTGTTTCCCTACTTTATAATAGAAGGTATGGTGGAATGGTGTTCTATATGCGATTTCTCACATCTTAGGTGGCGATTCCATTTGATGCATCTGATGGATATCTTCACTTCGTTTTGTTTTAAGATTCAAGAGACATTTTTCATGAAGCAATTTCTTCCAACAAAATATTCATCCATTGGACGTGATGACCATCATTGCTGAGGTATCGAAATATTATTGCATAGACCATAGACCCCATAACCTGAATCAGAAATATACGACGATATTACAGCTATGTAAACCCCTTTATCCAAGAAACAAACTAACCATCAATAAATAAAACTTAGTCACGTTGCGACTATTTCCTGCAACACTAATACTATATATATTTCTTAAATGCAGAAACCGCACAAAAATCTTTTCCTTAAATAACAAAAAATATCAACGATTAAATATCTTCACTAGTGGCAATTACGTGTTATTTATGTCCTACATTTGCACCGTTCGATTAGTCTATAATGTAAAAAAGAAGTTTTTTCTACAGCAACTGCCAGACAATAAGGAAGAACGCGAGAACCAGAGTGTGTGAGGATAAAAACAGTGAAGATGTGCTTTTTATACGCCACTATGAAACAGTAAATAAAACATGGCACAATTCGTGCTGCCATTTAAGTTAGTAGCCGAGCAGCGGAAGATCATCACAATCATCATCATCAACCTCATCATAAGCCAGTGCTCAATGCTGACTAAGCAATTCACGGAAGGATACAGTATGAGAACGTAAACTTTGCGTCAAGTCTAAACTAATAAAGTCGAACATAAGTTAAGTTGCACTCGATGGTATGGTTGAACAATAACAATAAAAAATCTGCAAACAGAGCAACCGAGTTATGGACGCATTTTATGAATGAACAAAAAGTGTGTGTGGAAGCTATGAGAGCAACGAATTGTTTTGTGAAGTTCGTGGGAGACCCAGTGCGAATTTGGTATGTTTAGGAGATGTGTAGTAGGTGTTGTAGGGATGTCCTAAGCATAATGATTTGAGATAGATTAAACCATTTGTTAATATATATAAATATATTCTTTAGGAACTTTAATATAAGTATGTATAGCTCCAGTTAGTTCTATATATAAAGTATGGTTTGATGAACCTGTTGAGAATTGTAAACGACTTTTGCAAATGAATGAAAAATATATTTTTAAAGGTAATTTTCATTCAGAACTTTATAAGCGCTCATTAATGCTAATAAATCACTCAACTATTCCAAGAGCTAACATATATTATCAACTAATAGGATGTTAGGAACCTAAAAATCAGATAACCCCAGAAAAAGAGATTTTTTTAAACTTTTAAGAGAGATTTTATGGCTGAAAGTTTTGAAAAAGCTCTCTTACGAAACAGAAAATATTAAAATATAAGCTTTCACCTCTCAACTCGACATCATATTTCCGAAAGCTCTGTCAAAGCTTTCGCAAAGACATTTCTTTTGACCAACCATCGCCTGAAATTGCAAACAATACACAAAACTATACATATTAACAATTTAAGCCACTAATTGAACGCTTTGCTTGACACATCAAATAAATAACAAAATTTTTGCAACAAATAAAAGTGGAAGAGAAGCCAGCAAAAAGTGGAAGGCGAAATGAAGCACACAACACCACTGCCGCTACAATGAAAATGGTCAGCGAAGATGATAATGAGGATGATGATGATTATAACGCAGGTATTGCTAGTGCTATTGTCTACCCGGCTGTTGCAGCGCGTAACTGTGGCAAGTATAGTCTCTAAAGTTGCCACACGAAGCTAGTTGATTTAAGCGCGCCAATTTCGTGCCGTTTTTTTCAGCCTTGCAATAGCATGCAAGGTGCATCATGCAGCATCTAGCCACGGCTGCTGCGGCTTCGTGGTCAATGGCTATGTTTATGCCGTTTAATATGCCATAAAATATCGGTAGCTAGCGCATAGTTGCAATGCGCAAAAACCACGTATGTTGCACGAAATATAACCAAGCGTAGTTGAGCACAGAGAGACCAAAGCAGAAAATAAACGCAAAAAAGCGCAGCTCCCACCGCAAATGATTGCGCAAGTTGTGCACCATTGGTGCACGGTAGCCAACAGTAATAGCATTTTCATATGTGACAGCAAGGCAGGCGGTTATTACGCAGCGTATCGTTGTTGCTGTTGTTGTTGTGCTGTCAACATTTTTTGCTATTTCCAACTTTCGCAATATTTTTGTACACGGCTGCTGCTACCTTTGCCACATTTATCTGTCGATTTGGTGCATGTGTTGCACACTTTGTCAGCAACATCATCAAAATGTTGCCCTTGAAATGTTGCCACAGCCATTGCCATTGCCAGCATCAACGTCGTTGCGCAACAAAAAATCGTAAACAACAAGTGGACGCTGGTAATTTATCATTGATTAAGCAAAGCTAGGAAAATACTTGAAAATATATTTGTGCGTGCGTGGTTGACAGCGTTTTTCGTCACTGTTGCCAAACATGGTGACAATTTGTCCATTTGCAGACAAAATTTCTTGACGCAACTCAAATTGTTGTGATTACAATGGTTGTTGTTGTTATTGTTTTTGTTAGCTAGCAAGGCTTTTATATCTTGTCTATACTTAGTTTACTGACGTAGTGGCTGGCAGCAGCCATTGCTGCGATGACTTGTCTATTTGCTTAAAATGAAATATTGCGGACCCCACCTCTCTCTTCATCCTCTCTCTGATACTCCGTCTCCGTTTATTTACTGTTTAGTTTTTTGCTTTGCCCACTTTTTGCTGCTTCCAGTCACTTTACACGCTTATTACTTTTTTGCTTAAGTGAAGAGTAATGGCTGCTGCCACCCCTTATTTGGCGCTGAGAGAAAACTAATTTCGTCTAGACTCTCAGCGCATTTGTTAGTGGTGATCTATCGAAATGAACTACCATTTATGTATGTTTAACAAAATAAATGACCCCATGTATATAGATAAATAAGCGGTAGAAGGAAATAGTGGTACTTTATGAGTTTAAGGAGATAGCTTCGTTATAGTTTTATGTATAATACATAAATATATTAAAATTTAAATATGCTAATGCAAATTTTTTAAAAATTTCTATTGTACTTTCAGGTCCATCAATTTTAACGTCTCCAAGAAATTAAAAGGTAAGTGCTTAACAATTAAAAAAAAAAATAATTTCTTTTGAACATGCTGTATAGTTATATTCCTCCGAGCAATTAAGCTGGGATGAGTACTTTATATACTCTCCGGGTGCCGATATACGTGAGATGGTGGTGTAGAGAGTTGAAAAATAATATCAAAAGTGTTTTCTGACAATAACGTTTTAAAGTTTAATCGAGAGATTATATCTCACGTCGGAGTTCCGAAGACAAGCTATATCCAAATATTTTCGATGGGTTCAAACTGGATTAATTTAGTTCAAATTTGCGCCGTTTCTTTCGATAATATGTTTCCATCTAGACGGCAACTTCATAATACCCCCCTCATAGAAGCCCCTCCTTATTCGCGAAGAACTCGTAAATCTCTCAGATTTTTTTATTTAATTCAGAGGAAATCCTTTTCTTCTAATAATGTGTCTCTGTACCAAAAACGGTTAAAATCGGGTCATAACTTCCCCTAGCTCCTATATACCTAATTATTAGTTTTTCAAAAATAAGATGGGCTTAATACCTTGTAAATCGGTAAATAAGTGAAATATCTTAGCAAAATTAAGTGAGCGTATAGTCCTGGATATAGCGTACCTTGGTGGTGAACATGAGTGAAATTGGTTCAGGAATTACCTCAGCCCTCACTATATATATGATGATTTAGTTACTCTATTGGACGTTATATATGGGTTAAATTGTGTGTTATCTTAATAAAATTACATCACCCATTGCCCATTCGACACCCGCCCGAGGGACATAACTAAGAGGATTTTTTGTAGATCAAGTATAACGGTAAAAGTTGATTAATTTGCAATTCAATACTTTATTTATATACTCGTTCAAGGAATGATTAATATTACACATGGTAACCTTTATGACAAATATTCTCATCTGCCCCACCCTAGACAACACGCTACCACCACATTTTTGACCTCACTTGTCCTCCTAAAATATTAACAATAAACCTTGCCTCATATGTCCCATACTTCAACCCACGTAAGCCCCAGCGCGATCTCAAAATCACCTAAAAAATGCAAAAAAATCCAACTTGATCTCACCAGAAATCAATATTTGAAGAAAACGCGAAAAATTCGATACCAAGCTTGACCGACACCTTACATCCAAACTACAACAATACTCTCAATTTTTCGAGAATTTTTGTGGAACTTTTAGTGTGGTAAAGCTTATCGCTTATAATTTTTAAAACATTAAATTTAAGCTACTGTCTCCGTTTAAGAAAGTTGCCAAAAATGCAGTAATATGGATATTAAAGAAATTCAATTCTAACGATTTATTATCCATAATTATGTAAAAATTAAGGCTACCGGATTTGTAATTTGTGCAAATGATAGCTGAGAGAATCCACTATAGATATAAACTAAGTTTTAATTTTAACAAATTTTTGAGAAAATGTTCATAGTTTTACGAAATTTTAGGAACTTCCTAAAATTTTCATTTTTTCATTGCACTTGAGGTCACATGACCTCTAGCTTGGCCAGACCTCTTCTAAAATATAAAAAAATTTTACCTCACGTAGTCTCTGACTTAACTTTACACCTACCAAGTCACAGTTAAAAAAAAATAAAATATGACCTCACATGGCCCCTTACAATGTAAACAAACCTGACGTTATATTACCCTTCGATATGTAATCAAACCCACCCTACACCTTACCCTTACAAATTTAAACAAACTTGAGCTCACGTGACCCCTAATACCGACTTCAAAATTTAAACAAATTTGATGTCATGTAACAATTCTAAATGTAAACAAACCCTTATCAAATATCAATGACCTCACCACAAAATGTAAACAAACCTCCTCCAAAGGTCAATAACCTCAGCCCAAAATGTAAGCAAACCCATGCCAAAGGTCAATGACCTCTACCAAAAAGTAAACAAATCTCGACCAAAGGTCAGTGACTTCAACCAAAAGGTAAACAAACCCTGACCAAAGGTCAATGACCTCGACCAAAAGGTAAACAAACCCCGACCAAAGGTCATTGACCTCGACTAAAAGGTAAACAAACCCCGGCCAAAGGTCAATGACCTCGACCGAAAGGTAAACAAACCCCGACCAAAGGTCAATGAACTCGACCGAAAGGTAAACAAACCCTGACCAAAGGTCAATGACCTCGACCGAAAGGTAAACAAACCCCGACCAAAGGTCAATGACCTCGACCAAAAGGTAAACAAACCCTGACCAAAGGTCAATGACCTCACCAAAGGTTTGTTTACATTTTGAGGGGTCACGTGACGTCATGTTTGTTTACATTTTGAGGGATCACGTGACGTAAGGTTTGTTTACATTTTGAGCGATCACGTGATGTCAGGTTTGTTTACATTTTGAGAGGTCTCGTGACGTCAGGTTCGTTTACATTTTGAGGGATCACGTGACATAAGGTTTGTTTACATTTTGAGCGATCACGTGACGTCGGGTTTGTTTACATTTTGAGAGGTCACGCGACGTCAGGTTCGTTTACATTTTTGGGGTGAGGTCATTGACCTTTGACGTGGGTTTGTTTACATTTAGAGATGTCGCATGACGTCAAATTGGTTTACATTTTGAGGAAAGACTTGGGGTTAGGTTTATTTAAATTTTGAAGGGTCACGTGAAGTCGGTTTATTTACATATTAGGGGTCACGTGAGCTCCAGTTTTTTTTTAATTTTTAAGGTTTACGTAAGGGTGGTTTTGATTACATATCGAAGGGTAATTTGAGGTCAGGTTGGTTTACATTTGGGGGCCATGTGAGGTCATTTTTTTTTAACGGTGACTTGAAGGTAGGTGTAAAGTCAAGTCAGGAACTACGTGAGGTAAAACTTTGTTATATTTTACAAGAGGTCATGTGAGCTCAAGTGCAATGAAAAAATGAAAATTCTAGGTCTAGGAAGTTCCTACAATGTCGTAAAACTATGAACATTTTCTCAAAAATTTGTTAAAATCAAAACTTAGTTTATATCTATAGTGGATTCTCTCAGCTATAATTTGCGCAAATTACAAATCCGGTAGCCTTAATTTTTACATAATTACGGACAATAAAACGTTAGAATTGAATTTCTTTAATTTCCATATTACTGCTTTTTTGGCAACTTTCTTGGCTGGGAGCACTTGCTTAAATTTACGGTTTTTAAAACAACAAGCGATAAGCTTTCCCTCATTGAAAGTTTTATAAAAATTCTCGAAAAATTGAGTATATTGTTGTAATTTCTATATGAGGTGTCGGTCAAGCTTGGTTTCGAATTTTTCGCGTTTTCTCCAAATATTGATTTCTGGTGAGGTCAAGTTGGATTTTTTGCATTTTTTAGGCGATTATGAGATCGCACTCTCTCAGATTTTTTAATTTAATTCAGAGGAAATCCGTTTCTTCTAATAATGTGTCTCTGTAACAAAAATTTTTAAAATAGGGTCATAACTTCCCCTAGGTCCCATATATCTTGGCTGTGGGTGGGCTTTATACCTTATATAATAAATCGGTTAATAAGTGAAATATCTTAGCAAAATTAAGTGGAAATTGTGTGTTATCCTAATAAAATTACATAAATAAATTGCAGGAGTATAATATGTTCGGTTGCAACCGAACTTAGCTCTTCCTTACTTGTTATTTATTACATTTCCCTCTCTATCTACACTCCATTTCACTCGTTTCGCATGCAAATTACATTCAATTTCCATATGTGTAATTAAGCGAAGTTAAATGAGTAATAAAGAAATAGTACAAATACCAAACATATGAACGTGCAACAACAACAACAACAGCACTTTTGCGCCAGCAATGAGTAAAGTAACTAAGCAAAGCTACAGTAACAGTAGCTGTTAGCAATAAAGAATGACAGAATAACACTTAAATAGCCAGCTACTTGCATACGCATATGCTATGGTGCATGCAACAAAGCGACGTACGCGTCGCAGTCGTAAAAAACGTAATTGGGTATGAACATTTAAATGCCAAATTAGAAATGTCGCGCTTTAAGACAATGTCAACACCATAAAAGCCACAAAGTGAACGATGGACGTTCGATGCCGGCCGCACTGCAGGCCACAAAGCCAACCGGCGAGCGTTGAGCGCAACGAAAGAAACGGCTATGAGCAAGTAAGTAAGCTAAACAAGCAAGCGAGCAGCTGGAAGAAAGAATTTTAAATAAATGCGTGAAGGCTTGAGCTGCAGCTTCCAACAGCAGCAACAACAACAACCATGACTTTAGTCTACAGTCGTTGTGCTGCAATGCAACATCATGGGGCATGACCAGCTGCGCTGCCGCGTCAGAGGTCGCCGTACCCGTTGGCTTTGTCGTCGTCGTCGTCGTTTGCTAATATTTTATTAGTCACCCGTCTATTGGCCTGTAGTGGAAGTACTAACTGCTGGCTTGCCACTGTCTCTGCGCTGCCTCTAAGTGGCTGTCGCGAGATGTTGCATGTTGCAAGCAACAATTCTTTTCTCATTGCATTTCCTTTTGTTTTTTATGAGTTTCGTATTGCTTTTCTATCCTCTTTTTTTCTTTGCGGTTGCCGTTTGGTTGTCAACGTTTGTGGCCATTTTCCAATTCAATTATTTTGCAATTCGATTTCGTGCTAAATCTGCTATGCTGCCTTGCACCATTCACCGCTTCCGCCGCTTGCCAGCACATACCACCGAGTTCAGCATGTTTGCCGTCCTTTCTTTCACCCACTTCTATTGTTCTTCTATGCATTTAGCTTCAACTTGCTGCTACTTTTTGTGACTTCTTCAACATTTTTTCTCGTTTTTTTTTGTTTTCTTTGTGCCACTTTTTTGCATTTCTTTAAATGGCAATTTCACTTTAAATGTATTTTTACAGCAACAAAATTGCATTTAAGCTTAATTTCAGCGGCAAATACCTGCCACAGGCCGTTGACTACACCTGGCATTCGCCGCGCAATGCATCCATGTCGCGAAGACACCTTTTTGCTGCTAGATTATTGGTATGCCATTGGCCACGTCGGTCGCATTGGTCGCACATTGGCTGCATATCATGCCCGAACTCGGCTAAAACACCAGCATTGTTGCCACATCTGCGCTCGCTGGCTAATATGGCTTGCTAACTCGCCAGCGCGCCACTTGCTTGGGTTTGGCGCTGGCGGAAAGCTTGAATTTATGCGCTGTAAAATATGTGTGCAACGTGTTGCAATTTTAATGAAACTATGTAATTCAATTACATAGCAACTTTTGTAGTGTTTAATTGAAATCGATATTTGGGTCAAAGAGTGGTACCATTTAAAAATTTTCTGTATTAAATCCATAGAATTTTTGCATTTCGCATCGCACCAACTTACACCACCATATAGTTCATTCCCATTATTGTATAGCCCATGGACACATCGAGAGAGTTTTCCCGACAGAAAATATGGTTGTATGGAGTCACAGTTAGACTTTTGGAGGCAATTGAGACCCTTTTTCACTTGCTCTCATTTCATAAATGAATCATATAACATACACAAGAGGACAAGGCAAAATATCTCCTGTCATCAAACAAACAGTCAGCGCATTCGCGCCGAAGGAAGCCGAGGAAGGGGAAGGCCTCCACTCTGTGGGAGGGACCAGGTGGAGAGCGACCTGGTAACACTTGGGATCTCCAACTGGCGCCGAACTGCGACCTGACTATCGTTACGTATCGTGGGAAGGAGTCTTAGCAATATTTCCAGTGCCTTACTTATACAGTTTTCGCAGAATGGTTCTCAGAAATCGGCCAAACCTCTTTACTGTATCGGAAATAGGTTAACTTAATTCGTTTGCTTCTTCAGGAAGTCCAAATTTGTATTTCCAAGCTTTCTCTCAAGATCGTTTTGAACTGCAAGGCTCGATGACGCGTATGGGAAAGTATTTGCCTGATAGATGCTCGGTAAGATTAAGTTTACCTCATCTTAAGGATCGAAATTGGAAGCTGAGCTCCCTCAATTAAATAAAACTCACCGATAGAGTGGACTTTGTTGAGATTACTCACTTTCTTCGCGCTCTCGAGCTTTTCTGGACCACGAAAAGTAAATACAAACTTGCGAATTAACAACTTAACCTTAGATTCGGTCTATTTTGTGAAAATAATTGCATTTTCCATCTCAGCACAATAAATGTTGCATCTTCAATGTCGCGCTTCGAGGTCTCGAACATCACAAGAAATTAATCTTCGCTTATGTAGCCATATAAATTATAATTTAAACCGAAGCGGTTAATTAACTTGTGCAGCCTACCTCAATGCCGAAAGCCGAAACAAAAGTCACACAGCGAAATGAGATCAACAGAAGCAGAGGGATAAAATGAAATTGAAGAATATTGTGCAGTTCAATGCCAATTTGTTTGCATTTATTTAAATTTATTGCATTTTAAATTGCAATTCCGCTGTCATTATGTTGAGCGCAGTTGGCGGCCACCATGGGGAATGCACGCGCCTCATGTGCTCACATGTAAATGCGAGTGGCGCACACGAGTGCACAGGTAGTTGGTGGGCTGGAAACTGGCGGGAGGGGGTGGTGAGTTCGAGCAAAAAGAGAAAACAAAAGCAAAAAAGGGTTTTCATTAAGTAGTTAATTTGATTTCTTGCGCTTTTCTGAATATTAAATCGGCATGCAGCGCGGCAACAGCAACAATAATGACTACAACAATAACAAACAACAAGTGAATCAACATTATTTGTTGGAAAGTATATTTGCCATGTATGCGCCACGCATACCAGCGCCGCATCCATATTCAACGCCGCGCGGCAGGATGAGCGCGGGTGGTGGGCGCGTACAGCGCACCGCTTGGCTGACTGGTGGCGATTTCATTTCATTTGCGTTTTGAATGGCCACCAATATCAGCCGGTAGAATTATGAAATGAAAATATAATTGGTAATTTATTGTACTCTAGATTGGCGGCATCGACATGCGACGGAGGCGCACCACCGGCCAACCGCGGCTGGACAGTGATTTTTTCGATTTCGAATTCGTTTTTATTTTTTTTTTACTTTTGCTTTTGTGTATAAAAAATCCCTTTTATTGCTGTCAATTGACGTCGGCGGCGGTGGCGCTGGCGGTTGGAGGCCGCGCTACACAATACAAAACGCATTCAATAAATAAAAGCGTTTAAAAAGTTTATGCACGTTTGACGTTGCTTTTGGCGTAGGTACTCATACGTACTTGAATATGTATAAATATCTGTGTATGTAAATGGCGTGTGTATTGTGCGCCCTGTGAATTGTCGGTGTCTACTGGTCCCTCGTAACCGCCAGTACCGCGCCAATGCGGCGGCCAAATAAATCACAACTTCGCAGACGGCACGCAATTGCCATCAACCTTGTGAGGCTAGCAAATGCAGTGACATGTGTATTCGAAAGCATATATTTGACGGGTAATATGCATATTAGGGTGGGTTGTTTGAAGGGAAAATGAGTTATTATATGACTAATAAGAAATAATAAAAAATGACGGAAAAAGAGTCACATGGAGCTTTCATTCGATTTTAAAGCTCTGAGCTCTAAAAAAATGGAACTTAATATACTTGTGTCTGTGGCGAGAGAAATTCTCTAAGCTAACAATGAAAATGTTGGAAGAGCAACTGTAGAATCCAATATGGATTCTAAAAGGAATTTGAATATTGAATCATTTCTTCAGAAAAAAATGATTTAAAAAAATGATATGAAATCAAAAGCTACTCACCTAAATCCAAACAAAAAAATTTAAAAATTAATAGAACCCAAAATATGTCAAACATATCGCTCATTTACTTGAATAGTGTCACAACTCAAAAAACACGATTTTTGAGTTGAGTATGCAGAAATGTGCTCAATTTCATCATCCATATTGTATAAAAATTTCATTCCGATGCGCAGAAAAATAAGCGGTGAAATAAGAATGTGCCGTTATTAAACTTGTTATGTTGCAATATTTTTTAACCACAATAACGACACTTCTCAGTTGTGCCAGAATTAGTTACACTTTTTTTACGAAACAACGACATATTTGGTGTTACAACATATATTGTCATAGGGTGAAGTTGGTTTTCTTTTCAGAAAGAACGACATATTTTGTGTTGGAACGATATTGGTGAAAATTAATTAAATTTTCCATATTGCTTTTTTTCAACAAAAACGACACATTTGACTTATGACGGCGAAATTGATTTATATTTTTCACAAATAACGACATAATTCAAAATGGGTCACATTTATGCCCAAGAAAAAGCATTAGTACACTCTATTTGGTTCATTTATGCTCAATATTGTATTTAAAATATTACAGGCCACTATATTTGTCAAAAAACTGATGGCAGTTTTCTATATTTGCTAAATAAGAAACAATTGAAAACTTTAAACCGCTCTCCTGAAAAATCGACTTTTTTGAGTTGTGACACTATTCAAGTAAATGAGCGATATGTTCTTCATAAATGTTAAAATCATTGTTGATATAAGGTGTTTCATCCTAATATGTCAACCTTAAATTAACATGAGTCGTATGGAGAACTGCACAGACAACGTACATTGCATAATATAAACAAATCAAAAATCAATGGCATAAGAATGGAATTTCAGACATATGAAATGATTTGAATATTCGAAAGTGGTTCGAAATTAATAAGTAAGATATTTGGTGCCTGCTGAAACTAAGTTAAATACTATATAAGTAAACCATAAACTGGATGTGAATTACAGATAACTATGGAAAACGTACTAAAAAGTAATTCCATAATTAATTTCACACTTAATTACCCTTGCTGTCTTTCATTGTTTTCTACTTTTTGACTGGCGTAGACACCGCTTACGCGTTTATAGCCGAGTCCACAAAAGCGCGCCAATTATTCTTCGCTTGGCACTTTGGTGCCAATTGGTTATACCAAGTGAAGCCAGGTCCTTCTCCAACTGGTCCTTCCAACGGAGTGGAGGTCTCCCTTTTCCTCGGCTTCCACCAGTTGGGGTCTCTCATTCGAGGCTGTTGTTTCGTTTTCATTTGAGGGATTTTGGGGTCTCAAACCCTATTCCAAGCGGAATTCGCCTTCTCACTTTAGCTCGCCTCCAAACGGATGTCTGTTGGCTACATAGAGGATACTTGGTCTTAGACCGGAAGTTGTGAGCTGCTTGAGCCACATGAAAAAGAATCGTTCCTAGCCACTCCCAAGTGAATGACAGTCAGAAACTTTCTTCACTTACGTAAACTTCTACATATGACTCCATCCTCCAATTGCTTTACCCCTCTTTTTTACCTCCTCTAGGATATCTGAAGTTAACTTGAAATTCAATTCTCTTTAAATCTTTTATCAAACACGTAGCCTTTTTGTTATCTTCTAACACTTTCTCCAAAAATATTTGGGGTGAAATGGGTGAAATACGAGCATTTATTTACAACAATTTACACTCT
Source organism: Zeugodacus tau (assembly GCA_031772095.1). Taxonomy (NCBI): domain Eukaryota; kingdom Metazoa; phylum Arthropoda; class Insecta; order Diptera; family Tephritidae; genus Zeugodacus; species Zeugodacus tau. The sequence continues at coordinate 72,937,621 of CM062652.1, read as the reverse complement.
CCGGCAATCACAGGTGTATAAAATGAACTTTCAACCTTTTTGCCCAAAATTATTGTCCTTTTCGAAGCTGTTCGAATACAAAGTTAATAACAAAGAGGCGCACAGGTGCACACGTACCATATTTGACAATAATGTGTTTAAATTAATACTTTAGAAAACATACATATGTAAATAGACAAGCATCCACTTTCACAAGCTGTCCTGCAAACCCAAAAGTTCATTGATTTTTTACAGCAATCCGAATAAATCAACCTTGACGCCTTGACTTTATGCTATTGTCACTGTCAAAATGTTAATTGCTTATACCCTATTCTACTGCCTACACATCGTCTTGGATACACCATTTGACTCCCTAACTCAGCTACAGTGTGCCTGAGAATATGTGGCTGCGCCTTAGCAGTCTTTCAAGCAATTGCCATGGTTATCAGTTCCTCATAAGGTGACAATGGTCAGCTGGCAAAGCGAAGGTCCACCGACGCGAATGTCATGAAAGGAAGTCAGATTTCGTTTTGGTAAGGAGCGCATTCACCTTTTGCCGACAGGTTAAATGTGTAGTTACGTGTTTGCTCTGAGTTTCTAGTAAATGATAAATATTAAGTAGCAAAATATGTGAAACTACTGAAGCTGAAGAAAAGATGGCAAATGTGGCATGAATGGTGAAAGGCATGTCGAAGGCGCTTTAAGTGAATCTTTTTTTAAGTGGAATAACCTATGTTCTTTGGTTGGATAGTGTAGATATTTTTGACCTTTTAGGATTTGGAAGGAGTGATACTTACTTTGTTCTTACTCTATGGATATGTCATTCTTAATTTTCATAAATTATTAAACAATGAAGCTTTCGTCTTTTTAAAAGACTTACACGCGCAGCAAAATTGAATTTTCGCTAATGATCTAATGTTTCAACTGCTATAACCTAGCCTCAGGGTCATTTAGGTGAAAATGTATTGCATAACTTGTGCTGTGACTTTAATTTGAAATTTGCCTAGACCAAACTGAAAAAAAATAGAATAAGAACTATTTAAGGCATTGCACACTTCCGAGTAATGAGTTCAGGTTGTTCTGGAACAAAAGCTGTTCGAGTTTTACGCTTCAGGAACTTCGTGAGGTTCTTTACTAGTCGTGTAGTGGAAAAACTGAGCTGAGCTTTTCTTATCCATTTTCATTTCGGTAAATTTTTATGCTGATGAATAGCTCAACATTATCTTTGCGAGTGCTCAGCCTTCTGTCGGTTAAGAAGAGATACCTTCCATTGCTCTAATCTGAGAGAAATTGGTAGCTGGGATGGAAAAACTCAGAAGCTTCGTTAAATCGACAGAGTTGTTCAGGTGATGCTTATCAGGGTACCTTCGGGGAGCACAATGGAACTAATAATGGCCTAAGTGCGGCACCCAACCAACCAATAGATCAGAGAAAAGAAACGTCTGTTTCCAGACTAATTTTCATAACCTCAAAATATTAACTACATCAGAAAAACTTTGATATATGGGATGATTTTGTTAATGGATCGCCTTGTCACATTATCTGAATATTCTTAGAAATTATAAAGAGTCTTAGACTCTAGTGGGATCCTTACTATAGGGTGTTACTTTTGGTGGTACATAAATTGGACTTCGTAAGAAATGTTCGGTGTGACCATAGGTCCGAATCATAAAGTTTTCAAATTCAATTTTTAATAAAGCCTTTTCATTTAGTTTTTTATGCTTTGGTTGAAATAACAGCTATATTCTTCCAAGAGAACACCCTATACTAGATGGTTGAGCTTAGACACATATGCAAGTATGTATAATATCTGTTATATAATTTTGACCTTGTTGCAAGCTTTTTGCTCCAATTAGTTTCGAATAGTAAAATTTAACTGCGACGCTTAATTTCCCTGCTTTTCACTTTCGAACTATTTTTTTTTTGTTATTCTGAACGAAAATAAATAATTTAGCGCTTAACCCGACACATTGGTGCAAGTATCACTCTCTCGTACAGCGTTCACCGCAGCGTCATAAAATATTAACATCCAACACGTTGGAACGCTGATGATATGAGCGATTTAAGCGTAGCAGTGGAGAGCGCTGTGGCCGCGCGGTGGGCGCTCACGAGTCGAAATTGTCGAAATTGCATTTTTTGCTCATAATTAATTCAATTTGACAGTAATTACATGAAAGTGCAATAAAGTTAACATAAATTTTAATGTGTGCATACATTTTAGTCAGGCGTACGCCAGCGCACAAGGCGCTCGCAAGTCGAAAACACACATACAACTACAACTATGCATGCATTGCGTTGCGTATACGCCGCGTTAAACGTAAGTAAAGTAAACGGTAGCAATCAAAGCGTTTGTAATTGCACTTAAGTTCGCCGAAATGGCGTAATGTAATTTACGACAATGGCCATTAACTTAAATTAGCGCGCGCACACAAGTCACATACACCCAATGGTGCAGGCGGCGGTGTGAATGCAGTGTTGCATGCCACATAATTGCGCGCATGTGTTAGTGCGGCTGTCCGAAATGTTGTCGATTTCGGAAATTCCAAAGCGTTACATTCCAACGCAGCAACCAAGCGCGCGCGCCTGCAAGCATACTGTGTTTTTGCTGTAATGTGGCCAGCTTTTGTTTCAGGTGTTGGTGTTTGTTTGGCTTTGTTGTTATGCACCAAGCAACCAGTCACGTGCATTCGTATGCAAAAATGCGTTTATCTTTGGTCAAATAATTTTAATGTGCATCATTGCCACTTCCACAAGCATTTCGCTCTTTGACTACGTCCAACTGCCACAGTCAAACCACCGTCGCTCACTTTGTGCCATGCCAACTGTGACTCAGTCAACCGCAGTGCACAAATTGTCTGAATGTCTGTCTGTTTGTTGGCTCTTTGTTTGTTTGTGGTACATGCTTACATATGAATATACGAATATATATATGAGTGCATTCAATTAGTTAATATCATTGTGAATTCATGTAGATAGCTGCTGTTGTAGCACCTTATGATGTGTAAATACATTTGAGTTGAGTGGAGAGGAAGTATTGGTAATCAAATGACTTCAAGTCTTTAATATTACTTGTGATGCAATTTCACTTATCTAAAACCAGTTGAAATATAGTAAGTCACAAAATTCTGTGGAAACATAAACATAACCTCAACATTTTTCAAACAGAAATGGTCGAAAGCTCTCTAGACATAACTAAGCTGATTTCAGTGTGTATCTTATTCAAGTTATCATAGTATTAGTTGTTCTATTGATCGTTATTCCTCCCATAGCTACCCCTAACCCATTCAGAAGACTCTTAAGAGGTCCTTCATTAATTGATTAACATCATATCAGTCTCAAAAATCGGTCTAAGATCTTCTCTAAGCCTTGCCTGCGTCTGACCTTATTACATAACAATAAACATTTTTTAAGCATTTCTGCCAAAAAAAACTCCACCAAAGCAGAGTTCCACGAATTTGCTTGCTGGGTAAACACTTTTGGCAGGGTGTAAATGTAAATAATACAACAGTGTACACTTCACTGGCCACATCCTGTAGTAACCAAGGCAATAAATCTGTAGGCAGACTATAAGCAAATTAACAGTTGAGCTTTACGGTGGAAGGTCAAAGGTTAAAATATGAATGGAAAATGGAAGAAATTGTAAAATATTTCAGATTATATTTGAAAATTTTACAAAAAAACTCATAGAGGTCTGACTTTTTTTCCACTTTTTAGGCAATGAAATATAAAAACCAAATTCAACCGAAATATTTTCAACTTCCTGGTAAAATAAAATGTATGTCCAAACTCTCTACCACAGCATGCTGAACCCAACACCAACTCACCAATTTAATTTTCAGCAAAGCCAAAGCCACCACAGCCAACCTGTCTCCTACAGAGTAACAGCTAACACCTGCCACCTACCAAACATTTGTCGGTTCCGCTGCCACAGCGTGCCGCCACTCCTCCACGCAAGTGGCATTATCACGTACCATTACAAAAATTATAGTCACCCATAAATATTTGCTGTCGACGGGAAATACTTTGATTTTAATTACACAAGAATTCGCATTCGCATTTTTATTGCACTTGACTGCTCGCTTGCTATTTAACTGCACTTTTGTGCGTACAACAAACATGCATGTCTGCCTGCCGCTGTTGTTGTTGTTGTTGTGCGCTTTTTCAACAATTATTATTATTATTATTTTTGTTTATTACCGAAAAAGGCAAATTAATTTAAATGCTGGCTTTTCGTAATTAATTGCACTTTATGGGAAGCACTCAGCGTGAATAGGCGCAGAGAGAGAGAGAGAGTGAGAGAGAAGCAAACAGAGATAGCGCGAAAAAGACGTAGTAGAATGCGCGTACAGTATTTTTTGTGCAAATTATATATGTTTATTTGCTTATCTATAAATTTATTTTATTTGCCGGCTATTAATGTTGCTATAAAATTTATAGCACCTATTATTGCTCTAGAAGGCTTTTGTAGTAAATTGAAAAAAATAGTAATAATTGCCGTGATAATTACCACTAGTAGTTTGTATTATAGTTTTATGTGGCGCTGCTGATTTATTAGCTGTTATGAATTTAGTAAGAATTTTTGAGAAAATTATGGAATTTTTGTTTTTTCATAGCATATCTCTAGGCGCCCAAATTATTACTTATGATATTGAAGCAATTTTAATTGAATTAAAATATATTTTTTGTATCGTTTTTCCTAAATAATTGTAATTAAAGTGATGGTAAATCCAGCTCCAGTAGGCAATAACAAGATACAGCATCTTCAATACAATTTTTAAAACCACGACCATGCCAATATTCCTTGGGTCCACATTAATGAAGTTAGGAGGGTCTAATTTTAGCTTCTTACATTTTTTCTTACTTATCATCATTTAAACTTTTAATTCGAGTTGTCGATGGTCAAAAGCTTTTCGAATATCTCTAACCGAGTCCATAATAATTCTCACCTAATTTAATATAAAATGTTTGTATTAGTTTGGTAAGTATCTCCCTTCCGCTTTTTGCTCTTTATTCAATGCTTTATAAAAAGTGTTACAGTGATCGGATTTAGTTCAAATATACGCCGTTTCGTTCTCTTTCCATCTAGACGGCTTCTTCAGAATACCCCCTCGTAGAAGCACCTCTCCTTATTTGCGAAGAACTCGGGCGACCACTTATCACAAGCCTCTTTTGAGTTCAACCTTACACCACCAAGGGCGTTCGCCATGGACAGGAACAGGTGGTAGTCACTTGGCGCTATGTCCGGGCTATATGGTGGATGCGATAAAACCTTCCATCCGAGCTCTCGTAGCTTTTGACAAGTCATCAACGAAGTGTGTGGTCTGTCTGTGGCGTTGTCCTGGTGGAACACTACACCCTTCCTGTTGACCAATTCTGGACGCTTCTGGTCGATCGCCTGCTTCAAGCGGTGCAGTTGTTCGCAGTAGATGGTAGAATTAACGGTCTGGCCATATGGGAGCAGCTCATAGTGGATGATTCTTTTCCAATCCCACGAAACACGCAGCAAAACCTTCCTGGCCGTCAATCCCGACTTGGCCACTGTTTGGGACGAATCGACTTCGACCACGACCGTTTTCGATTGATATTGTCGTATGTGATACATTTTTCATCGCCAATCACCATCCGCTCCAAAAATGGGTCGAGTTCGTTCGGTTTCAGCAGCATATCACACGTGTTGATTCAGTTCAGAAGGTTTTTTTTGCGTGAAATCGTGCGGCACCAAAAAATCAAGCTTTTTTGTGTATCCACCCTTCTGCAGATGGTTTAAAATGGTTTGGTGACTAACTCCCATCTCCTGGGCGATGACACGAGATGTCACATGCCGGTCAAACTCGATGTTTTCCATGATTTGATCGGTATTCGTCGTCACAGGTCTTCCGCCGGCTGGATTATCCATGGAGTCGTTTTCACCGACTCTGAATCGTCGAAACCATTCATCCATAGCGTCGCTTTGTGGGTTATGTCAAGACCTTTCAGAGATGTATAGTATTGCCAGATATGAGCTCTGTAGCGCTTTATACATAGTCGCGAATTTCAAAAAGCAAAAAGGCGGAAGGGATATTTGACAACCTAATATTAATTGGACTTACTACCTTTCTCAGCGTACCCTAGTTCTTATAGTTCCACTACTTTTACATATATTTTTTTTAGTTTTTTAATGGTCTTTTGGTTCACATTTTTCCAAACTTTACGATATTGTGTTCATTTACTTCATATCATATATTCCAAAGCAGAAGCGCAGTCTATACGGAAAACACTCTCATTTAATCCATATAGGGTGCTCTTTTAGAACTTTAGAATTTCCGAGTTGGATAGCTGTCAAACCAAATGTCAAAATGCCATGTGCCAATGTGCCTGACCGCTGTATGAATTATTCTTCCGATTTCATTGAAAAAAAAATAAAAAATCTTGGAGAAGTCCTCTAGCTCTTAGCAACAAGTTTACAGAATACTCAGCACGGGTAAAATGAGATACATTTCTGGCTTAAAGGGAGCTTAAATAAGAGAAAATGTAGACTGTGGGCTGCAAAAAATTGTCCAGGCTTTCTTGTATCTAGAAAAAATTCTGCAAGATTGAGCGACATATATTTGTGATATGAAACCGTGGTTGTCACATGTCAGAAATTCTGTTCAAAAACTAATAACCATAAAATTTAGGTACTAATCAAACCAAAACTTTCGACATTCCACTAATTTTTTTGTACTTTATTTCAATTAAAAAAAAAAAAACACCCTTTACATAAAATTCGATTGAGGTCTTAGTTTTTCCACACACACACAATCCATTTTAGTTAAGTTTCAGTTTCTTATTCAAATTACAAATTGAAAAGTTGGCAACTAAGGGCAATTAAAGTTTCGCAGCGCAACACAGTGTTCACCAACAACCGCTAAAGCTCCCCACAACAAAAACTCCGAGCCAACAACTATAAATGCATATGTGTGTTTATGTTCGCTTTTGCCTGCTGCGAGTGGTGCTCATTTTTACCAATTTGCTGTTTTTTTGCTGGCAGCAAGCTGCTTGCTACTATAATTTTCTTTTAAGCTCGTAAAACTTTCAAAACTTTATGTTATTTTATTTACTTCTTTTCATGCATAAATATATGTGTGTGTTACGGTACATGTTGCTTAAATGTGTGAGATAGTGCTAGCAGGCAGTGTCTACATATTTGGTTATGAAAAGGGTCTACTGGAATTTTTTGTGATTTCGGCTGCTGGTACTTGGTCAGGGAGCAACTAGTCATACATAGTAAGTATATTTCAGTTCTACCTATTCTATTGGCTGTTAAAAATTCCATTGGTCCCTAAAAATATTTTTATAAAAAATGTTTCCTTTTTTCCTACTGGGTTTGTTGCTCTCACTCCACTTTCACCACGTGCATTTCCAACCCCACCTTTACTTCGTTGCATTTCGCTTCGGTATCCGCCTACTCGGTAATTAAAAGCTCGCTATTATATTCCAAGCAGCCGGTATACGCTTACGTACACGCGCACACACATAATAAATATGTGTACGCTTCTTAGCTGGCTTATGCGCGCCTTCAAGTATGCTAACAATAATTTTTTTCTTCAGTTTCATAGCAATTAAATAGTCTCATTTGTGTGTGTGTGTGTGTGCTGAGTTTATTATAGTTTACTTAGTTTGTTCTTTTGTAATTAATTGTAGGCGAGGTTTTAATGTTGTTTAACTTTATTTATATAATTTTTTGTTGTTTATTTCTCCTCCTTGTGGTGAAAACTTTGATTTGTGTGGGCATTTCTTATTTTCATAGTCTGGAGGTGTTTTGTTATTTACTTGTTTATTAATTTCAGCTAAATTGCCATAAAAATTTTACTTTAAGCTTGTCGGTAATTGTAGAACAACGGTATTTAACTATTAAGGTCATGGTGGAAGTGTGTTTGGAAATATGTAATTAGTATTTTGTGGGGAGAAATTGATTTTTCGTTACAAACTGTTACTCGAGATATAAGTGGACTGCTCTTAAAGGAAGGAACAGTGATAGAAAATAGCAAAGAACAAGGAATAATGAGTGTTTCCTCAGGAATAGCCGACTTATTCAGCTTATAAATCCATGGAAAGGCTTGAAAGAACTTGGAATAAAGATTTTTTTAGGGTTAGGTTTTAGGGGCTGTTTGTTTTATGCCAAAATTTTTTTTTCGATTGTAGCTGATTCGCCTAAACGACTAAAGGTGGAAGATCTAGAATAATTCAGCCTTTGTCTCGTGGGAGCGAGACGGTTAAGGAGAATATACTGAGATCATCCTACCTCAACGTCTCTCAAACAATTTTGACAACTGCCTTGAGAATTGAGAATTTTGGTCTCTCTCATGGAATCCCTACGAACCATGGAACGCCAAACCACGATGTAAGCGTGGAGCTCACTGGGACCCTGACGACTCACCATAGACCAATAAGAGATTTCGGCAAAGAAGCTTTGGATGAAGAAGGAGATGTTAACTTAGAGTCGCCAACTCTCAAACATTGATAGTATCCAGCGCAAATTAGAAGATGAACCTAAGAAGTACTGAGTCTACAATAAACCGGACCTCAGCTCCACATGCTTGTACTTGTTAATAAAAAATATTATGAAATTTCCTTTGACACAAACCAATATTGAATCTTTGTAAAATTCTTTTAATTCCTTGCACTAATTTGCTTTATAATTTCGTATTATCTCACACCAATCCAGACCTCGACGCACTTAAACTTCGCACCGCATTACAAATCTCTATTTCAGTTCGCTAAACTCCCGCACCGACAGGAACGCAATAAAAATATAACGCGAAAGAAATGCAAAAGCAAGAAGTTAAGTGCTACGAATAGCCAAAGCATAGCGAGTGCAATAATCCTTGCTGCGCTTCTTAACATTTACCCTTGACTGAGCTTGTCAAACACGGCGCCATTCGACCGCGCTTAACACGCAGCTACGCTTTCAAGAAGCCTCGCGACCTTCGCAGATTTGCCGATTTGACCGTTAGTCGCGCTCTCCTTTTCATTTGCTTAATGCACACAATTTCACTAAGCTCACTCGTACGACTCCTACTTAGCGCTGTTTCTTGAGTCAACCTCTCTTCTCACGCTCTCTTTCACATCCATCCAGCACGAGTATCTTGCACTGTTCTTAGGTTTGAGAAGAAATAAGAATTAAAGCTGCTATATTGTATTACTTAATACTTTCTATTTGTCACGACCTTTCGCCCTTCGCCGGCCTGCTTGCTAGGCGCATCTCAGTAATTGAAAGCCGGTAACCTTAACTTTTACTTGACTGAACTTAACAGGCTATTTGAGCTTTGGAGTTTCTCGCCTTATTTCTTTTCGTTATTTCTTTTAATGCTTCCGCATTTTCTCCACTGCAATTTTTCCTTCTTAGAAACTGCCGCTTACAATAAAATGCAACAGCTCGCTTTTCACTCAGCCGCCACCCGGTCTACTCATACCCTACTTTATTCTGTATCTACTCGAGTGTAGTCTTCTATTTGTATTTTAGTATTGCAGGAATGCAGACAAAAACATAATCAGGGATTAAAAAATTGTTATCCTCTTCAAAGCTGACGGCTGACAAGTCTACCTCTACCTTGTCTTCTCACTCTCACTTCTTGTCTGCCGATTTCATTTGGAAAGTGATTGCAAATTTATATTTTTTCTTGCATAGATTTTTTTGAACAGCTTGTTTTGTTTGAAAAGATTTTCCACATTAAATTTGCATTACTTTGTGATCGATACATAGCCTAAATGTGAATGTCTTGCCCTGATTATTAAGTGTTCCACAAGTTCAGTATATACTCTGCAAATTCAAATAGCGGTAGGTATTTCAAGTTGTCTTGTCAAATATAACCTATATGAAGGTGTCAATATGAGTACATAAACTCTATGAATACGGTTACCATAATTACTGAGTGTTCCACAAGTTCAGTATAAATTCTGAAAAGCTTAAATAGCGAGAGGGATTTCAAGTTTCAAGCAAAAACAGTATTCCGTATTAGCGTTGGATACTTCAAAATCTGTCGATTTTCGAGAACCATGAAAAATAAATTTCCATAAAATAGAGGACAAGGAGCCCAACTCAAACACAAAAGGCTCATCTGGGAAGCTCATATAGCCAACTATCATATAACTTAGAGCCTCTGAAGTTTGCACTATACTTGGACTACCATAACTTTAGAATTTCACAAGAACTACTGTCCATAAATTGCCAACATTCCCGTCACCACCCGCAGCGTACGCAATTTGCAATGCAATCAAGTTGTGCGCTGAGCAACATTTGCAAACATAGACCTTTTAACTTACAAGTTGAACAGACACACACATCACGCACTGTAGACTTGCCGCACATCACAATGGCTGGCCACAATGAATGCCAATAGTTTGGTGGCGGAAATTGTCTTGGTGGCTTGGTGTCGGGCGCGTCACATTAACATGTGGCTGGTTTAATTAAAATGTTCAAACTGGTTTAATGGCGTTAATGACCGACACTTTTGATGTGTTTGTACGAGCGCAGCAACAACAACAACAACAACAGCTATGGCAGCAACACAATGCGCATTGCAAATAACTTATAAAAACATATAAAAGAACAGCAGCAGCAACACTGGCGGCAATACCAATCGCCAGCACCCAGAGGCAGAAGTTGTGGCTAAGGCGAAGGTGAAGGCGAAGTCGAAGACACATTGGCGAACAGCAGGCGGCGTTGAGCAACATTTTACTTCATTAACGAGCGTATGCGTGGCAACAGCAACAATGTTGTCATACAACAGCGACATCCGCGCCAATGCCGCCATACACATCCATCTACAGCCAGGTTGGGCCGGGCGGTAGCCGTGTGCGTAGTGGCCGTAGGAAACAGCTGAAGTTGGACATCAGCAACGTGTTTGGCATTCTTTTCGCTTACTTCGTTGTTGTTGTTGCTCTCTTGCTGACTGCTTGCCGGGCAATTGTGTTGCGCATGTTTGTTGTTGTTGTTGCTTCGTCTGCTTGTCGCTCAGCATCAATGTTTTGTATTGTTGTGAGCTTTTGTTGTAAATTTATTTTGTGATTTCTTATTTATTTTTACTTTGCGTGGCATGTGTGTGTGTGGCAACATGTGTAGCTGCTGGAAATTGCGTGCGCTGGTTGGCGCATGCGTGCGCATGTTAAGCATAAGTAAAATCATTTCATGTATTTAACAACAACATGTCGCAATCGCTGTTCAACACTTGTGCGCATTCTTCTCTTCGCTGCATTTTTTTTTTGATAAGTTAAATTGGTTCACGGCAGTTTACAGAGAATTCACTTAAAAAGGCATTGCTTTTCTTACAATCGGAATTTAAAAGTTATAGAACTTCCATCCTTCCTTCTTAGCTTCACATACAATAAAGCTTAAGAGTAAGAATAGTCCTTTCCCATGAAAGATCTTCCCGCAGCAATTTCGGATGCAGAGAGCTCTAATTCTTCTTCTTGACTGGCGTAGACACCGCACCTCTCCTTTTGGCAGTTTGGCGCCAATTGGTAGTACCAAGTGAAGACATCCTTCTCCGCCTGGTCCTTCCATCGGAGTGGAGGCCTCCCTCTTCCTCGGACTCCACAAGCGGATACTGCATCGAACACTTTCAGAGCTGGGGCACTTTCGTCCATTCGTACAACATGACCCAGGCAGCGTAGCCGCTGTCTTTTTATTCGCTGGACTATGTATATGTCGTTGAATAGCACGTACAGCTCCTCATTCCATCTTCTGCGATATTCGCCGTTGTCAATGTTTAAACTTCCGCAAAACCTTTCTCTCGAAAACTTCTAGTGCCGTCTCATCGGATGTTGACATCGTCCATAGGGCAGAGTTCTCTAGAGTCTAGAGTTCTCTAGAGTCCCTAATATCATTCAGGGCTTTTCTAATATTCTTTACGAAAGTGTCTTAGACTGAGACTAGATTGTGTTCTAAACTTAAATTTTAAGAAATCTTTGGAACTATGTGTAATTCCTGAAATTATGAGTTTTTAAAACGGTTAAAGACCAATATCCAGTACCTTTTGTTTCTAAAAATCATTATTGCTAAAGTGACGTCACCAAAGCCCCTTAATACCCACTTTTTGACATATATTATTTAACAAGCTATGATGTCATAATCATTCTCCTGATATTCTTTCCTCTAACCCTACATGTCTCTTCAGCTCCGACAGCTTCCACTTTCTACATAATATTAGTTAGTAATCATTCCGCGCTCACCTGCAGGTACCGTACACCGTTGCAACAAACTTTTTCTTACCAAACTTCACTTGAATATTGATTTCGCTGCATTCGGGCGTATCAATATTTGATGCATTAACGTCAAAATTCCCGCTGACAGCCAGTTGTCAGCAATATTTCGTAAATGTCGGCAGCAGACAGTCAACCATCAGTCATCCAGTGCCAACCTGCTAGCGAAGCGGGAACATCCTTTGCCACGCAGCGTGTGCGCACGCTTATAAATCAATTTTATTTGCAATTTTTCGGCAAACCGAAATTGATTTTCTTGATTCTTTCTTTTTTTTTGATTTTTGTGATGTCTTGGATGTCATTAATTTCAGGTAGCGGAGTTACGCGGTCTTTTCACATTGAAGGTGTGTTGCGTTTGTGATTTCGAAGAAAGTGCTGCAATGTGTTGCCTTTAAGTTGAGTTGTGGAATATATTTTTGCCTCAAAGCCATGTTTCCATGGGTTGACTGGGGAGTCATCCAGATCATAAAGGTAGAGTAGAACATAAACTAAGGTTAACTGTTCTTTAGGGGATCAGGTTGATACAAATGGACATCTTAGCTCCATCTGAACTGACATATCAAGATACCGACCGTTTATGAGTAGTCTTCTAGATCTTCTTCCAGGTCGGATAGAATCTGACCTACAGTTAACAGTTAGTTAAGGACTCTGCTTGATACAAATGAATCAGATCTTAGATCCATCTGAACGAACAGCTCTAGACATCGACTGTTTGGGAGTAGTCTTCCAGTTCTTAGAGGTCGAAAGATCTAAGTCTGAATGGTCAGTCTTCCAGAACTTATTAGTCATGCAGAAGTTAACAATTCTTTAAGGACTCAGCTTGACACATTTGGATTAGATCCAAGTTCCATCTAAATATACATCTCTAGTTATCGATTGTTAAAAGTAGTCTTCCGGATCTTATAGGTCGGACAGCATCTGACCTATAATTAACAGTTATTTAAGGACTCAGGTTGGTACAAATGGAATCTTAGATCCATCTGAAGTGACAGCTCTAGACAACGACCGTTTGGAGTAGTCTTTCAGATCTACTAGACATGTGACAGATCTAGAGGTCCAACAGATTCTGAAATAACCGTTCTTTAAGGACTCAGTTTGATACATATGTATGGATTAGATCTAAGTCTGAATGGACCGTCTTCCAGATCTTATAGGCCAGGCAGAATTTGAACTAGAGTTAACAATTTTTTAAGAATTCAACTAACCTAAAAATAACAAATTCAATATGGAAGAATAAAAAATGGTTGTTCCAAAGCTTTTAATATAACGTTTACTGTTACTACTTGCTACACTTGTTGCCACCGAAATGAAATCAAACAACTTCGTAATTGTTGTAGTTATCACGCGGTAAATTGTCTATATTTGTTGTTGTTATGCGATGTCAAAAGTTGTAAAAGCAAGCATTGTTACGGCATAACAGCAGTCAACACAACATACAACAACAACAGTAAAATTAAAAAAAGAAATCGTCTATCTGGTTTTAATGCCACATTTGCGGCGTGCAACAATCAGAGCTGCCAACGCACAAATAAATTTTCACAACATATGTCATTTTGCAAGCATACAGCAAGCAACACGCACGCAGCATGATCATTAAACAACACAGCCATCATAACAACAGCGAAAATACACACATTCATAGTTGCCACATAAAACCGCTGCGTCGGCATAAAAATGCGCGAGAAAACTAGAAAAAAATTTACACAGAAAAAATAACAGGCAGCCAAAAGCCGAGGAGGTGAGGGAGGGCTGACGATGGAGCGCGTAGTAGTGTCGGTGATTTGGCTGCCATGGCTGATTGCAACAACCGCAATAATCACTGCTAACTGGCAGCCAACAACAAATGACACTTGCTCACCAGCTGTTGTTGTTGTTGTCAAAAAGCTGTTATTAAGCATGAAACCGGCATTTAATCTCAAAGCGCATCTGCTGATTTACGCGCAAGACAAGCGCGGCATAAAGGTGGCGGCAACGGTTGAAGGCGTCGGCCGGCCACTTGCGTCTGCACCACTAATAAACACATATAAATGTTGTAGTTGTAGTTGTATGGGTCGGCGTAACTACCAACAACTCAAGCAACAAGTATGCCGCTGTGACGTGCTGATGGCGTTGAAAATTTGCAAAAATGTTATCGCATCGCAGGAGTCCGTGTGCAAACGGCAAACCGGGACCGTGCAACTAATGCACTCCTAGCGGCAGCATTCTCTACGCAGCTTCGTTGCTGTGTTGCTACGGTTTTGGTTTGTTGGCGCATGTCGTTGTGGTGTAACCACTTCATTGCCGGTGTTGTCTAGCTGCTGTCGTCAGCAACAGCGGGTCATTGGTGCAACATGCCGCTCGTTCGCATCGCCATCGCTGTTGCTCTTGGCTGGTCAGTTATTTTGATGGTCATTGATTGGCTAAGCCGGCGCGCTTTTGGCTTGAGGGGCGCGTACGTGCATAGCGAACATCTTAATTAAAATTTATGAGAGTTAGAAAAAAGACACTAGTTCAACTGGTGCGCGGTTGCTGAATTGGAGATATACTTCTCTCAATAATATAATTTATGTAGTTCTTAAAGTATTTAATTATTTAAATCTAAGGAATTCAATCCGTTTGGATGGCGGATCCGCTCCTAGGGATTACGAATTCATCTATCTATATGGTGATAGAGATCTTGAAGCCCTTCTTTGCAGTATGCGAAATCTGGATATATATGTATATTTTCTACTGTTTCTTTCTTCTTCCCACAAGGTCTCATGAAAATCTGAGGAAATTTTAATATTATGTCATTTCATTATGCATCCACAGTACTTACACTTCTGTCGAGTCAGAGATATCACCATTATTTGAACTTCCGTTTTTCACACATCTCGGTCAATGAGAGTCTTCTCGGAGAGTATCGTGTAGTTCCTTCAGTAAATCTTTGGATCAATATCTCTAGTCCGGCCTTTCTGACTTCCAAGATCCCAAGGTACATTCATCGATGTCCGGTCTTTACTCATGAGAGTTATAAGGCGTCCCATCAGAGCAATAGTATCATATATGGTAGAGTACCTCACAATCTGTCTCGTTAAAAGTTATTTCATTATTTCTACATCGGTCTTTCTGTCTTCCAAAGAATTTCAAAGACGACCTGAAAAGATCCGAGCGTCTATTAACGTCTTAAATGTCATATTTAGGAAAGCTTGTCCATTCCATGTTCTGTCAATTTTTTCGACACTGTCCTCTAAATTTTCATTGAAAACTCTCAACCTCTCGAAATTTGAGATCTTGTACACCAATAACATCTTAAAATGGTCCTCTAATTTATATATTAACTTATAATGTCCAGTTAGACCGTCGCCACAGAATTTTATCCTTTCGCGCTTTGGTCGAATTATTTCTCTGTGTTGTTGTTAGAGGTTATGTATTTGAAACTCACTTGAAAACTGAGAGTATTACATCTTCAACTCCTCTTCCAATAGACATAATATATAATTCCTCTATTACCGTTAAATTTGAATTTTAAAGCCAAATCCTTTCCATCGATCTCGCTTGGCCACAATCCGTCTGGCAAGAAAATTCATTAACTTCGACGGATTAAAAGTATCCTAATTAAAAGATTATGAAAGCGCAAAGAGAAGAAGGCAAATTAAGGCGGCTAATAAGATGCGTCGAAGGTGGAGTGGGAGATGGAAAATCTAGGGAGGCAACGTTACCATACTATGCAGTTTCAGCTTGTTGCATGCAACGCAGACAGCTTGACGGCGATGACAGTGATGTTTAAACAACAACAACAACATGCACAACAAAAACATGGCGAACAACATTTGCAAACGTCAATGTTGCGACACAATGCAACTAATTAGTGAGGCATGCAAATGCAATGTTACGCGTGAGCAGACAACGCCCACCAGCTGGCAACACCAACAAAAATAAACACCCAGAGAAACTGTTTTGAGTGTGTGCGTGTAATGATGAGCATCACTGCACCCGCTGTGTAAGTGTGACGCTGCCGCGGCGGCGCGACTGCGGTTGTCATGACTCCTTTCACTCATTCAACCAACAATCTCTCACTCACGTTTATGCAGCCAAACGACGCAATGGAGCGGAAACATTTATCAATCGCGCGACTAATTAGGCAAGATTGCGAACAAATGCAAAATTTTACGCGCACAAGCACACAAACAATAATAAAAGCAACGCGCTGACGGTGCAGAAGGTGGTTCGAGTTGCTGCTGCTGAAGCTTTGCGCTGCTGGTTGTTGTTGTGACAATTGCCGCTGTTGCGTGACGTCGTCATTGATGCGTCTTCTTTGCTGCTTTATTATTGACACGCACGTTCTTGCCACACCATGCTATCGCGTATATATTTTTACATATGTAGACAAATACATATGTTGCATGATTAATTTGTCAAATCAAGCGTGGAGACGCATGTTGCATGTTGCTTGACAGGTTCTTGTTGTTGCTATTTCATGCGTTACGCCTTGTTGCCACACCTTCCTTATTAGGCATTTGCTGATTATTTAGAATCTGCATTTATTCACACTTCGCATTTGAAGCTTTAGCTTGTTGCAATATTCAGTTGAACTCTCTTTAAGGCGCACTTCGCACTTGCCACCTGCTAGCCAATTATATTCTTTATCATATGATGACGTACTTATTAAGCAAAGTGTCTGACGATTGTGAATGTCTGCCTATTTTTTTATTCGTTAAGTGCTTTTCCAGTTTACTAACGATCATGAGTTCCATCATTTCGTAAGATTGCTACACATCCTATCAGTCAGCAATTTCGATATTAATCTTTCAAAGTGCGGAGTCTGCAACAAATAACGTCATTGCGCCCTAAAATATGGAATTATTTAAGCAATCCTAAAAGTAGACTATATAGAATCAAAATATCAAAAAACCTATAGGAGGGTGAAAAAAACGTTATAAATACTAATGCATGAAAATCCTAACCTCAAAAAAATCACCCGTTAAATATGGAAATATCCAGCCGAAATGTTTACCCTAACTGCGGAAAGCTACTAAGAAAGAAAGTTCATAATCTGGATCGCCCCTCTGAGCTTTCAAAAAGCCCTGGACAGGAAATAAAATTCAATCTTACGCCAGATATGCCAATATTTTAGAGCCCAGACCTGAATTGAGAGAAGTGGTTTAAAAGTGTACGCTTCTAATTCCAGTTTAAGTATGGTCAAAGACACAGAGGCAAAGAGCGTCAACACCCCAAATTGGGACAAAATGGATAGAACATAAAAAACTACTGGATCAGAACTGAGCTACTTTGAGAGAGATTCTCACAACATGAAAATATACGAATATATTCAAAGCTTTCTGTAAGTTCACGTAGATATAGCAACTTCTGGTTCATTACTTTTCAGTTAGAAACCTTCACAAATTGATAATTACTTCAGATCATCCGGATTCTAAAGAAAATCCAGGGTTGTTAAAGACCAGCTTCGATAAACAGGTCATAGACTGGGCGAAATCCCGGCGGAAAGAATCTGTGACTTGCTCAACTAGCAGGAGAACATGGCCTGATTCGAATAAAGGCCGTACGTGTCGGACACTGAAATTTAAAACGAAGGACATTTGAATTCTAGTTGGAGTGTTCACTGGTCATTGTCTCATAGGAAGATATGCCGACAGACTGGGGTTACCAAAGAATGACTACTGTGGGAGCTTCGAAGAAATAGAAGAGACTGTGGTACATCTTCCATCTGAATGCACAGCATTGTACAGGAAAAGAATCGCAACAATCGAACACGGTTTTCTCGACGATATCTCGGAGGTTGCGAAAATCAATCTGGTTGAGTTGGTCAACTTCAAAAAAACCACAGAGTTGTCAAAGAGGACATTCTAGTGTAAGGGATTTGAGTCCTGGTGGATTCACAATGGGCCTTCTAAAGCCCTAGGTGCGTGATCCAACATCCACTTTACCTACCTACCCAAAGACCAGCTTTCCAATTTTTCAAATTTATGGGCTTCAGAACTTCATATGGAAAGTCAAATAACTGATATGAACTTTCGATAGAGATTTGTCTGATTGTCTGTCCAGATGGATATACGGTTATGGTCACTAAGCTTCTTCGTAATTAAGATATAATACTGAGTTATTTGTGCTCTTGATTTAGCAATCAGGCAAGCGTCCATCAACTGAACTATCAATCTATATTTGCAATCCACATTTCTATTTATTTTTTTCTGCCGAACCTTAAAGTCCCACATTACTCATCTTTAAGAATGCACTTTTGACTCGAAACAAAAACTACGTCGAACACACATCAAGGGTTTCCTATAATTTATTCAGTATCTACTACATCTGTGACATCTCCTAAATCAATTTCCTTGTTATGGGCCGCAGAATATGCGCACAAACTCCCAAGCTCGCCGAACAGCAGTATCAAAGTGTAAACTCCTTGAGGTGCGGCTGAGGTGCACGAGAGAGTGGTAGGTATAACTTGCGGCGCAGCAGTGACGTCTCGTCCGTCGCTCATCAATTTCAACTAAACGATTGCACACCCGCTCTCTCTCCACACTTGAAGATGTGTGTATCACAGTAGAGCTCGAGCTTGAATTCGAGCTGGTGTGCGTTCACCTGTCTACGTCTGGTTAGCTGTCTAACGTTGGCTGCCGGCTGCTGGCTGGTTGCAGCAATGAAATACGAATTTCAGCACAAATTATTCAACACTTCGTAGTTTGCAGCAGACATGACAGCTGAGATGAGTTACATGAGCAACTAGTGAGGCATGCAATATATATTAGTAGAGATACGGCACGCCGGTTGTTTGCACGTATGTGTAGAATTGCATGTTGCACGTATGTAAGCGCCACATGCGTTTAAACGCAACTCAAATATACGTATGCGTGCGTATGTGGCAGACATTTGTGGCATGAAATATTTGCTTATATACAGACAAATGTGCGTAGCTCGTCGTAGATTTTGTCGAACATGCGGTTGGTAGGCAAAGCAGTGGCATGTGTCGCTGTATGTTGCATGCTGTGCACCGGCGCACTTTACTATTAACTCAATAATAAATCAGGTTCGCACGTATAGCAGCAGCAAATGAGACTATAAATGTGTCCAGTGCATTCATATCGCTGGCTTCATTCAGCGTCATACTCCACTAGCAGCGATTGTGGCATGCAAAATCTCCTTTAATATAAAAAAACTGTAGCCTTGCTGCAGGCAACTTCAAGCACATGCTGCATCGGTTGAATCTTCTTGTAACATTGTTCTCTTAAGCCATTTGGCCTTGCCAGCAACATCCTCATGGTGACACTACCGCCAAAGTCTCGTTTCTCCTATTTAATCTTTGCTGTTGCAACTACAACCCGTTGACTGACATTTGTGGCAGTAAATCATGCCAATTTAAATGACTGCGCACACACACACACTCATACACACCAGTTTGCCATGACTTTTTGACATTTTACTCTTTACCTTGAATTCGCAACACATATGTACCACACCATTGAAGGTGCACCATTGCATGCGCCCTGCCCCAAGCATCATCTTGCCGTGCTGCTGCCTCCTCTAGTCATTTTTCTTGGCTGCCATAACGACAATTGCGACAAAATGTTGCATTCATCATTCACACATGTTCCATATGCGTGTAACTCACTGCCTGCTAATGCACGCTTCGCATATGTAACTGTAAGCTCTGCGAGTGTGTGCGCCTACTGGCAGTCATCCTTTCTACAATTTATCACATCTGCATGCGGTTTCTTTACTGCTCTCCGTTATATTCCATTTCTCTGTTCATGAACATTTCAATTTCATAACAAATTAGTTGAAATTCGTAAAAGTCACAGCTTCGTTTGACCCGTTAATTGATAGTTGAATTGAGTTGACTTTACTTCGAAAATTCCATGTCACACAGGCGGTGTGTAGGATAAGCTTTTAGATTTGTTACTACGGTGTATAAGAGGTTTCATTTCAAATAAATTGGAGTTCTAAGGTTAATTGTTAATTTTTAGCAAGTTTTTAGGTTAGGTACAAATCTACACTAGCTTTCTCGTAGATTCTTCTGTCCTTATTTCAAAAAAATCAAAAGTGTCATTCACTTGTGAGTAAAATATAGAGAAATATATGTCTGAAACTTATCCCGAGGCAGAGCACATAACCTCGCAGAGAGCTCTCGTACTAATAGAGGGGTCTAATGTGGTCTAAATTTCTAACGTCAGTTCTCAGTAGATCCCAAAGAATATAAATTTTCGATTTTTTGTTCCAAAGCCCAAGGTCTGTATAATATCAATCAGAGTAGACTATGATTGAAGATCTTCGTCTTTCGTCTATGTCTTATGTCATTTCACTGTAGGACGATATTTCAAAGATCTTGATTTATTGATTCCAAAAATATATAACGTTAAACAATGGATATAAGGATCGAGTGAGGTCGTTAGACTAAAAGATAATTGGATTGAATCTTACGGAGAATTCAGAATAATACAAAATTCAAATCTAAAATGTTGTTCTCCAAAGTTACAACTAATATGGTGCTAGAGGCTTATAGAACACACATATCTGATGTTTTCCAGGACCTTGTATAAATCATAAATTTAATATTATATTAGCCACCGAAGCCATTGCTTGGCTCAGTTCGCAAATAAATCGAGTTCAACAGACTTTATTCATTTGCTTCGCTCTGGCGCTAGTAAATATAAAATTCCTTCTACTTCTTCTTACTTTAACTATAACAACAACATCACATCAAAACCACAATAGAATGAATTACGCTTAGAAAATAAAATAATAACCCACATATTTATAAGAATTATACAGCAGACAGCACATTGAATGTCCGTAGTCGGCGCATGGCGCTTAAAAGGCAAATGGTCAAATAAATTTGCCTCCGACGACGATGAAAAATATGAGCAGGTACTTAATTTGTCTTAGCGAACCACATAAAATCATATAAAAGCTTTGAATAGCAGGGCTCTACATACTCCATGTCCCATGTTAGGCGGCGCGTACAATATATTTGTTTATGAGCCAAACAAATAACCATTGCTGAGGTGAAGGCAAAAATAAAGGAGAAACAAGTGCATAAAGGAAAGATAGTCAGACGTTTTGTCTGTCGCGCTGGCTTCAAAGCATTCAACGTAACAAGGTCACATGACGCTGCAGCAAATATGTACGAGGGTAGTTTGGGGGTTCAGTAGATTTTTGAATTGTTTGGTAACGCGAAGTAGAATCTAAATTAGTTAAAGTTGAACTAGTTTTCCTTTTTCAGATATCACATAAAGTCAAATTCAAGCTTTGTTCAACCGAAAGAGGCATTAGATCGTATCAGTGATCTACGGAAAGAGATCTTGCTGGGTAACTCAGGATCATAGCACCCAACATTGTATGGATATCAACATTGTCGTCTTCGTAGTTCATCAGTGAGTTAAAATTGTATCCGGAAATGTGATTCAGGTTTCAATTTTATGCTCTTTTGCGATATTTCATATTTCCGAACGAGTGTAATATACTAAGTGGTTTATGACTTCTACCTTATGAAAGGATCTTTAAGCTCATATCAATAGATTCTCACGGTACTTACGAAAAACGCGAAAAAAATAATTTTCCCGGAATTTCGAGCGCCGAGTGTTATAAGATTTAAGGTATACTAGAACCAAGCCCAAGTCAATTATTACGGAATTGATGATCGGGGACCTCAAAACTTTCTTACGACTAACTATCATCCATTTCTTTTAGTAAATTTTATAAGTAAGATCCGCACTACTCCAAAAGTCACAGTCTTATCCAGCCACCCTGGTACTAGAAGTTCAATAAAGAAAACATCGTGGCCTGTTTGCGGCTTCGACAATGCTGATATGTGTTGCCGGCTCAGTTGTCTATGGAGTAAACAAAATTTAGCGATAAACATGTGCAGTGATAGGTGAGGCGATCGAATGGAATGGTCGCACATACTTATATCTATAAATATAAATATATCCACATGTCTAAACGCACGAGAGCACTTAACGCGCTTTCGGTACGCTGCTGGCTCTTTGCACAGGCGCTACGACGTACGCGGTTGAATGACAGCGCGAGCGCTGCAAGCGGCAACGCGATTGTCTGATTCATATAAATATTTATTTATTTGCACACACACACATAGATATCGGTACACAAAAGGCGCATAATATCGATAACTGCTTAAAGGTTCATTGAGTGTAGCGCCGCGCGCTGTTCGTTCGCGCGCTTTGTTCTTACCGCTGTGTGGCAAGTACTCGATTTTGTGGCAAGCATTTCACAGGGAATTAAACTGTGCAAAGCGGCGCATTTGATTTAAAGTTAGCTGCCGCATAAAGTATGACGTCGGCGGTGCAGTGCAGACTCAAGCAAACACACACACGCGCAAGTGCGAAGACACACCTGTGTATGTTTGTTTGTTTCGCTGTTTGCTTGACGCCAACAAGCGTGGACAATGTAAATACGATGGCATATAGATACCTTCATCCACATACACAATATTTGCTCGCAATTTCTCAAAAGCAATTGTTGGTCATAACAATAAATATATTGCATGCAGCAAGTAGAAAAAAAGTAATAACAATAACAACAACAGCGCACACTTTTTCAGGTGTCCTTCATATAAGCAATGCATGCATTATTGAAATCTCTTGGCATTATGCCTCGCAAATAAGGCGTGTGCGTCTGCTCATAGCGGATGCAAACGCACAAACACACACACACGGGCAAATGCAGAGCGCAATGCATTCTTAGACGTTACTCTTCCTGCGCTCCGCCTGTTTGTCGCTTAAGTCTTTTGTTTGTCACTTGTATTTGTACTTCATTTGATTGATTGTTGATGTAGTGCCGCGCCGAGCGTCTATGCGTTAGTGAAGTGCTATGTCATGTTATGTTATGTTGAATGTATATGTTTTTATTATATTTGTACTTGCGCTGGCCGGCAAGGTAAGCGCCACTTGCGCTTACATCAAAGTCCCCAAGGCACCAAAGGACAGTCGCTTTGCTAATATAGATATGGCATTTTGTGCTTAAATTGCTGGCCTAATGTCTTAATTATTTGCTGTTTTAGTCAGAAGTTCTCGCTCTGGGGGGTTTTCACTTATTTTCAGCCATAGTTGGATATGCAATGAGTGAGATGTTCTTTTTCCTAATAGCTAACCGCTCTATCTATGTATAAAAGTGTCGTTCTAGCCAGTTTTAGGTTCTACTTTTCGCTTCACCAGTTCTTAAAATTTTATTTAACCCCTCATAAATTAATTCAAAATTCCTTTAAGCATAAAGTTCTAACTCCGCTATATTATTTTCTCTCGAATTAAAATATCACATTTGATTTATTAAATCTTACCCTACAGAGTCTTTCTAACGTTTTCCTGCATCGATCTTGACTAAAGTTAGAGGTTTCTAAATAAGATCTCTTTCAAAAATATTTTAGAATTAATCAAAGGACCATTGAATGCTCTAAAGCTTTCAACTGCGGAAACCTACTAGTATTTTGGCTTCATAAAAGGTATAACTCAAGAAATTTAGGCGTCATATTGAGTACAATAAAGAGCACCGCAAAACCAATACGGCTGTGTAAGCTGACGTTGAGCAACACCAAAAGCTCCGTCATGATTGGGAAGGAGCTTTCCGAACTGTTCGATACCAAACGAGGTGTCAGACAAGGTGACTCACTATGGTGTGACTTCTTTAATATGAATATATGCTGGAAAAATAATATGATCTGCAGAGCTTAATAGAGAAGGTACAATCTTCTAGAAGAGTGTACAGCTACTGGCGTACGCCGATGATATTGATATCATCGGAAGCAACAACCGCGCCTTTAGTTCTGCTTTTCCCCGCCTGGATAAGCAAGCGAAGCGAATGAGTCTGGAGGTGAATAAAGACAAGACGAAATAGCTCCTGTCATCAAACAAACAGTCAGCGCATTCGCGTCTTGGCTCCCACGTCACTGTTGCCAATCCTAACTTTGAAGTCGTAGATAATTTTGTATACCTGGGAACCAGCATTAACAGCAATAATAAAGTCAGCCTGGAAATCCAACGCTGAATCACTCTTGCAAACAGGTGCTACATTGGACTGAAAAAGTAAAGCGCTCTTTGGACGAACCAAAACCAAACTCTACAAGTACCTCATCATTCCCGTCCTGCTTGGATCGTGGACGATGTCAACATCCGATGAGACACTAGGAGTTTTCGAGAGGAAAATTTTGCACAAGATTTATGGTCCTCGAATTATTGTCAACGGCGAATACCGCAGACGATGGAACAATGAGCTGTACGACTTATACGACGACATTGACAGTTCAGCGCATAAAAAGACAGCGTCTTCGATGGCTAGGTCTTGTTGTCCGAATGGACGAAAACACTCCAGCTCTGAAAGGGTTCTAGGAAGAGGAAGACTTCCATTCCGTTCGAGTGACCAGGTGGAAAGCGACCTGGTTACACTGCGGATCTCCAACTGCTAAGAAAAGAGATTAGTGGCGCGCTATCATCGATTCGGCTATAACCGGCTAAATGGTTTCTACGCCAATCACATACATACATAAAGAGCACTGAAACTATTGATAAGTCAGATACCCATACTTCGGTCTGTTGCATGGTATTTTGAGAGTCTCTTATTTGCGATCTTATGCTCTCACACTATCTTTCAGACGTTTAGATAATGATACCTTCTCTTTTAAACCCTTGCTAAGATTTCCAGTTAATATTAGTATTTTATTCTTAAGTATCAAATAACTGCACTGAGGTCTGTTGGGATCTAGACGTATCGTACTCGTATAATGGAGAATGATTTTCCACCTTGAACTAGTCATTGTGTGATTTCGTGAATAGTTACATACATCACAGTTAGGTGTTTTTCTTCTAAAGTTTACAAATCTCTCAAATTTTAATTTCCTGCCGCATAGAAAACGTCCACCTCCATACCACATAAGTGTCCAATCACTCACACTTTTATGCAAAATTACCGTTTCTACAAAGTGTCTACATTATTCCCCTTAATACTCCTATATCCGTCTTATAGCATACTAATTTTTACTAACGGTCTCTACTACACACCAAGTGGTCGACCATAGTCATACAGAAATTCTCAAGAAAAGCGCTTTTCAAATAAAATAATTTGTGCAAAGTTTGAAAAATCACCAGCTAAATGCAATAACATAACTGCATCTTTGGTGGCTTTGTTGCGTTATAGCTTGAA
This sequence comes from Zeugodacus tau, assembly GCA_031772095.1. Classification (NCBI taxonomy): domain Eukaryota; kingdom Metazoa; phylum Arthropoda; class Insecta; order Diptera; family Tephritidae; genus Zeugodacus; species Zeugodacus tau. The sequence continues at coordinate 72,912,289 of CM062652.1, read as the reverse complement.
ATTGAATTTAATATTTGATTTGAGAAATTGAGAAATACGCCAACACAAGCAATGCACGACTATGTGGCAACACAATAAGCGACCAAAGCGCTGTGGTAGAAACGAAAAAAGAAGAATTTCGAGGAGAAAGCGAACAGCGAAAAATCTGCAGTTCGGCGAAAATCATACTTGATGTATTGTATTAAATGTGTAAGACTGTTGTAAAGTTAAAGAAAAGGCAATAGGGTTGCCATGTTGAAATAATATGAAGGCTCAACCGAAGCGTTTTTGTTAGAAGGAAGTTGCAAACTATCCTCAGTTACTATACTCAATTGATTGAAATTAATTGGAAGCTTAAAACAAGTACTGGAGTATCTAATCACCTATTTACTAACAACCCTATTTGGCAACCCTGTCATACTGCTTATTATTTGTACAGCGCCGCTCGCATTGCAGAAAAATTCTCTGACGCTTAGAATATAAAGCTGTTTGTGAAGCTCCACACCATACACATTCTACTGCAGAAACGAAAGATGTGGAATTCTAGTAGTATTGTTGCACGTTACATCTGTTGCGAGCAAAATTCGACAGAATTGGTTATGGCAAAAAAGTTGCAGCCAAAGTGCACTTTAACGCTCGTTAGTTTGTTGCGCTTAGCCGCTGTGAGTTATGTTGCCATTTTCCCTCTATTTTGCTATTGATTTTCGTTGCTTTGTTGCACAAATGGACACAAATGGATATAAACATGGGTGAGAGAAGAATCATATAATCATTTTAGAATTTTTCGCGTTTGCCGGCTGTTGCTGTTGTTATTGCATGAAATATCTTCAGTTTGTTGTGTCTGCGCGGAGATTATTTTTGTAATTTTTCTGCTTTTTGGTCTGCCGCAGCTTATGAAATGTTAAGTTCTAAGACTTATTGATAAATTTCGTTTTGTTTTTGCTTTCTTTTTTCATATATGGCAGGAGGTTGAAAAACAAAAATTTGAAAAGGTTGAGAAACACTGGTTTAAAAAATTAAATTATATTGCTGAGGTCGTTACAAAAATTCAAGTGGTTAAGAATAAAATGTTAAAACAGTGTGTTCTAAAAATAATGAGAACATCGTTTTAGGAATTCTGAAGCTCTTCAAGAAAGAGATTAAGGAGTTACGTGGGTTTCGTGGGTTAAAAAAATATTTTTTTTGTTTTTTTTTTGGCTTATTAATTTCTACTGCATCTCAAGAATATTTTCCGAAATTTTCAATTCGAATTTTTCTAAAGTCGATCCGAATAATAGTTTCGGAGATACAGTCTTTGGAAGGTGTGCGCTCCAAGTCAGGGATTATTGTTACTCAAAACTTTAAACGCGTTTTTCTCGGAACCGTGTTTTTTAAGTCAAAATGTTCTTGAAAACTACTCAACCAATCGTGATGAAATTTTGCACAGGTGTTCGAGATATAATTTACTCGTGCTTGAACGAAGGATTTTTAAAAAAATATTGAAAATAGGTCTCTGTTTAACCGACAAAACCCATGTAACCCCTTAATCCGGAAGTCGAAACCCCAAACGATCCAGAAAATGTCCGGAACCTGTAGGAAGATCACTGAGTTCTTGTTGGAACATAGTTAAAGAATTTAGTTGAAGAAGATTCTTCAATTCTTCAGACCCTATTTCTGACTCAATTTATGGAATTCTTAAGTTCTTTAAAACAGAGATTACTTCCGATGTCGGGAACAGAAATGATTCAAAATATGTCCAGAAGAGAAGAAGGAAGATTGCTGAGGGTAAGAATGTTGTGAAGTTCGGGTTCAAAGTGGTGTTCAGATTTTATTTAAACTTAAAATAATCCATAGTTTTTGATATACCTACTCTCCAGATCTACTTCCAATCCTACAGATAAACAGAATTTTTTTACGTTTTTTTATTAAGTACTGCTCTTCTACTTCTTCTCAATTATTTGCCTTTATTGGCACTCATTTGTCTGGCCACACTTTCCAGCAGCCAGAGTACCTCAAAATCGCATCAAGTCATCATTATTCGCTAAATTGTGGCAATCGCTCTTCTTTAGCAAGGGCTCGCGCTCTTCTCCCCTCTTCACTGTCAACCTATTGGTTGCCCCGCTCTCCATAAAGCTTTTTGCCACAATTTCTCGGCTATTTCCTGCACATTTTTCTACTAAAAAGTGTGTCAGTGTTGCCACGTCGCCGTTTTTTCACGCTCGTCATCTCTTTTGACCTTTCGCAGTTAGTTTGTCGGTGTGCTGTCGCTGCTATGCGCTTCAAGCATACAATGTTGCTAAATGGTTGTGTCCTCTGCCATTGACCCAAAGCAAACTTGGCGAACAGCGAACGATGACTTCACGTGCAAACGAGCGCACACACACACCCAGACTAACGGTGGCTTTGCGGTCGCTTGGAACGCTGCTTGCTTGTTTACTTGTTAGTTGCTAACACTTTTGTTATTATTATTGTTGCTGTTGTTGCTTGTTGTTAGTTAGTTGTTATTGATGCCACACTTGCAACAGCGTCGTGTTATTGTTTTTGTTGTGTAATGATTTAAACGTTTGCAACGCTTTTGTCCTGTTCAACTTTCACATCGGCGATTGAGTGAGTGTGCTGCGCTGGGCGCTGTGCTGAGCTGAGCTGAGTTGAGTTAAGTCACCCACCGCTGTGCTGTTGCCGTTACTTGGGAAACCTTCAATACTCTACTCTTTGCGCTGCTTGCCTCCTTCAATGTCGAACCTACTTATGGCTTCTTTCACACCCTTCACCCAGTTGCATGGCGCTTGGTGCTTCTTCTTCTTCGTCTGCTTCTCTTCGCACTCACTCATATCGATTTCCAACGATTTTCCGTTACATTGTTGTGCTGATAGGTTTGTTGTCTTTTGTTAACGTAAATATTTTTATACAACGCCCACTCTATATACCTCAGCGCTGCCGGCACGCCTTCCTCATCTAGTGGGTGTCTGCTGTTTTTGAGCTGTTGTTGTTGTTGGCTTGCTTGACTGCCACCATAAATTGGTTTGTTTCTGCGTTATTAACAATTGACATTGGAATTTTTCTATTGTTCGATCTTGTCGAGTGGATTTAGGACCACACTTCGCTTGCTTTCCGCTTAATATCACTATTGTTTGTTGTTGTTGCTGTTTACAGCTATTGTTGAAAGTGGGTCAGTTGGTATATTTTGTTAACCCTGTGCTGGGAAAGTGTTATCTTGATTGTCGTTTATCGATACTAAAAAGATTTTTCTATTGCTTTTAAATGTTGGCCATTATGATTTGTGCGCTCAAATTGGCCACGTAAAGTTCATAAGGCCGCAGACAATGTAGTTCAAAGGAGGTTTGGAAAAATACTCAAGTATTTTTAATATTTTATTTTCTCGCTGCATGGCTAATTTAAGGGCAACAAAGGGAACTATAGTAATAGAAAAATTGGAACTCAATTCGAAATGTTTCGAAAGAAGCGCTATTGGTGGTTGGAGGTCCGAAACTGCGCTGGCAGATAATTTTTGCCGAAAAATTCAAATAGAAGCTAAGAGCTTCTTTCTTAAAATGAAAGGAACACGATATATAGAATTCAGAACGGCGGAAATCATCAGAAGTTCAAAGTAAATTTCAAGCAACAAAGAGCAGAGTACCACAGACTTAGACATCTCATAAAATTTCGAAGGGCTTTTTGATCTATGAACAATGTGGAAGGCCAAAAAAATACTTCCTTCGGGATTTTTTAGGATTCAATTCTCAACAGCAACTAAACATGACCATACCGCTTTCTACAAAAGTATCAGATTCTTGCCACAGCAACAACTTATGCTGAAGTGCTTCTGGTTGAAGGATCATCTTTTGAATCTATATTCTTTCAAATTATGAGTGGGACTCCTAGTCTTTCTCGTGGTTTTTACCACGGCAATCCCCACCATAGAGCCAAAAATTGAGGCATGAATTCCAAGAGGTTCCTCAAAGTCCAACAACAGCTCAGTTTTTCTTTTTCCTTCCTAGACTTTTCTAGGAACCTAAATCAAGGAAGAGCGGTTCTATAGTTCTAATAGAACTTAACTTCATACTCTGAAGAAATACGACCGATGACTTATAGTAGGATTTCCAATTCAGCATCGGATTCTTCGGAGGTATACTTGTGACAGGCTGGAACCCGCAACATTATTAGCAGGTTAGTTAAGTGAGACCCCCGGGATGGGGATGACGGGTTCATACTTAGATCTTTAAAAACGGTTAAAAAAACTTTTTAAAATTGGATCAAAGTCCTGATTTAAAGTATTTGAAGCTTTGTCTTGCGAAAGCAGGGTAGTCTTCAAGAGATAACTTTACTTCGTTTTATTCCAGACAACTTAATGTTCTCAAAAAGGTCTCATTGCATGGACCTCCATAAGGATTAAGAATTAAGTTTGACTTGAACTTGGGCTTGAGTATTGAGCTTGTCTTCTAAATCTTGTAGTTTCATTGTCCACTTACTGATTATCCCAGGCTGACAAAGCAGATTTCTACTTTCCTTAAATATTATTATAGAAAACAATGCTCATATCTCTCAGTTTTTACGAAAGTATATACACACATACACACAAATACCCAACAATTCATATATCAACGTAGTATAAATATAAAGTTAGCTGTGTAATCAAGCAAAGCCAGCGCACCCAAACTCTCAATCAATGCAACCACGTGTAGGGATAAAGACAAAGCCAAAGTTAAATAAGACAAAGAAGAAGAAGAGCTTGCACAAAATCGATACCAAACCCATTAGGCCAATCCCCATTACCACAACCTGTCTAATCTCTATCGCATATTAATCTCTATTAGTTTTTTATACGTTCATTTTTAAAAGCTTTTGAATTTTTCCGGAACGTACAGCATGTCCTAGTACCCCATTGAAATGTCATGGAGTGTGGCGAGATTAAGCAGCTATTGTTGTCGCTGCTGGCGAGATCGTACAAACATATCTATGTATAAGGTCCACAACGCCGAGAGACAATGAAATTGCACAAACACACACATACACATTTACAGTTACAAAAGCGAAACACACACAGCGATATAGTGACACAGCCACCAAGCAACTGACGATAGTTAAGAAATAATGCAAAAAATAGTTAAACAATGCCAACAGCACAACAACAACAACAATGGTGGATTGCAGTATGTGTTGAAAAATATTGCACATTGCGGGTAATACGCTTGGGAGCAAAAACCGGATAATGATGCCCCACACAGCAGCAACAACAAGAAAAAGAAATATTGCATGCTACCACTGCCGCGTTGCACGTTGTTGCCTCTTGTTGCTGTAGATAAATTGTAAACACTCACAAGCATAAATAAGTGTGTGTGTGTATGTGGCATAGCGCCTGGCCTAGGAATTCCGCTGTGTCTAAAGGCACTTGTGGCACAATATGCAGCGCCGAGTTGCACGCTTTTTTATTGACGTTGTGGCAATGGCGTACTATTTTTTCTCTTATTTACGGTTGCAAAAACTTTACAATAACAACAAATTATAAATAAAACCCTCGCCAACAAATATTATATAAGCCACTTACGGAGGCATGTGTGCGTCTATGTGAGGCTTGGAAAGTCTTCACGGGCATATGTCGCACCCAAACCAACAGCAGTCGTTAGCGCAACATAGTCTCAGCAGCTATCAAGCCTTGCCGTTACTGCTGCTGCTGCTGCCTTGTAATCCTTAGCATTCTCATCCATCTACTTAACTCCGTGGAGCAGGCTGTCGCGCAGCAGTTAGTGACATGTTGCGCGCTATCCAACCATCCATCTAGTCAGCTCAGAGCTCAGTGCCAACTCGACTCTGCCGCACTTTTTCCATTATATTTTCCACGTTTTTCTCTCTCTCTATTTCTTAATTTTTATTATTCTGCATTTCTCATGCACATCACTCGACTTTTTTGTTGATTTCTTGCCTTCAACTACGCTTATTCTATACATATTCTATACCAAGCATGTCAGCGCTAAGTCCATCAGTCGCGCAGCTTTTGTTTATTTATCGTTGAGTTTTTGTTTACACAAAGCACTCTTCCATCTTCTCTGCGCGTAATGTCTCTGTAATTCCATTGACCATTTACGTTAACATTTTTAGTATTTTTTTTTGTCAATTGACTACGCGTTGGACCTTGACTTGCTGACACACATCTTAGAGATTGAGCGCTGGACTTTGGCTACTCACTTTTTATACAGTTAAGACACTCAGAAAAGCAGGAATTTTTTTACGGTTTAGTACAACGATTATACTCGTATGAAAATATGTATCGTTTATGAAATACATTAAATATGACTCTACTTAAAGTTTCTCCCTCTTTTGTAGATAGAGAAATAAAGTGGGTTCGATCCTCATAATACACCGATCATATAAACTATCACAAAACTCAATTGCCAGCTTGTCTAACAAGGAATAATAGAGTGGGCCATCGCTCTTTTAATGAAGTCGATCGTCAATGATCTCTCGTTTGGAACTCAATATATCTTTCTTTATGTGGAATTCTCCCAGTTATCTACTTGATCTTAAACCTACAATATTAGATATAATCTTCACCTAGAGTGACCTCCGGGTGTTTAGTTTAGTGGTTCATAAATCAATATTAAGATGAAGAGAAACGGAGGACTCTGCTCAAAAAATCACTAAAAATTACTGAAAAAAAGTCAAGGCTGATTCTCTGCGGAGGATAATGATCTTACTGATGGTTCAACTATGGCTGAGTTCGGACAACTGTCATATCAAATTCCCCCCTTTTGCGAATTTCCCACCATTTTATTACATTAGTGGGACTCTATAATAGTCATGACCATAAAAAAATTACGAAAAATATGCAAATGCTCTATAAATATGTGCAAGCGTTGCCATATTTTTTTATATTTTTTTCATAATTATCTCTCTTTATTTATTTCCCCAGTAATTACAAGTACTTACCGTTTCTTTTTTTAATAATACTATCAGCTTTGTTCGTCTGCTCCGCTTTTCGGCATTTCGCCTTTGTTGTACTTTATGCGCCTGCTCTGCTGAATTTAATCATTCGCAGCGCTTTTGTGTCATTTATTAAAAAATAAAAAATTGAGCGCCATGTCAATGAATCCTTTGGCGCCGCTTACAAACTCATTATGTTGCGCGCTCCGCTACAACGCGCTGGCGCCTTGATCTCTTGCTTTACAGCTGGCGCTTACGGCAGCCTTTTCTTATTTGCACTGAATTCTTTTTTTCTTCTCATTTGCTTGTGTATTTGTGGACGTCACTACTTTAAGGCTTTCGCCATGTTAGTTGCTTCATTCTTTTTGCGCTTCTTTAACTTCATTCGCTTCTTCAATTTCATTCGCTGACAATGAGTTTTTATTCGTTATCTCTCCCCGTTGACATGGTTGGCGGCGGTGCCTTCTCTGTGCGCTCGACGGCCATCGGCGGCCGCTTCGTTGCCATGTTTGCTGTCATTGCAAATTTTATAATTTGACAGCTTACATGGTGCCTCAATACTTAATGTTGGCCACCACCACCACCATCACCGCCGCTGCTTCAACTGCATTTCGTCGTTTTCATTTTTTACTCGCTGATTAGTTAGCCGCTTGCTGTGCAGGTTGTAGGCTATAAGCTACGGGATATTAAGCGCGCTGCTTAAATACTAAAACAATAGTTTACAACAAATAATGGTGCTGCGCGCGTATATAGTTACCGTAAGAAATCGCTTTGGCCACATAGTAACCGCTGTCGTGCCCCCTTCAAACTAGCTGCCTTATCCTGCCGACATACTCTATAGTTGAGTATGTGCTGCTCTTTTGTTTATGTGTAAATAATGATGACAGTCAGAACAATGCGTCGTTTTGAAAGGTGAATGCGCGCTTCAAGCTGCTCAAGCGCCTGCAATGCCTAAGCTGCTTCACTTCACTGCATATAAAAAGCTCTCTCAGCTGCTGCAACTCACATATTTTACTTGCACTATTTGTATTATCACATTACGGGTTTTTGTTGTTTTTTATCGTTATTTCATTGTTTTTGTTCGCTCATTAATTGTGTAATGCGAGGTGGACAATTAAAAGCAATAAATACAGTTACTTAATTGTAAGGTAGCATATACTTACATGCAATTCTTGTCATCTTTGTGGCTTCTTTTTTCTGTTGTCAATAAAATTACCGAAGCTCTGCCGATAACTCTCCTTTAAAAAAGGAACTCCTTCGGGCAGCTGCTGACAATAATTGTGAAAATGTCCTTCTTATATAATATATTGGTCTATGAAATATAGCTAAGAAGGTCTGTGTTACAAGAGATATGAAACGCTTTGTCACGGATGGATCGAAGCTGAGGGGGAAGGTGGGAGGGGGAGTTTTCCGCCGGAAGCTCTCTATCAACACCAGCTTTAGGCTACCTGACCATTGCAGTGTCTTCCAAGCAGAGGTCGCTGCGCTTAAAGTAGCAGTGGACATACTGCTCCGTATGGTGACCTCTTTTAGAGAGGTATGTATTCACTCCGACAGCAGAGTGGCAATACTAGCATTGGAATCGATGATACGCTCTACGCTAGTAAAGGAGTGTCTTAAATCCTCATCAATATCCGACTTGTGTGGGTACCCGGTCACCGCGGAAACTTTGGTAACTGTAAAGCGGACAAGCTTGCAAGAGAAGGTACACTAGCAACATTGACGTCGGAAGGGGAGCGGGTTGGTAGTCCATGGTCCACCTGCGCAAGAGCGCCGGAATCCAGACTACGCATGAGCTCGCCAAACGATGGTCAAGAACCAGCACCTGTGCAGTGGCGAGGCCTTTTTGGCCCTCTGTGGAGCGTAAAAAGTCCTTTGGACTGCTTTCTCTGGGCAAGGTCCATCTCAGCGCGATCATTGGCGTGCTTACTGGACATTGTCGAATGGGTACCCTTGCGTTGAGAGTTGAGATCGTGGCAGATGCAAGTTGCCAAAGCTGTATGGAGGAAGGCGAGGTGGAATCATCTAAGCATTTCCTTCTCCATTGTCCAGCTTTTGCCAGACTGAAGTTGAAACAGGCCCGTTTTCGGCGATCCTAGCAAATTGGCTTGAATCGACATTAACCGACTAAAGAAATTCGCTGTCTAAGGGAGGTTTTCTGCATTTGCAGAAATCTGCCTACAAACCTAACCTACCCAACAACATCATTTAAATATGTAGAAATCCCTGAAAGAATTTTGAGAGAGATTTACATATTCTCTAAGAACCATTTATGAGGTTAAAAATAGTTTTGAGCCTTCGATCATACATCGTGTCCAACCACTAATCGATCATCATCAGTACTTGGTAAGCACCATCTTATTATTTCATAAATAAAAGTTAGAAGAGAGCATAGTAGTCCTTAGCAGGATCGGGGTTCGATCCAAGTTCTGACTAACATAGTTTTTTTGGCAGTAGTGTTCTCCATCGACAGTCGAATCTAAACCTTCTCTATTTCTTATGCGGAAAACTTCCATTTAGGAAACTTTTAACCCTATGGAGTCACAACGAGTTCAAGGAAATACTTCCCAGAACCTTAGGAACTTTGGAATGTTTTTATCTAAAAGGGACTGGAATAAGAACCAGTTATAAAATTTAACTTCATGACCCTCCTTCCCTTCTTTGAATAAAATACCTCAAGAAAGGTTAGAAATCCTTTATGATTTGTACTCCCACCCGGGAGAGCGTTTACATGACACGCATGCAACGCTTCCAAACCACGCATGCAACCATTTCAACTATTTCGTGGCACCAAGAAATGCAAAGCCAATTATAAATTTTGACAACACATTTGCCACCAAATTTATGTGCTTTCGCCACGAGCACAAAGATATCAAATAATATGTGTCAAAATTGCAACGAAAACCAGCAATACTACACATGTTGCTGCAGCACAGTGGCACCTACTGCGGTGACCCACTTACAAATAACAGTAATAAGCGCAAATATACAAATATAAATGTTGAAGGAAATATTTTTTTAACCCAAAATTACAGGAATGTATATGGATGAAGGAAATATGAAAAAACTGGCCAACAACTTGCGGCAGCAACTAAGCTTGCCACTTCATTTGTATGCCGCCTGCGTGTTTTTGTTTTGTGGGCGCTACGCAATATCATCAGCGTCAAAATCAGCAGCCACATAAATTTCAACTCATTTGTTGCTCGTTAATTTCGCAAAATGCGCGGCAAGTCAACAACAATAACAACAATGAGTGAAAAGAAAGCAAAACGCATTGCGGACGCGGCGGAAAGTCAAATTAAATGCAACGCGTACAGCGTGTGGCATGCAACGACACGCATGCACACACACCTCAGCAGCACATACAAACCGAGGTCACCTTGCAATGCGACTTCACGCTGTGCGTTTTTGGCAATGCGCATGCGCATCGGCGGCGCACCACTCTGGCATTGCGCATTTGGTTTCATGTTGCGCGCGCTTCGTCGTTTGTTGGTTTTTGTTGCTTTCTTTTAGGAATTTTATGTTTTCCTTTTCGCGAATTTCTTTCACCGTCTTTGGCAGCCGCAAATTTATTACGCTAATTAAAATAATTCTTAATTAATAAGATCGTTTTTGTTTGATAAACGACTGGGAAGTTTGGACATATTGTTGTGGTACACTACAATTTGCGCTTAAATCGATTATTCTCCAATTTTTTCTATATATGTATTTTTATACGTTTATTCGCCTATCGACTATCTTTTACCTTGTTTTCGAAATCTTGCTATATCAATGCCCTATGCATGCTCTTTGAAGTCATCTACCTTATTAAAATAAATAAGATATCAGTAGTCAATTTTGGCTACATTACTTCCCCAGTCGGTGCTTCACAACCGCAATGGTCCTCGATCTTTTGCTTCCGTCGTCTGTTGGATCGCCTTTTCGAACTTACTTCGAATCTTAAATTATCTCTCAACAGAACCACTTGTGAAGTCTATTAAACTTTAGCAAGTATGTGATGAAAGATATTTCTGAATAGTAGATGCCACTCTGAACCAAAGCTCTGGAACCTCAATGATGAAACATTTGAGCTCCGACAGAGTCAAAGCTCGATAACTACACTGAACGAAACCAAAAGCAGTTCATCTATGAACCTTAAACTTTTCTAAATATGGTCAATATAAATAATCTTCCAAATTGAAGAAGGCGCTGTATTCAAACAAAGAAAGTATCCCAATCTTACTTCAAATACACTCCGAATACTAAGTTCGTGGATTCTTCAAGTCGCAAGTAAATTTAATATTAGGGGTAGTACCCACTTATTCAGAATTCAGGGATGAACTAATTTTGAATTCAAGTAGCATTAAATGTGATTATTTAATAGCTCTAACCTCAAAATAATACGATAGGACCGTTTCGAACTGTTAATGCTTGCCATGAAAGAACACTAACGGTCTTGAGATTCCGCTTATGACTTTCGGGGAACTCATTATTTTTATTCAATTAAATGAAATAGTAAACAGCTGATTAGTTGCATCGTTTTTTTAAAACCCTTTCCGACCACCTGCCGTTGAGATTTTTTAACATTTGTCTACATTTTACTAACTACTCAACGACATAAAAAATTTAAGAAGGGTCCACTCGCTGACTTGTCACCACATTAACGCCTACCTTCGCACCAACTTCCTTCCTTACGCTCTGCCATATGCTACTGGCGTCTTACTTCACTCCTCTCTGTCTCTCTGTTTCTCACTATACTTCCTTACCTTCAGCACACACATACCGATCCTTGCAACTTGTAAAATAATTACCTCTTCCCTTACCACAGGTATCAACACCGCAAACGTGCCACATGCTTGCCAATAAATTTCCCTTTTGATAGTCGAGATCTCTGCAACGCCGTCTGTTGTATTGTTTACACCTGTTGGCCGTTTGAGATCGTTGGCGCGCTGATTTGTTGTCGCGCATCCTTGCACATCCTTGCCACTGCAGCGACGCTTGCCAGCTAGTGCCTGTTTGTCAGCCTGGTTGACTGCTTGGCTGGATTGTTGTTGTTGCTTTGTATGCATATTTATTGTCATTTGCGGTGTTTGGTGTGTTTAACTGGCGAGCGGCAGCAAACAATTTACACCTTCTGCTGTGGTTTTAGTCAGTTGCGGTTGCATTAAATCAATTTTCGGTCTCCAAAGTTTGATATTACAAGACAGCGGACAGCAAATAAATTATAGTTGGCTAGCTAGCTAGCTGTGTGTGCATTTCCTGCTGTGAGACACATGTTGCGCGCTCGCTTGGTTTTCGGAGGCGGTATGCGGTTCGAAGATATACATATGTATATCGTTTGAGTTCAGATGGTGGGAATTGTTACAATAAAAACTAAGTTAATTAAATTCAGTTGAAAATAGATAGACCACCGTGACAGCAGTAACCAGTGATTTGTGGATCTTTGACTTTCAGAATGAAGTTCGCAGAAATATTTCAGACCTCATAAGGAACTAGTTTTTAAGATAAATGTGGTTTATTGTCACCAAAAAAACATTTAGTATTCATATGCGATTCTTCTTAAACGACAGCGATCCAATATTGTGAATTTAGAAGTTAAAACCTTCATTCCAGGTCAAGGAAAGACGAAAGTAATTAACTAAAAGAATTAGTACTAATACTAAGGGTTTCAGTAACAGATAAGTAATAGATGTATGTTATGCTGAGGAATCCGTCCGAACCCGAACATAACATTCGAAGAGGAAATTCAAATTAGCAATACCGACAGACGATTTAATAATAGATCTAAGATGTATGGGTCAGGGAATTCGTCCGAAGCTGATCGAAGTTGATGTCTTGAATATCTTGCTTTGAACTTAGATGTCGGAGACCTCATCATTATCGTTCTCAAAACTCACAGTTCTCTTAGAAAAAGCTATTCTAATAAGATCTATTCAGGATAAAGTGGGAGTCTACTAATATTGAACAATAATAGCATTGATCTATGTATATGCATTCGATGGCGTGAAGTCTAGGAGTATTGTGAGTTCTTTTTCTTCTTCTTGACTGGCGTAGACACCGCCAACGCCTATCATTTATTTGAAACAATACCTCCAGAACTAAGAACTCAAGGATCCAGCACACCTGACAAACAGTCCAAGGAAGGGATCTCAAAGATGTGATCACCAAGCTCTTTATTGTATCCTTGTTAAATAGTAGCGGTACTAATAATCTTCCAAGAAATAAAACTGTAAAATTTGGATTGCGTCCAAGGTGCCTCACTTAAGCGGGTCTCACTGTTCAAAATTTTGTTTAACTTGACTGAGCTGTTTAAATTAAAGCGCTTACATAATTTTAACTCATATGCCACATTCCACACACTTAAGCCGATTTTAATGTGTTGCAAGCGTGTCTTCTTCTTCCTCTTCGTTGTCCATGATAATTTCAACAGCGCCGATTTCCCATCTCCGCCCCAAAACCTTCGATTTCTGCTCATAATCGCCAGCCGCTGCTTCAGCTAAATCACGTCAGAGTAATTTCCACTAATAGTTGCATGTTGTTGTTGTTGCATTGATTATGCAACATTACGAAATTTTCACTGCTCGACATTATGATTAACATATCACGTTGCACGTTGTGGTGGCGGGCGCAACCAATTTTCGCCCTGCTGCTGCTGCAAATATGTATGCAACATTCTATTGCCGGCTTTCGCATCTGCCTGCCTCGACATGACGCCTGCTTGCTAAACACTCCCTTTCATTGGAGGTGTTCCACTGCTGCGGCTCCTCTCCTTTATGTTGCATGTTTTTGCGCTTTTGTTGCATGCATTTTTGTGATTTGTGTGAATGCCGGGGAGAGGGCGCTACATATTATGAATTGGGAGAGACGAGTTGGAGAGCGGCGCAACTGGGACGAGCAGCTCGTAAACAAGAGTATCTGACACATTGCCTAATGGGCAACTAATATGCAGCAAAGTGACTTACAACAATTACAACAACACTAACACAATAAACGTTGTGTGGGGCAATAATCAGCATAACAGCGGCGGCAGCAACCAAACACGTAACGTCTAATGGAAAGGGGCTCAACAGCGCAGTGTTGATGGTGTTAAACTGCCTAACATGACAGTGCTGCAGGCGGCGAGATCGACGACTAAACAAGTTAGCTGCATGTTTGCACTCGACGGCAGTCAGGCAGTCCGTCAGTCATTCGGCGTGCAGTGAGACATTTGGTATTACACGAATTGTGTGCCTCTAAATTCATGCAGCACGACTGCGAACCGTCGGCTGCTGTGTGTTTTGTTGCAACTGTGTAGTAATAGCTAGATCATAACTTGCGAAATTATCAAATGCATGCAGTTCGAGTCAAAAGTTCGAGCGCGGTCTCTTTGGACTATATAACCGTGGAAATCGTATGAATGTACAAATAACTTCTTTTCCAAAGATTGTAGTTCAGATAGGTCGCTGTTATCATCCACAAAAAAGGTCCGAAACCGAGGCAGTTTCGATCCACTTAGACCACTTTTCCAAAGGTTACTCAAAGTATAGGTTGGCTAGATATAGTGCTTTTGAGTCCGCGCCGGTGATTACTTTAGACTTCCAAAGAATTCCTTATATTTGTTTTTGCTGTAGTCCTCAAGCCAGTCGATATTCCCAAATTTTTCCTTCCACCTTAACCTCAACTACCCCGGCAGCTATTTCTTTTCCTATCCGAATTTTCGTAAACTCGTTGGAATTCACCCAACACATTATTACTTACGTACACCAATAACATTCAACACATTAACTCTAATCAGCACCAACTTGAATGCTAAAAGTCCACAATAGTGCAACAATCAACTCCACCAACTCCGTCGCCTACACCAACACCAACGCCAAGAGCCACAGCAATTGCACGACTAACATTTAAAATTTGCAAGCAGAGAAAGAGAGAAAAACCGCAAAAAATTACGTGCAATAACAAAATGTTATTAAATGCTTTGTAACGGTTGACTAACCACGTGTTCCGTCCGTCCGTCCGTCCGCATGCAGCTCGGGCTGTCTGCATATTTACCCCTTGGGGACAAAAGTGAAAACATGTCTTGTTTTCATTCAATTTTTACATTTTACTCGCTCACTTAGGTACGAATGCGACGTTATGTATGTTTGAGAGTTATATAAGCATTTTTTTTTTGTTTTTTTTTTCTTAGCTTGACAGTCGCTGATGAAGTAATAAAGAGTTATTTCAAATGCGCTCAAATGACTATTCCTCTCTCTCACTGATTGTTACAGTACTCAAATACAATTGCATTTTTTAGATTTTTTTTTACCAGAAAGCCTTTTAAATTTAGGCGAAGAGTATTTCTATAATCTTATCTCTCTCTCTCTTTTATTATTAAATGCTTAGAAAATACAGGAGGCATTTGTTCGATTATAGTGCTTCTTCAATAGACTTTGTACTTCTTGAACTTTTTACCGAAAGCTTTTCAGTGGCAAAAGCTTTCAGGTTATTTAAACTTTAAGCTTTCACTTTTCAGTCTTTTTTCAGCCACAACAGATTGAATATCACATTTACCAGGAAGTTAATATACGACATAATATCATTTCTCTATGACAGCAAGTGATTATCCTCGAAAAATATTATCCAAATCTTGGTTATAGAGCCTTAAACAGGCGAATAGATGGTTCGAAAAGCTCAGCGCCTTAAACTTTATGTTCGGCTATGACGACTTAAAAATCAGAACTCAGAAAGAAGAGACAGTGATAAGAAAAAACAAGCTTTAAGCTTCTTTTCAAAGCTTTTTGGCAAGTTCTTAAAGTTTCACAAACTTCAAATTTGTACTACCGAGCTCTCATTTAATAGACCCAATCACTTTGGTAATGCGCCACACGTGTATTCCAAACAATACCAACCTATAGACTATATAATTTTATATCTCTCCAGAACTATTTCACGCTAAAATAACAATTCGCTCCATCTAAACCCCTCCATATTGCAGTTTATAGAATAAACCGTTTTGTGGATTAAATATTCATATTTCCCGCAAACAATTAAATTCGATTACGTTAAAACCAGCCACTATACGACAATACTTCAATTAAATACCCGTTAATTTACGAGCGTTTAACCTTGGCACTTTTAATGGCTCACTAAATGCACGGGCGTGTCCCAACACACAAATTCGCACACACTTTTACACGTTACTAGTATACGACTATGTAAGCGTGCAAGTGAAGGCAGTCAAAGCCAATAATTAAGTCCATTGGATATTTTCGGTGTCTCCAGCGCAATTACAGCTAGAAGTAGTTAGCCAAAGACCGAATTCTACCACCGCTTCAACCACCTCAACGCAATTCGCTTAGCTTTGCAATTTGGGTTGTTGTTGTTGTTCTTGCTAGTCATTGTCGCTGCTGGTTTGCATTATGCCAAGTCAGCAGAGTATAATTACTTTGCAATTACTTAGCCGACGTTAAGACGCAACGCAATATTAAGCCACCGTTGCCATTCTATGCGTTGGTGGTGGTATTTGGAGCATTTCGTGGCAAGGTCGCTTGGCTTTCCTTTTTGTTTGGCTGCCACTAATAACAGTTAGCTAACTAACGCTAGTTCTATTCAAATTGCTTCACTACTTAAATACTTCCGCAGTAATCGGTGAAAATGTGCAATGCTCGAGGGCAAAGCGAAATTGTAGATGAGTATGAAGGACGCTAGCAGTTTTGGGGATATTATTTGTGGGGATTAACCCGTTGAGGTGAAAAACATTATAGACATTATAACAGACTCTCAGACGGTCTTTGAAGAAAATTTGAACTCAGTGAGAGAGTTTCTTCGATAAACTACTAACATCTGGTCCTATCTTACCCTGACACTGAATAACTTTCATAGCGTTCTGACAACCGCACAAGACTTTGAAGTCTTCATGGGGTCTCAAGGCTATGTTTCATTGCTATTAGACTCCAAGGTTATCATGGAAACGACTTCTCTGATACAATTACACTCTAAATCTAAATCCACTTGAACCCTCCGAAGTCTCATACGATCCGTAAACTCTTAGCTCCATAGCTTTATAGGGTTAAAGTTCTCAGTCGAATTCTACATATGAGAATTTGTTGACATTTTGTAATTGAAGTTATTAAATGATATAATTTCAAAGCTGTCCACTCACGAACTTATAATTCGAATATGAATTTATCGAATCCAGAATGATGTTCGGGGGATATGTAAATAATCCACAACTTCTACGAGCTCTGCAGATTTGTAACATTCTCCAATTGTAATTGCAAATACAAGCACTGCTTGATGTTCGGTAATCGAAACCGAATGTTAGCATGGCCCCAGCACTGCCGCCAAACCCCCATGAAATCCACACACACAAAGGTGCTCAGGGCACTGGAGTAGGGTGGATTATTAGCTAAATGTTGCATGACTGATGGCCTACTTACAAACGCAAGGTGCAAATACGCATGGTTTGCTAGGTTTCAAGCACTAGTGTAAAGCTAGCAACATTTCACTATCAGGTACAGCGAAGCCGTGCTTATCAATCGGTGCAGTTCGCTTTGTACGCGTACTTCAGTAGCGAGCCAATATTGGCTCTCTTGTTGCTGTTGTAATGACATTTGACGCTGCCATCGCGCGCGATTGCACCGACTAGGCTTCCTTGTGTGTATGGTCATTGCAGTCGCAAAGCTAATTCCACCGCAGGTCAATTGCACCAACGCCACTGTGAAGACGTGTAAAGGGTGGGCGTGGTCGATTTGCGTATTGCATGGTGCAAAGTGGGTGGAAATCACTTAAATGTGAATCACCGCTGACACCCACGAACTGTCGCAAATGCTAGCTTTGTTGGTCCTATTTGACTCGCATTATGCAAGACCATACCCCTGACAATGGTGTCTCTCTTCCGCTCGGCGGCATTGCCACCACCTGAGCTGTTAGGCAGAACTTTGATTGATTTGTCGGTATTACGAGTATAGTGCTGTTGCAATTACAATACCAAAATCGTTACACGAAATCAAATGTCGCACAGTGGACCAAGTTCTTCCGGGATAAAATATGGGAGATTACTTTTTATGAAGCGAAATTAAGAGCTTCACCAAGCTGAAATATATTGAGTCCATCACGAAGCTTTTCAATAGTGTTCGGACTTTTTGTCTTATTAAGGTGGCGGCGTCTGATTTCGACCTGAGTTCTAAGTCCTCGGTTTGAGAAGTGTTCTTGTCTCTTCACAGAAATACATATATCATTGTAATCCATGGCCTGGACGCAGGCTTTAGGAAAGACCTTTTTGGGGTTTCAGTGTAAGTTTCAATTTGATATGTGCTTTAACTCTAAAGGTTGAGCGTCAGCCAGGTTTATAGCGACCGAGCAACATAGTATATGAACGCCTTTAGAATATTTGGTCTACTAAATCTTAAGTTGGCTACTAAGTTTGGGCTGTTTGATTCCGATTGGTGAATCACTTGAACAGACAGTTGGAATTAATAGATTTTTCCCTTCAATCGGTATAAAGATACCACTGTGTCTGTATCGCTGCCGCCAGTTTAGCCACAATATTGCGATATGAGCCACATTCTCTATTGTTATGGCCGTTGTTGTAGTTTATGTCTGTTGCTCCACATGAGGGTGTACATATCGAAGAATGGGGGCTGTCTGCTGGATGCATTCTCATAAACTGCAATTCAACGCAGGACAATTAAATTCCTTTCAAATATTAATTTGCTGTTGTAGTTACTGTAAATTGTTGTGGTTGTTGTTATTATAGCTAAATCATTGTAGTTATAGTTGGTATTTTAGCAATAGCTGGTTTAAATTGCAGCATATTGCAATTGAAAGGTAATAATCAGTTGAATTGCTGCGAATGTTAGCTGTCCACTATTGATTTTTGGGGTGTGAAAGTGCAGTTATTTGATGGATTTGGTTTAGTTCTCTTTTGGCAGACAAGCGGTTAAGTATTTATGTATAGAAAGCTTTAAGTATAATAGATTTCGAAAATTACTCTCTTTGAAGACTGATACACGAAGCTTTCAAGCTTTCTCTTTTTTCAGTTGAGCTTTTTTTGAGCTTTCTGATGAAATTTCTCGATTTTTGAAGAAATCCGATAAATGCGCAGTCACTATTTCACTCCAAACGCTCAGAAAGCTGAGTAGCATAATCTTACGGCAGTTCTAGTACTATCCACTACCTAGAGCTTTCACTTTCTTTAGCTTAAATTACAAATTTAATAAATTTTAAACAATTAAATTCTTCATCTAATAAATGTTTTTCAATATATTAAATTGTTGAAAAAACTACAGGTGAGATACCGCTGACGAACACCGAGAAACCGCAAACCCCACGAAGCTGGACTCAGCTGCGTACGAAAACGTGCTAGTACTTCTATTTTATAATAGAAACCGAAAAATAAAAACACTTGAATAACCAAACAACGAAAACTATGCCAACCGACAATGTAGTGGTGGAGTGGCCTTAACCTCGACACCACATTACCGCATCCACACACACACACACGCACAAACATATATTGGACAGACATATGCGGCTGGCAGCCAGTGCCCGCTTGCGTGCGAGTTAAATGAGTGAGCTGCCAGAGCAAACACTCAACTGTACAACAAACACACATTTTTATATAAATATGTTTAATGATGTATATGTATATTTATATATATAAGCATATATAAGCTATTTTGCAACAGTAGCCAGCTACCAAACGCTTTGGCTCACATTTCAAAAGGCTCTAAGCAGCATGTTCAGGTGCCTTGTGGTTATGAGTTTGCGTTCGCACAAACATCTCAGAGCAACGTCAAGGTAATAACTACACATATGTACATATACATATGCCTGTCATCACATACAGACGCATAGCAAATAGCATAACTGTAAATGTTTCATAGCAACGCTAGCTACTTCACAGCTTAGTTCTAGTGAAATTCTGATAATTTCTCACACATGTCTGTATATATTATATATCTGAGCTTGTGTATATTTAAGTTTGTTTGCTTTCATGCGTATCCGTCGGGTCATTATGAATATGTCTTGAATGAGTGAGTGAGTGAGTGATTTCAATTCAGTATAATTAAATATCCTTCACTGAGGCTGCTAAAACGTAACACTGACGCTTGTAGACAGGCGTTGATTATATTTGTATAACTAGAAGGCCGAGAGGAAATTTTAAAAAGGAAATTTTTTGGGACCAAAAGGATAAGACCTTTAAAGGGAAATGTTTGTCCTATAAGAGTTGATTTGTTGATGCCACTCATATCGAATCGGATGAGTGAAGGTATTACAGTTATGATGTTTCAACTTTAGACTTAGAAAAACAAGGCCGTATGGCTTGTAGATTCTGTCTTTCCTTTTCGTGATAACTTCCATAATTGGAAATTGGAAGAAATCGAGTTGTTCAACAGACCTTTTTCGATCTACTTTGGACCTGCTAAGTTTTGGCGATCCCCGGAGTTACGCGAATGTAGCAGAGCTCCAATCCGATCCCGGTTTGACGATATTGCGACGGTAGAGTCGTCCTTTACAAACTTATCCGGTTTACCGTTGAGCTTAAGACAACTGAAATGTATATGTCCTCATTCTGTGGAAGTGAATGCACGTTTTTCTTAAGAAAACTGCAGTCCGGGGATATACTGGTACACTGGTAACTTCCAATTTGTATACAATTATACCATATCACTGTACTTACCGATGTCAGAAAACTACTGCCCGGCGCCTGATCGATGCCCAACAGCAGACACACAAATGTGATCAAACAATGTCCAAACTATATACTGACATACTAAATTATGCAAGCACATCAAGTTAAATCGTTGTCTACCCGGTCTCTAGTAGGTCAAGTTTGATAGAATATTTTGTAATCGACGGATCATTTTGCGAAAGTTTTTTTATACTAATATTTTAACTTCGAGATGAAAACTATTCTTCGAAAGTCCTCAATACACACAGGATCAATATTTGCCAAAAAAAATATGCTGTATTAGTCTTAGATCTGCATAAAACAGACTCTTCATGCTGACTTTGATCTATTTCCTCCTTTCCATATTTGTAAGTAGGTCAGTATTTGTAGGTTACCAAGGACTCTTCGCCGATTATACATTTAGGCTTCTGCTGCAAGAATTTTCTTCATATTAATTTTTTTAATATTTTGTTATTCGAACTCCCGCTTGGGTCTTCACACACAGTAGTAATCTGTGTCAGTAATGCTTTTGCACATTTTTCACATAGAACTTTTCCAACTATGCTCTGCATTCGAGCATTTACTACGCTTTGCACCTACAAACAACCTCGCAGGTGGTATTTTCCAAAATTTTCGTTGCAGAAATATAAACACAGCTGTATATACCTGAAACTATGCACATACACTTTGTAGCCAGAGTTCAGCTGCGGTAAATGATAAAATTTAACTTCCTTCCGGAGACGTTTAGCCCGTAAATAGAAAGAGCACCAAGCAATGGCAGCGCCCTTTTGGCGATGTTCCAACAGAAATTTATCTAAATATTTAAGTTATGTCAGGCATATATCAATATTTTCATGGAATTGTGTAGGATCTTTTAGACTTTAAGGTTTTAGGCTACATGAAACACTCTAAAAAAATCGAGTTACCAATTTCGAATGTCAACCCATTTCATCTTTAAAGAATATCATAGATTTTCTAAACTTCAAACCACTCTTCTTTCAATACTACATAATGTCTCATGAGACTATGTCTCACTTCCGTCCAAGGCACCTGCCTCTCACCTGTGAGTTGTAACCATATTGTGAGCTTTCAAACAAACCCATCAATATAATAAATCAGTAAAGCAAATAAAGGGTAGCCGCAGCTCGCTACGACGGCCTTGAAACAATTTTGCGGTTTTCACCGGTGATTAAATTTATTTAAGCCGAAGATAGATAAGCCGGTAAATGGACTTAAGTATGGGTCATTAGAGTAAAGCAAAAAGGACAAGCAGGCGCCTTGTACGGCTTGCGGTTGCAGAAACCTCAAGCTTAGAGATATAAATAATTAAAAGTATGGAACGGAATATGTGTGGAAAGAAATAACAAAAGAGGACACGGATAGTAAGAATTAAGAAGATTTAAGAAGTGAGATTTAAGAATTTATTTAATTAATGAATTTATGACGAAATAAAGTAAATCACTTTAAACATGTTACTAGATTTGGCCCGATATATTGCATAATGTCAAACGTGAGCTCCAAAATAATTATACTAAGTACATATATGAAGAGTTATTTTACTCATATGCATTATAGAAATCCCCTCACACCATTACTTTCCACCGCCCCCAACCGGCCACTCCATGCATTGCTGCAACACAGGGTGCCACAGACATTGCAACTACCTTGCAACATTTCACAATTTCTTCGATTGGCTCCCTGTGTTGCGCTCAAATGAAATCACAGTTGATTTTCTTGTTTGCATTTCTTCTTTTGCTTACTTTCTGTGCAGCTCGTCGCATCACGGCAGCAATTGTTGCGCTGCTTCGCCGCTGCCACTGTGCACTTTTCATTTGCATACTTTCAGGCGTAAACAATACACGGCCAGCGCTCTGTGAGCGAGAGAGTGCGCCCTGAGTATTGCAATGAAATGTAAAATGGAAAGTGAAATGTTTGTGTGTAATATGGTGAAAGTAAGACAAGTGTGGTGAGTTTTTCTTTAGTGAAGCTGGTGGAGTGTTGTTCTTCAGCACTTGTGAGCAAATGCATGGAAACCCAGTAGTCAGTTAGTTTGGTGTGGAATTGGTGGAAAAACTATACTGAATTGGTGATGTTTAACTAAAAGCGATTAAACTAAAATTAATATTTATTTCAATTTCAATTCAAAGAAAATGTAGCTGATGGTTAAACAAAATTTACGAAATCTAAAAAAAATATTTATTCCTTGTCAATACCTTGCAGTTATTCTCATTTACCACTATTTAAATAAACTGCCTATTGAATTTCTCTACAAAAGCGCTTACTTTGAAATCCTATCGCCAATTATTTGGTGTAAAAGGTTCACAGCACATGCATAGCGACATATCATTATTAACCAACCATTTTAATTTCACATAAAATTTACAATCCCTACCTAATAGCATGGTATACCGCATGCCAACTCCCCTTGACTCCTATTCCAAGCCTCATATTATGTGAAATTGAACTCAAGTTGGATTTCAAAAGGTTCTCATGTTATTCTAAACGTCTTTTGATCTCCTCAAATGATGTTGTAAAGCAATATATTGGCGGCTGATTGAAAATGTGATAGAAAATATTTTTACAAACTAATGAAAAAATAGCAAATTGGGTAGCGAAAAAAATAACAAAGCATAAAAAAGGGTATAATGTCTGCATAGCACCGAAAAAAAAACAAAGCAAACAAACAAGCATGAGGACAATAATGCAATGATATAGAAATTCAAAGCAAGGCATTATGTCACCAAATTTCTGCTTGCGCAGGTTCTTGTACTTGTGTGTGAGCGCGAGTCTTACTTTCTTTTCTCTTGTCCCTACGTCCCGCATACAAACCCTTGCACGCATTGGCCTATGACACCTGGTTACACGCTCGTTTTCGAGCCGTTTTTTTTCAATTGCTAATCGCTTGTGCGCCACTGAAGCGGATATTCCGATTTTTCTTTGATTTTTGTAAAAATATAATACTTTGGGACAATGCATTTTTCGCTTTGATAATTGAAACCGTAAATTTTCGACCTCTCAAAGTGATTGCCTCAATTTTGCGCTCCCTTAAAGTAAATATTTATTTTCTTTTTATATTTGCGCCGATATATTTGCTTGCACGAGCGTGTACTATGTTTTTGAAGATTTTCTATTGCATTGTGAGTGTCAATTAAGGCTCATAAGAAGGCAACTGAGCCTACTATAAGGAGTTGTTTTATTAGTAATATAATATTCCTCGGAGCAATAGAGAATGGTGGTTAAGAGCAGTCGAAATACACTCTTTTCCCTGATCCCTCAATGTAGACTACCAATTAGGACTGTAGTTACAAATCTTAGAATAGTTCTTGTAGTTTATGTCCTTAAGTACCTTATACTGTCGACTTCCTGTTGAGAATAATAAGAAGACTTTAACAACAGAGCTGTCTGAGATCAAGCGCAGAATAACTCTTGACTACAGATGTAGATTTGAGATCGTAGACAAGTGAGAACCAGATCCCTACCCGACGAACAGAAACTACCCCTTACAAGTCACATATTATCCGGAGATGAGAAAGCACTTGGAACAATCAATAGAGCTGTTCTCCACAAGATCTTTCTAGCGAGGAAGATGGAACGATGCTGTAGGGAAAAACTTCTACGATTCAAAACATTGGAAACAAGGGCGCTCACGTTTGGGAACCAAGCGGAAGTCCTTGCCTGCACTTGAGATGCACAACTGGCTTGGCCTCAAAAAGTATAGAGGCAACTAACTGGCGAACTGTTGTGTTCCCATGCCGACCCAAAGATTGTTGGAGTCAAAATTCTAAGTAGCTTGACCGAAAGCATTTACACTGTAGTCGTCACCAAGGCATCTTTGAAACTGCCCGAGCTCTGGCCTCTGTGAAGAACTCTGGGCTCTGGGAAGAATATAATGAAGTGTCGAAGACATTAAATATTTCGGTGTTTCGAAAGATTTAGGATCATTCATATTATTACTGTTGACTGGACTCGCAAAAGGTTCTTTAAGTGCAAGCTTTAAATATGTGCCGCTTTCTTCGGTGGTAAATTATTCAACAAAAAGCGCAGGAAGCACTTAAAAATTTCAGCTAAATGCAACAAAGGAAGAACAACAAAAACAAATAAGAAGAAAAAGGATACGCCGAGTAGAGGCGAAGCCGGATATACAAATAGCTATTATGCCCAGTCGTTTAAATAGAAACTGTGTCGCTGTGTTGCTTGCTGGAGCTCAAAAACCCAAGTAACCTAAATTGGAAAATTGGAAAAGCGTTGCTCGTTCGGGCAGATACACAATCCTTTTGTGCGACACACACGCACACACACACACATTGAGACATAAAAATGCGAGGAATGGCAGCCGAGTGTGTGGATATATATGACAGGCATTCATGCAACACGCCAAAAAAGGGCGTAACTGTGGCAAGTATGGGGCGGTGTGGCGACGCGTAGGAGGCACGAGTTGCCGACGCTGAGCAAGCAGTCGATTGTGAATGAATGTACGAGTATGGTAACTGTGAATTTAATGCCGAAGCGGCGAAGAGGAGGCTGTGATTGCAGCCAACACACATACGTGCACACTACAATTTGATGGCAACAATGCAAGTGGAAGAAGAAGAAGAGAGGAAAAAGAAAGAAAGCAGAGCGAAAGCTAAAACACAAAGACATGCAATTTCACACACTAAAAAGCTGGTGACTGCGCGCAAGATGAGGTTGAATGCAAAAGCACACATACTTATCGCTAAATGTGTTTATGCACTTACACAATCAAAGCGGCAAGTGGCAAAAGGAGTGCGGCGAGAAGTCGCTTTGGAGTTACACTTATCCTTAGAAAGGACGAACTATATAAACTAACAGGCACTGAGGAGCAGCACTCTACCGCAACAAAAAGCTCAAAAAAGTGCTTAGAAAAAAGCACAAAAAAGCAGCGCTGCCACCTAATGCCAGTAAGGGAGTGTGAAAAAATGTCGCATACCACATTGACAAAGTGCTCACTGAGAAAAAAAAGGATGAGCAAAAGAAAAATGCGAATGCAATTTTAGACAAAAGACTTTACAGATTGCCGCTTAGTGCGCTCGGCGAACGCTTTTGGGATAACGGATGGCGGTCTAAATGCAGACAGCCAAGTGTGGCGTTGGTGTGTGTGTGTATTAGCCGACGAGTGTAAGACATACGTGGCTTAAGTAAGAGAGTAGTGGAAATTTGCAAGAAAAATGCACTGAAAAATTAAGCAAAGTGCACCATTGTCAACGGAAAAATAGTTGAAAGTTGTGCAAAAGAAAAAGCAACAACAATGCCAAAATAAAATTCCAACGCATATTTGTGTACGATTTCTATTTAAATGGCTGCGAGAAAAGGTGAAAAACATTTATTCGGAATAAGAAATCTAAGGCACTATGTGAACAAGCCACTGTGGCGGCAGAAAGTAGAAAAGAACAGCATAAAGCTCCTCTGTCAACTGCGACTACTTGAAAAATTAACAGGTGAAATTAGGTTAGGTTGTTCACAGTTGATTGAGTGCGGAACTTTATTTAAATTTGAAGGATTCACACAATTTATGTTGACTTGAAGTAGGGTAATATGTTGACTAGAATTGAAGAAAGTTAATAAAGAAATAAGTTTTCTTTAAAGTTTAACAAGTTACCAAGCTTATTCCAAACTTTGTAGCTCAAAAACTTAACAAATCATCTGATATAAGCTTCCGTAATAAATCTAAAAGATTGTCAGTTGTTTCTAACCGAAGATGAACATTAGTATAGAATGTGCCCTATTGACTCACCAATGACTCTACTAGACTAAGTCGACTTTTTTCGAATTTTTTTAGAGAGTTTATCAATGATATATATGCAATCGAGTCTAAATAAAGGTATGTTCCGAAAAAGATAATCAAAGAATTTTTCCCAATTGGTGTTGTGGACTTTTAGTCAGTTTTCTAGACCAAAACTTTCTGAATCAGTACCCTCTTGGAATTATCCCTATTATCTATACTAACCTCTCCTTTCAGTATCAGTGGGGTCATGAAATTCGATTGGGCGAAGCTCAAGCTTCAAATTCGACGTTATGTCAGTCGGAGGAGATTGAGCGTCTTTACTAACACTAGGGAGATATCCGGTTCGAAACAGGTTACTTAGCTAACTGGGAGGTTGTTCTAAAAATAATGAGAACTTTGAAACTATGAGAATTTGAGGTACAACAGTTTCTTGTCCGAATTCAGTACCGTTTTCTGAAGTCTTGTTTGGTCTTTGCATATGTTATTCGGTTTGATGCAGGATTTAGGACCAACTACTTCTTATCTTCCATCGATAATTCGCCTTTAGGTGTTTTATAATACTCTGTTCAGTTTCAAAATTCAACTTGCTGCATATGTCTTTCTCACTTCACACATCTCTCTCATCACTCTTAATTTGAATATGGAAACCGGATATATCACATCCCTAAACCACATATTGTACTTATCATTGAAACCAAAATTAAAGGGTTCAATTCCGTTCTGCAAATAAAGAAAATAAACAAAATCTGCTTTGTTCAAAACATTAAAAGAATTCTACAGGCGAAGCATGTGTGCCTTTGCCGCGACAACTTAACCAAACAACAAAACCGGAGCGCAAAAAATGTCAACGCAATATGCCAGAAAGGATATTAGATTGCACAAACAAGCGTTCAAGCGAGGAATACAATAACCGGTAAAATACGAACGCAAAGGTACGCGCATAACTATCAATTGCGCTCGGCAGCAGAAAAAATTATGGCGAGAGCAATAAAAGGCGGTACAACAGCCGCAAACGGTGGAGTGGAGAGGACCTTGTTGTTTGCTTGAAATTTGAATAAAGTGCCGCTAGCGAGCGATATTTATTTGTCAACCTCAAAGATGTTTGATGCGACAATTTCTAACAATAAAAAATATATTTACTCAACTCCTCTATAGGAATATATACATGTAGAATGTATGCACTTCTCGATTTCTTAAATAGTGCTGAAAAGAAAAGGCGGCGTGACTGGCAAACAAAACCAACGGCGAAAATAAATGTTTGCTTGAAGTGGCATTAAATGGGGCTTGACAAGGTGTAATTAAGCTGGTAGACACTCTACGGTATGGGTATATATAAAGCATATAAGATATATGTGCTCTACATTTCTGTTGACATATCCTGCGCCTGGCAGCTGGTGACAAAAATTGCGGTGTTTTGGATATCGGTTTTTTGTTTTCTTTGAAATTGAATTCCTGCACCGCAAATTTACCTTGATTATAGGTACTTTTCATTTTTATTTTAGGGCGAAGACATATAATTTAGGTGATTTAATTTAGAAATTGTATAATCTCAAAGGAAGCCATATCTGAATGAAGGAATATCTATTAAATGACGGATACAGACTTAAAAAGGACACCACTTATCTTTTTCGCCCGTTGATTGGTCAGAATGTCGATTGTAGGATTTAATTTTAATTCAATGATCCTTGAACCAAAGCTCACATAGTTATAATAAATGTTTTGCATAACCCGTTTGAGAAGTCTGTACTTTGGTGAATGAAATCCACACAAGAAGCCTTAAAGTATGCTATGATCCAGACAATTTTTTGAGAATCTATTACTCTAATGCTAAATTTAAAACCTTTTGCGGTTTTCAAGGAATACCTTGCCGGTACTCATGACATTCATCACATTACTAAAGCAATCTACATCTCACTCAAATTCTTTCATCCTGAAACTTATTTTTAGCCCGTACTTTGTTTCAAAAATATTTCATACACTTTCAATTTGCCATCTCCGGAACTAATTAATCAACTGGGTCAGTGCACAATTCAACGTTGACAACAAAGAATTTCATGCTAAGAGCAAGAAAGAATCATTAAAAGCTCCATACCAAACTTGAGTTGACAATGTCGGAATAGTTAAAAGCCAAAAGTAGAAAGAAATGAAATGCCAAAAGAGCGTACGCCACCTGCCTTTGTCAATCACAGCTGGAAAATAAACTCATTCTAAGCGCATATGTGTTGTAAAGGTGTAAGATATGAGTATTCCTACGTCACTCTTCTGGTATGTCTCACCCAAAAGACGGCCAGTGAGCCGTGACCACTGACAATAATACGACCGAGAGCTGTTTGACATGCGAGAACAATGCATATTGACGGACAACAATCGAAAACATAATAGGCGAATATAAAAGTGTGACGAAAAGCACAATTATAGCGCTGAAGAGGTGCATAGAAGCAGCAAAAACGAGAGATAGTAAAAGCAGCAAACTGTAAATGACAAACAAGCGCCATTAATCACAATCAGAGAGAGGACATGTGTGACAGGCCACAATACAAATACAGAAACTAGTGGGTCCTAGCAGCAACAACGCATAGCCCGGAGGTGACAGCAACCCACAGCTGAGGAAATTTTTTGGAATTTTACCGCCGCAACGCATGCTTTTAGGCGCTTACCAATAAATTTATACAACTTCTCTATGTTCTTGTGTACAACTCTATAAATGTTGTTGTTGTTGTTTTTTGTCTAACTCTTACCCACCGCATTGTGTTGAAGTGTTTTTGTGTGCGTGTGGGTTGCCTCGGGCGCATCTTTGAGGCATGTCAACTGCTCACCATTGTAACCTGCATACGCACACACACCCATTGGTCAGACTAACACAATGGCACTGAAAATAGTATTTCGGTGTGACAAAAACAGCTACAGTTTGTCATTGCATTGTTCTATTATCCTGTCTGTTGTTGTCCCTGGTCTCTTGTCTCCTGTTGTCCTCCCGTTGGCTATTGTTTGTTTGCTTGCACCTCCGCGTACGCCTTCGCTCCCACCGGTGGCATTGTCTATTTTGCGGTTGCTCACTTTGTGGGTTGTTAAGTTGGTTGCCGACGAAAAAAGCATGGCTAAATAACTGTGTGACCGAGTTGAAAAGGACGAACATTGTGGGAAACGCATGTGAAACAATTTGCTTTGAGAATACCAGAGATACTAAAGAGAATACTTGGCGTGCGGCTTTAAAGGTAGGTCAGTGAATGGAAGAAGTGAACTTAAAGCAAATTAAAATCTAAATTTTCTCTAAAATCTATATGAGTGAGGCTATTTTGAAGGACTCCGATTGACAAAGAGGTCTCAAAGAAGGCAAGTTGAAAGCATCCTAATATTTTCCGTCCGACCTCTCATCTTTCTCTAGTCCGAAGTTGAAACATTTCCGAAGCATTTCGGACTCCCGGAACTCTGTGAAATTTAAACCAACAGCCTCCACAAATTTTGGATATACCACAGCCCTTTGTCAATACAAGAGGTTCTCTAGATCCATAACTATGAGTTCTGAATATATATAGGTTCGGTGTTAGAGTGGGATCCCCATGACCAGCGGCAAGAGATCAGCTTCTAAATTAAATTCATCTACATTCTTTAAGAGCGAAATAATTTCCTTTAATGCATAACTAATTAAGTGAAAGTAAATGAAAAGAAACAAGGAAATTTCAAAACAAAAAAATGCGCAAAAAATTATCATAAATCTCACTTTCCATACTCAGACTCATCAGCAAAGAAAAACAACGCCGAAGAGAAGACAAAGTAAACACAAGAAATTAACTGAAGAATGTAACAACATTAAAACTGATTTTGTGCATAACGGGAATGCAAAAGCAAACGAAAAAGAGACGAGTAAACGCTGCACACTCGCCAGCAAAGTAAAAACGAAAGTTTTCCTTACAGCCGCCCAGAAATGTTGCAATTCTGCCGGCAGTGGGCACTGCAACGGACCAAGGTGAGAAGAAATACTGGCATAAGCTGGTAGTAGAGAAGCGTTGCTGGCGAAGTCCTTGAATTAAAGCGTCCAACAATGCAAGATACACAAAATATTTAATGGACACACAAAGTTTCTTACAAATATGTATATAGATTAAGATTGTCTCTACCGCACAGCTTTCGTTGCTTTATCTCGAAGTTTTCTTCTTCTTGGTTATGTAAGTATATGTAACGTAATAAATTTTCTTAGCAAAGAAACAACGAAACTTAAGAATAAGAAACACACCCAACCAAAAGAACTAATTAAAACATTAATCTAGCTTAAAGTTCCATTAAATGCAGCGTTTGTAGGCGTACGCAGGGTTGCATTGCTGGGAAGTGTAAGAAAATTTGAGCGAAAGCATGAGATAACATTCGAGAGCGTTGTGTTGGCGTGGTGGAGAGTAGCTGTAGCTTTACGGAACTAAATAAGAAGGAAAACAGTATAAGCTTGCGGTAGTGAATGGACGTAAGACGATTTAAAAATTTGATTGGCAAATATCTCCCTTCCGTTTTTAAGCTCTTTATTCAATGCTTTATAAAAAAGTGTTACAGTGATCGGACTTAGTTCCAGAAAGTACTTCTGATTCTGATTCTGATTCGGTCCAGAAAGTACTTTTGCATCAAATCATGCGGCACCCAAACATCAAGCTTTTTTGTGTATCCATCCTTCTTCAGATGGTTTAATATAGTTTGGTGACTAAATTCCATCTCCTGGGCGATGTCACTCGATGTTTCCCATGATTTGATCGGTATTCGTCCTCATAGGTCTTCCATGGTGTTGTTTCACCGTGTTGTTAATAGACTTTTTGACCCTTTTGTGTCCTTCTTTTGGAAGAAGGTTTATCTAAGATCAATTTTATATTGCTTCTAATATTCGGTAAGAACTGTACGGTTCTGAACTGTTAATATTTGAATTCAATAAATCAGAGCCAAGCAGCGTATGAAGACTTCTGCAGAGTTTCTAAAAAAAAAACAAAAAACAAATCTCTTGATATGACGTTCTTGCCCATAATTCCTCTTTGGAGCCCTCCCATAGTTTCCTCCCATACCAACTGCTATTTATAGCGAATTCTGAATCTCAAAATCAGCTGCTATCTGCTGACTCATCTAAAACGATCTTTCATATTATGCTCTAACTTCAAAAAGCAATAACTTAAATTTCAGCGAAAAACGACAGTGTGACTTGCATGCAGATGCGATAAATCATGTCTAACCCACGCTTAACATACAAAGACAACTTCGCGCGCTTGCATCACTTGCATGCCAAGTACTGCGCTCTTTCACTTTTCAAATCGAACTTGTTTTTTTTGTATTTATCATTTCCGAAAAACACACACCCAACCGGCTACACAATGCAGTCCTGCTGTGAGTTTTGTGCCAAGCGGCGATACTGTCACGCCGATCATAATGATGATCATGTTGATCTTGAACCAGGCGCAACTTGGCTAGTCTGGCTTGTTGTTGCACGTGATTTGCAAAGGTCATCAGACAACTTGGAAGGCAACGAAAAGAAGAGGCTCGCTATCGACATTGAAATTCAATTGAATTAAAGGCAAGTAGTTTTTGCAAAAGGACTAACAGCAGCAGCAGGAGTTCAATGAAGTGACGTGGCAGCAATGCGCATTGAATGCGATCGAAGGCATTAAAGCAGAGCGTGTAAAAGGCACTGGCAGATGCAAAACGCGAGATTAAGCTGGGAGTTGGCGATGCTAGCTTCCATTGATTGCAACAAACAGCGCCACATTTATGCGCTTGTTGCCACTGGATTTTGTGGCAAGTACATTGTTGTTGCAGCGCGCTTGCGGATGTGTGCTGGGAGAACGGACAATTGGGCGGCACAACTCCGTTCGCTTGGTGCCAATACAGTTCCTTTGTTGCAGCTGCCTCCTGCTGTTGCATTGTTTCGAGCGCAAGGAGCGCACTTCGATCCTTGGCTGGCAGACTGGCTGACTGCCTTTTTGACATTTCGGACACTTTTCGGGTATGTGGTGGTGCTGCTGCATGTGTTGTGATCGGGCGTGATGTGCTTGCTGTTGTTGGCGTTGAGCTCCACGTTTTCATGCCACAGCAACAATGTTGCCGGCGCCGCATTTGTTACTGCATTTGTTTTGTTGCGATTGTGTTGCGCTGTGATTTTTTCACAACGTTTTTGATTGAATCCATTTCCTGGAATTACATTTGTGCCTTTTCATTTGTTGGCATTCTTTCATTCTATGGCGTTTTTTTTCTCTCATTACTTTATCGCATTTCTTTTGGTTCACTGTATTTATCGGCAGTGCAACTGCACCGCGCGCATCTGATAACTACAAATGAACGTGCAACAAGCAGGCCGGCTGGAAGTTTTTGCGCTACTCACTCCGTGATTTTGAGTTTGATTGAAGTATTGATGCTGCTGCCTGCCTGCCTGCTGCTGGTGCATCATTTTTAAGCCGTCCAATCTGGCTGGCTGCTAAATACCGGGCATACTCGTCGATCTGTATACATTCAAATTGACATTCAATTCACTTCTCTTCTTTCTTTCTGCCTGATTGCGATCTGATTCCTTGGAAGAATTTGCATAATTGTGATTTGGTTAAAATGCTTTTGCCATTTGTTGCGCCGCTACTGTTGCAAATGCGCTTAATTGATCACTATCTGGCTGTCGATTTCTCAGTTTCAATTTCATTGTCAGCGCTCAGTGACTTCCTTGTCTGTTGCCCGGCTTGCTTCTTGCCACAATTTCGTAGTAAATCTGTGCCTTGTTGTTGTAATTATTTTCACGACTGCAATTTAGTATTATCTAGTCGATTTAGTTTGCTTCCTTAGGCATTCCCTTGCGTTTTATTTGACTATTTTTTATCTATCTTTAATTGCCAGATTTAATTACAGCATTCTTGTTTCTTTATTTTCGTATTGCAATCACATTTTGTCTATGTTCTCTTATGATTTGGCGACCTTTTGACATTTTTGAAGACGCTGAGTCGCTGATGTCAAGTTTCAACGGAGTCCTTAAATGTCAGTCATCTGTCACTTGTCATCAAAATGATACAAACGTGACTAAATTTCAGATCATATGGCGATTATTTCTGAAAATTTATGTTTAAAGCTTGATTATTATTAGGAAAGAATTGTATGATATATATGTTTGCACTGGAGTCAGTTCTTCAAAAATGAGTCAATTGGACAGCAATTCCTGTCTCTGTAAGCCGCTTAAACTTCAATGTCTCCAGAGGTATTCCACAGAGATTTGGCACTGAGCTCCAAGTGAGTTCGTACTTTAACTGACTTGCCAATTAGTTTCTTTCCAGTTAGCAATTAATGGGATCTGTTGCGCCAATATAAATTCTTACTGCTTTTCTTACTATGATAGTTTAGTGATAATCTTAGTTAACAACATTGGGATCCCCGGTCGTATAGATAACGCTGAAACTAAATAGAGAACTGTTTACCACCGAGACCTCCTTTAAGAAACTATTGTAGGTAAAGTGAAATCTTCAGAACGTAGAATTACATCAATGAAATCTCAGTTTTGAAGGTATTGAGATGGAATATCTTGAGTTAACGACACTCCGAAGTTTTATTAAATCAAGCGAGGTGTTGAAAAGATCACTGGGTAGATATTTGCTTTATTCGATAATAGTCAGATCGAATTAAGTGATCAAATCTATCACTAAGGATATTATGACACATACTCTTAGTGATATTCTTTGTAAACGGGCCTCAATATTTCGACTAAAGAAAAGCGCCACAACCAAAGCAATATTTCTTTAATTCAACACTCTCCTAGTTCTCTCTCTCTCTCTCTATCTTTACTACTACTGTGAGAGTGCTCATTTCATTCCAATACTAAAGAGTGAAGGCGCTCATATGTACATAAATGTATCTCATATATGTGGCTCGAATTTCTTTTTCCTTTCTTTATTAACATTTCTGTATGTCTATTAGATTCCTATATTCTAAGGCTCTACGCTTGAGCTTCGTAAATTAATTTAAGTGTTGCCATTTCACGCTAGTGACAGCCCACTCAAAGTCTTGCAACGCGAATAGAGGTGTCCGTAGTGGTTCGCCTACATGATTTGTGGCATTAGTTACGGTTACAAATCGCTAACGGTACATGAGCACGTGTTCAAAGCCCACATGTAAGCAGTTGACAGAATCAATTATATATTCTGGATTTTTGTATGCATGCTGTTAGAAAAGGAAGACCAAATTTAGAATGCGGAATGTGATTAGCTGTTCAAAAATAGAAAAATAAGCTTCAAACATAGCTATGGATATATTTATGTGATTGTATTATAAGATTTCGTTAAATCACCAGTTCAGTGTCTTCATGGAAGACAGTCTCGATCATATCAATGAGTCACCGATAAAAATTAAATGACATTTACTGCTTAGTTGCACTAGTTAACCTTGATGAATACAGTTTTGGAGTTACGATAAGCAATATAAGAAAATATATCAACACTGTTTTAAGGAGAAGCTAGTTTTAAACACCACAACATGTATTACTCTTTACACTTAAATAAACCAACCACTTAGCATCTCCACAAGCTTTATTAACTCACTTTCAACCGTTGTAGCATCAACAGCGCCTTTTTATATATACAAATATATATGCTTTCAGATATTTATAGCCCGTTGCGCTATAAAAACTTCCAGTTTATATTTACGCTTGACATTTTGACACCTGAAGGCAAAACACATTAACATTAAATAGGCATTAATTTTTAGTTAACTCAAATTAAGCAATTCAACCGCCGACGACAACGAGACGGAATGTGAATTCCGAATTCAAGGACAATGTCGCGGAAGTTTTAAAATAACACACGAGAGAGTCTACAGATACAGGTAGTGCGCTGACGCTTTCGGTTGTCACTGAGTGACACTCAGAGTTTTAGTGTGAATTGTGTGACATATAAAGGCAGAATGAATGGAGCAAATATGGTTGGCAGGCATTTTTATGAAACTGCGCATGCGCGTCGTTAATTTAAGGAGCGACAGAGGATAGACTATTAAAGGGAATGGATAAAAATATATATTTTTATATTAAAAAATGCTATGAAATATCAAGTAATATTGATAAAGGGTGGTTCTACGATTGAAATTAGTTTTAAAGCCTGAGCGAATTAGGTGGTAATGTAGCCTGAGGAAGGCTAACAACTTTCAATTAGGTTTTTATCAAAAAAAATGTGTTACTTTCAACTTAAATCGCTCAAAAATGTGTCTGCTCTTCACTTCTCATACCTTCTTCATACTCACTCGGTCTCTCGAAATGTATTCCGCTAACAGAATTCTTCAAATGTCACCATTATGACAAAACGTTTGTGTTCGCATTGTTATGGCATTAAAGTGAAATGTGCCGCAGAACAAACAGCACCAAAACAACAACAACAACAACAATAAGCGTATTAATACATAAAAAGACAAAATCAACAACAACAACAATACAGCATTGCTTGAAGCGGCACGAACTCACGCCTTTTAGTAGACAACGCGTATAAATTTCTTTTTTGTTGTTGTTGTTGTTGTACTTGCATGCCTTCGTTTGGTGCCAAGTTGTGAATTAAATGCAAGTCAAGTTAATGTTTGCTGTTTTGCTGCTGTTGCACTCGCTGTCGCTGCCCAATACAACTCTCCATTCCGTCTCTGTGCGCCAGACATTGTCAAGTTTGTGCCTTAAGTCTTTCGTTTTGCCCGCAATGTACGCGCTAAGAATTGCATTTGCGCTAAACATGTCATTATGAGTGCTTGCTGTTCTCTTTTTTCAGCATTTATTTGTTTCGTTTTCATGCTGCTGCCACGTTTTTTTCTGCGCAACCGCCCTGCGCGTCGCCTGTCGCTTGTTCATTTTATTGCATTTATTATTATACATTTTTGGCGCTTGTTTTTAGTGTGCTTATACTTGTAGCTATTTTGTTGTAATTTCTTCAACAAGCAGCGCCTCTGTTTCATTCTTATTCTTCGCTTTATTTCATTTGGCGACGCGTCGTGTTGACTGCTGATTCTCGCCTTGTCTGCGTCTGTTGTCCTCAGCATTTTTCCTTTTATTTTTGTTATTATCATCTTTTGGCGCAGCGCGTGATCGTGATAAACAACGATCGTCATCATCATCACCATCGTCATCGCGATCATCATTTTATTGCACAGTCACACAGTTTTGTTAACATTTTTCGCCAGCGTTCTCGCCGCCATTTGTATTCAGTGTTGTCGCTTTTATAATATTTCGTGTTTTTTCTTTGCGATTTTTTACTTTTTGGCACATTATTGCGCTTCGTAGAATATACATTTTTTATGCCGAACTTGTCGCCGGCGTCAATGTTATCAACGCTTGGCGTATAGGACTTAAACTTGCAACACGTTTCGAATTTCAATGATATTTATTGATTTCTTTGACTTGTGGGTTGTTATTGTTTTTTGGCATGTTACCTTGCCCATTTTAGTATTTCTGTTTAATCTATAAATTTCGCGAAAGCTGGCTTTCAAACGACTTTCCTTGTAATTAAATATATTATTATATATTCTGTATGTAATGCAGGGTGTATGACTGGATGAGGATGAGGATATAAAACGAAAAAACTGGGAACTTCATCTCTCCAGTCCATATATAGTATTCTTAATACAGAAGAGGCCTTGAGACATCTACCTCTCATCTGTTGATTTGTATTTATTGAATGCTATAGGAAATCAAGAAAAAGGGAAAAGGAAATATTTTAGAATTCAGGTCCAGTACTTCTCAATATAAGTATACTTCCCTGTTCGGAGTAGATGGTAGAATTAAGCGTCTGGCCATATGGGAGCAGCTCATAGTGGATGATTTCCTTTTAATCCCACAAAACACACAGCACAACCTTCCTGGCCGTCAATCACGGCTTGGCCACTGTTTGGGTCGATTCACCGGCCTTCGACCACGACTGTTTTCGCTTGATATTGTCGTATGTGATCCATTTTTCAGCGCCAGTCTCCATTCGCTTCAAAAATGAGTAGAGTTCGTTCCGTTTCAGCAGCATATCGCAGGCGTTGATTCGGTCCAGAAGGTTTTTTTTCGTCAAATCATGCGGCATCAGCTTTTTTGTGTATCCAGCCTTCTGCAGATGGTTTAAAATAGTTTGGCGACTAACTCCCGTCCTGGGAGATGCCACATGCCGGTCTAACGCGATGTTTTGCATGATTTGATCGGTATTCGTCGTCACAGGTCTTCTGCCGGCTGGCTTATCCATGGTGTCGTTTTCACCGGCTCTGAATCGTGGAAACCATTCCTCCGCAGTTCGATGTAATTCCCCAAAACACCATTAATCTCACGGAACGTTTTTATAGCGGATTTGCCTTTAACGAAGGAAATCTTTAAACAAGCGACAATTTCGGCGTTAGTGAACGCCATGTTTACACGTCTATAACTGTTGAAGGTAATATCCAAACTAATCATGCATAGCATCGTTTTGTAGGTTATGTCAAGACCTTTCAAAGATGTATAGTATTGCCAGATACGAGCTCTGATGCGCTTTAAACATAGCTGCGAAATTCAAAAGACAAAAAGGCGGACTAACATAATACCATTTTACCAGTTAATAAACCAGTATATGACTGGGGAGACATGACCTATAATTGAAAGGTGTTGAATTCGCTCATAATGACGATTTGTGTAGTAAAAAAGTAAGGAAGGGCTAAGTTCGGGTGTAACCGAACATTTTATACTCTCGAAATTTATTTATTTAACTTAATTTTATTATATAATACACCATTTGACCCACATATTCGTCATATATATTGTATAAAGTCCATTGAAAGTTGGAAACCATAATATTAGGTTAGAAGCAACGAGGTCTTCATGTTCGATATATGGGCCTTGAAAACATATGGTCCGATTTTGGCGATTTTTAGAATGGGTCTCCCACACTATAAACGTAGTATTTGAGCAAAATTCTGCATCGATATCTTCACTAGTGCTTACTTTATATATTGTAATGTTAACGATTCAGATCGTCTTCAAAGTTCTGGTATATAGGAAGTAGGCGTGGTTGTAAAGCGATTTGGCCTATTTTCACAACATACCATTGGGATGTAAGGAAACCATTACAAACCAAGTTTCATTGAAATCGGTCGAGTAGTTCCTGAGATATGGTTTTTGACCCATAAGTGGGCGACGCCACGCCCATTTTCCATTTTGTAAAAAAATCTGAGTGCAGCTTCTATCTGCCATTACTTATGTGAAATTTAGTGTTTCTGACGTTTTTCGTTAGTGAGTTAACCCACTTTTAGTAATTTTCAACCTAACCTTTGTATGGGAGGTGGGCGTGGTTATTATCCGATTTCTTTAATTTTTGGACTGTATTAAGAATTGGCTAAACAAAACGACTGCAGAAAGTTTGGTTTATATAGCTTTATTGGTTTGCGAGTTATATACAAAAAACCTATTTGGGGGCGGGGTCACGCCCACTTTTCTAAAAAAATTACATCCAAATGTGCCCCTCCCTAATGGGATCCTATGTTCTAAATTTCATTTTCATAACTTTATTTATGGCTTAGTTATGACACTGTATAGGTTTTTGGTTTCCTCCATTTTGTGGGCGTGGCAGTGGACCGATTTTGCCCATTTTCGAAAGCAACCTCCTCAGGGTGCCAAGGAACATGTGTTCCAAGTTTCATTAAGATATCTTAATTTTTACTCAAGTTATCGCTTGCACGGACAGACGGACAGACGGACAGACGGACAGACGGACAGACGGACGGACGGACAGACGGACGGACAGACATCCGGATTTCTAATCTACTCGTCATCCTGATCATTTATGTATATATAACCCCATATCTAACTCTTATATTTCTTGGTGACACAAACAACCGTTATGTGAACAAAACTATTATACTCTGTGCAACAGGTTGCGAGAGTATTAAAAGTAGCTACCCAAACCAGTCTACTTCAGTCCAAATAGCAATAATCAACTTTTTTTCATCTGGCAACAGATGAAGATCAAAACTCTGAACATATCCACAACAACAAATCTAAGCTCATTAATTTGCGCTTCTCAACTATCAACACGAGCGCTGGTATTTTTAAATAGCTTCAACCGGGAAATAATTGTCAATCAATACAGTCTGAAGCACTTGCCACAGCAGACACACACGCGTGAAGTAAAGTAAGAATCTGCTGATGACATGTAAATCGTCGCAACATAAAAGTGTCTCCGAATAATTTAGCAGAGCTGTTGATTAAGCAATTTGCCGGCAGCATGTTGCAAGTATTTAATTTAATATGTTTTTGTTATTGCTGTTTGCTCTTAAAGAATAAAAATTATTTTACATTTATTTTTGCTCCTCTTTTCGCTGCCTCTCGACAACAACTCCAATTAGTTTGCTGTTTTATTTGACAGCTGGCAAACGTTGCAGCTTCATGCTTCATTGCAAGACAACCAGCAATATTTGCACAACAACAACAGCACATCGCATGGTTGCAAACGCATTCGGCACAGGCGCTTGTTGCAGCTGCCGCTGACACTAATCCCACTTGCGGTTGTCTCTCAGTGTCGTCGGCAACAAAATCAATACACAAAGCCGGCGTTCGGTCAGTTAGTCAGTTCGCTTAACGGCGCGGCTGAGTAGAACTCCTCTCAACAACAACAAAATGCGGAGTTTAAATGTTTTTCTTTATTGCTTCTCGCTGCTCCTCCAACAGCCGGGCTTAAGTACTTAGCCGCGCACAGCAGCAAGCAAAACTGGATTTCATGCCACATAATTTTCTTCTGGCTCTTGTTGCTGTTGTTGCACTGATTGCATTTTGCTTGTTGCGCTCTGTGGCTGTAGCCGATGCGTGGCCTTGACGGTGACACGACATAAATGGTCAATGATAATTGTTTTGATTGGGTTTATGTTTTATGTATTCGATTGCTTTTTGCCCGCTGAAAGCCAGCGGTTGACTTGTCAGCTCATTTCTCATAAAATCGTGTGAAAATTATGGCAAATGAGTGTGAAGAAGACTGAACGTGGAGTTGGGCAAAAAAAGTGTGAGGAATTTGTGGTAAAAGGAAAAAAGAGGAGTAAGGGGGGGATTAAAAATTGAGACGTATTTGCGAGATCCCACTCGGAACCTAAGTGCGGAAAACTTGTTCATCAGAGAAATGATACTTTTCGAACCACATAAAGAGTTGATCTGAGTTCGGGACCGTCTAACTGCAAAATCCTGTTAGTAACGATCCAGTATGCAGAAGTGGACCTTAGTGGTGTCTACTCGTATTCCGGAATCCTGTTAGTAACGATCCAGTATGCAGAAGTGGACCTTAGTGGTGCCTACTCGTATTCCGGAACTCATACTGGGAACCGTCGGGAATTGGTGGGTGTCTTTCGAAATTAAATCGGAAGCGAAGTGGGAAGCTAAAATCTTTCGGAAAAATGCGAACTTCGCAATCTTTCAAAGGTTTCATCCAACGATTCTTTCAGTGGACTCTTGAAGACAACAAGCTCGTAAGGCTATTCATTCACTAAACAAATACTAAGTTTCTCTGCACAATATCTGCTGCGATTACGATTTATAATCTAAAAATCCGGTCAATCCACGTAATGCGAGTAATAAAGGAACGGATATCTGTCCGGGGTTCGGACTAAGTGAACAAAGTTGTAAAATGTCAGACTATATCGACGGTACTGGACGATACAATGTTGGAGGATGCCGAAAGCTGCCAAACCATGTCGACTAGAGAAATAAGTGAATTAATTAACATATATCCGCCAACGAATTATTCGAAATTGCTTCTGCCGATGCGTCTCGGCATGACATTAGCGGTGAATTTCACTAGGAGCTCATCATATTTGAATATTTCATACCTAGATATGATTTCCAAGATGAAGTGGCGACAATCTGACGCATCGGCAGCGACAACACGACGATACATGCGACATGAAGATGAAAGATCTTAGTATCTATATTTCCTGAGTGACTGCGTTGAATAATGAAGATTAAGGAAGCTGAAGATTTGAATTCGAACTTATGTAGTACAGTGACTGCCAAACTGTGAGTGTAAATGAAGTATTTTATGTCATAAATGTTGCATGCCGCATGACTTCATTTGACTCACTTGTTTGGATATGATGCTATTTATTGTTTCATCTTGCCTCAATTGATGTGAGATATACCGTCGCCACTATTCTGGTCGCAGTCGTCGCATTGACGCCACGGAATTCGCTTGAACGCCACTACAAATGTTTCTGCTTCCACTACACTAACTCAATATTAATATTGTGGAGTGAATAATTACCAAATCTCGCATAAAGTGCTTGCCCTAACTCAATGACTTCTCACACAGACGCTCCCCCACAATATTTTCGCAAGCGCTCCACTTCCATTTGGCGGCCGCGTACGTCGTCATATACCAATTTGTTCGCTTACATTTGCCATTTATGACATTTCAACATGTCAACTGACATCTGCACAAGTGTCTCGCTTTAGGCTTATTGAGAACATGTCAAACAAATTCAGCGCTGTCTCATACCTCACCGAGGCGGCCGCCAATAATTCATGGCTGCTGATTTGTTTATGACTGCAGTGGTGGCTGGGTGGGGTGTGTGGTGCGTGAAGACTGTTGCGGAAAAACGTGCGCGCCCATGTCTTGCAAACAGATGTCACTCTTCAATACAACGAAGCGACAGCGCCGACATATGTACCCGCACAACAAATAAATAAGAAACCATTCAATCTACCATTCAATCATTCATTCCCTTGGCCACCGCTGAGCAATTTGATTTTTACTTGAAGTTACGTCTGTCGCTCGCTCAGTCAGCATTCTTGGCGGTTCTTCTAGTCGCCTGACTTTTGAATTATTAGTTTGCTGTTGTGGGCGTTTGTGTTGTTATTGCTGTTGTTGTTACACTGTGACGCATTTAATTTTACATCTCCACAAAGCACGCGCGCGATTTTGCAGTTCCGTCCTTTGCTCATCCGAGTCTCGTGTCTGACACTATTGGTGCTTCTGCTGAAGCTTTTGTAATGCGCTCGTAAAATTTAATGAGTTACGTAAATAGCAGCAAATAGATTATGATTTTGTGTTAGAAATAGAATTAATTGACGAATACGCGAGTCTACAAACTGATTTATGAAAATATGTGCTTCAAACTTTTAACTGTAAGCGTCTTCCGGGTCTTTGGGACAATTATGAATTTAAGGACTTCGAAACCGTTAACAATCTCTGGAGGCCGATAACAGAAAACATCGAATACTCGTAAGCTCGAAAGCTCGAAAGCTCGAAAGCTAGACAGTGAAAGCTCAAGCTCAAAAGCTTAATAAAGCTCTAGACATCGAAAGCTTATCTCTACACGTCTATTTCACAAGTGATTCAAGAGTAGATATATTAATATTATTGTGGAGATGAAAACAAAGTCATGAGCTGGTAATTTTTAATTAATAAAATCATACAACAAGCTTTCAATGCCCGAAAAACTTGAGAGAATAAGCTTTTGAAAACAATTTCTCCAGAGTTCTTTACAGAATATATCGTATTTATTTTGTTTCCGTTCAGTAATGCTTGGTATATATGTCTATTGGAGCGTATTTTTCCCAAACACAGATAAAGAGCATCTTAGTATTTATAAAGAAGGCCCAAAGACACATTTCAGTTCGCCAAAACCTTTTACCAGAAAAATTATTAGAACACATGTTTCTGCTATCTATGCATGATGTTCATTTTCTTCTTTTTTTTCATCATACTCATACTTACTTTTGTTGTTGTTGTTGCAACATACAATTTCTAGAGCGCACATTTGCGCTTAATGTCGTCACGTGCGAATGCAAAACACGGCAGTAAAATACCGGCAACATGAAAATAATGATGTAAATAACCAAAGCAACAACAACAATAACAACAAGAGTGCAACCTACAACAACATAACAAAAGCGATAGCATAACTATGAGACTATAATAAACGATGTAATGGTGAGATAAGCAGTAACAACAACAATAAATAGATGAACAACAGCAGCAAGCCGCAGCAGAGGCACAATAGCAAATGCCACAACGACGTGTTGCACTAAAGAGCAATAATAAAAATTGTTGCACCCTTTCTTTGCAACACAAAGCAAAAAGCGAAGCAAAATCTAAAAAAATACAAACCAAAAGACAGCAATGTGGCACGTCGTTGCCTGCTGCTGATGCAACACAGCGCGCTGATGCAACAACACACGCCGAGGCGTGCGAAAATGGCAAGCAAAGCGAATAGGCATTGTTGTTGCAAAGGCGCTGCGGTGAAATGACGAAATGACTTTTGGGAATTTGCTTGCTTACCGCATACAAGCAACAACAATAGGCGCAACAGCATAGGCCTCTGAGAAAGAAAAAAGCTTGCAACACGCAAATTGTTGGAGGTATCGGTGGCAACGCGAGTGCAGGTAAATGCGGCAGCGACAAATAATAAAAGCATAATTTAAAGTTAAATGACAGTTGCACTGTCGG
The DNA here is from genome assembly GCA_031772095.1 of Zeugodacus tau. Lineage (NCBI taxonomy): Eukaryota > Metazoa > Arthropoda > Insecta > Diptera > Tephritidae > Zeugodacus > Zeugodacus tau. Next base: position 72,868,653 of record CM062652.1, on the reverse strand, counting down.
AACAACAAAAATGGCGAAAAATTGCAGAAACAACAACAACAAAAGCAACTGTTAGAACTCACTCAAATGGCGCATTTATGCATGCTTTGGCTGTCGGCATTGTGCGGTTAGCGGAAAATGTTGCAATTGTTGTTGTAATATTTGTTGTAAAACTTGTTGTTGCCATAGGTTGCTACCATTTCACTGTGTGTTCAGCGCATTTTGCTTACTCCAACAGTGTTGTTATTGCTGATTTCCGGTTATGTTGTTGTTACTATTGCAATTTTTGTTGTTGCTGTGCATTGTTGCATACCTACATATTGCGCACTCAACTATTAGCGCGCACACACACTGCGCTGCAACATTGCGACCACAGCAATTCATGCCAGCAGCGTAGTGACGGACATTGCTTTGCATACTAACAACAACAACAACAACAACAAAACTATACAACTACTAAAGCACACTGCCCTATATACACACATACGATATTTTGTTATTATCCTTCGGGACATATCACTGCTGGTGATGGACATGCGCGGCCTAGTCCCACATATTCACCATATGCAATTCAACTACTACAACAACAACACGTACTTTCAATCACCGCTTCAATTTCAACGCTTCCATTAGACGCGCATACACCGCGCCTCCATTGTTGGTGCGCTTGGCTTTGCCTGCAACAACGCGCATACCAGCAATGATGTGGCGGAATTTTGCATTAACCCACAAATGCATGCGTGTGTGTGTCAAGTTGCAAGTCAGCAGCACAAGTGATTTTCGGTTACTATTTAGTCGCTGTGTTCCACTCAATGTTCGTGGCAACTTTTGGCAAGTGTAATTTAGCTCTAGTGATGATTGATGTCTAGTTGTTGTTGTTGTTGTTTCATTTACTGTTCCTATGTTGTTGTTGTCATGCGTTCCTCGCAGTGAAATTACTATACTGCTGTTATGCGTGGAATATGTATATCTGTTATGTGGCACCCAGTCTATGTTGCAACAAATCCCATTTCAGCTCATTAAATTGAGTTTTTTGAGTTCACAGACACTTTAGTGAAATTAGTTTAAATAAAATTTAAATAAAAAATTTTTCGCTAATTTTATAGATAAAAGTATCATATTTCCGCTGATTTAGTCGTGCAATACTGAACGGTCACTCACTTTATAATGCCGAGAGAGTTCCGAAGGAGGTACTAAATCATTATTAGATTTATTATTGGCTTCCTTCAAAGTATGGAATAATCAAACTAGGAAGATCTTAACATAGACCACTTCAGAGAATAATATCCAAAAATAAAGAAACTAAATATGGTTCTCGCTGTCGAAGTTTTTGTCCGATTTCTCCATATAGAGATTAGTCGTAAAAAATGTTGGCTCATCCTTTGACTTTACCTCAGTCTAATCAAATCCAATACAGCATTGGAAAGGACAGTCCATGGCCAGATAAAACCGCTTGAATTCTGGTAGCGCAGAATCGGCTGTCGAGGGAATTGATCTTATTCATCCAACCGGTCGTGGTATATTCATTTGGTATGCTCCAGCTGGAAAGAATGTGAGAGTCTCAGAATGGCTGTGATGAAGGTTCTGTTCTTTGAAGACCTACACTCACATTGCCGGAAGACATCTCGAAGAGGGGAAAGCACTTAACAATCTAAATATATATTTAATAACATCTTTCACACTCAGCGCTCCGCAAAATCGCGGTTCTTAACCCACACAGTCGTGGTTTGATACATACATAAAAATAAACTCGCTCCTCTATCGGCCCACGAAGAATTTATCACCACCATTTGATAATTCGAGCAATAAAACAGCGATGTACACAGCATTTGCGACAATTACGCTGTCAAGTGTGTGAGAAGTGAAATAAATTCACCGCAAAGGATCACAACACTAAAACGAGCAAAATGAATAAGAAATTGGTAAAAACCATTCTTTGCAAATGCGCACGCTCGCAACGCCTATTTTTCAACTAATAATTCCCTGAGCGCACGTGAGGCGGCGTTGTTGGTGTCGGCATGCCAGGCTAAAAAGATTACATAATATATGATGCGATACTTAGTACCGCAACATTTGAGGATGGTGAGAATGCTAAACAGCGGATATTTGTAAGTCAAAGGAGCGCAGCAAGCAACCACAAGATCTAAGCTATTGTTAGGAATAGTGATCTTTAGCGGCGTACATACTGAAAGTCCCCACACGTGCCCAAAAGCCGCGCGCAGCCGAAGGAGGCGGACAGCAAACAATCAATGCACGAGTTCGACGACGCGGCACAACACAACTTTGGAAGGCGTTTTCGGTAATGATTTTCCATAGAGAATACTGCAGTGTGGGGCGGTCAATGCCACAAAACAATAACAACCCGCCAGCTCACCAACGTTGCGTGCGCTCATTTGTTATCTTTTGTGCGCATTGTGCTGCGCTCGGTCGGCTTCGGTCTTCTGCGCTTGCAGCTGCGTCCTTTCCTCAACCTGGTTCTGCCTTTTAGGGCTTTTCCGCACCTTTAATAGTCGTCTAAGTGTGAGTCCACAATTCGCTTCGCTATCGCACCTTTTTCCCTCCGCAGCAACAACACCTTTAAGTTAAGCCTTCCATCTACCACGACCTTCTCTCCACTGCCGCCTTCCTCTGCTCTGTTTGGCGTGTCGATTTATGATCGTTAGCCGACTTTTACTAGTCACCGCCATTGTAGCTGCCAATGTTAACACCTCCGCTTACAAGCCAGCGTTTTCAGTTAGTTTATTGTATCGCCTGCTGGATTCTGGTCGCTCTTACAACCATTTACCTAGAAGAATGTGTGTGCCTTTGTGGTTAACTGGCGCGTGTGCAACGTGTCAATGTGCCGATAGTTGCTGCTTGGCGCGTAGCGAAGATTTGTGGTTGGCAAAAGTGGTTTAAGATTTTTCTTATACATTCTCTCTCTGGCTTTGTGCATAAAAATTGCTCGTAAATCATAGCTAATTTGCTTGGCACGATTTCGGTATTAGTTCGGAATTAACAAGAAAAAACGAGTGGTTTGAAATATGCGAACGAAGTGCGAGGTAATGCTTTATTTAAAATTGCAGGCCTGTAACCACTAAAGGACGTTAACAATATCAAATCTTTCTTTATGGAGGCGCTCTATATTAGAACCTCAACAGAGACTTAGATGCAACCGAACTAGATCGCATCTTTCGTCGTGAACTAGGTGAGAGTTACTACAGCTTAAAGTCTTAAGGTAAAAAGTTAACTTAATTCTCTTAGAACTACTGACCAAAATATACTTAATAGAATAAGCTGAGACATATTCGATCTTTCTCGTACGGAGTTCGTTGCTTCTAGGTAAGATTCGCAACCTAAGCTTAATCAAGGTGTTTAAACGTTTAAAAAAAAACAGCGAGCTTTCATCATTTACCGAAGGAAAGTTTTCATAAACTTTCATATTTTCTTCAAAATTCCATCATCTCAAAATGGCTCTTCTTCAAAAAGGCTCATTACAAATCACCTGTCCAAATCGGAAAGTAAATCGTTTCAACAATTTAGTCACAAAAAATCCACAAGAACAGCTGAAAGCGCAATCACTACACAGCCAGTGGCTCTCAAAATGCGCGCGATCAAACGATAAGAAACTACAATCTAAGGGAAATGAGTTTGCTGTGGCTCAAGCGACAACGTTGTCTTCATGCTTACTACACCGAAAACTACTGGCAAACCAATTTCAACAGCTCAGAGCATACTAAATCAAAAGAAGAGGATGAAGACGAGCAAAAAACAAAGCTAAATCCGGCCAACAAAGAATCAGCAAAGTGCCAAAGCAGCAACGAACAGAACGTAGCGCACTCGAAAACGTTTTTGTGGTTGCAAGTGGAAAGTAGCAGCAGAATCAACCGAAGTAGCAGTGCGTAGAAGCACTCAGCTTTGCATAGACAAGGTGAGAGCTACAAGGAGTGCAGGAGAGCGTGTGGTGTGGAGGGTTTGCAAAATTAAATCAAATCGTTGAGAAACGGAAATTTGAATTTCCGAAAAAGGTACTTGGAACGACTTCAGCTAAGCAAGCCTGAAACTGAAGTATGGCGGTAGCAGAGTAACCAAAAAATCGACCAAACCACTTGAATGCCGCTGCAAATGCTCAAGAAGCCGACGCTTTGGATTCACTTTTAGACAGTAAAGGCAAAATAAATTGCTACTCGTTCTATTTGCATTAGCCAAGCTGCAAGGTATTGCCGGGCAGCACTGGAGTTGGTACGACTGCAGTAATACGTCTGGTTGTCTGTTGAGCTGGCTGGTATGCTGGTCGTGTATGTCCAGTTCGTAGGTGCTCATTTGAATGTAATGACTACGGCATTGCCGGTCTTCCAGCCGGTGCTGTTGCCGCAGTCTTTCGTTCGCAACGAATCCGATTGTGTTGGTACACAATTGAAATAATTTCCGCACTGCCGGTCTTCCTTACCGTCTTAACTTACCTCGGTCATTGTCATCATCGCAAAAGTTTTTTTGCTGTATTTCGTTAAACTTCTTTAACTTGCGCTCAATTTGGTTACAACCTGTTTACTTGGTTTTCAAAATATTCGCTTAGTTTGTCATTCTGTTATGCTGCTTCCTCTTATTTCCTGAGCTATTTTTAGTTTGTTTAATTGAAATTGCTTTTATTATGGAGTAGGATAATTATTTTTAGTTAAACCTGCAAGAAATGTTAAAAAAAGTTAGTAGTTGTAGTGTGCAAAGACTATAGGAGATCCTAGAATTAATCATAGCTCAGTAAGGGTTCGGTGATGGATCAAGTAGTTAGCATTCGAGCTTACTGAGGCGACCTATATTTCCACTTCAGGTTTTCGGATTACTTAAGATGGTTTCCAACCAAGATACCAGTCTTAAAAGAATAGCTGAGTATTAAACCCTAGTGAGATATAACAATAGGGAATGCAAATTTCTGAAAACCGGCTGACTGGTTTTTCACGGAAACAACGAGTTTACAGACTAACAATTTTAAATTTTACTGAGGAACTTTCTTTTAGTTTACTACCAGTCGAATGACAAGTCATCAAAGCTCCTGAAACTGACGATTATTGAGGATCTCTCTACTCTTAGATTATATAGTGTTTATAGAAATAAGCTGTACATTATAAGAGGCAGCTTACAAATGATCTGAGATAGGATACAAGTAGTGATTTATAATTATAGATAGCATTATCTATTGACAAATAAATATTGATCAGCTATTTACTGGTGCAAGTGATAGAAAACTCATAAATAATATGACAGGAATGTATGATAAGAGACATATGACAAGTGTAGCATGTAGCATGTGACAAATGACTGCTGACTAGTGACTGTTGATCAGTAATAGCTGTACTCATTTCCATAATATGTTTCAACACTTTTAAAATCAAACATGACTAGTGACAACTGACACATGACAGATCAGCGACAACTAAATGCTGTCATGATCCTAACATACAAATATCCGTAAGTTCATCTTCCTTCAATTTAATATGGAAGTAAGTGCTTTGATTTATCCTATCTTGTAATCCTTCTGCTTAAACACTTCCTTTAAATTGGAGAACTTCAACCTTCACTTGCTCCGGTTTGAGCATTGTTGTTGCTCAATAAATATTTTGGACATTTCCAACACATAATTACCATTAATGGCCACTTGGCTGTCGCCACAGCTAAAATACTTGATACTAAAGACATTACTAGAAAGCGCTCTTAACTCTATTCAACCTAAATTTGACTGAAGACATCCACTAACTAGGTGAGGAAGGGTAATTGCAGAGAAATTGTATCTTCTACTCTGCTTTGGCGCACTAGGACTGAGTGTAACAATAACAATTGGGCAATACTGAGGCACTCAAATATAGTTAAACCAGTTTCAAGTATATGTGTTTGGATATGTGTGTATTGTAGTAATGTGTGAATTTCCTACTTAATTACAAGCAGATGACTTGTGAATGCTTGTGGTTTTTGCGTGGTCAAAGCTGATTTTTGGCAGTGACGCTGTGATTGCCATTTGCTACTCCAATTGCCACTGCCACTACCACTTTTTTCGGGGGCTTTTTGCTTAGTTGCATGAATAGATATTTGCGGTGAAGTGAGTGTGGATTTGGATAAGCATGCCAACTTCAACGTTTTTGCGTTACAACATTTGTTTGTGTTTGTGTAATGAGTGACTTTTTGCTCGCCGCTCGGCAGGCAGTCACTGAACTTCTACTAATCTGCACTGGAGCAGCGGCAGCGGCAGCAGAAGCGGTAAAATGTAATGAAATGCTTTTCAAATATTTCAATGCAGCCCTCTTATTGTTGTTGTTGTTGGTGTGGTGCGCAAAAACATTCACCGAAATAGAGTTGTGCGAAAAGTTTTCAAATGGTTCTTTTGCTTAACAACTGTTTGATTTCGGTATTTTGAGTATTCAATGTACTCGTTTGTTGTTGTTGCTGGTGTGTTTGTGTGCACCACTTTGAGTTTGAGAAATAATTACAAAGCAGTTGAGAACAATTACGAACAGCTTAATTAGCATGAATTACTACGTAGATATGTATGTATGTGACGGCGTGTACTTACGTAAGCATTTCTGCGATGCATTGGTAGTGTGAGAATGTAGTGGGAGAGGAGTTTAAAGAAGCAAACTATTTGAAAATCGTAAGCCAAAAATAGATTTACTGTCTAAATGTGGCTTCAAACTATTGAAATTTGATAGAAATTTAGTTGTTCGATTAGTCCAACATATGGCGCTGTATGCAATTTATTCCGAAAAGCAGTGAAATTACAGGAATTTTGAATTTAATATTTCATTAGAAATCTAGGTCAAATTTTTTTTATTTGTTAAAATGTTAATGGGATAATTTTAAGAAAACATTTGATTGCCAAATATCTCCAATCGGAGTTCTTGCTCTTTATTCAATGCTTTATAAAAAGTGTTACACACATCGGATTTAGATCAATGTGCCGTTTCGTTCGATAATCTGTTTCCATCTAGACGGCAACTTCATAATACCCCCTTCGTAGAAGCCCCCTCCTTATTTGCGAAGAACTCGGACAGGCGCTTTTCACAAGCCTCTTTTGAATTCAACTTTAAACCACCAAGGGCGTTCGCCATGGGCAGGAACAGGTGGTAATCACTTGGCGCTATGTCCGGGCTATATGGTGGATGCGATAAAATCTCTCATCCGAGCTCCCGTAGCTTCTGACGAGTCATCAACGAAGTGTGTGGTCTGGCGTTGTCTTGGTGGAACACTACACCCTTCCTTTTGGCCAATTCTGGTCGCTTCTGGTCGATCGCCTGTTTCAAGCGGTCCAGTTATTCGCAGTAGATGGTATAATTAAGCGTCTGGGCATATGGGAGCAGCCAAACACACAAAACCTTCCTGGCTGTCAATCCCGGCTTGGCCACAGTTTGGGACGATTCACCGTCCTTCGACCGTGACCGTTTTCGCTTGATATTGTCATATGTAATCCATTTTTTTCGTTCGTTTCAGCAGCATATCGCAAGTGTTGATTCGGTCCAGAAGGTTTTTTTGCTCCAAATCATGCGGCACCCAAACATCAAGCTTTTTTGTATATCCAGTCTTCTGCAGATGGTTTAAAATTGTTTGGTGACTAACTCCCATCTCCTGGGCGATGTCACGAGATGCCAAATGCCGGTCTAATTCGATGTTTTCCATGATTTGATCGGTATTCGTCGTCACAGGTCTTCCGCCGTCTGACTTATCCATGGTGTCGTTTTCTGAATCGTCGAAACCATTCCTCCGCAGGTTGAAGTGATTATTATTATTAATCTAACGGAACGTTTCTCTAGCGGATTTGCCTTTAACGAAGGAAAGTTTTAAAATAGCGCGATTTTCTATAGTATTGCCTGTAGTAAAGCTAGTCCCTTAATGAAATATGAGATGAAACTTTTTTGAAATTCTATCAGTTGATCCTTCATTATAAAATATCTGGATGGGCACCAAGTTGGAATTATAAAAAAGGAAATCAAACGAAATGTATCCGCATTTAAATATATATATAAAAGTATACAGCAAGAGATCCTACTCGTCTGTAAAGGTATAGAAGAGGTTTTTCGCCATGGCAGGAGGTTCCTCACGTCTATGAAGGTATAGAAGGTCTCCTAGCAGAGCTAGCGGTCTTTCTCATCCGGGAACATGCCATTTAGCCTAAAGCTTTTTTTCTAGAAAAGGTATTGTGGTATGTCACCAGAGCAAGATGTTTACTGTCTTCTCGTTTGGGGATCGAATAGCCTAATGTTTTTATTTAAGGAATTTTCCCAGCCGAACGTCTCGCTGTTCTTATTCTAAAGTTTCGACAAGCGCAATGGCATTTTTTTTGCTCTAAACCTAAGCCTAGTACTAACAAAAAACTTAAAGACAGCCAAAAAAAACCGAACTAAACGAACAGGAAAAGCTGGTAAGTTACTGCAGCAATGCGTTGCATCGACATTACAAAAACAAAAGTAAATAAATAACAACAAAAACCGTAACTTTTCAATACAATTAATTTCGACTTTTTTAACGAAGCTTCTTCCTTCCTTCCTTCTCCTTCCACTGCCTGGTAAATTCTTGTCGCGCCTTAACAGAATGTGGGTTAAAATTAGCTGAAATAGTTGTAAGTACAAATTAAATTAGACACTTCGAAGCATAGGCAAGCCTTACGCTGACATGCCAATTGCCGCTCTGTAGGTACCCCCCGTGCCCTCCGCAAACGCTCACCTCCTAACTTTGGTTGTACATTTGTCGCTTAACAATTTGCTTGTCGTTTTTTTTCAGCCTCCTAAATTAGCTAGCTTGTTATGTGCTCTTAAATGCAGCTGTTGTTGTTGTTGTTGTGCATGTTGTCGTAGTTAGTGTCTTTACGACTAGCATCATTGGCGTTGTTGCTGTTGTTGTTGCCAACTATGCAGCTTGTACTTGCGTACTCCACTCCAGTAATGTACTCGAAATGCGTGCCGTACTTGACACTTATTTGCGGCACTAAACCGTTAACACAGTGACAGTTGCTGTCAGGTACCGCACAGTTTTGTGGTCCAAAGAAACAAAAGGCCACACTGTATAGCGGGCGCAGGCATATATTTTTGGTACGAAATGTTTTTGTAGTTTTTTTTGTGACTTTAATTTCTATTTTTTTGCCTTTTCTGTTGGTCATGGGCATGTTAAGCTGTGCTCCACATTTGGGGTTACACTTCAATGTTGAGCTCATTTTGGTTGCTTTAGCCATTTATTTAGCGGTAAACTGTAGTTGGTTGTTGTAGTACCATTAGGCTGATGAGTGCAGAGGTCTAAGTGTGATCGCTTGTTTTTAACTGGAGCTCTAGAGTATTTTGATAATTAGATGTTTTATATTTGGTTAATGACCTACTTGAGTTTCAAAATAACGATGATATTCTCTGGGCCTGATGAAATTTGCATTAATAATGAACCGTTATTCAATAAATGGTACACTATTAGTACTGATAACTTAAAAATCTAGTTCACAGTAGACTTTATTTTCTGAATCCACTACTTTGCCCTTCACTTCTCTGAAATCTTCTAATCGTATAAAGATTTAATTGATAAACCAGTTAAGAATTACACACAAATTTTTTATTTGAGCGAAAAAAATATATTTTGATGAAGTATTCTTTGCAGTAATTACTCCTATCGAGAAAAGAGTTTTTGTTCTAGATTTCAATGCAGTCATTTATAGCGGCAATCGATCTCATCTATATTTTTACTCTCTATCTTAAGCAGTTAAGGTAAATTCACACCGCTTTACGACTGTTTCTAAGCTTGATTGCATTACCATGACAAGCAGAAACTACATGACGTTTCATTGAAAAGTAAACACAGCTTTCATTCATTCAGAAAAAGGTGAGTTACATACTTCTGGTTAAAAAAAATATAAGAAATATTTAAAGCACTTAAGTGAGCTGTCGCAATTAGTTTCCGAAAAGTGAAAGGTGTAAACAAAACACCAAAAGTGTTAATGGTTTCAATTGCCAAGTGCTAAATCGTGACTTTTTTTTCAAAAACAAAAAACACAGAACCTTATGAAAGCGAAGGTTGTCAAATGGAGATAATAAAAAAGTGGAATGCATTCCACTTTAGGTTTAAGTGTTTCTAGCTTAGTAAATGCAGCGGTGCATGGTGAGCAGCGTGAGTGAAATAACTGTAAGATCATGCATGTGGTGTCAAGCCATTAAGCGAGAAAAGCTGGAGAGTTAGAGGTGTTTAATATATACATACAGTTGAGGAAAAAGGTAAGAAAACCAGAAAAAAATAATTTACTGAGACCTAAAAGCTTGACTGCCAACAAGTGGGTGATTGATTTTTTTATCAAACGGTTTACGGGTTATCTCCAGATCTCTAGCAGTATTGAGTATTGTTCATGGAAGTTATAAAAGCGCTAGCTATAAAAGAAAACAAAGCGTCATATAAGATATACAAACAAAGCTACAACAATAACAAAAATAAAGAGGAGAGGAAAAGTGAAAACTGATATGTAGGCGCATTAGACTCATAGAAAACAAAATAAAAACATCAAAAAAGCAATGATAAGCGAATTTTAGCATTCAAGTGGAAATTGAAACAGAGAAAATAACACTAACAGGCTAGTAAAACAATAACAAGTCGTGGAGAAAAAAAAATTCAGCTTAATAGAAAGTATCACTTTCATTAAGAGATCAATAGAAAAATCGACAATTCACACAAATAACGGTAGTGTTAATGGCAGCACACAATCAAATGCAAACAATGAAGACAGCAATAAATAATAGGCACAAGTGTAGATAAGCCCCTTTTTTTGGTAAATATAGTAAAAATGAAGTAGATATACATTTACTTATAAGCAAGTGAGCCAAATATGTACTCACACATATGCTCTTATATTATATATATGCCGTGAGTGTTTTCTGCCAAGACTAATGATGCCTCATATTAATGATGCGCAAAGACAGCGTCTGATTTCAATGCGTGAATGTGGATTTCATAGACGGCGCTCATATTTCATCACATTTCAAGTGCAAAATGATATAAAAATGGAAACAACAAATGTGTGGCAATTAATAATGACAGCAAATCATGTGAGGAAAAAATATTCAAGGCTGTGGAGCCTTAAAGTAGGCTATGGAAAATATTTTAGGTATGGGTTAGAAGGGAAAGCTTCTGTCTGTGACGGAAAAAGCTTGGAATTTTCTATGACTCGGTCGGAATCGAGAAGAAAACCCATTGAACATGAATTAAAAAATATTTATGTATGTATTAAGAAACCAAAATTGTGAAAGCGTCATCTGTTGGGAGGGTCTGTCGGGCAAAGAACTATTTTCTATTTTTTTTTTAATTTTTCAAAGTTAAAGAAAACGTCCTCTCTGTCCACTTTTAGACACAAAATATTTAAAAACGACTCTTTCCTCGAATACTTCGATTTATTTTCTTTACATATGCAAAATCAAAACCCATAAAAGCACCGAAGTTGAAATTAAAGCACCCAAAAATTACTTAAAACCCAATGAATTGAAATAAATCCAGGAAAAAACATGAAATAAAAATAAAATAACACCAAATAAAATAAAGAATACATTTATTTACAAAATACATACATGCAACAAAACAACAAACCATTCAATAGCAACAATAATAACAACAACAAATGACCCGCGCTAACGACAAGTTTGCGGCAAAGTAATGAAAACGCATTGAAAATCAATTGGTCCACATAGATAAGCGCCATTAAAGTAAATTACCAAAGACATTCCCTAGATGGCAGTAAACAGATAGAAAAATCGAACACAACCAACATGCAGACATCAAACTTCATAAACACAGCAGATGAAAGAAGAAGAAGAAGACGAACAAAGATCACGCAGTTAAAGAGGAGACCAAAGATAGCGCCGAGAAAAAGTAAATTCATTTACTGCAAATATTTCGACACTTACGAGTGCTAACGGTACACTAACACACAGTCATTGCAGTGGTCCATTGCTACAACTATAAAAACAACAATAACAAAAATTAATGAAAATACTATGCAAATTAAATTGTAAGTGAAAAAGCAACGCTGAACTGACGGACAGCATCATTTGTAGCTAACGGACACATGCTCCCCAAGCGTCACAGCCACACAGACTTTTGCGCTTCACTCGTGAGTATGCGTGTGTCGTCTTGAATTGTGTGGCAAATAAGTGAATATATTAGGAAATTGTCGCTTTTATTACTGATTTCAGTACAGAGAAACAGAAAAAAACACAACAACAACAACAGCAATACACTGCCATGTGACCACAATGTGGGCGTGTACGCAGACAAATTTTATACAAATCGAATTCCTAAGTAGTAAGTCCGCAAACAGCAATTGAATAACTGTAAAACAGTCGTACTGACGACACTCAATGTGCTTTATATGCAAAATAATTGCGTGTACATGAATTTCGAGGAGTTCGATTTGATTTCGAGGTTTTTTTCCACACTTCTCTGTAGGGCGCATGAAAAATCGTTCACATTAAATGGCGGAAGTTTACGCATTCGAGTGTGCTTGTGGTGATTTTCTTGATTTTCTTCTTAGATCATCGCGTGGACAAGTGGTTTTTGTAAATTGCCGTTCATTAAGCGAAATGTCTTTTCATCGGACGTGGGGGAATGTACCATAAGAGTTTCGGCTGTTCTCGGCATATTTAGTGAAAATTTAAGGAAAATATTCGAGAGCAGATGCAGTGGAGACCGGTAGTGTTTAGGCGAATGTTGAAAGCCTATGTATGTCAGCTGTTGTGCTTATAGAATACCGAAATTTGTTAGTTCAGAGAAAATAAATAGATTCTGGAGAGCTTTCTCAATCAATTTTATAATTTATTCTGCTCATTGAAAGTGGATTTCTATACCTGAACAGTAGAGGCAGCACTTAGGGTATCAATTAGCTCGCTGTGCTTCGCAGTAAGTTTTAAATATTCACCAAGCTCCCTTTAGTAGTTGAAACAACACCCACGCCGTTAGTTCTGCTTTTCCCAGACTGGATAAGGAAACGCAGCGTATGGGTCTGGCGGTGAACAAGGACAAGACGAAATATCTCCTGTCATCAAACAAACAGTCAGCGCACTCGCGTCTTGGCTCCCACGTCACTGTTGACAGTCATAACTTTGAAGTTGTAGATAGTTTCGTATACCTGGGAACCAGCTTCAACAACACCAACAATGCCAGCCTCGAAATCCTTCTGCGCTGGACCTCTTGCCAACAGGTGCTACTTTGGACTGAGTAGGTAGTTGAAAAGTAAAGTCCTCTCTCGACAAACCAAAATCAAACTCTAAAAGTCGCTCATTATTCCCGTCCTACTTTATGGACGATGTCAACATCCGATGAGACGGTTTTACGGAAGATTTATTGTCCTCAGAACATTGTCGACGGCGAATACCGCAGACGATGGAACGATGAGCTCTACGATTTATACGACGACATTGACATAGTTCAGCGAATAAAACGGCAGCGGCTACGCTGGCTGGGTCATGTTATGCGAATGAACGAAAATGCTCCAACTCTAAAAGTGTTTGATGCTGTACCCACTGGTGGAAGCCGAGGAAGAGGAAGACCTCCGCTCCGTTGGAAGGAACAGGTGGAGAAGGACCGGGCTTCACTTGGCATTATAAATTGGCGCCAAACTGTCAAAAGGATGCGTGGCGCGCTGTTGTTGACTCGGCTACAACCGCGTAAGCGGTGTCTACGCAGTTAGGGGTTAGGTAAGGGTTAGGTGCCCCGCAAAAGATAATCCTCTTTAACTAGATGAAGACTAGACAATCATATAAGAAGTACTCAAATTTTTTGTCATCCCCAGCAAATGCCCTGAATTTCATGAGGGTCTATAAGTATACTCTTTAAGACCGCTTTATAAAAATGGTAAAGGAAGACTGAATTCGATTGTGATTCTCTGTTAACACGTGTCTGTAATCTAAACCTTACATTTTCAGTTTTCAAAGAGTTGTAAGAACATCTTTAAGTAAAACTATTAACATATATTAAAGCATTTAAATTTAAAAGTGAAAAGTTTAAAAGCGAACGTTTTTGTACGAAGAGAAACAAGTCGAGTACTTGATTTAAATATCGATTTTTCTGGTACTACCTATCGAAGTGAAAAATATGCTTGTATAACTGTCTAGCTACTCGCAAGTAAAACAAGTAAAAGCATATACATAATGTATTTGCATTTGCATGTGTTAGCGCCTAAAACTATGCTTCTATTGTGTGCCTGTGTTCCTCATCTTCCTGTAACTAACCTACACTTGCGGCGAATTGATAAATAGTGTTAGATTAGTAGCTTGAACTTTTGAACTTCCTTACTCAACACATTCAGTTAGTACCGTGCAAAGTGAATCAAGCACGAAATACACAGAAAATAATAAACAAAGCAGTGGTGGAGTATTGTAACACCTAAACATCATCCGTCTAACTCACACCTTTATATCTCTAACACGCTAATGTTTCTTATTCTCTAACTTAGAGTAGTATATAAGCGTGTTTAGCATATCCTTAGCGCACATCCTTGCCCTAGTCGCAGTGTACGAGTAGTGTGTCGGCCGAGTTTTTGGTATTCGTACAAAGTGAAAATGAATACAAATCGCCTATCGATAAGTGCTACTTCACGCTCACTGCTTCCTGTATTTGCAGCAGTTTCTACTTAAACTAATGGATTCGAAGTGGCGCCAGCGAAGAAGTGACGGAGTGTACACTTACGGGTTAGTGGTGCAAACTTTTCGCATGCCATTGACCTACTGGCAGTCAGTCAAGCGGTGCCCAGCCGGTAAGCCAACTAAGCAGGTAGCAGCTTTACCTTTTAAACTCAAGCAAAAGCATATAATTTTGTATATGAGAGTGTGATTACTTCTTACAATCAATAAACTTTAGTAGCAGTCATTAGAAGCTCACTTAAATAGACATTTAAGGCACCAACAACACTCACTTAAAGGCAGCACTCACATCAGCCACACGCCACACAACCCAAAAGCTTTAACTTCGCCATTTCGCTTTACCCTTAATGAACACATTTACACTTTCATGTTGTCAGTTGTGCATATTTTGCGCATGATATTTATCTGTCATTAAGTCTGCCGTCATTTGCCATTTACTGACATACCAACAGCGGAGCGCAGCGGAGCGCAGCGGAGCGCAGCGTCAGGTCGGCAGCGGCAACCATTCAACCGACAATTGAAATTGGCATTTCGACGAAATTTGCCATTTAAAATCGATTTCCAGCGCCATTTCGCTGGCACTCATACGCCTCCGCCACGCAACGCACCAACATTCCTGCGCTCACTCTGCTTTACACCCGCGCTCACACACCCGCCTGTGCAGTGGCCACCTCATGCCTGGCGCATTCCAAGATTTCACAGCACTGTTGGCCTACTTTTGCACTGCTTTCTGCAATTCTCCGCACTTCACAACGTACTCATAGTATATTACCTAGCGCCGCCATTTCCATGTTCTTCCATAACTGACTCGCTGGTGTTGAGGTGTGTGTTTGTGTGGGTGTGGGAAATTTTCAACCGCCAACTTGATAATACTCTCATCGTCTTTTCAACGCATCAAATGGGCAAATAAAAGCAAATTAACAGGTGAAAGTGCGCTCGAAGTGAAGAACACCGCTGCAAAGGCGCGCTGAAATGTGCTGAAAATGCGATAAGACAGAAATGGGAAAGTGTTTGGAGGCAGGTGAGTCGTTTAAACTCGAAAGCGTTTTCACGGAATTGTCTGAAATTGAAGGAAGTTGTCATTTGCAAAATTTAAATGCCGCGAAACTACAAGGAACTTGATGGACTTTGTGTCAATATGATAGATCAAAGCATATGTTTCTATAAGAAGCTGAAGCTGAAAAGACACTTGATCTAAGCTTTTAAAGTCCTTCTTTAAAATTAAATTCGAAGAAATGTTCTGAGGAATTAACGCTTCTGCCTTTTTGTCAAGAAAAGTGGTCAGTCCCGTGATTCCATGAATGACCAGTGATTCCATCAATCAGTGATGGACCTGGTTCTGCTCTCAGTGAGTGTCTTTGACTAACAAAAGCTCATTTTTACTGTTTCCTAATTATCTTTACACCTAGTGTCCTTAGTCCCTTAGCATTATTGAATCCGAAATTCATTCCATTTTGTGCTCGTCGAATCCATACTCAGATTGAAACCCAGAAATGTTTGGTATAACTTGATTTTAAAACGAAGTCCAAAGAGCGATCATATTCCAATAGAAAGCAGACCAGTAATCTGGGTTCAGTACCAGAAATTTGAACCAAAAAACCTCCGAACCCGGTTCTAATATTCAATCCGCCAAAATTCCAGGTAAATATAAGAGACTCAAGTCCAAAGCTCCTCTAAGAGCTCATGAACCATTCCGTTGCATTAACCCAGTGCGTCTGCCATAAAATTCATGTAGCAGCTTCACTAAACACCTGACAAATACTTGAGTTGTTATCGTCCTAGAAGTACCTTGTCAATTGCGTTATACCGTTTATTTTCTTCTAGCTGCTGCTTTCCCAACTCGCTCACTCAGTCATCTTTAGTAGCTATAACTATGCCAACTACTCTTCAACTGAGGTGCACATAAATGTGGGGGTGTAGCGGTAATTTCGGCATCCACCAAGCATTGACGTTGTTTATCGTATTTTTGTTTACTCGTACGAAGGACTCGCTCAAAAGATACTCGAGTATTTGAAACTTTCGCTAAGCGCCTCTACTAATATAGTACATCTACATAGTTGCGCTAGTTTGCGAGTGAAATAAGTGAATTTCGTTTGCGCCAAATTATATGCCACAGCATGGTAAATACTCAGTAGTGGCAGCGGCAAGCGGATTACCTTGTACTGTCTTGTCTTACCGGCAGTCAGACAAAAATCAATTGTTCCCATTATTATAATGAGATTACTTACCGACGCTGAACGATGGCTGACTGATTTGCTGACTGGCTGGTTGGCAGGCAGCCGATTGCGAGGCTCAACAGAGAAGGACGCCACGAAAGCAGTGAGAAGTGGTGTAATACACCTGTACTACCTGGCGCTGTAAACGGAAGGAATGCCTTGGCAGCAGCATTCCATTACAAATCGACAAAACGAGCTAAAGCTGCTGCTGCCGTTGAACGTTCGGCGTTCTCCTCGCATCACTCGCGTGCCGCAATGAATGAACGAATGAATAAATGAACTTAAGCAGGAAGTAAACTTGGTTTGTTTTCCAAGCTTCTTTTGCTCATTTTATTGCTGTTTTGCAACAACAGCAGCGCTTGAGACGCTTATGAGAAATTTGCTCTAAGTTTTTTATCATTTGCTACTCTGTGCAGCACTCCCTTTGTTTTGTTGCCGAAAATGTAGTACTTATGGAGGATTTTGCATGGAATGTGAATCTGGAAGTAGATAATAATCAGGTTAGTAGTTTGCAAGCATAAACAACAAGGTTGTACTGTGTGGTGCTGTTGGCGACAGTCGTTGGGTGGGTGGATATGGATGGAGAAGAGAGTGCTAAAGCTGCTTTAATTTTGTTATTAAACAGTATCGAAGGACTTTCTGTTTGTAATATGGTTGTTGTATTTAAGCACAAATTTTGTTGGTAGCTCAACAGAGTATTCTCACTTTAATATTTCCTAAATATAAAAAAAAAAAAATATTTAATTAAAGTAATTCAGAAATATGAATTAATAATGCAATGATTGATAATATAAAAAAATTTAATTTAATATTGTCACCTTTTTCACAACATCGCCTAAATGTAGGCAGCACTTTTTATTTGTTATACCAAATAAATAAAGTATAAATATAACAAAACATTGCCTACTTTTTGGAGCATTGCCCACTTTTTTATATAATACCTCCCCAAAAATAACCCCTCAAGCATGAAATAATAGCACATTAAATCACAATTAATCATATTTGCAAAAATATATACAACAAAAAACTGAAAAATATTAATTAATCATTTCTTTTATACTTTCAGGTTGGTACAACACAATTTTACCGCACAGCTGCTGCCAATGCCGCTAATTTATTTCTTATTAAGTAGTTAAGAAACGCTATTGGTTCGCAACAGATTGATTAATAAGCGCTTACGCAGCAAAAAATGGAGGAAATGGTAAGTCTCTTCTGAAAAAAGAACACTAATTTTTTTGTTATTAAGAAATTTTATTTTGAACTTGACTTTTATGACGCTTAATTACAAGCGCAAAATATGGTATTAAATAATTCTTTTTATAATATAACGTCAAAAAAATTGAAGGCATATACTAGAATCGGATTTACTTTTTCCACTCGCCTAAAGGTATACTTTGACAAAATCTTGTATTGAAAATAATGTGTTATAGCGCTATAATTTGAGGTTCGTACACTTCCGAAAGCTATATATAATTTTTAATCTCTGAAGCTACTTCAATTCTTTATCACTTCATACTGCCTATAAGAATACATTTTGTTCCAAGTCACAATCCTTTTTTGTATCCGACAAACATGAACTACTTTTTAGTATATATTCAAATAAATTTCGAGTGAAAATCGATACGACTTGTTGGCAGCCAATTTTCACTTTTAAGCAAGTTTATACAGGCATCACAGTCTGCAGCCCACTTTAAGCTGCACAATATTCAAGGTTGATTCCCACAAGCCTTGGAATCTTAGTTATAATTTTTTTTTTTTTTTAAAACTTTCTAAATTTTCTCTCCGTCGGTAATTGCTTCCGTCTTAGTTGGCGTGTGTCACCACTTTTGTTGTTGTAAATACAACAAAATATTTTGTTTATTTCTTGTCTTGAGTGCTTGACGTCACAAGACGCTTTGGCGTGTTGCCACGTTTCCACGTGCAATATTTAGCGAGTCTCACAAGTTCGTCCTTCACGGAGGCTGAGTTAATTTTCTGTTTGTTTTTCTGCATTCCTCCTTCCTGTTGTTTTCTTTTTTTTCGCTTCCTTAGCATCTTGTATCAATCGACACTAACAATTGTTTTCAATTTATTTCGGTCTTAGAGCGCTTCTCTGATAGCTACATATGCATACCATTATAACAGTGAAGGTATACTTTTAGGCGCATAACATACACGGCTGCAGCAAGCCTACCGGTTTTACGCATATCCAACCAAACCTTTGTAAAATTTCAGTGTGAAGTAAAAACAAGGCAACAACAAAAGAAAATCCTCCGCACAAGCTCCACGCATTTTCCAACGATTTTTCCACACTAATCCCACGCTTAGCGCTTGTTTGACTTGTGTGTAAAGCTACATAGCCCGGCTGACAGCCTACCTGTTCGCTCGAAGAAATATACTCACATGTTTGTTTGTAAATGTGTGTCACCCTGTGTCACGCCATTGTCGCGCGATTTTCCATACTTAAGTGCAAGCATTTCACACGCCTCCGCCTTGTAGCCATTATTCCTTTGAGATTTGATTTTCCAATATTATCACCTTGAAAACGCGCGCGTCCTTTGCTCGTTCGCCGGCATCCTTTGCAAATATTTGCCAATTTGTTTGTCATACCCATTGACGACACGGGAATTCACGCAGCTCCACACTTTAATGCAATCACACACACACACCCGCACAAACTCCTTCGTATATCCCGCATATTACTCACCCGAAAGCAGCTCAACGACACTTCGCATCCGCCCACAGTTAACGCCAATGTTTTGTCTAACTAAGTCCTTTGCACTCAGCAGTGATTTTTTTTGCACATCGCACTCCAGTCATCCCCTCAAAACCGGCGTGGCGCCAGAGCTTTCAGGCGAAAGTGCTATTTTTCGTTCGCTGCTGAATTTAAAAGTGTAAATTTCAAGTGTCTGCTTCATCACACTTCATCTCACCCCGCCGACATTGGCGGGTACTCAATTTTAATTCGATATGATTTTTCAAATCAACTCTTCTGCTTCTCGCCGCTACTTGCGAAGTTTTTCAAAATGCTTTTGCTACACTGTGTTGCTGGTTTTTACTGCTCACATTGTCACTTTGAAAAATTTCCACATTTGCAATTGCACTGACACTTTCTCTCTCTCTCTCCAGGCATTGCGCTCTTTGTTTTTGGTTTTTGTCACTTTAGCTCCTTTTTTCGTGCGACATTTGTCAGCTTGTCTTTGCTGGGCTTATTTGGGTTTACACACTTTAACTCCACTTGTCCAATCAATCAAACGCTCGAAATGCGCGCGATATGTTTGGATTTTGATTTTTTTTGCTCGCCTAATCTACGACACGTGACCAATTTTAATTTACTCTGTAAAATTAAGCGGTTAAACAAAATTAAAATGGCTGAAGTGGTGGCGCGTCGTCTCATTTTTTGGTAATGAAAATTAAAAAAGGAAGTCCATAAATTTAAATAATTCACAGAGAGTTCAAGAAGGCTCGAAAAAATTAGTATTGGTATGACCAACCTAAACTAATTTAAATTTAGGGATCAAAAGTAATAAATTATAAACTATTTGAGAAGTACAGGCTTATACTTCTGATTTAGTGAAATTAAAAACATGTCAACTAAAAGTATGCTATGAAATTTGATTTTTTGAACGCATGTGGGAATCCCTTTATAAAAGCAATATATCATCTAGTGCCTGGGCGGACCATGACAGTATTTGTCTACCATTTCTGATTAGTTTATCGGAGAGCATCCTTAAAAGACCAACGAATTCCCAACCATATGTTGGGTTCTTTACACTCTTCTAATTTAAATTCGTTGATCTTGGTATATCTCGGACTGATCATTCGACTCAATACGGTTTATACTGACCAATAAGATTGTATTCACTGTTTAGTACTGAATCTAGAGCTCTGATATGGATATACCCCTTAGGTTGAGGGAATCACTTACCTGACAAATATCAACATAGTCTTAAATGTGATCTGTAGATTAGTCTACAATGATCATACGACAGAAATGATCGCCTAGTAAAGCTAGACTGTGTTTTTAGGCTGACTAGACTGACTCGACAGAGATCACCTTTGGGATATTTTGTAATACCAACCATTCGTCTTACCAGAAATGTACTATGGATTTAAAAACTGACTCATGATTCAACAAAGGACTTTCAGTCCATTACATATCTGTTGCGGCACCCAATTTTGAATCCCAGGTCCACAATATTTCATTTAGAAGTGTTATCTGCATAAAAACAATTCTTCTTTCATATATTCAATATACATTCGAAACTCTTGGCCATTTCAGCTCAGCCTCTTTCCACATGAGATCCACAAAAATCTCTTGCAAATCGTTCAACAGTGCGAATGTAATTAAGAGTTCATGTTCATAACCGCCCCACTGCACTCCAACACCGACTCCCAGTGACGCATCTAACAAACCAGTTCGCCAGCAGAGTCACCACCACCAACCGCGTTCAATGACCATCGGACGCTGCTCTGCAAGCGTTGAATCGAAATTGCACTGGATTACCTTGAATTAATCAAATAAATTCGTTGATTTCCGCTGGGCGAATGCAAAAATGCATAAACAAATTATTTGTGGCACTGATTAATCACTTAACAAGGCCGACACCAGCGATCGTGGCTTCGCACGCTTGTTACGGCGGGGCAATAAAAAAGACGGCGCGAAGAGCACACATAAAACAGACTGGCACTCACTCGGTATCTGTTGTAGCAGGAAGAGCCAGGCAGATATGACCACTGTGTGTGGCAAGTTGGCGGCACAGCCATGAGATCAAGCGAGGCGCTGGCTTGCACAACCTGCAGCAAACCCTTGAGCCTGGGCATACCTTTAAGTGCTTGCTTGTTGTTATTATTTCATTTATATGCATTGCTGTTCGTTGCAGCGCATTCTCAAGCGCCGCTGTTGCCTGTCAGCTCCTATAAGCTAACAGTACGCTTGGCTGAGCGTTCGCGGCGAATTCATGCATGTGCATTTGTAGCGCAGACGCTCAGTTGTAAGCGAGCAGCCGCAGTTATTTCACACATATCTGCAGATAAATTAGCTGCAACAGCTACACAGCCAACAACAACGAATACAATTTCGTAATGTATTCATATCATTTGCGCTGGTTGTCTGCAATCGCTTTGTTGTTGTTTTTGTTGTGCGCGCCATAGGATCCTTTACACAACGGCTAATTTGCATCGATTGCTCGCATGCCGGCTTTGCGCTTGTCTTGCCAGACTCATGTCGCAACTTGCAAATGCAGCGAATTAATTGCTCAGCGGGCGCAGTGGAGGGCAGGAAAAGGTACATGTGGAGTGCGTATTTCCAAATTGATACGGATGTACATTTACAATTCCAGATTTTCCATATTTTTCGCTCAGCTACTGGCATTTTAAGACCTACTCTGTATATATTGTTGCTGTTGTAAGTCGGATAGTACTTGTACTCGAATTCTCAAAACGGATAAAGTTAACCTTTATTCGCGATTCGAAGAGATAGAACCTATGATCTGTGTTATTTTGAGTTTCAATTGAAAGCTAGCTTAAAGTTGAAGGTTCGAAATTTTTGGAAACCTTATTAATAAGGTTTGATCTTGCAAGCTTCCTGCCTAAGTCTGACATAAAACCCTATAACCGAACTGACTACCTTGTTAGTCTTTTAAAAGCACTATCTATGTGTGACTGTCTCGATTGAAGTCTATCAAGCTTATTGTATGTATTGGCGTGGAAACCGTTTAGCCGGTTATAGCCAAATCGATGATAGCGCGCCAGTCCTCTCGTTACCTTGCTGTTCGGCGGCAGTTGGAGATCCCAAGTGTAACCATGTCGCTCTCCACCTGGGCCCTCCCACGGAGTGGAAGCCTTTCCCTTCCTCGGCTTCCTCCGACGGGTACTGCATCGAACACTTACAGAGCTGGAGTGTTTTCGCCCATGACCACATGACCATGAGCCGCTGTCTTTCGCTGAACTATGTCGTATATAACACGTACAGCTCATCGTTCCATCGTTCCTAGTGTCATCTCATCTGATATTGACATCGTCCAATCTTGTGCACCATCAATCAGGACGGAATAATGAGCAACTTGTAGAGTTTGATTTTGGTTCATCGATAGAGGACTTTACTTTTCAATTGCCTACTCAGTCCAAAGTAGCACCTTTTGGCAAGAGTGATTCTGCATTGGATTTTGAGGCTGACATTGTTGGTGTTGTTAACGCTGGTTCCCAAGTAGACGAAAGTATCTACGACTTCGAAGTTCTGACTAACAACAGTGACGTGTGAGCCAAGACGTGAGTGCGCTGACTATTTGTTTCATGGCAGGAGATATTTCGTCTTGTCCTCATTCACCACCAGACCCATACGCTTCGCTTCCGATGATATCAATATCATCGGCGTACGCCAGCAGCTATACGCTTATAGAAGATTGTACCTTCTTTATTTAGCTCTGCAACGCGTATTTTTTTCCCAGCAATAGATTGAAGAAGTCACACGACAGTAAGTCATCCTGTCTGAAACCTCATTTGGTATCGAACGGCACAGAGAGGTCCTTCCCGATCCGTACACATCTTTTGGTGTTGCTCAACGTCAGCTTATTAGTTTTTCAGGGATGGCTTTAACTTATTAGTCCACTTAATTCTGAGCTTCCGATGATTTGAATGAATTAAAAGTGATTCACACACTCAATTTTTAGATTCTTTTCAATACCTTGTAGAATATATGGGTTCCAGAGGCTTAGGTCCATTAATGATAGTCACTATAAAATGCTGAAAATTGCTTTAGCCACACTTTTATCCTGTTTTCCTCGTCTAAAAATTAATTCCTGGGCGTAGAGTTCTCATTTGGGCTGTATTTCGGACAAATGAAAGAGTTTTTACATGGTAAAAGATAGTTGGATGTTACTTTGTTGATGAATATAGATACTATTTTAACAAGTAAGGAAAGGCTAAGTTCTATATAGTTTTATTGCTATATTTTTTTTTATTAAGAAAACACACAATTTGACCCATATATTCGGCATAAATATATTTCACATATTAACCTATTTATAAGCTATTAAGCTCATCCTATTTTTGAAAATATAATTAGGTATTCTCATATATTCACATATAAGGGAAGTTATGACCCGATTTTAACCTATTCTGATACAGAGACACACTATTAGAAGAAAAATATTTCCTCTGAATTAAATTAAGATAACTGAGAGATTTACCGAAATTTTCGGTGAAAAGTTACCATGGGGCACTGAGTTCTTCATTTTCGATATCCGGGGCATTGAAAAGTTATAGTCCGATTTCGACAATTTTTTCACAAGTGATGCCACAGATCATATACAGTATTTGTGTAAAGTTTTATTTCGCTATCTTCATTGGTTCCTTATGTATATATTACAAAGTGAAGGAATAAGAAGAAATTCAAAAATGAGTTATATGGGAAGTTGTCGTGGTTGTGAACCGATTTCGTCCATTTTTTACACGTATCATCAGGGTGTCAAGAAAATATTATATACCGAATTTCATTGAAATCTGTCGAGTAGTTCCTGAGATATGGTTTTTGACCCATAAGTAGGCGATGCCACGCCCATTTTCCATTTTGTAAAAAAATCTCAGTGCAGCTTCCTTCTGATATTATTTCTGTGAAATTTAGTGTTTCTGACGTTTTTCGTTAGTGAGTTAACCCACTTTTAGTAATTTTTAACCTAACCTTTGTATGGGAGGTGGGCGTGGTTATTATCCGATTTCAACTATTTTCATGGTGTGTGGTGAGGTACGTAGGAGAACCGACTGTAGAAAGTTTGGATTATATAGTTTCATTGGTTTGCGAGATATATACAAATAACCGATTTGGGGCCGTGGCCACGCCCACTTCCCCAAAAAAATACATCCAAATATGTCCCTTCCTAGTGCGTTTCTTTATTTCAAATTTTACTTTTATAACTTTATTTATGGCTTAGTTATAATCTTTATAAATTTTGGTTTTCGCCATTTTGTCGGCGTGGCAATGGTCCGATTTTGCCCATTTTTCAGCAATCTCCTCAGGGTGCCAAGGAATACGTGTTCCAAGTTTCGTTAAGATATCTCAATTTTTATTTAAGTTATCCGCTGCTCGGACAGACGGACGGACGGTCAGACAGATTTCAACTCGCCTCGTCATCCTGATCATTTTGATATATATAACCCTATATTTAACTCGTTTAGTTTTATGACTTACAAACAACCGTTATGTGAACAAAACTATAATACTCTCTTAGCAACCTTTGTTGCGAGAGTATAAAAAGAAGATTTCACCATTTTAAATGATCGAGGAATACTATTTCTCTCTCTTTCATCTCTCATTACCATTTATGGACAAAGCCATGACCAGCTCCGATTGTGTTTACAGAAAGCTGTAATTTAGTATAGTGTGGATACGATTCTCATTAAATTCTGATATATCAACATTTATGACATAAACAGTGAAAATCGGCGACTTCATCCGAATATAAAGTTGTAAGAACGGTTTTTCCACTACCAGTCTGATAAGATCTTTACAAGTGATACCCACAGCTTTAGTGCGCATTCAGCACCTTCAGCAGACACACAAAATATACTTTACTGTTAAGCGCAGTTATATATAAGTATGTAATTTTTCACGAAACCAAAAACAATAAATTAAACACAATTAAGTACCTTTCAACGCCGCTAAGTAGCAGGAAGCAGAGAATAAAATAACTAGAAATTACAAATAAATAGTAAAACAAGAGGAATTATGTAAACTAAAAACACAAAATTATGCTTTCAACGAGAACAATGCGGAACCAAAGCAACGCTGATGCTAACACAACACAACGAGCGTCAACAAGAGAGCGCTGGTTAAACGCGCTATGTGCACCACAATGTGGCAGGCAGAATATGTAAATTTTCAATTTATGAAAATTTCAAGACCGAGCAACTCAACGAAAGTTTTCATATAATGCAAGTGCATTTGGAAAAGCGGAAAATTGTGGCATAAGAAAATTTACAAAATTAATTATAAATGCCGGAAAAAAATTAGTATGCATATGCGGCATATGCTTGTGTGTGCTTGTGTTGTTGTGCATGAAAAATTAAATAAAAGCATTTAAACAGTTGAAATGTTGATGAAGTTGCTGACAGCCGCCAAGAGTTGCCTACTTCCGTTTCGCTTCAATTTTTATTTCATTTTAATTAATATGTTCTGCATTATGCTAGCTTGTTGTTGTTGTTGCTGTTATGAGTTTTGCTCGACTTAATGCAGCGAAGCGCAGCAAATGCACAGCATAAATTTACAACATTTGAAATTCTTTATCAGCAACAAAGCATCTGTGTAGATGGTGTGGGTGTGTTGCGGCGACATGTTGCTAGCAACAATGTTGCGTTGATTATGTAGCCACGCGCATTTTGTTGTATATAAATGAGTTTTTATATAATAATAATTAAGACATTATAAATCGTTGTTGATAATAATGCAAAATAGGCGGATAAGACTTTGTTTTGAAGCAAATGCGCCGTCAGTATTTTGATGTTATTAAGTGTTGTCTATTAACTTGTGGCATATACTATGGCAGTGCAACTTACGTGGGAAACAATTAGTAAGAAATTAATGTGTATATGTAAATCGTTGCTATCGGTGAGTGTAATTAAGAAAATAAATGCTTGAAAGCTTCCATTTATGCATTTTTTATACGCAGTTCGAAAGCAACACAAATACAAATACAAAACTCCGCTCCATGCATAACTCTAAATATTTCATTTAGATTTATGTTACTCTTGTCTAAAAAAAATATCCCTTATTAAATTGATTTTTTTACTAACGAGCAGCCATTTGGTTGGCATTTGTTGCCGACAAGTGCTTGCACAAATCTGCAACGCTCACGAATTCTTCCATGCTATGCGGCTACACAACGTTAATGTGGCGCTGCCAATGCTTTGTGGCACCTTTCGCGCACTGTCAGGCGCATAATTCAGCTAACTGTTAAATTTAAATAAATTGTGCTTAAATTCAAATGTTGCAAGTGCACCCCTTGCGCTCTCTCCACAACGCGCTCCACCGTATGCTTGCGCTTCCCAACCTCGTTAAAGCAATCAATTTTGTCTGCCAAAAAAAAAGAAACGAAGAAACCTCGTCTGCTTGCCGCTGCTGCTGCCCATTAAATCACATTAAAAGGCCTTTAAGATGTGCATTAAAAAGGGATTAGAATTGCATTTAAAGTGGCGGCAAATTGCAATATAGAATGGTCGGCAGCAGCGCAGCAACAGTCAATAGGTCGTGACTGCAGTTCGACACAAATCTACGACGGCGCGCGTGAAAACGTAAAGCTCTCGCCCCCTCTGATGAATGAAAAGTGTTTGCGACTTAAAAATTGTCGAAAAGTAATAATTGCACAATGGCAATAAAACGGCGATGTGTATTTTCGATATATACTTTATGGGTGAAGTGTGAAAAGCGGCGCTGCATTGGAGGTCCGCTGTATGAAAAAAAACTGGAAGACACTGACGGAAACTTTGATTCGAAAATTGTAGTGTATAGTTGTGTCTTCAGTAAGTTAGGGGTTCCTATGAGGGATCGATCTTTACAATAATGTATTACCGGAAGAAATTTAGGGCTCACTGAGTCAAAAAATGCATCTCCAAATATTTTCACTTAACCTAAAAAGACATCAGAGATCTATGCATCTTAAGTCTTTGGATTCTAAAAGCATGCTATAAGACCATACTCTTTCTGTCCACTCTTATCTAACAAAAGTTACACCTTAAGCTGAAGCAAACTAAACCGACTTCTAACTTCGAAATGAAATTCGAAATGTTACCAATTTCGCACGAAACGCATACAAGAGCAATCACACGGCTCGCTCGTTTGCACGTACCGTAATTCAGACACTTGTGTCTAAGCGACAGCAACTGCAACATTATTGCACACTCACTCGCTCACTTGTGCACCTTAAAGTGGCAACTCGCGACGCCTAAATAGGATGGCTTGGTCCTCGCGCAGCAGGGCCGCATTTGTCGTCATCGTTCGTCGAACATTCATTACCCGGGCAGAAATAACGAATTACTATCGAGGGTAATCATTATCCAAAGTAGTCATTCACTTATGTAGCACCAAAGAATCGAAGCAGCAAAAGCGCGGTTTGCGCAGACGCAGAGAAGAGGAGACGTACACTTTGTAGACTGACTAACTGCATGTATGTCCGTGTATTTGGTGCGCTTGCTCGACTGCCTGCCTTTCTGATTGCAGCAGCCAAAGCTGCAGTAGTCGTTATAACTCGACTGCAGTCCGGGAGATTGCCGCGCGGTGCGAAATGTTTGAGCGCGCGCAACCTGCAATTACCATCGCCAGTTGTGATAGCCGCCTCAATGCAATGCAATTCGCTGACTTGCTGACTCGCCATGGCGCATTGACTTGTTGGCCTTCTACCGCCAGCTTGGCTGCACTTCCGTCCAATTTCGATTGCCTTGCCTTCGTCAAGCGTTCCAATGATGCCGTTCTTTTGGCTCTACGCTGCATTCCGTGGCATTCGACGCCATCTCGGTGCGAATGTCCACTTGTCTGCATTGCTGCTTGACTGCCTGGCTGCCTACCTCTCGGGCTGTCTGATTGTCTGCACTGCTTGCCTGTTTTGAATTGGATTTGAATTGAATTCTTGGATATGCATTTGATTGCCTTGTTTTGTTGTTGCTGTTTGTCGATTAACCGGTCCGCTCTTGCGCCATTCGATGCCGCGGCATTCTCGGCACGTTGCTTTTTCACGCTTTCCACATGGTTGGCATTTTTTAATCCTCATTTTTACTCGTTGTGTTCTGCCTCGCTTGTGGATGTTTCTATTTAGTGCTGCGTGCTGTTTAACAAATTATGCAGATTACTTAATGTGGAATTTTTCGATTTCATTTGTCGAATGCGTTTCGATTTACCATTGCATTGATAGCTTAATCGAATAATTTGATAATTGTGTGCATTAATTGAGCGCCGGGTTCCGGTTAACCTGTGTATTCGGTGGCGTTTAATGAGGTGCAACGATTTGATAATAAGGAACCCTTGAAATCATAATAAAACATTTCTTTAGATGACAATCTTCAGTTCAAATAAACGTACAAACTTAACGACTCAAAACTAATACCTTGAGCAACAGCAAAAGCTCCGTCATGATTGGGAAGGACCTCTCCGAGCCGTTCGATACCAAACGAGGTTTCAGACAAGGTGACTCACTATCGAGCGACTGCTTTAATTTAATGTTGAAAAAAATAATACGAGCTGCAGAGCTAAATAGAGAAGGTACAATCTTCTACATGAGTGTACAGCTGCTGGCGTACGCCGATGATATTGATAGTTGACAATCATAACTTTGAAGTTGAATATAATTTCGTATACCTGGGAACCAGTATCAACAACACCAACAATGTCAGCCTCGAAATCCAGCGCAGAATCACTCTTGCCAACAGGTGCTACTTTGGACTGAGTAGGCAATTGAACAGTAAAGTCCTCTCTCGACGAATCAAATCAAACTCTACAAGTCGCTTATCATTGGCTACGGCGAATACCGCAGACGATGGAACGATGAGCTGTATGAGTTATACGACGACATTGACATAGTTCAGCGAATAAAAAGACAGCGGCTACGCTGGCTAGGTCATGTTGTCCGAATGGACGAAAACACTCCAGCTCTGAAAGTGTTGGATGCAGTACCCGCCGGAGGAAGCCGAGGAAAAGGAAGGCCTCCACTCCGTTGGAGGGACCAGGTGGAGAGCGACCTGGTTACACTTGGAATCTCCAAATGGCGCCGAACTGCGAAGGAAAGAGAGGAGTTGCGCGCTCTCATCGATTCGGCTATAACCGGCTAAACGGTTTAACGCCAATCACATACATACATACAAAGAAAGCTATGTTACCATTTCCTATATAAAGCTTTGCTTAACTAATCTTAACTTGGTCAGTATTGACTTAACATAATTATAGTTTAAAGTTTGAACATTATTTAGTAAATTAATTTGACGACTTAACTTAATGTAACATAATATAGCTTTACGCAAAATTACTTAACTTAACTTAACTTGACCTGTCTTGACTTGACTTGACTTGACTAGACTAGACTGGACTTGACTTGACATAACCTAACGTAAATTAAATAATAAAAAGTTTTATTTTAGTTGTGTACTACTTTTAAGTAACGTAATTTAACATAAATTAACTTAACTTAAAGTAAAAATTGTTCTGACCATAAAAAAACTTAACTTAACTTAACTTAACTTAACTGAACTTAACTTAACTTAACTTAACTTAACTTAACTTAACTTAACTTGACTTGGCTTGGCTTGGCTTGTCCTGACTTGATTTGATTTGATTTAATTGACTTGACTTGACTTGACTAGACTAGACTAAACTACACCTGACTTGACTTGACTTGACTTTAATTAAATAATAAAAAGTGCTTATTTAAGTTGTGTACTACTTTTAAATAACGTAACTTAACATAAATTACCTTAACTTAAAGTAAAAAATTGTTCTGACCATAAAAAACGTAAATTAATTTAACTTAACTTAACTTAACTTTACTTTACTTAACTTAACTTAACTTAACTTGACTTGGCTTGGCTTGGCTTGGATTGGCTTGACCTGACTTGATTTGATTTGATTTACTTGACTTGACTTGACTTGACTTGACTAGACTAGACTAAACTACACCTGACTTGACTTGACTTGACTTTAATTAAATAATAAAAAGTGCTTATTTAAGTTGTGTACTACTTTTAAGTAACATAACTTAACATAAATTAACTTAACTTAAAGTAAAAAAATTGTTCTGACCATAAAAATTCTCACGCCGCCCAGTCTACTACTGCTGCATATCCTTAACACAGTAAACAGTTATGTTTAAAATTGCTCATCGATTTTGTCATTAAGCCAAGAATTTATCTGAAACAAATTTTTGCTCCTACACACTCTGCGCAGAACACATAAATTTACGACTGACCTCATTGCTTAACAGCTTGCAACAAATGTACACACTCACACACAAGCAAACATTAAGTTGCACATAAGTATTTATTTAACGCATGTGAATCGATAGACCAACACATAGACAAGCACTACATGCGGAAGACCAAATGCAATAACAATGTAAACAAAATGGCATTATATTGAATTTGAGGCGACAAGCGCACGCTGAAAGAAAAAGGAGTGAAGTAATGCATTAACAACAACAATAACAACAACAATGTCATCAGCTGGAAACAAGCGCAGAAAATGTAAGCTACATAACTGTTAACGACTAAGGAGTCGCCAGTAACGGCGGGCGGCCTTGTTGTATGCAACGTT
Organism: Zeugodacus tau; assembly: GCA_031772095.1. Classification (NCBI taxonomy): domain Eukaryota; kingdom Metazoa; phylum Arthropoda; class Insecta; order Diptera; family Tephritidae; genus Zeugodacus; species Zeugodacus tau. Next base: position 72,837,574 of record CM062652.1, on the reverse strand, counting down.
GGGTGATAGCTATAGCCTTTGTTGTTGCTATTGCTGTAGGTGTTGTTGTTGTTGTTGTGTTATTGCAGCTGCCACTTGGCAAGGCTGTTGACATAAACACAGCCAAGTGACAACATCAATAATTCGATTAATATCGCTTGCACAGCGACTGAAACAACTGGCTCACTGGCTGGCTGGCCGGGTGCTTGGCGGGTTGGTTGTTTGGCTTTGCAGCATGCAGCTTTGTTGCCATTAAAGCATAACTATGTATGTATTGTACAAGTACATGAAATAACAAGCAGCAATAAACAGTTGTGTAATCATAACAACAACAATGTGGTTGGTGTAACATTGGCCAAGTCAAGTCATCAGCGCAATAAAATCCAATGGCAGCCTTTGTATTGGCTTGTAAATAGGCATTGTTGCATGTGTATTAGTTAAATGGAGCAGTTGCTTGGCAACATGCAACCCAAGGACTTGACCCGATTGCAAGTATATTGTGGCAATAGTTCTCCTTGAAACCAGGAGCTTCATACCCAGACGCGGAAGTCAAGTGTCAGACTCTGTATTACAGATACATATTAAGATCGCGCATCTACAGGAATATGAAAAAAAAAATGTAGTCTGAGTAGTCCATATATACCAGACAGCTGTAAGGATCAACTCCCCACTATTCTGAATCCCAGAGACGAGGTCAGAAAGCACCTCTTATCATTGACCTTCGGTTCATTACAGTAGAATCCAGCGGATGATGGAAATGGTATTGGATTGTGCTCGGTTTTCTAAGGGATCTAATCCTATAGGATCGACAAATTGTTGTATCTCAAATAGAGGGGTTCCTAAATGGAGAAAAACTTCAGTTCACTACGAGATCGATGTCCTTCTAGCGACTTCGTAAGGCTATACTCATCTTAGCAGTCTCGCAACTTTCGAGTCCTGCCACACTCAGCAACAATTTAAGCCTACTTCCATGCTTGTATTGTCGCCTTATTTATTACTGATTGTCTCTGCAACAAATATGAATGCATTATAGTCACATAATACAACGGAATGGGTCATGTAATGGAAAATATATGAAAATAATTATGAACATGAGCATGAGCATGTGTTTGTGCGCGCCATCTTATTGCCAACAACGCAATAAGCTATTAATTTTTTTTGTACTAACGGAATTGGGTCAGTTGGCTTGCAACAATGCAAGCGTGTTATTACACAAACGGCCAACTAACCAAATGGCCGACTGCCAGTTGCCAGCTGCCATTGTGAGCATTATTACGTCGCCTGTTGTCATGTGTAATTGCAAATGTAATTGTAATTGCGATTGTTGTTGTTACAGTAGTTGTTGCTGACACATTTTATTCTTATCACATTGTGCGAGGAAAGCAAATGTTGCAAGCAATATTGTAGGAAGTGCGGCTGAAGGCAAAGAGTGGGCGCGGTAAAGCAGCTGAGGTATTATTACTCACATGTGAAAGCGAGTGTTTTTGTTGACGCTGGGAAAAAATATGAACGACGGAAAAAAAATTCCAACAATGTTGCCAACAATATTAACATAAAAATTTTATTACATTTTATTACTGCAGCTGCAGTGCGGCATGGTGTCTATGTAGCCGCATGCACCACATGCCACTCAACAAGTGCGCTCGCCTTGCCGCTGACTTAAAAACTGGCTCACATATTGCCCCTACAACTTGTTATTGTTGTTGCTGCATGTCACTGTTTTTTATGCATTGCACAAATTAAATTGGCTTTAAATTGACACCTCCGTTTGTGGCCGACACAGCGTGAGGAAAACATAGCTCAGCGTGGTGACCGTGATGGCCGGGAGTCTGACCAGAGTCTGGATGGGATAAGCTCTCTTTTTTTCTTCTCCTTAATTAATTCTCTCCTTGCTTTTTTGTCAGCTAGGTGGACGGCCAGAGGGATTCTGTCGCAGGCTCTGGACTGCCTTTATGGTTTGAGTATAATTTCATTAAGTGCGCTATGTTCAGAGTTGGTTCGGGGCTGCTTCGGTAGTTCTAGGGTTGTTGTGGCATAACCTCAAGCCACAAGATGTTCCCAAAGTTAATGTCTTTGGAGCTGTTTTTGTGAAATCGGACCTTGTATAACTGAAACTCAGCTTGGATCAAGAAGGAGAGTGAACGGAGAGATGGATAAAAGGCAGCAGTTCATTCTATATAACTGGAACGAACTTGGTTTTATGGTTCTCGACTAGATGCTTTTAGATTTAGGTTAAATAGCAACAACAAGCTGTTATTCCTTGTACTAAACTGATTCTAGTTAGAAAAGTTGGCCCCAATCAAAACTCAGCATCGTGAAACATAAGATCTGGATGTAGAGTTAACTTCTTTGTATAGTTGCATTTCATACCTCAGATATTTCATCGTCCGACATCCACTATACTTACCTATCTACCTCAGATACTGAAACAGCTCTGAATCGAAAGAAAGTGAAAAGCGCCGACTGTGACAATAACAAGATATACAAATATATAGATATATGAAACTATGTGCCACTGTTATTATGTAGGACGACTGTGGTCGTGTGACACCGCAGACACACCGCCCACTTGCAGTCACTGCATTGCGTTTTCCACTCAAGCGCTCGCCATCCGCTGCGGAAGTTTAATTTAAGCATTTTAATTAAGTTTTCAGTTCATTCGCGTTTCTTTGAAAATAATATATACCATGGCGTGGTACGTACTACCTATAAAGAAAGCCAGGGAAATGCATTAAATACGCTCTAGAAGTAATGCATATGAAAGTAAGAAAATATTTATTGCATGAGAAAAAATATGTCACTGCAATATGCCAGCGTACAGGATGCAGGATGCAGCTTATTATGGATATTACCAGATGCGTAATGAAATTCATTCTGTTTAACTTTGGGACGTATAGAGAGAAAGTATTATGAAGGAAGTAATGAAAATAAATGCTTTCGAGAGGAGGCTTTAATGAGACTTATACTTTAAAGTGAGGCAAAGGAGTTCCGATACTACTTGTGAAGGTTCTAACCGTGGTTCCTATCGGTGGTCCCTCAAGAGCAGCCATATCTTGCCAGTTGCCACTTGTCGAAGCTTTTTGTGAAAAGACGAGTTAAAATCATATCAAAATAGTGGCAAACGGCTCTAAACCATAAAGTAAATTAACTAGTTAAAGACTTATTAAATCTCTTATTGATATAATCATTCTAAGTAGAGTAAAACTTAACCTAAAAGCATACTTAAATCTTCTGTAAGCACCTCTACTTTATTAGAATCTAAAGGTCTCACCAATTAAAATATCAATAGCCTCATTGATGCGCAAACGGTAAATGTAATCAACAACCTGTACTTACCACGCCATTAAAATGATGAAGCAACCCCGAAAATGGAATGCAACCCTGCCTCATTAGCCTCCCGAATTCGCGAAAAATTTCAATTAGAGGTAATGTCCGCAAATTACATGCCACAACGTGTTAAAAAGAAATAAGCAGCGCTACAAATGCAGACAGATGTAGGAACGTGCAACACATATGCTGGAAACAATAAACATTTTGTACAGAAAAATATTTTGGGGGAAGAATGGACAAGGCAAAAAGAAAGACGAAAATACCAGAAGTTTCAAATTATATTCTCAAAAACGTTGAATGTTTCTTTTTACCGACTTGTTGTATTTTTGGGCAGTGCCTATGTTGTACGTATAAATTATGTTGCACTTACGTGTGCTTGTAGCACTTAAACTGCAACTGGGCATAAAGAGTGGTTCGTGTTGCCACACCAGTTGCAACAGGCTATGATAACAACAACAATAACAACAACGAAAATTGGTGTTGCTGCTAATGGCGACTGCAACTGCCATGTTGCAGCAGCTATTGGTGGTGTTACTGCTGTTGATGGTGGTGCAACACCAACACCTGAAGCGTTTCAGCGCAGCGCCAATAAGAACAAAAACAACAAGATTTACCACCAGCAGCAAGAGCAATAACACTTAAGTGCCCCCTTCACTGTGTGTTGCATGCAGCTCCGCCCCGAAAATGTGTTGCGGCAAGAACTTCCTGCGCGCAGCAAGGCGTTATTGTTGCCACTTCGACGCGCTAGCGCTGCTTTGATATATCTTTTTTTGCAAAACTTACTGCATTTTTATTTTTGTTGTTCGGTTGTTGTTGTTGGAGCAACCACGTCGCTCGGCGAATGAGCGATTACTCACGCGAAGGTAATTTGGCAATTGCTTATTAGCGCAGTCGCCGCTGTGGCAATACAAATGCCAACAGTCGCCTGGCCGGGCAGTCAAGCAGCCAACCATTTATATCACCTCCTTGTTAGTTAACGCAGCCATGCCTGAAAGTCGCGCGCGCGCGGCCACTACTCACACGAAGAGCGCTGAAAACAAGTTCGCGTCTGCGGCATGGACACAACTTGCAACAGCAGCGTGGCAATTGCTTTCGTCTCTGCCGGCTGATAACCAGTTATGCTCTTGCTTCTTCTTGTTCTTCTTATTCCCGATATGCACGTACTTGAGGTTTCGCCTCTTGTGACTTGTGGCAGTGATCAATCGCATCGACCATTTCGTCTGTCCGTCTGTCAGCGTCCGGGCCGCACCGCCCGGCTCTCTTGTCAAAGGAAAGCACAACACTGCTATCAGTGCACGTCCAACCAGCTGCATCGCATCGCCTCTTCCATTGCCTTTCTCAGGCGTTTCGCGCATTGTGGCTGCGCATGCGCACATTTCGCACAAATCGTGCTCGCCGAACTTGACGTGCTTGTTGAGTTCAGCACTGCCGCCGCTAAAGTGTCTGCGCGCAGTTAGTCATTTCATGTGCTTACTGACTGACTGGCCGACTCACTGATTGACGGACCGAAGTACCGTCGTCGGGCTGTGGAGCCTGGTTGCCTTCAGCGCATTTGCGCGGTCACTGCCGGGCGCTGCCACGTCTTCAGCAATCTGCTGGCATATCTGCCCCACCATAATTTGCGTCGTGGTGCTGCTAGCTTTCCTCGCTCTTGCCGCTTGCGTTGACCTTGCCTGCCACCATGGTGTGCTGTCGCTCCGCGCTCGCTCAACACAGTTGCAAGTTAATTTGCCATTTTGCAGCTCAAGCCAACACTTTTCCAAGACTGAAGCACTCAAATATATATGTTGTTAGCAGCAATTTGCTGTTGCCACTGCTACTTGAGTACTCCGGTGCTGGCCTCACAACAGCAGCGTTGCTGCGCTTTCCTTGTGTGTGTTTCTCTGTGTATTTATTATTTTTGTGAAGTACGAGTTCGATTCGCGGAATTACTTGTAGTCGCAATTTTTCATTTTACTTATTTGTTGTTGTTTTTGTTGTAATAAAAATTGCTGGCTGCAAAGTGTCGCTCATTAAGCAGATTTGACATATGCTGAGGAAACGAACGGATTTCAGGTTTGCTCTTGATATTCATGTCGAAAGGAGGAAATGTTTGAGAAGAGTGAGGTTTAGTCCAGAATAAATAGAAAAAATGTAGTTTGACTGTTCAGATCGCTTTAAGAAGACTTTTAGAATGGCTTTAATGTAGTATCTTATTATAGCCAGGTCCGTCTGCCTTTTATTTGCAAAGTCTCATTCTCATAGTTTATTATGGAGACCGAGACATAATATGAAGCTCTAACTATTCATTACTTAGCATTACTTTCTTAAATAAACTGGCTTCAACCCAAAAGGTTATTCTCAAGACCGTCAAATTCTAACGCAAATTTCATTATCTTGGATCCTAATAAGTCTCTCAAGCGCTTGTTTAGGCGCCCCAAGGGTTTTAGGAAGCTCAAGAGAGGAGATGAAAGCTATAACGGAGTTTTCTTATGCCCTAAAAGGTATTAAGGTGCCAAAGTGAAAAGACGAGAGCCATTACTACTTTCTTATATTAAATTATAATCACCACCATTAGAGAATATAAATGCTATATGCTATAAATATGATTTGGGAACCCCTGCATGAAACAATCTCACTTTTAATAAATTTTCATACTACTTTAATTCACGCATATAAATATTTAAATATTTCTTTCCAAAGCTTTCATAAGGCTCAGCGTTTCCCAACTAAAATTTAAAAAATCATAAACTTCAGCACCTACCCACTAAATCACTTTAAAGTCGCACATCTGCGCGCATTATTGCCAAACATTCTAAGTGCACCTTGATGTCGTAATTATAAGTCAGCTAATGAAGTGCCTTTTTGGGGGCAGACAACTCTTATATCACAATGAGTATGAGTGTGACTGAATGAAGGAGTTAAAGCCTTAGTCGCACACGGCCTGCCGGTTAATCTCCCAAGTCGCGTAATCAGCCAGACAAGCAGCCAGCAACAGCATTTTGTAAAATTCACTAAATGTTGCATATTATGAAGTTAATTTATCAGCGCGAAAGTTAAGCTGCCACACAAAGCTGCTGCTGTGCCACACACCAACAACAACAAGGTGTAGGTTTTCTGTGTTATTTATTTTCTAGCCTTTTTTGTTGTCTGCTTTGCTGGAGACAGCCGAGGAAGCTGCCTCATTTATTAAGTTATTCAAGGGAGTCAAAACTGAAAAGTAAAAGCAGGTAAATACTTAGCCCAAACATACACCCATACACTAAGCGCGCAAGCGGCAGCATTCAATGAAATTAACAGCAGCAACAATAATCGCTCGGCAACAACAACAAACACATTTTTGCTCACTTTAACTCTTATCCTTTAACGCTTCTCCTTCGCGCTGCTTTGATAAAGCGCTTCAGCGCCTGCTGGTATGCTATGTTTTTCGTCGCTGCTTCCTCAGCGTGCGCGCGGAAATCTTTTGTTTTCTTATTGATAAGCGCAAGTTTAGGTACGCACACACCTAAGTAAGAGTGTGTGTGTTTGTATAAGGTAGCAGCAGCGGCGCGAAATTGAAGGACGAGTAACAAAGGCACGAACAAGCTGCAGAAGAATGCGCACAATTTCATGGCTTTGAAAGTTTGCTCGAATTACTTTCGTATTGGCGTGTAATGATGCATGTAAAGACGTGGCTTTTGTTCTTCTGCAGACGCAGCACTTCTCAAAAGGTGTGCCACATTATCGTTGTTTGTGTGTTTGTTTAAAGGCTGGTGTGCGGTTGAGTGTGTTTTTGGCTGACTTTGACAATAATTGTAATCTGCGCAATAATCTGACCCAAAAGGTTTCAATGTTTGGGTTTGATGCAAAAGTTTGAGAGCGAAGAAATTGTCTGGCTTCTGGTTTTGAAATGTGAAAGAATTTGTGGAAGGTCCTGTCAACTGTAGGGATTTTAGGAACCCAAAGAATTATATGAGATGTTTAAAGGGTTCTTTTACTATTTTCGTAGATTGAAGGACTGATGATCGACGTTTTTTAGAAACATATCATCAAAGACTGACCGATTTTTATTCATTAACATTTAAAAAGTTCACAAACTCTATTCACTAGAATTTGATTTCCTTTTCTCTTCTCAAAAAGTAGGCCCTTTCGTTCTTATAGAGGGAAATATTGTAGAAATAAGCAACTTTATAACCCAAATTTGGGAGCTCGTTTGTCGCGAAAGTTGGTCTAACTTTAGCATTCATAATCTCATAACTTATACTCTCCAATCATATTACCATACTTCATGAGAGACAGTCAAAGATATTCCATTTATTCCATTCCGTTATTTTTTATCTCAACTGTGTTAATTATTGTATTAGATCTCCCTTTTCCATGACTATATATCATGCTTAGTAGATTAACAACCCCTAAATTTAAGAAAGAAACAGCCCGCGCCCACCTATCATTATAACTTCACCAAAAATTTACTTATTCATTTCTACAACTCTATCAAGTCTGTTTGCTCTGACTCATTACAACACTGAGTCATACCAAAATTTATTTTGTTCCACTGATTTATTGCATATCTTCACCCCATATTGAATGTATGCTTATTCTTATACTCCTGCTTGTATTTAACTTCCCCAAATCCACTTTGTTATCCTTAACATTTATCTTGAAAAATACACTAATTGAAGGGTATTAGTTTCTTAAAGCGTACGGAAAAATTAACTGGAGGAATTTCAACGCATAAAATATGCAAATTTAGGAAAGGGGGAGAAGCGGTATCGGAAGCCAGCCGTAAGCTACTTCAGCGCAAAATATTGAACTTTAAGCTACTTGTGCTGTTATCATTTCAGTAAAATTGAGAAATTTCAGTTTTTCAATATTTCATTTGCTGCGGGAAGCGATTTCGTTTATATGCAACTGTAATTGCAATTCTTAACCACGTTATACAATTTTTTTTATAAGATGCAGTGAATGTCAGACCGTGGAACTTTAGTTAAAGGTTTAAAAATGTTTCTCGATATATAATTAGGCTACAAACATGACTACAAATGATACAAGAAAGTCGTAAAAATACCTACCGAAAAGTTCTGTTATAAAATATTGTTTGATCGGATGACTACGACATACTATTACTTGATTTTTAGTAGAGTTTAAAGCAATCGTAGAAGTACGCAAGTGCCAAAATTCATATGAGGTATCGATTATCGAGTAGTGAGGGTTCTTTTAATTTAAAATGCGATCGCGGACAACTTCTAAAGTCAAGATCCCCCAAATGGTGGTCATAGATTATAGAGATCTGATGGGATTAACTGGATCTCGGATTTGGATTCAGCGGATGACAAATTTTTTTGTGTGCCTGTAGTATTTATGGCTTTTGATAGGTAACCAGCCGGCAATTACCTTCATTTGAAAATTTAATATTTATTGTATCTGCTAGATTGGTGTAAGACACACAAAGCACTCGGAAATAGAATCTGAGTCTATATTAGAAAAAAAATCTCACTCCTGATATAAAACTCTAGAATCAACATAGAAATAGTGATTCAACTCTATGTAGGTGCTTCAAATAAGGAGGTAAGTTACTAATGTATAATTATACATTTAGTTCATAAACTTTCGCTGATTCACAATAATAGATAACATATACTCTAGTCAGCGAGTCAGTACACACACACATCCATTCAGGACATTCAAGTTCCTCAACCTTTTTTTATCAACAACGTAACAGGAGACTGGGCTAAAAGTAGCTGAAGTTAATGGTGACGTAAGTGTTTAGCTGGAAACTAGCACCAATACATAAATACATATAACTTTTTCTGGTGTATAAGTGTGTGTGCAACACTTCTAATCTACACTTTGACAGCTCAAACTGCTGCTACTTATAACTGGGTATGCGGCGGAAGGGGGGCTTAAGTCGAGGCTAGTTTACCAAACATTGTTTTAGTGTAAGTAAAGCTAAACGCGCTACAACCAGCAGCCACCCATGCCACAACGAGTATTAATGTTTATAAACATTTCTAGTTATCCGCATAAGTACACATGTGTCTACACACATCCACACAATCACACTCAGTGACGCTGCCCAGAAAGTTTCACATTTTACAAGACGTAATTTGAGATAAGTCAAAGTAATTTTTGGCTAAAAATTTTGTTAACGCTGTTGGCGCTTTGTTGCGGCTGACTTTACGATTATTTGCCAAACCGAAAATTTCCTATTTCCTTCGAGTTGGTCTAGCGGTTGCTGAGGGGGGGGTGTATGTGTGCTAACAAACTCATGTGTACACTTGCAGACATACAAATATGCTCACAAATATGTAAGTTCTGGTTTTGTTGAAGTTGCATCGGATTTCAGTTTGTGGCACTATTGTGGCCTTATTATTTGAAGTGGCAGAAAATTGTTGGGGATCTAGTGGCAAATGTAATACTATACATAAGTATACAGATATGCGCATATGTAGTGCTCAATGTTATGTTTTATGGTAGTAATAATAATTATTTGTGATAGGAGGCAACGCGCCTGAGGGCTAAATTGGGGTCTCGCTAAATCAAAAGCATGTAAAGGTATTTGGTTTCATTGAGTAAAGGTTAGTTTGCTGTAGTTATTTTAGGCGTTGATATTTGGAAAGCTATTTGTCTCACGAGATTTTGAAGTTTACCGGAATTCGCTCAGCTTTTTCGGATTCCTACTAACCAGGAGTGAAAGACATAGTCTTAAAATACCTCGAATGATGTTCAATAGTTTCGGGTGTGCTTTGTTTTTGAAGCTCATCGGCCCGCCATCATTTTTACTGTTATTCACAGTATTGAAATATTTCCAAACTAAAAGAGATGACAAGTTATTCCAGCATTCCCTTCATAGCTGTTACATTGACTAAGGACTTGCTGTGGTCAACTACTCTGGAGCTTAAGATAAAATAAAAATTTCCCAAATTTTATGGAATAACTTCGAACCATTCGTGAGAAAGTTCAAAGTTCCAATTTATGTACTCTAACCTGTACAGTATCTTATCAGGTAAAAGGAACCTCTTTAGTAACCAATATTTCAAACATCTATTTGGTACTAAAGCGACGTGATCCAAAGCGTTTTGCAGATTCTAGTTAGGTCACGCCCCATCAATCGGCGTACACTTCGTAATAATTTTTTGAAGTGAATTGTTGTTTTTTTTTCTTTCCTATAAATAAAAATATTTTTATCAATTTCCTCCCTTTAATTTTCGGCTATTTCCTTTGATCTACGTCGCCGCACATAATTAGCTCAAGTAGTTATTCAAAAAAAACAAAAAATATAACCATTTGCGAAAAGATCAAAGCTCTTTTGCTGGCGTGCGAATTGCCAGTAAATATATATAAGAGAAATTTTTGAAAAGACACAGACCGAGTGCACGCGCCAGTTGAAGAGGCAAATGCTCAACACTCGAAAGGCTTTCGTCAATTAATAAGCGCATTAAGCGATCAAAGCTAAAGTGAGAGAGAAAGAGTCTTTTTTTGACAAATGATATCATTGAAGAACTGAAAATGGAATATTTTATTTAAATGTGTTAATTGATAAATGTGGGTTGATGTTTTGAATAAAAAAATTTATGCTAAAATGAAATAATTAGATAAAAAATAATAATGAGTTTTATTTAATGAAGCAATTTGATATGATATATGAAAAAACTGAAAGACAAGAAAAATATTTTGCTCTATTTATTTAATACTATTTTAATAATTATGCTTCCTCTTTCCCCTGAAAATTGGAGATATGCCGTTAAATGCAGCAACATCTTATAGCCTTTTTACACAGGAGCTAATTGTTCAATTAACCAGCCCCTGCTCGATTAAAACGCTTATTAAGATCGATTTACCATGCTAAATAAAAATCTAGATTAATTTTTTATTGAATTTTAATCGACTTGAAAATGAAATGCAACTCTGCGGCAAAGACATACGATATACGTTCTTTTTCTGCGATTGGCTGAATTTTTTGATAAAAAAAGCAAAGGTGGATGTTGCTGCTAAAAATATCAATCAACTGATGGAAATTACCAACTTCTTATGAAAGGCAAAAACAAAAATGCTTCACAGCTGATCGGTAATCGAGTAGCCGGCAGTGTTAAAGGCAAAAAAGGGTTTCTCAATAAAAATTTTGATTGTTCAATTAATTTGGCTGTCTAAAAATTATGACGTAATATTGTGAATTGAATCAAAAATTGTTAAGATTTGTAATTCAAACATAACTGTTAACAGTTTTAATAGCCGTTTTAAGGCTTAATTCTTTCATAGTATTCAAATTACAAAATGTAAGATACTTAAATGACGAAAGATATAAGCAAAGCAATCAATAAAATAAGCAAATTACAAATAAATATGCTTCCCAAATCACTTCTCATAAAACAAAAAGAAAACTGTAATCACGCTAAATAATTTTCATTTACGGTTAGTAATTAACGATTTTTCACGGCTTATGGCAGCAAAGAAACACTTTGACCAAAGAACAAAAAAAATTATATTGATTACAAGAACAAAAAAATTGCAATTTGACAATACGACCACTAGTTAAATTCTATTTTCAAGCGTTGCTGGCAGAGTTGGCAATTAGTTATGGCACAGCCTTTAAGTAGTTGGTAGTTGATGGTACTTAGCTAGAGAAAAACTGTGATTTTAGCTGAAAAAGTAACGGTTTTGCTTATTACTTATAACGGTTGCTGGTTAATGAGGAAGTTATTGACAGCGTTGCCATAAAATTGTATTTTCTGATGAATTAGCGATGCAAATAAAATTGGGAAATTTCTGAATTTGCAAGTGGAAAACTTCTGTTAAATTAGCAGACAAAAAATTAATTTGGAAATGTGCAGATGTTTTTGTGTTTAAAAAATATTTTTATTAAAAAAATATATTCAAAAATTTTCCCCACTTATTATTTGAAAATATTATCAAAATATGTTTATTAAAAAAAAAATAATTTTATCAATATTACCCATTAACTGCAGCTTGACTGTTCAACACATGCTATTTCATCTACTAACGGTAATAAATAACAGTATTCCAGCAGCAGAATCCAACTATTGCAGAATATATTGCATACTAATAGCCACCAGAAGCTGTTTGTGGAGTACACCCATCAGCGCTGGAGCAGTCAGTGATGCGCTGCGGCTCATAAACGCTTAAAGGGCGGCAAAAATGCAAATAAACATAACAACAACAACATACGTAGATTTCTTTTATGTTTATATAAATATGTAAATATGCAGCATATGCAGTCGGAGCTGCTCATTTGCTTGCCACGCTGTGTATGCGCACTTTTATGACCCACTGTTGTATTATGTGAAAAATGCAATTTTATTGCTTGTAAAAGTTGCAACGCGCAGCAAAAAGCGCGCAACAAATTCTTGACACGGCAGACAACAGCATTCCTCTATGTGATATATATACACATGTGTGTGTGTGTGCTTTGAGAAAAAGTCCAACTGCAGTGACAAACACTTTGACGCGTTTAGCTGCGCACTGTTTGGCTGACTGGCTGACTTTTTACGACCATTTTGTTGTATATTAGCTTGTTGTTTTTTTTTCATCGCTGTTGTCATCTGGTAGAAACTGTGACGCTCCACGTCTACACAGTCAGTCGCATTGTCATCATTTTATTTCGCTGTTGTTATTGTTATTGTTGCGCTTAAGTAGGCCTATAAAATTGCTTGGCAGCGGTGGCGGCGCGCAGTTATGTCCAACGTCATTTCGCAGTCATTCACGTCGCCACCGTCACTGCATTGATTTTATACGACTTTTAGTTGTTGTTGTTCTTACTCCCCACATTCTCCCTTCATGCTGTAGATTTGCATGCCGCATGATGTTTCATTTATGACTTGCTGCTGCAACAGTGCGCGCCGCTGAGATTTAGTTGTCACCACCGCCATGAAGTTGCCCATCAAAACAAAATACACACTTCCTGAAGCGCAGCGCAGACGCATACGTGTGGCATGGATGGTTTTTTTTTATTTTTTCAAGTTCGTCTCTTGCGTATTTTGTTGGTTATTAAAAATTTTATTTCCTTCTAAATTTACTGCAGCAACAACTGCGTCCAGTGCTGTTGTCGTTGTTGACAATGCGTGCGTGCAACAAAGTTTATTCCCTTAGCGCACTTGTGGCATGGAATGCTGGAGTATTTTTGTTGTAGCTGGAAGCGATTGCAAATCGTGGGAGGTGCTGTGCTGTGCACATATGTTGGAGGTTAAATTCCTCAAATGAGGCAAGGTGTAAATATTTAGTGGGAGCTTCCTCGGGCTTTAGAAGCATAAATCATTATTCTGGTTCCGCGCCGTTTGTTCTGCTTTTTCAAGAAGCGAAGCGTATGGGTTTGGTAGTGAATGAGGACAAGACGAAATATCTCCTGTCATCAAACAAGCAGTCAGCGCACTCGCGTCTTGGCTCACACATCACTGTTGACAGTCATAACTTTGAAGTCGTAGATAGTTTTGTCTACTTGGGAACCAGCGTTAACTACATCAACAATGTCAGCCTCGAAATCCAACGCAGAATCACTCTTGCCAACATATGCTACTATGGACTGAGTTGGCAATTGAAATGTAAAGACCTCTCTCGACGAACCAAAATCAAACTCCTACTCCATTATTCCTGTCCTGATGTATCGCGCAGAAGCGTGGACAACGTCAACATCAGATGAGACGACATTAGGAGTTTTCGAGAAAAAGGTTTTTCGGAAGATTTATGGTTCTCTGAACATTGGCAACGGCGAATACCACAGATGATGGAACGATGAGCTGTACAATTTGTACGACAACATTGACATAGTTCAGCGAATAAAATGATAGTAGCTCTCTGGCTAGATCATGTAATACGAATAGATGAAAACTCGCCATCTCTGAAAGTGTTCGATGCAGTACCCGCTGGTGGAAGCCGCGGAAGAGGACGACCTCCACTCCGTTGGAGAGACCAAGTGGAAAGTGATCTGGTTTCACTTGGTGTTTCCAGTTGGTGCCAAAAAGCAAGAAGAAGAAATAAATGGCGCGCACTGGTGGATTCGGCTATAATCGAGTAAGCGGTCCCTACGCCAAATATATATATATATATAAGTGAGTAAAATGAAGTTCTTTATTAGAACACATCACTATAACATACATACTTATCTTGATCCAAGATTATCACTGGAGATTCCATAGTAACTTGGTTACCGCAGTTTGTAATAAATGGTTCTAATTTTCTTTTAAAACTATTTCAATGCATTAGGTTTGTCAAAATTAAGGGATCCGTAGTACTTGGGATTTCAAAACCGAAGAATTTCGAAACCTATTGCAGTTGCATAAAAATTGTCGCGCTTTTCTGGAGGTTCTACTTCAATAAGGCTTGAGCTAGAATGATACAAACATTGCTTCTCCAAATAAAATATTTCAAGAGCATTTTAAGCCTTTTAAAAACCACCAAGCTTGATATTATTCCATCTTTATTTTGAGCTTTCATGGATTTTCTTCTAACGCAAATTGCGGCACGTGTGCCATTTCACTCAAATAGATAATTAAAATTATCTCAAGCAAGTCAACTACGCTTCTTTGAAAGCATTGCGTTTATAATTCCAGAAATTCTAAAATCTCACTTAATATGCTCTACAACGCTTTATTGCTTTCTTCTTCTTGATTATGAAATTCACATGATTAAGCTAATTTAGTTTAATAGCAAGTGGTTGATGTTGTTTGTATGATTGTTGTTGTCTTTGCGACATGACTTTATTTACACTTAAACATTATAGTAGGTTGTTGTTGTTATGAACACCCTAGCGCACCGTAATTGTAGAGAAGAAATGCTTAACCGTTTCCCCGGCTGCTACATTGGCGCAATTAATACATTAGATTGACATAATTTTTTTTCTTCTGATTACTCTTTCCCTTTTGTGCACTGCAGCTCACTTGCACTTTCGCTCATTTGATTGTCAACCCAACCGGCAGCCGAGTGGCAGCCAACTGGCCGCCATGTGTGTGTAATTAAACCGCAAAACACCCGCTGATGACACCCGCCGCAAGCATGAAATAATAAAAGTAAAAGCCAACAACAAAAGCAAGGAAAGCAAGCAGCTTTACTTCTGTAGCTGAGCCCAGCATTAGAATCCAACAGTTGCGGCGGCGACAACAGCAACAGTTGAACATCTCCGCAATTAAGCCTCCACAATGGCCAATCTTAATTGCCAACACACTCGCCTCTAACTATCATAATTTAAATAGCAGAGTTTTTTTTCAACTTAGCTGAAATGACAATACTTCTCAGCCCTCTTGTTTGTTCTTTACCTAATTGAGCGCTTGTTATTCTACTTCTTTGTTTGTATGCTTAGTTTCGTTTATAGTGTTCTGCGTTAATTTTCCGTTTTTTATATGCTCTGCTCTGTTTAACTCATATTTTATTCTTTTACATGTTAATGCCTTAATTGGCATAGTTTTAATCAGTGAAATTAGAGACGCTTAATTGTGAGTCGCGCTTAATTAAGATTTTAGAATTGCCTAAGAGTAAATGGAGTAATTATTTCTATAGAGAGCTTATTTTTTATTATGTGAAGTTGGAAATATAATATTTAGGGTCCAAAGCATTAGTGGATTTCACTTTAAAAGACGAATATTTTTTACTTTTTGAAATAAATTTGCGTCTTAATAGTTATTTTGATGAAATTTTTACAATAAGTTGTATATCTTAACACATTTTTCCATATATTAATTCATATTGCGCCTAGATGTAGGCAACTCATAGAAGTGTCATTGTTACTAAGGCAAATCTTTGCCTACAATTAGGGTCACATTTATCTATCCATCTGTGTATATCGTTCCAGCTTCAGCTGACATTAATTTTGTAGAAGAATACTTCTAAAAAAGAACAAAAATGTGATTTAAATTTGTTTGAATTCCGAATATGTAACCGAGTCTCCTAAAAGATCTTAGGAGCCAGATAACTAAAGGAGAATACCGAGATCTAAAAACCGTATAAAGCTAAGACATTGTATTTATTTGGATTATAATCTTAGTTTGAGACAAAGGTAATCTAACGAACGAAGTGAGATGACCGAAACTACACTAGGAAATGTCTTATAGTCCTAGGCCGAACGAAACGAAATTTTTTGGGACTAAAATTAGATCCCAAACCAAACAATAGATGGTAAAAATATTTTCAGAATAAAAACCAAAAATCTATTGGAACTCAATGACTATACATATATATTCTATGTGAAGTTCCAAATACAGTGCTTCAGTGGAGCTTGTTACTCAAGATTCTAAAGAAGGCTGTAGTTTGTTTTATCTTCAAATCCATTCTTAATTTGATAAAGAGCGAACAAGTGTTCGATCTCACCTTCCAAATCCAAAGTGGTTACAGAAATCCCCCATTAACTACTCGGTATATAGAATCATCCAGAGAGTAAACATATATCTTGAACTATAAAATTATACTTAAATCATTCCAAAATAACATACAAACTGTCAACAAACTAAATTTAAATGTCTTCATACACTAACGAATCTTGAAACTTCAAACAATAGAGAGCAAAGCAATTTAATTCACATTAAGCAACTGCAAGATATTGTATTTCACTAATTCTATTCTGCTTCACATTTTAATTTGAAAACATATTGAAAAGTCACATAAAAAGTGAAATTATGCGCAGAAAATTGCAGGCAGCCGTTCTCTTCTTGCTTGGCGCTTCCGCTGCGCACAAAAAAGCCCCAGCTCAAGCATTGGCAAATCAACGAATAAAGGACAGCAGGACTGAAATGGGAGACGGACGCATAGAGACGTTGAAAGGCACGTGAAAAACACACAAAATTATGCAATATGTAAAATTGCAGCCGTCCAGACCGACTGCTGGCTGGCTGGCTGGCAAGCTGACTCGCTGGCCTGGCCCGGCCCGGCCTGTCCATTCAATTATTGCTACGCCATGCAGATGAGTAGGACGCGTGTGGCAAATGCGAGCGCTACAAATATGGGAAGTAGGAAGGAAATGTGGCATTTGCAACCAACTACTTACAAAACAATACTTTTCCTCACTGCTTAGCATACAATTTGCTCCATTGTGGATATGAGTGTGTGTGTCTGGGGAAGAGCGTGAGGTTTTTTTTCATGTTGGTACTTGTCGCATTTTCATTGCCAAAATGCCAATTTGGCAATGTCTCGTTTGCTTGCCGTGCATAAATGAAAAACCGGCGGCGCATAACCGGGTAGAAAATACAAGAAGTTTAGTTACATCGAAAATTTTTTAAGAAAATATGGATTTCGAAGTTATTTTTTGAAGATAGTTGCAAGTTACAAGCTTTTTTTTTATTGATAATAGCATTATTTCATTACTTTCTTACTAGTTACAGACTAGTTCGACCAGAAGTAGTTTGTAACGCATTACTTATGAACTAGTTGAAGATCTAGTTTCTTTAAAATCAGTATATAGTTCTCATTCTGATTAATTATTAGCAAAAACTAAAAATGTGCAATGGTTTCAAACACATTACCTTACAACTAGTTATGGAACTAGTCTAGAAACTATCGTTTATGAGTAAGTTAAGGCAATAGTGGTAGTACCTGTAAGCTTTCCTTTACGCAAGACTACACTAATTATGAACAGTCACTTTCAAACTACTTGCAACTTCATAACCCATTACTTTGCAACTAGTTTCCTAACTACTTTACCAAAGCACAACCTTATGTGGAACATTCTTTCACTACTTTTTGCACCAGCTTATGCAACATAACCGTATGTCAGTTATTTACTTGCATTTGCTTAGTTGGTATACTTTTTTATGTGCCCCAACCTTCATATCTGATTGTCTCAAGATGTCTGCGGTGGATAATCTTGTTATCGCAAAGCGAAATTTAATTGAACAGCGACGACAACGACAAGCAACGACAGACGGCACCGCAAATTGTCAATGTGGCAACGGCGTTTTGGCTCAAGCACGCAATTCTGCTTCGTTTATTTTCACATTTTGACTTGCATTTTATTCTCTCTCGCTACTTTATTTTTTTTTTTTTTGTGTATTGAAATTCAGTTTTTATTCACCATTTGGCTTTCATTTGGGTTTTCTTTTGGCATTTGCTTCGCTGCTGCTTTCATTGCTCCTGAACTTGAAAGCAGCTCGTAATTGGTATATCAAATTTAAATTCCACTTATTTATTCTTATATAAATTTTCCTTTACAAATTATACGCTTTTGTTGGTGTGTCAGCGAAATTCCTGTCACATAACCGCCGATGACGCAACATGAGCGCCGTATGCGTAGTTTGAGAGAGACCTTACATAACAAGCAAATTATTTAAGTATGAGTATATTGTATATCAATGCTTTTGTTTTTGCACTTCATGTGACAAATTCCCACTAATTGTCTTCTAATTGATTGACAATTAGTGCTCGATTGTGCGTGTGTGTAGTTAAGTGTAATGTTAGGTAGGATCCTTTCCATACATTTTTGTGTATTTTTCTCTACTCAACTACTTAGCAAATGCTTTAGTATTGAATTTGTCAAACAATACCCTTAAATGAGTTGCTTTCTATTCACATTTTCTAGAATTCCACTGGTAATTTGATACTTTTGTCATACGAAATGCTTTTCTAGCTATTCAGCAGCTATTGTGGTCAGTCTTTGGGTAATATTTTGCATGAGAATTTTAGAAAATTGCCAATTTTGCATTTCTAGGTCTAGTTTTTTTAGTAAGCGAACCTAAGTTACATAGACTGCTTAGAACGGTTTAATCTTTTCGGTAAGTAATTACCATCTAACGTATTTTTGAGCCTTGATAAATTGTCACCTTTAAAGTCGAGCTCATTAAATAAAATCTAAGGCTCAACCCACACCGGATTAATCAGGACGTATTTTCTTCTCTGATGCATATGATAGCTGCATATGCGACAACCCACACCGAACAATACGAGACAAAAACGCATGCTCTGTTTGTCTAACTCACAGAAAAATACGTCTTTGTGTCTTATTAGTCAAAAATGTTTTTGACCTACCTTAGAACAGATTGTAACCACTGTATGTAGCTTCTTAATTCTTATTAGAAGCCAAATTCTATAATTACAAAAAAGGCTGAAGCTATTTAAAGCTGCAGCCTGAAGTGTAGTTTAATTTCGACTGCTAATTAGGGACCTCTACGTTTTAATATTATTTCCTCGAATCCGATTTGAACCTTGAAAAAAAGGATTAAAATCGTCTGCTATTGCATAATAATATTTTCTGTCCATGGAAATGAATTTTTGGAATCAGGTTAAACTAAGACTCAAAACATAGCATACCTTTAGGGTCCCAATTAATTGTTTAAGGAATAGAAAAATTGATAAAAAAACAGTTCTGTTAATAAGAAAAGAATTTTTTTAAATTAAATAACGTTGCCATATATTTCCTATATAAACAATTTATATAATGTATAATAATAAACAACTATTTAAGTATTGCACGCTAAATATTGCCACCTAATCACAAATTAATTTTAACTAAAATTCTATCTCACATCGAAACAATTTGTTTATGCAACCCACAGGTGAAATGGCAACTCATTAAAGTATTACAACTTTCTCAGCAGCCAACTTAGTTAATCCTTTAATTGAAATGTTTAAAATGCACAATTTAATAATTTTTATTTGTACGCCAAGCGCACTGTATTAACTAAAACTCCGATAATTATAACTAGCTGGCTACTTATGCAACACACACGGACCACAAACACACAAGCAACCTCTATATGGAATGAAGAAGAGAAGCAGGGGAAGCAGCAGCAGTAACTAACTGCATGTACGAGAGCAAGAAAAATGATTTAACTGTAGTTTGGCTTAGTTTTCGACCATAAGTACATAAGTACCTACTTAGATACTCAACCACAAGCATTTCCTCAGCGCTGCGCTGCGCTTCCGCACTATGCCATTAACTACCTAAATGTATGTATATGAACACGTGCGAAAATATACATAGGCACATACTACGTAGCGTTGCATGTGCAAAGATATGCGCTGTGTACAGTGGTGTGGAAAATCTCTTGCATGTCAGCTGCAAGCGAGTACTTGCGCGCTTAAGTTTCAACTGCTTAAGTACCAAATTACACTTACCAACCGCACACACAAACACTCACAGCCAGCTACTAACGGCAGACACTTGCTGTTAGGAAAAGTGGCAACAAAGATTTCCTGACGCAAACACATATACAAACTATATAATGTGCCTGCTATGTGTTTTCTAATGCTTAGACGCTTTGTTGCATTGCCAGTGTGTAAATTTAAGTGCGCTTACTGCATACTTCAAGGCGCATAAACTCATGTGAGGCTTTGCTAGGCTTGCATTGCTGTTTGTGCATGCGCTTGTGCGCGTTGTTTGTTGTGGGCTTGCATCTGCTTGCATAAAAATTAATTTTATAGCGCCAATTTGCATTATAATGTGGCAACACCCACTTGGTTGAGCTTTTAAGTGCGCGCGTGGAGGCTTTAAATTTTCGCTCATAAGCGTATTGAATTCGAATTATATGGTAGTAGCCGTAACTTTTTATAGCGCTTAAAATTTATCGTTGCACATTGAACTTTAAATAATTTTAATTTATTATATTTTTAAGTGGCAACTCTATTCAAATAATTTTATCAGTAAAAACTCTTTCGCAATAATATTTCGTTTTCTGTACATTTTATAATTTTTTGTTTGTTTTTTTTTGTAAATTTTACTTAGATGGCAACCCCAAAGTTAATTTTTTCAGATTTCAGTATTTTCAATTGTACCTTTTTCAGATTTATTCAAAACATTCGCATTCAGTCAAACATATGTATATTGCCTAAGCCAACCAGCCAATTCATCCACTATTTGTTTACACCTAAGTCAATGCTTATATGAAAGAATACAAAATCCACTCTGTGTGTATTTGTAATGCTGCATATTGTATGTGTGTTGTTGTTTTGTCTCTTCGTGTCACATTCATTACTGTTGTAGGTGTGACTAATTCAATTAAACCGCGAAAAAATGCCATAGTGACAGTGACAATTATTGTAGGACACAACAACAAAAACAAAGTTTGCACAGTAAACCAAAAAATATAAGTAAGACCCCAAGAGAAAATAATGCTTAGAAGATCCAACAGCCCCATCTACACTTTAACAAGATTTGGCTCAGGAACACAACGAAGGAAATAAGTTCCGATCGTAGTCCTCGATTTGAGAAAACATGTTAACCTATTCATCCTACAACTTTAAATACTGGACTGAAATAGAAGAACAATAAGTCCAGAACAAAGGAAAACAAACTTAAGCCCCTCTGCCTTCGCAATTCGGAACTAAACTGTTGCATGCACAAGGTCCAGAGTTTTGGAAGGGTTGATATAAATTCAAGGGTCCAATGCATGTTTTCAAATGAGTCATTGGAACTTATAAACTGAGTTGAAAAGGAGAGCTGCACTCAGATTAAAAAAAAAATTGAAAATGGGCGTAGCATCGCCCATTATGGGTCGAAAACCATATCTCAAAAACTACTCGACCGATTTCAATGAAATTCGATATCAATGAAAGAATACTTCTAGACACCCTGATGACACGGATTGAAAATGAGCGTAATCGGTTCACAATTACGACTACTTTCCATATAACCCAATTTTGAATTCCATCTGATTCCATCACTTTATATTGTATATACAAGGAACCGATGATTCAGATTCCGGCAAAATCATTTCCATATCTGGTTCCATCGGTTATCCTATATCGGGTTCCAGTTGACTCATTACGTTTCCGGTAACATCATTACCCCATATCCGACCACCACATTCCCGGTTCCTGTTGCGGTATCATAATATCCTGATACCCCATATCCGGTTCCGGTTGCCTAATATCCGGTTCCGGTTGTCTCGATCCGGATGTTTATATCCTACCATCCTATATCCGGTTCCGGATGCCATTTCCGATTCGGGTAACATCATTTCCGGTTCCGGTAATCTGCCAGAGCAGAGCGGTGCTTCAGTGTGGAGCACCACAACGCTTTGAATAGTCACAACTCCGATTTTGATAATCTCGGTGTCATATGTAAGAAAGTGAATTTTCATAACTTTAAAATTAGCATATTAAATTTAAATTTAATTTCTTAAAAACTAACAGCTGCGTCTTTTTTAATGTTTGGGTACACCTAAATTTTTTACCTATTCATATTTTTCATAATAGAAATTTTGGTTTTCCGTAAATTTTTTTAAACCATTATTACAGAATTTTTGTTAGATATATGGTTATATAGTATACCAAAATGATCAGGGTGACAAGTAAAGTTCAAATCCAGATGCCTGTCTGTCCGTCCGTGCAAGCTGTAACTTGAGTAAAAATTGAGATATCTTGATGAAACTTGGTACACATGTTGCTTGGGACTTTAGAAGGGTTGCTATTGAAAATGAGCGAAATTCGAAAACCTATAAAGTGCCATAATTAAAGGTATAAATGATCGGACTAGAAAGAAGCATATCTGAGTGTAATTATTTCTGAAAAGTGGGCGCGGGGCCACGCCCCCTAATTAAGTATTTTGTAAATATCTCGGAAACCAATAAAGCTATATAAACCAAACCTGCAGTCGTTTCCCTTACTTTAATGTCCGTATTAAAATTGATATAATCGAATAATAACCACGTTCCTTTCCATACAAAGGTTAGGTTAAAAATTTATCTCAGTTAATTTCAAAAATAATGAAATATTGCCACATCAAAACTAAATTCATAACCAACCAAATGGTTTACTGGGTTTTCTCGCTGCGCATATGAGTTTTTCCACGGCAGCCAGTCCGTTTGTACGTTAGTCTGTTAATTTTACCCTGCTGTGATTTTTCCATTTCCCAATTTTACACGCATCCATTGTACTGTTAGTCGTTCATTCACAAGCATAGCGTTTTTTATTTGATTACAACGTTAGCAATTCCTTTTTCAATAAATTTTCATTTAACTAGTTTAAAAGTATTTGCATTGCTTTTGTTGTTCTTGTTGTTGCCGTTGCGATTTTACGCTTTAATTGTTTATCCGTGCATGTAGATGTACAAACATACATATATATGTAAATATACAAATGATTTTTTGTATTTTTTTATTCCTGTGAAATCATGTTGTCAGATTTGGAATAAAGACACATATATATATATTAGAGCTCTTGGTATTCGACTAATCGTCTAACCGAATTAACCGAATAGGGCATTATTCGAATAATAATATTCGGTTTGCACTATTCGGATAGTCGTCAGTCATCGACTATTCGATTAACCGCTAATTTTCGACTATTCGGTTAACCGTTCGTTGTCGACTATTCGATTTATTGAAAAAAGTGAAACATTAAAACTAACAAAAAACTCGCTATTTTTTATGACTGTCATACCAACACTGTTGTTGTTTCACATGCAAAATTAAAATATGACTGACACAACACTGCGTGGTATGTTTCTTGAGTTCGCTATTCTATACCCCTACCCACTTGCTGCCGAATTTTTTCGGTTTTTTGCGGCATATGCCTAGTACTGCAGTAACCGGTTACTTTTTGGAACCGGTTTTTTTGGGACACACTCGTGGCAGTGTGGGCGGTCGGTGGGTTTGGCTTTGGGGCGTTTTGGGGCAAAACTTCGACGAGTGGGTAGTCGGTTTTCTGTGAAGAACCGGTTTTTTTGGGTCGGTCAGTGGTCGGTTTTGCTCGTGCCCTTCTGCCCGAACACTTCTCAACCGATTTATACCGCACATTGTATATATCTGGAAAATACGGACATATATCTGGTTTTGGCCTTTTTTCATTTATTCGAATAGTGACAGTATAACTATTCGAATAACCGCAGTAGAACGACTATTCGAATAGTCGGAACATTGCGACTAACCGAATAGTGCTAACCGGTTAATATTCGTACGAACGGTTACAAACCGGATATTCGAATAATCGGTTTTCAGGTTAATCGAATAATTTTAAGAGCCCTAATATATATATTATATTTTTTTGAATCCTCGGAACTTTGTTGTACTGCAATGAGAGTATCTGCCTTTCTATTAAACCAAACTTGTTTAATTTGCGTATTAGAAATACCCTATTTTTATACTCTCGCAACGAAGTTGCTAAAGAGAGTATAATAGTTTTGTTCACATAACGGTTGTTTGTATCACCCAGAAATAAAAGAGTTAGATCAGGATTAGGATGACAAGTGGAAATCGTCTGTCTGTCCGTCTATACGTGCAAGCAATAACTTTAGTAAAAATTGAGATATCTTAATGAAACTTGGTACACATAATCCCTGGCACCCTGGGGAGGTTGGTATTAAAAATGGGCGAAATCGGTCCACTGCCACGACAACAAAATGACAATCTCAGGAACTACTCGACCAATTTCAATGAAATTCGGTATATAATATTTTCTTGATATATACATAAGAAACCAATGAAGATAGCGGAAAAAACTTTGCACAAATACTGTATTATATCTGTGGCACTACTTGTGAAAACATACCGAAATCGGATTATAACTTTTCAAGGCCGAACATATGGGTCAAATTGTGTGTTATCTTAATATAACTATATCAATAAATTGCAAGAGTATAAAATGTTCGGTTGCACCCGTATTTATCTTTTCCTTCCTTGTTTGTCATATATTGGCTGTCAGGAATCTACTTAATTAAATTAAATTTAATGAATTTCTATTTTTTATGAAGCTCAATTAAATAAAATTCAGTGAAAAACATTGTTCGAGATATAAATGATATTCAACTTTAAATGATGAACGATAGTTAGGGGTCAATGATGAGAAAGTGTCACAAATTTGATACTGCAAAAGCAAGGTAATGAAGGATAGATACAGTACAACCTGTCTAAGCTGGACACCTGCGGTTCAGCACTTTTTGTCCAAGTTACGAGAGTGTCATTGTTATGAAGGAAAGATTGTTTGTACTATATTATGTTGGTACAGAACATTTTGTTCAATTTGAGCGAGTGTCCAAATTATATGGTAAATACAACTTAGACCTATTTTGTTTGTTTGTGATATCATCAGTTATCAGAAGTATACTAGTTGCTTGTTCGATTCACTTTATTCCAATGCAATTCAAAATCAGCAGAATTCGCTACTGAATTATGATAAAGACTATTATTAATCCCAATCTACAAAACGAATGATAATCTCTAAATTGAGTGGCGAAAGAGTTATTCTCAGCATTATCATGAGAGTAGTGTGATTAAAGCTGAACACGGTCTCACTAATGCTTATTAAAGAATAAACGGCTAGTTCCCAATAAGATGAGTACTCATAAGCTGTTTGTTGTTGTACATATGTATGTATAGGTAGTACATATGGATATATAAATGTACTACTTCATCTATAGAACAAATCATACGACTTGTTCCAACACCTCACTCATACCACATGCGGATTAATTAATATGCGCTTTTTGCATTCGCTGGCATCACTCTGCGAAATAATAACTTTATTTCGTAAACATTTTGCTTTGAGCAAATAAAACACATTGACATTTTTCAGTAATAATTGCAGCCATAAATTAAAGCGGCTGCAAGCAAGGGGCATGACTAAGCGAAAAAGCAGAAATAAATAATTTTTCGCAAACGGCAAACCTAGGGTAGGCGCACAGAGAACATAAATACCCAAATATGTATGTGCGTATTTCTGTGCGCGCATTATGATTTAAACTCTTCATTCAACACCAGTGCATTAAGGCTGCATTCAGTAATTGCAAAACTGCATTAGCATAAATTTTGTTTCAAAATGATTTTGAGTCAAAAAAAAGGCAGGAAGAGAAATGACTAAGCGGTATAAATAGTTGTGAATATTTAAATATTCGAGAGAAAATGAGGTTAAGTGGGGATTACTAGATTGTCGAGAAACTGAATAAAATTCTGAATGTGTATATTTTCCAAATTCGAAATGTTGTGCGAGAAATGTTTACAGAGAGAGACCAATTCAAAATCATAAATTTCAAGTCCATTCACTTTTTAGACAAATATTGAGAATTTTTTCTTGACGATTGCTCTATAACACCACTGACCTCCACAGTAACCCATGTGGAGCCTCTCATATTGTACAGTGATAAAGTGTAGTCTGCGCTGCAGGTCAGCGTAATGGCTTCATTAATAACCAATTAAAAGCACAGCGCGAGGTGAACAAATGACGCTGCTATGAAAAAGCCAGCACAAGTACATAACACTAACACATATAAATCATAACTTCAGCATAGTAATTATGCGCCACATGCCACATGTGGCAGCTATGTATGTTGCCCCAACTGCTGGCATTTTATAGATGCATTGAACTTGACTGACTCACAGAGGTGAATCGACTGCTGCGTTGCCGGTGTGTGTGAATTACGTGCGAACAGCACGGAATGGACCACACATACATATGCATTCAGATTCATATTTGTGAGTGTCACATGGCCAAAGTGTGGTCAGAGAGACTCCTTCTCTTTCACTACCAGTTGCTAGCAAAAACTGAAAATGGCATAAAATGAAAAAATCAAACAGGCGACAGCCTACAAATGTTGATGTGTGTGTGTGTGAAATCTGTGCTGCCACACTACTTAGTATGGCTTTGATGATGCCACTTCCCGCCTGCCACTTTCCCTAACCACCCGACGCCTTTACAATATTAGCCGTCACATCTCAGCAGCTGTCGCGTCTGCAGCTCATCTATTTGGCGTATGTAGCGCCTCCCAACGCACCGCACCAAGTGTTGGCTGTGCTGTCTTTGGCGCTTGCAACTTGTGGTCTGCTTTGCATAGCGCTCCACATACAACAACCTCCACACATACATACATGCCACAGGCACTTGCAACATGATGAAGCTAGTCATTGACGGCTGCTGCGCGCACATTAGATTGCTATTGTCGACGACGCGATGGTGGCTGCTGCTCCTTCCATGCTCGCCGCTGGCAACACAGCTGGTCACAGCGAATGTGGCTCTAGCGACTCATACATACATACCTTCATATATCCTAGAGTGTGTTTTGCTGTTATTGTTGTCGTCGCATTTTTAACACTTGCACGTTTCTGACATTATGAATTATTCGCGATTTTTTGTCTACAGCCATCTATGCCGCGGCAGTTTTGCATAGCCATTACTGGCATACTGGCCGCAGACAAGCTTGTACACACCCTCCTCGGTATCTCGCCAGCCCCGGCCGTGCTCCTTGACTGAAACTGTTTCACTTGTCTCTCAGGCATTTCATTTCAATTCAATTCTTCCTTTGGCGGCACAATTCACGACTGAGTCCAACTAGTAATGTGTTAAGTCGCTTCGCGCCTTTTTGTTGCCTTTTGCCTTTAACTCGCTTTCGTTGCGATTTACTTATTTTTTCATGTCGCCCAATTGTACATTCATGTGGCATATGCATGTGCGAGAGAAGAGCGAAAAAAAAACGAAATGAAATTTGAAATTTTTAAACAAAGCGAGCAAAAAAGCGTCTTCAACTAAATTAATTAAGCTGCTAGCGGCTTGGTCGCCGTCAACAGCTGCCGCCACGTCGCGTACTCACCGCCTGATGAATATGCCGGGTATGAAATGGTTGAGCGATGCTGTTATGCTTTGATGTCGTCCGCCCAGCAGAACGAGGTGACGAAATGCGTGTCTGGAATTGTGAGTTTCTGCGAGCGCCAAGGATGAGGGCATAACGGATTGCATTAACAATGACTTCGGTATTTTGAGAAAAAGAGTGCAGAAAATTTTATTTATGGGTTATGTGTTTCTTTGTTTAAGACTAATCGGGTCTCAGCTAGTAAAAGATCTCTGGCTTTAGCCTAAGGAATTTTTATTGTATTCTCCCAGATTATATGACCAGTTCTTTCTAGGTTATGTATTTCTTACCTTGAAATTGTCGGGTCTAAGAACCATGACTGCATCCCATAGAACTGTGTGACCAGTTTTTACTTGCTTTCAAGCACGGCCATTCAAATGAACCGAAGCTACCCTTAATACAAGAAATTTTTTCTTGTGAAAATTCCTTTCTCAGAAGCCTATTGATGGTTTATAGACCTGTAAAAGATCTACAGTTTTGGAATAAAAATACCAAGTGTAGTAGAACCAGCTTGAACACTGTCTTCATCTTATTCATAACCTTCATGCCTTATTGTCGCAATATCAAGCTTTTACGCCTAAAATTTGTCAACGTCAATTCGAACAAAGCTAATGACTTTATTATAAAGCTAACCTCAAAGCATGAACCATGTAAAACTCCGCGTGGGAGTACAACTTAACACTGAGACGCTACAAAAAGTTTTGAAGACACACATAAGCCTAGTTTGAATGAGATTCAAATAAAAGTTATTGTCAGCAGAGACCGAGACTACAAAGCAATTAGTTAAGCGACAACCGAGCATTTGTTTCCACGCAAAGACGCAAGACAAATTGCCGTGAAGTGTGGTGAGCGGCGAGCGGCGAGCGGCTTGCACAGTACGGAGGCAAACCCGAAACGGCGACCAAATTGAGTTGTCTAACCACACATTTGTAGCGACATACACATACATATAACCACATATGGCAAATGAACGCGTTCGTTTGAGTAATGAATTTGACCATAAACATGTGTAGTTCGATGCAAATATCACAAAAAGATTGGGTTCAGGCCAGTTTGGGTTACTTAAAGTTCTGCTTTAGCGTCTTCCGTTGAAATATGACAGCTGTCAATGTGTGACAATTATATATGAGCTGTGCTATGATTTGACTTTATTTTTGGGTTTTTAAGCGAGTTTCGAAACAAAAAGCTTTTTGTCGCTTTGTAAGTCAGCAGTGGATCTTCTATGGTTGTAAAAAGAAAGGAAACAGCATTTCCTGGCTTTTGGACGCACGACGTGAGCGTAGTAATTAGGCGCTATTTGTGGCTTACTGCTTGTGAGGTGTTGACAAAGCCCAGTATTTCTATGAATTGCTGTGATTAATGGGTCGTTGTTTGTTGTTGGTTAGTTTTAAATAGTTTTGGCTTGTCTTTCTATTTGAAAAAAAAAAAGAAAATAATAATAATTAAAATGTAGGCAGTTTCTTCGCTTAATTAATTGTTGACAGTGAATTTCTATTGTGTAGATTTGATGAATGTTAAACAAGCATTACGTTGACGGCTTGACAATATAAAAAGCCTAGACAGCAGAAAAATTGTATAAGAGACATACAAATTTTAATGTTGTTCGCATAAATAATTACAAAAAAATATTTTTTTTTTTTGTATAAATTGAACTATTAGGTTTCTGTGTGGGTGGTCTTCATTATTTAACATTTTTTTAAATAGCGGAAAATAAGTTTCTTCATTTTTTCATAGCTAAGTCTCACACTTCACTCTTCCATACATCTAACAATTACTCTCATTGGGATATACTGCTAGAATTTACATATTAAATTGCCTGGAATAGCAAAGAGATGGCTCAAGCTAGACATGCCATATCAATATCTCGGACTTTGATTTCAAACCTAATAAAATTTGGCAAAAATCACTTCCAACTCTTAAATAACTTGAGAACAGTTTTGGGAACTTCAAAAAATATACATATCAAGATCTTAAAAACTTGAACAATAAATATACATAGATCTACCAACCATTTCCACAATACCTTGGAACGGAAGTACCATCTTTCAAAGAACGGGTTAAATCTTTAAAATAATTTATAATAATATTTTACACTTAGGCTTCCATAAAAATTATGTTGATTAGGTCTTGGGAGAAAATCAGATACCTAGATCGTTTTTATCTCTTGCAAGAAATCGCCAGTTTTTCCATAGTTAGCTACTCTCAAGCCTAATATTTCATTAAGTACCGCTATTTTCCCTTAATATCTTTAATAACTCACAAACGAAATCAGTAAAAAACTTGAGAAATTTAGAATTATGCGCTACGAGTTTTATTAGAGCGATGCTATCCGTCGTCTTTTGTCAACAAAGCCATAAAGTAATCCAAGAAATAGAGAGCTATAAAACAGGCCTATGACCACACAGCGCACTCTACCACACAAACAAACATTTGTAACGGACTGGCGGACAAATCGCCACATGTGGCGTAGATATTTCATTGCTTGTGTGTGTGTAATGAAATATTATACAATATTTTTATGGGAACTTTTAATGTGGCCACGGAGTATGTGTGACAAAAATGCACACAATATTTAATTGCCGGACCACCCGAAAATGTTTCCAGCGAAAACGCTGTAATAAAACTGAGAAAAAAACTATAGAAAATTAGATAACAAGGGAAGCAAGTATGCTGGACAATGATGACACCAGCAAATTGAGCAGTAATTGCACATACAAAACGTACTTAATTACAAGAGAGATGAAAGAAGAGCAGCAGCAATAAATGGCTAACGGTTGGCCGTAGTTGGTAGTGAATGTGTTGGATGACGAGTGTGGCCATAGAAATGTGGCAAGTATGAGTGCGGCGGAAGAAGCTGATGAAACTAAGAACTACGAATTTTTGGAGTATGTTTATAAAGGAACCAAGAGACGAAAAATTTTTAGATAAAATTGTGATAAAATAAAAATGGAAGCGGGTCAATTTCTTCCAACACTATTGCTCTAATTTTATAATTTTTCCCTTAAAAACTTCCCACTGCCCATTTAAATACTTTCAGCATTTCCCCAATTTATTTTTATAAGCGCATAATTGTTGTAGCCACACAGCAATCACCACACAGTGACCTAATTTACCATGAAATTTATAGCACTTGAGCGCATCTCTTTCGCCAGTGTTTCTATAGAGTTTCTTCCAGCAGACCTTTATGCACTGCTTTTCATATTTTTCCACACAATAGCAAACAGCATACGCTTTAGAATTGCTCTTAGAAAAGAATTAATACCTTATAATTTTTAATGACCATTTGACAACCCATTTTTGATAGTCGGAATTCTCAGTCTAGTCTATCTAGACTATAAGCTGTTGACAAACTGCTAGCTGACCATGATGACAAATGCAGATATGTTTATTCTATGTTGCTGCTAGCCAACAGAGTGCAGTTATGAATGAAAAGTGTGATCGTGATCTTGAAAGGAGACTATATACGAACTAGACCGTAGGTAACTAGTTTTGATACAAGTCATTTAATTTATATTAATTTGAGTAAATTATGAGGACCCAACGAAGATTAATGCTATTTTTATTAATTTTTGAATTAGTTTCCATCTAGTCCATTTCCAACTAGTTCCGAGGAGTACCATCAGGAGTACCATCATATCATAACTTTTAAATTTTAATATTTTCTTCAAAGAAGATTTGTTCTCATTTAATTTTCAAACGCTCCAGATTAGCTATGCTTAGATGTAAAAAACTTGAAACTAGTCGGTAGAGATCTTGTTACGAACTAGTTACCTTAAGATTTTTCATTTACAACTATTAAGTATAACAAATAAATTCTAACTTTTCACTTCTCGCGTGTTCTTTTTAAACAAACTGCACTCCGTAGAACTAGTTGTGGTCTAGTTACCTTCAGAAATTATATTTTTTATTTTTACTCCGTGTGTGCCACATAGTCAAACTTCACTCCATATCTCATACTGTTTATTTGCTACTCATGCTCATTTGCTTTGCTGTTGGGAGTATAAAAGCAAGCAACATTTTCATTATCATTTGTTTCAAATATTTATTAATGTGTTGGAATTCACATAAATCGTGCGGCTAATACTTATACCAGCGATAAACTATTCAACTTCAACCCTATGACAAAGTGTTTGGCTGTAGCATTTGCTTGCCCCCATTCGCTACTATATATTTATTATAGTAAATCACACTCACACACACACACACACACTCATAAATGAATGCCTCCAAAAATAATCACAGCCTTTCAACAAATAATGATGAAGTCGGCAATTTTTTCTCGATGCGTCGCCACAATAATTTCGTGTCTCCAACATTTTAGTCGCCTTGCACCGAAAGTTTCTAACAAAACTTTATTATTTCTGCTTCTGCTCTGATCACACATATGAAATTAAGTTAATAAATAAAACAACCAGCTTATCGCCATCGCCGCTGTTGTTGTTATTATTGCTGCTGTTGTGGAAGTCGCTGGTATTTGTTGGTGTTGTCATTTCGGTCTTTGTGTAAATATGTATAAGTTTGTAGTGTTGTCTGCATATGTAAATAATTATGATAAGTATTTTTCCGTTGTCACTTTTCAATTTCCTTAAGTGCCACAAGTGCTAGTGGCAGCAGCAGCAGTGTAATAATCGGCGTGACAGCCTCTTAGCCTCAAAACGCCAACTAATGATTTTGTCATTCAAAAGAAATGGCCTGACAAAATTATTATAATCCAAATTTTATGGTGCTTAGTACACTTATGTGTGGTGTGAAGTGCGTATTAATTTTATGTGATTACTTTTTATGATTATGCAAATAAAATACTGTTATTCCACATTATTTGTATAGAATGGAAAAATCAGCGAGAATGCGGAAGAATTAATATTAAATATTTATTTAAATGATATGCGGCACACGTTTCCAATTTCATAAAATAGAATATATTTTTTTTTATCATGTTGGTGAATTAATTCCTATGATGTTCCTGCTCACTATGATATATTAGGTTGGCAAATATTTCCTTCCTTCTTTGCTTTTTATTCAATGCTTTATAAAAAGTATTACAGTGATCGGATTTAGTTCAAATAAGCGACGTTTCGTTCGATAATCTGTCTATACGGCAACTTCATAATACCCCTCTTGTAAAAGCCACCTCCTTACTTGCAAAGAACTCGGACAGCCACTTTTCACAAGTCTCTTTTGAGTTCAACTTTACACCACCAAGGGCGTTCGCCATGGACAGGAACAGAGGGTAATCAATTGGCGCTATGTTTGAGCTATATGCTGGATGCGTTAACTCCTCCCATCCGTGCTCCATCAGCTTCTGACGAGTCATCAACGAAGTGTGTGGTCTGGCGTTGTCCTGCTGAAACACTACACCCTTCCTGTTGGCCAATTCTGGACGGTTCTGGTCGATCTCCTGCTTCAAGTGGTCCAGTTGTTCGCAGTAGATGGTAGAATTAAGCGTCTGACCATATGGGAGCAGATCATAGTGGATGATTCCCTTCCCATCCCACCAAACACACAGCAAAACCTTCCTATCCGCCAATCCTGTCTTGGCCACTGTTTGGGACGATTCACCGGCTTTCGACCACGATGGTTTTCGCTTGACATTGTCGTATGTGATCCATTTTTCGTCGCCAGTCACTATCCGCTTCAAAAATGGGTCGAGTTCGTTCCGTTTCAGCAGCATATCACAGGCGTTAATTCGGTCCAGAAGGTTTTTTTGCGTCAAATAATGTGGCACAGCAAGCTTTTTTGTACTAGAACCATCTATTTCTTTAGTAAATACTTAGTTACTCTGTACAACATGTTAGGAGAATATAAATGCAAAATTTGAAGGACCGGTCTTTCATAACAGTTTCTAGCGTAGTAATTGACGTACTTATCAAAGTAATTGCTGATATCTCTGATTAACGTTAGATGTCTTTCACAGGCCATAACAGAACTGAATAATAGAATATATGATTTCTTAATATCGCAAAAATATTCCTCTTTTCATACTTTATGTGAAAAAATGTATTCATTACTCATCTAAAACAAATAAATGAGAATTACAAAAAAGTTGACTTTGTTGAATCTAATATTAATTTCATTATCATACGAGACTTGACTTTTCAGAATGATATTGCTTAACTAACTGTAATACCTGAGATCACACGCGATCTCTGGAAACACTAAATTTTACCCATAACAAATTTACATACATCTTCATTTAAAATTATAAATAAAATAGTTTAACTGAGCTTAATATTATATTTCTTTAGCATGATATACGAGCCTCACCACTTAATAAACCATTTTGCATAATTTATTTTTTACCACCTGACCTTCAATTATGTCGAACAGACTACAAATTTGACCGTCGCATTTAAATGCTCTCCCAAAATGATTACCAAAAACAGCTAATTTCACAAAAAAAAGTCATAAAACAAAATATTTTTAATAATAAATATGCAGTCGCCATACATCATATTTGCTCATATATTAAAGAATTCTGACAAGCAAACATACAAACGGCGCACAAGAGAGCACCAACAAAGCGCTCTAAAAGGCGCATAATTTCTGAAAGCGCTTTTTCTTTAACGCCACACAGTCACTCAAACACACAAATATATATGTATGTACATGCCGTGACTGCGTCGGTTAGTCGCGTCATAAGAGCATTCCGAACATGCCAATTAAGTTGAAAATCTTTAAATTGCTTTTAATTTGATAATGATTTGAAATGTTTAGGCTGCAATTTATTGTGCATTGCGTACGGGTCATATATTTATATGAAAGCTTTTGGGAATCTTTTTCACACACAACTGCAGTCGGGCATTAAAAAAAAAGCATGTGCGCTTGTGTGTGCGCGTCAAAGATTCAAGTAAATTATGTTGCATTGGCAGCGTCGCTAAGTGGCGCAACAAATGCTTGCAACTGATGCTACAGAAACAGTTTTTTGACTCATCGCAGCGCGTCTGGCCAAATTTTTGTGCGGCTGTCCCCCTTTTTTTGGAGCTTTCTTGTTAGTCTGCAGCGCGAATGCCTGCTTGCCTCGCGCTCCACATTTATTATATTTCTTCTGTTCTTTTTTCTTCAATTTGCTGCCACTGCGGTTTCTTAGAAGTGCCTTAGCCCTTGCAGTCGTTTAAAATATTTCGTTTTCACTTTTTTTCTCATATTCTACGTCTTTTTTTGAACTCGTTCTCTTATTCTTAAACTCTCCAAATCACTTAATTGCATATTTAGCTGATTTTGGCGTGATTTAGTAGTATAATGCAATAAATAATTATAAATTTATGTGAAGTTTAATAGCAGTTTATAAGCCGCAGGGTAAACGTTTAGTATTTTTGAACAATATTCGAATTTTCATATATGATATAAAAAGCTTTAGAACAAGCTTATCGTAAATTGCTTCTAAAAAATCGTTTATTTTAAAATTTCAGACGCATTAACGTTATATCCGCCGATTATAAAAGTTTAGCAAAATAGTTTGCTTAGAAAATGCTCAAAGTTTTAGGTAAAAACATTCAATATAGCATCATTATATATCGAAAGCTCCCGCGAAAGATTGACAAATTATCGAAAGCTCTACTAAAGCTTTCACTTTATAGCCGTGAGCTTTTTTATCTAAGTACTATATTTTAAATTTTTTTCTAAATTATGAAAATGGTTTATCACTTCCTCCAAAGAGTTTTTTATACAAAATTCGTTGAAAATCTATATCTTTCTCAGCTGTCAGTATTTGAAAATTTATTATCTAACTATTCCTATCTAAATTATTCTTTAAAATGTTTTACTACGCACATTTAGTACAAATGATAAGTGCAGAATTAGAGATCACCTGCGGGAGCTGCCTATGACACAGACAAAACTTACCTGATTTAGAGCAAAAGTGTCACGACAGTGAAGGGCTTCCAGCTGACATTAAACAAACAAACAAGCAAAAAAAATAGTGTGAATGAGCCAACGAAAAATGCTGTCAAATTAACACTTTCTAAAAATGTTGAAAAACCCCACAGGGAATGACCGACGCAGCAGCCAGCCTAAAAAAGGCGAAACAGTAAACGTTGGAAAAAAAGTTGTTTGCAGAAGCGCAAAACGACGAAAACCAGAAAAGGTCAAAGTGACAGTGAAAAAGGTCAAGTGTCAAGCTGAGCAGTGGAAGAGCAAGCAACAGCAAAAAAAATTGAAAATAAATGAGAGCAAAAGTGTACAAAGTTAGCAAAGTGAAACAAATAGCTGCCTAAAACAGAAATGGCAACCGAAATTATTACCATTCACTGGTCGCACAGTTGAAGAAGTGCGCACCAAAAGGAAATACGTGAAATAAACATGAAAAAGTCAACATGCGTAATAACCGCAGGCTATCGATGACCAAAAAGCATCAAAGTTATGTCGAAGTGCAAATGCCGAAGTTTCTGATGTGACAGCAAGATCTGGTTTTGTTTGTTTGTTTGTGAAAGGTTCTCGGACTGGCACTGAGCCTAGAGCTGTGGCTGATAAGCATTTTAATGTTGTCTCATTTGGGTGCTGCCAGTTGACAGTCGGCTAAATGTTTTGCTCCAATGCATTCGCCCATAATAATGGGTGATCTTTGAAAAAAAGGAAAAATAATTAGAACAACTTAGATATTATTGTACTCCCGTTTACGTACGGATTAAGGAATCCCAAGTTTCTTCGTAATCCGGTTACCACATTTTGGAAAGCTTTTTAAAAGCTTCTACGCTTTTTAAGTGAAGTTGCAACCTTTTCAAAAGAGTCAGGATACTGTTCAAATGATCTATACGGCTCAAAAGCTTGCAAAAGCTCCCAGCAAATCTATGAATACTGGAATAAAATGCAGAGATCAACTATAAAGAATCAAGTAATCCATAATTTTTCTCCCGAAATTTTACGGAAAATTGATTTTTGTAAGCTTTTTGAAAGCTTCTAAGCTTACTAGGGGAAAAATTTAAACCTTTCAAAAGCAACAGAGCTTTTATCTCTATCGTAAGATCTGTACAGCTCAAAAAGCTACAAAAAAACTACAATCAAAGGAATGATTTCCCGATATACATTTTTTCGTGTAATTAAATGGCGTTTTTTAAATGAAGTTGCGACCTTTTCAAAACAGATATTATATAATCCTGTTCAAATGATCTATACGGCTCAAAAGCTTGCATAAGCTCCCAGCACGTCTATGAATACTGGTATAAAATGCAGAGATCAACTATAAATAATCAAGTAATCCATAATTTTTCTCCCGAAATTTAACGGATAATTGAGCTTTCAAAGCTTCTGAGCTTTTAGAGTGAAATTTTAAAACTTTTCCAAAGCAACAGCGCATTTATCTCTGTTATAAGATTTGTACGGCAGAAAATGTTTCAAAATCTCCCATTCAAGCATTGATTTCCCGAGAGACGTTTCTCGTGTAATTAAAAAATATGCTCAAATAATGAGCAATCTCATAGCTTTGCTTCCAAAAAAAGTAATTGAACCACCCTGTATATGCATATTTGCTCCTGACACTTTACTTAGATTAGCGGCACAGCTCATCTTGTTGCTAATGCTAATGATGACACTGATGGGCGTCAATAAAGCACCTACAAACAACTACACCACTCATACATACATATACACATGCAACAACACAGTCAGGACATTTACGAAACGCTGCGGTTGGTCTGTGATTTGTTGTGTCCGAAATAGGCTGTTGGTCCCTAACGTTATCCTGCTGTTGTCCATAAATGTTTTATCTCATTTAAATGGCGAAAAATATAAAAAAGAGAAAACAACAACTTCAAGCAAACAACTGCGTTGTTGTTGTATATCAAATTATAGTGAAATGTTTTGTTATTTTCCTAACGGTGACATGTTGCGGATGTGTTTTGTGCTTTCTTTTATTATCCGACGCTGTTTGCTGCTGTTTTTGCTTTTTGAAATATTACAATACAGTGTGTAGCATATGCTGCGGGGATAAGCAGGCCCACACAGCCGTCGAAAGCACGTTCTCCAAAATTAAATTGCGCCCAACTCGGCTTATCAGCGTTTTTAATTGTATTTTGGCCAATAACAAAACCGCAAACAAGCTAACAAACCACATATATACATTTACGCAGTATTTATTGCCTGCGCCTGCTGCATTATTGTTGTTGGTTTGTTACATTGTCAACGTACATAAGAATTGTCGAAAACAGCTTATTTGATTTTATGGCAACATCTTAAATTATCTAATTGCCGCAGCCGCCGCTGGGCAGCATTGCCCACACACTTGCCAACCGCCATTGACCTCCGCCCTCTCGCTGGCACCCCAGCTGTGGCGCTTATGTCATGCTACGCTTAATTTTCCACAGCCTCAAGCTGTTTGCGCTTCATTGTTGTTGTTATTGTGGGCGCCTTGTAAGCCTCTGCCACTAATTCTCCTGCAGTTGGCAACGTCAGCTGGTAATTATTGTTATCCTTCTTGCCTTCTCCGGTTGTCTTATCCGATTTGCGTGCATATATGCAAGTGTGTGTGTATGCATATGCATCACAATAAATTGCCTTGTGACTTTATCCTTTAATGCCACTTATCTGCTTCAATTGTGTAGCCCACACGCGCCAGCTTAGTGCGTCAAGTAGCACGTATGCTTAGTGGAAGCTTGGCAGAATCCGTATCCAAACTATAATGTATGTACACTCCGAGCGCTTTTTTCTGCCATAACCCCAGTCCCAACTCATATTACGCACAACTATTAAATTGTCACTCTTTCTTTAGCAACACGCTCCCATTTAAACTTCTTCATCTACTTCGCCTCGTTTTCCCTTACCATATTGGCATCTTATCTAACTAATTATATCCTTGGTATATAAAAACAAACGCTTCTAGGATTTATACACACACAGCGTTGTATTTGTATACCAAATATCCGCCTTTATGGTTCGAATTTAATTGCAAATGTATTATCTCTCTCACAATTGTTAATATATGCGTGTATACTCTGTGTCTGTGTAAGCTTACTTTTATTGTATGTGTGCCTTTTCTATCCCTGCCTTTCTGTGTGTTTGTCGCTGGCTTTGGTATGCATGTATATTCATCGAATTAATTGGATTTTATGGCGTCATCCTTAAGGCACTCTTAAATACACTCACACCACTCAGCGCACATCCGAAATACCATTTAAAGCATATATTTCCAATAAAAATTTATCGAGGAAATATTTATTGGTTTTCTTAAGATTTTAACACACTCACTCCGCAAAAAGCAAGTACGCCCGAGAAAATTACCGTTAGTGAGTGAAATAAAGCTCTGCTGTTCAAAATAATTTCAATACGCTAGGGTGAGCAAAAACCTCTTTGAAAATTAACCTTTTAGAAGTGAAAATATAAAATTGTTTATATGGAAAAATATTTCCTTGATATTTTAGTGCACTAAATAAGCTTTTATATAATAAAGCTGTGCTGTGTGTTAAGGTTAATGAAATAGAAAGTCCGCAAAAGCTTCAACATTTTTCGTTCAAAATTCTCTCGAAGATAAACTGTATTAAAGTTGCAAAATAATTAAAATATCTTTTAAAAATGTCTTATAAAATATCTTAAAAATATGATTAAAATATCTTATAAAAGCTTTGCGAAAGCTTTTTCAATGAAAGCTCCGTGAACGCCAAAACATTAACGGGTATTGAAGCACATTCGAAACTGTTTTACAGTTTTAAAATTAGTAAAACTTTCACAAAAGCTTTCATAAGAGCTTTCACAATGTTTGTAAAATAAGCTCGGCGATGAAATATAACAACAGATTTACGGAAATAAACTGATAGCATTAATCTTGCTTACTTGGCAAAATATAATGTGGATATA
Organism: Zeugodacus tau; assembly: GCA_031772095.1. Lineage (NCBI taxonomy): Eukaryota > Metazoa > Arthropoda > Insecta > Diptera > Tephritidae > Zeugodacus > Zeugodacus tau. Next base: position 72,798,033 of record CM062652.1, on the reverse strand, counting down.
ATTTAGAAAAAAAGCCACTAAGAGCTTTCATAAGGTAGATCAACTGAAGTTTTGTTAAACTTTTGCAGAAGTTACAAATACTAAAAGTTTTTTATTGGAGGCATGACTTAAACTAAACACACACAACATGAAGTTTGAAGCTTAAAGTTCTTTTGAAAGCTTAATACATCGCCGAACTAATAATATTTGCTTTCCTTTTACTTGCATATATTATTTGGTTTTCTTTAACCAAAAATCACATTGCTACTACATGCTAATCTCGTAAATCCCTTTAAGCTTCCATTAAATTTGTCAATTACTCGATATCTGTATACATGTAAACATCTATCTATCGCTCATCAGTTAAGGATTTAGTTTTCAATGTTATTTCGAATGTCTCCCCGAAATAATTAAAGTATCCCTGTAGGAAATGTTTGCTAAAGATTTTATAGAATTTTAGAGATATGAAATAGAAAGAAGTGTTTACACTCGTTTGCTTTAATTTTTTTTCACTCCCTACTTTGCTTTCTGATGACTTCTAATCTCAAAATCCGTATTTATGAAAATGAGCTTTTCTAGACACTACATCCTTGGTCACATACTATTGCCCACAATCTCCTGAAAGCCTTCGTTGGCATCTCCTACGATTTGGTGAATTTTGAAATGCAGAAAATTCGCCAAAGACCTGAGAAGTTCTGCTAAGATTGCTGGCTTCTGCTTTCTAACTACTGGATCAAAGAAATTGGTATTTGAATTCCCTGCAGGGCGTGTACATACTGCTAAATGCATAACGGTTTATATTATAATAGGAATGCTTGTATGTGTGTGCCTTTATTTTATGTCGACTATATCTTGTAGGCGTTGCATAACAATTGTAAATGCAGGATTAACTCACAACTTACCATAATAAGCGAAACTGACTTAGGCGAAAGCCTACCACAAACACATCCAAACACACCTACAGCAAGATACAGCATCATATGAGTGTGAGGCGTGTATATATTATTGTTGCACGTGCAAGTCAAGATGTCAACACCGTGATATATGTATGTAACGACGACGCCATTTTACACTTTAAGCCGACACTCACTATGGGCAAGTGTCTCCATATTTGAGTGTATGTGTGTGTGTTTGTCTCTCGGACACATAAATAAAATACGCTTAAACTAAGATAATCTCATTGTGATTTTTGAACTCAAGTAAACGCCAGGCGTTATTAAGTCAACGCTTAAGTTATGCGGAAAATGTCAAATGAAATGTTCAATAGCAAACCAAACACACACACACATTAGTATGCTATTTCATACACAAATGTAGACACATGTTTATATGAAATCCTAATTTAGCAGCATAACAGCCTACTGCTTCAAATGCCCATTTATGCCACGCATTTAAATACATATGTAGCTGTGTGTATGCTTGCCAAAGTAATGGCCATTATTTTCCAAGTAATTGACAGCTAGGCAAAATGTTCAAAATCTTAATTGATTAATCCAGGATGTTGCAACAACAGATACAACTTTTGCCTATCACCAAAAATAATATCAACAGAGAATTTTCAACATTATTGCAAATACTTAACAACAGCTATTATATATATAAATAAATACATATGTACATTAATGGCTGTATATGTTTCCAAATTCTCCGCTAAGCTTGTTGCATAGCATTTCACTTTACTTTAGTCCGTTTAAATTTTGCTTTCTAAGCCAATTTATTTCACATCGAAATTTATTAGTTCACAATATTTACAAAATATTTTTTGTTGCTTTTGTTATTTTTGTTATTTTAAGTAATTGAAGCCTAAATGTTTGCGACAATTTCAAATAAATATTTCACTTTAAAATAGAATTTGATATAACGCTGACTGAAGGCTGGCTATTAAAGTGTTAAGTGGACATACTTCAGCAAGCATTTTAGAAAATATGCAGAGAAAATCGATATTGTTGAGAGCTGGATGAATGAGCAATTAAATAAAAAAATAAATTTCTTATATTATATAGATTTAAAATTAAATTTTTAACCTCAAAACTGAAGCGAAATATACATATTTATACGGAAAATGCCACAAAGTGAGATTCGATGAGTCTAAGATCATAAATTGGCGCTTACTTGTCTTAATAACTACCGAATAGTTTTCAATAAAGAAATCGGTAGAATCTTAGACTTCAACATAAAAATGATGGATCCAAAGCTGGACCAAATGATCGGACCGCGCACCAATTCTTTCTTCGTTTCGAAGGCTGTTGCTTAACGAAACATTCAAACAGTTCAATTTCTCATTTACTCAAAGCGAAGAAAATTCTACTTTCTTCATCTAAAACCAGCTTTTATCGACGTGGATATTTTCAGACCATAAAAGTTTCAGTTAATGAAACAAGATTAGTCCCTCAAAAAAGTAAAGTAAAACGTCATCTAGTTGGTTCCATACACTGTTCCTTCTTATCCGATACCCGACCTTTTACAGCAATAAATGATCAATAAGATTTCGAACATTCGAAATGTCTTCTTATTTGGCTTATCAACGTTCCTGACCTGTACTATATATCAAACGACAAGTGGAATTTTAATCCTCTTGAGAGTTCTACTAACTTCGGGTTGTCAGTGATAAGAGATTTTTCGGTAATTTCAAGAATGAAGCAGAGCTATAAATGCTAACTCCAAGACGAAGAAACTGCTTGCAACTTCGGAACTGTATCTGAAAGATACAAGATAGGAAACCAGATTGCGATTAAGGGAGGGGTCTGGGTTTTCACTTTCGAAAAATCGATTTTTTTGGTTTATCTTATTGTTTAACATTTCAAGAATATGTCCTCAAAATTTTAATCCGATCTAAGCAATATTCTTGAAGTTATTGTTGAATTAGTCTCGGGGCCTTTAACGCTCTAACTCTAACAGCTACGGCTTTAAACGCGTTTTTCTCAAAACTACTTTTTTGAAGTCCGTGTTCACTGCCATTTGAAAACTACTCGACCGATTCATTTCAAACTTGGTACACATTTTCTTCACATAAAATACCTCCCCCCTACGTTTAGTATTTTTTTTTAACATTAAGGGTGTTTCCCACCCTGAAAATGGCGGAAATTTTAGTCGAAAATAACGGTTCACACTGTGTGTGACAGCAGTGTGACACTTTGAAAACATTGATTTTTTTTTGTTTTTTTTGCTTATTCGATAGTATATACTTTCAAAAATATCCTCTGAACGCGGTAAGGTTGTATCTTGAATAGTTTTTGTAAAAAAAATCTTAAAATATAGCTGAAAATATACCTAATTATGTCCAAAAAACTTTTAAACATTCGATCGAATATTTTCTTAAAAAACAAATTCACGAAAATCGCCTAATTTTTCATGAGTTACACTGGTATAGCCCCTTAAAGTATAAGTCCCTTCGACCCATTTTTTATTAACTCTAGAGTGCACAGCACTAATTCAAAAAAGTCTAAGTAGGCTCGTATCGCCGCCGAACATCTTTACTTACCTTTGGTATATATTGCTATGAATCCTTTTATTATTCGGTTCATATGACAAAGCTTTCCTACTAAGGAAACTGCTGAAAGCTTCATACTTATACTTCAGCCTTCTCACATACTCAAAGTAAATATACAGCTTATTACTTTCTTTATTTACATACATACAGTTGTATTTATTTACATTTAATTACTTTTCTTTGATAAGCTCTAAGGGAAGCTCAGTTAATTACCGAAAATATTTATGATATAGGACTTTTATGTCACTGCATATAGCCTGAGCGTAGAGTTGTTAGTTAAGTGAATCAAAATAAAATAATTAGAACCTAAAAACGCACACACACGAGTACGTATGTGTGTTTGTATGTAATTACATCAATATTCATTGCGCTTTGAAGGTATTAGCCGCTCGCGATACGAAGTCGCATAAAGTCGAGTCATACCAATTTGACGCGCTCAGCACTCAAACTCACGCTTCGCAGCTCAACTAACTATAAGTGAAATAATAATAAAATTTGTTATGCATATAATAAGGAGGCGAGTGGTGGGTAGAATGCGCTGGCGAGGATTTGCTGGTGAAAAGCATTAAAACCAATGAAATGCTGAGCTTTCATATTACACTCAACGCTCAAAGCTATGTACGGATGTGAGTGTGTGTTGGTGTGTTGTAACGGCGGCAGATGGAAGGGTAAAAAGGAAAAGCAAAGTTAAGCAAATGAAATCTAATGAAATGAAACGAATTGAATGTGGAAAAGAAAATAACGGGAAATGAATGAAATTTGTTGGAAAACTTTTTTGTCGGCACACACACAAACATCCATATACAAAAGTTGGCATGAAATTACAGCAACAACATGCGCATATACATATAAACATAAATAGCATTAAATGGCAACGAGCTGCACGTTTTGTTGTAACCGCTGCGGCATTAATGGCGGCTGAAATGGTTGGTCCACCGGCAAATGCAGAAACAAAGCGTCCACTTTCACTTTCGCCACATTTAGTATTGCACTGCTGTCTTCCAGTGTAGTCACGGTTATAGAACTGCCGCGACCCAATAAGTTTCTGGTAATAAAAATCAAATAAATACCGTTGGTTCTGTTTGTGAGAAAAATGTTTGGACTGTAATAACGGTGTAGGGGTTACGGCGTCTGGGCAGGTATATGTGACGGCGGCAGCATGGCAACCCTCGTTAATTTGTAATAAAATCCGATTATAACCACAAAAATGCAGAAGGTGTTGGAGAAGTTGAAGAAAAAATACGTAAAATCGGTGACACTGAGTGAAAGGTGGACAGCGAGTGTATGCGAAGTCGTAATCTACAGTGGGATATAATCTTGGGAATTTGGTGTACTTAGTTGGCATTGCTTCTGTTTACTGAGATCTTGTTAGAAGAATAAAACAAAAATCTTGAGGTCACGAGGGGTCGAAAGATCATCACAATTTTTAGACAAGACTCATATCTTCCTGAAACTTCTAATTTCTATTACTATTCTGTTTTCTCCAAAAAATTACTGTGCTTCCACTCACTAGATAACTGTCCACGGTGTTTTCAATAAAGTATATACTTTACCCACGCTAACGCCAATCTATTTTTGGAGAAGTTTAACTTTGCCGCGTCTAAGTTCTATAATCTAAGTATCGATCCCTGTTGTACAATAGATAAATCCAATTGTTAAAGTCTATCCGTTTGCTTTGTCGTATCTTCTTTAGATCCTTGACTCAGAACAATCCGATCTCAATGAAGACCTCTTCCATATCAGACTAGTATTTCGTTGTTTTATACTATCTTTTTTCTTTCTAGGATCTATGTGAACTTTCTCATAAACTTTTCTGCAGACAGTCCCCACTAAAAGAGTTTCTGTTTCAAATTTCATAATTCCGAAACCACTGTGCGTCTGTTGTCTATGAATATCTGCATACTTTTTCTCTTCCAGTTCAAAAAAAGTGTAGCGTAGACCACAAAAATTATGTACCGACCGGTACAGGGTTAAACTAATAAAGCATTCATTGGCATTTAAACGCATTTGGCGCGGCTGTCTGCCAAAATATACGGCATCTACTTATCGTAACACATAACTAGATATCTTGTACTTGAGCTATGAAAAGGCAATAAATACGACAGGTGAATCCTTTGGAGTCCATCTTTCTTGCTGCGCACTTTGGTGGTAGTTTCCTTTAATGACTGCTGTTGTTGTTCTTATTTAGCCATTAAAGCGTAACCGAATACCAGGCCATACTAATAGAGCCTCGAAAAGAAAAATATGGCTGGGAAAAATTTATTGCCAGCTCCCCCCAGCCAATAGCGGGTGCCTCATGAAATCACACCGAGCTAATATTACTGGCGCACAGTTCACCTTCTCAGTGCGCCCCACCCACTCGCGCCATAAAGCATTTTTACGCCCGAGGCGACGGAAATTCAAACTCGTTAGCAAATGAATTGCGAAAAAATTGCATACGGCGAGAGCTGAGTGCCACACGACGGTGTTGCTGCTGCATGGGTGCTGGTGTGGTGGCAAGTAAACTGAGACGCATGAAAGTAAAAGTAATAAAAACATTAACGTAAGAACTTTCGGCAGCGCCGCTTTCTTGTCGATATTTATGTTTACGCGAAAAAATGTCCTGCGGCTGTCTGAGCAAGGCAGGGCGACTTGTGCGGAATCTGCCGTATGTAGGTATTATTCGCCGCTCATAGGTGTGGAGTTTGCTGCACTTCATTACATCAAGCAAACAAATAAATTAATATACATATATACATAGTATAGTAGGCGTCTGTAGGTGTGCGAGTAGGCTAAATTAAAACCAGCTTGCGCCCATTTCGTACACACTCTCACACATATTGTCTTCACTAAACATCCTGCTGCCTCGTCTCCTACTCTCACTGCTACACATCCGTTATCTTTGATGCTTTTAAATTATAACCCCAAGCTAAAAAGCGACAAAACACCAAAACAGTTAGAAAGCATAAGCAAGCAATGCAAACTTTATTGCTTTTATCAAATTTGTTAAACAATACTTAAAAACAAGGTAACTCAAATAAGCTGCGGGCCGTGCGCGGGGGTTGTTCCGACGTGGTTGGCTGTTTTAGTTGAATGTGGGTTCATTTTCGAGGCAGCTTTCGAAAGGGTAACTCAATCTGTTTGCTCCCCCTGGTTTGGTGTCCCCATTTTTTTGTTTTTTGCTTATTTGTTGACTGGTGTAATTTTTGTCTGGTAATTACCTGAGAAAATCCTTTTTATGGGCGTTTAAGCGCTGCAAAAAACAAAAAAACAAAAAAAAAAAAAACATTTTAATGGCGGTGATAATACATACGCTACACATATGTATTCATACATATTTGTATGTAAATTTTTATTTGCCTAAACACGTATTTGCGGGTGATTTTGTGGATTCATTTTAATGTCGATAAGGGTTTAGTATGACAGTGCAGATTTTTTATAGCTTTTGACGTAACTTTAAACAGTTAAAGTATATGGAGCGGTGGGTTTTAAAGAATCTATAAGAAAGTGAGCTTATTCTGATAGCAAACCGTCTTTAGGACCCACCGAATACTATTCCATAACACTCTTAGAACAAGCGCTTAAATAGTCTCACTATGGTCCTGGCGCTGTATGTTATGATCCTTTACATGTTCTAGGGAGAGATGGTTATCGAATTTTTTCGAAGTTAAAGCTATTTAGAACCTCTCCTAGTTATTTGGTTGAAAACTCAAACAGTTTTGACCTTCAAATCCGGGAAAGTAGGTCTTCTAGCATATGTTCAGTCCTGAGCAAAGTTTTTGTACTCCAATCGATGTGAAGAAGTCATATTTCTTGCATAGATTTAGCTCAGCTGCTTCTCGTTTTGTGGTTTGGTATTTGTAAAATAAGGTCCTACAAGTTCTAAGTTGCTTCAAAATGTCGGATACCGTTGAACTCAGTGCTAAGGCTTTAAGAGCGATCAATAGTATTTTTCGTCAGATCTAGTCTGGGAGTTTAAGATCATTTGAGAGATAATTCCAAGAAGAATAAATTAAATAAAGAAATAGTTCTGTATTTTTGGATTTTAAACTATCTTTGAGAGGCCCTTAGTAGTTTTTTTTCTCGAAGCAAAATATAAAGACAAGCAATATACCATTCTTCACCAACATATTCAAAGGTGTTTGAAAGTCAATAATTTCAGGAACAATTTCGGCCAAAATATGTCTAAACTTGTGGACTAACAAACTGGAATGCAAGTCCACACATACACATATTAAAATGCAAATGCAGTAATTGACTTGTTTCTTCGTCCGCGGCGGACATTGCACTCCACAAATATCCAGTTGCTATTGCTGTTGTTGTTGTCACTGTGGCAAAAGAAGCAATTTCAAGCTAAATTTAAGTTAAATTCATTTGCAACACTGCGCTGTTCATAAGCTGCATTTGTTGTTGATCGGTTTCGACTTTTGCTTTACAACAGCGACAGCAACAATAACAACAAAAGCAACATTAATAACAACGACAACAGCAACAAGCAGCAGCTGCTGTCAATCGCAACACGTACAACAGCAGTAATGCGAACGAAATGCGCCAACAATTGCTGCTTTCTGCTCCATCTCCCGTTCACTCGTCTTGTGGACTACTCGCCGTTCGCTAGTTGCCTCTATTATTGAGTAAAATTACTTTGTACGGAATTCAATTAACTCGAATTTGTTGCACCACCTCGACGTGATAGCATGTCTCCGGACTGCAAAGTCCACACCAGCTCGCTGAGGACGTCAAGATGGCACCTATGCTAAGTCTATGGGGCCTCAACTGCGCCGCTGCAGCCGCTATGCGCTCACTTCGATTTCTTTTGTAAAATTTTGCAAAACTTTCGGTTGCCGGAGGCCGCACAACAAAAGTGCGGCAAATGCAAATCAGCGAGTTGTCAGTCGTCGCAGAGGCTTGATGAGCACCAAGCGGGGATGGGTAATTTGCCCTGCAACAGTCAGCAGGTAGTAGCAAACAAACAATATTTCTTAATTATTTAACTAATATATATATATAAAGAAATATATATTTTAATTAAATTTTCTGATGAGAAAGTCAACCGTGGAAAATTGATTTACTTCGAATCGAGTTTGTACACGCGACGTTGGGGGGAGCTTTTTTGCTTTCAGATATGAACAGGAATTTAATTAAAATTATTTATGCAAGAACGGGAAATTAATATATCTCCAATAAAGGGAATGGGAATGTAAAACATATTTTATTTATTATTTTTAATTATAATTTTTCGAAAATCATTTTAAATAATTAATTGTGAAAGCCCATACTCTTTAAATTTCGGAAACACTTAGAATCTGTTTTGTTATTTTGGATGATTTATAAAATCTATTTTATCGCTAGAGAGCTTTAAGAAATCCTTTTTATCCAAATATTTATGTTTTGTTATCCAAATATCACTGAAGGAATTTTCGACGACATTCGTTTTTGGGAAATATCACTTTTGGACTATCAATAAATTTTAGGAGAATCTGAATCCCTGGTTCTTTTTGCATTTGAACCATGTTAATGCTTTCCAAAGCTTCTAAGCCATACTTTTTAATGAAATCTCATAAAGCTTTCTATCCCAAGTGTTATAGCTTTAACTTTTTTTGTGTTTTCAACGAATTCTAAAAGTTTTGAAATATTTTTCCTTATATTTGTTCAGCAATCAGTGTTTGTGCAGTGAAAGCTCCGAAAGCTTTCTAGCAGAAGTCTTATAGCTTTCATGCTTTAATGAAATACGAATTAATAAACTATAATTTCAAAAGCTTTCACATCTGTTTAGTCTTTTTACAAAGTTATTGATTATTTTTTCCAGAAAATGTTTAACTTATTTCGCAACAAGCTCAATGAAAAATTTACTCCGTTCAAAAAATGTTTGCCACATTCTTTGCATTGTAAACTTTTCATAAGCAATTATCTGAAATATTTTCCAGTAATTATAGTCTGTTGTGTTTTTGTAGACAAGCGTTTTCGATAAACGTAAACTAGTTCAACTCGCTTTAAAAGCACTTGCGCCTGCGCACATTCCCACCACAATAGTTTCAGGTTTTCATTTTCAGCACGAAGTATGTAATAGAAATAAAAGAAATATTATGAAAGTTGTTTTTAGCTCGTGTATGTGGACTATGCTGGCGCCAACAAAACAATTATTTCATTACAAATAAATACAGAAAAAATGCTTTGTACTGACTGTGAAGCTTTATGTGCTGTAATGTACGGGTTTGTACTGTATGTCTTCATGCTCGCGCCTTCTTCACCCACTCAACCTCATTTTGTTTTAGCCTTTTCTAATGCTTTACAAAAAAATTCTGGCTTAACTTTGTCTCGGACTCAAAGCACTTTTTTCTTTGATTATAGTTCTTCATTTATTTTTATTTTTTGCTGTGCAGTTTTCTTTTTGTGAATTACTATTTCAACTTCTCAACATATGTATATGAATATTTTAAAAAAATTATGATTTTTTATTTGGAAGAAAAAAATTATTTGCTCTCCATTTATCTTCCTTGCCCATTTCATTGCGGCAAACTGTTGGCGGTTAGTGCTTTTACTTTTAACGGAAACTTTATTTTTTTAAACGGAAGCTTTATGTATGACAATGAATTATTTGTGGTTTGTGGTAAAAATGTGACCATAAATAATGTGTTTCGCGGACTGTTGAAGGAAGAAAAAATACAATTTATGAAAATGGCGAAAGATAAATCAACGCACTTACCTATTTTACTCACCATATTGATTGCTATAACCATTTATTTATGATTGAATCGCGATACCGTTGGATTGACCTATTTTAGCATGAAAAAAATTCAAGCTTTTACTCGTTTTTAATATCTACGCAAAGCTCAAATGTGTTATACTATAGTGTTTGAGATTTATCAATTATACTATTTTAGATTTATTTATTTTGTAGAACCTTTTATATAATGAAAGTGTAAAAACTGTTACGAAATTTTATTTGAAAGTTTCCTTCTCAAATTTCTTTGAATCTTTCACTATTTTCATATATTAATTAGAGTTTCGCTTTAAATCGCTCTCGACTTTAAATATATACAGCAATGAAAGCACTAAGCTTTTAAGCTTTCATCATATTCTGAGCTTTCACATAAAACAGTGATTTCGTGTTATTTGATACTCATTTTAAATATATTCAGCTGTGAAAGTAAGCTTTTCAGCTTTCATCATATTCTGGGCTTTCATGCTTTCATTATTTTATGAGCTTTCACATAAAACAAAGATATAATTTTATTTTCTTCTAATGTCGTGATTGTTCAAAATTTTAACATAAAAATCTGTTTTTATAATCAGTCAATTCCATTCATAAATCACTAGCTCTCAAATAGTCAATTGTAGTATGACAAAACTCATTCGTCTACATAATGTATGTCTTTCTTTGTCTCTCCAAAGCACATTTGTGCTCGTATTACCATACACTTATCTACCTTGTCTTCAGCTCACTCCAAATAAAAGCATTGATTTGCTATTGTGAGTATTCTTCATAGATGCTTCAACCAAATTAAAAGTCCTGTTTGAGAAAAGCTCTCATGACCGTTTGTAGTACACTAGAGCTTTTTCCTATTCACTCGTTCAAAACGTTAACCAAATTTCCATTGACCAAGCGTTCGTCCATGTGGCCATTGTGCGGCTGAAGAATCGTAATTCTAAGGTTTTATGCTTTCATACATAATTCGCAGAAGCAGCAGGCACTCCATACACGAAACGAAAAAAAAAATCGGAAAACAGTTGCAATGACCACAAAGAAAATTGATTTTCACCACCCACTCAGGCCGATATACACGCATATACATATGTATATTCAACTATGTATTGACCAAGGATGAGTTCGGCCGTTGGCGATGATGGCCGTAAGCCCGCATCTGCTGTGAATGTATGTTACATAATATGCATGTGGTGGTGAGGCGTTGGCGCAAAACCGAAAATTTTCATTTTCATTTCCAATTGTCATTCATTTTCTATGCAGCAATTTCGTTGTGCTCCACAACCAACAATGCGCCTGTGTGTGTGAGAGTGTGTGCATTGGCGCTTTCACTGCAAATTGCTACGAGTGTGTCTCTACTAACTATAATTCACAGGCTCAGTGCGTGTTGGGCCATAGTCACTCGTTCCTTCAATCAGTTGGCAACTCCAATATCCAATAACTGCAATGACGCGCGTTGACCGTGATCTCTAGCAGGCGGTCATCAAGCCCTCCGAAAGGACACGCATCCTATCAACGCCCACAGCCCATTAAGCGAGTGGAAGCAACAGCAGCAGCACAGCCATCGAACGCTGGTAGTTGCTTGTGTCCGTATGTATTTAGTGCAATTTTATTCAACGTTTGCGCTGCTGATGCGTGTATCTGCTGGTATTTGCGTATTGATGTCCGCAAATATAATCAGAATATTCAAACAAAGCATTTTGCGCAGCGCAACGCTACGAGCTACGAGCGGACATAAGTTGCATAAGGCATGTAAGTTTGTATGTATGTGGATTGTGGGAAATTGGTAGCAACGAAAATGTATGATGCGGTTTACATACGTTACAGCTTCCACTCGTTCGTATGTATTTTCGTATGTAAAAGGTTGCAGATAAATTGAAATAGATGTCACTTTCGTTGAACACAACCTTCATTCAGCCGCAGGCAATGTGTAACCAAATGAAAACGTAGTGCACATTTTTCAAAATTAGTGAAAGCTTACTAAAGTGGGTGAAAGCTCAATGCGTCAAAGTTGAGCTTTAACGAGAGAAATCATTTAAAAGCATCTTATACAAAAGCTTTAAAATATGAATTTTTACAAACTCATCCAAGCTTTCATAAATAGAATTTTAGAATATGAAATATCTCAAAGAAAAATATTAGATGACACTGTTTATATTTTGGTGTAGATGTCAACGATTCCATAGCCTTATTTATCCAAAAATGTATTAGTGAAAGCTCAAGTGAACTTGAAAAGCTCACTATTTCTAAAGGATCTAAAAGTTTTAAAATTTATTTTGACAGAATAATGCACCAAACAGGAAGCTTTGTTGAAGCTTTCTTAAAAAGTGTGCGAAATATCAAAAAACCAAGCTTTCGGTTTGATTACCGATTGAGATCGTTATCATAAAAACAGATTTGAATGAAAGTTCAAATGATTTCAAAAATTTTGGTTTCTGAAAGCTTTAAAAATTGTAAAAAATAATTTTAATAATTCATTTTTCAAACCTAGAACACTGTCTGAACTTGAGCTTTTTGCAATAAACATTTGCCCGCATACATATTCCATGCATATATTTAACTAAAACCTACACATGATGACCAGCAATGCCATAAAGCTTTCGAACACCGTTTTGTTTTATCGCAATCGTATAAACAATGTACTTCACTTTTATCCACCGCGACCAAAGTGTGAGTGATGTGATAGGGTATGATGAGGCACACACACACTCATTGCTCCCATTAAACTACTATTTTTCAGCAATATTAATCAGTTGAGGAAGGCCAACGATTTTCAGGAAATTTGTTGCAAATACCAATTGCCGCTGCCACTTACTTACTGCTGTGTGTGCTTATTCCGGTACACTTGATTTGCTGTAACTGCAAATTGTAATAGCAATCACTGCGTGTGAGTTTGTCCGACACGCATGCAAATACGTACGGTTATTTCGGGACTCAGGACCTACAGCCGTTTGTTGGTGTTAGTGTGATGTAGGGTTCTGCTTTTGTTGGCGCACAGACAAGGTTTTGATACGTTAAATTATCTACGACTCGTTTGGCTGAACTGTGATTGTTTTGTTAATCCAACTCATATTGTTTTTGTGATTTCAATAGTTTGTGTAATTGAATGGGAATCGCAGCAATTTGAGTATCAAGTGTGATTGATTTTTTTGTACAAGTATAGTTGGTGTATGGTTAAGTGGAGGCTTAAACAATCGGGTTACACGAATAACCATATTCAGAAGCATTTATCTGTAAAAAAATCAAAGAAGTATTCGGCTTAGGTCAACATTAAAGACCTCGAGGAGGTTTCCAAGTCCATTTCAGATTTCTTTTTGGACCGACTATCCATTTTATATCACTCCTGAGATTTTAGAACTACAACAAACTAATTGAATTATGATCCACCAATATTTAAAAATCAACTGTATTGAGTTCAAACAATCTTGAGATCGAAGATGGTTATAGTCTCTTAACTATTATTATTTTATCATATAAAAAAATTGCAAACTTTAATGAAATAATATCACAACTCGAAGAATAAGGAAATAATATTGCATTTTCTTGCACTTATTCCCTTATGCAGCGCTTAAGACTCCATCTTGATATAATTTACTTGCATTTTCTTTGCCTTATGTGCTGCTAAGTATACATATATCTACCATACTTATTGTCATTGCCATTGTTATGATTATGCATTATCTGTAAATCTAAATTGCTCACTCGAGCATGGCATAGAAGGAGCGAACGCAAACGCACAAATTGTGTTATATCACACATACTTACACACGCATACATATGTATATATTTCTTTGCTTTACTGTAAGATGTCTATCTACTTACCTACAATGGTCTCCATCATCTTACATTTGTATTTTCCAGTCACTCGCTCCTTTCAAGCATTATTTGCACGCTTCAAGTGCCAGTATAATGATCTGCTTCGGACTCGGACTGCCTGGTACCTACATATACATACATTCAGTCACTCAGTCATACGAGTACAACCAACCAGCCAACTATTACTTACTACTTGCGCTGCTGCTGCACTTGAGTATTGTGTTCTTAGCGTTTTCTTTAGATTTATTTTTTACTATTTCACATGTTTTCCTCTTTTCATTCCATTTCTTTGTGTGCGTGTTTTTTTTTTTGCGCTGCATCCGTTGACAAACCATTGACATTGTTGTTTGCTTAATGATGTTAGACATACAAGCTGTAAATATAAGTGAGATCCTTCGCATGTGATTGACAACAATGAGTATAGTAGTTGGTATGGGAAAGTATATCGAAGAGGAGGAGTTGTAAAGTAGTTATTTTGTGTTCAAGCTAAACCTAGTCTAAGTTTGATAAACACTGCACGATATCAATGCTTTAACTAACTTTTAGAATAAACTATAGACTTTTATACGTCGGATACTTGGCCTAAGAAAACTAGGGTAGGCTCGTACCCAAAACAGACTAGTTCGACATTATAATTAAATATTTTATTCTTTATTGTAGTCTATCAATCAACTGAAACCCTATAAATGCAATGTATACTAGATATAAGGAATGGTACTAGTTCGAGACTAGTATAACAATTTTTATAAATTTTACTGAAGTTCAAAGCAAGGAAAATATAATGCTTTCTAGGGATTCAATTCAAGCAAAAGCTTGATTTATGGAACTAGTACCTAACTGGTCCTGAATAGAGTAGTTTGATCCTAGTATACAAGTATTTTTATTAATTTTTCTTTGAGTTCAGTCAACTGAGCTCCTCTACATTCGCAAATAAAGGCATATAAGCAGAAATGTATTGTGTATACACAGGGAAATGGATCATTATTGTAAGCTGCTATCAAGCGTGGACGCTATTTACGTATGGCAAATCCTTTGTATTCGCAGTGCGTATATTTATAGCGATAATGCCCGTGTTTTATATATACCCCTCTACATACATACTTATACGTATATATATGAAATTGTATTGATTTCGCTTTGTATGTCACCAATTTGCCCCAGAAATATTTCATTGATTGTCTTTCAAGCGTGCATAATTTTCAAAACAATCATCCATCCAGATAAATATACCTATATATCCAAAATGAAAGGCGTGTGCATTGTGTCTCGTAAAAAAATATTTTTACAGCGTGTTGTCTCTCAAACTCAAAATTTCTCTGAAAAGTAAACAATTATCTGTTCAAAACACAGTTTTGCTTATTCAGCTTCGCTGCGCTTAACGCAAGCATTTAACTCGCTGTCGATATCATCACTTTACCATCTTTCCGCATGACAAAAATCACTGATCTGCTGCCAAATTAAAGCAGTTTGTAGATGTTGAGGTATTATGCGGCGTCGGTAGCCGTTTGCGCCTGCGCAGCAACGAAAATTCGATGCAGCGCCTTTGATGAGCATTCGTAACGGTTGCTTT
Source organism: Zeugodacus tau (assembly GCA_031772095.1). Lineage (NCBI taxonomy): Eukaryota > Metazoa > Arthropoda > Insecta > Diptera > Tephritidae > Zeugodacus > Zeugodacus tau. The sequence goes on along the minus strand of CM062652.1, from coordinate 72,782,493 downwards.
GCGCTAATGGGGGAGCCTTTAAAGCAAATTTGTATATAAAAATCCATACATCTTCTTATTTTATCAATTCAATTTTATCAGCCATCCATCTTCACATACTCATATTCACGGCTTCACGCTCAGTATCAGATCTTCAACTGGAGCTCTATATAATTGTCTCGCCTTTTGTTGATTTTTCGTGAAAGTGTCGCATACGGAAGCAGATGTTCCATCCACACACTTCTTGGTTGCGCTACCTACGCGCCTTGCTCTCCATTCGTAGTACTCGTTTTTCTCATTTGCCGCACATCAAGCATCTCCAATTGCCATTTGGTTGATCAGTCAACGCCTCTGATTGCTTCCATATGTTTTGGTATTTCAGCTTCTTCCTTGGGGTATCTCATATGTACGTTGTATTGGCATAGTATGAATGTGCCACAAACATGTTGCATGAAAAATTAATTAGTACGCATGTACAGCGCTATTGCTGAAAGTGAGAACGTTGAGTTTATTTTAGTTAAATAAAAATACAAAATATATTATATGTATTTTACTGACTGACATGATTTTGTTCCAGGGTCATAATGTAGTTGTTCGATATGGTCATTTAATCATTTACGCATCCAAAAAGGTTCAGATCCGGGATAAAAGCCTGAACAATTCCGGTACGACAGAACCGTCTGTTGGAATTGTCCATATTCTCATCCTATTTCCTCATGTTTGCAGTTCTGAACATATATAAAAATATATTTACTTCGAAAACCTGTCTAAAATTGTATCAAGATCAGTTGAGTAGCTTTCTCGAATTCTTGACAACCAACTTTCAAACAAACCATTTTTAGTAAAACGCATTTATCCCTGTTCGATTTGGTCCTATAATAAATTACCGATCCAAATAGGTTCAGAACGCTGAAAGGACAGACCTTCGGCCAGGTCAAATTCGGGGTAATTTCGTTACCGCATAACCGGCTGTCGTTGGAATTGTTGATATGTTCCTGATGTTACCTCTTCTGACAATATTTAAGACCTCTCATTAAGAGGTTACATGCTTTTGCGTAAAAACTTTTTTTGTCTTAAAGATATAAATTTAGTGAGGTATTACCGAAATGTTTGGAAAAACACATTTACATCGAAGAACTGTCTAAAATTTTATCAATTCTCGAGAAATCTTACCAACCGACTTGGAAGACACATTTTTAGTAAATCGCATTTAACGCTGACTATATCTCCAAAACTATTAGTTGGATCGTCTTGAAATTTTAGTAAGGCTTGAATATGTACTTGAATAAAAGTAAGGCTTGTAGAATTATCGAACTTGGTAGGACTATTAGATCTAGAGCATAACTTATGAACTTAGGAAACATCTCAAAGATATACTGTATTTCTATTTTATTCAGCTTTGACAAACAAGTTTCCTTATAGATGAGTCCAGAGTTCTGTGCTTGCTATTAAAGTAATGTTAGATGTTGTTGTTAGGTTTAATTTATTGTTCGAGTAGACAAATATAACAAGCCATTGTGAATGATCTAACGATGAGCTCCGAAGTACGACCTCGATATGGTACTTCGGTACTTCAAATCATAATCCTAACCATCAAATTAGTGATTTTCACCTCTTTATTTGCTGTGAGACTTCCTATGTGGTTGTTCTTGCAACGCTTATTTAAACGCTACCCAAACAGCATTAAATCAACGTAGGGTTGACCTTTGGTGGGATAATATCTGGGTTAATCCTGGAATCCTAGAACCATCTCTCTAACATCTATATTTAGTTGGTTTCAGCAGAGTTCTTATAAAGAGAGCTCGCTATTTCTAGTTCAGTTACATATTCCTAAAGATCATGCAAAGCAAATGGACCATAGGTTTTCGAAACATGAAAACTAAAAATTGGAAGTGAATTTTCCCATAAACAACACCCGAACCAATCCACCGATTATAAATATAACTACTACCTCGTTAAAACACTACAAGCAACACTCAATTCACTTATGATTCACGGCAACAATTTTTCAATTTAACAGTGTTTTTCAATTTCAACACACCGAAGAATGCCAGAATGCCCGAGCAACAGCGTCGCATTACACAAAAGCAGTGAAATTATTAATTACCGCACTTAATGGGACAATGCGTGGTGGAGGCGCATCAGCGTGCCACATACATGCGTATGTACGTCGACAGCGTGTGTGGATGGATGCTAGCAATTGTGGCAAGCCAACGATGCTGGAGGCAAATTGTAAACACATACTCGCGATTGTGTGTGTTGGTGTATGTGTGAAGGCATTGCATTTGTAGCTCATCATTCAACACTTAGCACTCAGTCGACAAGCTTTTGTCAGAGTCGTTATAATGACAACAACAACAAAAGCTGCAACAGCGCCACAAATGCAGCATGCAATAATAGCAACAACATAATAGCAGTGCCGCACATAGACATCAAAGTGCATGCAACAATTGGCGGTGGCAACAACACATGTTTACTTAGTTACACAGAGTGCAGTTATTTGTAACTTTTAGTTGTTGTTGTTGTGTTGTTATTTTGTATATTTATACACATGTAAGTGCAACCAATTGTGCAACACTTTGACTGACTAACTGCCACACTGACTTTTTGCATGCTGCTTGCCGCATTTGTTGTTTTGCGATTTTCGCGCTTAAAATGTTTTGTTGTTGCTATTGTTGTTGTTGATTTGATAAACAACATGTCACTTTTGTAGACATAAACCATAATCTACACAGCGCGCGCATGCACTTGTTGTTCTGTGTCCATGCAGAAGTGCATGTTTGTCTGTCTGTGTGGGTTCGCTGAGTGCAATTGTGCCGTGAACTCTCACTGGCTCACTGCCGCATCCCAGTTGTGGCCGCAGGCTGACAGTGCGCTTAGTTGCAACGCGCTATTTAGTGTGTGTGTTGCGCAGCATTTCATTGTTGCATGCCACAAGTCGCTCATGTGTTGCCCACAGTCAGACAGACAGCTAGCTAACCAGCCAGCAAGCCAACCAAATCAGCAGTCACCCAAGACGCAACCAACACACGCACACGAACAAAGCATGCAACACGGCAACAACAACAAACAGCAAATAAAAACAACACGTTCCAGGCGCATTCCTCAACGCGCCCACTGTGGCGGCAAACAAAACAATGCAACAAAACTAACAAATGAAAAAAATGAAAAAGTGAAAAAGAAATGCAGAAACAAGAGCAAGCAACAGAATAATAAACATTTTACAACTGTGCAACAATAAGCATAACAACAACAACAGTAACAACAATAAGCATAACAACAACAACAGCAACAACAACAATGAGCATGTAAATACCTCGCCGACTGTCGCTAATCCATCTGCGGCAAAAGATAAATATTAAACAATTGCAAAAGTGTTAATGTTACAATTTATGCATGCCACAAATGCAAACACACACACAACAACAATACATGCAACTAACGCCCTTGCTGCACACTTCATGCATCCACTTCATCCGCTTGCAATGCGACAGCTGCACACTCATAAGTGCAATTCTCCATGGACGCGCAATGAGCTGCTTTTGGTTGGTTTAACTCGACTTGACTCGTCTTGACTTGCTTGAGCTGGGACTGAACATGTACCGGGTTGAGACTGAGCTCTGTGCGCGAGGGCTGAGTAAATGCTGACTGAATGTTGCTTGAGCTGGCTCGCTTTGCGCTGCGCATTGTTCTGTGTCAACACTTGCCGACTTTTATGCCATTAACGCCCGCGGAAGTGTCACCAGTGTCGGCGCATCACAAATGCCGGAAGTCGCTGGGTAAATGATATGCGCGCATATGTTTAAGTGTCTGCGCTGGAGATGATGAGCAGGCTAAGTGGTCTAGCATTAGTAAATATAATGGATGGAGAGGAGAACAGAAGGAAGTGGTGCTACTTACATGTGTCTAGTTTGTCGGACATATCTAATAACACCGAAGATTAGCTTTATTAAATATAAAAAAAATATTTAAACACGATTTAAATACGTTTTAGAGCCTTTATGGGTAAATATAATCATTTAATGACGGACATTTTTAAGGAAGATATTAAAAACTCTGCCATTGTGGCGTCATTTCCGGCAAGTACTCGGGGAAAAAGGTGCGGGCGCGAAGATCTATTTACAATTTCATCAAGAACGGATAGTCCTCGAGAAATCTTGAAACCCGACTTTGACAGTCGCGTTCAAAGTTTTGAATGATAATAAAGTTTCCCAGAACTTCTTCAGACCGTATCTCCAAATCTATTACCCGATTTGAAATTGTAGGGCAATATTGACGAGATGATTTAGAGTTCAATAAGACTATATAGTCCTATAAAAATTTAATTTTTTGAGCCATGAAACTCAAGTAACACCTAGAAAGCATTCAATTACTATCCAGTAGATTCTTTGCATATATTTTTTAAACTTGATCTTCCCAATTAGTTTGGTGCAGTATTTTGTTATCAGTTAAAAGCATCTCAAAATTATGAGAGACTCACGTACCTATGATTGAACCCAATATACCACACTTATCTTTGAAACTGACGCTGACTATCTGCCTGTACTACAGATCCTAACTTCGGCAAAGGAGTGTTTCGGCACTAAACTCAATCTAGAGCCATTAGATTACTGTTTAGCATTAGACTCGTATAAAAACTTTACTTTAAATGGCTGTGAAACATTTTCCAAATGGTAATTTTAGTACTGATGGACCGGAAATCTTAATTATTATGACTATTACCTTTCATTACACAGGGCCTATAAAAAGGTTTCAGATGAAGTTTCACAGATGTCGCTTAAAATAATGAAATACTTTTCCAAACCATAGGCGAAAAGATCTATATCGAAGGTTGTGTTAGTTTTAGCGTACTTTCAAATCAATTAGACACGTGTCAGAAGTGTGAAACTCATACTATATGAACTTGTGGAACACACGCTGCAGCGTTAATTAAACTCTCAATTAAAGTAAATGACTTTCATTAAAATTACCAAAATTAAATTTCACGTTAAACCCACACCAAGCACTAATTTTCCGAATTGCTAAACATAGTAGAAATGCATAAAAAACAAAACCAGGCAAAAAATAGAATAATACAAAACGGAAATTTGTAGCAAAAAATGCCGCGATGAGTGAAAGATAGGAAATAACGCAGACAGGATCAAAATTGAGCTCAATTTCACTAGAATTTAATTGCAAATGTTTTCCACTTTATAATGGCAATGCATTTCGGTCGACCTCAGGTTCATCATTAGCGTAATTAAACGAGTTCACAATACAGACAGGGAAAATAACCGACTGGGGGGTGCGGAAATGCAGTAAAATAAAAAAGATACATAAAATAAAAAGTTTTTTTTGTAAACTCGCACGAAAAAAAAGCCTATAATTAATCAGGGCTGTTCGGCGCTGGCGACACTGCAGCGGCAATCCATCACGAGGCGACACACCGACACATCGCCAATGCGTACGCACAATAATTTTTATGCGTTTTTATGTACCTGCATCCATATGTCATGTCAATGCACTTGGTGCGCGTAGTTCGTCATTCGTTATTTTTACTTTTTCTTCACCCCGGCGGTGGAGCGTCGTTGCAGCGCGTCTCACTGACGCCGGCCGACAGTCGAAGCAACGCAACGCAACAAATAGTTGGTCGCATATTAATAATGACAGTGAAATTTTGTCAGGTTAATTTTTTAATCACACTAAATTTAGGATGCCCTCGCCTGCACATACAATGCTTTGTTTCACTATGAGATACTCGACAGACGCACGCACACATGCACAAATATGCGCTGCTGTGTATTCATTTCAATTAAAGCGAGTGACTTTTTCATGTTGGAAATTATTATGCTCATTAGTTGATTCATTCATTTATCCATCCACTTGGCAGCGTTTTTTGTTTGACGTTTGCTTTTTTGTGTGGCTCGTTGGAGCGCTACTGGTTCCACCCGCCGAGCCGCAGCTCGCCGCCGCCACTCCACACCCTTTTGTCCGCTGCGCAACAGCTTAGCATCATCATCACTCACTTTGTTTTTCCTGCTTTTATCACAGCCATATGGCTGCCGCGTTGCAATGTTGCTGGCGCGAGCGTGTGAGTGCCTTTTCGGGGGGTTTCCAGTTTTTTTTTTTTAATTTTCATTCTCTTTCGTGGCAGGGGGAAGTGTAATGAAAAATTATGTGGGAGCAATGAATTTAAGCTCCTGAAAATATTTAAATTTAAATCATTCTTGGGTTTCATGAAGTAAACTCAGAGCTGTTAGAGCTAAATGCAGCCACGAACTTAGTGCAAGCAGACGGGAGTTGAAATATGGAAGTCTAGAATATAACAAACATTTTCCGCAAAGATTAATATATGAAGGTTGTTATATAGGGAATGTCTTCTTTGAGATTAGCTTCTCTGGGACAAGCCTACTGAAGTCCCATTGAACCATTAGAGTCTCAGTTGGAATGTCGTAAGATATTGGGATTCTACTTTGGACTTCAATACCTCTGGTATTCCATATTCCTCTTGTAGAACTTCTTTCTTTCGTCTGTCTTCCCTCTATATTGGCAGTCGGGATTGTTTTATGAGTCATCTGATAAGGAGAAGTAGAATCAGTCAACTGATAGAATAAATCTAAAATTGTATCCAAGTCTGTTTGAAGTTGAGATTTGAAGAGAAGGCTGAGTAAAATTTAGTAAATCCGGAACTGTTAAATAAACTTTGTAATTTTAGAAGAGTAAAGATCTTACAAAGTGATCTTGGAAAGGAAAAGATTTCATCTTAGAAGAACTAGTCGAGCCAGCTTCAATTAACACTAAAATTAAGGACTCAGCAAGCTCTCGAAAGCAATATGTTCCAAATAAATACTTACTAGGTGGCTTATAGAATCATTCAAATGCAACTTTGACGTCGGATGAAGCTCAGCAGCGCCTGTGCAACAAACTGTATCTATTTCATAGCTTTCAGTGCGGTCATTTGTAGATTTGTGAAGAGTATTCATAGTCTTCCTAAAGTATGAGTGAGTAAGAGTAATAAAAATATGTCTACAGCCCGAAAAATTATATGGATGTTCTGAAACTATCATGCTAGTACTTTGCGTAAAAAAGGAAAGACAAAAAATTTAGACTCGAAGAAAATGTCCCCTCCAACACAGTTGACATAAAAAGCTTTTGCGCAAGCCACCGATCATTTGCCACCACTTAAGTGGTGGTCGAATGAGTGGAAATCAAAAGCATGTACGCGTAAGCATAAGTGCACCATCAGTGACCTACTGATAAATGACGAACCGCTGATGTCGCCAACCGAAAGTAATACACAAAGTAGCCGCATGTCAAGTGTCGCCAAGCCACCAAGCTTGCTGACGCATATTGAGCGCGTCGAAGTGGTAGTCGCTGTCTACAGCAACACCGACGTCCGAATGAGGTGGCCAACACCCAGACACTTAAGCGGTTGACAAGAAGCATCAAAATAAAAAAAAAAACAGTGAGAGGCCAGTAAAATAGGCGACTTCAACTTTGATTGGGAGGGTGTGTTTATGTATGCCTATGTAGGTGGCAACTCTGCTGCATTATATGTCGAATTAATTGATGATTATGTCACTTGAAGGCGGCGTTGACGAATTGTGCTGCATACTCGGCGAGTGTATATATATGTAAATAGATACAGAAAAAAATGTACACATTAAAAGGTACAAAGGAAAGCATTAGCCAGCGCAGCAACCGAATGACAGCAGCCACTCGAAATCTGTCAAATGCCAAAAGCGAGAGCAATAGAGTGGATGTACACATGTGAATTATTATGCACAGCACATCAAGTGGTATGCAACATCAACTAAATATACTTAGTTACACTTAATATACGCACACTAAGAAACAATTACTGTGTATGTATGTGTGTGTGTCTGTTATTGTCATTGGTGACAACGCTTCTGACACCTACTCGTCCATTTCGGCTCGCACTTTGTCACGCGTCAGTCACACGCATACATACACTGCCAAGATGTTCTACTTGCGACATTCTTTAGTGCCGTTACTTTGTATTGTTGTCCATTTTATAACGTATCTGTGTTTGTGCTTTCCACTTTTAGCTGCTGTTGTTGTTATTGTTGTTGTACGTCCATTTTATTAGTAGCTATATAATAAAATTTATGCGCTCATGTTGACAATCATTAATCAACACACAAGTTACAATTTTTTATCGTTTCGACTTGTTTTTTTTTAGACTCCACTAAGGTATTTTATATTATCTCTTGCCTCAAAATTGTTTTTTTTAAGATTTTCCTATTTTTCTTAGTTTTTGTTATATATATCACTGCGTCTTTAAACTTTGACTTTATTTATTGTTTTCTCCGTGTGTTCATACAAAGGGAGCTGCTTGTTTTACAAGTGTATCCATATTAAATTTTCGTTTTTTTATTTCTAGCTTTCCGCTAGCTTTTCTAAGAAGAAATCATGTTTTTTTGTTTTTATTGTTTGTTGTTGAAATATTTTGCTATAAAACATTAGCATATGTTATAGCGCATCAAAGCCATGACAAGTGACAAGTGTCAAATGCTGTAGCTGACAGCTATGTTGTTGGGTGGTCAGTGGGCAGCACACGTGCCCACACATACCAATGCAACAACAACCATTTACATGTAACAACATTGTGAGTGCGACGCTTTTAAGCATTTTACAAGGTGTCTTCGTATGGCTTTTGTATGGCGGCAGCCTCATTTCCGTTGGAAATTAAATAGTTTACGACTTAACGTATTTGATACAAGTGTTTTATGTGACATATTAAAGCATTTTTATTTGTTGGTAGAGCGCGGAAAAAGTGAAAATGGGGCATATCTTTTTTTTAATTTTTTATTGATAAATGTGTACAAATAAATATAACACTATTAATTCGATAGACTTTACAAACAAATAATTTCTCTTATGAGATTTGGAAATGGCTATAGTTTTTCTTTACTTTACATACATTACTGCTGATATAATATATAAAAACTTAGTAATTTTGGCTTATACTTTGATCTGTGTACCATAAACTTCGTAAGCAGTAGCCAAGATGCTAGTGACGTTTCGACCCCGTTAAAAATGGTGAATAAATACCGTAAAAATATCGAATGTGTCGTTAAGGGTTATCTTTCAAATTATGGAACACAGAAGATCAGTTAGAGTTTCTTGAATTGAACATGCCGCGAGCTTTGTTCACATATAGATCCTCGAAAGATACTTAGTCATTCCACAGCAAATTATTTCCATTGACCTGAATACCTTTACAATCGATTTACGACTTTCTTAGATCTAGTCAGACCTGGCTGCAGTAAAAAGTTTAGACTTTTCATTAGCAGTCAAAAATTCACGAACCGTATACAGTCAGATCTTCCGATGTTGACGGCATCTTGAATTTAGTGAAAAAGTGAAACTATTACCATACTCAGAACACCTTTCTTGGAACACTTTTCTTAAACCACACTTCTCAGAACACTCTTCTTAGAACATTCTTTTCAGAACCACATTTTCCGATTGTTTTGATTTGGCATCTAGGACCAAGTGATTGACCGATCCCTGTCAAAAATGCATCTAGTTCCCAGTAACTGGGAACCTCTCGCCTCCCGGAATGTAAGTGTTTTGAGCTTTGGGGCGCATTTCGTTTTGTTGATACTTTAGAGCTCATGGAACTCAATGCCATGGTATTTTCTCAGAAGACCAACAACAAAGACGAAATTTCTAACATACTAGCATCCTCAACTAATATATTAATGACATACGGAAGCTTCTTCGCAAGCAAATTGAATCAACAAAAATATACAAATTCAGGCTTCTTGGAATTAGCATATACCATTCACTAGGAGTATTGACGAATGAGGCAAAAGTGGACTCATTTTTTCTCTTATCAAACGAATAACTCTTCATCTTCCATCAATCGCCCGTCTTGTATTGTAATGTGTTAATAGAAAGTTAATAGAAAATTTAAATCTTCATTATGGCATTTCAGCAAACACTATCTTTTAGCTACGAATGCATACTTACTTCTTCACTAATATATATTATACTAAATGTGTTCCTTTAGCGCCTTTGCTATGCCTAATGCTTTGGTTTAAAACTTTATTTTGCAGCCTAATCCAACCTTTTTAAGGCAACCTTATTTTCACAGCCTTTCAATGCACTCCAACTCAGCCGCACTTAAGCATGTGAAAAGCTTGCGCTCTCTATCTTTTCGCATGCATATTCAAAATGTTTGTTCAGTTGTCAAAAATGCTCCGAGATTCGCTTTCGAGAAGTATGGGTGCGGGTAAACAAAATCAAAATGTTCAATATGACAAGCGTTAAGTGGCGCGCCAAGTGCAAAATCAAAGGAACGCAAGCACACTTTTAGGCGCCAACGCAAGGCGACGGCTTAAGCGCTCATATGCTTATGCGTGAGTGTGTGATTGTATGTGTGGGTGTGAATGTGTGCATATTAAAGTATTGTTTGTTTGTTTATTTTTTATCAGCTTAGCGCCAAATAAGCATACTTGCTGTAGATTTATTCATATGTATGAGTGGGTGTGTGTGTGTGCGGGTATGTGCTTGTTTGCATGTGTTAAAATTACCTTATTAAGTGCCCGCATTTCCTTTCAACTTTTTATAAGATTATTATTTTTCCCTTTCAATACGTTCACACACACACACACAGCACTTTTTGCATCCTTTTTATTTCACATTTCACTTGTTTACCATCCTTTTTTCCAACATTTTTATTTTCTCGTTAAAGATGTGCGAAAATTTTCACAAACATCGTTGGCAGCTTAAAGCAAACAAATGCGCACACACAAGCTTACTAGATATGCATATATGTGTGAGTTAACAGCTATTCTCGCTTAGCTTATATGCAGATATGCGCGCACTTGGCGAGCTTTCCTATGTCTGCCCTTTCTATGCGCCCTTCATTGCTTTAGTATCTGTGTGTGCGTGTGTGTTCTCCTGTGGCTGTGCGGTCGTGCATTGCAGCTTTTCAATGTAAATCGATTTGTACGCTCATATGCTTGCTGCTGCTTCTTGTTCTTAGCTCAGCTGTTTGCTTGTGCGCCTTGGGTCCTGTTTTGTTTAAGGATAATCTCCTTACATTAGCTGCTGATAAAAGAAGCAAAAATATTCAATTGAATTGTATGCAGATCGTGGGCAGTGGGGGTGTAGGGTATACTGAAATACTTACACTTACATACTCACGCAAAATCACGCTGCTCCCAGTGGAATTTGAGGGCGCTTGTGGAATAGGCTATGATGTCAGGCTAACATGGAAGAGAATTTATTGAATTTGATAATAAAATTATTTAGCGATTAAGCTCAAAAATTATTATATTTTTATCAAAATAATTTTAATATTATATTTTAAACTATAAAAAATTAATTCAAAGAAAAAAATGTATAAATTTATTTCTATCTTCCTTTCAGCTTCAATCATGAAGAAATAACGAACTCAAACACCTTCTTCAGTTCCAGCTTCATGGTGAGTGTCTAAAACCTACTTTGAAATAAAGTTGAATAAAGAAATTTTTTTCCTACAATGAGAAGAATACCTAGTTCTAAAATCGTTAGTTTACAATCGATTGAAGTATAAATTAAATTTATTAAATCATTTAAATCCAGTCTCGAGGACAATTTCATTTTACAACAAAACTCAAGATCAGTAAATGTCTGAAAAAAGTATTGAGCATTATCAATTACTTAATTCGTAATCTTGACTCGTTGGGATTTTGGTTCTTACACTTTCAGAGAACCACATCTGGTTTATTGCTCGATTCACCTCAACGAGTTCTGACAATTACCGAAAATTTTATTCGTAAGGGACCTTACAATTCCATCTATAGTTTAGGTTTAAGCGAATATGTATGTTAGTGTACGTTAGCTCCGTTGTTGATTCTCTGAAAGGCCGCACTGAATGGGAATGGGTATACTGAATTACTTACGCTTACACACTTCCGCGCTCCCAGTGGAATTTGAGGGCTCTTGTGGAATAGGCTAAGACAGGGAGTAGTATTTATTGAATTTGATAACAAAATTATTTAGCGATTAAGTTCAAAAGTTATAATAATTTCTCTAGAATAGTTTAACCTATGTATACAAAATTAATTCAAAGAAATTATAAAAACAATTTTATACATATATTTACATCTTCTTTCAGCTCAAGCCTTCAAGGAGCAACAAAACTCAAACATATTCTTCAGTTCCAGCTTCATGGTGAGTTTCTAAGAACCTAAGAACCTTAGAAAAGCTAAAGTTGACACATTTTTTTATTTAACATGAGAAGATTACCTAAACCTAAAATCGTTACTTTACAACCGATTGAAGTATAATATTACGATATTTACGATTTCCATTAGTTGGTCTAATTAAATGGATGAAATCTTTAAATGCAGTCTTGAGTGCACTTTCATTTTACAACAAAACTCAAGGTAGTAATAGTCTGAAAAAAAGAATTGAGAATTATCAATTACTTAATTCGTAATCTTGACTCGTTGGGGTTTTGGATCTTAGATTTCCAGAGAACCACATCTGGTTTATTGCTCGATTCACCTCAACGAGTTCTGACGATTACCGAAAATTTTACTTGTGAAAGATCTTAAAGCTCGACTGAATGCTGGCATTTTATTTTAGCTCCATCGTGGTTTTTTGGTTCTCATCGATTTTTAAAGTCAAATACTATACTGTTTTTAACTTAAGTTCGGTTCTCGGTAGTCATCGTAAAGTTGGCTCTACTCTTCTTCGGGTGGTATTATAATAAATGACAATTCACTTTGCGTAACCATATCAGTTCGAATTGTAGAGAACTTACAGGCATCTCAGTGGAGGTAATAAACATGTAGAATGTAGAACATTAGTATTCCCTATACTATCCGCTGTTGCTTAGCTACAGGTAGTGGCATTTCTATACACTTATTCGTTTTTAAAGTAGTTCGAGTAAATGCTTAGTTAATCGTCTTCTGTGTCACTTCGAGCCCTTAAACTAATTAATGTTCATTTATATTCATGCTGAGAGTAGTTTAACAATATCATTTTACTAGATCATATCTTTCCTTGTTAATAAAAAATTTAATTTGAATTTAATAAAAGCTCAATACACACGTGCCATCAAAATCCATAAAATAATTATAAGATATCACTTCCACATGTTTTAATATTCCATAATTGGGTTGATGTAATGAATTCATATCCTCATAAGTTATATCTATTTCTATAACCGACGCATCCTCTCTTCATTAAATAACATTTACGTATTACGTATTACTTACGTATTCTTACTCTTCAAAAATGTATATCCAGCATTCCAGCGCTCATTAAGCGACATAATTTACAATTTCCAACAGCAAAAATACAGTATACAGTATACGCCAACAATCGACTGTCTGCCTGCAATGAAACCAGAGACGATTGACTGTGGCCATCTTATCACCTTGCAAATAATAGTTCAAATAAAAATTCTTTATTGCTGAACTAATGGCCGACGACAATGCGATAGTTGCATTTTATTGTTAAAAAATAAAAAAAAAGTTAAAAAGAAATACGAAAATGTAAGGAGACACAGCGCCAAAAGGATAATTGTAGCAATGAATGGAGAAAAAATGCAATGAAGAATAAAATGTATGCTAAAAGTAAGCAAAAGTGCTTAATGCACTGAAATTGTAGAAGTGCTGAAGCAAGAAAAAACATTCGACGCTAAAAAACGATAAATGAGTTGATAGCGAAAGGAAGTCGAGAATTGAGTGCTACAAAGTACAAAAAATAGAATTAAAAGCACTAAAATAATAATCAGAAAGTATTGTTTGTCGCCATGCGCTATCGAACAGCATAGTTTAATGGTTTCAAAATAGATGGAGATTTCAGTAATATATACTCTACTGAGAGAGTAGCTGCCCAGTAAACCAAAGTTTTGCTGATGACCACCTTTGAGAGACGCTTTCATAGAGCAGTACACGTACGAACCCTTCTGGGTTTTTTGTTTCAAGAGCTCTTTGTTCGACATACTCGAGTTTCGAGAAAACTAGTCGAGGACTATCTGGTATCCTCCACATTCATTTAGGAGATTTGATGTAATTGACTTCTTCCCGGATTTGTAAAGAGTTGTGATATCAGATGTGTGTTCGCGCAGTCTAATGTTGGCTAGGTTCCAAATATTTCGTATGATTGAAGCATGACCACGGCTTATCATACCCCATGGGAGAACTAGTGTTTGATCCGAATTAAGAGCTATGGTATAATCGAGGAACCGGTTAATAAGAGGAGTCCAGAGGGTCGCAGAATCACTCTTGCCAACAGGTGCTACTTTGGACTGAGTAGGCAATTGAAAAGTAAAGTCCTCTCTCGACGAACCAAAATCAAACTCTATAAGTCGCTCATTATTCCCGTCCTGATGTATGGCGCTGAAGCGTGGACGATGACAACATCCGATGAGACGACTCTTGGGGTTTTCGAGAGAAAGGTTTTGCGCAAGATTTATGGTCCTCTAAACATTGGCAACGGCGAATACCGCAGACGATGGAACGATGAGCTGTACGATTTATACGACGACATTGACATAGTTCAGCGAATAAAAAGACAGCGGCTACGCTGGCTAGGTCATGTTGTACGGATGGAAGAAAACACTCCAGCTCTGAAAGTATTCGATGCAGTACCCGCTGGAGGAAGCCGCGGAAGAGGACGACCTCCACTCCGGTGGAAAGACCAAGTGCAAAGTGACCTGGCTTCACTTGGTGTTTCCAGTTGGCGCCAAAAAGCAAAAAGGAGGAATGAGTGGCGCGCTCTGGTGGATTCGGCTATAATCGCTTAAAGCGGTTCCTACGCCAAATATATATATATATAGAGGGTCACCTAACCTGCCTTTCGGTATCATGACTGATATCGAAGAGGTAGGCAGTCCTTAGTAAATACTGGGATGGAGTTAGCTAGGAAATATCCTTCTATTAGTATGCCGATATTGGTTGTCCTCTATGGGATAGATTCCTCCATGATAAATATGCTTGGATGTACTTCCACTACGAGTTTTCATAAATATTTCATGCTTGGTGGGTTATTGTTGAGTTAATGTGAAATGCGTCAGTGCGCCATCTACTTACTGGCCGCCAAAGTCAGCCATTAAGAAATTCGATGCGCATCAGTGGACATTCAAAAGTGATGGGCCGCTGCTCTCCACATTGCTGTCCATCGTGCTGCTTACGGCATATAGTGGGCACAAGTGTCAGCTGACGGCTGCAATGACAAACGCAAATAAACACATGATATCAGCACAGACGATTCCAATGAACGAGAGTAGAACGGAAGGAGAGACGTATCCAGGCGCTGCCTTGATAACTTTGCCTTGGCGCAAAAGTAGACTACCTGTTCCTCTTCCGCTACCGCTGCAATAGCACAGGTTGTTGGAAAAACGATGAGTGTCGCCATCATAAAATCGGCTCCAAACGGCCCTCAGCATTGTCAGCATAAAGTATGTACCGAAAAGCGCCGGACAGCCAGTCAGTGAGCTAGCAAACCAAGGTGGCAGCACATTCGCACCGACTAACGCCCACTTAATTTCATGACCTCCTACTGCCAACTCGCCAGCGCGCACAGTCTTGCTGAGTGGTTGGGTGTGTGGCAAGCCTCACCATTTATTTGAAAATCACTTGAATATTACACCAACCGGAAATCGAAAAGTACATTGCAAGCAAGCAAAGCGCGAGGACTCTACCTCGGATCCACGAGTTGGTGGGGGCAACTACAATGCGGCGCCATCTTCGGCGGGGACACATTTGGCGGCGGCGCTGCCATTACAAAATATTGCAGTTTAAAAAGCTTATGACAATATAAGGGATTTTTTTGTTTTTATTTTTGATGTTGTTGTTGTTGTTGTTTATGATGATAGTCCTTTAAATTGCAGAGACAAACACACCCACCAAATGTCTGAACTTTAACGTACAAAACTGCGAACTATGAAAATTGCGAAATTGCGATTGCGATATGCTGCGACAGGATGCCCGGCTGTGATGTCAGGATGTAAGCGCCAGCAGACGCCAACGCGCACGGCGACTGTATTGTTATTGTTGTTGGCAGTAGTAGTTGTTGTTAGTGTCATTTGTCCTGTGTGCTGTGTGCGGCGCCAGTGGACAATTTCGCTGGCCGTTCCATGTTGTATGCAACAAAGCGATAAGCAACGCCCGGGCACCCAGGCAGGCGAGCCAGCCAAGCAAACGGCCAATCAGTAAAGTCAAAAAGCTGACAGGCACACAACGCTTGGCCAAAAGCTGCAAGCATATTTCGTTGATTTCGCTTACTACTTGCTGCTAACGGTCGCTGCTTGTTGTTGTTACTACTGATACTCACTTGGCTTGCCATTACTAATTTTTTACCCCTGTTTGGCGGTGGTTTTTGCCAACTCATCGGTAATTTTGTGGTCGGTTGCGTAGTTTGTGTTTGCGAAATGCCAGTTGTTGTTGTTGTGGTTAACTGATTGTAAAGCACTGTGGCCACCGTTAATGTACATACAACATTGCAAGCTCGCAAACGCACTGACGCCTCCCCTCTCCCACGCAGGCGGCTGTTGTAATGACTGGCCGAAGTTGGTAGCTTGCTCAGCGCCCCTAAATGTATGCTTCTCATTTGGAGTTGTCATAAGCAGTAATTTCTGTCTTTGATACCACTGCCAAATCGAATTCCATTTGTGGGTGAGTAGTTTTGTTTATTAACACATAATTTCGTAGTTCCCTTCTCTTTCTCGGTGGCACAACAAGTCACTGCCATCCACAAAATTTGGTATTAAAAAGTTTTTATCTCGCTGGCAGTAATTTTCTGCGAATTCGCATTGGCATTTCGGTTTTAGTATGATAAATGGTCGTAATTAAAATACTTGGAGTAATTTTAATGCAAAGAAATTGCTTTAAAGTAGATAATTTGGAGCTGAGTAGTAGCTCTGCATGCTGAAGACTGAAGAAGAAAGGGTGATGCATTGTCGTAAGTTTCTAGAAAACAACATTCCACTACAATCACTACTCAAGTGCAGTTGGAAAAAATAGACTGCTTCAAAAGACTACCTTTGGAATCAGTTTATCTGGTGTTGCTTTTACAAGTATATCTTTCGGGTTGACTTACAAGATCAAGATCCATTCGCTTAAAAAACAGAGGGAAAACTCTCAACGAACATTTCCAAAAAAAGTCTTGTTAAATAAATCTAAATTTATCGAAGTTCGATCATTGCTGATATAGAATTTATTATGTTTTTATATCATTGCGCCAAAATGTAGGCAATATTTCAAGTAACGTAGCACATTTTGTGAAGCATATGGTTACAGCACCCAGATGTTGGCTTGTGGCTTACAGTTTTTCACATTTTTCGTATGTAATTTGCATTAGAAAAAGAAAATCCATTTACAATTCACCAAACATGCCAACATATGACACTACAACAACAGCTGTGCCACAACAGAGAGACATAAAATTGCTACGCCTGAACCGGACAGACGGACTCTGCCCAAACGAACAAACATTAATCAATCAATCAAATGACTATAAATACGAAACAAAGAGTCAGCAAAAGGGCAAAAAGAGCAGCAAAACAAGAAAGAAATGAATTTAAAGCATCGACTGAGTCAGCCGAAAATATGTAGTAGTGAGCAAACAGATTGTAGTAGAGTAACACTAAGTTGATTTTATTAACGGGAAGCCAGCCTACGCACGACAAACAAGCCTATCGTGCTAAGTTACATAAAGAATGCAGTTGAAGAAAACATAAGTTGGCATACAATGGAAAGGTCACACAGACGCCCTAAAGTGATCACTCACTCAGTAGCTAATAAGCCGCGGTTGACGCTGGACATTCGTGAGCAAAGAGAAAAAATGAAAGAAGTGGCTGATGAATACATGTATGTTTGTCTTTTCAGTTCATATAAGTACCAGATTCAAAATATGTAGAGATCTGCGCATAAATCTACTTTGGCAGCAGCTTCGTAGAAATGGTAATAAATGTAATTATCATTGGTGGTTGGTCAATTCGTCCGTCCGTCCGTCCGAATCAAATTCAATATTCAAAACAGTATTCATATTTCTAGCTGCGTGTCTGTCTATTTTAAAATATTTCTAATTCCCAAAAGAAATTTCGAATACATTTTTCGCCTTCTAATTATAACATATACCGCTATTTATATATATACATATATGTACATATGTAAAGAAATACTTTTTTAATAACACATTCATTTAAATGATATCGCCAGCAGGCAGTTACTTGGGTATACAAACAACAACAACCTGAAGCAGTCATGCCAACTGACTCGCACGCATGCGTCGCCTAGCCTTTACCGAAATTCATTATTTATTATTATTGTATTTGTATTTGTTGTTACATTTCATCTACGATTTCAATAAAAAGAAAGCAACTGTTTAGTAGCGGGACTGCCATAGCGCTTAACGCTGTCTGTGTAGATTGATGAGGAATGTTGATCGTGAAATTATTATTTGTAGTTGGCGTCTCACGCAGCCCGTTGCACGCACTGTCTGTCAAGCGTCAGCGTTGCGCGGCCACATATGAATATTTATAAAATGTATATGTATGTAATTATATATGCATTTCGGCCGTAAGCGCTTGCGCACGCGTTCAACACGCACCTTCGCGCGCACATTGGACCAGACGAGTATTTGCTTGGTGTAGGTGGCCTTAGGCCAGTTGGTTGGTTCGACGGCTGCGTAGTGTTGGTACTACCTGCTTTGCTCTCAGAATATCTGAAACGCCAACGATCATACAGGTTGCTGCTACTTTTCTATTTTCTAGTGTATATTCAGAGCGTCTATTGTGCGTGCGTTCTTTGCTGACCTTTGCTTAAAGTTTTAAATTACTTATGATTAATTTTTTCTTTACTCAACTGACACTGCTCAGCAATTTGGTCACCATTAAATAAATAATCAATTTCTAATTCAATTATATATCGTTTACATTTTTCAATTAACCAACGGCTGTGTCGCACTTCAATGTGAAATGACTCAGACTGGTGTCTGATATAGGCTCATATGAAGTTTATATTCTGAATGTTCGAGCGAGCCTCTTGTTCGGTTGTAATAAGCAACTTTCAGTTAGTTAGTTTTAATTAAGGATCGGTGCTTTTGTCAGATTTGAACTGCTGTCAGATTTTGAATGAACCCTTTTCAACTCAAAAACACACTAGGAGGTCCAATCCAGTTGTACATCGACTGTTTCCCTATTTCAACGAGTTACGTGAGACCGTTGGTCGTTTTTCTTCTTTACGGGATTATGAGTTCTCGATGAAAAGAGTTTTCGTTAGTGTTATAAATTCTAATAGGACTTAAGATATAAGAGCATTGCTAGACTCATCAGACTCTTATTTGATAGCTAAAAGTTCAGCTTCATACTAACACCCAGTCTTAACTTATCACAACAAAACCAATATCTAACAGTATCCATACATACATCTCTAACAATTTAATGTTAAACAGCAAACGCATTTTTGTTGCTTTATTGCCTATCCAAAGCTATAAAGCAATTAGCAATACACACAGCCGTATTCCAATGCTCAGCACTCAAACTGTGATGAACGTGCAATTTTACTGAGCTGCATACCGCCCCAGTCAAAGACAAGATTGAACTGTAACTAATGCTATTTACCCAATCAAACCTCGTGGGCAAAACTCGGCAGGCTCAGAGTAAAGTGCACTGAGACCGCCAGCAGTCGTGAAAGGGTTTGATATTGAGGCAATACAGAGAGGAGATTCAAAAAGGACTTGCTTCACAGATTGCAGGCAGCACGCAAAAAAGCTTACAACTGCTGATGCAATGTTGATGGAGGTGTACGGATAAAATGGAAGGGAAGACATTGCATCGTGACAAGAAAATGTGGCAGAAATGCATATTGGTCAAACAAGCAATCAGTTGGCGAAGTTATAGTAGGCTTCAGTCGACAGGTGCGCACAGTAGTCATGGCACGTGCGGGCAGCCTCTCTTCAACGTTATATCGACTTGCAGAGCCTATCTACCGCTGCGTTTACGATTGCCGCTGTTGTTGCGACTGTCGTCAATTAGGCAATGCTCACTAGTTGCATTGCTACTCTGTTATTTGCTGCGTCTGCCTTATTCTCTTTGATAGTCGTCGTCTAATGGAGGTTAGTTGTTTTTGCCTTTTGCTATGTATATACCTCTCTGTATTAGAATCAGACATACCGTAGACAGCGCAATGAATACTGAGTATAGGCAGTAACTAAGTATATAAGCAAATCATCTAATCATCGGCAACATCAATGTAGCATGGTGACAACTTCATAGTGAGTTCGCGTACTCACAAGTCCACTAAAACTGTACGGCAGTGTCGCTCAGCTTTCATCAGTTATACTTCAGCCAAATGGTACATTCGTCATGACGCCGACGCACTCCTGCCACACTTTCTTACTTAACCGTTATTGCTGTTGCAATGCTGCTGTACTAAACACTTGTATGTGTATGTCCTTAGGCTGTTGAGCGTTTTTGCTTTTATTTACCTTGCAATACGTTCTGTTACAATTTGCAATTTGTCGTCATCAGCAGCATACAAGCTCCACTACCACTCGCGTCTATTAGAGGGGAGTGTGCAATCTGCTAGTCAATGGTTGAAAGGTGGTGCCAGTATGAGCTCTACAATATAAGCTTGCCACACGGTAAAGCCTGCCACACACATCAACCAGGCCAGTCATGACACTACAAACGGATTCACACTGACATTCATTGCAAGCCAGTATATTGCACTTGCCACACGTGCCCCATTCATTTAATTTTTGCTTGCTTTACTCACCTTGCGTCTGTTTATGACTACACTTGCCCGTCCCTTTGTAGAAAATACTTCTTTCTCTTCTCTTGCTGTTGCTCCCAGCCTTCTCATTGCGTTACTTCTAGCCGACCATCAATTCTGACCTCATCACAACTCTACTTACTTACCCTTATGATATTTTCTTATTTAAAGGTTGAACTCACTTACTCTCTCTTAAGCAGCCTACTTTGATTATTTGCTTTTCTTTTTCTGACTAAGTCCCCTTTAATTAAAAAGGATTTGCTTTTGTCTATCCAAATCCGATATTATTTGCTGGCCGTATACTTCTTTTTTCGCTTCGACCTTACTTTTGCACTTTGCACTTCGCAAAACTATTTTTTCTTCGCTTCACTCTCGCTCTGTAGATAACCCATTTCCGTTAAGCTTCACTCATCTATCATTTTGTATTCTCTTCATCTTAATACATACAAGTATATACTGCCAGTTTTCCTTTGAAAGCTATGTGAGTCTACCCTCATCTATTGCTCATCTCCTTTCATCGAGCATTTCTTCTGCGAACGCTCTTATTTATTGCCTTCGATTTACGGTACTATTCATCAGTAAATTCACACATACCTAAACACATATCTATTGTGGAGCTTGTTAATGAAAATCATTTGCAAGGCCAACTTACGACTTCGTCCGGCTTATTAGCGCCACCTGGAAATGGAAGTGAGAAATCGATAGTTTAAGCACTAAGCGTGCTGTAAGTTTTCACTAAATTTTTAGCGAAAAAATTAAAGTGATTTTATAATTTTACATTGAATATAAAGTACTCAGTAAACATTATGCACGATAATTGCCTGTGTCAGTATTAAAAATCATCATGAAAAACAAGAAAAAAGTCTCGAATACTCCAAACCTCTTATCAATTTGTGTCCGCTCCACCCCATTTAAACTTAAGCAGCTGCCACTCAAAAATTTTCTGCTCCATCTGCATTTGAACAGCCGGCATGCTAGCCAGCACTCTCATGTAGTCGTCGGACTGAAGCTTTATCGCCACAACAATTTTAACCACCAAAGCTGTTGTCCAACGCCAACGCAAAAACTTTGGTTCACTCGAAACCCCCAACCAAACAACCAACCAATATTCCAACCATCTTCTTTTCCCGTCTACTTAACTTTACTTTCAGCTGTCGTCTCATACTCTGTGCTTTACTTCAGCTTCCAGCGTTAACGTCTGCGTCCAGCCTGCTTACTGTCCATTTAATATTGGTATTATCGATATCGTCCATGCACGTGTCGGGCGTCAAACAAACCAATACTGCGTTGAAGTAGCAGCAAAGGACGGCTCATTTTTCGAATAAACAACAGTTACGATGAGTAGGCTTGCCACCACCGCTCCTCATGTCACATTTTGTGTTAACCGTCGCTTTGTTGTTGGCGTACTGTGGCCTCGGTAAATTATGCTCGGAATGAGCTGAAAATTAATTCATTTTTGATTAGGCGGAATATTTGTAAACCAATCACTTTTTATTTGATCACTCGAGAGCTGCGTTTATTTTGTGTTTTTGCAATTTTTACATAAATTTAATTAGATATTCGTGCTTTAGGGCTCGTCAAAGTAGAAAGAGGCTAGGTCTTTGTGGCCGTCATTCGTGATCCAAGTAGAAATTTTGTTAAGGAGAGTTCCATATTTATCTGTTTAAATCTTTGCCCAATATTTCTGAGTCCTTGGCCAGAAATATGTGTCCGTGCCTGTTTTTGTCCACGGATCCAGATCATCCATCTATCCAAATCTTACACTATGAATCCGCATATAATCTGAAGTTCTTTCAGGTCTACATATACTAGAATTCATTAGTACCGAGGGCTCCGGATTATTAATGCAATAAATCTTTATTATCTTCATTCGTTTAATAGAATATATCCTTCAGCAACGAATTGCGCGAAGTTCTGCAATAGACACCGGAGCACTAGGCTAGAGAAGAAATAAAAAGGAAAGCTCTTGTAAGCTCTGTAAGACTATTTCAGTGAGTTTTCAAGTCCCTGTTTGGGGGAATGCAATCAGTACCACGGAACTTTTTTCAAAATTGGAATGAAATCTTCGGCTGTGTATCAAGTGGTCTCTAAATATGAGAAAGAAGTCCGATACTTGGAACACCGGGAAGATCCAGGTTTTTACTAATCTGTGTTTATAAAACAATTAGTATCAAATTGACTATTTAGAATCGAAGAACTCTAAATATATCAACGCATCGTTCCTTCAAACAACTTATTGTAGATTATTTCTCTCCATCTTTCAGTCTTTTGCGACTGAGGAACCGGGAACATGAACTCACAGATAGTAATATAAAGTGTTGCAAGTAGTAAACTCGAACTGATACTATTACCACATAAAGATACTTTTGGTAATGTAACGCTGCAGGGTAACTGGCAAGTGGCCGGTGAAGACCATATGCACATACACTAAATACTGTTGAGTGGAGGAGAAGCTATCGAAAAAAAAAACTAATTTACTTTAGAAAAGCGCAGCTGATATGCTGAGGAAGTGAGTGGATTGCGCAAATGGAAATCAGCATTGTCTGTGTGTGTGTAAACGCTTGCAGACGTTTTTGAAAAATTTAATGAAACTCATCCATCATAGACGATTTCTAATTATTTTTCAATTATTTTGTGCTTGTGTTTCTGATACCTTTCGACATCGCCACCGCCAGCGCCATCTCGCCAACGTCATCGTCATCATCAACATCATCGATGTGGTGGCACTCAAAGCCACAGCTGGCACTTGGCGCTGCTGAGCTGCTGAGGAACTGTGTTGCTCGTTGACTCGGGCGTCAAAACAAAATTAAATTGCAAAAACCAAATGCAAATATTGAATTTTCTATTTTTGTGTGCAGACAATTATGTATGTGTGTGTGTGCTTCTGTCGATGCCAGCTGACGCCCGTAGAATATCCGCCACCACTTCAATTGATTAGTGAGCAGACGGAAGGCATGCGGACAGCAGAACTCTACAGCACTTACAGTATGAATATAACATAGAAAATATAGTGAAGGTGGCGGGTTTTCGTCTCAACTGCCGACCATCACTCCCTGGCGCTGTCACCGCGCAGTGTTGCGGCAAATGTTGCATGTTTTGTTTAGCTGACTGCTGCCGATTTTCCATTTCTTTTTTCATTCTGCTCACTTTCTTTTGAAAACATCAATATGTATGTGTGTATATGTAGTGGTAGTGGTCACAGCACTTTTCAATGCCAATGAAAGCTGTTGCAACACTCAATTCATTGATATTTAAGCGGCATTTGATTAGTTGCGGAGTCCCGGGGCTGTGGAATTTGAATACAATCGATACTGGATGTTGAGGTTGAAGCTTCACCTTTCTAGTAAGAAAATGATGTCGTCTGTGGTAATTGTAGTGCCTTTGAGGCAATCACAATGGTCCCCTTTAAGTCCTCTTTAGTACTTGTGAAGTTTGATAATACTGTACATCGATTTTAGAGTATAATTCCATTCCTTCTTCACCTTTTCGGGTCTTTTATAGATTGAAAAAACATTTTTTATCTGAATTGAAGAACATTCTTTGTCTTTATTGTTTTAAAATGTGTGCTTCATAACCTTGGCTCCATTCTCTACTATACTTTTACGCCGAACCATTATAGAGTTCCCAAATTATTATGGACGTGGTTATCCTCCTTCGAATTTTCTGAATCATCCAGGACTATTCTACCTTTCTCACTCTATCCCTTTTTGAGTAATTAAAAATTATACAGCGTCATAAAAGTTTTTAAATGTCATATCAATTCATTGCAATGAATGAGTATATGTTTTATATTAATCCCTGGATATTTGACATTTTTCAGAAACTTTCTCGTACACGAAGTCCACAAACTTTTCTCCAGATCTTTTCGCCGGACCTGTATAACTGAGACCAGATGAACTCATAATAATACTTGTAATACTACAAATTAAAGTCTTCATTTCAGAAACTTGTGAAAAAAGACGATAGTAAGCTTTTCCACTGCGATATGAAAATGAAGAGTAGAGCTCTCAAATACTATGCATCTCTCAAATCTATTAGTCAAAGCGTATGCAGTGTATGCTCTCACAGTAATTTACTAAATACACTCAACAGTAAGTTCCAAGAAATCTCCTACCAATTTAATCGATTTTCTGCATACTAAAAATTCTCAGAAATTTACATATTCACATTTAAATCTCATTTCCCTCTCTTCGTCGACTCCACCGCACAAAATTGAACATTTTCCAAGAAAATTGCACCTACCGTAGGAAAACATATGAATATGGCAATAAATTTTGTTAAGAAAGTTAAAAATAACAAAATCTGAAAATATATTTGCAACTGCCTTGTCGTCAGCTGTCCTTAAGTGTTTAAAAGCTTTGTACGTGCTCTTAACCTAAATCTCGGCAGTGTTGAACTCAGACAAATTGTTATGTAAAATATTTTCATTTCTCAAAATGGCAACGCATATAGGCACATTCACAGCTGTAAATATTAACTATTTATTTGTATTTCTTAGATAAATGTATCAAGAGAGTTTAAGGCTGGTGGCGGCATAGAAAAATATTATGATTAAAAATAGGGATATTTCTAAAGAATTTTAGTAAAATGAAATGTTTTAAATTTTATTTCAGTTCAAGTGATTTACAATTCGATATCGGGTTCAAAGTCAATGTTAACATTTAGTTCAGTTGGTGCACGAAACCCATAAAAATTATTTCAGTAGGGTAGCTGCGTCCATTTGGAATGATGGGAGTCGATATGAATAACAATATCTTCTTAGATTAAGTTTGGTAATAAATGGAATCTTACCGTTAAAGTTCCACCTGTTTCACCTGTAAAAATAGGTCTCTCTCAGTAATCTGCTTTTATCTAATAAAGACAATACTCACACCATGAAAATGGTAAGAAACCAGTATACAAAATTTATCGCAGTAAAATTTAGACACTGTAAAGAGTTCGATCTTGACCCGATTCTTCCACGTCTCTAATGATATTTTAGAATTTCATTTTCATAAATTGTGGAAAAATAACAGAAATTGGATTTAAAGAATTCAGAAGATTATACTGCCAAATGTTTTAGAGCCTTATAGCATTTTTAGGCAGGAGCTAATTGTTCAATTTACCGGCCTCTGCTCGATTTAAACCAAGATCGATTATTAAGATCGATTTAGCATACAAAATAAAATCTCCATTTTTTTAATTGAAATTAAATCGACTTGAAAATCAAATACGTACGATATACGTTCTTTGTCTGCCATTGGCTGAATTTTTTGATAAAAAAGCTACGGTAGATGTCGCTGTTTAAACATACTAATCTGCTGATTAAACTCTGAATTTACTTTGTTTCCACAAAATTCATCGTGAGACCTGTTCCTATAATATCTAGTAGTTGAGAGACTGTTATAGCTTTTTAACCTTTTCAAAAGCATCTCTATCCCGTCTTCTGAAAACTACCCCAGATTTGTTTCAGAAATTTGAATTGTTTATTTTGAGTAACGATACCAATAAGAGGAGAGCTGTGAGCTTATGTATCTGATAAGATCTTTGTCATCTGAATAATATCTTTAATTTTTAAAGCTCTGAATAACCTATAAAGTGCCCGGTGTAGGAGTAGTTGGGATAGATTTCACAACCTTTACATATCACGTCCTTAATATTCATTACACTCACACATTTATATCACATTCCCTTGTTTATCTATGTTATTTACGTTCCATTTAACAGTTATCACGTGAAAGCTACCAACTTTTATCTAAGACAATAAAAAATTCAGTAAGTGCCAAAAATTTGCTACCGCAGGCCATTCAATTGAAAGTACAGCAGGTGGAAATGCATGTAACTTTATATGTATGGCTGTCAGATAACAACTACATATTCTCGTATGTACTTCATATAACCTACACTCGTATCACTCTTTTGCCATGCTGAAAGCTGTAAAAGCGAAATAAAAGGGATAACAAAGTTTCGAATGTCACTTGCACCGTTAGTTAGGCAGTTAGGCGGTTCATCATCGTCAACAGTTAGCTTGCTTGTTTGCTTGCTCACACACACACTTAGCCTACCAGACGCCTATCTGTATGCCACTTTAGGCACACACACAAGTAGGAATATATATTGTGCATGTGTCGGTGTGTTGTTGTAGGTGCTGCTAAGGTATGTGGCGCGTTTTTTTCAAGCTTTTTTCTCTAAATTTTTTATGCAGATTTCTATCTTTCACTGAAAGTTGATTTCACTAACAACTTTTGTTTTTGTTTTTGTTGCTCTACGCTCGCAATCTTTTGTTTTACGTATCACTACACTTTGCCTTACAAGCACACTCACACACATTCATGTACATGCATGTATACATACTCACATTGCCCTCTCATATTTTTACACATCATAAAACTCACTGTTTGTTAGAATTTATGATGGTGTCATCGTTTTTTATTGCCGTTGAAAGCTCTTTCGTATTGCATTTCTTCTCTAACAAAATCACATTGAGTGTCTTTTACGCTGTGTGTGTGTGTGGTTGTTATTGTTGTGGCTCGTTGGCGCGCGGCAGGGCAAAAAGGAAAAACAATAACAACAAGCATAATATTAGGTGTGAAGTGAAGTGTTCTGATGTGATGTGTGTCATTGGTCGTGATGATGAGATACGATCGCTCGTACGCTTCACCGCTTCACCTGTTTCGCGTATACACCAAATAAATTTCGGCAAAGGTCTCCTACGTCAGCGCCAAAGCCACCTCCGTAGGGAATCAAGGCAATCTACATATGTATGTGTGTGTGTGTAAGCAATCAAAAATGTGTGTTTGAAGCTGCTGAGAGAGTTGAACACTCGAGTTGCTTGTGTGTGTGCAGGGGGGTGCGCGCAAATGTTATCTCTAAGTGACAAACGATTAATGAAGGTAATGGCCCCATTTGGGAATAATATACACACACACATATATATATATAGATGTGTACGCGTTGTAGCGCCAGTGAATTGGAAATGTTTATGCGCTCGTATTTCAGCATTTTTAGCGCAAGTTATGTGCTAATTTTTGCCAGCAGTCAGTCAACATTGTGCCTATTTAATTTTTTTCTCTCATATTTATGAATTTGTTTATTCCCAAATTTATGAAAATCTGCGTTGAATTAATGTGACACAGTTTGCACGCTGATTAAGCGTATTGGGTTTCTTCATTTGCGTCCCTTGGCGCTGGTGTTATACGCGACTCATCGGATGTGTGTGTTGTAAAATCAATGAAATTTGTTTTACATGAGTGACTCGGAGTTAACATACTATAACAGTATGTGGCAATTTTGGCTTTTATTATTTGCAATGTAATTCTGTTATAATTGACTAATAAGCTCGCTACCAACTTCAAAAATATTTAGAATTGCCAATGGATAAGTGAAGTACACCTACATCCATTCCATTAGTTACAGTTATTTGCGTTTTATAACTTCTGATTGTTTGTACTAATAACAATAAATTTGTAGTACATTTAAACAAGAAAGCTCAATTTCAGTTAGAGCTTTCCAATTTATCCGCTTTATATATAAAAAGTGTTATAGTGATCGGATTTAGTTCAAATATGCGCCGTTTCGTTCGATAATCTGTTTCCATCTAGACGGCAACTTCATTATACCCCCGTCATAGAAGCCCCCCCTCCCTATTTGCGAAGAACTCTGACAGCCATTTTTCACAAGCCTCTTTTGAGTTCAACTTTACACCACCATTCGCCATGGACAGGAACAGATGGTAATCACTTGCCGCTATGTGTCCGGGCTATATGGTGGATGCGATAAAACCTCCCATCCGAGCTCCCGAAGCTTCTGACGTTTGCTTCAACGCTTGATATCGTCGTATATGATCCATTTTTCGTCGCCATTCGCCATCCGCTTCGAAAATGGGTCGAGTTCGTTCCGTTTCAGCAGCATATCGCAGGCGTTGATTCGGTCCAGAAGGTTTTTTTTTGCGTCAAATTATGCGGCACCCAAACATCAAGCATTTTTGTGTATCCAGCTTTTTTCAGATGGTTTAAAATTGTTTGGGGACTAACTCTCATCTCCTGAGAGATGTCACGAGTTGCCACATGCCGGTCTAACTCGATGGTTTCCATGATTTGATCGGTATTCGTCGTCCCAGGTCTTCCTCCGGCTGAATTATCCATGGTGTCGTTTTTACCCACTCTGAATCGTCGAAACCATTCCTCCGCAGTTCGAAGTGATAGACTACCATCCCCCAAAACACCATTAATCTCACGGAACGTTCCTCTGGCGGATTTGCCTTCAACGAAGGAAAACTTTAAAATAGCGCGAATTTCGGCGTTAGTGAACTCCATTTTTACACGTCTGTAACTGTTGAACGCAATTTCCAAACTAATCATGCATAGCGTCGTTTTGTAGGTTATGTCAAGACCTTTTAACGATGTATAGTATTGCCAGATATGAGCTCTGTAGCGCTTTATACATAGCCGCGAAATTCAAAAGACAAAAAGGATATTTGACAACCTAATATTATATGATAAGCATCACATTACATTTCTGACTTCAATTAACTTTCGGAATTCACAACAGAATCCCAAGTAGGTTCACTTAGAAATGTTAAACTCGTTGCTTTTTTCTTTCAAATGTCAAATTATCAGTTGCCAAAGAAAAAACATTTTCTTTTGTTATTGTTATAGCAGCATAACATATTTCTCGAATAATTTTGGAGAAAGACACTGAGTCACCTGGCAATAACTTCGATTCCGCTCCGGTTAAATATATCGAACTGTTTAAATAAGAGATATAACAAGTCCTCCGACGAATATAACGAAGAGCCGCGTATTAACCTTCTATCTCTTTGGGTAGCATAAACTCTATACTACCATCTACATATGTATATAGATTTCAATCTCTATGACGTCTACTACTGGAGACCACTACTTATATGCCTGCTTATATAAATTTTTTTTTTCGTAAAATCTTACTATCCACTTGATGTCACGTGTTTAAGAGTAGATAGTGAAAATCAGATGAAGTCGAGACTGTTTGCTTATAGTGGAATTAAATAGCTTCTGGAAAAACAGTGCCACAATATTAAACCGTATCACTGAATAAGTGATCTGTAACTTTACTGAGGGTCAAAATAGGCCGAAAGGATGAGATCCACTGATTAGACTAAACTCCGTTGGTTAAAGTTGAAGTCATAATACAACTTCTAGTTATATCTTTCTAGATGGAATATCAGAGCATCATCACACTTGCTAGATATCGTTCGGTTCCACAAGCTCAATGGAAACATGGAAACATGACCTTCAATATCGAAATATTGGACAAATTGGTGGAAACAAATTTTAATTAAAATAGCGAAATACTTAGAAGGATGATAGCAAAATTATACACAAATCACTTTAGCAAAACAAGAGACTCTACCTGCATCTTCGACTAACTTAACAGTGTTTTATGAACACTCTTTGCTCGGAAACATAAGTACGACAACAAATAACGTCGAAACTGAGAAGCTCAGTGCGACAATATGCACTTGCTTACGACTTTCCAGTTAAGTAGTGATAGTGACTCCAGACCAACCGCAGTGCCACAAAGACCAAAGACAAATAGGCAACCTAACAACAACAAAAAACACAAAAACAAACGAAAAAGAGAACACACCCAAAAAACCGGCAACTGCAAGAGACTGCAGATATTTGGTGCCCCAGTGTATAAGTATGTATTGGTGTGAAGTTCAAGTTTTCGTCTACGACCAACCAACCTTGTACTTCGCAATGCAATGCAACACCGTTGACTTGCGGCTAGTGGCTGGCCAACTCTTGCTTGTTGCTGTTGTTGTTTCTGGAGGGTAATAAAAAATAATTTACGATTTCTCGTACAAGTGCATATGAAGCTGCCTCCACCGGCTGCCTGCCTCATGCACAAACACAAATAAATTACGCTCGGCCGCTTTGAATTGAGTCAAGTTGGGTGGAGTTGCAAGTAAGTGAACGTCCGCCGCTTGTGGGTTAATTAATATTTTTCACCATTTTTAAAGCCAGTGAAATTTCGCCTGCAGCCTATGGCGGGGCAAATAAATTATAAAGTGCCTGTGTTGGTGTGATTGCTTGAGAGTCTCAGTCTCATAGTCTGACTTTGGATATTCGTTAGGCTCAAGCGCTTGCGGTGTGCCGTGTCCTTGAAGTTAAGAGTGAATTATGTTGGCAGCACAGTTGTTGAAGGTAAAGGTCAATTGTCTGGGAATAGTTCCATAGACACACATAGTTAAATATTGCGGTGTATTTGCGGCTTTCTGTGATTGTGGACATGCTAATGCATGCCAATTAATATGCGCATAATTCAGCAGGCTTTAAACTTAACAGCTGCGACAAATCCTGTCGTTTCAGACTGATTGGGCCGCAGACTAATTAACAAAGTGACTGTGATGTGAAGCGTAGTCAAAAGTTATTAATAATTCTAGGTTTACTACACGCATTTTGCATAGATAAATAAGTTAGATTTCTCAATTTATCAGGCTTGTAATCTTGAGAGCAAAATATTCAACGCTATTGTAGCATTTTATTTCTAGATACTATGTGATTTCAGCCACAAACCATTGGTAATTTGATACAACTCAGTTATTGTTATTGTTATCGATTAATATCTTAAAACTTCGATGTCAGTTATATCAAAGGGATCTTTTAGACCCATTCTATTCATTTTAAACAAATTTTAATTAAACAAATTTAATTTTAAATAAAAAAAAAAATATTGAAGAAAAAATATATTATTTTAAACAGTGATTGAAAAAAGAATATCTCATTCTGCCATATA
Organism: Zeugodacus tau; assembly: GCA_031772095.1. Lineage (NCBI taxonomy): Eukaryota > Metazoa > Arthropoda > Insecta > Diptera > Tephritidae > Zeugodacus > Zeugodacus tau. The sequence continues at coordinate 72,751,030 of CM062652.1, read as the reverse complement.
ATAATTTTTAAATCGTATACACTTCATATTTGTATACTCCTTAAAACTTATACTGTTGCAAAATCTAACGTTTCTTTTGTCCATCCTTTTTAATTCCAGAATCCTTGGCTGAAGAAATCGAATTAGAGCGCAATGCCCCAATTAAAATGCCGAATGTGATGAGAAGATTTCAATTACTGAGCATCCAAAAGCTGAAAAATAAATTTTGAGGAGAAATTTGTGATACTCTGTTGATTGCAGCCAAACTACATTTATGAAAACACGAAAAAAAATTGGAATTGAAGTGCATTCTACATATAAAAATGGCTGTGGTTGCTAATATGTATTGATACAAAACTTTAAGAACACTAAAGCCGCCAAAGTCTGTCAATAAATTCATTAAAATTATAATATATTGTTACAATAAAAATAAATTATTAATTTTACCAAAATAAAAAAGTAATATTGCTTTAATAATATTCCATTTAGTTTATAAAAAAGGATGATTTTTAGGAGAGTAATTGGAGGAGATTCCCTCACTAACAAAATTAAAAAAAAAATCTCTCCAATGATTCTATTTTTCCTGCAAAAAACATCAACCATTAATATTGAACATTAATATGTGAACTTCTTTGTTTTAATAAATTTTTAAATTTTTGAGTCACCCTTCATCGTACTTTGTACAGAAGAAAAACCAATTTTACGCACAGCCGTCTGCCTACCAGGCGAACATATTAAGCAGTAGGTGTCCGCATGCAGCTGGTATTTCTCATGTTTTGTTTGTGCATATAGGCATGCAGAAAATTGCAACAAAAATTCATATTTGCATTGCTTTGATCTTTGACAAAAACAATCATTCGTTTCTAATTGTCCACTGCATTCCCCAAATGGAATGTGCATGCCGTTATTTTGCGCCGTGTGTTTTTCCAATATTTTCGTTTACATATGAACATACATATGTATAAGCGATCAACAACAATCAACGATCAACAACAAACATTGACTGCAGTGAATGAATGAAAGTTGTTGGTAGATTTTTGCAAAAGAAAATATTGGCGCGCATTTGCTCGTGCTGTCGTCTGCCTTTGCTGTTCTCCTGGTAGCAGCGAGTGCTTCTGTATATGAAAATGCCTATATTATCGCAAGAAATATTTCCCCCCCACGGACTCCGCCAAAAAACTAATCTTAAAATTAAACAGCCTTTAGTCATAATTCAGTATGATGTACCAGGCGCGCATGAAAACCAGCAAGGTGATTTCCTCATGCAATCACCTGGAGCATTTTGTTGCTTTATCATATGTCCACTTGAATTTTTGCTTGTAACAACACTGGACCATGTAAGTATGTTTAGAATGTTTATGACAAAAAGGAATAAGAAATAATAATAAAATCCATAGTTGTTTGTGCTCGTGGATTGCTATGATTTTATTATTATTGTAGCAACAGCTGATCGCAAAATGCACAATGCAAATACTGACCACAGGGAGATCAGACTGTATTTTCCGTGCGACACATGTGGCACAGCATGCACTTCATGAACATTTTGTCTATTTTTTTATTTATTAATTTTAATTTTAATTATTAATATTATTATAAAATTATATGAAATTTTCTATTAAATCTAGACAGTTTTATTGTTTTATTTGACATTAATTAATGTATTAAATTATATATAAATAAAAAAATAATAAAATATTTTGTTTTATTCTGTAATAATTTTTTAAAATTTTGAGTCACCCTACGTCATTTTTTAGTAAACCAGCGAGAAACCTATTTTAAGCACACCCGTCTGCCTACCAGGCCAACATATTAAGCAGTAGGTGTCCGCATGCAGCTGGTACTTCGCATGTTTTGTTTGTGCATAAAGGCATGCAGAAAATTGCAACAACAAGTTTCGTTTAAAATCTCAGCCCATTCCTATGTTGTGGGACAATTTTGTTACAAGGCGCAGTGTTGTTGCACGCAAGAAATTCAAGTGGACATATGATAAAGCAACAACATGCTCCAGGTGATTGCAAGTGGAAATCACCTCGCTGGTTTTCATGCGCGCCTGGTACGTCATACTGATTTATGATTGAAGGTTATTCAATTTTAAGATTAATTTTTGTAGGAGAGTGTGGGGGGGAAATATTTCTTGCGGGAATATAGGCATTTTCATATGCAGAAGCACTCGCTGCTACCAGGCGAACAGCAAAGGCAGACGTGAGCATGAGCAATTGGGCGTCAATATTTGCTAATGCATAAATCTACCCACAAACAACTTTTTTATTTTTCCTTAGTTTCCTTCATTCACTGCATTCATTGATGATTGTTTTTGTTGATCGTTGTTTTTTGTGGATCGTTACTTGTTGTTGATCGCATATACATATGTTCATATGTAAATGAGAACATTGTAAAAACACGCGACGTGAAATAACGGCATGCACATTCCTTTTGGGGAATGCAGTGGACAATTAGAAACGAATAATTGTTTTTGTCAGAAATCAAAGCAATGCAACTATGAATTTTTGTTGTTGCAATTTTCTGCATTGCTTTTATGCACAAACAAAACATGAGAAATACCAGCTGCATGCGGACACCTACTACTGAATATGTTGGCCTGGTAGGCAGACGGCTGTGCGTAAAAGAGGTTTTTCTTCTGCAAAAAGACAATGGGTGATTCAAAAATTTAAAAATTGATTAAAGAACAAAGCAATATATTTATTATTTTATTTTGTTATTTATATATTTACGTTTTATATTAATTATTGTCAAATAAAACAATAAAACTGTCTAAATTAAATAGAAAATTTAATATAATTTTATAATTTAATTTTATAATAATATTAATAATTAAAATTAATAAATTAAAAAAAATAGACAAAATGTTCATGAAGTGCATGCTGAGTTACCAGGCGTACATAAAGTTAGTCAGTTCACCCTGTGATCGGTATTTGCATTGTGAATTATACGATCAGCTGTTGCTAAAATAATAATATAATGATAACAATGCAGGAGCACAAACAAATATGGGTTTCTTACTTACAAGGGGAAGTGTTGTTGCACGCAAAAATTCAAGTGGACCTTTAAAAAGCAACAAAATGCTCCAGGTGAATACATCAGGAAATCACCTTGCTGGTTTTCATGCGCGCCTAGTATTGCAGGCTGATTTATGATGGAAGGTTATTCAATTTTAAGATTAGTTTTTGTAGGAGAGTGTGGGGGAGAAATATTTCTTGCGAGAATTTTTTCATTTTCATATGCAGAAGCACTCGCTGCTACCAGGCGAACAGCAAAGGCAGACGACAGTATGAGCAATTGTGCGCCAATATTTTCCTATGCAAAAATCTACCAACAACTTTCCTTCATTCACTGCAGTCAGTGTTTGTTGTTGATCGTTGTTTCTTGTGGATCGTTGCTTGTTGTTGATAGCTTTATATGTTCATATGTAAATGAAAATATTGCAAAAACACACGGCGCAAAATAACGGCACGCACATTCCTTTTCGGGAATGCAGTGGACAATTGGAAACGAATAGTTGTTTTTGTCAGAAATCAAAGCAACGCAAATATGAATTTTTGTTGTTCGTCACACAACATGTGCTGAGATGTGAAGTTTGTTGCCTTTATGCACAAACAAAATATGAGAAATACCAGCTTCTTGCGGACACCTACTGCTTAATATGTTCGCCTGGTAGGCAGACGGCTGTGCGTAAAAGAGGTTTTTTGATCTTTTGCACAAAGTACGATGTAGGGTGATTCAAAAATGTAAAAATTGATTAAAGAATAAAACAATGTCATTGTGTTATTTTATTTAATTATTTATATATTTTACCTTTTAATTTAAGTAATGTCAAATAAATTAATAAAATTGTCTAGATTTCATAGAAATTTGCCTGGTAGGCAGACGGCAATTTGTATGCAATGTTTAATTAAATTAACATTTTCATTAACATAATTAAAATTAAAATTAATAAATTAAAAAAAAATATAAAAAAAGTTCATGCGATGCATGCTGTGCAGCACGGAAAATACAGTCTGATCTCCCTGTGGTCAGTATTTGCATTATGCGATCAGCTGTTGCTACAATAATAATAAAATCATAACAATCCTCGAGCACAAACAACTATGCGTTTCATTTATTAATTCGTATTCCTTTTGTGTTGTTGCTCGCAAAAATTCATGTGGACATATGAAAGAGCAACAAAGTGCTCCAGGTGAATGCATGAGAAAATCACCTTGCTGATTTTCATGCGCGCCTGGTACTGCAGGCTGATTTGTGGCTGTAGGCTGTTTAATTTTAATATTACTTTTTGTGGTAGTGTGTGGGGGGAAATATATCTTGCGAGAATATAGAGAATATGCAGAAACACTCGCTGCTATCAAGCGAACAGCAAAGGCAGACGACAGAATGATCATATGTGCGCCAATATTTTCTTATGCAAAAATCTACCAACAAATTTCCTTCATTCACTGCAGTCAGTGCTTGTTGTTGATCGTTGTTTTTTGTGGATCGTTGCTTGTTGTTGATCGCTTATACAAATGTATATTCATATGTACACGAAAATATTGCAAAAACACACGGCGCAAAATAACGGCACGCACATTCCTTTTGGGGAATGCAGTGGACAATTGGAAACGAATGATTGTTTTTGTCAAAGATCAAAGCAATGCAACTATGAATTTTTGTTGTCCGTCACACAACATAGGAATGTGCTTAGATGTGAAGTTTGTTGTTGCAATTTTCTGCCTTGCCTTTATGCACAAACAAAAAATGAGAAATACCAGCTGCATGCAGACACCTACTGCTTAATATGTTCGCCTGGTGGGCAGACGGGTGTGCTTAAAAGAGATTTTTCTTCTGCACCGCAAATACGATGTAGGGTGATTCAAAAATTCAAAAATTATGGAAATTTTTTATTAAATCTAGACAATTTCATTAATTTACTAATTAATTAATTTTACAGGTAAATGTGTAAATAATAAAATTAAATAATAAAATATTTTGTTTTATTCTTTAATCTTTTTTAGTATTTTTGAATCACCCTACATCGCAATTTGATGTAGAAAAAACATATTTTAAGCACACCCATCTACCTACCAGCCGAACATATTAAGCAGTAGGTGTCCGCTTGCTGCTGGTATTTCTCTAGATTTGTTTGTGCATAATGGCATGCAGAAAATGGCAACAACAAGTTTTCGTTTCAAATTTCAGCACATTCCTATGTTGTGGGACAATTTTGTTACAAGGCGAAGTGTTGTTGCACGCAGGAATTTAAGTGGACATATGAAAAAGCAACAAAGTGCTGCTGGTAAATGCATGAGAAAATATGAAAAAGCAACAAAGTGATCAAGGTGAATGCATGAGGAAATCACCTTGCTGGTTTTTATGCGCGCGTGGTACGTCATACTGATTTATGATGGAAGGTTATTCGATTTTAAGATTAGTTTTTGTGGTAGAAGAAGTGTGGGGGGAAAACATTTCTTCCGAAAATGTAGGCATTTTCAAATGCAGAAGCACTCGCTGCTATCAGGCGAACAGCAAAGGCTGACGACAGCATGATCATATGTGCACCAATATTTTCTTATGCAAAAGTCTAACAACAAACAACTTTTTCGTTTTTTCAGTAGTTACCTTCATTCACTGCATTCATTGATGATTGCTTGTTGTTGATCGCTTATATGTTCATATGTAAATGAGAACATTGCAAAAACACGCGACGTCAAATAGCGGCATGCACATTCCTTTTGGGGAATACAGTGGACAATTGGGAACTAATCATTGTTTTTGTCAAAGATCAAATATGAATTTTTGTTGTCCGTCACACAACATAGGAATGTGCTTAGATACGAAGTTTGTTGTTGCAATTTTCTGCATGCCTTTATGCACAAACAAAACATGAGAAATACCAGCTGCTTGCGGACACCTACTGCTTAATATGTTCGCCTGGTAGGCAGACGGCTGTGCTTAAAAGATGTTTTTCTTCTGCATCAAATTACGATGTAGGGTGATTCAAAAATTTAAAAAATGTTAAAGAATTAAATAGTTGACATATCATAAAACTCTCATATTGGTTTTTAGTTTAGGGTATACCTGAATAATATTTTATTGTTAAAATAAGAGGACTCAAAGAATGAAGAAATTTTATTTTATATTTTATATTTTATTTTATTTTATTTCACATAAAGCACTTTAAGGGCAACATATGAGCGGGTATACATATGTATGTATATGTATGCTAGGAGTAATGTTCAAGGAAGCGCGCATAAATATTGACACAAAGGGTTACGGTAAGCGTTAGCGTAATTTTACTACTTTCTGCTTGTATTCCTTTTTATTGTGCTTATGCTTCACACACACATACACAGACATCCTGGTTACACTTGAGCAAATGCCACTAAAACTGTAAAATATGGCAAGACATTAACTCGAGAGTTGAAAATTGCCAACAATAAAACGTTATAAATCACATAAAGTCCTTGCATGTCAACGTGTCATATACTCAGGTAAATACACAAACAAAAACTCACACACATGTGTAAATATAAGCGTTTACAATGTCAGCTTACAGAGCACTTATTTATGTATACATAACGCTTGAAACAAATACATGCAGCACACAGCTTGTGGAATTGAGTTGACTCCTAGCACGCACACACACATCCAAACGCTAGTTTAGTGCCAAAAGCCGCACTCACCTATACAAGCATAACAGCACACAGCTGCTCAGCTTTGCTGCGGCGAGGTCAACAGCAACAGCAGCCAGCCAGCTCCTTGGCAGCGCGTCGAGATGTTGGTTAGCTAGCTTGCAACTTCCTTTGCGCAACTCGTGAACCCTTTGAAGCCTTTAGTACTTCCCTCCGCTGTCGGCAAAAGCGTTCGCAAACTGCTTGTGTTATTATTATTGTTGTTGTTGTTGTCGTTGTGTGTTGTGTAACGTTGCGTATGTGTTTATACAAAAGCTTGTATTGTTATTGTTATTTGCTGCTTAGCTTGTTTACTTTTATTCCGCTTCTTTTCACACCTTTCTTCGACTTTTTACTAATTTTATTTCACACTCTGTTGTTTCGTGTTTATTTTCCGCAAGGATTTTCTTCCGCCATTCATGCTCTGCGTGGTCGTGCGGCCTAATATACTTGTGTGTAAGTATGTGCTTGGTTATAAAATCTACAGATTTATTTATGTGTGCCACATGTACGTATTAATGTCGGTATATTTAATTTATTGTGTGCTCACATCAGTTTATACCCTTTTACACCTTGCACTCACACCGAAACACCTTTGAAGAAAATCTCATAAACAAATTTAATAGGGTGGTCCTTAAACGTATTAAAAATAATTTTAATTAATATACAATACTACCTTTTTAGACCTTCTCTTCACACGCAGGAACACCTTTAAAGAAAATATCAACTATAAATTTATTAGGGTGGTACTAAAGTGTCGAAAATTTATTTTAAAAATTTTATTGTAAAAGAGTTTATACTTACATCCTTTCTACCAAAAACACACATCCATATTTTATATAAAATTTTATTCAAAATATATCGAGGTCCAGAGGTATAAATTTTCACGAGATGCAGATAATTTGAAATTTTATTTCTTCAATCATTTTCAATCTAGTACAAAATGTGTTTGTGGCATATTCAACTGCAAGAGTATGACTTTTGGTGTTAAAAATAAGTAAACCATTTAATTTTATTGCTTACGGACTACCCTAACATATGTATTTGAGTAAGCTCCTTTAGCTTCATACACAACCAAGGTCTCCTATTTATTTTTGTTGCTTCTCCTTTTGCATTACAACGACTTTTGACATTTACCATATTCTTATTTTTAATGTAAATTCCTTATGTGGCGACTTTAAAACTGTTCTTGTTGTTGTTGTTGCTGTCAGGACTTAAGTTGGTAAATACAAAATTGCATATGCTTAACTGTAACACTATATATATATATATACAGGCACCCACAAGCATGGGAGGCACCTAACTATGTGTGGCTGTGTGTTTATATGCTTGAATGTGCCACATATGTTGCAGGTGAAGTGTAAGCACAACAATTTACCTCCAAACATAATTCTCACGCTTGCCATATGCGCACATACATCAACGTAGTATACTTGCAGCATGTTGCTCTTATAAGCATACTTATGGTGTTATACACTTACGTTGCATCCCCACTCCGACACCGAGGCAGCCACACATACATACACACGCCAATTTGTGTATGAGTGTGTTGCAAGTCAAGCGTCAAGCATTTATTGCACTTTCGTCAGACCTTGCTGTCGGCTGCTTGACACTCAGCTCCTTCGGCCCACTCAGCTCAACTGTGCGCTACACTGCACTGTTGTTAGCATTGTTGTCTTGTGCGCCTTCCTGTGCTAAAAGAAAAACGTAATAATAATAATAATAAGTAGTGCTACAGCAGTTTTTCTTTTCATTTACATTTTACATTTTTCAGTTTTTCTTTGTTGTTTTTCGGTTTTCCTTGCGCTTTAGCGTTATGCGCTTACTTTATGTGGGTCATCTGCAACTAAACTGGATTGCTTGCTGTCATAAGCTGAAATGAGTGCTGGGAAAGTTTATAATCTTCTGTATAGTGTCGCAGAGTGTTGGTTTTACACAATTGTCACTTTCATAGAATTGTGGTGAGGGGATGAACTCTCTGCGCAACTTAAAGAAGGTCAGCGTTGATAATAGCTCCTTTACACACGAAATATTCGCCAGCTGTGTGGTAAAAAATTTAAAAATTAGTATTTCATCCAACACTATCTCATCAGTTTTGATAAATTACCGAATTACATTTTTGTTGTTGTTGTTGTTGTTGATGTTTTTGTAGTTTTGCGGAAGTCAATGCTGTATTTTGTAGTCAATAACTGTATTAGAACGTAAAATACTCATAGTTGATTCGACTGCCGTTGGAATTTGGGAATGAATACCAGCAAGGTCCCTTTTGAAGAGCCTGAAACAGCGGAAATTATTTGTTATATATTTAAAATAGATTGTAGATATAAAATAGTAGCTTGTTCTTAATAAATTGTATAACTGGAAGTAATTCTACACACACCTCTCTTCATTTATAGTGAAAAGGATAAAAAATATAAAAAGGCTTCTCAGAAGGATTCTGAAAAAGGTTCAAATTCCAAAAGGCTAAGCATCCAGCCGGTGGTAAAGATGACCAATCTCTAGTAGAGTCGTCTCAATATCTAGAGCGAGCTAATAGGTTCCCATAGCCTAAAAGGAGAAAATACAAAATAAAAGAAACATAATTTGAAATAGTGTGAGCTTTGAAAAGGGTAAAGTATAAAAAAAGTGAATTTCTTGAATCCTCATTAATTCACAACTATTCCAAATCGGTCACTTAATTAAGGGGTTGCATGGGTTTCGTGATTTCAAAAAATCGATTATTATTTTTTTTCCTATTCTCAAGAAAATTATGCTAAAACTTCAAGTCGATCCGAATAATAGCTTTAGAGATACAGCCTTTGGAAGGTGTGCGCTCCAAGTCAGGTATTATTGTTACTCAAAACTTTAAACGCGTTTTTCTCGGAACCGTATTTTCAAAGACGGTTGTCAAATGTTCTCGAAAACTACTCAACCGATCTTGATGAAATTTTGCACAGGTGTTCGAGATACAATTTACTCGTTCATGAACGAAGAATTTTATTTTTTTTCAATACAACTACAGTGGAACTTCCATAACTCTAACTTCCATAAGTCGAAGTCCTCCATAACTCGAACTCTTGAAATGGCAATAGAAGTAAAATTTCAAACCAACTTTAATCCTATAAATCGAACTTTTCGATCAGGGGATAATAAAAAATTTAAAATTTTACTATCGAGGCGGTATTTTAAAAGAGTCTCTCTATATCGTATAGAGGCTAACAAAAAATATGAAAATATGGATTACATAAATCGTGTAACTAAGGCATGAGGATACAGACGTCAAGAACCAAACGATAGCATTATGTGCAACAAAGAAAAGCACATAATACATGTTTTAACGTATATACATAAAACGTGATGCGAAGTAAATAAATAGAACTGTGTATAAACCTATATATTACCGTTTTTTGAAAAATGTATGTTTTAATGAAAATTCTATAAATCGAAGTGTCTCTAAGTCGAAGTTTTTTTGTGGATGTTGGTGATTCGAGTTAGAGAAGTTCCACTGTATTTAAAAAAGAATAAAAGGTCAAGCAAAATTGACCGAAATTTTTTTGGAAAAATGTCTGCCAAAATTATAATTTTTACTTTTTTGTCTTTCCCTTGTTCAAGCACGAGTTTATGGTCTCACTCAAATCACATATTTTTGCTTTTTCAGTTTGGATGACCCTGTCAGGAGTTATGCTGACAACGCGGACGCACCTTTTTCCGAGGGGTCAACGGAAATGATGTCACAATGGAGGAGTTTTAATTTTTTTTTGAAAATTTCAGAAAATATTCTTAAAATATTTATTTATAAGACAAAAAAAGTTTGAATTATATAAATAATTTTTTATATATAATAGAAAAAAAATATTGAAAATTGGGCATTTTTTACCCGACAATACCCATGTAACCTTAAGAGCTTTCGAATAAATGATAATATTGTGATAATCTTAGTGGCCTTCACAAGATTCTTCTGTTGCATGAAGACAACCAACATAATTTGCAACAACATGTAATATTAAAGACACTGAAACTTGCCACAACACACTTTACCAACTAGTTTGTATTACTAGCACCAATAACCATGAACTTTTATTAGGAAATGCATTGCTGTATACACAAATTGTAAAGGGCTATATTATGAGTGCGCTAGACTACGACTACTATAATACACTTCAGTGTAGTGGCAGTTGTGGCGGGTTTATAAGCATAATGCGCTCATATAAAATTACTAGCCCACACATACACACACACTACTAACTTGCAACTAAAAATAATTGCAACTGTGTCACATTTACATACAAATACAGCGCAAAGTCGCAACACTGAGCCTTGCCAAGGCACTACTACCCACACACACACATACATACATGCATACATAAATGAGTGGCAAGTAGCAAAGGTCCTGCCGCAACAGTATCCTTCATAATGATAGCAAAGTTGAAACTGCCGAGCAATGGCACCTTGCAACAGCACAGCAACAACACAAATAACAACAACAACTAAAGCAAGCAATGTCAATGTGTTGAAGATCTTTGCCACGCTGCCAAAGCTACTAATACCCTGGCCCCAAATGCACTTACTACCTTTACAACAACAACAACAACAACAACAACAACAATATGCATTTTTATGCTGCCACTTTATTAGTGTGTATGTGTGTGTGTATTTAGTAAGGCAGGTATGCGCTAGTTTTAGTCAAAGCTGTTTGTATGTGCTGCGGATGAATTTCCATAGAGCCGTAAAAACTAGCGGAAAGGTAGTGAAGCAATTATGCAATTACTTAATTTGATATAATTTCACCGGCTTTGCTTTGCGAATAGAAAATTGTTTTATTTCCCGCGCCACGCCCACCTGGGTGGAGAAAGGCGTTTGTTTCAGTGTAGCGTCCGCAGGCAATATGGTAATGCAGAAAATAATGCTTTTATGCATTTATTTATTTATGTATGTACGAGCATATATATATATTTACACATTTATATGGGCATATATGGGTCTATTGAGCGACTGCTGGTGGATCGCTTTTTTACGCTATTGTCACTGCCACAGTCCTTCGACCACGTTTTTGCTTATTTTTAATTTAATACAGAGGTAGTTTAATACATCAGTAACTGAATTAATTTTTTGAGAATTAAATAGAAGGATTCGATTGAGAGTGAAAAGTATCACAGATAATCCTTTTATGAATCGAGTAATAAGCTCTTAATTCCGATTGTGTCCTATACTATGGAATGAAACAAGGATTTTATGATCTTAAGATTACACTTGAGGTTGATGAAATCCTCTGCAGATAGTTTTTGGTTCATGAAGTAGTTCCGAAGTTCGATAGTAACTGCTGAGGGAGTCCTACTGAAAGCTTTTAAGGTCCACGAGAATAATCAGATCAGTTTTTGCAATTGTATTGATTACACACTTTTCAAGTTCACCCTATATAAATAATTGCCTTTTATGGGGAACATTTCGGAGTAAATTTCGAACCTTCCAGCTTAGTGAGATAACAAATTTTTTGCAGAAATATTATTGAATAAGGAAACTTTGAGCTTAGGTCCACAACTTTGCTTCCGCCGTTTTTTTTTTGTAAATTTAAGGTTTTTTTTGTATAAAAACGGTTACAAATGTCGATGTTACAAATTAAAAAATAAAAGCAAAATTTCCTGCAAATGTCGAGAATTCGGCTCAAAAAGTGTCATTTTCAGTTGAGAATAAGTTTGGGATACAAACAGATCTCTACAAATATTTTGTTGGGTTAATGTTAACACAAATGTTCAAGATCGATATAAAAAAAATCGATTTAATCGACTAGTGCTTAACCCTAGAGACATCTATTGGAAAACGGCGGAAGCAAAGTTGTAGACCTAACCAGATACGCTATTTCTATCACTGTCCACCTTTTGCTAGACTACGGCTGAAACATGATGATAAGATAAACTTCGGCGATCAGATTAACTGTCCCAAATACATTTTAGTTACCTCAAAAAATCTGTGAAAGGCTCAAAGCACTTGTCGGCTCTTGTTTATGGCATATATTGCGATTAGTTTTGCGGCGTCACACCTTTGTAACTGGCGACTTACACTATCCAATCTGGAATCTGTTGTGGCTTTATCACAGATACCTACCATATAATCTAATCTAACGAACCAGTAAGTCAATATTTTCTGCGCCAGAATCGGTCGCTTTGTTATGGAGATAGTCAAGAGAATTGCTTATATGAATAAGGTGATTGATATTCATCAAAAAAAAGGGAATATATTTTACCAACTCGACATCTTCCATTTACTCATTCATTAACTTTGATTTTAGATTTTTGATTGTTCGAGGTTATGTCTCGGTCAGATTTATAAATAAAAAAAGCAACAGTAAATAGTGGTCGAGCTTTGAAAAACATTGGACGAACTACAACACCATTCAATGAAATCATTTCATTAGCTGATTTAGCTTATACTTATACTCTATGTACAGAGTTGCTTATATCGCTTTTACTATTATGACCTCACCAAGTTTATGATACGTTATACGGACCTCAACCAATATCTACTCGTATCATTTGCTTACTAAGCCTGAAATTCAAAGACACATCGAACAGTCCTCGTATCCACATGACTTCGCTTTTCACACACTCACTACATACATGTATTCCATTCATTATATGATGTTCCTTTTGTTAGCTGAAGCAAGTGAAATTATTCATAAACTAGAAGGTCGCTTCGGTGCTATTCCCTTTACTCGCCTTATTTGCTTAGTTGCAGCGTTTTTCCGCGCTGCGCTTATTTTATTTTATGTGCTATTATTGTTATTGTTGCTTTTATTTTACTGCTTTCAAAGTGCCCCTCCCTTCAGCCTTTCCTTCCGCACCGGCCTGCCGGGCAATTGTTTACTTTCACGCTTTTGCGCGAAACTAAACTAACGGCAATTATGCTGGCATTTCCAATGTGGCGTTGAAAGGTGAGTTCATGTGGCGCTTTATATGCTGTGTGTAGCTATGTGCGGGCATAGAAATGTTTTTTGCTCTGTCTGTTTGCATATGAATTCATAGCCGGTCATATTTGCTTTGTGCTCGGCGACGCTGGTTTTAAGTGCATTAACTTCGTTGCAATGCAGTTTGCAGCAACATTTATATTTAATTGCGTTTATTTACCTAATTTGTTGGCCAGCACAGCTGTTGCAAGACAATACAACAGGCATGGCGCTGCAGCGCTTTGAAGTCCAACGGCAAATTAACAGCGTTGTGTGCGAGTTGTACGCTGCAGTATTAGATTAATGAATGAGCTTGTGGTCATTGCTTGTGAACTTTTCTAATTGAAATGGAAAGTTTTGCTCTCAAAAGAGTTTAGTGCAAAATAATATGATTTTTTATTCAAGGATAATATATTTTATGGCAGTATGGACGTACTCAAATCATTAGAAGTGGCTTTAAAAAAAATTAAAAAGAAAGAAAAATAAATCCAGCTTCAAAATGATTGTTTATCCTCTCCGACTTAGTATATTTATTGATGAAACTTGGCTTTCAAAGGTTCCTTCTTCCAGATGTTCAATATATCGTTTCGGAAATTAATTATTCACAAAAATATCCCATCTAGGGATTAACAAATGCTCGAGAGATCATCCAGAAATCAACTTTTCCTAAGATAAGGTTAGAAAGTAAGACTTCAGCTCAGTTTTAGGACCCGTGATATCGTTTAAAAATATAAAATTATAGCATCGTATGGTCTAAGGCATGGTCTAGACAGATCTTCACCATTTTACAGGCCAAGACCGGTAATTGTGGTCAGTCAATTTGCGGCTGAAGTCCGATACCGTTAAACTCTGCTCGTAAGGGCAGTGAAAGCTCGATATTTCGAAAGCTCAAACCACGCTTTCAGTCCACTCTCTTCAGTTCAGCTATTTTCAGAGTTTATGTCACACATGCCTTTTTTTGTCACGGCTTTCTTCGCAATAGTAAAACAATCGGGCCTATAGACCCCTAAGAATGTGCTCTTGGTGAAAGCAAAACCAGAACAAATCACATACCAACATAGTATATCTTCAACAACTTCACCTCCTCACTCTCACCTACACGACTTGCACCTCGACAACAAAGTAATTGTCTCACACGAGCCGAGACACTTTAGCCATATTTGGACGACGTCATTAAAGGTAAACGACCTGTAAGTCTAATTGTTTTCTTACCGGCCTGTAGTGAGCCATAAAACAATTACGCTACGCCAATAAAAGACAAAAAGTTGACCAAAAGTGCTGCCGGAGCTTCGAGCTTTTAGCTTCAACGCGCACTACAACAACAATGCATGAAGTTGTCTCCGTACGATGGAAATCAACACAAACAGCTTTAATGCCAGCTAAAGCTGAGTTAAGCATGCCGCTATGCCTCTTCTCTCACATTAGACCACTGTGTTACCGTTATGCTGCGGCCTAAAATGGCCGTCAGCGCAATTGTTTTGCGGTTTGATTCCTTAGAGGAAATTTTCTTGAAACATTCACAGTCAGCAAGCTATCAAATGTTTATGCCAAACCCAACAAGCAAAAAACAGTTACAAATGCAACAACAGCGTGTTTCTTGTTGTGTGGCACGTGAATAGGTAGTGGTATGTAGGTACGTGTTGCATGCCACAATATTTGTTATTGCTGCTATTGCTTTTGCTATTACCATTTGATGTTGCCGTTTTTGTTACAGTTATTCTCAGTATGTGTGTGTGTGTTATTGTAAGTGTGTTGGTGTTTGCTGGCTCGCTGCCTGACTCCTGGCCTAACCGCGTTTGCATACAACGTTCTACCCGGCATGATAACATTTGGCCAATATGGCGCATTCACTTGAGCCATTAAAATGGCCCAGGCGCCGGCTATAATGGCCAACAAACAGCGCACGCTGCAGCTTGCCACCCACATACCAACATACATACATACACTCGTATGTATGTGCCGCTGTTTGTGCCTAAAACTGTTGTTTTCTGCCTTTGTTTGAATTATTTTCATTTTATGGGCTTTTTTCTTTGCATTTCACTTTACTAGAAATTGATTTTTTATATTTCAACTTTTGTTTATTTTACTTCAAATCGTATTTCGCTTTATTTCGCTAACCACCACCCTCTAGCTTTTATATTACAATATACCGGCGTTGTAGCACTCCGTGAAGTCGGAACCATATGTGCGCCGTGGCTCCTTTCCGCCTCGCATATCCTTATAAAAGTCACTTCAGCTCAATCGCCAGTTCGCTTGCCGCTGTTGCCTTTTATGTCCGTCTGCCATGCTCCACTTATGCAAACACACACACATGCACTCACTTTTTTGTTTGTGTGTGTTTTTTCTTGTTCTTGCCGTGTGTTTATTCGCATTGCATGCCGCCTTGCATTGTGTTGTCGTCTTGGTGTTGCAGCTTTTGCTTGTCTGCCTTCCATGCTTTTTATACGCTTTCGTTGAATTCTACTTTGCTCTTTTGCTCAGCAGTTTATTGCATTTTTGTGGCGTCTCAAAGTACCGTTTTTACCATACATCCACAATGGCCAACCTATTTTGTTATATCCTCGACTAAAATGTTGTAGAATTTACGCTCTGCGGAAGTGCATATTTAAACGGGTGAGTGTGTGTGTTGGCGTCTAAAAATGTGTTATTGTTACCTACAAACCTACTTAATGGCTACTCGTTGACTTCAATGACGGCGGGATTTGCGCCATTTGACTCGAGTACTGCTTGGAGTAGCTATTGTCCTGTTTAATATTTACTTTGTATTTATATCTAAGGTGGACAATTGCTTATTTTACGGCGCTGCTAAGCTCAATCCGTGCTAAAGTTTTGAACATGCACTAAACTTGGGTCCTGGAAGTGGTTAAAATGAGCGCATATACATTTGAGTAGTCTTCATTTTTGTCAGTTTACACGAAACATCCTCTTCTACCATCAGACTTTATCTAGATTTGTATCAGACTTTTTTCAGAAGGTTACCGTCTTCCACCATTGTTCCGAAACTTCTCTGTCCAATTGTCAAAAAAGTTCAACTAAAAAGCGCAACATGAAAGCTGTCTATTTGGTTTATACCACTTTGTCTGTTCGATTCGCCACTTCCGAAGTTTGTCAAATACAGCAACAATTGTTGGCCTCTAACTTCGATAGCTACTTAGATGAGTTACTATCCTTTTTTTAGTCCAGTTTGAAGACCGTAGATTCCTTACGGATGCACAGCTTTCGCGATTTTTAGGTAAAACATCGAAAGAGACTCCGATGGACCCTTGCCTCTAGATCTTTACCTTTATTTCAATGACTAATTGAACTCTAGCTGGACCGTATCTGTACTCGATCATTATTCCTATCTATATTAAAAAAAATCACTATGCGCCAAATCTTGGAAAAGACCCGACAGAGAAGAATTGACACTCACCACCTTTACATCGATTTCAAAGCTGCCTTCGATAGCACGAAAAGGAGCTGCCTCTATGCCGCGATGTCTGAATTTGGTATCCCTACGAAACTAATACGGCTATGTAAGCTGACGTTGAGCAATAACAAAAGCTCTATCAGGATCGGGAAGGACCTCTCCGAGCCATTCAATACGGAATGAGGCTTCCGAAAGGGTGACTCACTATCGCACGATTTTTTTAACCTGATGCTGAAGAAAATAATACGAGCTGCAGAGCTAAATAGATGATATCATCGGATTCAAAAACCGCGCTGTTTGTTCTGCTTTTTCCAGACTTGATAAGGAAGAGAAGCGTATGGGTCTGGAGGTGAATGAGGACAAGACGAAATATCTCCTGTCATCAAACAAGCAGTCAACAATGTCAGCCTCGAAATCCAACGCAGAATCTCTCTTGCTAACAGTTACTACTTTGGACTGAGTAGGCAATGGAAAAGTAAAGTCCTCTCTCGACGAACCAAAATCAAACTCTATAAGGCGCTTATTATTTCCGTCCTGATGTTTGATGCTGAAGCTTGGACGATGACAACATCCGACGAGACGACTCTTGGGGTTTTCGAGAGAAAGGTTCTGCGCAAGATTTATGGTCCTCTTAACATTGGCAACGGCGAATACCCCAGACGATGGAACGATGAGCTGTACGAGTTATACGACGGCATTGACATAGTTCAGCGAATAAAAAGACAGCGGCTTTGCTGGCTAGTTCATGTGTTTCGAATGGATGAAAACACTCCAGCTCTGAAAGTGTTCGATGCAGTACCCGCTGGAGGAAGCCGCGGAAGAGAACGACCTCCCCTCCGATGGAAAGACCAAGTGGAAAGTGACCTGGCGTCACTTGGTGTTTCCAGTTGGCGTCAAAAAGAGAAAAAAACGGAACGAGTGGTGTTGCTATAATCGCTTAAAGCGGTTCCTACGCCAAATATATATATATATCAACCCGTCCGGAGTCAACTTAGACTCATGTGAACTCCGCTTCCATTTGTGGGATAAAATAACATACAATATTTCTACATCAATCTTACGATAAAAACAAAGTAGTTTAACGAATTTTAACCTCTCGGAGCTTACTGCCGAATGAGTTTTTGTACTTCGTAGACGCCGCCGCACTCGAAAAGATTAAGCAAGCTTTCGAATATATCGGAAATACAAGTGCAAAAAATCTCTTTCACAATCGTCGTCTTGAATTGGCGCCAACTCAATCATTGAAGACACGACTGATCTGCTATAGTGAGCGGTACCGAATCCACTTAGCAAAGCATAAGACTTCCCTTCCAGTTTCCTTCAATAACTCTGACTTTTATCACAGCTCCTCCACTTGTTTCCACACTTCATTACAATAAATTATTTCCGTCCTTGTGACCATAAAGAATATGCCGACTAATGTGTACGCGTAGATACATACATATATATTTAATGAAGAAATTTCCATTAGTTTCAGTTCGTTGCTAATTTTGAGTTATTTTTAGTGGCAATGCGTGAAGATCATGCGCTGAAAGCAGAGCAGGGGAGCGGCTGCCCGCAGAGGGTAAGCGCGATCAAACTAGCATGAAATAATTTCCTTCATCACTTTCATCATTACACAACAAAAACAACAAGAAGAAAACGCTGAAAAATTGCGCTGAGTGTGCCTTTGAGAGCAAATGCCGGCAAGATTACTATGAGATGGTGAGTCCCTCGCAATGCGAACTCACATGTGCCTCCACAGCGCAGCTCTTTTGAATGACTGACGCTCGCCGCCCGAACGGCGCGCACTCAGCTGCTCGTTGTTGATGTCTTTATTGCTGAGCAAAATAAGGGAACTAAAAATTAATTTAATTTTTTGTTGTTGTTGTTTATTCCGCTTTTATTTGAAAGTGCAGCGAATGATATTTTTGTGGCGATTTTGATCTTCACATATCATTTAAGCGCGCATTCGAAGCGAAATATGTGTGGATTCTTATAATTGGCTTGTTTGATGCGCGCGCTTGTTGTTGTTTGTTTGTTTGTTGCTGTTAGTGGCATATAGTTCCTGGAAGTGGTAAGCGAATGGCAATCTAATTAACTCGTTGTGGCAATACGAAGATATACATTTGAATAATAAATATGTGTACGCAGTTAAACAGATGGCGACATCCGATGAATGGGC
Organism: Zeugodacus tau; assembly: GCA_031772095.1. Taxonomy (NCBI): domain Eukaryota; kingdom Metazoa; phylum Arthropoda; class Insecta; order Diptera; family Tephritidae; genus Zeugodacus; species Zeugodacus tau. The sequence continues at coordinate 72,731,894 of CM062652.1, read as the reverse complement.
AATGCGAAGACGACGATGAATGAGTGAACGTTTGGTGGATTTATGGAGACAAATTGTTTGGCTGGTGGTGGTACAAATGTACATTTGGTATTTTTGTTTTAAGACTATGTATTGTATAATATTTAGTAATATATTAGTAAAATTAAATTAAAAGCTTTATTAAAGCTCTTATTCGTTCTTTTTAAAAATCCTCTATATCAATTAAAACCATGCTTGTGAGAATTATTACCCATCTGCCTAAATGTAGTAAGATATTATGCAGAAATATAGACAAAGATATAGATGCAAGAGAATTGATATCTGAAAAGCTCATAAAAGCTCTCAAAAAAGCTTTCACAAATTTAAAGCTCACCTGGCGACTGGAATGCGCTTCCGAAGAAGTCAAATATTCTTTAAATATTCCAAGTTCTAAATCAAGATCAAATCGATTAAAATTTCCGCAATAAATGGCCTGCTTCCACAATTTAAAACGTTTTTCTTAGTGTACAAAATCATCAACTCCATCAAAAAGCTTTTATTTGGCAAATAAATATCTCCGTTTTTAACTTGTACCAAATAAAGGGTGATTTTTTAAGAGCTTGATAACTTTTTTTAAAAAAAAAACGCATAAATCTCATCGGTTCTTTATTTGAAACGTTAGATTGGTTCATGACATTTGCTTTTTGAAGATAATTTCATTTAAATGTTGACCGCGGCTGCGTCTTAGGTGGTCCATTCGGAAAGTCCAATTTTGGGCAACTTTTTCGAGCATTTCGGCCGGAATAGCCCGAATTTCTTCGGAAATGTTGTCTTCCAAAGCTGGAATAGTTGCTGGCTTATTTCTGTAGACTTTAGACTTGACGTAGCCCCACAAAAAATAGTCTAAAGGCGTTAAATCGCATGATCTTGGTGGCCAACTTACGGGTCCATTTCTTGAGATGAATTGTTCTCCGAAGTTTTCCCTCAAAATGGCCATAGAATCGCGAGCTGTGTGGCATGTAGCGCCATCTTGTTGAAACCACATGTCAACCAAGTTCAGTTCTTCCATTTTTGGCAACAAAAAGTTTGTTAGCATCGAACGATAGCGATCGCCATTCACCGTAACGTTGCGTCCAACAGCATCTTTGAAAAAATACGGTCCAATGATTCCACCAGCGTACAAACCACACCAAACAGTGCATTTTTCGGGATGCATGGGCAGTTCTTGAACGGCTTCTGGTTGCTCTTCACCCCAAATGCGGCAATTTTGCTTATTTACGTAGCCATTCAACCAGAAATGAGCCTCATCGCTGAACAAAATTTGTCGATAAAAAAATTTCGAACCGAACACTGATTTTGGTAATAAAATTCAATGATTTGCAAGCGTTGCTCGTTAGTAAGTCTATTCATGATGAAATGTCAAAGCATACTGAGCATCTTTCTCTTTGACACCATGTCTGAAATCCCACGTGATCTGTCAAATACTAATGCATGAAAATCCTAACCTCAAAAAAATCACCCGTTATATGCAACACTTATCAGATGGCGAAATTTCGTTGGGAATTTCTACAGAAATATCTCGTTTGAACTCTTTTCCGCTTCTTTTAAGAATTTGTAATTCCAACTGTTTTCTTTTATCGAGTATGTACAGTCGTGTTAGCTTCTTTTTCTGTCTTTTTTACGCAATCCTTTTCTGATCCCTTTTTAGTCATTCGCTTAGCTTTGGCATTTGCATTTGAAATAAAATTTATTGCGCCGCTTTTATTTGCCACTTGCTTTATTTTTATTCATACTAAATGTTCGTGTATTCATATGCCGTATTCTCATTCAAATGCCTGTTTATTGTTCTTGGCAGTCGGGTATTTTGACTTCTGGCCTTCTTCTGGCATTTCAATCATATTTGCGTTGAAGACTTTTATATCTTCCAGATGCACTGTGAACGCTTTTGTTTCATTGAAAGTTCTTCATAAGAAACACTACGTCTTTGTTTTGATATGATTTCTGCGGAATGCAAAAGACGATGACTAATCGCGTGTTATTCAGAACATGGTCTTGTGGTAGATATATAATTTGTGGAGTATGGAAAGGATTATGAGTCAGAAGGAATTGCATTATCCGCAGAGTTACTTTCATCTTTTTAATATTTATTTCTTCATTCATTAGAAAATTATGATTATTGTACGAAAAAATTAGTAAATTTTTATGAGTAGAATACTCCTAGAACAGTTCTCAAGTTCACTCATACAGCATCCAACGTTAGTAATACCTTGAACTTCACCTAAGTACCTTTGAAACTGTGGATATTTCCTTCGAGTTTAACTAGACTTACGTTAAGGGGTTACATGGGTTCAAAAAATCTATTTTTTTTGCTTATTAATTTCTACAACGTCAAGTCGATCTTCGGAGATACAGCCTTTGGAAAGTGTGCGCTCCAAGTCAAGTATTATTGTTACTCAAAACTATAAACGGGTTTTTCTCGGAACCGTGTTTTTAAAGTCTGTTGTCAAATGTTCTCGAAAACTACTCAACCGATCTTGATGAAATTTTGCACAGGTGTTCGAGATACAATTTGCTCGTGCTTGAACGAAGGATTTTTTTCTTTTTTCAATTACAACTTAAAAAAAAAGTCTAGCAAATTTGACCGAATTTTTTATTTTTTGGAAAAATGTCTGCTTTTTTTGCCTTTCCTTCTTTCAAACACGAGTTTATGGTCTTACCTAAAACACTTATTTTTGTTTTTTTTCCTATTGGACGATCTTGTCAGGATTTATGTTGACAATGCGGACGCACCTTTTTTCCGAGGGGTCAGCGGAAATGACGTCACAATGGCGGAGCTTTAATTTTTTTTTTGAAAATTTTAGAAAATTTCTTTAAATATGTATCTATAAGACAGAAAAAAGTTTTGAATTAAATAAATATTTTTTACATAGAAAAAATATTGAAAATTGGCCTTTGACTCATGTAACCCCTTAATGGTCGTAGAGATATGTTTTCCAGCAATTGAACGATGCTAGAACTGGAGAGAACTTTCATTTCACTTTTGATGGATAACTTTAAGATCCACTTATTGTAAAAGTATGTAACTTTACCTAAACTTGATGACAGATCCACATTTTAGCTACTCAACAAAAATGCTTGTTTTGGAAATCGAAGAAAATCCAAGGGGTGACCAGTGATGAAAGTAGGATAGGAAAAATAAATTTCCCGGAAATCAGTATTTCGAAGCAAAAACCAAAAAAAAACCACCACCTATCATTTACTCTATTTTTTTCCGAATCAATCAACGCCACACTACTTCAGTACATAGCTAATTTAACTTTATTTGCTCACCATTTAGTGTCAAACAAATGGTTTTAATTAAATATTTTTTGTCCTCTCTATGGAAAGCGCACACTGCAATTCTTTTCAGAAGAAAAAATCTGTGCTAAAAAAGCGATACAAATGGAAATCAATGCTAAAAACAATTTTCGAACAAACACAAATGAAGTATATTGCATGTGAGCGCGTGTGTTTGCCGAGCTAAAAAACAAACAAATTTGTATTGAACTCAAAAACACTGCGCTGTCAACATTGACAGTTGACTGGAAAATATTTACATGGACTTGCGGTTTAGGTTGCATTTCTGTGTCACCCGAACTGCCACGGCGCTCATTCATTTGCGATGCCGCCGCTCAACCGCTACGCCGCCGTCCCGACTGATTGAATGCAGAGTGATTGGCGGCTGAACAAATGAATGGGCGGTTCGAGTGCACTATGTAGTATAAATATTGTAGCAACAATAACAACAAAAACAAACACAAGAGCAGCAACAGCAACAACTATAACAGCGCAAAGACACAACGAAAATGTGTAACGATTGATTTTTCTACTCTACTGTACTCTGTGTACACCTAAGAGCTTGTAGCGGGGCTTAATGAGCGAGGGCGCTTTGTATGCCGCCGCCGAGAAACTCAAATGTATTGCAAATATATCGTGCCGCAGTGGACATGACAAATGCACACGCGCGGCGTACAGGATGTGGTGGGTGATGTAAATGGAAGCGCTTGTCACATGTGTGACCTTAGCCATTAGCCTCTGTCTGTTTGTATGTCAGCCTGTCTGTCCGTCTGTCTGTCTGTGTGTTTTGTTCGCCTGCGTGCTTTCCCAGCTGTGTTGCGTTGTTTGCTCCTCGCATTCGCCGTTTGGCTGTCTACAAAGAGTTCAGTTAGCATGTGTAAAACAAAATCTCTGCAAACGACAAAATAACAAAAACAACAGTAACAACAATGGCAGCAGCAATATAGCGACAATGTAATTTTCATTTAAACAACAACACAAAAAATTGGTTGAAGAAATCAACCGAACAGAAAAAGTTTTGTAACTTGCTGTTGCACTACTCGCATAACTTGTGTGGCATACAACATTGCAAGCGGCATATTTGGGGCCCTATATATCCAATATATGCTCGTTTGTGTTGTTTGGCATGTGGTATGCTACATTTTTGCGGTAATGGCAACGCATGTGGGTGATTGCACTTTACTTTAAGTAGTGTTCTACAACAAATTGAAGGTAAAAAATGTTGATCAAATAACGGTACAATGAAAAAGTAAGAAACTGAAAACAAATTTAGATGCCCGGAAATAGTTGGTTCCGAGCTATTTATCTGCTTAATTGATTTGGAACCAATTCGGCATCAGTACAAAAGCACTCAACAGATAATGGTTAAAAAACCACCTTGGAGTGACTTAAATACGTTCAAAATCTTTTTTTTACCAGTCAATTTTTACTTATGTTAAACGTGTTGGGAGCATGACGTGCTCTGTTGCGCCAACATCAGTTTCTTGATCATTCGTCCTAAGAGATAAGCTAAGGATAAATTTTCGGATCAAAGCCCTTACATAAACTTAATTGATACTGATTTTTAACGTTCTTCGAAGAAGATAAGATCTAAGCTCTAATCTAAGATCTATAATTAATATTAGTCATGGCAAAACTGGCGGTCCATTAAATATCGAACATAATTCCGAAATTTTCTGTATTTATTATACTTGGAACAAGAGTTAGAGCAGTCAACTATCTGAGTCCACAGACAATTCTGTCGTTATCAAATTTTTACGCATGAATATAGGTTACCGCTTTTATTTGCTGATATTACTTTCAATAAAAATTACTTCAACAAGCGGTTTCGACTGGGTCGGACCAAAGGGAGTCTGGTAAACAAAGATGTAGTATTTACGTATAGTCTGTAGAGTTGTTTAGAGCTTAAATAAACTGTTTAGGCCGACAAACACTTTTTGTTTGAAATTGAAGTCTAACTTTTTTTTAAATTCGGAAATTTCAAAAGCTTACAACGAATTGATTTGGCCCAATACGCAGCCGAGTGTTGTATAGTGTTTTATATGCGAGACCATTTTCAGTGGCAAACATGGCAAGTTTACGCAATTCAGAACCAGCTGATAACTCAAAACGTTTATTTGGCTTAAGAGGACCCCCCCCCATTCTCGATTTCAATGGGATGGTAAATGTACATAAAGTATTTTTTAGGTTAGTAACTTTGCATACATTTATTGGAAGATTTAAAAAAGAAGAAAAAAATTTACATAGTTTAGCTATATATGTATAGAATAACGTATTCAAATTTAGGAACCGATTGGATTAATAGGTTTTGAGTAGCCTCATGCGCCAGTCGTAAAAACACTGTTCCGAGAAAAACGCGTTTAAAGTTTTGAAGCGCTCTTGTCGTCGCCAGACGCTTCAACCATAAATCAGCTATATCTTCAAGAGTTTTTGAAATTTTTACTTGAAATTAGGAACATTCTTGAAAAGTTATAGGTTCGAATTAAATATAAAAAAACGACTTTTTGAAACCGGGAATGGGGGGGGTCCCTTAAAAGAAAAGATTAAAAGGTAATATGAGGTAATATTAAAATATTTATGTGTTATTAACTAATTTTACATTTCACGATTTTGTTTCAGAAACCAAGAGCACAAGATTTCATGATAAAATATCAGACTTAGATATTGCCACAGCGCGCTCAATTAACTTATAATGCCATATTTCCAATTTGCCATTTTTATATAATTGCGGCGTTAAATGAGTAACACTATATAAATTGCCCTTTGTTTTCTTTTCAAAACAAATAATTTCGCGCAGGGCACCGTCTGTGGGGTCAGCTAGTATGTTATATAATATAACCTGAAAGTATTTCACACAACTTTCACCATAAAAAGATTTAAGCTCTTCCTTATTGGTTTAATTTTAGTCAGTAATTTATGCGTTAAAAATTTTAGCGCGTTTTAAATCTGCTAATATTTTATTAAATTCTTGCTATTAAATAATTAAAGTAAATAAGTTTTACACTTAACCGCGGCACTTATCCGACTAAAATATTCACAAATATCAGCTTTTATAAAATTCACAAAAATTATTTCCAACACTTCATACTTCTATAAATTGTGAATTAATTGGCTTTTTATATATGTATATATACATTTAGAGAGAAAAAAACTAAATTTAGAATGAGTTTGCAGCAACAGATGCGCATTTAATTCGGCAGTAGTTAAATGGAAAATATTTAGTTGAAGTTAAAAATAACCAAAAATCATGCATAATCAAATTGATTTGTTATAAATGGCGACAACAAGCGCAAAAGGCAATTTCGCATTTCAATATCACAAAATACACTCACAGACAGCATACTACTGCAGAGTGAATGAACAATGAAAAAATAAATTAAATGAATTTGAGTGAAGTGTGGCAGTCTTTGGCGCCAGTTGCACGTATGTCCGTCTGTCCTTTAGTGAACGTGTCATAATCGTTTCGAAATAAATTTAAATCAAATATTTTGCCTTTTGTTATTGAAAAATATATATGAGAGTGAGTAAATGTGAGGTGATATATAGTAGAGTAGTGAAGAGTATGAGGATGAGCAGCGACAGCATGGATTGAAAGCAAGCAATGCAGCGCAGTCTGTGTGCGTGCCACTTGCTTAATTTATTTTTAACACAAATAAAAATGTTAAAACCAAATACAATAAATATAAATATAAATTGAGATTGAAATCAATAGCAATAAAAAGCACGAGCCAAAGCAGAGTAAACGCTACAAAAAAACGATGTCACGCACACTCAGACAGACACGTAGTAGTGATTGCCGCTGGAAAGTAAAATCGAAAGCATATTGTTTTTTTTTTGATTTTCCAAGCCAAACAATGTTACTCATATTATTTGCATACCACTCACATATAAATATATTGTTTTTGTTGTTGTTGCATATTTCATTAATTGAATTTCAACACACACAGCTGGAAAAGTGTCATCTCACCTGCACTCAATTGTGAACTTTATTAATTTATCGGCATGTAAGCTCGTAATTTTCGTTCGAAATCAATTTTCTCGCGCGCTTGTCAACCGCTCAGCGCGCTTTGTGGCTCGTTGAAGCCGCTGCAGCCGTTGATGGCGTCTCAATTGAAATGATTTCCTGCTGCTTCTTGTTTGCATAACTGATCATTGGATGTCGCTGCGTTGTTGTGGTACTAGTAAAAATATTGTTGTTGTTAGTGGTGGTGTTGTTTCGCTGTCACTTACCGCGCTGCTAAATAAATAAAATTTGTAATATTTGGAGCGCTCAACTCGTCTGATCCGAACACAGCGGCGCACAGGTGCACACAAAAACAACAACAGCAAATATACACACACATGTAGCCTACCGTGTGGCGCTACAGCCTCTCACACGCATTTAATGAATGTGCATTAGCGTAGCGTAACGCCCGCTCTTCGGGTGGTCATGTCCACCCGTTCGGGGTCAGTGCGACGCTGTCACTGACATTCCGCTGCGACACCGCTCAAGCGCGTCCCGCTGTTACTGTTATTCTTGTTTTCATTCGATTCGATTTTTTTTCATTCTCTTGTGCACGATGTGTTGTCGTTTTTAATTGATGGCACCTTTTGTTTGTGGCAGCAACACGTGCTTAAATATTCATATATTAAACAAATTTGTTTATATGTGTGGCAATGAGTTTGTGCGCTCACTTAAATCAAACATTGACTTGTCTCGCATTTTATGCGTATTTTTGTATAATTTTCCTTATTTCATCGTACTTTAAATTGAATATTCTAATTTAATGGGGCGCCGCGCGACCACGCACCAAAGGCGTATGCTTAAGTGACAGTTTTATTGAAGTGTGAAAACAGGTGGTGCCACAAAGCGCGCCCGGCATAAAATATGTTCAGATCTAGGCTTTTATGTATGTAAATGAAGGAAATCACCAACTAATTTCAATAAAGTTGTTGTAAAATAACATGCTTTTGTTAGGTGTGCTTATAAAAAGTAGTTATGAATTAATATGGAGGCCTACAAGTAAAATATGGCTTGATCAGAGGTCGATAAAGGGAAAGTAAGAAGTTGGAAAGAACTTTCACTCGAATATATATACAAATTCTTTTTAAACAACTGCGATTGCTCGGTAAGATAAAGATGAAGACAACTGAAGCCCTATAATTACCTATGTATCACTAGAAAATCCTAGAAGTTGTCAGTTTTAGCCAATAGGAAAGGAATTGTGTTCCGTCAGCAGAATAGTCGATGGTGACTGATCAGAAGCTTCAGAAGCTTGTTTGGGTCCATCATCATGCACCATATAGTTCGGATCTGCCAAAAAGTGTTTACTACGGCGCTCCCAGTAGTCATCCAACTAAGGAGTGGTGATAGAGTTGTACTTAAGATCAAACCCATTGTGGATATATGTTGGCTGCAAGCACTCACGTAGGTCGGTCTTCTAATGCATGAAAATGTCCCATACCCGAATACCAATAAAAGTTTATGCAGCAGAATTTTCAAATACTTTAAATCAATTAAGCTACTACTATTGGATCTAAAAAATATAAAATTAGCTTGTAAAAATTGCATTCCTTCACAGCTTCAATTACACTTTTATGTCTTTGCTATAGCTTCTTTCAAAAATTTTCAATTCAAAAATTTCTATTCCATTATGCTGCATAAAAATGAATTTATGTGAGTGCTGCCATATTTATTTCAAACCGAAAGGATTATAATTCAATAAAAAATACTGAAATGTGTTTAAAATTCAATAACTTTATATAGACTTGCAGCCATTCCTATACATTAGGTTGGTCCTAAAATTATTGTTATTGGATTCCCTTAATCCTAATTCTTTGCCAAATCTCGTCTTAAATAACAAAATTGATGTATCTGTGTTGTCTACTCAAACAATTTTGAAATTATTAATAGACTATATATTCTGTCAAATAAGTACCCGGATTCTCATTTTAAATTTTCCCGCTGAGAATATTTCAAAAAAAAATTTCCCCAGGTTAGCACAACTGTCAGCCACTATTCTGTAAATTTTTATTGCTATGTGTCATTTAGTTTGTTTACGGCGTCATTAGGAACAAGTCAACCTTTTGTGTGCGTTGCGATTTTTACTATGGATAAAAATATTGAACAAAGAGTTTGTGTGAAATTTTGTGTTTCAAACGAAATTTCTTATGCCAAAACGTTGGAAATGTTGAAAAAAGCATTCAACCATGTCGAAAACACAAGTTTACGATATAAAATAATCGATAATGATATAAATCGTTCAAGGAGGGGGGGGGGGAATGAACGACTTGCCACGTTCAGGACGGACTTCTGCCTCTTCAAGAAAACGTCGACAAAATAAAGGAAATGGTGCTCGAAAATCGTCATGATAGTTTACGAGAGATAGCCCAAATAATGGACAAGTCTCATGAGACCGCTCGTCAAATTTTGGTTGATGTTTTGGGTATGCGGATAGTTGCAGCGCGATTGGTGCCAAAATATCTGAATTTTCTTCAAAAAGTGAATCGCAGTAAGGTGGCTGAAGACATGCTTGAACGCGTAAATTCCGATTTCCGAAATTCCGAAAAAACTGCGCCAAAGCAAATCGAAAATCAAGGTGATGCTGACCCATTTCTTTGATATTCATTCATTCGGAATTCTTACCGGAGGGCAAAACCGTCAATAAAGAATATTATCTTGGCGTTATAAAGCATTAGAGAGAGAATGTTCGTCGCAAAAGACCAGATTTGTATCATCGAACAACCACCATACTCTCCAGATAAGGCCCCGTGTGACTTTTTCCTATTTCCAAAACTCAAATTACCACTTCGTGGAACCCGTTCTGAGAGCATAGAATACATCAAAACTACTTCGCAACGAGAACTGAGGGCCTTCCTGGGATACACATAGCTTTAAAAAGTGTTTCGATGAATTGATTGTTCGTTGGAAGAAGTTTATTGCCTCAGAAGGGGTCTATTTTGAAGGGGTTATAATTAATTTTGATGATTGATCAGTTGATTGTCTTTTATTTCAAATTCCGGGTACTTATTTGACAGAATTTATGTAGGTGTAGAGTTTTAATTGTTAACAACAACCCTAATATATATACATTATATATAAAACTTACAAATACTAATACACAATATGACTATGTAAATATCTACAGCCATTTGTTGCTGCAAACTTTAATCGTCCATCCATTTTCAACACTAAACTCGTTTAAAATGCCAACCGAGTCACAAAAGCCGGCACACTTTTATATAGTTTAATTGAATTTAAAATTTTGCACAAAGCGGCAACATTTTGTGTGCCTAAACTTCAATGCCACTAAGTACACAATTATATTAAATTTAATATATACATACAAATATGAAAAGCGCATATGAAAACCATTTTTGAGTTTATATGTGTGTGTGAAGATATGACTGATAAATAAAAAATGTTTGATGGTGTTGGTAAATATGTGACATTTCTACTCTGTGGCAAACAAAATTGCATAAAATGTATGAGAGAATGTGTGTGTTGGTAGAAGCATGGAGTATTTTATGATATGATGAATGTACATATATGTGTCTGTATAAATATTCTTAAACATATATATGCTGTACTATATATTAAGCTGCAGCTTGCAACTTATTTTTCGAATTGCGACTAATGTCGTACGTGACATTTATGCGCAGTATTCGACGTCTGTATAAATAATTTCACCAATGGACACACTTATATATATGCCGAGTAAGCGATTTCGCAGCACAAAACTTCCATAAAGTTGGTTGGTAAGGGAGAAAGCGCCTGAATGTATGCCAGCTGTGACGGATGTTCGTACAATGGTTACATATGTAGCGCAAGACACGCACGTACGAACCTACAGACGCATACGAAAAAGGTTTGTGTATATGTTTAGTATATTTTTAAAGATATGAAATGAAAAAATTTTGCAAGAAAAACACACACATATGCACTAAAAAATATAAATGTCACTGTAGTTGTGCCACCAAGTTGCTCAAAGCAACACAGCATTGCCGACATTAGTCCTCAGCTTGTTAGTCGGATATTTTCTTATGGGTTAGTGTTATGTATGTGAAAAGGCCATGCACCTATATCGTAGTATATATATTCAGCTGAAGAGATACATTCAACAAAATATTTATGGCTGTTCGGCAACTGTGTCTGAGCCATTTTGAAAATCATACATGTGACACTGACTCCTTTTTATGGCAGCACGCCGCTGCTGTCTTACTCGGCAGCTTTAATTTATGTATATAATGAAAGTACCCGGTAGGAAATTTATGCAAGGATGACTGAATATCTTGAATTGATAGTCAAGCAATGATAAGCAAGTTTTTAAATATTTTTGCTTTAGAGATGTATGTAGGCGTTCCCCATCCGAGCTCCCGTAGCTTCTGACGAGTCATCAACGAAGTGCGTGGTCTGCCGTTGTCCTGGTGGAACATTACATCCTTCCTGTTGGCCAATTCTTCAAGCGTTCCAGTTGTTCGCAGTAGATGATAGAATTAAGCGTCTTGCCACATGGGAGCAGCTCATAGTGGATGATTCCCTTCCAATCCCACCAAACACACAGCAAAACCTTTCTGGCCGTCAATCCCGGCTTAGCCACTGTTCGGGACGATTCACCGGACTTCGACAACGACCGTTTTCGCTTGATAATGTCGTATGTGATACATTTTTCGTCGTCAGTCACCATCCGCTTCAAAAATGGGCCGAGTTCGTTCAGTTTCAGCAGCATATCACAGGCGTTGATTCGGTCCAGAAGGTTTTTTTGCGTCAAGTCATGCCACACCCAAACATCCAGCTTTTATGTGTATCCAGCCTTCTGCAGATGGTTTAAAATTGTTTAGTGACTAACTCCCATCTCCTAGGCGATGTCACGATATGCCACATGCTTTTTCCTACAGGACAACTATGCATTAACTCACCAACTCGTCTGTCTACTTGTTAAGGAAACGGAAATGGGTTGGCAAATGGCATCTTTAAATGATTTAATATACCCAAGATTCTCATAATTTCACAAGATGTCATCTAAAGTATGCAACGCCAGCTACGACAGCTGTGCGGCAGCAGCAACAACAAAAAATAGCATGGCGACATTTGCGGATGTGGGTGGCCGCAAGTGAATGTGCGGTGTCTCATACTGGCCACAGAGATATATATCCTTTATATGCGTGAGTGTGTGTGATAACACATGCAATTTAAGCGCGCATGTTTAGCTTTGTATGTGTGTGTGTGGCAGGCAATGGTTCTTCAACACTTGCGCTGTATAGCTATGTATAAAGCGAGGCAGCAAAACAGCTGAGTATATGTCTGAGAGACAGTTGAAGCAACGCACCTATGTGGGTAGTTATGTAAATGTTATATATTATGTATTATATATAATAAATTTGTAGGTATATATGTATGTGTCTCTTTTTAAATGTATTCCAAAACATTTACCGTTTCTACTCTTTCACGCCCACTTTTGCATTGAATAATTCAAATTTTATACCGTCTGTGTCGATGATATGCCATTAACAAACGCTCTTACTTGTTTGTATATACTTTGAAAACCGCACACTTGGCATTGACGAAAGTAACAAATACATGAGGACTCATTTGCCGTCTACTTTCCACACAAGCACATGCATGCCACACACTTATTCACGCACAATTACCTTCAAAGCTGAGTTTTTCCTTGACTCTGGCATTTGTGCTTGCTGAACAGCATTCAACATTCAGTCTCGTCTCGTTGCTGTCTTCAACATTTCGCACAAAATTAATTTAAATCTAATTTAATACTTAGTCATCGCACAACACACTCGCTCTGTGAGACCAATTTATGTAAATAATTCATGTTTGGGATCAACTCGCCTGATATGTGTATTTATTTGCACATATTTTGCATTTTCACACACACAACATACAACAACAACAACTGCATACTTAATGTGTGCAACATTTATACGGCAAAGCGTAACTTATTAAATGAATTTTGCCAAAAGTTAAAGCAAACTTCATAAAGTATGTCAAGCGCTGCAAGACTCAAGCCACTTTGGTATTTGTTGTTGTTGCTTTGTAGAGTTGAAATTTCGCTTTGGCATAATGCTGCTAATTTGTGAGCTCAAAAGCATTTGTTGCAAATTTAATAAATACTTGACTGCTTAGGCATTTGCGAGTGTGTGAATGTGGTGGTATTGAAATACTTTTCTACTTTCACATAATTATTAAGTTTATGTATTTGAGTAAATATGCTGAGGTTACTTTGACTACTGCACCACTTTGAGGTGTAAATATTGGTATAATTTTATAAAGAAAATTTAGAAAAATTGCATATTTGCCAAAAAAATATTTTATGATATGACCGTAAAACTATATAAGAATTTTACCTCTTTATAAAAAAAAGGAAACTACTAGTTTTTCAAACTGAAGAAAACACATGAATTTTAAACCACCCTGTCCTCGACTTTTCCTCTCCATAATTAATTACTATTAATGATCTATATATATACATATTCCGATGACTGTAAGGTCTTTGAAATTAAAAATTTATATTCAGAAAATTTAGAAATTAAATTTCATTGTCCAAACTCTAACAAAAACTACAATATATATACATTCTTGAATAGGTTCATCTAACCAAACTATTTAAAACTTCGTGCTTGGAGTTGAACATAGTCGGTTATATAGAGTTCAGTGTTCAGTGGAGATCACCTCAAACCGTTTTAAGAAACACGAATTCGATACCTCTATTTCAAAAGCAAAGAGGATCCTACACATGAAGGAAATATTAAAATATCTCCCTTCCGCCTTTTTGTCTTTTGAATTTCGCAGTTATTTATAAAAGCGCCACAGAGCTCGTATCTGCCAATACTATACATCTTTTAAAGGTCTTGACATAACCTACAAAACGACGCTATGATTAGTTTGGATATTGCGTTCAATAGTTATAGAGGTGTAAACATGGAGTTCACTAACGCCGAATCGCTGGACCGAATCAACGCCTGCGATATGCTGCTGAAACAGAACGAACTCGATCCATTTTTGAAGCAGATGGTGAATGGCGACGTAAAATTGATCACATTCGACAATATCAAGCGAAAACGGTCGTGGTGGAAGGCCGGTAAATCGTCCCAAACATTGGCCAAGCCGGGATTGACTGTCAGGAAGGCTTTGCTGTGTGTTTGATGGGATTGGAAGAGAATCATCCACTATGAGCTGCTCCCATATCGCCAGACACTTAATTCTACCATCTACTGGTCGATTAATTGGACCGCTTGAAGCCGGCGATCGGCCAGAAGCGTCCAGAATTGGCTAACAGGAAGGGTGTAGTTTTGCACCAGGACAACGCCAGACCACACATTTCGTTGATGACTCGTCAGAAGCTATGGGAATTTGAATGGGAGGTTTTATCGCCCGGACATAGCGCCAAGTGATTACCACCAGTTCCTGTCCATGGCGAACGCCCTTGGTGGTGTAAAGTTGAACTCAAAAGAGGGTTGTGAAAAGTGGCTGTCCGAGTTCTTCGCTAATAAGGAGGGGGGCTTCAACGAGAGGGACGTGGCCGTCTAGTTGGAAACAGATTATAGAACTAAACGGCGCATATTTGATCTAAATCCGATCACTGTAACACATTTTATAAAGCATTGAATAAAGTCTAAAACAGGGAAAGTGTGATATAATATATAATATATTTAATATTTCATAGAAAGGTATCAGTTCTGGTCCAAGAAATGAAGCAAAGTTATGAAAGATTTCATGAAAAAGTTTCAATTTAAAATATTATTAAGGAAATTTAGCCTGAATTTATTTTTTCTATACACATCTGTGAGCACTTTGCTATTCCCCGACTCATAATTTAATTAAACTCAACCAACGCACAAACCCCTCGGAGATTTGTCTATACAAATCCTCTACGAAAATCAAATTTAACTTAACACTTTCGCTAAAACACAAATTACAGCCAACTGCAACATACATACGAAACAACAACAAGTAAGCAACCACATTGTGGCGTCGTCCACGCGGCGCAAACTCATTGTTGCATGTTGCAACAAGAAATAATGATGCGTTAAATTTATTGTAGACAACATGACTACTACTCATGCGTGTGTGCGCGAGAGTTGCAACAAAGCTAAAGGAGAAGAACATAATTGCAACAGCAACAACAACAACAAATGTAGAAAAACAATATTTAAACGTGGCGAACTGGTTCTGCGCCTTTAAGTTGGCAGCGCGACTGCTAACATGCTTCTAAAGCAACAACAACAACAACAGCAGCAGCAACGCTAGAGGCAACAATAACCACACAACAACAACAAACAGTGCTACCACAGCAGTAGCAAAAATTTATCGCTACTTCACGAATGCGTGACATTGAATTTGTAAATTAGCAACGCAACACTGGTGTTGCAACAACACACATACCGACAACTTACATACGCGCATCTAAATAGTGTCTGCTGATAATGAAGTAAGGAAGGCGCAACTTGCAACATGGCGAAAGTGGTGTGGTGGGGCATGCCGCTCAAACCGCACAACCGCCGCTGTATCAGTGTTTAGCGTTGCAAGCGATGCACACGCGTATGCGGTATGCACATGTGGCATGCCACATGCCGCAACAGGCATGAAGATATCAACAAAACTAAGAGCAAGCAAGTGAAATATCGCGAGCTAGCTAAGCGCACAACAAACACACACACACACAAGTGTGTGAAAATATCAGCACATACCCTTCCAGCCAGGCCTAACCACTTTCCCCTCATGTTTCTTAAATTACTAACACCAACGCACACGTTTGGGTTGTTTTGTTTTTGTATTCGTACGTGTGAGGGGAATAGTGGTTAAAAAACTCACAAGCAGCTATGCTGGCCTATGGCAAACTCACCACTTTTGTGGGTTTAAAAAACTTCGGTTTAACCAGCTTTTTCACCACCTTTGGCTGGCAGGGTATGTATGTAGATATATAGCGGTATATCATATGTATGCGTGCGTTGTAAAATATATGCCAGCGCCTTGTAGGCAATGCTTGGGATGCGTGAAATAGTGAAAATGACAGTGCAGGCGCCAGTCCATTGCTGTTGGCAATTTATGCGCTGTTGTTGTTGTTGCATATGCGCATCTCGCTGCTGTTGGCTTAATGGCGTTTCGCTTGCAAATCGTTTCGCCTTGCTTACTAGAAAGATATCTAAATGTATTCACTTCTCTTGGCTTGTTTTTTGCGCAACTTTTTCGCTGGTTTGCCGCATAGGCTGAGTGCGTGTTTTCGCGCTATTGTTGTTGTTGTTGTTGTCGTTTGTATTTCATCTTGGTGTAATATGTTGGCAATTTGTTTTACAATCAAAACGCCCGCAATCAGCAGCGGCAGGCAACATTACTCAACAACATGCGTGTTGAACGCATAGCGGTAGCTGGGCATATAACAACAATAACATGACAACTGTGGATAAGATATTGCAAACGAAAGACTTTATTATGGATTATGGAATTAGTGTAGTGCTTAGGAGCATTTAATGTAAGTTTTGAAGATTTGAATATTTAAATGATTTACTTGCATTATTTGAGGGAATATTCTTAAGCTAGTCAAATCAAATATGTACGTATCCCTTAGTTGGCAAAATCCTACTTTACCCAAAGCATTGTAGTTAGAAGTCGATTTCAGTGGACCATTTCACAAAAATCCGAATTGCTTGAAAGCAAATTGTAATTCCTCGATGATGAGAGGACTGCTTGGAGAGCAGTTCCATCAATCAGCTTTTAATATATCCGAACATTTTATTATCCTTAGATATTAAAAATTAGAGCAGCAATATATGACTATACCCAAAAACTATGGAAAATCGTTGGTCTAGACCCTAATATACTAACCAAAAGCTACACATTCTAAACTATTTCATAGAGGACTAACCCAACTGTTTGGAAATTGAAAAGAACTTTATGGATAATCGAGATATGCAAAGGAATAAAAAGAAGAAAGGCCAGATGTGTATGAAATTGTGACAAGGTTTCGTTTACAATGTCGCTGATAGATGGTTTTTCCAGATGAGGATCATTCAGAATTTAATGAAATCGTGAAGCTAATTAAAATTTGGCTTAAGCTCTCGACCCAGCACCTTCAACACCAAAGTTCGGGAAGAAGCTTATATTTGGTTGCATGAAGAACGCCTATTGTCAGAATCTAGATCAAGACCAAATATATATTGTTTCTATACATTATCTTTAGGTCTAAGGCTTTAAATATTATTAAATATCTCCCTTCCGCTTTCTTGCTCTTTATTCAATGCTTTATGAAATGTGTTACAGTGATCGAGTCATTTCGTTCGATAATCTGTTTCCATCTAGACGGCACTTCATAATCCCCCCTCGTAGAAGTCACACTCCTTATTTGCGAAGAACTCGAACAGCCACTTTTCACAAGCCTCTTTTGAGTTCAACTTTACACCATCAAGGGCGTTCGCCATGGACAGGAACAGGTGTTAATCACTTGGCGCTATGTCCGGGCTATATGGTGGATGTGATAAAACCTCCCATTCGAGCTCCCGTATCTTCTGACGAGTCATCAATGAAGTGTGTGATCTGGCGTTGGCGGTCTTACTCGATGTTTTCCATGATTTGATCGGTATTCGTCGTCACAGGTCTTTCGCCGGCTGGCTTATCCATGGTGTAATTTTCACCCGCTCTGAATCGTCAAAACCATTCCTTCGCAGTTCGAAGTGATAGAGTACCATCCCCCAAAACACCATTACTCTCACGAAACCTTTCTCTAGCGGATTCACCTTTAACGAGGGAAAGCTTTAAAATAGCGCGAATTTCGGCGTTAGTGAACTTTATGTTTACACGTCTATAACTGATGACCGCAATATCCAAACTAATCATGCATAGCGTCGTTTTGTAGGTTATGTCAAGACCTTTCAAAGATGTATAGTATTGTCAGATACGAACTCTGTTGCGCTTTATAAATAACCGCGAAATTCAAAAGACAAAAAGCGGAAGGGAGATATTTGCCAACCTAATTTCTAACTTTCTATAAGGTTTTATCAGTAAAATAATAGAAAAATTTTGAGACTTCCTCGTAAGATCTGCAGTTCCAGAAAAAATCTCTCAGAACTAGTGGTACTGTAGTGGTTTTTCAATATTTGAGACTCATTAAAATTTACGAAATTTGAACAATTTTCGAGATGATTTTACAAAACATTCCACAATGCTGGTAAACAGTTCTCCATGAGATTCAGTTCTACATAAGCAATTATTTTATATATATGTATATGAAACATATTATCACGTCTATGCTAATGTACTGAATTTCTAAAATTAGATTTTAATTGAAGGCGATATTGTACATAAATACCGACATGGATGTGACATAAATTAGTCTGAGGATAGCTTCTATGATATATAAACAACTCTCTATTTTCTATTACACGCTCAATTATGGATTTCAGTGCGTCTTCATCTGTATAGAGCACATTTTATTTCTGTGTAAATTTATTTATATACCTATACTATATGTCTGTATACAGAACTTATGTGCATATGCTTATAAATATGCTTGCATGTCTCGAACCTTTAACAAAATATTATTCTATTCAAATTGTGACAAGCACTTGTCATTCAACTGACAGTTTCGATTCACACACCCACACGCGGCCATGTGCGATAGTACACGCACTCACACATACTCAAAGTCACACTACAAGTGGCATTAAAGAGCAATTTTGAGTAGAGTTGTCAGTTGGTGAGTAGGAAAATTGCTGACATTCACAATACAATACGAAATGCATTTCCGGCTAAATAGTTAGAACGCACACACACACGCGTATACTACTGTTGTTTTTACAATTATTGCTGCAGCTCAGTTGACGTTACTTTAATATTGTTCCTATGAGTTTTAAATGCTTAGCGGAAGTAATTATTTACGTTAGGCGTTAGAAAAACTATAAAGTTTGTGTATGGTGAATAAACGCTCGAAAGCATGGTGGAATACTCGATTGGAAGAGTACTGATGGCAGCAATGGTAATCATAAATAGAGCAATCAGTAGCAATATATTAGTCAATCTCGCTTTTGCCAAAAAAAATAAAAATAATATAAAAACTTTTCTTCTCAAAATATTTTGAAATGTCTGCCAAAACACTGTCACGAAGTCATTTTCAAAAGTGAAACATCTGTTCAACAAATTTGTTCGCACTACTGTTAAGTCATATACGTATATAATATATTTTTTATATTTTTATTTATTTACTCACACTCATCTGTAAGTAATAAGTTTAAAAGCCTGGGCAATTTAAAGTGACAACTGCTACATGCCGTTATGCTATGCCATGCTATGCTATGTTTGTTGTATGCTTGTGTAAATTTCTGAAATTCTCAAGCTGTCAAAAAATTGTCGGAATTTTCAAAAATGAAAGCGAAAAATTGCTTTTACCAAATTTTTGCGGTTTTCAGTACATATGTGCATATGTAAGTAAAAGGCGGCGTGTGCTTGGTGCAGAGGGCACTTGTGTGGATTTATGTCTACATAAAAAACTACATTTAACTCAATGGCGCGGTGTGCCAGTTTTTCGTGTGAATTTTTTAATTTTTTTTTGAATATATATATTTTTGTTTTTGTATATTAATAACTTTT
This sequence comes from Zeugodacus tau, assembly GCA_031772095.1. Taxonomy (NCBI): domain Eukaryota; kingdom Metazoa; phylum Arthropoda; class Insecta; order Diptera; family Tephritidae; genus Zeugodacus; species Zeugodacus tau. The sequence continues at coordinate 72,712,024 of CM062652.1, read as the reverse complement.
ACTTATTATATATGTATGTTTGTATGCCCTTTGTAGCTAGCTATATCTTAGTTTTTTCAATATCTATCTTGCCATTTGCTTTATTTATATTTTATACCCCACTCACTTTTGCCATGCCAAATATTGTAATATGTGTGTTTTTTATTGTATCAATTCGTTTGAATATTCATCATAGCGAAAGCATGCAGTTGGGCGTGCCAAAGTCATTTTAAACGCTCGTAAAATATCCGTGGCGTTCGGAGTATTTCACATATGCGGAAATACAAAATGGTCTATTTGTTTGTTATACACACAAAAGCAAATGAATGAAAGAGTTGGCGATTCGCGAGCATAACTTCCTATACATGTGTATATGTATGTACATATGTATGCCGCGTTTAATTTGTTTTTGTTGCTGGCGTCGTAAACCGTGTGGGCGTCTCCTACACGCCACATATTTTGGCAGCGCGTTCAAAGTCAGCACCAACACTCTTTGATTTAGTGTTTTGGTTTTCAAATATTTATGTGTCATTTAAAAACTTATTTTTGAAATGTTTGATTTTTGCGGTTTTTATTGCTTAATTTATTTTCCATCTAATATTTGTTGAAGAAATCAATAACGATGGTATTTATAAAATTTATTATTCTTTTTCATTTAAATTTTGAATATATATTTACTGGCTGCTATAATTTTTATGAGTGAAAAACAAATTAGTATTCCCTTGAAGTCTACTTATAGGCGCTTTTGCTTATCTGTTTATTTTTATGAAGAATTTTGTGTTAAAAATGTATTGGAAGTACTTCCCCAGGCAAAAAAGAGTTCAAAGAGCTGTCTGTGGTGTTATAGAAAGGGTACTAAAAGCCGAATGAATGAACAAGCAGAGACATTATATTTGGAACCAATATCTTCTTCTTCTTTCAGATCAAATTCTAAACGCTACGGAATAGCTACTGAATTTCTGTGACTTTATAGCTTTTGCTATATGTTTTTAGATACTTCCACAAATGTGTATAAAATCTCCAACAATTATAAATAAACTCTAATATAATTTTGTCTGGGAAACATTCCTTAAGGCCCATTAAACGTTTCACCTCTTGTAGTAACGATCTCTTATACATGTTTTTTGTTTTTTATGCGAATAATTAGCTGAGTAGCTTTCACTGTCTCGTTGAGTCAAGCCTTATATTTGAAAACATTTTTCGAAAATACTTAGAGTCATGGCATAAATAAATATACTTTTTTGCAATTTTATATACATATATACATTATATATAGATATCATATTTTAAGGTATTTTTTCAGTACATTCCCTTCTATAATTGTCAATATAAACGTGAATATTTAATCCAAATAGTCTAAATATATTTTTGAAATTCATCCACTAATATGCCATTTTTCAACTGACAAAGCTTTTAGTGTATTTATTTAGTTAAAAAAAAATATATAAACACACTATACACTAAACCAACAAAAAAATGTATTTGAAAATAGCCTATATCTGTGGCTTATATATGCGGTAAACAAACATTTGGTTACAGCAAATTGACAAAGTTGACATGAGTAAAAGCAATGGAATTTAGTTTTCGGAAAGAAAAAACAAAAAGTCAATTACTGAAAGGTATCAAATGACGGCGAGCTGTTGACTTTTATATATGTATGTGTATACAATAACATGTGATTTGGATTTATTGTTTTAGAAATAAATTGATTTTTGTGTTTTAGACAGAAAAAAAAATTGAAAACACAATTTCGGAAATTATTTTACTATTATTTATATTTTATATTGAATAATGTATGATTAAACCTTTTTTTAATTCCAAAATAAATTATGACAATTTTGTTGATATTCCTTTTGAACTCTCTGTATGAGAAATATATTTTAACAAATATTTTTGCCACCTTCTCCACCACTATTTACTTTTAGTTGACCTCAAAAGCCCCGAATTTGTTTAGTAATTCCAGACGCATACAAAATTTACAACGCATTATAAGCCAGTAACACCAAAATACATACACACATACATCTCCAAGCTGCCCACAGACCAACTTTTCTACACGAGTACAAAAAACCCATGAAAGGCCCCAGTAATGCGCTGCTTTAGATTGCGCACAAAACCCCATAAAATGTAAACTAAAAGTACAAAAGCTACACAAAAAAAGAAACAACTGTAAACAAATAGTAGAACACAAACAATGCGCAATTGGCGCAGCAGGACGAGAAGGAAAGTGAAGGATAAACAAATGACGGCATTGTCCAGTCGAAATGGACTTTAATGCAGACTGATAAGACCAATGCTCATATGTGAATTTCCCACAGCAATTAAAATTTTTTGACAACAGCACACAGCAGCAAAAAACGGCAGAAAAGCAAACAAACAAACAAGAGAATGCATGTAATATGAACAACAATGAAAATGCGAGGCAGCAAACCCACAAAGCGAAGAAAGGATAGCGGAGCACAAGTAACAATGGTGAGAGGTTAAATAGCAACTTAAAAGCACACATTCACAAAAAGTACGAATGTCCGAAAATACACACAAACAAACAACATTCGAAAGCAGAGCTTGGAATGAGGCGCATTAAAAAGCAAAATTAAAAGGCCAACGGACGCCAACAGACAGAGGAACATCAAAATTGTATGAGTAAAAAAGTTGATGGCGAAGGATGTGAAGCAGTGCTTTGTTGGGAGTTACACAAATATACTATTGAGAGGCATACTTCTAGGCGTTAGGCAAGTGTGTGACTAACAACAGGATAGTGTTTGTGGGCGTACTAATATAAAAACAAAAACAACTTTTGGTCTCAGATTAGCTAAAGTCTGGAAAGTAAGCGCCTAAATTCGAATTAGAAAAAGGTTGCACAGACTAAAAGCAGCGGCAGACTAACGTACCTACTCACGTTGCATATGGTGGAATTTCGTTTGTTTTGAGGGAGATGTCCAAAAAGTGTATACAAATAGCCACTTAAATGTGAAAACTGAGTTTACGAGCACGTGGATAGAAGGAACAGTATATTTATAAGAGTTTGCATCAAAATGCCAATGTATTCTATAAATTAATTATACGGAAAAGCCATGCAAGTAGCTACTTTAGACCGCGTAAAGCAAAGTAACCACATCTAATTTCATTGATGATAAGCTGGATATAAGGACAATGAAAATTTTTGTGACATTTGTGTAAAACATAAAACATTTAAGGTTACTCTACCTCTTAAATGCTGATTTTCTCGGAGAAGGGCTCAGATAAAATTTCTGAAACCTTAGCAATACCCAATTTTCATCATAGATTAAAAATATGGATCTAATTCAAATATGCGTTTCGCTCGATAATCTGTCTCCATGTAGACGGCATCTTCACAAACCCTCCCTCGTAAAATCCTCCCTACTTATTTCAGAAGAACTCGGGCAGCCACTTTTCACAAGCCTCTTTTGAGTTCAACTTTACACCACCAAGGGCGCTTGCCATGGACAGGAACAGGGGTAATCACTTGGCGCTATATCCGGGTTATATGGTAGATGCGATAAAACCTCCCATCCGATCTCCCGTAGCTTCTGACGAGTCATCAACGAAGTGTGTGGTCTGGCGTTGTCCTGGTACTACACCCTTCCTGTTGGCCAATTCTGGACGCTTCTTCACTAGCCTTCGACCACGACCGTCTTCGCTTGATATTGTCGTATGTGATCCATTTTCCGTCGCCAGTCACCATCCGCTTCAAAAATGGGTCGAGTTCGTTCCGTTTCAGCAGAATATCGCAGGCGTTGAATCGGTCCAGAAGGTTTTTTGCGTCCAATCATGCAGCACCCAAACATCAAGCTTTTTTGTGTATCCAGCCTTCTGCAGATGGGCGATGTCACGAGATGTCACGAGATGCCACATGCCGGTCTAACAGTTCCGCCGGCTGTCTTATCCATGGTGTCGTTTTCACCCGCTCTGAATCGTCGAAACCATTCCTCCCCAGTTCGAAGTGATAGAGTACCATCCCTCAAAACACCATTCTCATGGAACGTTTCTCTAAAGGATTTGCCTTTAACGAAGGAAAACTTAAAAATGGCGCGAATTTCGGCCTTAGTGAAATCCATGTTTAAACGTCTATAACTGTTGAACGCAATATCCAATCTAATCTTGCATTGCGTCGATTTCTAGGTTATGTCAAGACCTTTCAAAGATGTAGAGTATTCCCAGAAACGAACTCTGTAGCGCTTTATACAAAGCCGTGAAAATCAAAAGACAAAAAGGAGGAAGGGAGATATTTAATACCAGTTCCAAACCTTGGTTCGCGGTCAACATACATTTCTATATGATTCCGAATTCTGATCAAAACCTAAGTATGTTTCGAAAAACCTACCTTGAAGCTACCCAATTAATGTTTTTTGTGTCCAATCTCAATGTAAGACCTTCATAAACTCAACTATCTATGGACATATTTAAAAATAATAAATATTTATATTATAGACCTTTAAATACTTAAGAGCACACATGGGGAATATCGTTACATATATTATATAAAATAACTGCATACAAATGACACCCAAAAGTAACGTCATAACACTGCTGCAATGCTGTATGCTCCATAAGCGAAAAAATAAGTGCGAAAAATAAAAAAAGAACGCATGTAAATGTGTATGTACAAGCTCAATGAAGCGATAGTTGAATTTTCAGTGAGCTGGCTAAAAAAACAAGCAAGCATTGCTGAAATTGTGATAACAACAATAATTGCACTCACAACAAGCGAGTTGACAACAAGTGTGCCAACTACAACATTTAAATATGTATGCATGTACTATGTATGAGTAGCTACATGTGTCATGGCAGAAAAACAGCAATACTCGCAACAACAACAAAAACCATAACAAAATAAAGTAATAATATTGTAACACAACTGTCGCAAAACTGAATGACCGAAAAAATGTAAAAAAAGAGAGAGTGTTAACGATTTGAGGGGGATAACCTAGTGAGCGAAAGGGTTCAAACTGTTGAGAAAAGTTTGGGAATGAACATTTTTTGGTTCAAAACAAACACTGATATGTGAACTGTAGGAGGAATCAGTTAGATATCATACGTGCTCTAAGATTGTCTTATTCCAGAACAGTATTGGATTATTATTAGTGATATTATTTTAGAAAAAGTATAATCTTCACTATCTCATGTATTCCTTTTTTGAACCCAGCTTGTCTCTCTGAATATAGTAAAGGTAGCATATATTATCATTTTCAGTGAACTTTTGAGTTATCTTTGATTTCTCAGATTTCTTAGATTCTCTCATAGGAGCCTGTAAAGCACAAGCCTCAAAAATCTGATGAGGCTTTAGAGAGTTTGCCGTTTTTAATTGAAAGAAGTACTGCTGTATTTTCACCTTAGAATTTTTGAAGGTTCTTATAAAAAATCTGATGGATCTGATTTTTCTCTCCTCCATATTTATATAACCTCAAAAATTTTTCACTAAATTTTTGGTATCTTGGTTATTTGACTACTATTTTAAATATATTTTCCAATATTAAAAAATATACAGCATGAAATTTTTTTACTCCACTAAAAAAAAGTTCGTCTATCAGGTCGTTTAACGGTATCGACACTTTTTCAGCGCACATGTACCTCTCTGGGGCCTCTGAACACAGTAAAGCACTTCTACCAAAGCCCTTACCAAAGAATTTCAATACCTTTTGCCGCTTTACTACAAATACATACAGTCTCATGCCACAAATATGTACATGTGTCTTTTTGTTGTTGTAATAAAATTTTGTAGCTCACATTTATAATAGTCTGTGCGGGAGCTTTTGTTTGTAATATTGTTTACTTTGCTGTTTTCTCCTCTTCGCGTACTCTCCGATGTTTATTTGGCTGCAGTTGTGTTCATGTTATTATATTTACAAGCATACATGCAGGCGTTTTGGCACGTTTTTATATCATAATATAATATTTTGCATACGTGCAACTACTACATTGACATGCGTGTTTATTGGATTTTTTTTTGTTGTTGTGTGCGCGACTCCTTGCTTCATATAAAATGTTTTTCCAGCGTGTGTTGTTGTTGCGCTGGTTTATCGTGCGTGTGGCTTATGTGCCTTTCGCCGTTATGTTTCGCGTACATGTAAATAGCTTTTACTGTTGCATGTTGTCGTTTTCGGTTAAAGATTATTATGCTCGTATTATAGACCGTTACGCAGCTGTGACGTTGGTGTGGTTTGAATGGAGGTTGAAGCAAGTTGATATGGGTCTTTATAGGATTGTTTGACTGTGACGAGTGGCTCTTTGAGTGGAGCGCAATATTTCATACATGAGGTGTTCTAAGACTTAATTGAAATGAACTAAAATTATAAGAATTGATACTTCTGAAGAAAATTAAGATATCCATTGCCATCAATTTAAATGTTCAGACCAAGCTTATAAATCTGCGGGTAATCTTGATCAACGAAAGGAATTAAGCGAATTAATGAAGTAGTGGGACGACATCTGGCTCTTAAAGCCAAGGAAAGTAAAGCCGACAAAATGGTAGATATACCCAGTTGAAGAATTGGTCCGAAGAATCATATCACATACCAAGATAAATATTCAACATACTGCAGATAGCTGAGTGCATCCAACTTGAGCAGCATCCTTTGCACTTAAGGGGCTTTACCTATGAAAATTTAACGATTTTCGTGAAACGCGTTTAAAGTTTCGACTATACCTGCTTAGACCTGCAGACGTTCGCTCTTTAGAACGCTACCATTAAAAAAATATTCTTTACAAATTCGGAAGAAAATAGCCATGGGCTAGGATGTCAGGGCTATAGCGCCATCCAAAAACTTATCGAAATTTGGAATATACTTATTTTTGGAGGAAGAGGACCATATTTAGAATTTTCTATGTTTTTGTCATGCATTTTAAGGACTGAGTGACATGCGTGTAGTATCAAAATATAAAATGAGGCAAATATTTGGAAGAGAAAAAGCAATCGACTCCCAGTCTTCAACTGATTTGATTGATCAACTTTTAAACACGTTGAGTTCTCCTTATCTTCTTTTTTCTAAATTGTAGAATTTTCTAAAAGCTTCAATGCCGCTCGTGACTAATACATTTTTTAAGCTGCTGAATAGGGTACCAACAATAGTTTTATCGGAAAACTAAAAAAACTAAACTAGTTAACAACAACTAAGACAAGCAGCTGACAACTTCATTTAGTTGCGTGGCTACTGAAATTTATGTAGATTTATGCTAAATTGCTAAGTGTGCGTAGAATAACGAGAGATGGAACGGAAAACGCTGCGCTGCCAAAGATACAAATGTTGATTGCGCGGAAAAACTACCAAACTACTAACAAAGAATGCGCGTAGCGACCTTTCAGCAGTCGGAAAACTAAATAAATTAACGCAAAACTCGAAAAAGGGGGAGTGTGCTGCATATAAATACAATTTGATTGCTGTCGACATTTCCTACAACTGCTTACAACTTATTTAAAACTTAGACACACATACAGAGATACATAACGAATAAAAATGTGCGCTGACAGCCATTGGCAGCGCTAATAATTCACTTGAGCCATGGAAAATGCAGCGCGCTCTATGAAGTTATCACAATATTTTTGAATAAACAAAAATTATAAATATTTAGCTACTCCTTATCTGCAGCATGCATAAATTTATTTCTTTTACTACTTTTTTGTTGTCATTAGGGAGTTAGAACAACAACAATAGAATTTTATTTATTTCTAAGCAAAAAGCAACCACCAAGAAAGTCTCTAATTAACTGCCTGTACAAACTAGAAAATACAATGAACACACATACACTCATGGCGGAAATATTTGTTAGTACAGAGCGAATAAAATGTGCCACCGCTACACTAACTATGAGTTATGCAATAATAAATGAGTTTTGTTAAATGCGCCTACAAGGTATGTGGCAAACACACACACCACCAAGCTTGTTGGCGATCACTGTCAGCCGCCTTACTAGTATCTACCACACTTGGCCAGCTGTCGTCCGCTCGGGCGTTGCGGGTGTAGACATTATCTCCGCATGCGGATCGTGTCTCGCTGGAGTGAAGTGAGTGAAGCGTGTAGGCTGGTATTTATCTTCTTAACAACCCATGGCAGCGAGCGCACACCAGCACACACGCACATCAGTCATAGATGCAAGTAGCGATACACTCGTGGACGCTTGACTTCTCCGAGGTGCGATTACGCAACAAAAAGGCGTTTACAAAAACAAATACGCGGGTGCGTGCGGACAGGTGTGTTGCCGCGTTCTGAAGTGTGGGTACAAATTTTCGTGCAGTGTTGTAGTTGTTGTTGCCTATGCTGCTATTTTTCTTTCAAATATCAAGTGTGTTACCTCACTTAATTAGAAATTATGTACGCAAAAGTGGGCGTGCGCACTGCCTACTTGAAAATGTAACTGGTTATTATTTAGAAATTAGTAATGTACATCAACAAAACATGAAGTATTTTTTCTCATAAACCTGAATTTTTGGTAAATTTTGAGTGCAGAGAATGTCCGCATTCTAATAATAGTATTACTAAATATATTTGGACCTGGCAACTTCGTTAACTGCTGAATTCTATATATTCGCCATTTTACACCATCATTATATGGATCTCAAACGTCTCGCATATTGCAACACCATTCTTGGGACTTCATAGTACCGATTATAACTATGTGTGGAGAGTTTTGAATTAGGAAACGTACTTTCATTTTGGGTGTAGACCAGAGCCAACCAAATCCTACCGAAACCGGAAATCCACATTCATATTGAGTGAGTTCGAGTCTCTTCAGGATGCGCATCTTAGATGATTCTCTTGATAGTCTTATTCATTTACTTCCGAAGAAAGTTTATTTGAGATTTAAGACCAAATCCAGGCCAGGCCCTGATACAGTTAACTATTACTAATCTGAGTGCACCGTTGACTCTACTTAAGGTCTATTACTCAGATAGTACGTATAGTCATAAGGTTCATCGAAACGACCTTTTGAAAGATATCGTCAGAAATTCCGACAGAGTGAATCCGTTAACAAGGAGAAATCCCATATCTACCGTATTCATAAGGTTCTTGAAAATCCTTCATTAAATCTTAGGTATACAAGACTGGATAAGGAAACGAAGCGTATGGGTCTGGTGGTGAATGAGGACAAGACGAAATATCTTCTGTTATCAAACAAACAGTCAGCGCACTCGCGTCTTGGCTTCCACGTCACTGTTGACAGTCATAACTTTGAAGTTGTGGATAGTTTCGTCTTCTTGGTAACCAGCATTAACAACACCAACAATGTCAACCTCGAAATCCAACGCAGAATCACTCTTGCCAACAGGACTACCTACTTTGGACTGAGTAGGCAATTGAAAACTAAAGTCCTTTCTCGACGAACTAAAATCAAACTCTAAAAGTCGCTTATTATTCCTGTCCTGATGTATGACGCTGAAGCTTGGACGATGACAACATCCGATGAGACGACTCTTGGGGAGAAAGGTTTTGCAGAAGATTTATCATCCTCTTAACATTGGCAACGGCGAATACCGTAGACGATGGAACGATGAGCTGTACGAGTTATACGACGTCATTGACATAGTTCAGCGAATAAAAAGACAGCGGCTTTGCTGGCTAGGTCATGTTTTTCGAATGGATGAAAACACTCCAGCTCTGAAAATGTTCGATGCAGCACCCGCTGGAGGAAGCCGCGGAAAAGGCCGACCTCCACTGCGATGGAAAGACCAAGTGAAAAGTGACCTGGTGTCACTTGATGTTTCCAGTTGGCGCCGAAAAGCAAAAGGGAGGAATGAGTGGCGCGATCTGGTGGATACGCCTATAATCGCTTAAAGCGGTTCCTACGCCAAACATATATATATATATATACAAGACTTTACCAAGTAATGTTAGTTCTCAAATATTTCTCAAAAATTATTTTACTTTATTAGCCTAAAATGTCTATGGCGTCCATTGGTCTAGGAATTGTGGAATAAAAATGATGTTTCATGTTTTCTATAAAAGTATAACTCAATAGTAGTAGTAAATTATATAGTTAGCTGATCAGGTTACTCTAATATTCATATAAAAGCACCTTTTTGACTCACAATCTGAACAAATGAATCCTCCTAAGGTGACAGTAAACATTACCATTGAACTTAATTAAAATAAATGGCAAAAATATGAATTTTCAAAAATGCACAATATTAAAAGCAGTATATATTCACAACTAATAACTTGCACATGAATTCCCTTTTTAATTGTACCTTGTGCTTATTTCCGCAGCAAAAGGCATAATAAATTCAAAATTATTCACTTATGCACTTAAATGCATTTACTTTGCATACAAAAGCAGGAAGAGTAGTCTTTGTAAAAGTTGCAGTTAACTTTAACGACAATTTAATTGCATTTGCATTTGCATTTACTCGAGCACAACGACACTCACAGCAACATTTGTCTACGCACACACACATATACACATATTATATATACATGCGAGCAACTATGTGCTGTTATAATTATTTAATTTCATTTATTTGCTTTGCGTACAATTCTTTTTTTGCTGCTTGCCTTCGCTGTGACTGTGTTTTTTGCTCTCGGTTGCATTAAAAAGCCATACACAAAGTATAATAATAGTTAGATTGTTGCATGCAACAAACGTAATGACACTAACTTAAGTACGAGCAGCAAGGTACAAGCAAAAACACAATCAGGCTATATAAGCTATTTGTGTTATGCTCTGTGTGTGTGTGTCTGTGCTATGCAACAAAAAGTGCAAAGGCGAGCAGAAACAATATGGCATTTGTATGTTTTTGTATAGTTGTTGTTGCACGTGTATGTTGCAATAAAACGGTAAAAATAGGTGAGGCATGCAATGGCAAACAGTATAGTTCTTCATTTTACGTATCTCAAATAATATCTCTATAAATGTATATATAGATACCTATATGGGGATATAATGCATAAGTAGTGCATGTGAGGATCATTGCTGGAAAGTTACTTTACATCAAATAATGGAATTAAAGAACCGATTATTAGTAGAACCCACTCTATATTCTAAATTGGGGAATTAACCACTTAGAGATCGTTGTGAGATACGAAACGTCGGCTCCTTTTTAAGGCTTTACTTCCTATCATTTTATTCAAGACAGAACAGATCCGTAAAATTTATGAAATAGTTACGTTGTCGGTATTTTGTCACACAGAAAGGTTAGGTTAGGTTTGTAGACAGATCTCTGCAAATACAGAAGATCCCATTTAGACAGCTTAGAGCACTGTCCATTGTGGTACCAGTAAACTCCCGGTGGATCAAAAACCCTTAAGGTTCAGCAAACGTTAGGAATCTGTTACGAATTTCTTTAGTCGGCTAATGTCGACTCTAGCCAAATCGCTAGGATCGCCGAAAATGGGCCCACTGAGGTGGTTCAACCTTAGTCAGGCAAAAGCTGGACAGTGGAGAAGGAAATGCTTAGATTATTCTACCTCGCCCTCCTCCATACAGCTTTGGCAAGTCTCACCGTATGGGTACCCATTGGACAATGTCCAGTAAGCACACCAATGATCGCGATGAGATGGAACTTACCCAGAGAAAGCAGTTCAAAGGACCTTTTACGCTTCACAGTGGGCCACTATACAGGTGCTGTTTGTTGACCAGCGTTTGGCGAGCTCATGCGTAGTCTGCATGTCCAGCACTCTTGCGCAGGTGGACCATGGACTACCAACCTGCCCCCATTCCGACGTCAGTGTTGCTAGGGTACCCTCTTTTGCAAGCTTGTCCGCTTTAAAGATACCAACCATTCCGCGGTGACCAGAGAAAGGACTAAGATATATTTTTGAGACAAATTGATAGCGATGACCTCTCAGGATACTTTCAAAACTTTTCTACATTTAGCTTAAGGAGTTATAAGTTATATTTTTGAGACAAATTGATAGTCTCATTCTCTGTACCTCATTCCTTTTGGTGGCTCTCTACAACTCAGTGACTCTGTAGACCACTTTCGGTTGAATTATCAATTATTGTTTTAAAAATAGAGTCCTAGAATAAAATCTGGGAATACATCATTAAATCCGTTGAGAAGCTAAGCGCTATTCAATGCTAGAGCCTTTAAAGAGCGATGATCTCTCAGGATACTTTCAAAACTTTTCTACCTTTAGCTTAAGGAGTTACATGGGTTTCGCGAGTTCAAAAAATCGGTTTATTTTAGTATCTTATTCAATTCTACAACATCTCTAGCAGAATATTCCAAAATTTCAAGTAGATCCTGAGACACTGTAAACACAGACTTTCTCTTCTAGCTACCTCGGCACGTACTAGTATCAGTATACTATATATTCAAATGTATACTAAATTGTACAACAACACAAACTCTACTTAGCAATGAAAGCGTAATAATCATAATAATATGCACAGATACGCTTATTATCCTTGCAAATGCAACTATATATACATACAAACACATGCAGAAATCTGAGCCGATGTGAGCCAAAGTGGAGACTTTGCAGAAGAGTTAACCGCCACGGAGTCACTTATAGCTACGTAGGATCCACTACTAAGCCGGTCTGGAAAACGCTGAGTACTTTGTATTATTCCTATATAATTTGCAGGTGAAGCGAGACATATACACTCATACATATGTGTATAAACATGTATACTTGTGGCAATACAAAATAGTTGTGCAACATGCCGGTGTTGCTTTTGCATTTGCATACTATACACTCGCTATATTGTTACTTCACGTACGTGCATGCATGCCACATGCAACATGCCGCTTGTCATAACCATAAAAACGTTTACACACACAAACACATTTAAACAACTGCACGTGTGTGTTTTTTTTTGTTTGATTTTATTGTATGTTTTTTGTTGCACTCACATATTCACCTTATCATATGCGCCATTTTGTGATTTTATTGCGCCTTTTATTGCGCACTTTCATTACGTGCGTGTACATGTGTGTGTGTGTATTTGCTTGTACTTGTTGGCATTGTCTTATCGTTTACCTTAACAACTTTTCTCCACTTTTGGCATATATACATGTGTACTTATGAATGCTTAAGTGGTTAGCTAAGTGTGCTTACTGCTGTTTTTTACTTTTGTTGGCATTTCGTTGTTCTTATTGTTGTTCTTATAAAAGTGCGTTCAATTGAATTTTATGTCTTAACAATGGTTATATAATCTTGATGATAACAATGTTAAACGCATACGAGTGTAAGTTTAACGATTTAGCAAAATTTGCTGAAAATTGTAGCATACCACAAGGCGCTTTAGAATATTTTGTGATTAAAATTAATATATTTATGCTAAGGAAGCGCTTAAAAAATTAAATTTTTCGCTAATACAATAATAATAATATAAATTTACAAAAACAATCGCTTAATTAACCTTTTTTACAACAACAATAACAACAAATTACATAATGAAAACTTCAACTTTCACTATAAACATCGGTTTATCAGCATCGTCTACGCTAATAAAATCCAAAATGTATGCCTTCACTAGCAAATTAACTACCATATTTTGCCTAAAATACAAAAGAAATTAATTAAGCAAAGTGCGGAAGTTGTGGAGCTGAGTAGCCAACGCCTGTTTCCGCCAACAACCAAGCATAGAACGCACTTTAGTTGTGCTTCCTTGTACGCATTTCAACGCTAAAGGAGATTTACACCACCGAAAAGTGGTTGCCTTTATTGTTATTATGGAGTGTAAAATATCGGAAAACTTTGGCGACAAACAAAAGCACTTCCTTAGCCGTATAGAACAATGGTGACACCTTTCATGTCGTATTTTAACGCTTACAAGCCATGTAACCCATGCAGGTATGCTACGCCAGCTAACTGTAAGAGAGAGTATAACTGTAATTGAAAGTGTCAAAGCGAAAAACCCGTCCCCATATCCACATATACAAGTACAGTTCAACTACTACAGTGTTATGGCAAAAGTTTGGTGATAAAAAAGCCGCAAACGCATTTTAACAGTGGCACACAAAAGTATGTAATCAACACACAAAAACACAGTATTTCGGTATTAGGAGGGGTATAAAATGGACGAGTGTGTGTTGGAAGGAAGTGAAAATGCAAGCGTTAACTGTCTCTTATAGACAACGCTCCAGCTGTACAGTACTTTAGAAAAGTATGTAGCCGCTGTGTGTGTGAAAATGAAAATTTTGTTCTACCAAAAACTTGTGCGCTTAATGAATTGCGCACATTTAAAAGTGTCATAAATGAAGCGTTTTGTGGTTCAAACAAATGAAATCTAACAACTGCAACCACCAAATATTTTTGATAGCAACAACACAAACAACACTGTGTTGCTAACTGTCAAACCACGCGTGAACAATGGCTCAAATGAGCGTCCAAGTTGTGGCAGAAGGTAAATACACTTCCATACAACAAGCCATACTTCACTTTATGACACAAGAGCGCATAACGACAACTAGTTGACAAACCGCAAGTTCGCCGGCATTGATAGCGGTGTCACCCAGTCGTACAAGTGTGCGTTGTGTGCTAACGGACAAGTGTGCCTCATTAAGGTCTAATGCGTTGCATAATCTAGATTTTTTGGCAATTCAGTTTCAGCGCTACACCTTTATGTGGCCTATGTGGCAAGTGAGTACAGAAATTTTAGGGGAAATTTTGTGAGATTTCCACGAATTCGGTATTCCCAGGTGTTTGACTGTTATGTGTCAATGAAATGTCAGTAATGGCCGTAACTGTTCAAATAAATGGGGGTGCAAAGTACAAAAAATATGATAATAACAACAACAAATATATATTTTTATGTCATACAAAAGCAATCACGCGTATTCGAGTACATTTGTGCGACGCTGCCTTTGGCGTGTCATCAACGTTTTTCCTTTTAATTTCGATAAAAAAAACGCAGGCATATGTCCCCTTATACTCTACTTTATAGTATATGTATTTGCGATAATGCCTTGCAACCCTCGTTTAAGCGCTTGCAACTGTGGCAATTCATTATGTTGATGTGCCCGGTTTGTATGTCAAAATTGTTGGTTTGCTTCGTTGACTGGTTGCACGCGGCCGGAAACGGCCTTGGCCTGTTATCGTCACCATTTTCATCATTGACATTTCATTTCCATTACTTTTGTGTTCAAATACAACACATTTAATGTACTCCTCTTCGCTTTTGTTAAAGCTTTTATGCACTCTAGTTGTTGTTGTAGTTGTAAGAAGAGAAGAGCGAGTTTTCATTTTTAAAATACTCTCATTTGAAGCATGAAAAAAATGCTTTCTCCTACGACCTTCATTAAGCAATGAACGCTCTTATGACCCAAAGTAGTCTAATAGTTCCGTTAAAAGCTTACAATTATGGTCCTTAATATGGTCTACATTTGGACTAAAGGGTTCTGTATAATTGGATTCCAAAAAAGGTACAAAATGTATGATGCTAAAAGACAAGAACTGGTAGGGTTAAAGAGAGCGATCGTGAAAAGAGGACGATCGGATCGTCATACAGTAGAGTATGAAGCAATGAAAGGTCTTTCAACCAAAGCTATCTAACAATCTTAAGTGAAATTCCCTGTTTCAACATCGTCTTTACTTGGACGTAATATGAAGCAATGAAATGTCTTTCAACCAAAGCTATCTAACAATCTTAGGTGAAATCCTCTGTTTCAACATTATATTCACTTGGACGAAAGAATTCTATGGGCTTATAAAAAAGTAGAAGATTTATGATGCTAGAAGGCAAGAACTAATTCAGTTTAAGAAAGCAATCGTGAAATCGAAATTGATATACCATCAAATTAAATACTGATCAGTTCCTGCCGAAAATTTAGCTAACTTCTACTCTTACAGTTGTACCTTATACGAGAGTACTTTTTGGAATAACTTATTTTCCAAAACCACATCGATGAAAATAGAGTCGAAAATGCGTGATCTTAGAGACAATATTTAGTCTAACCAGAACGGAGATCAAACCTACCCTGGGAATCTTCATCAAACCACAGAACTTCACCACATTTACGGCGTAAAATAACTTATTTGGTGGTTTTGGATAACTCTGACCAGTAATACCTCAGCTGGAAAGACTGAAGTCTCTACAAAATTTCGGCCTCTTCAGTTTCAGTTGACAAGTTTCGCCGGCGTGACAGTTTTGTCTGATTAGTGTACTCCGCACTTAATACCTCTCTGATAAGTAGTAAGTAAGTCGCCCACACTGACTGAGTCTCCGACTTAAAGACAGAATTCGCTCGAGTAGGTTGACTGTCAGTCAAGCTAAAGATAAAGTAAAGCAGAAAAAAGCATAATAAAGAGCAATATGGACGAAAAAAAAGAAATATATTGTAATGAAACTAAAAAATAAATATTTAACCACACTTACAAGCTCGCTAGGCGATTTCAACCCAGTTGCCAGTCGCTTTCCAGGCAAATATATAATTACCTCGAAATGTCAAAACTAATTATGACAGCTGTCAGCATGCTACGCTAACTGTTAAGCGCGTCAACGAGAAAAACACCAATAATAAGCAGTGAAGTCATGTTGGCTAGGCGGTGGAAAAAAGTTGGAATCGGTTCGTGCAACATGGTTACAGAAGCAAGTCAGATATAGAAAGAGTGACTCAAAAGTACAACAAAGCAAGAATAAAAAGCGAAAAATAATCATATTAAATGCTGAAACAAAAGGCGCGTCACCAACAACAAAGCCGAAATGGGAAATGCTGGTGCAAGCGCGTTACAAACAAGCGTCAGCGCGGAGATGAAGCAGAAATATAATCAGTTAAAGAGCCATAGTTGTGCGTAGCACTTGTTGTGGCAGGAGTAGTGGCAGGTCTAAAACCGAAGTCGCGACGCATAGACAGAAAAACAACAACAAAACAACAACCGTTGTGTGAGTGAAAGAGTGTAGTGTAGGCTGAGGGAGGGCGGGGCAGTGAAATGTTGAAATTAAAATTGAAAAGATGAATTACCAGAAGATGTTGACAAGACAAGGCTAACAAGCAGACAACAGCGACGCACAGGCATAACAACAACAACAAACACACAAAGCGCGAAACAAAGTGACAGCGGAGTGGCGAGTCAGTTTGTCAGTGGCGGTTACAAGCAGCGAACAACTTTTTAGCTGCCAACAATTCTATGTTTCTTGTAGTTGTTGTTGTTGCCATACATAAGCTTGTTGCTAACTTCGGTGGTCGCCACCGTTGTTGGCTGGGAATGTTGGAAAACTGATTGTCGAGTGGAGAATTAAATTTTTTGACATTTCACTGCGCACTGCCAGCGGCAGCTCACTGTTCAGTGACTGTTGTTGTTGTTGCTATTGTTTGATGTAATTTGGTGCGCTGCCGCTGAACTGTCATGTCAAAAATTGGTATTTAACTGATATTTCAGCGCTTAGCTGGACACACACACACACAGAGCCACATGCTTAACGGTGCATGTATGTATGTATTTTGTGTGCTCAGCTTATTATTTTTTATTTTCTCAACATTTTGTGAAATGTTGTGTCCGACAACTTTTGCCCACCTTCTAATCTCTCTACAAATTCTTTCAGCTTTAAATCGAAATTCCTTGGTAAATCCATAACATCCATAACATTCATGCGCTTGCTGTGGGCACAACAGTTACTCATATAGTTGTTGTTTTTATATTCATATAGTTGTTAACAAGACTACATAAATAATTACGTATGCGCAGCTACGGTACGAGACTGCCCACCCATGTTGCCACAACACTGCTGGCCGCTGGGCATTACGCTATTACGTTGTTACTTTGGCTTATTACTTAGGAGTACAAGTTTATTTCCGATTATTTTGTAGTTCATTCGTAACGGTTCAGGTGTGGGTGCTAATAACAAAATTTCGGGCTGTTTGAAAATCGTGGGAGAGCAGCTATGATGCTTAAATTTATATGTTTATTGATAAATCAGAGCGCATAAAATATTGTTGCTGCTTGGAAATATGTAACAACAACAAGAAAAACATACAACTACACATTTTACAGATTTCAGCAATTATTTTGAATTTTGACGAAACTAACAGCAAAACCGTGGTATGCTTTAAATACACTGGATAGAAAGTTTAACCAACAAATCATGTTGATTGCATACACAGAACAGTTGTTAAGCATTTTGATATGGAAAATAAAATTTTGGAATTTTTTGAGATATTTAGGGAAAAGGGTCACAAAAATTACCATATAAACATGGAAAGATAAAGAGAGATTCGCGCTCGAATGCTTCGTCTCCCAACTTAAGGGGTTATATACAGTTAGACGGCCGAAAAAAAGTGAATTTTCCAGAATTTTTTCTGAGAAAACTTTTTAATTTATTGATCCAAAAATTTATACACATATTATGGTATCTTTTAACTGTATTTTAAGACTTAGTTTTAGTAAAAATATTTATTTGAAAAAGAGCTACAGCTGATCTCCAGGAGCTCCTCTCAAAAAAGACGTTTTGCGGTGACCACTATATCTCGGAACTGGATCATCCGAAATTAAAAAACCAAACAGATTTCGTTAAAATAATGTTAAATCTAGTAATTAATCGAAGGAATAAGCAAAATAAATTTTTTTGACAAAATGGCGGTTTCTCAAAAAAAAAAAATCGATTTTTCACCGAAATTTCGGCCTTAAATTGTTTATAAAAAAAAAATATTTATCGGAGAGAAAAAATCTACGATTAATTACTAAAAAATATATTTAAGAAGGTCGTGTTAAAATTTGAGACTAATCGGTCTAGCCGTTTTCGAGTAATGTTGGTCACCGACTTTGAAAACACCATTTTGAGAAAAACGCGTTTAAAGTTTGGACCTTGTACTTAAAAGCACTCTGAAACGCCTTTTCAAATTTTTCATTTGCTTGTAACTTTGAAAATATTCACCGGAACGATATGAAATTTTCTGTGTGTATTCTTAAATATATGTACATTAAGAAAATGAAATAAAAAAAATCGATTTTTTGAAAATTCTAACTGTATATAACCCCTTAAGGGGTGAAATGGGTTTCGTGGGTTCAAAAAATCGATTTTTTTTTGTTTTTTCTTATTAATTTCTACATCTCGAGAATATTGTCCTAAATTTTCAAGTCGATCCGAATAATAGATTCAGAGATACAGGCTTTAGAAGGTGTGCGCTCCGTGTTTTCAAAGTCGGTTGTCAAATATTCTCGAAAACTACTCAACCGATCTTGATGAAATTTTGCACAGGTGTTCGAGATACAATTCACTCGTGCTTGAACGAAGAATTTTTTTCTTTTTTCAATTTCAACTATTTAAATATTTAAATGTCAAGCAAATTTGACCGAAATTTTTATTTTTTTGGAAAAATGTCTGCCAAAATTTTAATTTTTATTTTTTTGAATATTTTTCGTTCAAACACGAGTTTATGGTCTTTCCTAAAACACTTATTTTTATTTTTTTTTCATTTTGGATGACCCTGTCAGGAGTTATGCTGACAACGCGGACGCACCTTCTTTTCCGAGGGGTCACTGGAAATGACGTCACAATGGAGGAGTTTTAATTTTTTTTTTAATTTCAGAAATTATTCTTTAAATATGTATCTATAAGTAAAGTAAAAGTAAAGTTTGAATTAAATAAATTATTTTTTACATAGAAAAAAAATATTGAAAATAGCCAATTTTTTACTCGACAAAACCCATGTAACCCCTTAAGCATCTCAACAGGGTTGTTTTTGGCCTTTAATTTCTAGTTTTGGGGCCATTGAGTGTTACTCAAGTGTGGACTGCTACAAAATTCATCGAAAAACGAGGGTCTAAACGTTCTTGTTATTCTCAGTTGATCTAAAATATTTTAAAATACTATGTTTTTGAACCGTTTATTAATATATTCGTCAAAACTTCAGCACTAAACGATAAAACGTTGTTCGCTTCTGGCTTGAAAAGGCCATGTCTGCTCAATATGAAAAAAATTAAAAAAAAAAAACCATACAGAGGTTGCCTAGACGACACTTAAACAATAAAAACACCCACATGTTGTCTATTAGAGCCCCCGGCAAGCTGAAATACCTTGACTAATATAAGTCATAATAAGACTTTAGAATATTTTCATTGTAAAGAACTTTAAACTCTGAAAAAATTCTATACATTCTTAATAAACAAGCGTCTGCCGCATAAATTCCATTTACTTTTTGCGACAAATGTGATCAATACTTTTATTATTAACACTCTTTTTTTATAAAACAAAAAAAAATAAATTGTGCATAAATTTTCGGCGATAAATATTTTTTTCGTCACTTACCGCAGAGTAGCGCAAGAAATTCCAAATTGCTTACACGGCATCAAATTATCAGGCGGCGCCGCAAAGTCATTTAAACTTTGCCACAAATAATGTAACAAACACTTTTATCAGCGCTATTTCATGCTGGCTGCTGCATAAAATTACGTTGCAAAAAATTCATATACAAAACAACAACAACAACACAAGCGATAAGCAGCGACACTTAAAGTACGGCAAATTCCAATACGCACCGCCCAAACCAAACGTATGCAAAACATAAATATCTTAAACTTAAGCATAAGACACAAGTCAACGAAAGTCAAGCCGTAAGCTAAGTCTATAGCTGCTGCTGCCGAAGAAAAAAAAACAGAAAACAACAATAAAGAATGCGAAATACACACGGCGGTGTGCAGAAAGAAGTGGCTTTCGAGCGACACAGCTGCGACAATGGAAAAAGTCACTTAAGTGTCTGCGACGACGACGACAGGTCGACACAGGTGCCGAAGGTGAAGGTGAACTTGTGGTAGGTAGGCATCAACAAGAAGGCGCGAACGAGGGCCAGAACGCGTTCGGCGTAAAAATTGTCGCATTGTTTATCTAAAAAATATGCAACAACAATAAAAAAGTAAAGAAAACAAAAATCACCCAGCCGAAGTAGCGAAAAAAACGGAAAAATATGAAACAACAACAAAAGCAAAGAGCAGCATTTCGAATGAAAAAAATAACAAAATTTCAGCCTGAATGCCTGAAAAGTTGCGAATAGCAAAAGTGAAAAAATAAACAAAGACTTCTCGTTAACTTGCCGAGCGCCAACGAGAAAAAAATCTGAAAAATTTATTTATGTGCAATAAAGCGGAAAAATAAACACAACCAATTTTTCAAGGACTCGTCTGCAGCGCGCGTTTAAAGAACGTCGTCCATAATTCTCACACGCACACACACAAAGCTTTTACTCAATTTTCTATTTACTCGCCGCTTTAAGCTAGTACATTCGTTTACACTGCGACTGCCGGAATTTGTATAACGGTATTATCGCGCTAACGTTGTTTTTCTTATGTGTCCTTTATGTGTGTGTGTTTGTGTTTGTGTGCTGACATAATGACAACTTAAATTACTGCATGAGTGCTAGTGGCTCGCTTCCAAGACATTCGCTTCAACTGCAGTCGTTGTTCTTTGGCGCTTAAAGCGAAGCTCCCTGAACGTATCGTGTTTGTATAGAAGCTAGAATTCCTCGCGGTTTGGCGTAATGAGGTTGTGGTTATGGTGTGTTGTCGCAAAAATCTTAAATTATACTACATATATAGAAACGTTAAAGAAATTCAAAGAGAATTACTTCTCATTTATACTAAAAAATGGGATTTTAATCTAGTAGAACTCAATTAACCACTATATAAACTCGACTTTGGCGCTTCCAGAAAACTTATTATATTCCCAGGAAATCACCCTCTATGTGCCACATAGTCCCATTTGATACCATCATTGTGATTTCGATAAAGATTTATTGATATTTAATATTAACTTCAAAGATAACTTTCATAACAAATTAGAAAACAACGTTAATGAAGTCTCTTGGATCTTGTATAATACAAAAATATAGACCATCAATCAAGCGCTGCTTTCATGAGCTTTGAGGTAATGATAATTCTTCGAAAACATCGGAGAAAATTGAAGAAAAAGACCAATAGTATAAGACCAAAATTAAGTAATCACTTGGAGCTATGTCCGGGCTATATGGTGGATGCGATAAAACCTCCCATCAGAGCTTCTGACGAGTCATCAACAGTGTGTGTGATCTGGCGTTGTGCTGGGGGAAAAATTATGGACCATTCTGGTCGATCGCCTGCTCCCAGCCGTCCAGTTGTTCGCAGTAGATGGAAGAATTAAGGGTATGGCCATATGGGAGCAGCTTATAGTGGATGATTCCTTTCCAATCCCACCAAACACATAGCAAAATCAGCCAGGCCGTCAGTCCGACTTGGCCACTGTTTGCAACGATTCACCGGCCTTCGACCACGACCGTTTTCGCTCGAAATTGTCGTCTGTGATCCATTTTTCGTCGCCAGTCACCATCCAAAAAATGGGTCGAGTTCGTTCTGTTTCAGCATCATATCGCAGGCGTTGAGTCGGTCTAGAAGGTTTTTTTGCATGCAGCACCCAAACATCAATTTTTTTTGTGTAGATGGTTAAAAATGGTTTGATGACTAACTCCCATATCCTGAGCAATGTCACGAGTTGACACATGCCGGTCTAACTCGATGTTTTCCATGATTTAGTCGGTAATCGTCGTCACAGGTCTTCTGAATCGTCGAAACCATTCCTCCGCAGTTCGAAGCGATAGAGTATCATCCCCCAAAACACCATTAATCTCACGAAACGTTTCTCTATCGGATTTGCTTTAACGAAGGACAACTTTAAAATAGCGCCAATTTCGGCGTAAGTGAACTCCATATTTAGATATGTATAACTGTTGAACGCTATATCCAAACTAATCATATATAGCGTCGGCTTGAAGATTACGTCGAGACCTTTCAATGATGTATAGTATTGCCAGATACGAGCTCTGTAGCGCTTTATGCATAGCCGCGAAATTCAAAAGACAAAAAGGCGGAAGGGATATATTTGACAACCAATATAATATTAAACTGGATAGAAAAATTTGGAAGTATAACACTCCTTTTGACTCCGTTTAGATTTTCTTTGAAAAGCTTTGGTTGAAAATCAATGTAAGGAATAATGAAAATTGTTTTATAAGCGTATACAATTGAGAAAATAGTGAATTCGATTAAAAATTAAAGTCGCTAGGGGGGGCTTAACTGACTTCCGCAGTCAGACTTATTTAATGTGGTGATGCTAAAGCTCTAAATATATTTGTAAAGTTCAATAAATGCAATAGAAGAACAACCAAATAATATCAGCTTATTTTACATACAAGCCAATTATTTTATCTTAGTCTGAGCAAAGATTTCTTTACCACCACAATCGCACACATTCACTCAGTGCTAAAGAATAATAATAACAATAAAGCATATACAATTTACCTACCAAAAGCTAAGCTATGCCACAACATTATGCATATACACGAGTAGATATTAGGTACATAGTTGCACGCAACGTCACTCCAGACAGGACTTTACTTACAAACACACAGATGGAAATGAAAATTTCTATATACACGAATATTATATTTTCATTTGTAACTTCCGCATTTTTGTTATATTTTCCTGGCGGCGGCGTGAAACACATTAAGAACGTCTGCCACGAAATATCAGCGCGCTGCCACTGCCATTGGCTCCCTCCCGCTTGGCACACCACAGGCATACAAGTGATGGACGCATTGTAAGGCACAGCTGGCGTGCAGAGCCATTGACGCCGCCAGCGATGGGCTGCCAAACAAACTGCGGCAAGAGCACATACACTAATAATGTATGTAATAGTATTAAACATAAACACACACACACACACAATGAATGAAAGTCAGTTGCTGCATTCATGTAGATCCACAGCTTTCATGAGCGCGTCACTCATACGCCCTGTACACTCGCTGTAAGTCAGCCCATTGTTCGCGCGCGCATACTGCTGCGGTATACGCTTAAGTAAGTGGCATAATTTGTGTCTGTGGGCGAAATATAAGCGTTCTGCCATGAATTTTAGCGCAATTTGCTTTAACTTATTTGTTTGGCGGCGCGATTCGCCAGCAAGAAAAAACGACAGCCGACAAATTTGGTCGAAAAAATTATAGCGAGGAGAAATAACAAAGTAAAGCCGTGAAAAATGTGAAAATAAGTGAAATTTTGTAGACAGTCAAATTTGCAGCTGCCTATCTGATGGCCTGACTGTCTGTCGGGACCCAGCACTCTGCGCTTTTCAGCCTGCCAGTCAGCCTGTTTGCCTCGTGAGTCGTCGCTTGGCTGATATAGTAGATCTTTGCACACTATTGTCGAAGTTGGCGCTGCCCTTTGGTGGTGTGTTTGCTTAGCTGTCTATTTTTTGAAGCCCTCACTCGCTGCTCCTTCCTGCCGCACACACAATGCTCCTGTTTTCTTGTTCTACTCATCTACTCAGTCATTTCGCGCCTGAATGGTTTGCTGCCTGTGTTGCACAATGTGTACTCCTGTATCGCTCGTTTGCTTGTGTAATAGCGAATTTTATGGTAAATGAAATTTTCTTTTGTTACTTTCAATTGTTTCTTACATTTTGATATTATTTGCCGCGTCTGCTTTACTCACTGCTTATTTTTTCTATTTTGTTATTTGGCAACAAAGCTTTGCCCGCGAGTGTTTGTCTGTTTGACTCGCTGACATACATACTTGACTCGCTGTCATCTTCTTCTTCACCTTCATTCCGTCATTCTCCACACTTTCTTCTACAAGCTTTGTTTGTTGCCAAAATGTAGCGTTCCGCCCGCAGTTATACCTCACTGCGTACTTGCTTATCTTTTGTCCCGTGCCACTTTCCCTCGCTCTGCTACCGACTTGCCTACAATCGGATCACCTGAGGTTATTGATTTGTCGCATTAGATTGTGTAACGCATTCCTCAACGCATATTTAATGATGGTGCTATTGGGTAAGATTTCATATTTACGCTTATCCGCATGCCTTCATTACTCCCTCTTCAACGCAGCACACACCAACCTCACTTCAGCAGCACATCCTTGTAAGTCACTTACTGTCGTGCACTACCCAGCCAACCAGCCAGCAGCGCTTCCTTCTAGCTTTTGGCAATTTACTACCGCTGCTGTCATGGCAGTGAGGCCTACTCGCAACGTGTTTGCCTGGCAGCCACTCAATGCCGTGTCCTTTGTTTCAGCACTCACCTTCATACATAATTCACGTGTACCTTAGAAGACAGCGCTATGCTATTGCCATACACTCTGTGTGTTTGTGTGTGTGTGTGTGCCTTAAGTCACTCGCTTGGTGTTTTGTAATTTTCATTTTGTTCGTTATTTGCGTAATTTAATAACTTTGTTTAACATAATTGTCAATTGAAGCGTTTTGTAGCGAATCATTGGCGTTATTGTGTGTGCGCCACGGCGTATGAGTAACGAAATTTTCGTGTGGGTGGCAGTAAGGTGAGGTATGAGTGGAAGATAGCCCAACCAGCACAAAATTATGTGTTTTGTTAAAGTTTAAGAATTTAAATAAGATAAAAATAAAAGCAGCAAAAGCAGTGTAGGCCACAAAATTAAGTACCAGCATATGGACTTTCGATATTTCCATTTGAAATTACTTTAAATTAGCAGCAAAATATATTAAAATAAGCAATTTAAATTGCTATCGTACATTTAAACTAAAGCCAAAATTCAATTGTTTACTGGCATCATTCCACAGGAAAAAAATATTCACTAATATATGCACATACGCATAAAATGAATTATTCACTTGTGAGTTGTTGCCTGAGTTCCACTTTTTTCGCAAGCAAAAATGTGCCGTTGTTCGCTGCTACCATCGCTTTTTACCACGCTTCACCTTAAACCCCTACATTTTTACTTTTTGCCATCAGCTTTGCCTAAGCTACAATTGTAATCTTCGTTAAGTGCAATGAACTTTGAAATTTGATAAAGAAAATTACATGCAAATTTATTGTTCCGTAGATATCTGCCGTGGTTTATGGTTTATATTTTTGCGCAATTTAATTTTTTTCAGCTTTGCTGATGTGGGTTATATAAATCACAGAAATATGGCACGCACATTGTTAAAATATTTATATTTTTGCCATTAAATTTGCATGCATTCTGATTTTTACAATAAAAAATAATGAGCGAAATTCGGTATTTTGACTTCGAATTGATATTGGTAGCTATTTTTATGAAGTGGATATCAAGATGAGTATACTGGTAAATGACAACGGAGCTGGGCTTGAGTTATTAAATAATATTTCAGCAAAATTTTCCATTTAAACTGCCAAATAAACACAATTTCCAACTGGTTGAGAAGTACAGCATTATTTGGTAATGTGAATGAAATGACTGCACTAATATTGATAACGCCTAACACTATGGTTCATTGAGTGTGTGTGAGTTATACTAAATCTATCTCAGAGTGTTGCTTAAAGAAAATTACAACCAAGTTAATGAAATGTAAAATCATAATGAAGATAATAAGATATGAGCACCGCTCCGCCATGATCCCATTCAGACTTAATGTGGAACTAGATAGCAAATTAAGTTTGCTTTGAGTTAGTTTTGAGTTATTAAGTAATATTATACACAAATTTTTCCTTCAACTTGCAAAATAAACTCAATTTCCAACTGGTTGAGAAGTACAGCATTATTTGGCAATGCGAACGAAATTATTGAACTAATATTGATATCAGCCTATGTAGTATAGTATATTGAGTGTGTTTGAGTTCAAAATATGTTGCTTTAAAGCTTAAGTAATAGAAACACCTAATTTTTATAGGTATAACTATATTAACACATTTCCTATGAATTATTGCTCAAAATATAATGAGATACTCTAAATCCATCTCACTTATTGTTGCAATGCCCATCTCAAATTTATACGTCACATCGATGGAACTTCCCTTTAAGGCTTCTAATAAAAAAATAAAATAAAACGAAAAAGCATTTCAACAACCGCCATAAAAAACACGAAAGCCAACAACGAATTGTATGTTTTTGTATTTGTAAAGGGTGATTTTTTAAGAGCTTGATAACTTTTTAAAAAAAAAAACGCAAAATCTCATCGGTTCTTTATTTGAAACGTTAGATTGGTTCATGACATTTACTTTTTGAAGATAATTTCATTTAAATGTTGACCGCGGCTGCGTCTTAGGTGGTCCATTCGGAAAGTCCAATTTTGGGCAACTTTTTCGAGCATTTCGGCCGGAATAGCCCGAATTTCTTCGGAAATGTTGTCTTCCAAAGCTGGAATAGTTGCTGGCTTATTTCTGTAGACTTTAGACTTGACGTAGCCCCACAAAAAATAGTCTAAAGGCGTTAAATCGCATGATCTTGGTGGCCAACTTACGGGTCCATTTCTTGAGATGAATTGTTCTCCGAAGTTTTCCCTCAAAATGGCCATAGAATCGCGAGCTGTGTGGCATGTAGCGCCATCTTGTTGAAACCACATGTCAACCAAGTTCAGTTCTTCCATTTTTGGCAACAAAAAGTTTGTTAGCATCGAACGATAGCGATCGCCATTCACCGTAACGTTGCGTCCAACAGCATCTTTGAAAAAATACGGTCCAATGATTCCACCAGCGTACAAACCACACCAAACAGTGCATTTTTCGGGATGCATGGGCAGTTCTTGAACGGCTTCTGGTTGCTCTTCACCCCAAATGCGGCAATTTTGCTTATTTACGTAGCCATTCAACCAGAAATGAGCCTCATCGCTGAACAAAATTTGTCGATAAAAAAGCGGAAAAGCGAACACTGATTTTGGTAATAAAATTCAATGATTTGCAAGCGTTGCTCGTTAGTAAGTCTATTCATGATGAAATGTCAAAGCATACTGAGCATCTTTCTCTTTGACACCATGTCTGAAATCCCACGTGATCTGTCAAATACTAATGCATGAAAATCCTAACCTCAAAAAAATCACCCGTTATTTGCTTAGCGTAAATGATTACCACTTAAATTGTGCTCGGTTGCCACCTAAAAACCAATTTGGGCACACAATAATGGGAACATATGTTTTTGCCTTTCCAGCAAACACGCTTTTGTATTTATACGATATTTTTTCCTCGTATTTATTTATTTATTTATTGTATTTGTAATAGAGCGCAACGTTGCCAACAATAATACACCGACACATTGACACATACACATACACGAAAATGTAAAACGGAAAACAAATTGTAGTAACAAAAGGACACAAACGAAAGGCAAAGGCGCTCGGCTGGAGTATATGAAAAGGTATGCTTGCTCAATACGGACGCCCCAAAAAACGAGAGCCATGCAGAAGGAGTATAAAAAACGGGCGGAAAAGAAAATTCACTTGCCTATTTAAATAAACTCGTAAAGCTGCAAGCCACCTTCAAAGCTACACATCCTTCTACGTGTGTGTGTGTGTGTGTGTGTGAAAGCCAAAGCAGGCCAGCAAAGTGCTGGAAGTTGCACGAAGCCTGCGAAAGAAGCTGCAATTGCCGGCAAAGCAAATAAACTGTCAGTGCCAAAGAAACACTGCACGAACCGGAGGTGCTTGCAGGAGAAGGCAAGCAAAAGGACGTTTCGAACAAAGGATACAGCAACATACATAATTCGTTTGGCAGCCCTTTGGACGCACGTACTGTGGCAATGGTGGCATAAGCGGTGAGCAAACGTGCTCGGCCAACAACATTCGTTGGTGCAGTATGTGAGCGTTTTCAAGTTTTTGGGTGCTGACTTCACCATGCAAGGACCTAACCGAAAGGACATAGTCATTCATTCGCGCCTTTGTTTTTGTTTTTGTTCTGTGTATGTGTCTTGTTCTTCTTTGTCTACACTCTTGTGTTGTTTTGTGTTGTTGTTTGCATGTTTATTTCGTGCACGCTTTGTTTACATGTTTCGACAGCAGGCCTTTAAAAGCCACAACAGTTATGCAGTATGCTGCAGAAATTTTTAGGTTACCTATTGGGGAGCCATATTAATATTTTTTGAGTATTGCGAGGGGTGGTTGAAAAGATTCCGAAATTGGCTTAAGAGAGGATATTCAGTGGAATCTTACTGAGAATTTGGGGTTCCAAAAAAGAAAAATATTTGTAGAAATCAAGATTTCGAAGAGAACAGCAAAAATGTAATAGATAATCATGTAGGGGAAAGAAAAGATAAGCTATAATATTATGAAAAGGATTAATTGTGTCGTTGTCGATGCACATCAACTATGCCACGCTTCAGATTTTACAAACCCGGACTAAGTTATAAGTATTAGCACAAGTCTATTAAGTTTTAACTCAACTTTACCTCACATATCAATATGAGTTTATTTTCTTTTCAACTATAATCAGCGGGTTTATTGATCTATCTTCTACCTAACATACCTTCACGAAACTATCCACGGATAGCAGCAACTACTTTGGTACGCCCTACTTGCGCCTTTGTAGATAAAGGACTGCACAATGCCTGCGCTATCATTGATATTATTTGCTGCTCGTCTTTAAACCTAAACAAACTGCACTTGTTACCGTTACCCGAAATACCGTTACACACCCAAAATATGTAAGTTGCCCCACAGCAAGAAATGTGTCACACACACACACAAAGATATGTATATAACTTCTTCCTTTCTGCTGCCAAACTGCCTGCTTGTAACGATAATATGGTACACACACCCACGTCTGGGGGCCATTATGCAATGCCATTAAACACCTACTCGCGCTTAACCGCCGTTGAACGCTACTCCCCTTTAATGTTAGACTTTTCTTTGTTAGCTTGTATCTCAATTCGTCTGGCAGTGTCTCCCCTTTTGCGTAGACACCATTTGTGTACTGCGTGCGCGTTCATTGACTTCACAATGTCGCTGAATTTGAATTAGATTTGTTTATGGGCGGCTATTTTTTACACCCTTCTTTCTTGGGGAGTAAGCGTGTAAAAGGGTGGCTACGGTGTAACGTCCCTTTGGCTACCTTTTTCTTATTGTTGCATTTTTATTTAACCAATTTTTCTTGTTTTATGCGCCACTTTTTTAGGCCATTGCCTTATTCTTCTTCAATTTTATTATTATTTTGTGCAAAAGTGTTTTGTTTTCCATTCAATTTGTATTTTTTATGATTTTCATTTGTATTATTGCGCACATACATACTCGATATAAGGGCCAAACACTCAACGTGCAACACAATGAATTCCTTCATGCTTTTTATTGTTGTTTACCGTGGCTTGTGTATGGTGGAGTGATGGAGGCATCGAAGACAAACATTTGTTTGGTTCTTTACCCCTTTTGTAGGCGATATTTCTACACTACTCATATCTTATTCTGCCACTTCGATAGCTCGCCGCCATCAAACGAGCGACCATTCAAGTCTGCTGCTTACACACGCATATACACACAAACAAACGCCATTCACGAAAGCTCCGTCTTCCTGCGCTTTCGATAAATATTTTTTCCCTGCCTTACAGCTGTCATTGCTACTGACTTCCTTTTGCTGTGTGCTCCATTTCTTGTTTACAGTTATATGTGCGCGCTGCGAAAACTCCAATACAATTTCGCATGAATATTTTTCTCGTATGTCCGGAAAAGAGGAAAAAAATAATAATAATAAAAGGAGATTGACTCGCTTCAACTTTGGCCTCGGCCACTTTTTGCTTATTTGTCCTTTGCCACGATGCCTCGCCTGCTGCCTTATATACTTGTCACAGCCGGCACTCGAAACCTTCACACATACATAAATGCTCAAGCGCCACACTTTCACGCCGTTGACATTTTATTTCGCCCAATTTCAGCCTTTATCAGTTTTATTTTTCTATGTTTGTTGGTCATTCCAACGCCTGAACTCTTATCAATAAATAAATATTGAATTTTATTGATTTTCTTTGCCGACTGCGTCTAATATTTTGCACCACACACACATAGCAGTACATTGTATATATGTATGTAAGCATTTAATTTTATTTATTTGTTATTTTTGCGCTTTCCTTTTCATTGCCATTTCTCGCCGGAGATGCTGAAAATATTTGTATTTGATGGAAATTTAATGAGTTTGCTTTGCCATTGCCACTACGCTACTAGTGGTGCCGCCTTCACCATTGTCCTTTTTGTATGTACGAGTATGTATGTCTGCATATTTGGTCCTGTCATCCTTTGAATTTGTGTCCGAGAATTTTTCACTCAAAATTTGTGTCAAAATGTCAGTTTATTTAGTATCTTGAGAGCAAATTGACATTGATTGAGTGCATGATTGATGTATTGTTGCTTGTAATAGTAAACAGTATTGATAACTTTACTTAAAGCTTAAATGATGAGCGCTGATTTACTTTAAAAAAATGTTCAATAGTTGCTTAATAAAAATCGATGAACAGATGACCATATTATCCAACTGAAATACTAGACTATATCCGTCATAATTTAGTCGAAAACTCAGATCAATGTACCATAAAATATGTCTCCTTCATAGCTGTGTGTCTTATACCTCAGTATACTTGCTAGTTCATTTCGAACCCCTACTTTTTGATATAGTGTTCTTATATATCCCTTGAGTCTGCAGTATTATTTCTTAATTTTATTATCCTATTCATCCTTTCGGATACGAAGCGAATGGGTCTGGAGATGAATGAGGACAAGTCGAAATATCTCCTGTCATCGAACAAACAGTCAGCGCATTCGCGTCCTGGCTCCCACGTCACTGTTGACAGTCATAACTTTGAAGTCGTAGCGTTAACAACACCAACAATGACAGCCTCGAAATCCACGGAAACAATCTTGCCAACAGGTGCTACTATGGACTGAGTAAAGTCCTCTCTCGACGAACCAAAATCAAGCTCTACAAGTCGCTTATCATTCCCGTCCTGCTTTACGGTGCCGAAGCTTGGACGATGTCAACATCAGATGAGACGACACTAGGAATTTTCGAGAGGAAAATTTTGCGCAAGATTTATGGTCCTCAGAACATTGACAACGGCGAATACCGCAGAAGATGGAACGATGAGCTGTACGAGCTATACGACGACATTGACATAGTTTAGCGAATAAAAAGACAGCGGCTACGCTGGCTAGGTCATGTTGTACGAATGGACGAAAACACTCCAGCCCTGAAAGTGTTCGATGCAGTACCCGCCGGAGGAAGCCGAGGAAGGGAAAGCCTCCACTCAGAGCGACCTGGTCACACTTGGGATCTCCAACTGGCGCCGAACTGTGAGGGAAAGAGAGGAGTGACGCGCTGTCATCAATTTGGCTATAACCGGCTAAACTGTTTCAACGCCAATCACATATATACATAGATTCATCCTTTCGGAGTCATCTGTGACTGTCAGTTGGACTTTGGCTAGAATGATCTTGAGTTTCTTTACCATATCTCTTTGCATGGTCTTTATCGACTAATCTCGGATTCCCTGAAGAAACGACATATACCTACTACTTGTTGTCTCTGGAGGCGGAAATCTTTGCCATACTATTATATGTATATGCTTCGTTGTAAGCATCTCTTATTCGAACTCTATCCCAAGTATTTTCGTAATCAGGTCACTGTACTTTATACTAACACAGCACACCAAAAATGTTGACTCCACGGTCCATAAGTGTTGTGAATTTGCATTCCCGCCCTTAATGATTCTTCAAAAAACTATATCATCCATCAAATTCCATTATAATATACTCGAAAATCATCTACCTCTCCTTTCGCACTCAAAAGTCGGTTAATGTTCTGTGATATGATTGAAGCAATGGATTCATTTCCTATCGATCTTGTACTGATCTTCCCAATCTTACAAAGAAACTCAACTAAATTAAGTAAATCTAAATTTGTTTCTATGTGATTATGGACCTAATAATGAACGGATATCCCGGGCACATATAACTTCATAAAGCATACTTAACAAACTGTGACATTTTTGTGATTCTTATATAAGCAACTTTTTGGTCCCCCTTCCTTTGTATAATATTAAAGTAAAACCAGATGCTTTCCATTTTCATTGGCTTACACTTGACACTAGATTTTTCTTAAAAATATATATATTCATACATTTAGAAATATGTACCACACGTGATAATCGGCTAAACTTGAAAGTATAGCAAATTACTAATAGGCCTGCACATTTTCCCACACAATTAACACAGCTAGCTAGCTACCCAGAGCTTACTTCCTTTTTCCACATTTCATTTAAATATCTAACATTCACTCCCAGTGATTATTTCATTTATTTCGATTTATTTTGACTGCCTAGCGGGCATACATATGTATAACCCACAGGCACTATGTTGTAGAAATTCGATTTTCCCACTAAAATACCAGTAATAGTATAATGTAAAATGCTCTAATTTCGAATACACGCGGACAAGATCAAAGATCGTGCGCCGCAACGCTCGATTACCAGCGCGTAATGGTGTTTCAAGCTATTTACTACAACAACAACAGCACAAGCGGCAGCAGACGCTCACACGCCACTAACTCAAAAGAATATATACATATATACTTTAGTGTAGTAGTTATACTTGAGCTACTACAAGACGATCGGTGATCGACAATCAGCAATCGTTGTAACGATTTAAGTAGCCTTCAACGCTTAATGCCGCTCTCTGAACATTTGCTAGTTGCTCACTTCTATTGCAGCAACCTGTACGTGGTGGCAACAACAACGAATATTTGATTTTTATCGCCGTTGTGCAGAAGATCACAGGCGACGATCGTTCGTATGACTTCGCTGGACAGTCGTTCGTGAGTGTGCGTATTGCGTCTGCGGCTTACCTTTTCAGATCTTATGCTGTCGGTTGGCTTACGGCTGCCGGCAGCAATGTTCAATTTTGCTATTCTCAATTTTTGTTGTTGCTTTTCGGTTGGTGTAGGCCATTTGCTATTCTCAGTTTTTGTTGTTGCTTTTCGACTGGTGTAGGCCATTTTTATTTATTTTTTAATTGTCATGCCACCTGATGATATGTTTTTAATTTCGAACGAAATCTTCTTTACACGGTTGCATACCGCATTATACAATAAATACAGATATCGGCGGCAGCTCAATACTTATGCCTTGCGATCACTTGCTCTCTTTTTTTTCTTGCTGTGTCGCTAAATACCCGACTCGTTGGAGTAGCGTTCTTGTAAGGTATGTGACTCGAGCATCGTCGCACTCATTGTTTTGCCATTTTTAGAGTTGAAGGAATATATATCTCGTTGTTACTGTTGTTGCTGCTGCCGCTGATGTTGTAACGCCCAGTGAAAACAATTCCACATGCCACAGCGTAGCAGCGTTTACCTATTTTATTATTGTTGTAGTACATTATTCAGCTATTGCCCAAAGGTCTTCCGTCGCTTCCGTTCTATTCTTCTGCAATACGGCACAGTCACTTTGCCATACATCGTGGCTCCTTAGACCGCTTTCATCTCTACGCTGGACTTGTAACTTCTTTTTTTTTCTCTTTTATAGTTGCGGCGGTAACTTGGTCGCTGTCTCCGACTCGCTCTGTTGCTTTGATATTTTTGTCAATGTAATCGTGGCTAAGCTAAATTACAGGTAGTCAATATAAATGCCTATAATTGATTGCGGCATAGTTATGAAGTATTGTTCTAGTTTCTTTATTAGCCATTTTCAGCGGCTGCTGTATTCGTACCGTCGGCCTGTCTGTGGCTTAGCATTTGTTCGTTTTTCATTTTCATTTTCTTTGCTTGTAATGTGCGGTTTCACTTTGATCTCCCGAGCAGTTACGATCTTTTATTGCTCACCCCGCTATTGTTATGTGTAGTTGTGTGGTTATGAATGGCATATTTTGCCTCCAACTATTTAAAAAAATTGACTAAGGTATGACTTTGTTTGGTCCATAACAATGAAATCATTTATTTGTTGTGTCTTGCCTTTTTGGTTGTTTGCGAAAGAACGACTCGTCTCTGCCGGATGAGGTTTTGGTGTGAGATTTAGTGAATAGCTATCGGTACTTACATATAAGGCTACTATTAGGAGAGTGTTTAGGTTTAGGAAACTATAGAAATAAAATTAATTACAGTTTAATTTATGACAATAGTTGCTTCTGCATAGTTCTCCTTCGAGGTCAGGATAAAAATTGACTACTCGACTACTCAAAAGTACTTATCGAAAGTCCAATATTTAATAACGTTTTAACTATTGGAAAAAGTCCGGTTTAAACCAGGGATTTCAGGGATTTCATCTGGAAGATATTAGAAACTGTTAGTGCAAGGGCTTTGTCTTACTATTTAATTTCGAAACAGTATAGATTTTTTGCCGAATGAATACGGTGAACCCATCTTCCAAAGAGGATTTTTAAGTGAAATACTGTAAAATTAATTTGTTGGCTTGGACATCTCGCCTGAATGGAGGAAAATGATCAAGGATCAAGTGGATGTAGACCTGACGAAGCTTGAAATCCCCAAATGGCGTCGTCGTGTGCCATGCAGAGACGACTGACGAAGGCTTATGGACGCAGCCAACACCCGGCTCTAGTGCCAATTGATGATGATGCTGTAAAATAATGAAGGGTGTGGAGGAAATCGATTATGGCTCTCATCAACATTCAATATAAGACTTTAACCTGACGTTTTTCTTAAGACATTGTTTTCGATGCTATGTTGGACCAAATATTTCTTCTTTGGGTAGTTTTTATGCTGAAGAGACCACGTTCCACGCTAAATGCGTAGTATAAATAACTGAGATACTATAAAATCATCGTCTAAAGAGATCTGCGAGTGTATTATAAGAACAAGCAGAAAAGAACCCGAAAAGGAGTGAGTTTAAAAGGAGAAACGATTTAATTTGGAATTTATAATCATTTTCCAACATTTATAACAATTTAGACAAAAATCTACGCTGTATTAACATCTAATTGGGGGGATTAATTAACCTTCGATAGATCCCAAAAAGGTATTTATGAAAATAGTTACCCAACTAGTATCTATTCATCTATTTCACGCAAATGTCATGAACAATTAAATAACTACTAATTTTAAGATGTCAAACGAACGAAGAAACCAAAAAGAATGTGAAAAGTCAGTAGAAAAGTCTAAAGAAAAGGTCGCAGTGTATGTGGGTAATGGGAAGTGTAAACCAAATTAGAGAGTAAAAAGTATAAATTAGTTAAACGCAGACGCCAGCTGGCTTCAAATATGTATAGAAATAATTTTCTTGTACGCTAACTCACTGCTTTTCCTATTTTCTTGGTTGTCTATCACATAAATTGACCAACTCCATCTAGATTGTCTACTAAAAAATGTGAATATATCAACAAAATCTACACAAAAGACATACCGAAGTACAGTTAAAAATATGTAAACAACAACAAATTACAAGAAATAAATTTAAATTATATACACATACCATTTAGATGCAGTGTAGGACAAGGAAATTTCTTAACAACAAAACAAAGTCATCATACTAATCATCAACAACATCAAAATCATCAAATACAAGCAACAACATACATATAACAAATGACTAACAACAGCGAATAAAAATGAATTTATTCAACATTTCCGCTGGTCGACGCGCATCATAATCGTGGAACTTTGAGACACGTTGAGGCCGAAGTAGTCAACCGCGCCACATACCTGACACCAGTCAACGCCACGACAAAAAAAATACAACAACAACAGTAACTGTGTATCAGCGTTGCCTTTGGTGACCGTTGCATAGTTGACGTTTTGACGTCTCACCAACGGCCTGTCAAATATATACTATGTAATCTATGCAAATAAGCTGGGCGTATATATTTCTTAAACGTAGCAGCAGCAGCTGAAGACAGTCTTTTGTGACGGTTGTGCTGCGCGTGCAACGAGTGTAGCAAAGAGAATTATGAACGCTTCATAACTGCATATAAATTAGGCAGTTAGACAGACACTACTGAATGCCACTGCTTTGTTTGCATAAATACGCCTCGGTATGTATGTATGTTAAGCACAATAACTGTAGATTTTGATGGGAGATGTCCCGATGAACGGCTATTATGGCTATAAAGTACATATTTATATATGAAATTTTTACTCTCTTGCATGCAGATCGCATCTGTGTCTGGAGATTGGATCGCCAGCCTGCTTGAATAGCTGGATTTTTATGCGCAAGCTTAGCTGTTTGAACACAAATGCATTCAGCATGTGCAGCGAGTTGATTTTAATAACTGGCAATTAACAAAGGTGATTTTATTTGTGTAGTTAAAGTCGTATAGATTTGAAAGAATACTATCATTGTGCCCAGGCGAATTTTATGTGGAATTTCGGGCTTAAATATGAATAGATCCTAAATTTGTATAGATTTATATATAAAAGTGAGTATAAATAAGCGATTGTAGCTAAAGAAAGCTGCATATTTTTTATTGATACTCTAAAAAATAAACAAAGTATTTCATACGATTTATAAACCTTTTTTTATTAAAGTGTCAATAGAGTGGAATTAGGTTAGCTTCTTTATAGCGCCCAGCTGTTGATCCAGCTCGATTCGTTATGGTATATATTTTAATATTAAGTGCTTTGAAGTGATTAGAAAAGTGAAGAGTTAAGCTTTTTTAAGCGAATAAAACGATGTAGCTTTGCTTTATGCCTTAGCAAAGATGAGTTAGTTCTGCTTTTTCCAGACTGGTTAAAGAAGCGAATACTTTCGGGTCTGGTGGTGAACGAGGACAAAACGAAATATCTCCTGTCATCAAACAAACAGTCAGCGCATTCGCGTCTTGGCTCCCACGTTTCTGTTGACAGTCAAAACTTTGAAATTGTAGATAATTTAGTATACCTTGGCACCAGCATCAACAACGATAATAATGTCAGCCCTGAAATCCAACGAAAATCACTCTTGCCAACATGTGCTACTATAGACTGAGTAGACAATTGAAAAGTAAAGTCCTCTCTCGATTAACAAAAACTAAACTCTACAAATCCCTCATAATTTCCGTCCTACTTTATGGTGCAGAAGCGTGGACGATGTCAAGATCCGATGAGACGGCACTAGGAGTTTTCGAGAGAAAGGTTTTGCGGAAGATTAAGAGGGAGGCCCTCGCTCTGATGGAAAGACTAGGTTGACAAGGACTTGTCTTCACTTGGTATTACCAATCCCCACCAAACTGCAAAAAGGAGAGATGCGTGGCGCGCATTTGTGGACTCGGCTATAACCGCGTAGGCGGTGTCTACGCCAGTCAAGAAGAAGAAAGATGATTCGCAGAATGAGTTTCAAGGTGGCAGCGTTGTCATAAAATGAATTCAAGTACAATGTTTCCAGCTCATTTTTTACTCACTAGACAACTGCCTCGAAATTCAAGGAACTTAGAGATATCTTGAGATTATTGTATGAAAGATAGAAGGAACTACTGAGAAAACGTCCAGTCGTGTCTTATGGAAAAATCTATAATGGTCCAAGTTTTATAGCTCAAGCTTTTCCAAGACTGGATAATATGACAATCCTGATAAGTAATACTAAGAAACTAGGAAATTAAACAAATCCATGAAAAAAGAGAAATATGAGACGTCAGACTCTAACAGCACCTTATACTTTGAACTAACATAACTAGTACAAATAGTTACCAGATAATTTCAAACATATTATATTTTAATTCCAACGTTAAAGAATCTGAGGACTAATAGCACTAAAGTACACCCTGCTTCCACAAACTTGTATGAGGTGAATTTATATGACACAACAAATAACAAGTATTCCAATTGGAATATTGAGCTGTCGACTTCACTTCAAAATATTGATTTTATTTACTTTTATTAAAAATATTCAAAAAAATATAACGGAACGAAAAATCAAAATTTTCATATGCGAAGCATATTTTGCACAAATTTTATATGCAAATTTCGAAAAAACTGTCTAGAATCACACGAAGAATTGCGGAGACTGCTGAAAACGAAAACGTTTCAGCGCAATGTCTTTTCTAAAACGGCTAGCCCAATGTGTTATAGCAACGGTAAAAAACAAGAATGTTACAAACGACATAACAAACACTTTCTTTGACATCGTGCGTGGCGAATCGAATAAGGTGCAAGGCAATGAAGCGAAATGTCCACCACAGCGAGAGCCATTTCACAAGCGGAATACGAAAGCTATATATTATCGCACAAACTGCGCTAAACCGTATCCAATTTGCGGTGTGAAGATGTTGTCAATGAAATCATGTAGACCGCAGCGCACATGGCTCTTGGATGTGGAACGGTGTTGTACCGAACTCTGCAAGTGGGCGCATCCACGTTTCGATGATCTCTACTATATGCCAGGTGATAATCTAAATAAGAAATATCAACGCACTTGGGCCGAATGCACTACATTTTTTGTGGCGCCAAAGCCGATCTGTTGTTTTCCGCAAACCAAGTATAAGCCACCAAAGCGAAAAAAACCACCAAGACCTATTCCGCTATGCGATGACTTGAAGACATGCCGTTTAACAATGATGTGTCGCAATCACTTGTCGAAACGTTGCCCGAAACTCGCTTGGCCCGGTTGTAAGCCAGCGCGCGACCCACCAGACTGCCATCTCAAGAGAGCAGATTGTGGCCCAAGAAAGTGTACGCCTTATCCGAGCTTTTCGGAATGTTTGAAAGATAAAGTGTCAGCGTTGAAGCCGGTTGAATGTAATTGTCTTAAGTTGGAACTGAGATGTTGGAGTCACTAAGCTTTTGACCTACAATGAAGCGCTGCAGAAGTGGTTGTCAAGAGAGACGGTTGATAGTTGAAATGAAAGTATGAAGCTCAATAGTTGCTGATTTTTGGAAAACCATTGATGATCTCAATGCGATTTCATCTATGGTATTTCCAAAAAACAGCAACTACTTTAGCCTAACGCTCTCTACCTATTGGGAGGGACGAAAAATTCTATGTTGAAAATTTATAAATGTCTTTTGTAATGAAAGTATGTAATGGTCCCTAAATCGACCGTATAAAAATTGTAAAACGTTATACGAAAATTCTCAAAATAGAGTAAGATAATGTGTTGTTATTGTGGTGTCAGATAAACGGGATTACATCTCTCAATTGGATGACTACAAGAGCTCATCTCTAAAACTAATTTTGTCTAAGGAAAGAATCGTCTTAAAATAAAATCTAAGAAGGCAAACGATGAATTCTTGTTATTAGATTAAGTACACGGTTGAGAATCAGTTTAGATCACCGACACTTCTTATTGGGCACCGTTCTCTGGAAGCCATGCTTTAAAGAAGTGAATATAATGGCCTTTGTAGTAGATAGCTAAACCAGGTCATGCAACAAAGAATATAAAAAAGAGAATACAATATATTATTTAAAAACACATGCTCACATATTCATTCTTTTTTGTTGTTTTCTTTATGCTTAACCCACATAAAAGTGTCGGCTGAGGTGCCAGCGTAAACATAAATAAAAACCGACTTTTTCTAAACACACAGCAACGAGGCAACTCAATTAGTTGCACGAAAATCAAATTTTCAAACCACAAATTATCCACAATGAGCCAAAAATAAATCGAAAAATATGAACACAACAACAATTGAGCTGATAATAAACGCAGCAACACCTTGAACTTGGCCAAGCGAGGCGTAAAAACTAGCAGCAAGAAACATGTTGTTGTACTTACAGCTTCATAGAAAACACTAGGCATAGACCAAAGAAGCTGTTGCTGTTGTTATTTTTCAAGATTAAACCGCAAAATCGAAAAGCAAAGGCAAAGAAATCATTAATGCTAAACAATGGTGGGGTATAAAAACCTTATGAGCGGAAGCGTTACACCGCAGCCGAAGTAAATTTGTGGAAAAATGTACTGGTTTATGATAAACAACATTTTATTGAAAATTAGATATTGAAAGATAATAATGATGTCCAGTGGAATGCATATACCAGCAATACATTCTAGGGCAAATTATAGACCATGGATGAACGAAATGAAGCTCTATCATTAGGGATCTCATGTTGTCGAACCACCAAACATACAATATTATTAGGTCTACAACTTTGTTTCCGCCGTTTACAAAAATGTTATTCAAAATATTGGCCGTCCTGGCTACTACTTTTGACCATCTTTCTGGCAGCATGCGTATTCCGTGTCGTAATGTCGTGAATTCGGCTCAAAAAGTGACATTTTCACTTGAGAATAAGTTTGGGATGCAAAAAGATCTCTACAAATATTTTGTTGGGTTAATGTTGACACAAATGTCCAAGATCGATATAAAAAAAATCGATTTAATCGATGAGTTCTTGACCCTATAGACATCTATTGGAAAACGGCGGGAGCGAAGTTGCAGACTAAATTTTGAGGCTGAATTATGTTTGAAAATATGGCTATTGCTGTGTTGAAGAGCTTGAACGGAGCTTTTGTGAGCTTAGAAGGGTTGCACAGCTTTTTGATCAATGACATATTTTATCAATTTATACTGATAAATACTTTGTCTCGAAAGCCTACGTAGAACTTACTAAAACAAGGACAACCAAAGACATGTAAATCAAGAAAGATATTTCTAAAAGCTCCAAAGCTCTGTTTTGAAGAGCTTTTGGTATTTATAAAGTGTTAAAAATTTAATTGAATTCATATTGGACTTCGTACTCTCATGTACCAACACATATGTTGGAAAATATTAAACACCAAATAGTCAAATTGAGTGGTTTGTTAATATTAAGAAGTCAATTTTTATTTTATGCGCGTATAAAGTAGCAAAAGCTATTACAATGATTGCATGCTTATGCGTAACCAATATAATGAAATGTATATAAAATATACAGGGTGTTAAATACATACTCATGCACAGATTGTAAACAAAATATTAGACAATACTGCCTCAGTGTAATATGGCCAAGGGATCTGAATTTATACTGTGGAATTGCAGAAAAACTCACTTAAGCTATTTAGAAAAGAGTTCGTTTTTCTCCTATATGAAAAAAAACGAAGACGCTTATTAAATTCAAGAAGCTCGAATAGCAGCTCATAATTATTTACACATTTTCCATAGTTCTTTGTATTTACATTTTACATACCCTGTATATTAATATCAACACATGCGTCTGCGTAATTTGCGGCCCATTAGCGGTATTAAGTAGTGCCGCAGGCTTAAAAAGCAACTAAGAAAACTGGTATTTAAGTTTTAAAGAGATTTTTCCCTTAAGTTATGGTTGCCATTAGATACACTTCTAAGCGTGTAATTGGTTTTACATACATGAATTGATGCCCATAAGTATATACTTAGTACACACACATTTTTTTTTAATTTTTCAGAGTTGAAGTGTTAGCGCAAAGGGTCGTTCTGCCTATTGAAAAATGTTTTTTTTTTTTTTGATTAATAATTATCGCTGAAATTCAAGGCTTTCGTTGGTAATGAAGTGATTCAATAGTGAAATATAATATTTGTATATCAAAATGATATGAGAGTGCTTTGAACTCATTAATGATGGTACTTGGTCATATAAGGTTTATTTTGGTACAGCAAGAAATACAGATTCCAATAAGAGCTTTTATATTAGTGGATATCGCCATTGTTATATTCGACTGTATTTGACCTGACCTTTATCTGAGAAATTTTTATAGAAATGCGATAAATTCGCTCCAAGCTATCTTGATTTAGAAGGGCTTAAAATAGACTTTCTGTCCACTGATTGATTGAAACATTTCATAAAAGGCCTTTAAAAAGCACTTTAATTAGAACAATGTTAATATGACAATTTTGAAATGAAAGAAATGGTAAAAGTAACATTTGTCACCACAAAACTGCCAAAAACTAGACACTGGGTGATAGCTCAAAAATATATCATCTGATCTTCTTCGAAAGACTGCAAGAAGACAACTATATCAGTGAAATACATTCTGGCCAACGTGAGGCATATAGAAATGTATAATGCATGAATGGGAGGATCAGATGTATCCAAATTTTTTAAGGTAAGGTATACCAATGTAACCCATGAAAAATTAGACAATTTTCGTGATTTCATTAAAGGAAGTACTCGATGGAATATTTCGAAGTTTTTTAAACATAATAACAACGTGTATATTTTCCGCTATATTTTAAGATTTTTTATTTACAAAATTATTGAAAAATAACGGAGTGTATGTGCTGTCTTGCAGGTGTCAAAAAAAATTATCCCAACTGCTGACATTATTCCGGCCGAATGAGAAGCTGAAACTAAAAAAATCAAAAAAGGTATTAAATTTGAAGATATTTCCTATAAAATGGCCTACGATTTTGGAAAATCAAAAATTAACAATATGGTTTAGCTCTCAAAAAATGTCGTTTTTTTTAATGCAAAATTTACAAATTTCAACAAATCAAAAATATCCTGGGTTATTGTATAGTAAATATATTCAGGAATACTCGGTTTAAATTTGATAAATTTGTCGATCGGTTAATTTCTCGTTGAGTTATGATGTCAGCAATTTTGAGAAAAGTCTTTCCGACAAAAACGCATTTAAAGTTTCGACTATAGCGACTTACCTACGTACCTACGAGTGGTTGCTCTTTAGAACGCTGTCATTCAAAAACTATTCAAGATACAACCTTACCGCTTTCAGAGGATATTTTTGAAAGTATAAACTATCGAATAAACAAAAAATAAAAAAAATCGATTCTTTGAAAATGTCACCCTGATTACAGCACCTTAACCTACCAAACAGTAAAGTATTTTTCTAATCATAC
This sequence comes from Zeugodacus tau, assembly GCA_031772095.1. Lineage (NCBI taxonomy): Eukaryota > Metazoa > Arthropoda > Insecta > Diptera > Tephritidae > Zeugodacus > Zeugodacus tau. Next base: position 72,668,772 of record CM062652.1, on the reverse strand, counting down.
CACATTTCATATTCATAGAAGTATGCAGAAATTCCACTAAAATCGTTCTGCTTTCCCCACTCGCTTTGTACCAAAATGAATTGCGCCACATAAAATTTAATTCTTTGAATAACTGAACTGAATCTGTGAAATCCATAAAAAATAAAGCATAGAAGAAACTTAAGCTTTTGTATCAGAAAAAAATTACAAAGGCATGCACTACCGTAATTTTAGGCGATTAACTCAAGTTTTACACACACACATGCATTTTCGGGCGTGTGTGTACACATAACAACAACAAAAAATTGCTTTTAAGCGCGCTTTGAAAAGCGAATTAGAAACTATATACAATGCATATAAATCAAAGCAATTTGAACTGGGTCAGCAGTATTTAACTACAAAAGAGATTTACGAGAGTTGAATATGCAGACATAGAAACATACAAACATATATGGTGTTTAGTAGTTGATCACACGTGCACACTCACATATGTAAGCCTGTATGTTTTTGGCTACAACTAAGCTGAGAATGCAATCAAACAACAAATAAATATGCAGAGCCGACGGTAGATCAAAATGAAGGCGCAGAAGAAAAGCAGCTGTTGGATTTGGTACAGTATATATACAGACATACAGACATACAAACAAGCATATGTGCGTGGCACGAAGGCAATTCGACAGTGGTGAGGAATAATGGTCTAGCGCCAAAAGAAACGCATAAGATCACGGCAACAATAATTCATAGTAAAAAGGTAAATAGTAGGTGAGGAAACACAGCGCGCACACACACACACACACACATAGCTGAGTTGATATGCATATGCTGCTTTGCAACAAAAACCAGTTTGTAGGTGAGAAAACAGAAAAAAAAGAAAACGCCGTTGATTTGTTGTTGTAGTTTTGTGTGTGTGTGTCTGGCTACCCACTACTCCACTGGCATCTCACCTCGCACTAATTTCATTTGAACCGTTTGCCATTGCCTCTATTACAACGCGTCTATATATATGTATGTGCATGTATCACGCTGACCACGACTGACTCAATTTTATTTGAATTTGGCGCAGCTTACAGCAGCCAACAAGTTATTGAAGCACAACGTACGCGGCGTGCCACACTTTATAGCGACGCGTGTGAAATGAACGGTCAACACCTATGACTACATGTGTACAGACATATTTAACTAAAAAATATAAGATTTGCATGCACAAACATACACATAAACATAAAAATATGTATATATGTGAAGAACAGCTTGTGTGTAAGACCCACAACAACAACTACAACCGTAACATACATAGATTTCTACAGCTAAACAATCTCAGCGCTAATAAACTATCGTAAAAAGTAAGGCGTAGCAAACAGGTCAGTCAGCACGCTACAATTTGGACGGTGGCAATAATGGCGGGATAACAACAGCAATAGCCCAAGTCACTCACCTGTGGCATACCTGTTCTCCGCTCCGCAGACATACATACAAACACCTAAGTAAGCATATACATAAATATATATTAGTTACATGATTGAATTGCTGTTCGTGCTCGCGTTTGTTTTGAAATATTGACCAGCTATCGAGTAGGTGCCACATATTACACAGCGCCACAGCAGACCAGTTAGGCGTAGCCAATGCATAAAGTGAAAATGTGGATTAGTGCATTTAGAATTTCTTAATTTTCTCAGGCGAGAAATTAGAAAAACGCACACAGGTGGCTTTATACAAATATTTGAAGCTGCAAGAGTGGCTTTGAAGATTTCTCTAAACCTTTAAATATGCTGATCAAATGGGACAAATATGTTTAATAAAATTGTTTATAACAACTAGTAAGTGCTGTTGGATATAGAAAAAGTACCGTTACTTTTTATAGTATTAGTTCCAAGTTGCCTAGTATCTTTTCTTGGAACTCCCCAGTATTTTTTGTCAAAACTCATCCCTCTAAAGCACTAATATTTCATAAAAGAGTTACGAGAAACGAAGTAAGAAAAACATAAATTTCAACATATGGATAGGACGACTTAAAAATTAGCCAGCGATAATCTTGGCTTTGATAAAGTGGATACAATCTTAATAGTAAAACCAAATAGTACAGATCTTCCAAAAAAATATTCTAAAATCTCCTTAAAGCCTATCTAAGAATCTTACTACATTTACTTTATATTTCTAGATATCACTTATCTAACCTCGTTTTAAGGATCCGAAATATTTCTTCTTGGAAGACACGTTCAAAAATACGATTAGTTTACCAAAAGAAGGAACGTTATATGAATCGTCGAGTATCGAAAAACATAGTTAGGTTAGGTTAATCTGGTAGGCCAGAAAGCCACACATAGACCAGTTTTGATTCTTTGCGATACCAAATGGAGTGCCGACAATGTTCCTACATTTCCTTCTATCGAGCGTGAGTACAAATCTCGTGTACTTCTAATCTACCGCTTTACACATAACTTTAGCAGTTTTGCATCCCGGTAGATTCTTACAGCACGCTTTAACGTTTTTTTCTAACTTACATAAGTTTTTATACTCTCGCAACAAATGTTGCTAAAGAGAGTATTATAGTTTTGTTCACATAACGGTTGTTTGTAACACCCAAAACTAAACGAGTTAGATATAGGGTTATATATACCAAAGTGATCAGGGTGAAGAGTGGAGTTCAAATCCGAATGTCTGTCTGTCCGTCCGTCCGTCCGTCCGTCCGTCCGTCTGTGCAAGCTGTAACTTGAGTAAAAATTGAGATATCTTGATGAAACTTGGCACACTTATTTCTTGGCACCATAGGAAGGTTGCTTTCGAAAATGAGCAAAATCGGACCACTGCCACGCCCACAAAATGGCGAAAACCGAAAACACATAAAGTGACATAACTAAGCCATAAATAAAGCTATTGAAATAAAATTTGGTATGAAGGATCGCACTATGAAGGGGCATATTTGGATGTAATTTTTTTGGAGAAGTGGGCGTGGCCCCGCCCCCTACTAAGTTTTTTGTACATATCTCGCAAACCAATAGAGCTACATAAACGAAACTTTCTGCAGTCGTTTTTTTTAGTCACTTCCTAATAGAGTCCAAAAACGAAAGAAATCGGATCATAACCACGCCCACCTCCCATACAAAAGTTAGGTTGAAAATTACGAAAAGTGGGTTAACTCACTAACGAAAAACGTCAGAAACACTAAATTTCACATAAGAAATGGCCGATGGAAGCTGCACTCAGATTTTTTTACAAAATGGAAAATGGGCGTGGCGTCGCCCACTTATGGGTCAAAAACCATAACTCAGGAACTACTCGACCGATTTCAATGAAACTTGGTTTGTAGTAGTTTCCTTACATCCCAATGATATGTTGTGAAAATAGGCCAAATCGCTTCACAACCACGCCTACTTCCTATATACCAGAACTTTGAAGACAATCTGAATCGTTAACTTTGCAATATATAAAGTAAGCACTAGTAAAGATATCGATGTAGAACTTTGCACAAATACTACGTTTATAGTGTGGCAGCCCCATTCTAAAAATCACCGAAATCGGACCATAGGTTGTCAAGGCCCCATATATCGAACATGAGGACCTCGGTACTTCTAACCAAATATTAGGGTTTCCAACTTTCAATGGACTTTATACAATATATATGACGAATATGTGGGTCAAATTGTGTATTATATAATATTAATAAAGTCAAATAAATAAATTGCGAGAGTATAAAATGTTCGGTTACACCCGAACTTAGCCCTTCCTTACTTGTTATTTATTAGAAAGTAAACGCTGAAGATTTTGAATGTAGTTTTCCAAAAATCAATAACTTCCTCGATAGAACCAGAACCAATTATAGGTCGGATACCACAGCCTTGTGTTGTCTTAGTGTTTTAGTATATTTTTCGAGAAACGAAGAATGCACCTTAACAAAAGATGCTTCATAGATCGATTCAAATTTCTCTTACCTATATGTACATAGCCAATCTGAAGGAAGTTGTTGAAGAATATATTCCATTTTGAAGTAGCGGTTATTATAATAAGAAGAGCTTATCAAGCTGTGGCTTACAAAAATAAATTAGTTAAGAACTCTTCATATATGTTTATCTTGAAAAAGTTAAGAAAATTCCATGAAGCTTTTATTTCATTGTCTCACTCTCTCGTTTTTTCATGCTTCAATCATCGCTAGATGCTAAGTTTATGACTTTATATTCGTACAAGCTTGCACTTTCAATTATCAACTCCCGCCCTACTCGCGTCCAACTCAATCAAAGCTTCACCCAACTTTGCTATTTCCTGTTAGTACTCAAAATAACTCACTAATATTCTCTTACAAAAGCAACGAAATTACACTTTATTTGTGAATAAAATTTGTTTTCATTCAAAATCTCCGAAAATTAACACCTATCCACCAGCAGCGGCCAATGCCCCGTTTGGTTAACGAAATATGTAATGAAGAATGTCTGAGAAAAAGTAACTATGTTGTTGTAGTGGCACCTGTGATTGCTCCAAATAACTACTGTTTACATAAAAAAATCTGTCGCAACAACGTTTGTGGCACGTACAAACTACATACTGCAACAAATAGCGGCGTGGCATAATTAACAAGTGTAGCATGCCACGATGGGCGGCAGAGAGAGAGAGCGAGAAAAATTTGTATATTTCAATCAAGCGTACAACCAAATTCAATATTTGTGAAAAACGTTAGCGACAAGTGGTCGGCGCATAAACAGATGCACATACAGCTACATAGATATATGAGTATACATAGAAAGGTAATGCTAAGTATATGAGGAAAGGTGGAGGCAGAGCAGTAAGCTAGTAAACATGTCTACTCGAACATTTTTATTAACAAATTATAACTACAAACAACTAACTGTATGTTCTTACGCACACACACATACACATATTTGAGTTTGGCTTCATTTGCACCGATCAATTCCCACTTGGCCGATAGAGTCATCAACTTATACGTTTGTTTATGCTCATTTACGTGCACCACTGCAATGCAGCTCAGCTTTTGAACTGATTACCGGCCGTCCGCCTCTACGCCTGACTGTCTAACTACCTCATCGGCGTGCTGATGACTGTCACTGTCGACCGATTTGTTCTGAATTTCCAATGCGTTTATGTACATTTCAATTTACGCGCTTAATTTATGCACAAGTGTGTGTTTATTTACATATCTATACACATATGTATATGTATGAGTACTTGCAACCGCCAGTACGTGTGTTTGTTTCTGCTCGTGGCTTAGTTATAATTTTATTTTATTTCTGTTAGCACACAATACTGTGTAATATTTCTAATTTACGTAGCATAGTGAATTTCATTGGTAAATATTTGACAACGACAGCGCAGCGCAATGTACTGTTAGGTGTGGTGAATTTTCAAATTAAGTGCTCATAATTAAATTTGTTATTTATTGTTTATTAAAGCTGTTGGTGCTGTTGTTGTTATTGGACAGTTCGGCATTGTTATGTATTCTAACAATATTATTAAATCTTAATAAAGCCGTATGTTAATAATATGTTATTGTTGTTGTTTTTATATTTATTGCTGCTGCTGTTGTTTACATAGTAAATGATTTTCACATGCACTGAATTTTTGGAAGCATGAAGCTGTGCGGTCGCATAACTGGGTCATTGTAGAGCAAATAAAACGGAAATGCAAAACACCGTTAAAATTTAAAGCTTTAAAAGTTATGGTTTTCATGGCGGAACTATTCATTTCTAAATTTTTGTTAATGGTAGAAATGAAATTAACCTCACATAGTATACTCTCGCAACAAAGTTGCTAAAGAGAGTATTATAGTTTTGTTAACATAATGGTTGGTTGTAAGTCCTAAAACTATACGAGTTAGATATAGGGTTATATATATCAAAATGATCAGGGTCACAATTAAAGTCAAAATCCGAATGTCTCTCTGTGCGTCCGTCCGTGCAAGCTGTAACTTGAGTAAGAATTGTGATATCTTGATGAGACTTGAAAGACGTATTTCTTGGCACCATAAGAAGGTAAAGTTAGAAGCTGGGCTACAAAATGGTAATAACCGAAAACATATAAAGAGCTATAATAAATCAAGCTATGGAAGTAAAATTTGGTACGAAGGATCGCACTATGAAGTGGTATATGTGGTTGTAATTTTTTTGAGGAAGTGGGCGTGGCCCCGCTCCCTACTAAGTTTTTTGTATATATCTCGAAAACTACTAAAGCTATATCAAGGGACTTTCTAGAGTCGTTTCTTTTAGGTACTACCTTATACAGTCCAAAAATGAAGGAAATCGGATTATAACCACGCCCACCTCCCATACAAAAGTTATGTTGAACACTACTAAAAATGCTTTAATTCAGTAAGAAAAACCACTAGAAACCCAAAATTTTATTATAAAGATGATACAGAAGAGCTGCACTCAAAATGGTAAACAAAATTTTAAATGGACGTGGTTCCGCCCACTTATAGCTCAAAAACCATATCTCCGAAACTACTCAACCAATTTTAATGAAATTCGGTTCATAATATCTTCTTGGCTTCCCAATGATGTGTTGTGAAAAAAGTCCAAATCTGTTCACAACCATGCCTACTTCCTATATACCAGAACTTTGAAGTCGATTTGAGTCGTTTACTTTACATTATATAAAGTAAGCACTGCTGAAGATATCCGAACAGAACTTTGAAAAAAATACTACATTTAAAGAGTGGCATCGCAATTCTAAAAATCGTTGAAATCGGTCCATAAGTTTTCAAGACACTGCATATCGTATATGAGGACTTCAGCGCTTCTAACAAATTTTTTACCGAAAATATAGGTAAGTCCCTCAGATATTTTGAAGAAATTCAGAGGAAATATTTGTCTTCTAATAATATGTCTCCGTTCCAAAAATGTGTAAAATCGGGTCATAACTTCCCTATCTCCAATATAACTAATATTAAGGTTTCCAACTTTCAATGGACTTTATACCATACCATATGCCATATATGTGGGTCAAATTGTTTGTAATATTACTAAAATTAAATAAATAAATTGCGAGAGTATAAAATATTCGGTTACAGCCGAACTTGTCCCTTCCTTACTTGTTTTTGTTATAATTATGTTTTTGGTCCCATTTTTGAAATACCGGTTAGAAACATTGGAGTTGCGGACATTCTACAGCTTTATTTCAGCGCTTTCAAGCACCGCACATTAAGAGCTTTACCTAACCTCAAACATTTCAAGATCAGCGAAGAAAAATTATATGAATCGTTGAGCGATAAATGTAATTTGGAGTCTAACAAATTCCAATATCAAGAGTTACTGTCTCAAAAGTACTATTGAAGTCAAAGCTTCCATGGTTCCATAAGAGAAAAAGTATTTGGAAGGTAGAGCACTCGTTCTCTTCTAAACAGCTTTAGTTATCACTGGCCTGTTCAGTAAATATTGAAAAAATCTTCAAAGAACGATTTTGAACTTGGATCCACTACTTTGATTCTCGAATGAATCAGATATAAATTTGTGATCCACTATGAGAACTCTAAAATAAATCGATTTCAATTGCGTATGTCGAAAATATATACATAAAATGATAAAATAAATTCCATCGGATTTGAACAAAAGTCATATATTGTCATCTACTCATTTTTGCATAGAAGAGGAGAAGCCAATCCAACTATATTATATTTTATTTTGCAACAAAGGGAGATTCAGGATGATTCAGAATATGACAGCATAGATCATCTGCGAATATCTGAGTCTCAACTTGGTCACTTCTTCATATTAAACTAAAGTGGTTTATTTATTAGGATCTTATAAAAGAGAAAATGTGACTCTATGATTCCTAAAAATTACCCAAATATCATAACACTGAATTCGAATACTATTTCGTAAAAAATTCAAATATCGTAAAAGGCGCAGCAGATAACCAATTTTATGACTCATGCAGCTTGAAATGAAAGCGAAATTTCACTGCAAAGTTATTTATGGCATTTGACGCAAAAATACAATGGCAATATATAAGTGAACTAAGCAAAAATTGTTGGCTGTAAACAACAGCAAATAAAAAGTCAAGCAGATAATACCAAAGCACGAAAGCACAAACTAAAACCAAAAGCAATTACTTACAATAAGAGCAAAGATTTATCTCCAGCTGTTACGCTGCCTCTATAATTTACATTTTTGAAGGCCAACAGCGACAGGTTCGGCTGTTAAGATGCAAAAAGGGAAATACAGAGAAAAACATAAAAAATAGCAAAACAGCAAAAATCAAGCAAAAAATTTGCAGACAAAATTTGCGATTTTATGCGCCGCACCAAACACAAATCAAAATTTCGAAAACTCGAAATTAAAATGTGGCTAACAAGAGCACACATAAGCGGCGCACGAAATCGGTTAGCAGCAAATACAAATGCAAGTGAGTTCCCAACAAAAAAAGGTAGGGAATTAAGGGTCTGCGCACTTCATGGGCGGCACCGTCATTTTGCAACCGAAAGACATAAATTATAATCCTTTCGATATTTGCTGGCTGCTGTTGGCTGGCGATACTAGTGGATGCGAAATATTTGTTCGTTTTAGCCAACTTTTTGTCATATAAATAAACACATAAATGCATATTTGCCAATAAATAACGCTATAAAGCAGAATAAAATCGAAAGGAGTGCAAATTTTATATTTCACAGTCAAATACACATTTTGCAGAATCTATGCAAAGGCGGATAAAAATTCCGACATTGTTCATCTGCGCCAAAGTATTTAGTTGGAACCTCCCTCTCGTGCTCCATTAATTCTGCAAAAATCTGCCAAAGTCAAACGTTATGAAAACAAGTCGGAGCTTTTGTGTGTTTTTGACATTTGAAATGCTGTTGCTTTAGCGATTCTAAGAAATAACAACAACAATAGCAATAGACACAAAACAGCCAGACATCAGTGGGGCTGACTTTTGGCTGTCAAAAGATTAATACCAGAGCAAAGTGAATACTTTTATTCATTGAAGCTTAGCCGGAAACAAATTTTAACTCGTTGTGACTCATTTTCGTGTGATTTTTGAATAAATTGTGTTCAGCAGTCGGTACTGGATGAAGATACTCTGTATTTTTATGAACCCAACATAAAGCTTGATTCAATTATTGACTTGTGTAACTTATATAACTCAAGCTAAACTAATTAGAGATCCAAAACTTAAAACTACAAGGAATGTTGATTAGGAAGTACTTGTTTCTATCTCTATTGACCTCGCCAATCCCGATGAAAAGATAGTTTTAAATATAGGGACCACAACTCAAACCGGACTTCGAACAAAAAGCTTTTACAGATGTCGCCAGGTGTGCTTTTTTAACTTGTTATGAATCTAGCAACCTTTCTATGGTCTGAATGGCCCAAATGGCACCGATTATATAATCAAAATATAAATGGTATAAAATATGGAGCAATTCGGCCATGGATAATACAATATAGAACAAAAGCATTGAAGGCTGAAAAGCTCGGTCAAAGCTCAAAGATCATAATTTTAAAAGCTTTGGATGTACCGCTATGCACTAAATAGTGATTCGAACCAAGTATCCCAGTATTCTATGTATCTAGACCATCTCATTTTTTGAAAATATTATCTCAATGTCCGAAGAATCTGATTAAGTGTACCATTATTCAGGCATACCACTCAAATGCGACCGTTAGAGTTGATATAAAAATTTAAATTGAATTTCCTACTCTTCAAAGTTTCAAAGTGCATTAAAAGCACGAACGCTTAATAATTTAAAATAATTTGCACAATTTTACGATCAATAACTCCAATTATAATCAACACTAAACATATCCGAAGTCACTTATTCATAATTCAAACACATATTTACACAATAAATAATGAGCGAACGCACTTGATAAATGTCATTGATGAGCGGCACCAATGAGCCATTGAGACTTCAATCGGCGACCAACAGACGAGGCGGGCTGAAATGAAGAACGACATGTCATAATAAATTTAAATAAATGTTGACAACTGCAATAAACATAAATATTAAGCGGCGCACACATATGCGCATAGATATACGAGTACATATGTATAGAAGAACACATCAAGAAGAATAAAGAATTGAGGCAGGCTCTAGCAGCGTCTGCTTAGCGTGCCAGCTGAGGCTCAAGATTGAGAATCTATGCGTTGTGAGTGTTTTTGTTGTGTGCCTCGGGGTAATTCTGCTGACGCTGGCAATGCGTGCAAATGCCCGGAAATCGTTTCGATTAATATAAAATGACATTAATTTGTGGACAACGAACACTGCGTGCGGACACAAGTCAATGAAAACACAACCTCAACACATGTATGAATGCTTTTCTTATGGCTTTTTGCTATCACTCTCGAGCATTCATTACGTTCAATCAGTGAGCTGCGAAATGGACACACAACAACCACACATTGTTGCACAATCGGTCAAACGCCAATTATTGCAATATTGTCATCATCGCTGATTCTTCAACTTGATTAACGCACGCCACGGCATTCAATCGGTTGCAGTGTGGAGCGAAATGATCGCGCTAGCAAAACGATCGTCAAATCGTGGAGTTGCATTGAAACATCAGCCAACTGCAACTGATCTGGCGCGCTGATACCTCGACTCATGTATGTAAGTATGCATGTTGTTGTGCTATAAATGTGTCATATATAAAATTTTAATTGGTTAGCAATCTACTTGTGATCGTTTGTATTGATCATTGTACGCTTCCAATCGAATTTGAGTTGAAAGATCACAATGCGTCTCACTTATGCTGCGAGCGTCAGCTTTCTCACGCTTGCGAAATTGTTAATAATTTTCAAGTGTTGTTGTGAATATGTGCATAATTTGGAAGAGTAAGGCGAACTATTTTTGCTTAGTTCTCTACTTCAATTTGATATGATTTACTTGCACAGCATGCGATCGTGTCGTTCGTGGCGTGGTACGACTGGTAGAAGTTATGTTTTACGACCTCGAAAAATACATTATGAAGATTTTAAATAGCTGCGACTGCAAGTAATAATTGTTTATCGTTTTCTAAATTGCTGAAGAATTTAGACTGATTGAGTCTAGATCATACCTTTACAAAATTCAATTTTAAATTTAAATCAAATTTAACAGTTTTGAAAAGCAGTATAAATAAGTCCTTGCCAGGACTTGAGAAAGGAGTACTTAAATGCTTCTGCTGCTCGCAGTATTGAACGAATTGAAGCCCCTTAATCACTTGTTATACTCTCTCAACATAAGATGCTGAGATAATATTACGAGAATTTTGTTCACATAACGGTTGTTTGTATGTCATAAAACTAGAAGAGTTAGATATAGGGTTATATATATCAAAATCATCAGGGTGACGAGACGAGACAAAATCCGAATGTCTGTCTGTCCGCCCGTGCAACGGATAACTTGAGTACAAATTGAGATAACTTGACGAAACTTGGTACACATGTTCCTTGGGACCGTAAAAGTGTGTTAACTCATTAACGAAAAACATTAGAAATACTCTATTTTACAGAAGAAATAGCAACATGGAAAATGGGCGTGGCATCGCCCACTTATGGGTCAAAATCCATATCTCAGGAACTACTTGACCGATTTCAATGAAATTCGGTATATAATATTTTCTTGACACCGTGTTGACACGTGTGGAAAATGGATGAAATCGGTTCACAACCACAACAACTTCCCATATAACTCAAATTTGAATTCCATCCAATTCCTTTACTTTATAATATGTATTTACATAAGGAACCAATGAAGGTAGCGGAATAAAACTTTACACAATATAATACTGTATACAATCTGTGGCATCACTTGTGAAAAAATTGTGTTAACTCATTAACGAAAAACATTAGAAATACTCTATTTTACAGAAGAAATAGCAACATGGAAAATAGGCGTGGCATCGCCCACTTATGGGTCAAAATCCATATCTCAGGAACTACTTGACCGATTTCAATGAAATTCGGTATATAATATTTTCTTGACACCGTGTTGACACGTGTGGAAAATGGATGAAATCGGTTCACAACCACAACAACTTCCCATATAACTCAAATTTGAATTCCATCCAATTCCTTTACTTTATAATATTTACATAAGGAACCAATGAAGGTAGCGGAATAAAACTTTACACAATATAATACTGTATACAATCTGTGGCATCACTTGTGAAAAAATTTTCGAAATCGGACTACAACTTTTCAATGCCCAGGATATCGAATATGAAGAATGTCTTAATTTAATTCAGAGGAAATCTTTTTCATCTAATAGTGTGTCTCTGTACCAGAAATGGTTAAAATCGGGCCATAACTTCCCCTAGCTCTCATATACCTAATTATAGGATTTTCAAAAATACGATTGTTTTAAATTTAAATCGGTTAATATGTGGAATATCTTAGCCAAATTAAATGAGCATATAATCTGAGATATAATGTACGTAGGTGGTGAAAATTAGTGAAATCGGTTCAGGAATTACCTCAGCTCTCATATACTATATATGACGATTTTCGTTTTTCTGTTGGACTTTAGCCGAAAATTGTGTGTTATCTTAATAAAAATATAGCAATAAATTGCGAGATTATAAAATGTTCGCACCCGAACTTAGCCTTTTCTTACTTGTTTTAAGACCATTTCATCGATCCATAATGGGATCTTATAAAAAGCTCTAATCGACATAACACTTGTCGAATAAAAACTCGAACCCTTGGAAAGCTCATCTCCCATCACCTTCTTTCTCTGATTAGAGATGAAAACTCAGCGAGTTTTGTTATATAATTATATTTAAACTGATCCCTCTCGCTTTAGTACATATAAATTGCAAATTTATTTCGCGACAGAGATTTACAGAGTTATATCTATCGAAATATTTGTAATATTTTTGTAAATTTTGCATTTTGATGACTCATTGGCATCAATTTCAGTTTTGCGCTGATGAAAATCACCAGCTGAATCATAGCACGCAGCAACACACCCATTTTGCTATTGGATTTGAAGCTATTATTATTGTTTGCATTTTGAGTAATTCATTTAAATATTTTTTGTTTTTGCAATTTCCAATTTCATAATTTTTTTTGCAAACCATGGGGTGTGCATTCATTAACAACTTCACTAATATTTCCAACTATTTATCCATTACACATTTGCATTTGCTGCTTTGGATTGTTTGGATTTCAAAATACGTGAGTAAATATGGTGTGTTTGTATGTCCATGCGATGGCCTGCATTGTTGAACTGACAATTGTAAACGAGTCGTATCACCCATTTCAGCATTAGCATACAATACTACTAGATCGTAAACAAACGACAAAAACGCATTTGAACACACACACTACACACCTACATATGTACATATGTATGTATATAGGTTTACAGCTATGCATCTATCAATTTCAATTCAGACACAATTGAAAATGCGGGCAACCGCACATTGACCGCAGCCCTAACTGGGCGTTTGTGTGACAAGGGAAATCGGGGAAATAGTGGCAGCAATGAAAACGAAAAGAACTACACAAATTCCCCCACTGTGATGAATCGTGCAAAAATTATGCACATACAAACATACATATGTGTGTGTGTGTGTGTGTGAAATGTTAGCGAAACTAACCGCAGCGTCAATTTCACTTATGCAGAGATACCACTGCAAATTGTTGTTTTATATGAGAGAGTGTGTGTGCATAGGTATGTATGTATCTTCTGAATTGGACAGTCAAATGAAAACACTCAATTCAAAATAGATCTTTGCTTTTGTATTAAATAACTGTATTTCGACAATTGAGGCGGAAATTCTGCATAAAATGGAATATTACTTAGATACACGGATAGATTATTATTCCATTATATTAACAATATGGATCCAGATTATAGTGAGAACTTAATTGCTTAGGGGATTCCGTGATTCTTCCATTCGATGAGTTTTGATCAGAAATACACCGATTCCGTTCTTCATACATATGTAGACCCGACTTTCGTGAGATTAGATGATAGGTAATCTGAGATGTTTTGTAAGTTCTCATGCAGTCTCTGAAAGAGATACATTTACAATTTTCTATTTTGGTGCAAGTCCTTCGATAACGAATACGATGACTAACCGTGGTTCATATTTATTACAGTTATATAATCTGCCCTGTTTTCTCCTCATACTATCGCAACTGTTTTAACGCGGAAATTAAGCCTCAACTGAATTATCGTAGTTCAACAAAACAGTCTATAATTTTTATACTCTCGCAAGAAATGTTGCTAAAGAGAGTATAATAGTTTTGTTCACATAACGGTTGTTTGTAACACCCAAAACTAAACGAGTTAGATATAGGGTTATATATACAAAAGTGATCAGGGTGAAGAGTGGAGTTCAAATCCGAATGTCTGTCTGTCCGTCCGTCCGTCCGTCTGTGCAAGCTGTAACTTGAGTAAAAATTAAGATATCTTGATGAAACTTGGCACACTTATTTCTTGACACCATATGAAGGTTGCTGAGCAAAATTGGACCACTGCCACGCCCACAAAATGGCGAAAACCGAAAACACATAAAGTACCATAACTAAGCCATAAATAAAGCTATGGAAATAAAATTTGGTATGAAAGATCGCACTATGAAGGGGCATATGTGGATGTAATTTTTTTGGGGAGGTGGAGCTATATAAACCAAACTTTCAGCAGTCGTTTGTTTTAGCCACTTCCTAATACAGTTCAAAAATGAAAGAACTCGGATCATAACCACGCCCACCTCCCATACAAAGGTTAGGTTGAAAACTACTAAAAGTGGGTTAACTCATTAATGAAAAACGTCAGAAACACTAAATTTCACATAAGAAATAGAAGATGGAAGCTGCACTCAGATTTTTTTACAGAATGTAAAATGGGCGTGGCGTCGCCCACTTATGGGTCAAAAACCATATCTCAGGAACTACTCAACCGATTTCAATGAAACTTGGTTTGTAATAGTTTCCTTACCTCCCAATAATATGTTGTGAAGATTGGCCAAATCGCTTCACAACCACGCCTACTTCCTCTATACCAGAACTTTGAAGCCGATCTGAATCGTTTACTTTACAATATATAAAGTAAGCACTAGTGAAGAATTCGGTGCAGAACTTTGCACAAATACTATGTTTATAGTGTGGCAGCCCCATTCTAAAAATCGCCGAAATCGGACCATAGGTTTTTAAGGCCCCATATATCGAACACGAGGACCTCGGTGCTTCTAACCTAATATTAGGGTTTCCAACTTTCAATGGACTTTATACAATATATATGACGAATATGTGGGTAAAATTGTGTATTGTGTGTGATTGGTGTTGCAACCGTTTAGCCGGTTATAGTGTATTATATAATATAAATAAAGTTAAATAAATAAATTGCGAGAGTATAAAATTTTCGGTTACACCCGAACTTAGTCCTTCCTTATTTGTTTTTAAATCGTTTTCGAAAATATTAATATTCTTAGAAAAGTGGGTTGATCTATAAATACCGAATTTATTCGAAAATCCACAATAAAACAGTCTAATATTATGTTCTCAGAGACACTATCCCCCGAGGTTTAGGCTGTTGAGACGTTTAACTCACTAAACCGCTGAATTTAACGAGATTTCGCCACACAAAAATGGCACTTCATAATCACTTCACCGAAGTGATTTGAAGCTGAATTTAATTTGAAGCGTTTAAATGTAAAATTTTAATGTCATCTGTTTAAATTGTTTTCGGTAGATATTTTCCAGGAAGCAATAGATATGATCAATTATCTATAACTGTATTGTCTATTGATTATATTGTCTATGGTCCCTGTTTTCAATACTCATTTGATTTGGTAATTATTAATTGGTGGTCTTTAAAACTCTCTTAGCAGATTATGATGTCTTCCAAGCAAACATATAATGAATATATGTAGGTATATATTTGTAGACCCAAAATGTGACCATTAAATAGAAACATCTTAAACAGTTTAAGTGTATTTAAATAAAAATTGCACTCTACCAGCAGTAGAATTATGACAGCGTCATGTGACTTGAGTCTATCGGTCAGCTAGAGCATACTAGACAACTAAATAAGTCAACTACTGATTACAAGAACACTTCGCTCAGTCTAGTCAATAAAGCCCATTGTATAAATTATATGAAACGGAACGAGGGCAGATAGATTATGACTCCGTAGCTACTTTGCCACAAGTGTTTTTTGTTGCTATATCTTACGTCTCTCCATAAGTGTTTTTGTTGTTATAAATATTTTATGTCTTGGTTTCTTTTTTCGCATACACTTTGAATGACAATTCGCTCGCCAAATTGACATATCAAAATAATTGTGTCATTTTAATTGACGCATTTACATTTTATTGATGGTGTCGCAGAGCATTGATTACAGTATTTTTATACACAATTGATGGCGGACTTCATATTAAGTATATAAGAAATGATGAAGAACGCTTGTAGTGGGGTAGTTGGAGACGGAGAAACTATTTAGTTGGTCAATATGGAAAATTCTGAGATTTAAATAGTTAAGAGGTTGGTACAATTATTAAGAAAGTGGTCCTAAATATTATTATTATACTAGAGAAACAAGTACAAAAGTTGAGTTCAAAATATAGGTCGCTTGAAAAGGGCACAACAAAGAGTTATATATACTTTATAGTAGTGACATCATTAACATTTTCATATGTATTTCATTCTCTTTATTTACAAAAGTAAAAACAATTGCTCGGAAAAAATCAATTAACATTAATTACCTGTGTAATATCCATTTGAATGCACAAACATCAAACGCCATCACACTCCGCCTATCAAAGCCAATTAATGTTTAATGAAAAAGGTTGAAATAAAAGTAATACTAATTATATGAAAAAAATAAAGCGCAATGAAAGTTGTGTGGAAATTAACTTGAAATTGTAAATTATATGGTGGAAAAATTGTTTCACTTAAAATTTAAATGTTCACGTTAATTGCACAAAGATTACATGTTATATTTCCTAAGAGAAACATGATAAAAATGATTCTGGGATGTCCTTTTGTCCTTTGC
This sequence comes from Zeugodacus tau, assembly GCA_031772095.1. Lineage (NCBI taxonomy): Eukaryota > Metazoa > Arthropoda > Insecta > Diptera > Tephritidae > Zeugodacus > Zeugodacus tau. The sequence goes on along the minus strand of CM062652.1, from coordinate 72,651,866 downwards.
AATGAAAGTTATGTGAAAATTAACTTGGAATTTAAATAAAATGCTGGAAAAATTATTTCACTTAAATGAGCATTTCAGATTTAAATGTTCACGTTAATTGTACAAAGATTACAAATTTCCTAAGAGCAAAAAAAATGATACAGGGATATCCTTTGACTAACCTCACTTACTTGTATACTTGGATTTACGTTATAAGAAATTAGCAGTATCATATTACGACCGACATATCTCAGAGAGAGAATTTTTGTAAAAATGTGACCAGGATCAGTAAGTAAATTAGATTTCCCCATTCCTGATTCCCATTTGGTTTGATTTTATACATTTTACTACTGTTTCAAGTGCCAAGAGTAAATACCGCTTGCACGGTAGGTGAAGATAAGATAGGCATCCATATCGATGAAGAACTTCTCTGTTAGTCGTTTAATCTGCTGTCAAGCCAAAGTAACTTCATACAATCGATTAAGCCTCTTGAAATCGGCACGGATTTCCTCATGAAGCCCGATGCATTAAATACGGTATCGATGAAGAGCATCACTCTCCATCATTAGAAACCGTCTCTTAAATATTTGATTAACTTATATAAAATCGATTAATTCTCATGAAATGGGCATTGATGACAACATCCGATGAGACCACTCTTGGGGGTTTCGAAAGAAAGGTTCTGTGCAAGATGTATGGTAATTTTATCATTGGCAACAGCGAATATCGCAGACGATGGAATGATAAGCTGTACGATTTATACGACGACATTGACATAGTTCAGCGAATAAAAAGACAGCGGCTACGCTGGCTAGGTCATGTTGTACGAATGGATGAAAACACTCCAGCTCTGAAAGTGTTCGATGCACTACCCGCTGGAGGAAGCCGCGGAAGAGGACGACCTCCACTCCGATGAAAAGACCAAGTGGAAAGTGACCTGGCTTCACTTCGTGTTTCCAGTTGGTGGCAAAAAGCAAAAAGGAGGAATGAGTGGCGCGCTCTGGTGGAGTATCTTAAGATTGTGATTTACTAAATGTCTGTTTGGTGCCTATCTTTGAAGTCATATATATTCTTCTTTTGCCATTTACAGTTCAAAAGCAAAGAAGATTAGTAGATTTTCGAGCTGGTATCATCCAAAAAGGTGGACCAAAAATTGAGAATCGCTTTCAAAGTCAGAGTTCCCTCAGATCGCCGATGCGTTTAAGGGATGTTTATGCTGCAAATTTTCACTTTAGTAGGGCAAAGTTCAAAACCCGAAGGCTATTAACAAGATTTTCCACAGAAAAATGTACTTCAACATTAACTCGCTTAATAGCAAATCTCGGTTGTTCATCATGATCAGATCAACCAGAGCACACAAAATTTCGCCGCACACTTCTCCATAAGTATTATCATTATACGTATAAATATGTATATGCATATCTTCCTAAGTACCATAAACACATCTAATGTCATTGTAATACATCCCATATTTGTTTATTTACTTTGTTTATCTTGCACTTTACATAATTCTACGCATTGTTGTTGCAGGCATTTATTTTAGCCAACGCTGGCGGTATTTGTGCAAGCTCCACACGTTTTCAAAATTTGTTTATACTCCAAGTCGCCGGGAGCAGCGCCACGCATATTACGAGTATTATCCACACCGAGCTCAATGAGTGCGTAAATGAGTGAATGAGTACACACTTACACACCCACGCGGTAATTGGTATTCGGTATGAATGAATGGCAGTTTGACTGCCACTACTTCTATTGACAACCTGCCGAATTGACGTTTGCATTGGCCACTCCATTCATTGTTTGCTTAACTGCTTATTGTTCCTGGCTGGTTTGATGTGTGAGTGTGTATGCTACTAGTATTTACTCAAATGCGCTGGACTGCTTGTGTATAAACACACACATACAGAGACACACGTATTTGGGCAGCAAGTATCATTTCATTGTAGTTATCTATATGTTTGTTTGCTTATTACAACAATGGCTAGTAATTAAACATTGTCTACTTGTATGAATTAAATATATATGTATTTGCAGAGAAGTGCCTACATAAGTAAATGTGTACACACGAGTAGTATCTTGCGCTGAAACACGTTTGTTGCGCATCAATACAGGAGCCAAGGCAAAAGCAAATACTATTAGACAAACAAACAAGCAAACCTATCGTCAAGCTGTGTATAATTATAAATGAGTATGTATTTAGTTATTTTTTTTTTTTGCATTATGCAAATATTATACTCGTAATATGCCTGCAAACACCTCCATTTCACCCAACGCCGCTTATCAGCGCTGCATTTGTGGTTTGCCAATTTCGCTTTTCGATTATTTGCTTTTCATTACCCGTTCGGTTATTATCTACCTCAACCATTTTTTTGCTAGTAAGTAACTATGTATATCTATATGCTTGTATATATAATCCTTTTTGTTTAACAAAAAAATGTTAAATGGATTTTTTTGTTCGCTTGCTTGCTTTTCAGCGCCAGAAGTAAGTAATTACTTTCATCAATAATTTTAATTAATCAACAAATATACACATACTAGTGGAGTGATTTAATCATCAAACATTGTCAACGCCATCGTTGTATAGTTTTTTACAATTTTGCTAAAAAAAAGTTAATTAAATTCTTTTTTTCAAATATTTTTTTTTTAATATTGTAATTTTTACAGCAAAAAGTTTTAGTATGCCTGATAAATTATTTAGTAAATTGGAGAGCGTACCTGCGCATATTTTTTATTGTATTTAAATTTCAAAACTTCAAAAGAGGAATTAAAAATAGTTAGAGAGTTTTCTATATATCAACAAGTAAGGAAGGGCTATGTTTGGGTGTAACCGAACCTTTTATACTCTCGCAATTTATTTATTTAATTTTATTAATAAAATAACAATTTGACCCACATATTCGTCATATATATAGTATAAAGTCCATTGGAATTTGGGAACCCATTATATATTAGGTATATGGGAGTTAGGTGAAGTTAGGTGAAGTTATGACCCGATTTCACGTATTTTAAGCACGGAGACATAGCAGAAAAAGGAAGTTATTCCCTCTGAATTACTTCGAAATATCTGAGAGACTTATCTATATTTTCGTTTAAAAAAAATAGAAGCACTGAGGTACTCATGTTCGATGTATGGGGCCTTGAAAGCTTATGGTCCGATGACTCTTAGAACAGCGAAGCCACACTATAAGTGCAGTATTTATGCAAAGTTCTGTTCCGATATGTTCATTAGTGCCTACTTTATATTATGTAAAGTAAACGATTCAGATGGACTTCAAAGATCTGGTATATAGGAATTAGGCGTGGTTGTGAACTGATTTGACCTAATTTCACATCATATCATTGGGATACACGGAAAATATCACAAATCAAATTGATATTGGTCGAATAGTTTCGGAGAGATGGTTTTTGACCCATAAGTGGGCGAAGCCACACCCATTTAAAATTTTATATACCAATTTGAGTGCAGCTCTTCCGTACCTTCTTTATAATGAAATTTAAGGTATCTAGTGTTTTCCCTTGCTGAATTAAAGCATTTTTAGTAGTTTTCAACATAAGCTTTGTATGGGAGGAGGGCGTGGTAATAATCCGATTTCCTCCATTTTTTGACTGTATAAGGTAGTACCTAAAAGAAACGATGATCCTTTGTATCAAATTTCATAGCTTAATTTATGGCTTAGTTATAACTCTTTATAGGTTTTCAGTTATCGCCATTTTATGGGCATGGCAGTGGTCCGATTCCACCCATCTTCGAACTTTAACTTCTTATGGTGCAAAGAAATATGTATACCAATATTTCATTAAGATAGGACGGACAGACAGACATCCGGATTTGAACTTTACTAGTCACCCTGATCATGTTGATATATGTAAACCTATATCTAAATCGTTCAGTTTTCTCAGGTATTCTTTGCACCTAAAACAAATAATACCTCCAATATATAAACCTACGAACTACGAACTCATCTAAACGTCACAATTTTGAAATTTATACTGTAAATTTCTTTTTCTCTTTCCGCAATAGATTTCGGAATTCTTACGCTTACCATATATTAACGGGGGGTACTAAAGAGCTCGATACTAGAAAACTATAATGCTGATACCATGGAAAATTTTCCCGAAGAAATAAAAAAATAATGTTGCTAAATTAGAGAACAATTTCACATTGAAAAGTTCTTGGAAATCAGGACCCTCTAGCTGAGCTGAGACTTTCACTAGTTAGTTAAATCGCCTTCAAAAAAGCTTCCTCTTTCTTTCGACTGAAACTCGAACAGTGGCGAATCCACGATTTTTTTTAATAATTCTACTTGAGAATTATAGATCATGTTACTAAACTGACGAATACAAACAAAAAGCTTTCGGATAAGCAAAGACCTTTTTCAACTACAATACGAACAGAGCGGATCTAAGCGTTTTTGAATAATTCTGTTCGAGGATTAATAGATGCTTATAGAACGAAAAGCTTACGAGGAATTGAAGGAGAATATATGCATATATTCCAAAAAATCGTATATTTTTCATTACAGCTAAACCAAAATTAAGTATACTATTTATCATTACTAAAAAAAGATAATAAAGATGCTCACATCTTCGAGTTATTTCCTGTTTCGGCAAATGATTTCATAAATACACCAAAATCGCTCGCAGCAATTAATTATCTAAAGACGCTACTGACCCAATTCAAAACGCAAACAATTCCACAACCAAAGTACTTCTGATTCATTCAATGAACGCAATAAAAAAATCTTAATGATTTATTATTATTAGATTTCTTAATATGAGCACCATATGAATACAGTCATTAGAGGCAATATCAGCAAACAAAATAATAAAACAATTACGGTAGCAACAACAAAGCTGATGCGCTATTAAGCAAATAAGTGAATTAAAAGTGAACATAAAGTATTTAAGTCAATTAAAAAACGAAATTAAATCATTTAAATTATAGCAGCAAAGTAGCAAAAACATGTACAATAGTATGTTTGTATGAAGCTGAGCCATTATTCAAATTTCGATGAACTCAATATTAGTAAATAAATGTGCCGTAAAATTTGTTTATTGAGCTTTTGCAACTATAATCGCATAAAAGTAAAATTAATAGCTGGCAAATAAGCAGAATTCGATTTGATAAATTGATTTAAAAAATTTGAATATTTTTCTTTCATATAACTTCAAAATAATCAGATTGCAATTGAAGATGATTTTTTCATAACTGAAACTGTGGCATGTAGTGGTCTTTAGAACACCTTAGTTTAACGAATGCCCTCTTAGATATTCGAAGAACTCGTTAGCGCTTCAAGATTTTAATATAAATCTTGAGTAATGCTCGAAATATAACTGCAAACCAGAATAAATCGGGTAATATTTCTTCTTAAATTAAATTTAATCCAGAAGCAAAGCCTTCACTAAAGTTCAATAGTGAAGAGGAATCTTCTCGAAGCATTTAATTAAGTGTTGCTGATCAATCAATACGTTATATGAAGTAAATTGCTGATCAAGTATGAAATTATATTAAAATCTAGCACTCAAAGAAGCCTGAGCCAGGCAGCATAGGTCAAATCGTTAGTGAACTCATAGTTATAATATTCATAGAAAGTGTAATCTTTGGCAGTTAAACAAAGGCGCGCTTATGAAGCACCAACTATAATATTATATGTTATCAACCATTCTCGGGCACTGTAGGCCATAGTACTTTACACTTTAATCCCCAGCAAGCTACAAAGCTAAATTAAGTGCGTGAATATGAGCTGATAACCTCAGCACCTTCGAGACAAGTGACAAGCAGCTGGAGCGCGAGTCAGATGAGTTTATATTTAGAGATCTGACTATACAACTGTCATAAATGATACGCTGTACTGTCAGTTTGCTTCAACCGCTCGCTATCACTAGTTGTTTTTAGAAAAAAAATTTAAAAAAAAAAAATTATCTTCTCTCATTAAGCAGTACACAACTTGCTGTCCATCACTACAACAGCGAGCACTTGTCAGCAACTTGTTGACTACTTCATTTACAATAAATAAATAACGAACTACATGCGCTATTTTCATAATTTTTTCAATTTTTTTTTAATGACTATTTTTACTTTCAACGCTGCTGCTGCAAATAAAAAGTGCCATTAACTGTAATTACTTATTCAATGCGTTTTAATGAAGCCGGCGCTGCACCACTTGCGGACTTCGTATCTTAAAGTGCATTCTCCTCCTGTTTTTCACTATCACTCAGCAGCCGCCTAAAAGCCTTGTAGCAAACGCACAGTAGGCGCCAAGACCGCTATCATGGGTTGTCTTCAGTCCAGGCGCGCATATCAGTGGCTGCTGCTAATGGTCCACTGCGGCTCATAACTTCAGCGAAACCATAAATTAAGCGTAAGTCGATACGTTGTTTATTACTTAAGCAACTATTTATAAGTAAAATTGTAATAATAATCATAATCAGTAAGAAGCTGCGCTTCTCATTATTTTATCGGGTTGTTGTATGAGTTTTTGTTGTTCTAGAATGCACTTTGCATATTCGAGCGTTGGCTAATGGCTGCTAATAGAAATTTGTGGAACGTTACCAATCATAAATAAATAATTAGTCGCAAGTTCCATTAATAGCGAGTATATAAGAACAGTGCTTCCGATTTGCAGTTAGTAATAATAGCATATATTTTTAATGAGCTTTAGGAGCTTTTAGGTTCGGTTTTAATTAACTCTTTTTATCGGCTAAACTGTAACAGTGAGTGAAAATTGCCTCGTTTGTTTCTTCCGATAAAAAAAGTTAGTGGATTTTTAGATTCGGCAGAGCTTTAAGAAGTATATTAGCTCAGATGACATTTTTCATTCTCCCATATGTGACCCAACAACTTCCCAGAAAAATTGTGTACTCACTATCAGCATGCAAAAGTTGAGCTTTTCGGTTCGGTTCTCCTAAGACTTCTTTGTGTCGACTATTTTCAAGCGATGCTTGAGAGGCTGCCGCTTTCAATTTTTATAAGTATAATCCATAATACTCGAGTAATAGTGAGGTTTTCCGGAGAACATCAAAAAGTTTCTTTCGAGATCTCAAAAGTTTGGTCTCAATATCACTCAAAACCAAAGCCGGCATAAATGTAGCAGAAGTGGGGTCATAGGTGAAGAGAGAATCACAAAAGCTCTACAAACCTGCATGAAACATTAACGAAGCCATAAAAGAAAGGCAGGAGGACGAAAAAACATGTTTTTCCATCCATACTTAACCAAAATAGAGTACCAGAAGAATAAGTGCTTTACTAGGAAATAGTATTTTTATCTCCACACTTAATTAAGTTGTTAAGTTGCACACTTTCCGCTCAAAGCTTTTTTTCTTCTTTTGTTGTAATATATTCTAACAAATTATAAATGAATGAAGTCAATATGTAGAGTCATCTATACACACTGGCACACGATATAATATTAGCCACTAAATCTTGACAAATGACAAACTTCCCGCCTCGAAATATCAATGACTGCAAATTAATTTAATTTCGAGAAACAAGCTGAAAACAGCTACATGAAAAACAAAAACAAAAGCAAATACAAACACACGAAATGCTAAATTTAGTAATAAAATGCTTTTGAGAAAACAAAAAAAAATCTATTTTTAATGCTTTCCGTCTAATAAAGGGTGATTTTTTAAGAGCTTGATAACTTTTTTTAAAAAAAAAACGCATAAAATTTGCAAAATCTCATCGGTTCTTTATTTGAAACGTTAGATTGGTTCATGACATTTACTTTTTGAAGATAATTTCATTTAAATGTTGACCGCGGCTGCGTCTTAGGTGGTCCATTCGGAAAGTCCAATTTTGGGCAACTTTTTCGAGCATTTCGGCCGGAATAGCCCGAATTTCTTCGGAAATGTTGTCTTCCAAAGCTGGAATAGTTGCTGGCTTATTTCTGTAGACTTTAGACTTGACGTAGCCCCACAAAAAATAGTCTAAAGGCGTTAAATCGCATGATCTTGGTGGCCAACTTACGGGTCCATTTCTTGAGATGAATTGTTCTCCGAAGTTTTCCCTCAAAATGGCCATAGAATCGCGAGCTGTGTGGCATGTAGCGCCATCTTGTTGAAACCACATGTCAACCAAGTTCAGTTCTTCCATTTTTGGCAACAAAAAGTTTGTTAGTATCGAACGATAGCGATCGCCATTCACCGTAACGTTGCGTCCAACAGCATCTTTGAAAAAATACGGTCCAATGATTCCACCAGCGTACAAACCACACCAAACAGTGCATTTTTCGGGATGCATGGGCAGTTCTTGAACGGCTTCTGGTTGCTCTTCACCCCAAATGCGGCAATTTTGCTTATTTACGTAGCCATTCAACCAGAAATGAGCCTCATCGCTGAACAAAATTTGTCGATAAAAAATTTTCGAACCGAACACTGATTTTGGTAATAAAATTCAATGATTTGCAAGCGTTGCTCGTTAGTAAGTCTATTCATGATGAAATGTCAAAGCATACTGAGCATCTTTCTCTTTGACACCATGTCTGAAATCCCACGTGATCTGTCAAATACTAATGCATGAAAATCCTAACCTCAAAAAAATCACCCGTTACTAAGCGTCTTGAAAATTGTAACCAAATATTTGTTTTTTCCCACTTTGCTTTTCAGCCATTTAAGGCACCACAACAACAGCGAGCGTCAATACTGTTTGTGGCTTATCGCCGAATGACAGATTGGCCGCATTAGGCACAGACACATTCCGGTACCGTTGCAGTCATGACAGTTAAGGCGTCGCTTGCAACTGCTGCTTGCTTTCGTAATGCCACGTTGACAGATCGGCCTATGCCGGTCGCAACTCAATTTCCTTAACTACAAAATGCTAATACTGGTAATTTGCATTTACGCATTTTCATTTCACGATTAATACGGTCCGCGCCTTATTTTTCTTGGCTTTAATATATATTTTTTTATGGTTTTCTTCATTTTTTCTAACAACAATGAGATATTATAATGCCGTACAAATTAAAATTGTACGCACTTGAATTCTTAGTTGTTTTTGTTATCACTTCTTTCTTTTTTTTTTGTTATTCTTCGTTACCTTGTTATTTATGCTATTTTTATTTAATTTCTTTTATTTATTTTCCGTGGCAGCTTCGTAGCCTCCGGCATTGATTACAGGTAAGTGTAGCTGCTTTGTCAGTTTGAACTTTTTTCTCAGCTTTGCTACTGCTTTTGCCACATTTTATTGTTGTTGTTTCGCAAGAGAAATTAATGAAATCTGGTATCATATCGCATTATTCTTAATTACTTTAACGCGACTGCTGCTGTTGGCGATGGCGAGAAGTCAGCACTCAGTCTCTGTGTCGTCAGTTGTTTCTCGGTTGGCTTCGATTTTGTTTTTGTGTTTAGAACGTTTAGTTTTTTTTTGTTTTTTTCTCCGACCATTACCACCATTGTATTTGTTATTGTCAACTTGGCAACACTGCGCACTTTGTCTTTAGGTCACCTGTTTTGGTGTTGGCTAGCTGCCACACTCCCGCCACCACAAGCAGCTTTCATACTATAAACTGTGAGATGCTAAGTATTTAAAGAATATAGGTAGAGAGATGAGGCGTGCGAGACGCTGAGGTTGGAGTATGTCCGACGATGGAATACTGACGACAAATTACTTGACCAAAACAAAAACAAATAAGTAAACAATGTATGAATTTTCGGAAAGAGAAAAACAAGAAACAGAAAAACCAAAAAGCGATACTAAGAAGTAGTAGTATGGTGTTCTTCAAGTCGACCAAGCCCAAGCTAGTTGAACAAAATGAATAATGACTGTTAAAGCACTCCAGTAGAATTTTCGGAAATTAAAAACATTTAAAGTTAACTAGAAAACCGTTGTATAAGAATACTAAATCATTTCCGTACTATCGGTGTAGAATATTGTATAGTCGAGTTATCAGATGTTAATCAAAAGTCACACAAGAATTTAGGAAGTATAAATTAAACCGCAAGTAGTGACTAAATGAGGAATAAGAAAATCTTTAAGTTGATTTGGTACTTCATAAGCTTAGTTCTCTGTCATACTTTTTCTTTCACTCTATCTCTCTCTATCTCATTTTCTCTTTCTCTCTCACTGGCTAAGTGTGATTGGCTCGGATGATTCTTTGAATCCTTAGAAACACTTACTTCATTAGACCCACTAAGTTTAATTATGATTTTCTTTCCTGGACATATTTAATTTTTATTAAGAAAAGTTTTTATAGAATATAGTTCACTAGAGGTTGCTGTGTGCGAGTTATTCAGGAAACACATTACGTATTAAGGTCCTACAGACACCAAAATCTGGGAGATTACTATAAAGAACTACTGAAGTTGAGTTAGTTAGGTGTATGAAAAGGGTTCGAAAACTTTCCACAGACCTGACCATATATGCGGTCACTAATCAAAATTCTCTTATAAAACTCATCAACTGTTCGAAGATGGTTACAGATTGGGGGTGACAAATAAGTATACCCTACATATCTTTCAAAACAAAGAGATAATAAGAGTGAAAGTTATACATTTTTGTCTCAAAAAGAAAAACCAACAAAATAACACTTAATCAATTGCAATCAGATTTTCGCTTACAACAATATACAGCTATTGGTAGCTTCTATTCATTACACTATTTTAATTATTTTTTTTCAAGTTTTCAAGTATATACAACAACAACATATGACAACAGCTTCTTCAGTTTTGAGAGATTTCATTTCATTCAGCAATTTTTCACTTACCAAATTCGCATGAATGGGCGTAATCAGCAGCTGAGGTGCTGGAAAAAGAAACAAAATTTAAAAATAAAAATAAATTAAAGAAGAATACAAAAAATAAATAAATAAAAAAAAATTCCAAATTAAATATTTTTGTGTAAAGACTGGGTTTGTTCGTATATATGTATGTATGTATTTTGGGGGTTTCCGCAACTCACTTTCTTCACAATACGATTGAACCATCCTCTGTAGTTAGCTTTCTAATTTTTCACATGCACCTCGACTAATTTCGCAGATGCCTCGCGTAATTGAAGTGTGAGGTCACTTAACTGTGATCAATTCCGGTTTATATAGTTACATATATGTATATGCGATTGTTATCAATTTGATTTGGGATGCCATTCACTACTTACGCGCTGTTAAGAAGAGAATATGGTCTTTCTACTGTGGGAATTTCGCAAATGTTTTGCTGAAAGCTGTGAAAGTTGCTTAATTTAATTATTGTAAATTTCTTCGTGAGAGTCTCTTTGTGTAAGTAACAAATATGTGTGATTACCTGCCCATTTGATTTTAGCGCTGCTCTTAACTCTTTTGCTACATTTAAAAGGTGCTTTTAGGAGACTCACATAAATGTCAATAAAAAGCAGCAATTTCAAGTGGAAATATTCTCTTATCAACAAAAATAAAAGAGCAAACAAATGTGAAATATGCGCTATTCCACCAAATGACAAGAAATAAAAATTTTTATTGCCAAAAAAAGAGCACTCCACATATTTGCTAAACAATATGCACCATTTGAAATTTAAGTAGCCATAATATGCTGCCAAATTTAACGGTAAACAAAAGAAAATAGTCAAGCGCAAATTACAGTTAAAATGATATGCGAAAATGACAAACGAACAACTCATTTCGGGTTGACAGGTATTGGTTGGCGAAATGGCAAGGCAATCAAATTTATTTTACGAGCATATCAACGTGAGAATATGATTGTAAAACAAAACCCGAAAAAAACAATGAAAATGGCGATGAAATGATGAAAATTTTAGCGTTTATTGACAATTATATAATATCGCGATTGACATAAGCGATGATCAAAAGGAAACAGAAATGCGCAGAAGGCGACGGAAATGGCGCATAAAGGGTTAGCATATTGGTGGCATAAATGCATGTATTGGTATATGTGTTTGCATTGCATGTGGGCGAGCTTGATGTTGGCTTTGGTGTGCCCAATTGTGCAGAAATTTTATCTCAAAATTTAAAATTTTTATTAGCAAATAATAACGGACTAAACTCGTTGACAGTGATGACAATAGTCACATAAAATATAAGAGGTTATGTATTCATATGCGTGTAAAATAAAATAAAATATAAAATAATAAAAAAAAAAAAAATAAAATAAAATAAAATAAAATAAAATAAAATAAAATAAAATAAAATAAAATAAAATAAAATAAAATAAAATAAAATAAAATAAAATAAAATAAAATAATATAAAATAAAATAAAATCAAATAAAATAAAATAAAATAAATAAAATAAAACACAATAAAATAAATAAAATAAAACACAATAAAATAAAATAAAATAAAATAAAAAAAATAAAATGAAAAAATAAAATAAAATAAAATAAAATAAAATAAAATAAAATAAAATAAAATAAAATAAAATAAAATAAAATAAAATAAAATAAAATAAAATAAAATAAAATAAAATAAAATAAAATAAAATAAAATAAAATAAAATAAAATAAAATAAAATAAAATAAAATAAAATAAAATGAATGAATGATAACAGAACTGTAATTTCTAATAATTTTTATTATTTTTACTTCAAAGTAGACAAATAGCATTTATAATGCAAATTTATTTCCAAAACTAGTTTTTAATGCAAAAATGCAAACAGGTCAATAAAAAAGACACAAGAGTATACAAAACCAAAAATATTTATGAAAATGAAATTAATTTACATATAAACAAAAACATGCTATGCGCTACCACAGTAGCTGGCATACTACTGTTGTACGCAAAATGTGACTGATTATATAATGCATAAATTATGAGGCAGGCACATATGTTATTATATTTACTAAAGTAATAAATTTGGTAGAAAAATTAATATTTTGCCATGAATTATAATAAATAATTCACGGATTTCTAGTTGTGCGTTTTTGTGAACATAAAAAGCAAATTTTTGTTGCACAGGGTTGCCAGTTGAAACTTTTCAATAAAAAGTGAAAAAAACTATACAGTCAATATTTAGCACCAAGGAAGAGTTATCTGCCACAGAATTGGGTCACAAAAATTTTTTTTTAATATTTCTACTATTTGTTGAATTCATAACAATTTCACTTAATTAAACATATCAATTTTTTGCACTTCAAACATTGTGTGCAAACCACTTACCGCGCATATTTCGCGTCAACTATTTTATTTCTTCAGTGTGATGAATAAAATTTTATTGCATTAAATAAATCAAATTGCACCGAGTTTTTATTATAGCAATTGCATGCATATTGCTGCTACAACAAAAGCAAAACAAGTTTATTAGAAATATGCGCTTTTGCAGCCACAATATTTGGCAATTTTTTCAAGCCTTTTCGGCACATAAATCGTATAACTGTTTGTTAGTGTAGAAGTGTGGCAAAAAATGAGCGCCATGCACTAGCATTAATATATTTGCATTCATGTATAGGTGTAGCTGTGTGCTAGTGTGCGATTTCATAAATAAGTAATCAGTTTATTCATTGCAAATTTATTTAATTGCATCATCATATTTAGTCGCATATTGTGCGCATGTGTCCATATGTGTGTATGTATATCTGTTTGTAATGGCAGTTTATGTTGGCATTGAAAGTAATTGGGAAAAACAATTCACCGAAATCGCATTATTTGCAGCAATGGTTGGCTTTTTTGGCGGCGCAGCTGCAGCTTTAATGCATTGAACGTGTCTAAACAAAAAGCGTTGATTGTCCTTTTTAAATATGAATATAATAGGAAATAATTCAACGATTTCATGCATTTTAAATAACTGCTGAATTATTATTTAAATTGTTATAATAAACAAAAACAATTTATTAGAGTATTTTTTTTATGAATTTAAAGTGTAACGGTTCGATTCTCTAGAGTCAGACACAAATATATTTTCACCAATGACTTTTTACATAACACCGCTTAATTGAGATGAATCCTAAGGGAGATACAATTTAATAAAAAATTATAGGAACTTTTCAAGAGATGTCCGAAAGGATTCTGAGATCTCAAATGTTATCATAGTTATCATATTACTGTAAAGGGGACATGGGATCATACTAAACCCGGTTTGGATTGTTCTTGTGACCGGGACACCGAGACTGTTATGGAAATTAAGGCAACTTTCTCCTTCCCCAGCAGAAAAGAATGGACCAACGATACAATCATAGATAGTACCAATGGTGAATTCTATATATACACTGACGAATCCGACGGATCAAAAGATGAAACAGGAACGGGAGCACTCTCTTATATATGTACACTGATGAATCCGACGGATCAAAAGGTGAAACAGGAACGGGAGCACGCTTCTTCTGTAAAAAACCACATACAGAAAGCAGCTTAAAACTAAACGACTACAACTCGGTATATCAAGCTGAGATTGTCGGACTAATTAAGTTCCCTTAAACTGTCACAGATCTTTCAGTTCTCTCGAACGCTGCCTAAAGCAAAGGATGCTAAGAACATCTCAGGTCCTGGAACATGTGCTACACGGGTCCTATCACAAAACTACTCAGGGGTAGTGTTGACACTGGACAGACCAAAAAACTTCTTAATTTAAGTAAAACAGAACTAAACTGTATCACAGGGGTTATCAAGGGGCACCTATCTGTAAGAGGCCACCTGGTATAGAAGATTCGGCAGAATGCAGGGCGTGCGCGGAAGATGACGTGACACTAGAGCATTGTGTCTGCGAATGCCCGGTCTTCTATCGGTTAAGAAGAGATACCTGCCATGGTTCCCATTACTCTAATCTAAGAGAAATTGGGCAGCTGGGATGGAAAAAACTCAGAGGCTTCGTTAAATCGACCGAGTTGTTCAGGTGATGCTTATCAGAGTACCTTCGGGGAGCGTAATGGGCCTAATAATGGCCTAAGCCGCGGCTCTCTTCGCCTCCCTTTTCAACCAACCAACCAATCATAATACTGGAGATCTAAGGTTATTAATAGAAACAGTTTGTTCGATCTTAACGAAATCTGTTCCTGCACAACGGTAACCACCTCTTTACATGACACGATCGAGCCCTAGATATGTGAGTCCCTCTCCCTTGGGTCCGACCCCAACAAAAAAGCTGGTTTACTGGATCATTGGATGATCTCGATGAGAATTTACTCACTCTTTCACTTCAAAAAGAATAACCATTACAACAACAACCTAAAATAAATAAGGCTTAAATTTTGGAAAATTATATGGATCTGTTTGAAGTATGATAGCTCACTTTATGTGAGTTTACAGAGAGAAAACACTAGTTTTCTAAAAACCCCGGAGAGAATGTTACACACTTGGTAATTAGCCTGCTGTTTTTTTTTTAAATTCTTACTTACTTACTTTTTCTAAGTACGATCATCTTGAAAAAAGTAATTTCTTTTATTTGCTGATTTTTGCTAATCTCTAATAATATCTATATATCTATATCTCTATGATCTAGTCAGGAATCACAATAGTAGTTTTTCACAGAGATGATTGAAGATGATTGAAAAAATATATGATCATCTTCTAAAAATGTGTCATACAAATCTATCGCTATAAATTAATGTAGTCTTCTTCTTCAATTTCCCTTTTTTTCTTCCACATTCTTCTAATTTGTAGCTCAACAGTTTCAGCTCTCCCACGAATTAGTCACAAATGTTTTTCTCAGCCAATAAAAAAATTTTATTGACTTATATTTCACCGTTATAGTTACTAGCATTTCTTTATTTTATATATTGTTTACATAGATATCGTTGTAAAACTCAATGAAAACTGATATATGAATCGATACGACACGGAAAAAGCGAGCTACGATTAATTAATTTTATGACATACATGATTTTTTCCGCTCTCCACTCTGCACTATCGCTCTCTCCTTCACATTCAAATGCATGAAATTTGCATAAGATGACTTCGAATAAAGGCATAAAGATTTTGTGGTTACAGCGCGCACAGATTTATGCATTCTAAATCTACGTGGAGAAAATAAAAGGCTATAAAACTAAATGCCGAACAAAACCGCTTAATAAATTTTCAATAAAAATACAATAAAACTGCCAGGTCATAAATTTGGATGACACGTGTTGAAGGTGAAGAGTTGACATCGCGGCACAAATGAGCTAGCTGCAACAACAAAAATGGTCGAAATATAAAGAAGGAAGATTTTCTTTTTTTACATTTCATTTAGTTTGAAGATTTTTATTGGCGATAAGTGGAAAATACAAATTACAGTTGACTAAAGGGTTATACAATTAATACCGACTGTCTGCAACAAAATGTAGCACATAAATATAAAGCGAGCAATGTGTGGATTAGTGAAAACATTTCAGATGGATTAGCATGCAGTGAAATATTTCTAATTTTGTAGCTATGTCTGCCTCTCAGTTGCAGTAGATTTTTAGTTGCCGTATATTAAGCGATAAATAAATGTTGTCAATACTAAATGTAACGCAACGCTTTCCCAACCGTAAACTGATCGCTTTGCTCGATCGATTTTTTTCGTTTACATAATTGTGGGAAGATCATATGTGACTGATAAGCGCATGTATTGACCGCAACTGATTGCCGAGCCCTTTGTGGGTCATAAAAATTTGAGTTTTCAATTTCATGCCAGTTTGTCCGCAGCTGTGGGGATAAATGGTAGCAAGATTAATATGGTTTTGCCTAAATCTGAGTAGGTTAGTTGCTTTGTTTTTCTTTACTTTAGAAAGGGTACCAAAGTTCACATGTGATCTTAAGGTCACATTTATTATGGAAACTTTTGATATAGGATAGACCAAAGAACATAGAAATCCAATTGAAATCACCAAAGAATGCCAACTCTCATATTCCTCCCTATTCTTGATATTTTGATGTTTCAGTTTTGAACAGTTTTGTTTCTGGTTCAATTGTGATTAAATCTTTTAAATATTCACAATCTAGAAAGTCTTCTACATGATTTTTGACTAGATTTGCCATGACTGTTGATATGCTAACAGTTGTATTAGGTCTACAACTTTGCTTCCTCCTTTGTAAATTTAAGGCTTTTTTTGTATAAAACGGTTACAAATGTCGATGAGCCTCAACACTTTTCTTGGAATTAAAAAATAAAAGCAAAATTTCCCGCAAATGTCCAGAATTCGGCTCAAAAAGTGACATTTGCAGTTGAGAATAAGTGTGGGATGCAAACAGTTCTCTACAAATATTTGTTGGGTTAATGTTGACACAAATGTTCAAGATCGATATAAAACGATTCAATCGATTTAATCGACCAGTGCTTGACCCTAGAGACATTCCTGCAAATGTCGACAATTCGGGTCAAAAAATGACATTTTCAGTTGAGAATAAGTTTGGGATGCAAACAGATCTCTACAAATATTTTGTTGGGTTAATGTTGACACAAATGTCCAAGAAGGATTAAAAAAAATCGATTTAATCAACATCTATTGGAAAACGACGGAAGCAAAGTTGTAGACCTAATTGATTTTTTTTTTTTGTCTTCAGTTCTCATTTTGTACCCAAGCAGTGTGTAATTATTTTGTGATCTAGTTCTGAATTTGAAAAAAAAAAGATTCTACTTTCTTTATAACGTAATTAAATCCTGAAAATTTACGATATAATTTTACCTCCAACTATTTCAATCACTTCCGTTAATAACCTCAAATTAAAGAAGTCAACTTTTATGACAAAAGATCACATAGAATCAAAAAGTTCAGATATTCACTCCAACCTCAAAATACAGTATACTCTCGAAAAGTAAATTCTCAGAAAGTAAATAATCGCGGAAAAGTTAATCACCTTTAAGATTACACATGCACCTCGAAAAAGTAAATTTTTTAATTTACTTTTCAGAGAGTTTGATAAAAAATTCGAAACGAAGCAAGCAGCGTTGTTTAGGTACGATGTTGCAAAAAAACTTACTCTCTTGTTTATCGCGTCTTTTTAGTAAATAAACTCTCCTACTTGATCCACTGGTTTAAAAATGAAAACGATGCAAATCAGGTGTCAGACTTTTTGAATTGTCGTACAAAAATGGTCAGAAAATATATTGCAAAACAAGTAAGGAAGGGCTAAGTTCGGGTGTAACCGAACATTTTATACTCTCGCAATTTATTTATTTAACTTTATATATATTATATAATAGACAATTTGACCCACATATTCGTCTTATATATTGTATAAAGTCCATTGAAAGTTGGAAACCCTAATATTAGGTTAGAAGCACCGAGGTTCTCGTGTTCGATATATGGGCCTTAAAAACCTATGGTCCGATTTCGGCGATTTTTAGAATGGGGCTGCCACACTATAAACGTAGTATTTATGTTCTGTTCTGTATATCTTCTGTTCCTATATCTTCACTAGTGTTCTAAAGTTCTGGTATATGGGAAGTAGGCGTGGTTGTGAAGCGATTTGGCCTATTTTCACAACATATCATTGGGATGTAAGGAAACTACTACAAACCAAGTTTCATTGAAATCGGTCGAGTAGTTCCTGAGATATGGTTTTTGACCCATAAGTGGGCGACGCCACGCCCATTTTCCATTTTGTAAAAAAATCTGAGTGCAGCTTCCATCTGCCAATTCTTATGTGAAATTTAGTGTTTCTGACGTTATTCGTTGGTGAGTTAACCCACTTTTTGTAATTTTCAACCTAACTTTTGTATGGGAGGTGGGCGTGGTTATGATCCGATTTCTTTCATTTTTGGACTGTATTAGGAAGTGGTTAAAAAAAACGACTGCAGAAAGTTTGGTTTATATAGCTCTATTGGTTTGCGAGATATGTACAAAAAACTTAGTAGGGGGCGGGGCCACGCCCACTTCCACAAAAAATTACATCCAAATATGCCCCTTCATAGTGCGATCCTTCATACCAAATTTTATTTCCATAGCTTTATTTATGGCTTAGTTATGGCACTTTATGTGTTTTCGGTTTTCGCCATTTTGTGGGCGTGGCAGTGGTCCGATTTTGCTCATTTTCGAAAGCAACCTTCCTATGGTGCCAAGAAATAAGTGTGCCAAGTTTCATCAAGATATCTTAATTTTTACTCAAGTTACAGCTTGCACAGACGGACGGACGGACGGACGGACGGACGGACAGACAGACATTCGGATTTGAACTCCACTCTTCACCCTGATCACTTTGGTATATATAACCCTATATCTAACTCGTTTAGTTTTGGGTGTTACAAACAACCGTTATGTGAACAAAACTATAATACTCTCTTAGCAACTTTGTTGCTAGCAACTTTGTTGCGAGAGTATAAAAAGAAACAAAATAATATTCAAGATTTTTTCTCTTCATAGTAAATACATATGTATGTATGTAAATGTAAATATGTTTTTCATGTAAATCCATATGTTTTATTGAAGCAAATAAATGAATGAATTTTTTAAGTTTAAAAATGCATTTAATATTATAAAAACAGATAATTTATGTATATATTTGGAAAAGTAAATTATTCGAAAAAGTAAATTACCCAAAATACCAATCGATTTACTTTTCGAGAGTATACTGTATATGAAACTAAATTCTCACAGTTCTCATAAGAGGAAATATAAAACAAATATGTAATGATTAAAATCATAAAATTTGTTTTAATTGCACGGAAGTTGCGCCTGATAACCGCAATAAAACATAGACAGACACATAAAGTCCACACCTGTCCCAGAGCAACGGTGACATTTCGGCAACGGATTCGATAAACCGACAGGCAGCCTGCGTACACTTGCGGTCGGCTGTGTCAATGACATAAAACCCTTTTGATGCTGCTGATGAGTCAACGAGACAATTTTCATTGGTCATAAAAAAATTTGTAGCCGTTAGCTTTTCGGCAAGAAAACCATCAAGCATAATTCCTGCTTGAGGGGAGCGCTCCGTACAGGAACTCTCTTATTAACTTAATATTGCCACTTTTTGGCTTTGGCTTACGCATTGCACCCCCTTTTTCTTGCTTCCCTGCTTATTATATTCTGCTCCCACATGGACACATCGATTTTTCTTAGCTGCACTCATGTGGCTTAACAGCTCGTAAAAAAGCGTCAGTGCCGCCACACCGCACGCATATTAGATTTTTATTTGTCTGTCTGCGCTGCGCTGCAAATGAAGGAAAATGCGCTAAAAAAACAACACTAAAATAAAATAAAAACAAGAAAAAAAAGTCGCTTCGTAATTTTCTTTTCACCCCTGCTAGGCAATAATATAGCCAAAATATGTTTTTTATTATGAAAAGTGTGGCAATATTCGTGAGCGTCAATGTGTGCTCCTCAGGAGACAACAGGCAGGCGTGTTAACCGCAAAGTAAAGACAGAAGACAGTGCTGCGGGTGTATAACAATTACATACAGACATGAAATGTAGCATGAAAATAATGAAAAACTCTGCATGAAGTACGAAAAAAGTGCGCGCGCACACACATACTTACACTTATGTGTAAAATGTTATAAAAATTGATTATCGCCTCAAGGTGCATTCGCAAGTCGTCACAGTGTCATATGCTCACAGGTTCTTATATATTTTAGTAGCGCTGTAATCAGCTCAACGGGAGCATACACACATATTGGTATGTTTGTATGTATGTATGGCCAACACGGTCGCAACGCATTTTGTCAGTCATTTGGGTAACATAAAATTGTCGTAAAAAATAAATAACTACACATCAAGACATGCACATCAATGTGGGATTTAAACAAGTTAAATTTAATTTATTTTGACTCGTTGGAGTAGTCTTCACTGAAAAATCTTAATTTCGAGTTACTTAAAGATATTTTGAAAACAGAAAAAATCTTACTTTCAAGTTGTTTAAAGATATTTTGAAAACTGGAAAAGTCATATCATCAGAGGTCATACGTAAATATGTATGTTATATGTTCTTGTAGTAATGTGATATGATCAGAAATAATTTCAAATTTGATAGCTTAATCCACTAAATTAATTTTTCATTGAGAATTGATTAGTTGAAGTATCATGTGATGTGATGTAATTTGATAGGACACTATCTGATTGATCTCAAAATAAATTAAGTACTTAAAAGGCAACACAAAAGACAATAAGTAACTATATTATGAAAAAAAATCGAATTTCTCAAGTTGTGATATGAAAAATTGTGAAGATGTGATATGATTTCATATCATACGATGTCGTGAGGTGATGTGATTTGATATGATACTTTTTTCTGGATTACAAACGAAATCAAATTACAAAATACATAGTAGATAACAGCATACATAAATGAATAAAAATACATAAATTAAAAAAGTGTCATATTAGGTCATGATGTGATGGAGTGATGTGATTTGACATGTTGCGATTTGAAAGATGCTATATGCCAGAATATGATGTGATTTGAATTCGTATGATATGTTATCATGAGGTGATCTGATTTGATATGATACTTTCTAATGGATTACAAAAGGAATCTAATAGGGTGTTGACATAATCTAGAATGTTTGGTGATGATGTGATTTCATTTCAATATTATACTATCAGATGGAATGCAAAATAAATAAAATTCCAAAAATTATTACCATTGTACACAATAGAATACTTAAATATTGCATTAAGTGATGTCGTGATGTGATTCGGGATATGTGATTTGGTATGATGTATTGATGTGATGTGATTTGGAGTGTTTGAGGTAATATTTTGTACAAAAAAAGGTTGGTTTTGACAACCACAACGCACGGTATAAGCAAATATGAATATCCTGCGATGTAAAGCGCGATGTGATGAGTTATTATAACATATTATGTATCATAGGATCTTCGCACAATTAAAGTTATGATTTTTTCAATAAGCTAGTGCGTTTCTAGTGTATGACAATGAATTAGGCAATGATGTGCCACTTTCAACTATACCATATTATTATTTGTTATTTTTTCTGTAATGTGATGTCTCATCACATCACGTCAAACATTAAAATTATCAGTTCTCAATCAGTCTGTGCATATTTTTGGTAAAATCTTCTTTTGGTGATGAAATGTGCTGTCCACTTTAAAGTTATCAAGTGTTGTAAAAAATTATTTTCTATAGAGAAACATGCGTAATACAACAGGGGACTAATAAAGTACAATAACTGCGTGAGTACATGAGTTATCGCTTTAAGTATATCTCTATGTACAATGAATAAATTATTAGCAGACAACTCAATCGTAATTCTTTTTAATGAAAAAAATTAAAATTCATGTATGTTTGTAATAGTAAAATGAGCCTGCCATATCTATTTGTTATCCTTCGAAAATATCTTGCGTCAGCGTGTTGACAGCTTAAAATACATATGTATATACCGAAAGATAACTATAACTAGCCTTTAAAACTACACCCACACACACACATACACACACGTGTATGGTGTTATGCAATACATGCACATGCAATCCGAAACAGCCTGTTATCGAGCATTCATTCGGGCTTGAACCTTTTTAATTGGCTGCGGTCGTTAGCGTTGTGGTTTTAATGACATTTACGAGCGCTCTTATAGCGTTGTAGTTGTCTGTGTATGTGTGTGTGAGTAAATTATTTTACATATTTTTTCTGTTGCTGTTTATTATCTTACTTGCATGTATTTTTAAGTTCTTTTGTATACAATTTAATATGTCTCGTGTTTTTAATTTTGTTTTATAACTTTCCATGGCACGCACACAACCGCAAGCAGTCAAGCGTTATGCATAAGTGTGTGTGTGTGCCTGTGTGTTGCACTCTTAATTAAATTTAAAATAAAATAAATAAAAGCGAAAAACAAATCAACATGTAAAATATAAAAAATAGTAGTATATTAAATGCAACTCCGAAATGCTGTGCAAAGGAAGAAAAGTATGCAACGCCAAGCGCCTAAAAGGAATCGTCGCTTTAATAATGGCCTTATCTATGCCGGCAATCGACGGTTGTAAATTATAAACGAAAATTTGTTGCTTTTTGCCGCGATGGCATTTTATCTGTTCTATCTGTATGGATGTATGTATGTGTGTGCCGACATAGGTTTGTGGGTAACTCGTTGGGTATTTGCAGTTATTTTTGGTATAAAAAGGCAAAAACAAAAAAAATTGTGTTGAGACCTTTTATGCGTGTGTTTATGTGCGCCCATTTGATATATGAATGTGTGTGTTGAGTACAAATTTAATATGCGTGTTAACGAGTTTATGCTATGAACATAACAATTTTTTATTGTTAACAAAATACACTGTACATATGTACATATATATACACACATGTACAATAGCAGTGCTATAGTCACCTACTAGACACATCCCTGCTACATAATAGCCCCCGAGCAATGCATTCATGCCTATGTATATGTCACATTTTTGATGAACTACTTCTGCATTCGAAATACATACAGACCTTTAGCATATCCTCTACAATTCCAGCCAAGTACCAACAAATAAAAATAATAGTAATAAAACAAAGAAACCTATAAAATTTTGCTGCCGTCTGCTCTTAATTGTGCGTTTGCATATCAAATGTATGTATGTATGCATATGTAATTAAGTTGTTATGCTTCAAGCGCCTCGGAATGTCAAATGAATTCTGCTCTGCTCTGCATTACAAACACACACAAATACATTCGTACATACGTATATTAACAAAAGGTCACAGGCGCCGGCATACAAGGAAAAATCCATATTCATATTCAAATATATTGTTTATGAACAGACAAGCATGCATACATACAAATATTTATGAAAATATTAATCATAAATAGGCACATATACATACATACATATTTACACATACATATTCACACATCATATAAAGGCAAGCAGTAATTTTTATTTGCTTAAACACAATTTGTCCGCTCCAATTCCCATTTCTGTTATATATATGTCAAGGTCAATGCCATAATTCGGAAAATTTAATTTTGGACATACATATATCGATATATATACATATGTATGCAAATTTTTGCTGCATGAAAATAAATTAAAATTTTCACAGTATTTCAAAGGAAATTCTTCAAGTAATGAATGAAAATGAAATTTTTATGAAAATATTTATGATTTATAAATAGCGTTTACCTCCACGAGCTGCTTTTAGAGTTCTAATGTTTTCCAAGAATCGACTAACAAGTTTTAGACTGATTTTGAACTATTCAAGAATTTGTATGAGACTATTTATCGATGCTGAAAACGTTCCAAGGTTTGCTTACCAGTTTTTATTAAAAACTATTGAAGCTTAGCCGGAATTAAAGTGTCATGTCCAGCTTACTGATACGAGGTACCTCTAAACAGGAGAGTATGCATTTATATATATAATCTAATATAAAGAAGTTAAATAATTAAATGATCACAGTCAACATTTATACTGAGTTTACCTTATCAACTACAACAACTAACAAGAACTACATATAGCACAGTGACACTAAAAGTATTGTCGAGTAGCTTCTGTCTGCTCAAGTAATGCTGAAAATGATCCCATGTATCAATAATATTTTATACTCAGCGAGCTTATTCATTGAAAGAATTCAAAGAATGTGTTCAGTCATGAGTCGTGAAGTTAGTCGTTATTAGGACATTTCATTTTTATTTCGCCTTCCGTAATAAAATTTAAAATTTTTGGGCCACACAATCTCTGACATTACACAGACAATTATTCGAACCGAAGTTTGCTATAACTCGAGTATGAAATCACCTAAACCTCTAGAAAATATTCTCGAGAACAGTCCACACTTATCTTTTTTAATCTAATAGAAGTATTTCTTAAAGAACACTCTCAAATCAGTCACCAATTTTAAACTTCCGCAAACAAAGTTGACAAAGTAAACACTACCGAAATATATTTGAAAGATACAAGATATTAGGTTGGCAAATTTTCACAATCCTCTTTTAAGTTCAACTTTACACTACCAAGGGCGTTCGCCATGGACAGAAACAGGTGGTAATCACTTGGCGGTATGCCCGGGCTATATGGTGGATGCGATAAAACCTCCCATCCGAGCTGCCGTAGTTTCTGATGAGTCATCAACGAAGTGTGTGTTGTCCTGGTGGAACACTACACCCTTTCTGTTGACCAATTTTGGACGCTTCTGGGCGATCGCCTGCTTTAAGCGGTCCAGTTGTTCGCAGTAGATGGTAGAATTAAGCGTCTGGCCATTTGGAATAGCTCATAGTGGATGATTCCCTTCCAATCCCACCAAACACACAGCAAAACCTTCCTGGCCGTCAATCCCGGCGTGGTTACTGTTTGGGACGATTCACCGACCTTCGACCACGACCGTTTTCGTTTGATATTAACGTATATGATCCATTTTTCGTCCCCAGTCACCCTCCGCATCAAAAATGGGGCGAGTTCGTTCCGTTTCAGCAGCATATCGCAGGAGTTGATACGGTCCAGAAGGTTTTTTTGTGTATCCAGCGTTTTCACCCGCTCTGAATCGTCGAAGCCATTCCTTTGCAGTTCGAATTGATAGAGTACCATCCCCCCAAACACCATTAATCTCACGGAAAGTTTCTCTAGCGGATTTGCCTTCAACGAAGCAAAACTTTAAAATAGCGCGAATTTCGGCCTTAGTGAATTCCATGTTTACACGTCTATAACTGTTGAACGCAATATCCAAACTAATCATGCATAGCGTTTTTTGTAGGTTATGTCAAGACCTTTCAAAGATGTATAGATGTATAAAGCAATATATACATAGCTGCGAAATTTAAAAGACAAAAAGGCGGAAGGGAGAAATAAGATAACCTTATATTTGGACTATTTCATTCAAGAACAGACCGAGAAAAATTCGATGTTATCAATTTCAAACTCTCGAAAGCATGCTGACAATATAAAATATATTATAAAATTGTTTAAATGGATTTCCTCCTTCAGATCATCGAGATTGTGAACGATTTTACAGTTTTGAAGATAAGGTGCTGAATAAATTGACGATTGAATGAATAAGATGATAAATCAAGCTCTACTTACCAAAAAGTCATAAGTTAGATAGGAGCGCCTTTATGTTAGATAAGAATATGGATCAATATAGTTGAATAACCATATTATATTAGAATTCCTTACGCTGGATAGAAAATTATATTGATTAATTTGTAGAAACACATCACTTATAAATTTTACTCAAAAAATATACTGTAGCGATAACGGAAATTTTCCTTAAAATAACAGTTATAACTGCAATCAAGAAGGCCGTTGACTTTACACATTTGTTTGAAATCCAATCTGTGTTCAATGCAAACTTTGTAGATAAATTTGCAAAATACAAATTGTTGAAACACTTTCGGTACGCAAACGCGCATAACTTAGCATACAGTAACGGCTTAAGTTTAATGAGTTCTACACTTTATGCGAAATTTGCGTAACGCGCTAAAAACTAACTAGATAAGTTCGAGGAAAAAGTGAAACTTTTACAAGAAATGTGTCAACTTGCATTAGATAAGCAGGAACAGCGGGTATATAGGAATCGTGAAATGAAATAGCAACAACAAAAAAACACGATGCCAACGTAGAGAGATTAAAAAATGGAAAAGTTGTCAAGTATCCGTGTCATAAGGTGTTGAAGAGCCTATGAGGCCAAGGCGGTCGCATTAGCGCAACGAAGCCGCTTCGTGCGTAACGAGTACACAGGGAGCAATCTATGTAAGCTCATAAGCAGGCCATCAAGTTTTCAACGCTGATGGACAACAACAACAACAGCAATATAGGCGCACTAACTGACTTATAAAGTGGGTGTTTGTATGTATAATTTAAATAATTTCAAAGTTTTTGTGATTTCTTTTTTCCACTCACGCTAAAAGTGGAAAAGGATTATGGCAAAGTTATTGTGTGTGAGTGTGCGGGGGTGTGAGTAGTAAGGTTAGAAAGTCGGGTTAGGTCAAGGAAGGATAGCTGTTAAGCAAAAAAAAAAAACTTTTAAAGCGCCAGCAACTTAAAAAACGACAAAAAAAATATATGCAAAGCAAAAGCATGCTGCTTGAATTCAAATATTTGTATATTGTACACGCTTTAGAGCCGTGGGTAGGCTGCATTAATACCCCAGCAACAAATTAACACTTTATAATAACGCCATAAGAATCAGTAGCAGTGGCAGACAGTGTAGAAAGCGAAAAAAACATCAAAACAGCAAGCAGCGAAGGACGGGAGAATGGCATAACTAGCGAAAAATACTTCCCGCATATATGTTGAAAGCTCATAAAAAATCGATATGAAAGCAAGACTTTAAGAAAGTGTAGGACGGAGAAGTAAGGCAATGCAGGCGAGTGCTTTAAAAACACCTAAAGGGCATGTAGTGGGTGTGGGAAAAGACGACTTTTATAAAATTCTTACAATTTTAATTACTTTCCGACATTACTTCTAACTGACTGACTTATGGAGGAGGTTAGGTTTCCAAGTATTTGGATATGTAATAGCATATACCATAAATAGATATATTCAGAGTCCTTGTCCACATCTATGGTCCTTTTATAATAGGTAATTGATATTTTCCTGTTCATAATCCAAATAAAGATAGTTCCTTAAGCAGGGCGTGACGATAATCTTTTACTCGAAGTCTAGTAGCAACTCTAATCTTCTTCTTCTTCTTGACTGGCATAGACACCGCTCTTCTTTTGGCAGTTTGGCGCCAACTAGTAATATCAAGTAAAGATAGGTCCTTCTCCACCTGGTCCTCCATTGGTGTGGAGGCCTCCCTCTTCCTCGGCTTCCACCAGCGGGTACTGATCAATCCCTTTCAGAACTGGAGCACTTACGTCCATTCAAACAACATGACCTAGCCAACGTAGCCGCTGTCTTTTTATTCGCTGAACTATGTCTATGTCGTCGAATAACACATACAGCTCATCATTCCATCGTCTGAGGTATTCGACGTTGCCAATGTTTAAGGGGCCATAAATCTTCCGCAAAACCTTTCTCTCGAAAACTGCTAGTGCGGTCTCATCGGATGTTGACACCGTCCACGCTTCTGCATCATAAAGTAGGAAGGGAATGATGAGGGACTTGTACAGTTTAGTTTTTGTTCGTCGAGAGAGGACTTTACTTTTCAGTTGAATACTCAGTCCATAGTAGCAAGAGTCCAATACGGTTCGGTTATTCGAGGTTAGGTAAATATCACAGTAAGCATATATGGGGAACACATATTCTAAGAACTTCTCGATTCATATGAAATCGCAGAAAAGAGCGAATAGTGAGATAGAACGATAATTACAAAGCTTGTATTAATGACAAGAGACTGTTTTAATGAATCTTGTATTTAGTTATCATTGTCAGATACCGCTCCAGGAATGCGGGGGATTCTTTCTCTGAAACAGATTATATTTATGTTTCTTAAAAGGCTTAACTTTATCAATATTCCCTCTATCGGTAGTCTTTCGGGCTTCTAGGGAGCTTACTTACTGGTGAGTTCTTTTTAATGTCAAAATAAACTCTTAAACTATATTTCTCAAATAATTACTTTAAAACACAGTCACATTTTCTACGCCAAACAGGGTTTCGCAGTGCAATCATATTACATGAAAGTAGCATATGCTGCCAGATAAGGTGCCACAAATTGAGGGTTGAGGTTACTCGATAAGAAAATACAAGCAGCAAATACATATACTCGTCCAACAAAAACGGCAGTTAGTTAAGAGAGGTGAGAAGCGAGTGGGCAAAGCGAAAAATGTAATAAATGAAAGAGCAACTAAAGTGGAGGCGCCACAGAGCTCCCACAAGGGTGCAGTTGGAGGAGCGCTGCTTTGAAGCCAGTGATTGCAGGTTGAAATTTAAGAAATTATAAGTTTTTACACTACATAAAGCAAAGAAGCAAACGTAAGGGTAAGGTGAGCTACAAAAAGGCAACAGCACACGCAGGATATTCAACACGTAAGGATATGCTGGCGAGTAACGGTATAAACTTTTATGTACATTGCTTTAATTATAACCCTTCACAGTCTCAAAAAAAAAAGAAAGCAGAGAGCAAATATCATTAAAAATGTTAGTGTGTGTGTGCAAAAAGGTGGCAACCACACACAAATCCCTTTCAATATCCATACACATGCGTTATGTGTTGCTGTAGCAAGCATATGGAGCCGACATATGGCAGCAGCAGTCAGTGTAAAACTTCGAGCGCTGGCAGCCAAGAATCCTGTCTAAAGTTAAATAAAGTCGCCCACTTTGCTTTTCTTAGCTAGAAAAGTAGCAGATTTCACTGAGACGTCAGTTGCTGTAGTCGTCAAGCTCGGCAAGCCGGCATTTCATCAAGCGCGCAACAAGCGGACTGACAGAGTCTCACGCTAGTGTAAGTCAGTAGAGCCTATTGAATTTCAAGGCTTCTTAACAGGCATGAGTAAGTGTCCGTGTTTGCAAGTGGAGAGGACACGTGGAGTTGTTGGAATCAGGTTAATGCAGCTATAAGGAGCCATATACACTTACACTCACACATACACACCTACATACTCGAGTATTTGAAATGAATTTTATTAAAGAAGCTAGCGCTTACTTAAGTAAATTAAAAGCAAGAAAAATATGCGAGTATGAACGGTGCAAGAGTGGAGTCGAATGTGGAGAGATTGACGTGTACACTGAGAAATATTTTAAGGCTTTTGGAAGGAAGTGCGAGAGAAAGGCCAAAGGCAAACAGGGCAGATAAAACTCGGAAATATAATTTTTTTCATTTCATTTTTTCATTTCGATTTCAACAAAGAAGCCTTGTGCTGATCTTATTATATAAAAAATCAAGTAAATTCCCATTTAGAATAGAGAGAGGAAGCGATAGATACAGAGAGACGGAGAGAGATAGAAATACAAAGAGAGAGAGAGAAAGAGCAAGAGAAAGGAGAGATTTCGACAGCCTTATAGATAGCCTAAGGCAAAATAATCTAAGCAACGTATCAGAGGTTCATATCACTTTGAATCGTCAGACAATGACTTAACGAGTCTTTAAGAAGAAACCTGGGAATATAGGGCCTTAATAGCCCTTCAATGATCTCTAGAACAATACTTATTATCGTAAGCTTTGAATTTTGAATCGTTCCACAAGTTCCCACGACAATTCACCGATAAATTTTCTCAGTGCATGAATTCCTGTAAGACACTAACCAATAACAAACAGTTATCCTGGCGTGAAACTCTGAGCAAGCGAATAGCCTGTTTTTATTCCCTAAGCCTGACATGTCAAACATTCTTACTGCCATACTGGACTGCCCGCCACAGTTTTAAGGATTCTTCAATACTGACAGACAAACACATTGACAGTAAGCGAGTGGGTGCCTGATAGCAGGCGAAAAAATTAAAAAACAAAAAATTACTTTCTACTAATGAAAAAAGCTATGAAAGAGCGTAAAATGGAATGCTGAGACAAAAAAGGTTTGTTGATAAAATGAATAGTAGACAGTGTGGAATTCTAGGGGCACTCGCTTTAAAATTCTTATATTTTTCTACGCCTCATATGTGAAACGCGCATATATATAACATATATATCTTCTAAAATCGAAGAAAATGAGCAAAAAATCTTTCGAAAAAAAAATAAAAGTAAAAAACTAAGAACGGCCACACAGGACTGACCGGCATAACGGGATTACAACTGTGTGTTTAACTCAGCGAATGGCCAGCCAGCGCAAAAAAAACCAACTCACTGGGACTAAACGAGTATAACAGAACGGAAAAGCAGCGAAGGACCTGCGTCAGCGCAGCAGCGGCAGACGAAAGGCTGATGGAAACTTGGCTGCGTTGCCAGTAGGTTTTTTGCGGTCAAAAAGATTATCGATCGCCTTTCAATTGAATTGTCTTCAATATTATTTCTACGACGCGCTGCGTTTTTTTCGCAATTTCCACAAAACACATACAGGCACATCAACAAATGCGCAGGCAACTGTGGCTTAGTGCAAATAACAAGGCATGTGCCGTTATCCTGCTTTTGGCCTGTCAGGCGGACTGGTTGCCTATTAGTTGTGCTTGTGTGTTGAGTGTGTTGTGGTATTGGTGATTAAAGGTTACTTGCTTTAGACATTGATGACGGTGGCCATGGCGGCAGCGTGGCAGCAGAAGCAACAGAGTGAAGTCAGTTAGCAAATGGCTTGTAAAGCAATCGGCCAAACAAACACACATTTGTACACAAACATAATCACATTTATGTGATTGTATTTGCGATTTTTTTTTTAAATAAGATCTCTGCGCCAATGGTAAATGTCTCGTTCGTCTGGCAACTATTCGCACACACTATTGAAGAAAAACATTTTTACTAAGCGCTAATAATTTTGACGTTTTATATTTTGAAAATTGTTAGTGTATTTCTCCATAATTCGAACTCTTGAATTGGCAATAAAAATCAAATCTCATACAAATTATCTACCGTAACTCGAAAGTCTCTCTAACTCGTAGTTTTTTTGTGGATTATGGTGATTCGAGTTAGGGAACTTCAACTGTATATACTTTGCTAATATGAATTGTCACTGAAATAGAAATTTTTGCCTACATTTAGGGGCATTAAATTCGAAGAGGATCTTACAGACTAAAAATAGTACCCAACAATCCTAAGATCTTATTTTGCTCAATCACAAACTTTGAGAGAAGATTAGGTATTAGAAAAAGATTAATCAGCGCATAGAATGGACTCGGTACATATGTATATATTAGGTTATCTCCCTTCCGCTTTTTTTCTCTTAATTCGATGCTTTATAAAAAGAGTTACAGTGATCGGATTTAGTTCAAATATGCGCCGTTTCGTTCGATAATCTGTGTGGAGCAGGTGGTAACCACTTGGCGCTATTTCCGGGCTATATGGTGGATGCGTTAAAACCTCCTATCCGAACTCCTGTAGCTTCTGACGAGTCATCAACGAAGTGTGTGGTCTGGCGTTGTCCAGGGGGAACGCTGCACCCTTCATGTTGGCCAATGCTGGTCGATCGATGCTTCAAGCGGTCCAGTTGTTCGCAGTAGATGGTAGACTTAAGCGTCTGGCCATATGCGAGCAGATTATAGTGGATGATTTCCTTCCAATCCCACCAAACACACAGCAAAACCTTCCTGGCCGTCAATTCCGGTTTGGCCACTGTTTGGGAAGATTCACCGGCCTTCGACCAATACCGTTTTCGCTTGATATTGTCGTATGTGATCCATTTTTCGATGCCAGTTACCATCCGCTTCAAAAATGGGTCGAGTTAGTTCCGTTTCAGCAACAGCAGCCTTCTGCAGATGGTTTAAAATGGTTTGGTGACTAACTCCCATTTCTTGGGCGATGTCACGAGATTTCATATGCCGGTCTAACTCGATGTTTTCCATGATTTGATCGGTATTCGTCGTCACAGGTCTTCCGCCGGCTGTCATAGATAGAGTACCATCCCCCAAAACACCATTAATCTCACGGAACGTTTCTCTAGCGTTTCTCTAGGAAAACTTTAAAATAGCGCGAATTTCGGCGTTAGTGAACTCCATGTTTACACGTCTATAACTGTGGAACGCAATATCCAAACTAATCAAACATAGCGTCATTTTGTAGGTTATGTCAAGACCTTTCAAAGATGTGTCGTATTGCCAGATATGAGCTCTGTAGCGCTTTATACATAGCCGCGAAATTGACGAAATTGAAATGACAAAAGGCGGAAGGGATATTTACCAACCTATGAAGGAATGCGGGTTCCTGGTTTTGAGTAGAACTTCAACAGTTTGTTACATTAAATGTGTTCAGCAATTTAATACACTATTAGAAATTGTATACAAAGGAACTCTATTCTAAATAATCATCGCTGCCTCAGATTTTTTGGGAAAAGAATAAGATGGTATCTCAAAAAACTCCACTAGAAGTTAGAACATTGTCTAATGTCTAACTAAATTCGGTTCGTCAAAACATAAAAGTTAAGTGGAAAAGATGATACGTTTGTGCAATCTTGACTTGCCGTCTTGCTGATTCTCTTATTTTGGCACAAGGCTGTGGATACTCGAAATATAGGTTAATTTTCTACGCTATTTCTGACATATACATTATTGGTTATTGTCAACTTTATGAAATGATATCAATTAAAAATCTCAGTGTTTTCTTACAGCAGCTATTAATTAGTGAAATAATAAAGAAAACAACAATAAAATTTCAATATTCCAGTGATTTACGATTTACAGTTGCCTAACTGTGTACGTACATACATATGTATGTATAATTTACAAAAAACAGCTTTGTAGTCTCATAAATAAATAGTAAAAACTGCAATACCAAGAAAAAACTGTTAAATTTGAACTAGTTTACCAAATGTAAATGGAAAATAAATGCAGACACCTTGTGAAGTGCAAATCAATAAAAACACTTGTACTGCACTAAAAGTGAAAAGCTATACGGCACTTGTGTGCTGATACAACTGTAAACAAAGCTGCACGCACGCACACACACACACAGAAACAAACAAAACTGAAATGTTTGGTAACTTTCAGTATCACTTGCGTGCATTTATGCAAAATGAAATACGCTCATGCATACATACATACACACACACGCTAAGCTAAATTTGTTTGTTTTTGTTGTTGCGTTGACGCATGAATTCTAGATTTTAAGTAACTTTTGCTGTCTGTCTCTCTGACTGCCAGTGTTGCACTCATACACACACTGCCTCCCTCTCTCTCCTCTCCACCCAAAACACCTGCCAGTCCACATTGCCGCTGCGTGCAACAAATTCAAGCCGCGCATTTTGTCGGAAGTTCTATTGCGTTGTTGCCATTGTTTGTTGTGCTAAATACTAAGTCGTTTGTTGTTGTTATTATTGCGTAAGTATATATATGCCTCGGTGTTTATATATTGCTTGTTTGCTTTATTAAATTTAGCACACATTTGCTTGCAACACTCTGTATCGCAGTGCGGCACACTTCCACTAACTACTTGCAACATGTGTATGTGTATGTATGTTTCTACATAAAAAAAGGCACAACAATTATATTAAAATAAGTTGAAGCAGGAAATCAGTCGGCAATATGCCAACAACAAATTTCAAAGCTGCTACAAGATAGTTGCAAGTTTGACGTAAGAGGCATTAGCGGCAAGTATGTTGCAAGAAATATATTTGTATGGAAGACATACGTATAAGAACCCATTCGTAGCCGTATGTTAGTTGTCCATATATATCACAGCAAATCTACTTTGCACTCTAGGTCGTTTTCTTTCATTTTGAAGTCATAAAATGGGTCTGTCTTGAACTTACTGGAAACCAATTCCTTAAGAAGTGTTTTAATCCACAACAAACTTTCATAAATATTTCAAAAAGGAAGGTCTAAATTTCGCTCACAAGACCTTAGTCTATTCATGACCTCGCCTCTCTCATCAAGCTAGTTGATTAACCTCTAACTAAGCTAGGATTATTAGTGTAGTCCTTAGGAAGGCCACATACGAAGCGATATGAAGGTTTTCTGGGATATATTTGAATCGAAAATTGTATTCTCCACTCAATTTAATCTGCTGAGAGCAAAACGAACCATCGGTGCCAGTTAAGATACATCCAAAAATTAAAAAATCATCTCATTTTCGACACAAGTTCAAGACACCCCACTGTGCACTGCAACGTCTACCTAAGCCAATGAGCGTATATGCAGCGCCACCAGGGTTAACGCCAGCGACAACTTTGTCTTGAAAAGTATTAGCAGTAAAAGTAAGTCGAAGAAAGCCTACAGAAAGCTCTCTAAGACTTACAATACGCAGCTATAGTAGAAATGCGAAAAGAATAAGAAAAGAGAAGCAATGGCACCGACTGTGACGCAAGCAAAACTTTTTTAATTTGCTGGCTGTCTGTCCACCCCGACTCAAGGCAGCCCAACATGCAGCTCAAGTTGATGGCAGGCAACATTGCAGATACGGTGTGGTTTATTTGCTGAGGATTTTCCTTTCAACCAATCCAACGTATGAGCATAAAATGCATGTTGCAGGCATGAGGAGACTTATAAGCACATACATATGTAACACACTTACTATGTTGTTGCATGTGTTGCCAACTACTGTAAATGGGCGATGAGTCAGTGTAGCTGTCACTGTCACAGCGGTGCGTTCAAAGTTCAGCAGCAAGCAAAGGTGGAGTTGCAACAAAAAAAATAAAATAAAATAAAAGCTTGCCACTTCAACAGCACATATCTGCCTGTATGTTAGTCTTGCTGTTTGTTGCGCAACTTACATGTGTTGTTGTTGTAGCTACATGTAGTATTGTTAGCCTACCAGCTTGTGTGTGACTGACGAGAGGAAGTTAATTCACAGCGACCACTTGATTGTTGCCATGCCACAATGACTGTGGCAACAACAAACCAACATCGATTGTACAATATCTCTAATAAAATTACACAATCCAAGCAAAATAGTCACCACAACATTGCAATTTCAGAGATACAATTGCTCAGTGCTTGCACTCTTTCATTGACGGAGGTAATTTGTAGAGTTCTAATTTGAAGCCGTTCTCCACATAACACTTTTTGTTTACTAAAAGTTTTCATCAGTTTTATACTGGTTGGGGAAGGCTTATTTGAAATTTTAGTTTAAATTTATAAAGAATCAGATGATAAGACATCCTCAAGTCTCCGCTTTTCTTTCTTTATTTAAGAAAATAATTTTTGTCTGTTTCGGTTACGTAGACCCGACCCCGTGTCGATCTTTCATAATAAAGGGAAAACATAAAGGAAAATACTTGCCCTTTACTAACCACTGAACCCAAGACTAGATCTTCGATAAAGTGTAAGATGAAGTTCATTTGTGAACGCTTCTACCAGCGTGCTAAAATTTTGGTTTCCACATTACTCATGAGCTCGCTGTTTGCTCTGTAATTCCGAGTGTATCCGACCTTGGAATACTTTTTCATTCATTTTACGTTCCAATCATTTGCCACTTGGATAATATTATAGGCCCTAAGAATCGTTAGATAGTATTTCAAAATGACCTCTACATACCATCAACATTAATGCTATTCTCACTTCTTGGGCTCGATTCTAAGATGACTCGGCTCAGCTTCTGAAGACATGTACTGCATTTATAAAGTGAATCATAGACATATGGAATCAACAACTCACTGCAAATATGTCACAAAGTTGAAACGGAAAGTGATGAAATGTCATGCTGAGCTAGTGTCTTGGGCAACACTTATCTTATAAGAACAAAAACAACAACAAAATATGTGGTCTAGATACAATTTGTAGCTATCTTCTTTGCTGTTTCTGTTGGTGTTGCAACGGCTGCTGTTGCTGCTATCTTTATTTACAAGCAACTACATACCACAACTAACGCTTATCTACCACCTATTACACACCGCAACTGTCACAGTGGCATATTGCGTTACTTTCTTCTGCTGTGCTTAACCTCAAGCACACTTTGAAGCTGTTTGGTGGCAGCCAAAGCAGCAGCCTTCACAAATTCTCAACATTACCAACAACTCTCTTGTGTTGTGCAATTGCTAGCTAAATGCGGTGTTCCACGCACCTCAGCTCCAACTTGCAGCAGATATTATACATGCCCCTCCCGCACATGTCCCTCACTCCTCACTTATAATTGTAGTTGTAATTGTAATTAAATATGTTGCTACCGCTCTAAAGCGGTCTTCTATCTGTGCAATGTGTGACAGCGGCGGTGGCATTTTTACTACTATTTACCCGTATTTGTTGTCTTTTATTGCCTATTTGCTTTTTTTCGTACCGTGCTCCCTTTGTTCTAGTCTAGTTTTTCTTTCTATTTTGTTTTTTTTTTCGGTTGTGTGATTCTTTTGTTTAAACAATTGCGCCACTTTAATTGTTTTCAGATACGCATCTTTGCCTTGCTGTCTTACTGTCTCGTTTTGCAGACACATTGACACATGCTGGCATACACATACATACGAACATCTATGTACTTACAACAACAAAAAATATATGCTTATGTGCAGATATCAACTTCCATAACTTCATACCTTGTATGTTCTTACTTTCATACATACATACAGGCAATCATGCTTTGGGGTTCATGTTTCATTTTATACAGTATAACATTATAACCATACATGTACATATGTTTGTATGTATGTATGTATCAACAGCTTGTAAATAGCTTAGCGTTTGTATGCAACTATGCTGTAATGTACTAGCTTTTGTTCGTAACTATGCTTGAGTGCATTTTAATTGTGTTGTTGAGACAATTTTCATTTTCATTTGTTTATTTTTTTCGTATTGTTGCTATGTGTTGTTGTTGCTGTTGTTTTTCTGCTACATATATCTTAGTATTAGTGTTCTGTGTGCTTTTATTTGAAAAGCGTTCCATGCAGCTATTGTTTGCTGTTTGCTTAACGAAATTCTTGTGGACAAATGCATTTTTTGTTTGTGGTGCCAAGTGATGAGCGCTATTACTTAAGCAAATTAATTAAAAACAAAAAAAAAAACATATACAAAGGAAAACGAAATTTTTTAAAATGTTGATAAAATATAAAAAAATATATAAAAATATCTCTTAAGGGTACCCGCCCTCATTCTCGATTTCAAATTTTGACGATTTTCAATCAAAGTAAATGAACATAAATTATTTTCTAGACTTAAAAATGAAGAAAAAAAATTTTACATATTTTTTGTTGTTGTTTTTTGTGATCAAACAAAAGCCCTTCTTTTCGCAAGTGATTTCCACTCACTGGAACATCTGAGACCAAAAATTCCAACGGAATTAGAAAGAGTACATGTTTGACTCTGGTATGAACTGGGATTAAAAATTTCGCACAAAAATTAACAACTTTACGGACAACTTTTGAAAATCGCTTTTTTGCGCCACAAATCACGTTGAAAAGTATTCAATTCATGTATAGAATAATGTATTAAAATTTGGAACCGATTGGATTAATAGGTTTCAGTAACCCCATGCGCCAGTCGTAAAAACACTGTTTCGAGAAAAACGCGTTTAAAGTTTTGAGGCGCTCTCGCCGTCGCCTGACGCTTCCGCCAAAATAGGAGGGTCCCCTTAAGGGGTTACTTAGATTTCAAAGTTTGATTTTTTATTGACTTCTTAAATACTGCATCTCTACAATATTATATTAACTTTCAAGTCGATCCGCGTTATAGTTTTTGATGTACAGTCTGAAGAATGCCATGCGCCTTCAAGAGTAGATGGGTATGGTTACTGAAAACTTGAAAATTTGACGCTTTTTCCCGGACGAAATTCATGTAACCACTTAAATAATATTTTTTCTAGTTTTAAATCATCATAAAAAAGGCACATCTTTTCCATATCTCTATTAATTAATTCTGTATACTGTAAAGTAAATACTTAGAAAGCGATGTCTACATCTAGGCGCAATACCTAGCGAACATTGCCTACATTTCGGTGTTTAGCTCATATGACTAATTTTACACTGTAGGCTTCTTAAATTAATCTTGGATTGTATTAATTCTCGTTCGATATCTATTTACAGCTAAAAACTTGGAATTCCTTACTTTACTGATTTAGAATTACAAAAAAGGTTGTTATTGGTTGTAAATTAAACGAAAGAAAAGTTCAATAAAGCCCAATTTAAGAAATCAGTTTGAATTTTGAAGTTATTATTGCCATGGAGAAATATGAAATACTACTTCGACAGGTTCATATAAAGACCGTCGATGCCTAGTACAACATCTTACAGTCCATAAGCGCATATAAAGTCGTATAGGCTTCTACCTATAGTAACTAAGACATTCGTCTAGACTATATGTATAGACAGTGTCAGAAGTCTCAAGGCTAACATTAAAAAGTATCTCAAATACTTTCTTTTGAGATATATAATACAATAATTTTTTTTAATGAAATACAGAGGCTTTAGTCGCCTAAAAGTATACTAGAGTGTACAGAAATAAGAAAATGGACATTTTCCGGAAAAAATGGGCCTGTTTTCGACCAAAATAAAGTTGAACCGTAACTTTTAGTAGGACTGATTTAATATATGTGAAGTTATGACCCAGCTCTGAAAGTTTTCGATGCAGTATCCGCTGGTGGAAGCCGAGGCAGAGGGAGACCTCCACTCCGATGGAAGGACCAGGTGGAGAAGGACCTGTTTTCACTTGGTATTACCAATTGGCGCCAAACTGCCAAAAGGAGAGATGCGTGGCGCGCTGTTGTGGACTCGGCTATAACCGCGTAAGAAGAAGAAGAAGTTATGACCCTTCTAATATACCCTTTAGAATAATATTATCCGTATTCAATATGTACATATGTATGTCTACACAAATTCACACTCAAATCGTTATATCAAAATAAATACACATAAAATCATGTGTGTATATACATTTATATCTAAACCCATATGTACCTCTACAATTACAACATATCCACTGTGTGTCATTATGTCCACAAGAGCAATTAATAAATTGCATTGCCTGCTACACAGGAACTTACCAACAGGAACACATCCATATATACATATAACAACAAATTTACAATCATTCACTTTTATTTACTTTAGTTACTCGACTCGCCTATTGTGTGATTTTATATTGTCCATTGTTGCTATTGTGCTTACATTTGGCTATAGGTAACCACATATGTATATAAACGCATATATTTCCATGAAGATTTCTCTGTGTATGTGCGTGAATATTTTGCTCCTGCTGTGGCAGTTATAATGTGCCCACCAGTCGCCACAATGTGGTCGAAAAACTCACCCTATTGAACTTTTAACAATTGCAGTAGTACCTACAACTACAACAATAGCGACAACAAACACCAGAACAATAACTAAAACAATCTATGTCTGCATTCGTACGTCATTCAAACGAATAAAAATGTACACAGACATTTAAGCTCATATATACATATGTATGTACATGTGTACTCACAACTCTTCCTTTATTTATTTTTTTTGTTTTTGCTAAACGTTTCACATTACCAAAACCAAAAAGCAAAGGCCGAATTGTAAGCAGCGCGTGTGGCAGCAATTGAAACTATTTATAAACAAAGGTCGGTAGGAAATGTTGGTTGGAATTTTTGTACTCTCGCAACAAAAGTTGCTAAGAGAGTATGATAGTTTTGTTCACATAACGGTTGTTTGTAAGTCATAAAACGAAACGAGTTAGATATAGGGTTATGTATGTATATCAAAATGATCTGGATGACGGGTGACAAGTCATGAATGTATGTCTGTCCGTCCGTACGTCTGTCCGATCAAGCCATAAATTGAGTAAAAATTGAGATATTTTGAGAAACTTGGTACACTTGTTCCATGGGACCGTGAGAGGGTTGCTTTCGAAGATGGGCAAAATCGGACCACTGATCGTAAGGGCTATATTGGGATGTAACTTTTTTGGGGAACTAGGCGTGGCCCCGCCCCCAAATAGGCTTTTTGTATGTATATATCTCGCAAACCATTAAAGCTATATAAACCAAAATTTCTGCAGTCGGTTCCCTTACGTTCACCATGAAAACAGTTGAAATGGGGCAATAACAACACCCACCTACTATACAAAGGATAGGTTTAAAATTACTAAAATTGCGTTAACTCACTAAATCAGATTTTTTTACAAAATGGAAAATGGGCGTGACATCGCCCACTTATGGTTATCAAAAACCATATCTCAGGAAGTACTCGACAGATTTCAATGAAATTCGGTATATAATATTTTCTTGACACCCTGATGACACGTGTGGAAAATGGATGAAATCGGTGCACAACCACGACAACTTCCCTTATAACTCAATTTTGAATTCCATCTTACTCCTTAATTTTAAGGAACCAATGAAGATAGTGTAATAAAACTTTACACAGATACTGTATATTATCTGTGGCATCACTTGTGAAATTGTCGAAATCGGTTTTTTAAAAATGCGTTGGGCTTAATAGTTTATTAATCGGTTAATAAGTGATATATCTTAGGCAAATTAAGTGAGCATATACTCTCAGATATAATGTATGTTGGTGGTAAAAATAAGTGAAATCGATTCAGTAATTACCTCAGCCCTAATTTATTATATATGATGATTTTCGTTATTCTATTGGCTTCTGCTATGAAATATAAATTATTTCGAAATATTTAACGTCCAAAAAAATTTCGAGAATATATTTTTCTGTGGAAAAGTTTTGAAAAAAAAACCAGAAAATTACGTTCCGAAAAAGAGAATTCAGAAAGCTAATTATTTAAAAGATAATCTCATTTTTGGAACCTAAATCATACCGTAGTTTCCAAAACGGTTTCTAATACTTAAAAATTTCCTACTCGGTCACACGAATGCGAAAGAATAGTTAGCAATAAACATGAGTAAGTCTATTTAAACACAAATTTACGCGGTTGCCATTGACTTGCAACACTAAACGCGTGTGCAACATTAGCGTTGAACTTCTGTGACGGGTAGGTTTTCAAATGCACTCACTATTCACTTTCAATACAATTGTGGTAAGTTTTAGTTGTTTTTATGCTTTGCTTTTTGCTTTTCAAGGCACAAAAGTTCAAGTTGCGGTTTGAGATATAAAATATATACTTACTATTATATAAGTATATAAGATAGAAATGTACATATATACTAAAGTGCATAATTTTTTTGAAATAAATAGTATATATGTATATGTACACACGTGTACTTACATGTGTTATACAACTGCTTGCAATTAGTGTGGCATACCGGCTTGCAACATTTGCAACACTTAAGTGCCACCACAGCTCGCATGCGATTTTAGCGGCCGCAAGGAAAAGAATTTCGTGTAAGAAATAAAGCGTGTCTTTGTTTGGTGGTATATCGAGTGAGGGGTTGGCCAATTACTTATTTATTGTTGCTGTATTACCTGCAAGCCTTAATTACATAGGTTGTGTTTTAGTATACTTTCTACCCAAAAACAATAGTTCATACATTAAATTCTTTCCCTTTTCATGCTGAATTATGTAATGGCTGATTGGAAAATCGAGTTTCTCGCATATAAGAATATGTATCTATTATATATAAGAATAGATGTTTCCATAAGCTCACTTAAATTTGTGCTTTTTCAATTGAGGTTACCTTTTCTTGCTGCTGCTTCTTCTTCTTATATATTATTTGTATATAAATATATGTGTACGAAGCCTCCCACACCATCTTACGTATCTTCGACATGTTCTTTTTTAATTAAATTGAGTGCGGAGTGTGAGCACCGGCCCTCCCCACACAGCGCCGTCTACGAGTGAGTGCCTCAAACATCAAATGCCAAGTTTCGTTGCAAGTAAACTTTTCATTGCATGAATGTGTGTAAGTCTTCTGCTCTTCTGCTCGCCTTTTAAAACAGACCATACATTCAGCAAACGACCCTGCGGCTTT
This sequence comes from Zeugodacus tau, assembly GCA_031772095.1. NCBI lineage: Eukaryota > Metazoa > Arthropoda > Insecta > Diptera > Tephritidae > Zeugodacus > Zeugodacus tau. The sequence continues at coordinate 72,609,893 of CM062652.1, read as the reverse complement.
ATTACTTTCATACATACATATGCATGTATGCATGTGTTTTTACCGACGCTTAAGTCTGCTTACATTTCTAACTGTTAACTGTCTTAAGTGGATTTGCAATTTGGGCATTTGGGTCAGACAGACACAATGCGAAATCCAAGGTGTTTCGTTCATACTTGGACTATACTAAATATATATATACCTATGAACACACTCAGTTATATTACATAAGACTCAAGACGCCCGCCGTGCAGCAGCCATAGTTTTAATCGTTTAAATTGCACAAAAGTTCTATGGCCGCTCAGCGCTCAGTTCTCCTTTACTTACTTGCTGCAGCGTGTGGTGGTGCAGCTTTTTGCCATATTCTTAATTCTTGAGTCTCTACTTCTACTTAAGCGATTGCATGGTAAATTTAATGCGCTTACTTACTTACAGCAATATGAAGGAAGTGGTTTTTCTTAACCTATTAACTAGGTGCACAACACTCGCTAAGCCTTTAACTAAGCTATGATTATGAGCTTGAAAAAAAGTGTGGTGAATGATTTAAGCGAATAGTGGTAATTTTATGAGCACTTATAATCAAATATTTAGAAAGTGGTAGAACTAAAAATTCGACCAAAATACAGATTTAAAGCGGATGGTTTTTTACAAAGTCTTCCGAAGATGTTCTTGGAACGTTCCCTATACCATCTTGTGACTTACATTTATTAACTCTATACAACACATTTGCTTAGTTCCTTTTACTTCTATTTAGTTCCAATAACCGTAGGAAAGCATTTCAGTACCGTCGAGAAAACAATTTCTGAATCTTCCGTCTGCCCCCTAATTGCAAATGAAAGAAAAGGTAGCAATACTTCCTGCCCGCTTACCATATTGAAGAAGGGAAATAACACAAATACATCTCCATTGCCAACGATCCTATGTATACCCAACGGAGCTCAGACGAAGTCCCACTCTCAACACATAATCGACGTAACCACATTCGATGATTGTTGCCGCAACTAAACTACCGCCTATAGAATCGTATTTAACAGAACCGAAAGAACATACATATACCGCAAAAGGTAGGAGGAGGAATAAAGCTCGATGTGTTCCACTTTTCTGTTGAAATCAAGCTATCTGCGTCCTTTTCAACCGAGGTTCTAACTGCCTCTATCTAAGCATCCATCGAACACCCACTGTGAGTACCGGAGAAGTCTTTATCAAAAGATACTTGTTAGAACTTTTAAGCTTCAAGTTGTCTTGAAACATAACTGGAACGATCTACTCAGTCTACGAGAATGAGTTCGAAACACTCTAGGAATAAAACATATTTTTTTAATTTCTAGATCTAAGTTTTGTGAACCCATTTGAAACAGTAGTTCTACATTATAACAGCAAGACTGAAATAACTTGGCAATCTGACAAAGTCTCTCATTTCATCATACTCTTATTAAATCCCAACTTCTTTAAAAGAGACCATTTTTATCTTAATTTAAACTCAAAAGCAAAGCAGAAACTATCTACTCACCAACTGAAAGCATATCTGCTCCTACCCCAACACAAAGAGCGTCAACACCAGCAATGCTCAAAAACCGCCAAAAACAAAAACCAACAACCAAAATTACAACAAAATGTGTGCCAAATAATTTCAAAGCGGCAAAAGTTTAAAATTCTTTTTCTGTTGCCGAACAAATTAAATTAAATCTCAAACAAAATTATGAGCGAACTTTCTGAGCTACGCAAAAATTTAAGACACACAACATAAAACAAAATCAATGGCATAAAACAAAAGTAGACAAAAAGTCAAAAACAAAAAAGATGAACGAATTACATAAGCGACAGCACACGGTAGCGGCAATCAAGAAATAAAACAGAAAAACAGAAAGAGAAAAAAAAAGATAACCAGGAAGAAATTAAAAAAAAAAGTTCAACTAAACTGAACTCCAAAGAGACGAAACTTTGGCAAATGTTTATTTTGGCGGTAAATTATGAAAAATATTTTGCGCACAAAGGAGCGCGAGAGAGGGCGGGAGATGTGAGGACAGAAGGAAGTAAATAGGGCGTACAAGAAGACAGCTGGGTTGTGCAAGGTGCAGAGATAAAATTCTGTATATTCGTTGATATATAGAGTCTATATGCTGGACCCAATACATAAGCGAAAGTATATATGTATGTATGTAAATGCCTCAAGGCGAAATTGGGTCTTTAGGTGCGTAAAAAATTTCGCAACTTTTCCAGCACTTTGCTGACAGCACATAAATAAATAAATACCTATATACTTACTATCTTATATATATACATACATACTTGGCCGCAGAGGCATGTGCTGATTTCTTTTATTTAATATTTTATACTTTTATTATTATTATTATATGCTCTTGTGAGCGCATATTTGTGTGTGTGTGGTAGGAAGGAAGGAAGGTCGCGCGGCGCGGAAGGAAGCATTTTTGCAGCTTTTCGTCACGTTTTCCACGTTGCTGAAAGCATTCAACGAGAGATAGGCGACGACGACGACAACCTACACAAACTTGTCAAATAAATAACAGAAATATGGGCAATAAAAGCATGAGGAATAACTGTGCACGAGTACTGCGAATAGGGAGTAGCAAATAAAAAGTGATAAAAACAGTAAAAGAATCTATACAAAAGCGACTTGGCAAACAAATCAGGCGGGTGAAGTATGCAAAATCAGGTGTGTGTGTGCGTTCGGGCAAAGCTCGGAAAACGGCGCACGGAGAAAAGTAGCTTGTCAAAATCGGAATGCATGAAATGAAGTAGAGGAAAATTTAAATAAATAGGCTGAAAAGAATAAAGCGGTAGCGGTAATCACGAGTACACGAAGCTTGGCACTGCGCCTCTTCGTTAAGCTTAAGTGTCTGACTTTGGCAGTACTCAAACCATATACATATGTATATAAGAAATATATATGAAAGAACATCAGACATATCACAAGTCAAGCCGAGAGTATCATCTGGAAAAGATTCTGTATTAAATATGTTAAAGCAGGAAATTTCTTCAAGTCATCGATATCGTAAGCAAAACAATCGGTATTTTTAGACTCTTTCCCAACAGCTTACTATTTCATTTCAAAAATATTCTATTGATCAAAAATAGTGAAAAATAGTATAAGCACTATTTTACAAACCAAAAAAATTGATTTCAAAAAATGTCCCGAAATCCCCAAAAGTTAATATCGAAATTTCGGGATTGCCAAAAAGCTCACCCGTTGCACTATTTCCAACTTATGATTCACCAAATGACCTGCATCAACCTGTTTGCCTGCATTTGCAGCACACATAGTCCACACCCAATCGGCGACCCCATTCAACAAACAACCGAAACGCTCCAGAATCCGTTCGTAAGTTGTTACACTCCATTTTTTATGGACGCTGGCAATTATTAGTGGCACGTTTTGTGTGACAATTTATTGAATATGAGCACCATTTCAGCGCGCTGCACCCAATAAATCAGTAAGAAGTTCGAATGCCCCCGAAAAACTAGGAACGAGCGCAGATAGATAAAATTGAAATGTGAGCAAACTGAGGCGCTAAGAAGTAGTGAAGCGCCGAAGAAACGGCTGTTTGCAGTAGTAATTTCTTTTATTTATGGCAAATATGCATATAAAAAACGGCGACGAAGTGCGAGAAAAATACGAAAAACTGCAGTAAAAGCACGCTCAACGGTACTTTATGAGGGCGACAGCTAAGAAAGTATAACAGCGGGAGCTATATAAAGTTATATGTATATGTACATAAATATTATATAGTTATCGCTTATATATTTTTATATAGCACTCTAGGTTATGCGATTGCACTCGGCATGAGCGGTACATATTCAACTATACACAGATGACACAACTGTGCCAACGAGCGTATATAATTTTTGTGTGTCAAAATATGCCAAGTTCCATACTAACACATATGTATATAAATACTTATGTCTCATATGTGTGCCACACACAGGTACCGTTAAAGATTTGTGTTTTCAATTATAGAATTGCATACTGATAATATTTGGAGTCATAAATTATATGGGCTTTTCGCCGGCTTTGCTGCTGCCTTTGAAGTTTCGAAGCCGATTAGCGCGTCGTGTAGAGGCGCTTGAATTACTAGAAATTTGTCTGGAACACCTACAATGCTCCGGCACACAGTTGCATGTGTCGTAAATACACAGATCTTTATTTGCCACACTCGCACGCAATTATTTACACAAAGCTCAAGTAAATCTCGGCGATTGTTTATGTTAATCGGCAATCAAAGATTTAGAAGCTCATTCTTGCAAGTTACTTTGCATGCGAAGAGCGCTCTTTAAACTGTGTGCGTATGTATTTGTGTATGTGTAAAGCATAAATTCTAAAGTAATTGTATATAAATGAAGTTCTTGGAAAATAATGAAAGACTAAATGTTGTATGAATGGCTTGCGCTGGTTCATTAAAATAACAGATGCTTTTGTAATAATTCACCGAATGTTGGATGAAGCAAATAAAAAAATTATACGATTTCTTGCGACTGTGAAGTAGATTTGATTAAATGGATGTGTTTATATTGAATTTCTAGAACAAAACTCAACAGTTTCGCAAAGACTTAATCATTTGAAATGAGCTCAAATGATGTAATTTAGACAAACTAATTGACTGCTAAAATACTTTTCTACCAATTTATTAAACAAAGATGCATTTTACTAAGCGTAAATAAGAATTAAGTTAACAATAATTATTTGATTTCTATGAGCAACCCTCTGAAGGCGGTTAACTAGAGGGAAAATCAACTATAATTAGTCCTAAAGAGCTTTATGTATTGAAAACCTATATAATCTATGACGTAGATAATAGACTGAAGCATCAATTCATTAGTTTTGCTATACTAATTATTCAAACCCAATTAATTCTGTGTGAATACCAAATTTAATATGTCAATTTACATCTTAATTGAGTGAATTATTTGGCTGCAAACTTGATGAGTCAGTTTGTGTCTTAGTTGAGTCAACCTATTTCTAAATTGATTTAATTTATATTTTAATTGAGTCAATTTATATCTTAATTGAGTCAATTTATGTCTTAATTGAGTCAATTAATTGTCCATTTTGAATAAGTAGAGGAAGTTATGAGTGTCTTCGTATTTTTTAGAAGATAGTAATAATGATTTTAAATACTAGAAAAGAAAATTCTCTGTATTCGATATTCATTAGTTAGTTTTGTCAGACGTGCCTATACACCATCCAAGTAAATTCTTATAAATCTTAATATTTTTTCAGAAGTTTCTTTTATTTCTGTGAATTATTCGAAAACCAATTAGTATAGCTAACCTTCCTTTAGATTACATGAATAATAAATCTATAACAATATATGTATTATTTAAAAATAAATTTTATTTATCTATTTTATATAACTTAGAATGAACTTTTAAAGCAAAATCTCAACTAAGTCAAGTTTATTAAATTAAAGCATTTCCGACTGCACCCACTCATGCTTAACTAAACGAGCAATTCACTCAAAAGCCAAGCTCGACATCAATCAAATCTGCTGCTGTAGCCGGCGAACATATGGGAGATAATAATGTACATATGTATATGTATGAGTATATAAATGGAAGTAGGTATGTATGAGTGTGAGCTTTATTAATGTGTAGTCTCTAAGCGTTTCTTTTTGTTGTAGTTTTTTGTTTTTATTGTAGTTTTTAAGCTATATAGAGCTAAAACAATATGTATGAAGTGAAAAAATACTCGTTGCTTTTAAATAAATTAATAAAGATCAGTCATAGAGTCACACAGGCGCACGGGAAAGTGTGCTGTTAGTGGCAAAGTGATAGTTCAAATATAAAAGAGAGGCAGCAGAACACACAGCTGTATGAGAGGCATACATATGTATTATTTTCTATATATGCCTTGGTATGTATTTGGGTAAAAGTTGAGTTGAAAAATATGAAAAATCACCGAAAAAAATTTGACGTGATTGGGAAGTAGTTACCGATTTATTTTTCCTACTCAAAAGCCTTGCCCACAAATGTTTGTATATATGTATAGTCGGCAAATGTATGCACTACAACTCACCAATTTAATTGAATCCAATTCAACCTATGCCAACAGTCAATCATTGCGAATATCCAGCCAGCATACAACCAACCGCCCACAAAAGACAACAGTGGCGGCCCTTGGAACCCGCGCTGCCTTACACCTACACACAATCATATTTGATATTCAGCTTTCAGGCAGGAGAGAGGGAAAGTGAGAGGGAGGAGCACCAAGTGCCGCTAAAAATGAAAAACAATAAACCGAAAAACAAAAAAAATTATTTCATTCAGGCGCTGAAGGTGATTCACGGCATCAATTTCAACGGCGGCAGCGGCGCAGCTATTATGATACTTTCGGCTTTGCGGGGTACAGGTACCTATGTATACTCGCATACAATAAATAATATCATGCTACAAACTGCATTGCAACAATTCAGTTAAGCTGCCAAATGAACAGTCAGTCAGGCAGTCAAATAAAAGCTTGAAGACACACACACACCTACATACAGTTGTATAGATGACAGACAGATAGCGGTAGATGGTTGAAGAGATAGTGGGGTCAAGTGAAATGTAGAGACCGCCTGCTGCTGAAATCTACGGCATTTCTTTTGGGGATATATTTCGCCGTATTTGTTGTTGTTTTATGTTCGTGTGTGTGTATTCGTATGCAGATTCATTTTTCTGAATCCATATTCATGCTGTTTGTTTCACGTTTGATGTGTGTTTCTTTGCTTTGTATATGTATATGTGTGTGTGTGCGCACATTTGTCTGCTTTTGCAATGATTTATCATGTTTTGCTGTTGCTCTTGTTGTTGCAGCCACTTTTTAGCGCTTAAATAATATTTTTGTATTTTGTTTTTTTCATTTTCACATTTTAGTTTGCACTTTTTATTTATTTATTTATATGCATGATTTTCGTTGATGCTTCTGACAGCACGCAGGAAGAATGAATGGGCGAGTGAATGACTGAGTGAATGTCGTCGACATTTCCTCACACACACATATACAAAAACACAAAAACAATGCGCCACTACAAATGCAATGTAGTAATGTGAGTAGTATTTGAATGGCGTAAAAAAAGCAAATTGTGTCCGCGCATGAATTTAAAATTTTATAATGCAATAATAAATAACAATAACAATGAAATTTACTCGCGCGCAGTGCCAATCAGGTCGGCTCTTGGGTGCTTTGTTGCATATACATACGAAGGAAGAGAAAAACAATCAAAGTACTGCATAATATAAAAAAATATTTCATATGCAAATTACAAATGAATATTTACGCCAGCGGTTTGGCATAGTTTTTGTTGTTACTGCTGTTTTTTTATTATATAGCAGAGAATATCAACAGAATTGCACTTACGCGATTTACGGTGAATTTTTACCAACGGAAGAGTTATAAATGTTACACTTTTTGCAGCTAATATAATATTTTTTCGTAATATTGTGTTATTCGATGGAGAAGAACCACTTGTATTAAAGAAACATCTTAAAATATCAATTACATCTAAAATACGTATTTGCCAAAAACGCATTCTATTTAAACTTTTCTTGACAGAAATCGTTATATTTGGTAACCACAATCAATCTTAATTCATTTTAAAGGAAAAGTGTTGAAAAATCCCTTACATCTAATGGACGAATTTGCTTAAATATGTATGATACTGAATATTTTCTTAACAGAAATCCTTACATTTGGTAATCCACATTTTAATTTAAAAAATGTAAAAAATCAATTACATCTAAAAGACGTATTGCCTAAAAACGCATTCTTCTTAAACTTTTCTTAACAGAAATCAATAAATTTGGTATCCAAAACCAAAATTTTCCATTTTAATTAAAAAAATGTTAAAAAATCAATTACATCTAATGGACGAATTTTCTTAAAACTGTATGAAACTGAAAATTTTCTTAACAGGAATCAATCAATTTGTTATCTGCAACCAAAATATTCCATTTTCATCTAATGCACGAATTTTTCATAGTTGAATACGAATTTACGTAATATATCAAGAGAAAAGTCATCTCAGCGACAGCAGAAAACTGAAGAGCACTAATAAAATATGATTAGGAAGTCATGATTCTTCATTTCGTCTAATGATTGAATTTCACTTTTATCCATTTTTATAAGATTTAACAATCTATGTGTATGAATATAGAATTATATAAAATATGACACATATTTTTCTAATCGACGTACATATATGCCAAAAACATAACTTAAGCAGTTTATCGCAGAAGCTTACTTATCCAAAAAGCGTTCAAACTGAAGGAAAACTTCTGTTTTGGTTTCTAAACCGTCTGAAAAGCACGAAAAATGTTGATAACTGACGCTAGTAAGTTTCTATGACTACAGAAATAAAAACATCCATTCGATGAATTTTAGATAAACGTGAAAATATTGACTTTTAATAACATTACATACCATTGTTGGTTAGTGAACTGAAAATAGCGTTTCTTCTAATAGATGAATTTAATTTTTCATCTAATAGATGTACTTAATATGCGAATTCAGGCATATATTTTAGATTCTTCGAAGATTTTAAAATATTTCTGTTATTTTTATCAATTTTTTCTAACTTAAACCTCCCTGATGATCAGATAGGGAAAAAGCCTCCCTTTTCTCCGCTGTAAAATGTCAATCTTTAATAAAAAAACAGTTATTTTGAATTTTTTGAAATTGTTTTTTTAAAACAAAAATATATATATATTCACAAAATGTTGTTGATTTCTTTTCATTTGCATTTGTATTACATATTACATTTTTTGTTGTTTTTTTTTTTTGCATTTTTTATTTATCATAAACGTCATACCTACGTTGTATGTTGTATCAGTTTTTGCCTTCAGCGCATAATTACTTATCTCGCATACTTATAATTTACAAAATAAAAAATAAATAACAGTTTTGGATTTTTCTGCTACACATTTGACGCACAATCGCTCATTACATGCTTATACATAGATTGTATGTATTTAATTAGTATATATATTTATATATATATAATATAGCTATAATATACATAAATGCTATGCTAGAGTACATGTAAAAGTATATATTTTTTATTATTTATAATTTATCAGTGTGAATTTGTGTTTATTGCAACGCTTTATACTTGTTTTTGTTTTATGTTTTCCCTTCTGTCATATGCCTTTTTAATTACAGCTAATATATATATATTATTTTTTTGTTTGTATATTAGTTATTTGCCTATTTAAAAGTAACTAGTATGGAAATGAATAAATAAATCTAGTAGCATATCAGTTTTGTTTGTGTTGTTGTTTTTTTGTTTTTGTATGTATATTGATCTGTGTGTGTTATTTACAAAATGTTTGCACAAATCTGTTGGTTTCATACACGAGTTCCCTTTCAATTTATTATTGTTATCTATAAAAATAAATAAAATCCGTTTTTGTTTTGCATTTTTGCTTTTAAGCTTGCCAATTAATTAAATGGAAATAAAATTTGCTGCAAGTACGATAATGAAATATGTGAGTATGAGAATTTTTGTTGAAATAATTTTAAATTTAGCTTGAAGTATATTATATATGTATATTAATGTAGTGTTAAGTATTTATTAAGGTTTAAAGATGAAAATTAGAAAGTTTCTGGACTTAAAAAAAGTTTTGACAATAAAAATATAATATTTCAGCTTTTATTTCGCCAAAAAAGTAAAAGCAATTTTAAATTTTCCTTTGGTAATACGACTTTTAAAGATAGAAATGTTAAAGTTGATAGAAATATTTTTACTAAACAAAAATATCCTCAGAGAGAATCAGAGTTATCGTAGTATAGTTCCATGACTTATCGCATTATTCAACGAACAAATAGAGAGAAAAAGATCGAACTTGATATTTCAGTGAGTAAGATAAGCCCAATTTATCGTTAAAACCGAGTATTTAACCATGTTCAAAAATATCGATTATCTTTCTCGTTGAAGCATTTCGTAAAGTGGTAGTGCTAACTGGAAAAATACCCGATAATACTATTTTAGAGGTTACTCAGTGAAGGCATCCTTATTATTCTACTATAGTACTAACTCAAAACTTTGAAAGAAAACTTGCTGTATGGCTCAAAGTCAAAACAAAAATAGTCTTACTGTCTTTGAACTACTTCAGTATAGCTTAACTCTTGAATCTCTTGAGCATTAAACGTCATAAACTCAGCATTTATCGGTTACTATAGTAGAGAAATTGGTATTGCAAGCAGAAATCTATTCTCTGAGATTTTGCAACAAAATAAGATTCGTTTAATTTCTTTTTGTATTAAGAACATTAAAACCTTAAGGGGTTTCGTGGGTTAAAAAAATCGATTTTTTTTGTTTTTTGGCTTATTAATTTCTACAACATCTCAAGAATATTATCCTAAATTTTCAAGTCGATCCGAATAATAGTTTCGGAGATACAGCCTTTAAAAGGTGTGCGCTCCTAGTCAGGTATTATTGTTACTAAAAACTTTAAACGCAAAAAGTCAACAAAGTCGGTTGTCAAATGTTCTCAAAAACTACTCAACCGATCTTGATGAAATTTTACACAGGTGTTCGAGATACAATTTACTCGTGGTAGAACGAAGGATTATATATTTTTTTCAATTACAACTATTAAAAAAAGTATAAAGCAAATTTGACAGAAATTTTTATTTGTTTGGAAAAATGTCTGCTAAAATTCCAATTTTTACTTTTTTTGTCTTTCCTTCGTTCAAGCACGGTTTATGATCTTACCTAAAACACTTATGTTTGTTTTTTTTTTTCATTTTGGATGATCCTGTACGCTGACAACGCGGACGCATCTTTTTTCCGAGGGGTCACCGGAAATGAGATCACAATGGAGGAGTTTTAATTTTTTTTTTGAAAATTTCAGAAATTATTTTCTAAATATGTATATATAAGACAGAAAAAAGTTTGAATTAAATAAATATTTTTTTGCGTAGAAAAAAAAATATTGAAAATAGTACTTTTTTACTTGACATAAGCCATGTAACCCCTTGAGAACAACATTTTAAGTGAAAGAACAGTGAAATTTAAGTGAAATTTTAGAAATTACTGAGGGTGGGTTGACAACGCTTTCAGTAGAAAAGGGACCTTTATACGTTAGTTTTTCAGACGTTTAGGCTAACTATTGAAAACTGGAGTTGAAATATGTATGAACTTTCTCGTCTTTCGTTCGTAGTTCTTCGAATACTACTTTTTGCTCTACTATTTGCTTGGTTCAATACAGTGGTTCTAATTTGCGAAGTTTTCTGATGACTGACACCACGCATAATAAGCATAGTCTACGCTATGGATAGTGTAAAAAATTAAACTTGTGTATGTCAAAATATTTATTAAATAGTTTCATTAGTTATTTGCGATTGAAAAGTCAAAAGTAGTAGGATTTGGCATATATTGAAAAATATGATTTCTGATAAAAAAATTTTCATTAGAATATAACCTCTGAACAGTAATATTTTAGCGAAGAAAATTTTTAGATTTTTAGAAAATGACTTCTGCCAGACAAGCTTTAAAACAAAAACAGATTTTATGTGAAAACAAAAGTTGAAAATTGTTGAGTTGAAAAGTAGTTAGAATAAGTTTCGAAGAAGTTTGTATAAAATAAGTTTGACTAACTACAAAGTGTAGGTATATATGTATGTAAGGAAATTAAAATTTCAAAATTATTTTCATATATGTATGTACTACTATATATAGCTTTATGAATATGTGTAATATGTAATATGTAGTATGTAATTATGCATGTAGTTGTCATTTATGTTAGTTGTTACTAATAGTTGTTGTAGTAAAGTAGTATAAGAATGTATGCATGTATGTTGTTGTATTTAATAGTGTATGAGTAGTACTTGTGTAGGTATGATAGCGATATTATTAATAAATTATAGACAAACACACAAATCATTTATTATTTATGCATTTTAATAGCGAACAAACCGAGTAGCATAAATATTTAGAAAGAAATTGGCATTTAATGGGCAGGCGATTTTTTAATAAATATGATTTTTAAATGTACATACGTATGTATGCGAGTATTTGTGTGTGTATGTGTATATGTTTGGTGATTATTAAGCGTTAGGCATGATTTAATGGATTAAATACGTTATGTTGTTGTTGTATACTTTTTCATTATGAATTAAATATACTTTTTGGTGTTTCATATACACGCTTGACGATACACAAATACAAATATGAGAGTATGTAGGTGAGCATGAGCGGCGCATAACTGTATAACTATGCACATCAATATATGTTTGTTTGTATGTAAGCAATTAATTTATATGCATGTATATATATTTTTTGCGTTTTTTCACTTTTTTTTTAATTTATTTGTAAGAATGACGTTTGTATGCATTAATGATTAATATGAAATATATTTTTGTATGTATGCATAAGAGTATGTATGTTTGCATGTATGTAATACATAAATATGACACATAGGTTAAGTGGTAAAGTAAAATAGCGGTTTGATGCGTTCAAAAATTTGTATGAGTAAGTGTGTGTGTGTTTTGTAGTTGCATTTGATTTTGCATGTACGTCATCTGGTCCATCCTGTCCTTATGTGGTTGTGCATTAATTATGAAGATTAAATGCGGCATTTGTTCAATCACATAGCTGCTGTGTGTGTGTTAATTCAAATGTGCGTTTGCTGTTCTTAAATTTGTAAATTATGGCAGTATTTGGTAATTTTTTTTATAATATTTTATAAATGCAAAATTTTATTTCTTTTAAATGGTTGTGTGAGTATGTACGTGTGTGTGTTAATCATGTTAAGCAATTAATTTTTAATTAATTGTGTTGCGCTTTTACGCACTTGCATATGCAACATACATAATTTTGTGACTTTTTTCGCTAGCATTTGTTGTGAGTTTGCATAAATATGGCAAATTATGAATTTATAAGCTGTATTTGATGTGTTAGCAGCACTTGTAAAATAAGCTTATTTATTCATAATTGAAACAGGTGGCACTTATGTTTTATTATTTATAATAGGAAACCACATTTTAATCGCAAAGTAATTTAAAATTTTTGAAAAAAACAGTGAAGAAAATTATTTGCAAAAATATTAAAAGGTTGTCACAAAAAAATTATTAAATTTTTTTCTTAAATAAAATATATTATTATTCTTTTTTATATAAAACCAAGCAGCAACTGTTCTAGTGAATTTTATATATTCATTTATTGCAGTACAGAGTTCAAAATTCAAATAACCCAAAATTTAATTTAAGTATCTGCTTTAGTAGTTTAGTAGACATTTTTGCAGATTAAAAATCCACTTTTTGCTTATATGGAAAATTCTAAAAATTGCAATTTTAAGTATCTTCAACAAAAATATATAGCAACATTTTAAATGATTTTAAGCCAACTATATTTCTAGTTACATTATATGGACAAATCTTTTTCCTCTATTTTGACGTAATTTTAGGCTCCAGATTTAAAGATGAGTTAAAAAACGTAAAAAATAAATTATTTAGAATCTGGCTATAGTTTCCTGAACTTAAAAATGATCTAATGAATTTAAATGCATTACTTTTTAAATAACGAAGTTGAAAATAATTTTAAAATTTTATTTCAAAACTAATTATTTTTTATTTTTAATTGAAGTGAAATTTTTAAAAATTAAGTCTTTCAAAAATACATAAAACATTTAAAATATTTATATAAATTTAATTTAAATAATTTATTAACTCAAATTCTTGTATTTAAAATAATGCCATTATATACATAGTTGTTTATATAAATATTTTCGTATTTTACGCTGAGTTATTTGGGAGATTTTTTAAACAGAAACAACAATTTTTTTTGGAATATTAAATTATACATTTTTTTCTATTACTGTCACACACATTCACAAAGGACTAGCAGAGATTTTGAACTTAAAATTTTTTTTATGACACTGGAATTATCGGATTTTCGAAAAAAAAAATAATCTGAGAAAAAAATGGAATTTGAAATATTAGCAGACAAAATGTTCATTCTTTAATCTCCGAAATTAAAGCTTCATAGAAAATATTTTAAATGACGTTTTATTTAAGAAAAAACTTATTTTTGAAAGAAATACGTTGTGTAAAAAAAATTAAATTAAGAAACAAAAAATTAATTTTTTTATGAAAATATTAAATCTTATTTTTTAAAGAAAAATTTTGTAGAAAAAATTAAATTAAAAAACAAAAAAATTAAATTAAAAATCAAAGAATTTTTTTTTATGAAAATATTAAATATTATTTTTGAAGAAAATTTTTTTAGAAATATTAAATTAAAAAACAAAAAAATTAAATTAAAAATCAAAAAATTTAATTTTTTATGAAAATATTAATTCAGTGAACTAATAATTTTTGAGTAACATTTACTTGAACATCTTTCAAAATCACTACCAAAACTATCTCATCAAACAAATTTCACGTACTTTATGTTAGTTTCATTCACTTCCATAACGGTTAGTAGCACTTACTGCGTTCGATTCAATTGTTGCCAAAAGTAAAGAAAAATCATAAAATTTGTTTTCAATTGGGTTCAATAATGAATATTTATTTTTTACGTTTTTCACAATTTCAAATTGCTGCTTACAGTCTAATTAATAAATAAACACTTTTTGTCGAAAAATCGAAGTAGTAAGAAAAAAAGCTTAAGCTACCAAAACACATACCAATTAATTAAAATTTTTCTCAGCCATAATTGCCACAACAAACACGCGCTATACATATGTATGTGCGTGTGTATACAAGTGCGTACATAGTAGACCAATTAATATATAGAGAGTAGGAAAAATATTTTAGCTTAACAAATATCAGGCAGTTCGTCCTTGTCAACAATAATAAATGTACGCTTTCACGTCATTAGTGCATTGCAACTGTAATGGTAATTGTAACTGTACAGCAATGTTATTTTAATTATAGGTATATGTGTATGTACGTGTATAACGTTTGGCAGTTTCGCTTGTTGTTGTTGTGTTTGCAGTAAATGCATTTGTATATGTGTGTTTGTGTTGCGTGTAGTTTGTTTATTTTATATTAATTAAATTAAATATTTACATGCGTACGGCCAGTAGCAGCAGCGGTCGCACTTATTGGCAAACAGTTGAGCGTTTATGCGACACTGGTGGTGAAAGGGGCGGCGCGCACTCACGTGTGTGTACATAAGTAATTAAACGAAATTTGCATTACAAAGTGCAAGTACAACCACATTCAAGTTGTAATGCGCGCGCTTCCACTCTTTCCCCCCTCACTGCATAACCTTTCACTCCGTTTGCGCTCAAGCACCACCACCCTACTATGTCCGTGCTTTTCACGCGTTTAACCTAACTAACTAAATATAGCCATGTAGGTACACGGTTGTCATATATATTATATACTTAGTCTTAGTCTTAACACATATACATACATACATATATATGTAACTAATTTAGCTATTTACACTTACGAGTAACTTTATATATGCATATATTATATATTTATATGAGGAAAATCGAGTTTACATACATAACTACATATTACATACGCTTATCAGCAACGTCAATAACGGCGTTTGCAACAACATAATCACTTTGTTCAAGAATTGTTTTTTATTTTTTCTCAAACTTGAACTTTTTCATTTAATTTTTGTTCACTGGGTTATCAAGCAGCATGTCGCCGTTGTTTTAGTTATTTTTGTATTTTATAGGCTTTTTTATACAATTTAATTAATTACTTTACATAGTTTTTAAATTAAATATTTTTTAATTAATTTTATTTAATTTTTTTTTTTGAACTGCTGTACAGCTTAGGCAACTGAGCAACTTTTTTTCAATTTATTTTTTTAATTTAATTTACGCGTTTTTTATAAATAAATTTACAATTCAATAACTACTACGCAGCAAATATCGACACTTGGCGTTTTTTTTAATTAAATAAAAAATATAGAATTAAAATTTTTTTGCTTTTAGTATAAATATTTTTTGCGTTTAAAAAATTTAAGATTTTTAGTTATAAAAAATGTAGACTTTTTAAACTTTCCATTTTTAAATTTATAAACTTTTAGGTATTTATGTACTATAAAATTCATTTACACTTTTGTTGTGTTAGTTTCAGTGCCAGGAACCAGTCCCAAGAAGTCGTCGCCGTTCTACGTTCCTACTTAATAAATAAATCAGTTGCATTACTTTAACTGCGTTAAATCTCTGTTTAAACTGTGTGCGTCGTATTTATATTTTGCTCATATCGCAGGTTTACAACTATATCTACACTAAATATGCCTGCACATGCGGTCCCTGCTGTTGGCCACTCGGCGCCGACACTGACGTTACGCTGCTCGCTATTTCGCCCTCGCCACGCCGTTGCTGTTGCTTTTGATTTTGCTGCTGTTGCTGTTGGTGTTGTTGTTGCTGCGGTCGCCATGTTTGTGACATCAGCTGTTGCTGCTGTTGTTGCTGTTGCTGATGCTGATGGAAACGCTGTAAGCTCTGCACTGCTGCGCCGCCATTTGGTGTCGGCGAAGGCGGTGGCATCATTAGCATGTTTTCATTGTCCAGCGTCGAGTAGTCTGAGTCTATGCTGGAGTATATGTGCTCTGAGGGTGGACGCATTGCATACGTTTGGCTGGGCGCTGTGGCATGATGATAATACTGGCTGCTGTTGCCCGCGCCAGCCGCATTACCGCTCATTTCAGCGCCGCGTTGAGCCGCTGCGGCCGCCAGCGTTGCTTGCTGCGCGGCGCTAGGATGTAGATGTTGGCCCACCATGGGATGGTGTAGTGTGCCGGCAGCGCTACTGGCACCAGCGCTGTGTTCACGTCGCTGCGGACGCGGGCTGGGCGTCGCTGTAGTGGCGGAGGAGTAATTCGTAGGCTCGGCGCCGATGAGTTCGCCGGCGACACCTTCGGTGCAGTAGGCGGGTGGTGGCGCTTGGCGGTAGAGTATGCCGGGACTAGAGGGTTGCTTGATGCGCTCGTGATTGTGATCGAGCGTGTAATTATTGCCGGGCACACCGGCAACGCCACCACGATAGGTGGGATAGTCGACGGGTAGCGCATAGCGTAGCTTATCCCAGAAGAGACGATCGGCGCGGCGTATGCGATGCACTGCGGATGTCTTTAAGTAAGGTAGCAGCTCGATGTCGCTCTCCGCTTCGAACTGTACTTCGGGTTCCTCGATAATGACCAGCTTTTGTGGACGGTTACGCAGCGCATCGTGCACTGCGCGTCGCAGTTCGCAGCGTGACCACTCGGTTTGTAGAAAATTGCGTGTCAGCAAGATGACAATGCGCCGTGATACGCGTGAAGCCTCCAGCAGCTGATAGTGTGTGGCATCATGAGCGAGATCGCGATGTTGCAGGCAGATACGTAATGGCGGACGGCCAGTCTCCAGCTCGGCCACCAAGTGTTGTGCTACATACTCTGAATCTTTGGCGGAGTGCAGTAGCACAGCATCGTAGAGCTTCTCCGTTTCCTCGCAGCGTGGTCCAAACACACGTACACCGTAATGCGCGAATACCCAGATGCGTAGCGATTCACGAAAGACAAATATAATAATGACTACCACAAGCAAAAATATGAGCGCCAAAGCGGCTGCTAGTAGGGGTATGTAAGTCTTTGGTATGCCATGTTGCAGCATTGAGCCGCCAGCGTAGTAATCGGTGCAGGCCGCAGTCGCATTGAAGTCCAGTTCGCGCTTTTGCACCACGCTTGTACCGCTTATGCCAGCGTCCACGCAGTAGATGTCTTGCATGTCTTGCACAATCTGCGCATTGTCGGCTACGTAGGCTGTGAGTTCCTGCAGGAACTTGCAGCGACAACTCCACTGATTTCGACCTAAAGCCAATGTACGCATTTGTTTGAATTGCGGTTGTTGTAGCTGCCACATGGTGAGCGTCACGAGGCGATTGCCGTCTATGCGCAGCACCTCAAGCGATACTAAAGGCGCTAACGTGATGTTGTCCAGAGAAGTCAGCTGATTGTTTTGTAAGTAGAGCTCACGTAGTGCCACAAGAAACTCGAATTCGTTGCCATGCAGCGTGCGTAAGAGATTGTCCTCCAAGTGTAGAACCTGCAGTGAGATGAGACCAGCGAAGGTGCGATTTTGTATGCGTGCCACCTGACTGCCATTCACATAGAGCGAACGCAAATTTTTGCGTCCTATGAAGGCGTGATCCCTCAGCACAGGAAAATTATTGCCATCCAAATACACAACACTCGAGTCCATGGGTACACGACGCGGCAATTCTGTAGTCTGTTGGCCGCCACAATCTACGACATTTGTCGACCAAATCTGGTCGTGATAGCAAGTGCAATTGCTGGGGCATGTCATCTCACAATCACAGGCATCAAAGTCACAGCAATGACACAGCGCGAAACAGTGCGACTCGTAGCGACAAAGGAAGTCTTGCGGTTTGAGTGAGGTAAGGGGGCGCACAGGTGCACCGCGTGCATGTGGCATGACACATTCGATGTTCGAGAGATCCATGACGCGCGGATGCTGGCGTGTGGTGAGATTGTTGATGCGCTGCAGCCAGTCCATGGTGCAGTCGCACTCGAACGGATTGCCGCCAAGGTAGAATTCTGGCAGCGGTTTGGCCGGTTGCACGGGTGCGACACGCAATTGCTGTAATTGCAACTTAGACAATGCGTTGGCGTACAGATCAACACGCGCCAAATTCACTTTGTCCACAAACGCGTTCGGATGCACAGTGCTGACGAGGTTATTGTTGATGAACAGCAACTCAATGGTATTCGGTATGGACATAGCGCCGATTTCAGTGATGCGATTGTGACTGGCATCCAGTGTCTTGACACGTATCTCCTCTTGCAGTTTATAGTAGTTGCCAAGTGCCTCAATGTAGTTACCATGTATATCCAACCATTTGAGATTGCTCGGTATGAAAGCATAATCGAACCAAACCAAGTGGTTCTCGGAGAGGTTGAGCCATAGTAGTGAGACCAGCGTGGCAAAGACACCATTAATATCGGAGAGGAAGTTGCGGTCCAAACGTATCGCCTCTAACTCGAAATTCTTATCGAAAGCGCCGCGCTCAATGGACTGTATGCGATTCTTAGCGAGATTGAGTACGCTTAGGCGTGGCAAGTCAGCAAACATGCCCACACTGATATTGCCAATTTGGTTGTCTATTAAACGCAGACCCGTCAGCTGATGCAGATTCTTAAAACTCTGGTTATCGAAAGTGCGTATCTGATTTTCACCCAAATCTAGTGTACGTAGCATAGCGAGGTCTTGTAATGCACGTGGCACTTCATTCAGCTGATTCGAACTAAGATCCAGTTCCTTGAGATCCGAACAGTTTTTGAAGACATTTGGCTCAATCACGCTAATTAAGTTGTTGTTTAGCGTCAGTTTCGACAGAATATACAAGCCATTGAAAAGCTTGTCATCCAAGGTATGCAAACGATTCTCTGCCAAATTCAAGGTGTGCAGGTTGTAGAGTGGCAAAAAGGCATTATCCTCAATGTGGCCAATAGAGTTGTTACGCAAATTCAAAATCTGCAGGAAATACAACTCCTTGAAGGTGCGGTAGTCAATTCTTGTTAACGCATTATGCGCCAAATTCAGTATAATCAAACGTATGAGGCCAGCAAATGTGGTATTGTCTATATGATTCGAGGTCAACTGATTGCCGGACAAATCCACAATCAACAGCTGTTCGAGACGATGGAAGAGTCCCTTGGGCAATTCGTAAAGTTCATTGTTCTGCAAGTGTATCTCACGCAACTCCTTCGAACCGGCAAATAGGCCCTCTGGCAGTGTTTCCAAATGATTATTGCTCAAATTGACAATACGCAGCGAACTCAAGCCAGCCAAAGCCTCACCGGACAACTCCGATATATTATTATGCTGCAAATTTAATTGTTGCAAGCGTCGCAGTCGCGATATGCCCCAACTCTCTGTCACCGAGCGCAGCTCATTGTAACTCGCATCCAAAGCTTGCAACTCACTGCCGCCATTACAATTCATATCGGCGAAACCCAAATTCTCCGCCGAACGTATACGATTATGCGTCAAATTTAACACTTGCAGATTCCCCACCGGACAGAGGAATCCAGCTGGCAGCGCACGTAAATTATTATGGCCCAACTGCAATTCGGTCAACTGCTTCAGGCTATTCAACGAGTCCGGATAGAGTTCCAAAGTTTTGCCTGGTCCCCAATCGGGATTGCGCGTATTCACCGCCAGCGTGCGCAACACATTCAGCCCTTCGAAAGCATTATTCGGCAATTGCAGCAATTTGCAGCCATCAATACGCAGCACATCGAGCGTTTGTAGGCGCGCAAATGCCGCCTGTGGCAATTGTGATTCGAAGAGGTAGAGTTCACTGCATTTGATCTCCAGTTGACTGGTGCCGTCAGCGCCCTGTAAATCGAGCGCGATATGCCGTTCAATGGTGCGTAGATTGCAGCGTACCGATGTGGTGCCATTGTACTGCCAGGAACATTGATTGGTCGGCGCTGGCTGTGCTGCGGCAGCGGAGGCATCGTCACCAGTTATAGCGCTCGACGCATCCTTATTGTTTGTGGTGCTTATGATGCCAGCGCCTGCAGTGGCAGCCGCACCCGCTATTGAGGTGGCCATCATGCTGGCCGCACTCGCCGAGGCTGAATCGGAGGAAAGCGCATAGTTGGACTCTGGTCTGTCGGCGCCCTTGCTGTGCAGCGCGGCACATATGCAACCGTTGCTGATGATGTACGCGGTTAGTAGCAGCAGCGTGCAAGCGCTGTATGTAGCGTGGCGACGCATTGGCAGTCTGCTTAATTTGCACATTTTTAATTTGTTTTTTAATTATTAATTATTTTTTTAATTTTTATTTCTTTGTTAGTGTGTTGTTGTACACCTGTGCGCTGGCATACAAACGCGTTTAATGCGCGCTGCGTTCAAGTAAGCGCCACACTTCAACAAATGCATTTAGCTATTTCATTGCGGTAAACACTAACTGTGCACATTCAATTGTTGTTGCTCTCCACTGTATTTGTAGTCACTTTTTCAAATTTATTTGGTTTGTAAACGAATTTTGTATGCAAATCGATTTCACTGTTTCAGCTGCGTTGCTTCAATTTAATTTCCAATTTATACGATTTTCTCCCAAAACACATAACACTTAGTCCACCTTGTGAATTTTCGTATTTTTCTTCATGAATTTTTCATTAACTGAAATTTTCACCCAACAATTTTCACGCACAGCACGCAAAGCAAATCACTTGTCAACGCAATCGTCGTCGTTCAAACTTTTTCACTACACCAGTTTTGTGTTGTTTTTTTTCTTTTGCTTCACTTCCTTCGTAAACTGAAACACACGAAATTATTCTCTTTTTTATTGGCTTAAACGCCTTTCATTTGTTGGGCGGTGTAAAGCTAGTAGCAAACACTTTTGCACGACTTTTGTTTTCGGTCATTATTGACTTTTTCATATGTACTCTACAGTCGCTTCGATTTTCTGGCCTTGTGTGTGTGTGTTTGGTAAAAAGAAAAACTGAAAAACCCGTTTTTCGCGTAAAATCGTGCACAGCCTATACGTCCACTTTCGACGACGCGAGAACTCGAACTGATTGCACAGCGCTGGCGAGCTCAACATTTTTACTCGTACTCGTCGTAGCAAGCGGTCGCTATCGTATTAGCAATTCGACTTGCTTTCGAGTCGGTTGTTTGTAGAGACACAGTGCGGCTGTAGTCGGAGTAGCAGCGCGACCAAAGCAAAAGCGACGGCAAAGACGATGTTCGAACAATCAGCCGTTGTAGCAGCGGCGACAGTCAATAGTTTTACGACGTTTTAATGTAACGAAAAAATGTATGATTGTACGAGCTGTGGCACACACGAGCAGCATGCCGCAAGCAGGCGCAACCACCCCAAAAAATACGAGCAATGGTGGTTTGTAGAGTTTCGCTCGCAATCAGTATTTTGTGAACCAATTGGTTTGACGCTAAGTTGAGAGAGAGAGAGAGAGAGTGTTACTAACTACTCAGCTCATGAGAGACCTCTAACAAATCGCATGCTAATCGAGTGCTTCTTGTCAACTGAGCTCTACTCAAATACTCAGCACTAAAGCATGAACAACTCTCAAGATTTTTACTCTAGCATTACATATGATAACTAAATAAATTATCCAACTCAAAAGTCAAATAAATGCTTCAGCACTGAGTTCAATATTTATACTCTCAGCTTTAGTTTTAGTTAGCCGCTCATAACTGTCACACGCTCTCGTTGTCCTCTCAAATGTTTGAGCGTTTTCTTCATCAAACATAATTTTGTTTGTAATTCTATGCCACTTTATGTTATACGTCCGTTGTTCTACCATTCCTTTTAGCAAACTTCTTTACATATCAAAAAAATGTTTCCTTTTATGTTTTTCTTTGCTCTTCGCCTTTTGGGCTAGAGATTATGCCAAGTAGGTTTTTCATTGTTGCCATTCGTTTGCTGAGGCCTATGTTTTTTGTACATATGTACCGTTGTATATATGGTATGTTTGGGCATACACCAGAAATAGCAAATTAAAAAGGATATTCATATTTGCTCGCTATTTGAGATATGATTTTGTTGCTTTTGTTGTTGGTGGGCTCTTAAGGAAACGAGAATGTTGCATTTCCTAACATTTCACTACTTATTTCCGCTTCCGTATGACGAAAATTTGCATTTTCGACTAATAGGAATGCGGGTTTTAAGGGCTTAATAAAGGAAAATATGTTGGTAATTGGTAGGGATGTATGTGAGTATACACACAGTGGTATAATTTATAACTTTTCTTGTTGGAAATATGCTTTGGCATACTTTTCAAAGAAACACTTTTAAATACGAATATTAATTGAGTTAAGAGGGATCTATTTCTTTCTTTCGTGCTCTTTAAGCTGAAAAATAAAATTACAAAATAAATTTTGACTTCTGCTCTGTGTCACTCGCTACTAATTTGAGCTTAAAGCGCTGCCTATCTAATTTACGCACTATTAAATTATACTATTTGCGCTCTATTCCTTACTTTCTTCTCAGCTGCTTGCCGAATGAAATTAAATATGCAAGTTTGCCTCGACTCAACTGAAATCACATTTCAGAGATCGCACTTCACTTGCGTTTCATCTTTAATCCCCAACAGCCTAATTGTGCTAATTCTTTTGTAAATGCAAATATCCTTTGCATTTCAAGTTCTATGTAAATACATAAGGATATACATAGGAACATATGTATCTACATACATACGGCCACGCTATCTTCCGGCTTGTAGGTCGCGCCTGCCTGCGCCCCACTTGCCCGCCACTGTCACACAGTTTATTCAACTCGCTGTAACCAAATTCGCTTTTCCAACGCCCGAAAAAAAATGAAATTCTCTTCTAACTACATATGTACGTAAACTTGGCATTTGGACACTAGTGTTTGCATTTGTTTTTGTTATTCGCCCATTTCGCCTATTTTGCTATGTTATGCTGACACGCAGGCAAAGCAGCGGCAAAGAAAATGAAAAACCGACAAAGGAAACAGCATGATGAAGGCGTAACGAAATGAAGCAAATAAAATTTGCCGAAAATCAGCCGTTTTTGCACGAGCAGAAGTCTACAAGCGCACGAAGTCGCTACATTGTCCTTACGCTCGCAAATCAGTGACATTCGTAGCGCCGAGCAGTTTATGTTTGGAGCTAAAATTTTCCATTTTTTCACCGCTTTGGTTGGCAGTGGCGCTGTTTGTGGCGAGCATTTGGGATTGTGAGCAATTTGAACTTGAGGAGAATAATATACTAAGTTGCAGTAAGGCTGAAAGGACATGCTATGCGTGTGTTTTCTCAATTGTGTTGGAATTGTGAATTTCAGAGAGTCAGTTTTTTATGTGCGCTTGTAAAGTAGAGTGATGTTAGTGAAATGAAATTAAATATTAACGATGATGGCAAATTTTCCGTCAGGAAAAACCCATTTATTTGCATTTTGTATGAGTAATTTCAGCTGAAATTTGCATTCTGATTGATTAATTTGAAATGAAAATATTACTTGGAATTCAATTAGGAAAATCCGCAAATTATATAAAAAATTATATCATAAAATAAAAAAAACCATTGGATTAAAATTAAACAAATTTTAACATATTTTTTTCCGAAATTCTTACTTTATATACTTTAAAATAATTGAACAAAGTTCAACACAGAAATAATGCAAAAAAAAATATGTAATTTTTCAGACTTTTGAATTTTTTTTTATTTTAATAACATAATTAAAATTATATCATATTTTAATAAATTTTACCAAGTGAAAATATTTGCAAAAAATATAATATTGGGAATTATTTACACAATTTATGTTTTTTTTTTAACATTTTCTGTAAATTAAATATTTTTTTTAATTTTTGTGTTGTTATTTTAGTTTTTCATATCTTTCAAAAAAATGTATTTTAATAAAATAATTAAAATTTCATAATTTTTCCAATAATTTTTGTCAACAAAATTTTACCGGAAGACAGAAAATACATTTAATGGGAATTTTTTTCTCACTTTCTGTTTTTAAAATATTTTAAATTATATTATTAATTAAGTTTTTTTTTTGTATCTTTGCAGCTGAAATATTCTTTGATTTTTTTTTTATTATGTTGCTAAAATTTTTTTTTTTATTTTTATTTTTTTTTATGGTTTTGCTTTAATAAAAAAAATTATAATTTTCTATGTAATCTAGTGTTGGTTTTTCCAATAATTCAATGCTAATAAAGAACTCGCTATTTTCCCAATTGAATTTAGTAATTGCAACGGAAATTTTGCTGATTCAGTTGAATGGTTTTCCCTAAGTGCATTTATACTGTCATTGTTTACAACTGCGGAAGGCGTAATGAGTGACAGAGTCACTTAATTTTCCTGCTTAATAACAAATTATTTATGAAAAATTCACTCAAATCACTCAATGTAGACTTTCCGAAATTCTTACTCTAAAAAATTATTTCGTAGAAAATCTCTCACCTCTCTCTCACTCAATGCTCTCAGCATTTCACAAGAGAAAATTGCTCTCAAATTGAAACTTCTATGCACTCACTTCTCTCCCGCGCTCAATTACTCACACATTTCACTCGACATTTGGCATATGAAACAAAGCAATTAAATAACTCGAGATTTATTGCATGTTACTACTACATAAATAAAGCGGCGGCTACGCTGAGTCAGCAGGGATTGCTCCAAGTGCAACGCGCTAAGTGCATAAGCATACGAGATACTCAAGTAAACATACAATGTTGCAAGCAGCTGAGTTTCACGTGCAACAGACACGCCGCACAGCAGCCAAAATGCATACATATTTATATACAGTATACAGTATGTTTACATACATACATACAAACGCACATTTATTTCCCTTTCAACGCATTCTTTTCAACCTTTCGATTTCCATTCATTCATTCATACATTTGCCCATTCATGCATGCTTGCATACAATTCAACGTTTTAGCAATATACTATTTACAGTGCGTACATACATGATAATACAACAACAATAACTATATACAAATGGCTGCAGTCACAACCGCAGTATCCGCTATAGCTCCAACGTCTTGGCTGTGAGAACAACAACAGGAAAACAACAACAACAATGTTTGTCAACGTTGATGGACATTTTACAGATTGCTTGCATTGCAACTCATCTACATACACAAACACTCACTCACATATGTATATCTATCATTGGCGAATGATGGCTTTAAAGTACCGCTGCTCGCATGAGCAACGCAAAAGCACACCTTAGTTCGATATATTCCGTACACAAGTCACTAACCACCCCGCTGGCCCCCAAAAATATGCTTCAGAAGTGTATGTGCGTTTATGTGTGTTTTCACATCGCAGCCTGCTGCTTTTCACGTGTCAATGTCTCTTTGTTTATTTTTGTTGTTGTTTTTATTGGCAGCAGGCGCGCGTTGTTGTTTTTGGCAACCGCAAACATACTTTATACACATTTATATCCTCTTATTGCAGCGAAGGCACTGTTACAACGCGCTGCTAAAGGCTGTCGATGCCATTTTTTATCGATGTGTGTGTGTTTGTGTGCGTGCGTGTGGCAGCGCTAAATTTGATGCATTTGTTGAACTCTCGCATTGAACTCGCGCTGCTTAAAACTTTTTGAATCTTTTAGTTGATGCGTGTGTTTATATTACTGTTTTGTGGTGAGTATTTTTTGTGTATTATACCTGCTAAGCTATTGAAGGCTACTTATTTATAGCGCTATTTAATGATCTCTTGATTGATTTTGTATGCGATGATTTGTTGCATTTCGTGAAAAACAGTTTAGCTGCTTTGATTAGTGTTCTGAGTATTGGCTATGGAAAGCTTTGATGATTTGAGCCTAGAGTATGTATATGTGTATGTATATGAACATCGAATTCTCTATACTACTAAGGATTCCTTTCTTATTATTTATATACACAGCTGTAAATCGAATTTCGAGACCTTCTCATCAGTTTATAGTTATTTATCGATTTTACAAAGAAACACATACATTTTATATTCAGCGAATCTGATAGAATCTGAGAGTAGTTTGAGACGATTTCTCTCTTCGTCGCATAGTATTTTGTTAATAACAAAATAACAGATTATGGAACTCTTAAAATAATCAAAATCTTTTTCATGAAGAATTTCAGTATAATCGGATGTTCTTTATAGCAGAAGAATCGAGTAAGTCCAAAACACTGCTGAATTCGTTACTCAAACTCGCAATATACCGCAGAAAAGAAGTTATCCATGAAAATTATTATATTTTACTACAGAATGTTAGGACTTTCAGAGCTTTCGTATTCAGCAGCCTATTTAGCCATAATTGCTTGAGCTGAATAAGCGCTGAATATCATAAGATTAAATTATAACAAACTACAGAAACAAAGGTTGACGGCGAACATATTTTTTGAAAAAATTTGGTTTCAGCACTTTATGCAGCTTTCATTATCTTAAGATGAATATTAAAGGACTTCAAAAGTTTATAGCAGTTTAAATGCTCATTGCTTTCCATGCTATTGGCTCTGTTATGATGATGATTTAAGACTTCATCCACATGACTTCATTGTTTTTGGTAGGTGATAGTAGCATCACCTAAGATCCTACAACCCCATATTAATGATAGTGGTGCCTCCTTGCATCGCTGAAAGGATCTAGATAATACACTAGTCACCGACAGTATTTATTTTAGAAACGGATATATAACTAAGAGATATTTCTATGCTACCAAAAACTATTTGAGGTTATGCCGTGAGGAATGCTCATACTCATGAGAAATCATTACTTAAGATCTTATACTATTATTACAACTACACTTCCAGCAACTTCTTTCAAGACCTTGTACTCTACTGTGACCTAAATTGAAACGGTTTTGGTGTTGTACAAACTTTCTTCCACTTAGAAATACATAGAAGTATAGGTATATGTATGTATCAGCTTATTTGCTTTGACAGCTGTAGCGCGTTCAAAGACTGTTGCACAGCAACATTTGACATTTTAATATTGAAAACTTAATATCGATTAGCGACGACACGCGTCTACATGTCTTTCACAGTGAGCTTAGTACTGATTTGATATACTGTCTCTACATATAAGAGAATTACATACATACATTTCAATGTGTATGCTCTGGCTTTGCACATCGGTCCACAGCTCGTAGATCTTCTTGCGCGGCCGACTTGTCTTATGACTGTTATGAGTACAATGACTTGATTGCAGCTAGCTTCAGCGCCAGCTGTTGTCGCGATGTCAACGTAAGTTACAAACATGCGCTATATACATATATATTTATATAGACATGTATGTATATGTAAAGTCATAAAAGCCTACTTGAAGTAAATCAATATACATACAATTGCCTGCTAGGCGGCATACATATGTTTATACATATACATGTGAGTATGTGTATGTATGTGTTTATACTGGAAAATCGATTTGATTTTTCTGTTCCTTGCAGCCTCAACACTTAAAGTAGCATGTTATTGTTATGCATTTATTTCTGTATGCATGTACATATAGTATATGTATGTATGTAAATGTGTTGCTGTATGCCTTCTTGGCTGTGTAGCATAAGTCTGTGGCTTTGTTTATCTACTAAAAACCGCCTGCCGGTGTCAAGAGTTCACTGCAATGTCGACAGCAGTGAGTTTGTCTAACTGTCGATGGCACTTGTGCGCACAAAAACATACATACATAAATATATGTATATATATATATATATATATACATACATACATGTAAACATACCCAACGTCGCTGCGTCAAAGGCTTACTTGCCACTTAGTTACATTTAAGGTGCTATTTTAATACACACATATGTTGATATATTTTTTGTTGTTTGTATTTATATTTTGTGTAATTTTAGTTTTTATATATTTGTATCCTATGGATATATATGAACATACATGTAAACATTGATTGTTGGAAATCACTGCAACATGAAAATATTTTATACAAAGTGTCTTTATTGTCTATGGCAAGTTGTTGTTGTTGTAAACAAATTTTATTTTAATTTCGCTTGCTTTGCTCTTTCAATCGATTTAAATTTGTGTACCATTTTAGATACTATGCGCTTAGTGAGGTATCTAAGCGTGTACATAATTTATATACTGTGTCTAAATTAGCGTTCTTCATGTCTTAGATTCATTTAAAGTGCACTGCTAGGCAAATTAGATGATTTTCTTCTCGATTTATTTTCTTCCATTTTTGCTCGATTTAAATAGAAACGGATGGAAGACTTTTAAAGTTTTTTTTTTTAATTTTCAAATATTAGAACATTAAAACCGTCCGCTATAAATTAGCTGAGATTTCAAATTTGAGCTATAGAAAGTAATCTATGCCATTTTACCAAGAAAAGTTATAATCCTGAAATTTCCTGATTAGACTTTTTACTTGAATTGACTCCTACTTTTTCTTAAGAACATTATAAATTAAGTTTATTTATAAATTCCGAATATTCTACCACGAAAATCTGCAATCCCACAATTTCGGCAACATGATTCTCACTTAAATTGAGCTCTAATATAATTTAGGGACATTATAAATTATAAAATTTATAAATCCCGAAAATTCGGTATGTTCTAAAAATAATTTTGGAACTCAGAAATATTTTTAGATAACCGATATAACACAACTAAGTAAATATAAAATAATACTCAATGCAGCATTAAGTATTTTCATTAAAAACTTATGATTTCTTAAAAAAATATAATGAGTGATTTTCCAAAATTTTGTAAAATTATATATTGCTAAGTATACAAACTTAGAAAGTTGCAAAATATTACAGAAATTAAATTAAAGCATTGCATGAAACTAAATATTTAGTGAATTTCACTCAAATCTCACATTCACTCAAAAATAATTAGTTTCACTCAAAGTCCAAATTAACTCAAATTTATATTCCACTCAAATCACTGCCAAACATAACTCACACAAAAGTGTAGACAACTAGCCAGCAAATCTACTACAATTTGCCAACGCCAGAGCGGCGAGAACCTACAACCGGAGGAGCGCGCTTGCAACGACTGAGCTGTTTAGCGTCTCCGCAATATTGTTTTGATTTCAAACGAAATAATCAACAACAGCTGCTGCCACTGCGGCAGCAAGGCTCAAAATATTAATATATAAACAGAGAAAGAAGAAGAAAAAAATTGAGTTTGTTTTGAAGTGGACCAAACAAGTCTAACTTGTTTTGCTTCAATGGTTAGGTTAATACGTCTTAGCCAAAGTGCCACTTGCAGGCAAGCAACGAAGAAAACTGCAACAACAACAGCACGGCTGTTTAAGTGCCAATACGATTGCTTGTTTGGCTTTGGCAATGAAATCACAAAACAACAACAACACAAACAATTTATATGCAAGTATTTGTTGTTGCTGCTCGAATTTTATAGCTGTTGCCACTAATTTTTTGCACTTTTATTGCCACTAGTGATGCCAAACTAGCGCGAAGGATGAGTAGCGCAACCGGCAATTGTTGTCGCGTTATTGTTAAGTATGTATGTGTGTAATTGTGTTGCCACTCCAAGGCATAGGCTTCACTGCGTCGCGAAGTGTCTACTATTTTTACACACAAGCCGCGCTTAGTTGGCTCTATGTATGTAAGTATGCTTGCATAATTGCATTTGTCGCTTGTGTGTGCGCACTTTTTGTTGTTGCAACTTAGTTGCTGCACTTAATTTGCCGCTGTTTATACGTGGAATTTATGTTCGATAATTTTATCGTCAATTCGCACA
The DNA here is from genome assembly GCA_031772095.1 of Zeugodacus tau. Classification (NCBI taxonomy): domain Eukaryota; kingdom Metazoa; phylum Arthropoda; class Insecta; order Diptera; family Tephritidae; genus Zeugodacus; species Zeugodacus tau. The sequence goes on along the minus strand of CM062652.1, from coordinate 72,579,796 downwards.
GTTTTTGCACGGCTCGTTTGCCTCTCTGCGCTATAAAGAAGCTGCTGCTGCTGATTGCAGGTAGCAGCAATTAAACTGCCACATGATAATTGAAGTTTTTACAACCAATTGACTGCTAAGAAAATTCAATTAGAAATGTCAGTAAAGTGCTGAAGACTGTGTGTGAGGGAAAGGAAAGTGATCTCTTCTTTGGTTTTCTTCAGGAAAAATATTTTCGAAAGGGGATATGTTATATATTTAGTGAATATAATTTTCAAATAGAATCCAGGTACTTCATCTAAAAAGAAAAAAATGTTATAATGATAACCATATTTAACCAAAAAAATATTTATATAAACCTATCAGATGAAACTTTTTCGGGATACCGAAATTTCGGGATTATTTTTGAAATTAATTTAAAAGATTTGAATTGTTTTTGAAAAATACGTTTTGAAAAATGTTTCGGTATTAATTTTTTTGAATTTATTTTTTGTATTTCATAAATAAAAAAATAAAAATTTTATATTTTCATGAAAAAACAATTTTTCGGAATCCGAATTATGAAAATATGAAAAAAAAAATTTCGGAATCCGCACTGTACTGTGTTTTTTTCGATATATCAAATACTAATATTGAAAAAAAATATTCAGTGGCATTTCCAGCTTCTACACTTCGTTAAAATAAGTCTAATACCCCATCTATGCGCATAAAATTAACCACATTGGCCGTAAAATATTTCACTAAAATATTTAGATTCCCCCTCAAATACATATATTTACTGCAGCATTATTTCGTATTTATACATATAACTCATATACATATTTTTATTTATCATAAAATATCATCAGCTCAGCAGTTGATAGGTTTTATGACCTAAAAATTTTTAAAGGCTCCTAGGCATGTAGCAATTTTTACTTTCATTCATTCATCATTACTGACATTACACTAATTTTAACCGTTTTTTATAGCAAAAAAATATATACAAAATAATAAAAAAATGTGGAGAAAAAATTATACTAGCGGCACCAGCAGAGTGCCTGTGTGGCTGCACGGGTCATAAAAACCTGCGTCAAAAAAAATATTATTACTTATTAAAACCCACAAAAATGTCGTAAAATTTTAATTTTATTACCACGATTTTTTGGTGTATTATATTTGTGTGTGTGTGTATTAGACCGCAGAGAAATAATCTAAAATGTTGTAGACGAGAACCAAGTAATCTTTAGGTCAATTCACAACAAAGTAAGGTTATTCGACGCAAATCATACAAGTACAACTACAAAGACATAATCAGATAAATATATAATCCTATACATTTTAATAGTCAAGTTTTCTCTGCTACAAAAAAGCTTAAACTAAAGTTCGATTCATGCTATAAAAAAAGAAACAATAAGATTTTCTTGTATAGTTTCATATTTTTACGACATTTTTATATTTCTAATTCGTGCTATTACACTTTCCTCTTACTGTTTTATAGCTATTTTAGTTTTAGTACACTTTTCTTATTCGTTTTTTATTGTTATCTTATCGCCTTCTAATTTCCATGCATTGTGTGGCCCCACGAGCTTTTTCCGCTCTCTTCTTCTGTTACTCTTTTTATTCATATTTTATTTCTTTTTTATAACTTCTCAATAACTAATAAATACTAATAATTACATGTTCTCTACTTGATGCTCGTAAACATAAAGCAGTTTTAAATTAACGCGTTGAGAATTTCAAAATTCGTTTCACGGCAGCGCATTAAAATAGCATTTAAAGTTAGTGTGAATTTATTGTCACTTAAAGCACTTAAAAGAGCTTGTAGTGATAGAGCTTTCACTGATGAAAGCTTGTTAATCTGAATGAACTTTATATGAGCTTTTATATCACGGACTGCAATGGTGTTAAAAGTTCACAGATTTTAGTAATATCTTCGAAACTGTTGACAAAGTAAACGAAAGTGGGCTTGAAAACTCAGGAAGTCAAAAAAAAAAACTTTAAAGAAGTTGAAGCTGATTGATTACCTCTTGAGTAAATTCGACATCTGAAGCGTAAAGTAAAGTTTAGCCAGAGAAAGCGTTCAGTTATACGGCTTGTCTACTTCAAAAAAATCCTCAAAGTGGAAGATATATGAGAGAATGGAAGGTGGTGGTCTCCAAAACTTTCAATCTAGACAAGCTTAATTCGGTATTGGAGGGTAAATGGGATAGTCGGTACTATGTCGACATTGGGCTAAGTCGGTAGAAAATATATTTCGGAAAGTCTTTCCAGAAAAATAGCGCCAAACTTCGTTAGATTCTGAAACAAAATTCAAAAACTACTCGCACTCGCTTTAAAGGGTTTACTTCCAACTACTATACTTCTAATTTTCAGTCAAAAAAAATCTGTGTTTTTGTTGCAAAAAGTAAAATTAGCGAAAAAAGAGATATGAAAACAGTACCAGAATCCTCTTCGACAGACAAAAGCTGCAACATATCCACATCACTTAAAGTAGCGATAGCTTTGCGAAGGCCGTGAGCAAACGCTGTGCAGCTAAACGCGGTCCGGTCTGCCAATAACCCAGAGCCTGGAACGCGACGTTTGACATGTTGTGGACAAAATTTTTGGTTGCATTTTTTTGCGTCGCTTTGTTTTGTCTGCACAATGCATTTGCAGCATTTGGCCCGCATTTGCGGATTTTTAGACTGACAGACCACAATTGTTTTCATATTTCTTTTTTTCGGCTTCTCCACAGCGCATTGATTTGCCACATTCGATACTCGTTGTATGTGTCCTGCTGACGACTTGATACCGATGCGTATTGACGCACTGTCGCTGCTGACGCGTGTTTGTGCCACGCGGATTTGTTGTTCGGTGTTGTCTCAGGCGCGTAGCACGGTTTGTCCTTTTATCTGTTTTTTTCTTCTTTTTCCTTTTTTTCGGAGACAATCTGCAGTTTCGAGCACTTGGATTATGCCGTACAATATGTGGGTCCTATGCAATGGCTGCTGGTGTACAGATGTATTGGGTCAAAAAGCCCGCATTGTTAAGCTTTAGGTTTTATTTGAACTGAATTCGCAGGATTTTGAAGAAGAAAGGAATTTTCGGAAGTAAATTATTTTTGTAGGTCATTTACCTCTCTCTTTTACTCTGTTTTTTCTATGTGTTAACCCCTAAGCATTATCGATAAGCTGAGCTGCGATACTAGCTTTTGATAGCAGAAGACGAAAGACGTTCTCTTGACTATGTTGCGAAGAAAAGACTTGATCCTTGAAAATACTCTGTAGATCCTGACTTCTACTTATGGCTCCGCGGGGGATCAAAAGGCCTCTCATAAATGGACTAATGATGATAGGTGACTCAGTAGGCCCGAACATTATCAGTTTAGTTTCTCTAGGCTAATGTGTTATCGAGAGTTTACAAGCTGAGAGTCGAGCTTTTCTTCACATTTTAACTCAACTCTCCGGTTATATCTGTCCTGGCGTCCAAGTAATTTCGACCATTTACCGAATTCAATTCACCATGCAAAAAAAAAAAAGATAACGGTAATGCCTCGTAAGTCAATCACAATTAAAAACTTGATTGCAACTAGTTAAAAGCAATATCTCTCACTGTAACAACAACAAATAGGGAAAGCAAGTAAGAAGACCAAGTACACCTTACAACAGAGACAAATATTGCATATAGACATCACATAGTAACACATTCTAAAATGCTGCCTGATGGTGAGAGATTTTCATCATACAAACAAACAGTTGTAAAAACAACTAACAACAGCTGAGGCATGCGAGTGCAACATATTTGAGATGTCAACAATGGCAAAAATGCAACAACAACAACAGCAAAAGTATAAAACCGAAATGAATCAAATAACTGTGACACTGTGTGCTGGCGGAGTGGCAAGTTGGCGGAGGAAGAGGTGAAATGAGGTTAGCACTAAAGTAAAGCGAGTAAGAATTGCAGGAAAAACACTAAAAGCCGAAAGTCAATTACACGTCGAACAATTGAAATGGGTAACTAACAAGGCAACCAGTGGGGGGCGGTTGAAGCTTGCAACGGCTGGGACAAATATGACAGTATGTGATATACATATGTGTGATGCAACAACAATTGCAACTGCAATGAAGCACTGTAAGGACGTGTTAGTCGCAATGAGTCATGACTCTCTGCTCGAATGACAATTTCAACTTGTTGCAGGCAACAATGTAAGCAATTAAAAGCGGAGAGTTGACGAAATGGAGGAAATTAAGAAATTGAAAATTAAAAGGAGCAGCGCAAAGAATGTTGAAACATCAATTCAATTTTCTTTCTCGACGATGAACTGTAAAATGACAATTACAAGGGAATGTGGCAGAGTTCATTCGCTACGGATTTTGGATAGCTGTTATACACACTTACAAATACGAGTATAACTTGAAGTTGGTTCGTTTTTGAAGAAAAATTTAAATTTTGATTTTATCTCATCAGAAGTTATCCCAGTTTACTCTCGTGAATTCTATATTAGGGGATAATTGAGGTTCAGACCCTAGCGGAAAGTATGGTAGAAACACCTAGGGTCCGACAAGAGGTTGTATCTTAATCCAGGCAGATATTTCGCTCAGTGAAATGACTCCGGATTCGCCGTCAGATTAAATTTTGAAAGTTTGAAAACTCGAGATCGTAATTAGCAAGTCTAAACACTCTGCAGCAGTTCTGTTTTTAATAAATAGCTGGGATTTTCGGACCATTCGTTTTCACTTTCTAGCATATACGAAATGAATGAGGTCCTCAAAACTTCGATATTCAGTCCAATAACTCTCGATAATGACTGTTTGCTTTCCAGCTTCTCTCAACCTTCTACTATTACAGCAAGCTCCTCGATTTCTTCTCAATCTACACATTCGTCATTTATACAAAGCAATTCCATTTCAATTTCCTTTGCTGACTGTAAGTTGTTTTAGCGTCGCTTATTGTTGCTATCATTGTTTTACAGCTTGTTGCATGTATACTTGTTGCTTTTCGGTGTTTGTTGTTTCGCTGCTCGCTAGCTACTTTTGTGCCCGTTGTTTGCTGTTGATTGTGTTAAGCGTAATTGCATACGATTAAAGGAACTGTTTGTAGTTTGTTGCTTGCAATACTAGCATTCTCAGCATCGACTACACAGCTCGAGGAGCAGATCAAAAGTTACGAAAAACGAAAAAAATATGTAACGGCAAAAAGTGCAACAGAAATGGTTAATAAATGCCAATATCAATTGGTCGCAGAAATCATAGATAGGAACCATCTAGGAAATATTAGAGATGATTGAATTCAAACTAGCTAAGAAAGAAAATAAGGGCTAACGTGAAATTGTATTATCGCAATCTATTCAAATATTGGCTTTCTAGCACATGCTAAATTTAATTTGTAGCCTACCTACAGGCGCTTTTTTAATAAATCTTTAATTATCACGACGACTCTGGAAAACTCAGGATTGTTTTTAGATACTGTCAATGCTTAGAAAGTGGATAATTTAGTCACTGGAGTGAGATTTACTACTACAAAGCACCTAATTGTAGGCAACGTTTTGTTATTGTATACAATATTGCCTACATTTAGGATGAAATGGCATAAGTAACACTATAAAGAGAGAATAGTGAGGACTTATGAAGGCAACTCAGGAGTTCCAAGGACTAAAGAACATATCGGAAATAAATATTAAAGCAGATAAACGATTAAAATTGAAGCTTTCGATTTACAAAGATCGAATTTGTATAGTCTAAGCTGGTATTAAGGTCATGGGATAGAAAAAACAATTGAATAGAGAATATGTTATCATAGCTAAGAGCTGAATATATAGCCATAAAAAATATAAAATGATTCTATTACATAACACAACTCGACTTGAGATTCAATCTATACACAAATTAAATAACAAATCAATCATCTCAAGCCATATTGCTTCCGATTTCGTACAGGGTAGAGTTGTGCGGCTTTCAGCTCATATGTGTAGATATGTAATAGAAACGTAAGCGAAATCTATGTTAACGTATGCTCTTCTCACTGTTTGCCGCTGTTAACAACATGTTGTTGCTACACTCACACATACACGGCAGCAAATATAATACAGTATATGCTAGTTGCTATGGTCATTGCAGTAATTGCTCATGCAGCAGCATTTCACCTGTTTGAAATGTAATCAATTATTGCTTCTTAATTTGCTGCCTCACTTTGCTGGTGCAAGCAATTGTCTAATCCACAGAGTAGCTTTCTAGCGCTGTTGTTGTTTTGTTTTTTGCTTTACTCTGCTGGCTATTCTACACTAATTTAGTAATTTTTCCAAATGCTAAATCAGTGTTTGCTGGAGCGGATTTGCGATTTTCGAATTCAACAATTTCCTGTTATTAGTGGCAATTAACCCAATTTAAGTTGGCATTTAGTGAGCGACTGTATAAAAGTAGTTGGTGGGAAATCTACGGAGAAGCTGGTGAATTGAGGGCCCAGATGCTATAAAAGTAAATGATGCTCTGAAGAATTTCTTTAAAAAAAAGTCGAAGTTTATAACTTCGAGCGATCTACGGCGCATTTCAGTGTTCCAACACCAAATTTAAAATAAATCACATAAAGCGCAGTAGCAATAATGCATACTAAATAGTGAATTCTATAAAAATAATAAATTGAAATTATCAAAAATGCCGCCTACCCATAATTCACACCCATTAAAAACACTTCAAAATCGCACGTTTTATGAGCTATTATTATTACATTTTATATTATAGTTTTTTCGATAACCTTTGGCTTCGACAACATTCAATACGGCACACTAAACATAAGCGTAACACATCGGTACTTACTTACTTACGCAACAACAACACACCAAGCGCAATAATTAATGAAATTTTTATGAGCCAATAAAACAACTGTACACATAGTTATGAGAAAAAGGGGAAAATCTATAAAAACTATACTTTGTGGAGGGGCGAAGAGGAAACATAAAAGAAATTGATGAACAAAAAAAGGTATAAATGGCCCATTAAACTAGCCACGGCTATTGTCACCAGCGCAGACAGTGTCACCAAAGCAAAAAAAAAGAAACGTAAAGTGGTTACATATGTACTTAAGCTACGTGCTGCACTACCCTGCAGCAATTGCGCTTATTAACACTGGTAGGCGCTGTGTAAAAAGTGGGAAAGTAGTTACAACAGCTGTGTGCTTGTCAGTGCGCCTTTAATATGTTTGGCTGGGAAATTGTGGTCTTATGTGCATGTGTACACGCAAAAGGCAATTATCGTGTTCATTTTTCGTACATAAAATATAAAATAAATATGTGTGTTTTTTGTTGTTGTTTCGCATTTGTTTTTTATCACACATGTAGTTTGCAATTAAATGCACTGAGAGAACTGAGAGATCATAAATGTTCGTATTATTTCATTAAAGAAACACAGAACACCACTGTTCGAGTTGAGCTCAACGTCTCATCAGCATTTTCTACTAACTCCAGTCAAGGATTTATTATCAAAACCCATATTGACAATGTATCAACTGGCCTAGTCTATAGTAACTGGAGATTACCTCCATAAATATTACTCAAAAATTGAGCAATAATCTCTTTAACTTACAAACTGAACGAATATATGGTTTTGTAGTATGATCATTAAACGAAATTATTTTTTTCTTGTAAAAAGGAGGAAAATGACAGTTAAATTAAGTCGTAACTTAAGTGAATACCCGTTATCGGATAACTCTGGGTTTAAAAATCGAATTGTGTTCTAAGGTTAGATCATCTCGCTGACTAATCGTTATGAAATATGAAAATGGAAACATTTTAGTCCATAATACTATATAAAATCGTGAAATGCCTTATCTAACTGCCATTCAGTTTTCAATATATCTCTGAAGGTGTGTGAACTCCTTAAACAAAGAAAAAGCAGAATTATCTCATGTTATTAAATGGTTATTAGCTTAAATGCGTGGGAGTGGAATATCAAGAATGTGAAATAACGATTTCAAAGCATTAATGAAATTTTTTTTAAGTGTAATGAAACTATCCCAGTTGAGAGTCCATGGGTTCGAAAGCTACACACTTTTCAACGTGCTTCATACATCACAAGACAAGCGCGGGAAATACCTGTGATATTTTGATTATTTTTTAAGTTTTAATTACATTATATAAGTTAAATATAGGTTTTTAATATGTCCATATGTAGACATAGCCTAAAAAAACTTGACGCTATATGCATGCGATTCACGTACTTCAGAGTTACATACATTCATATGTGTACTCGTTCAAATTGAATCGTAGTGAAAATTGTAAAAGCAAAAAAATATATTTTTTTACAAAAAAAAAATAGAAATAGAGCCTCGGTTAATTTTCACGACACTTTACGGCAGCATAATTATAACCGTCTGACAAAGGTTCGGGTACGCAGAGTCGCACTGACAGCAAGCAGAATATTCCCGCTGCTATTTTTTGCCACCAATTTCATCATTTTTTTACGCGCTTGCTATTCCTGGCCGCTTATCAGCCGCTTCTATCTGGGCGTGTTTGCCTGTAATGATAGCAATGAGCTGTCCAAAGGGACTCAGCGCACTCAACGCGCAATCGCTCAGTCGCTGCCACTTCATACACACACACTCATATTTAGTGCATGTGTTAGCTGTTCATTAAATGTATTTAGTTTTTCATACATTTTTTATTGCGTTTCATTTTTAATTTTCGCTTTTATCTGTCATATTCCACGCTCCACATGTCAGTCCACTTAGGCTGCTAACTAACGCACGCTCCGGTTGGTGGCAAAAACAATGCTTGCGTGAAGGTCGCCGCGTCTACTATGTACATATGCATAGCTAGTATGTACTCATGTCAGTTTTTGAGTTGTTGTAAAAACAATAAAACAACAAAATATGAATTAACACATGCAAATAGGACGTACGAAGAGCACGCAAACTGATAAAGCCAACGCGCTGGGCAGTCGAGTGTGACGCGAGTGTCGGTTTTTGGGCTTATGTCAAATATATCACAAAGTTTTTTTTGGGGGTTTTATTACCTTTTCTGGGTATTACTATGTAGTTTAATTACTTTTGTTACATATTTTACATTGCGCATTTTTCCACATTGTTGTTGTTCGGTTTTTATTTCATAGATATTAAAATTTGTTTATAATTTAAAGGGGTTGTCTATTGACTCTTTGGTTATAAATTTCAAAATACCGAAATTTCGGGACTGGAAAATGGTAAATCACTGGTTAACGTACTGTAACTCGCTGTTCATGAAGAGATTTAGATATACATAAGGCTTTGAATCTCAACAATTTCGGATTTGAAGTTTTTAAATCTCAGTACAGAACATTTTTTAAACCTAACATAAAACTATTATAGTCAAAAAAATAGAAAAAAGGGTATTCCTGGACAGATTCCGATATAATTTTCTGGATCCAGAAATTTCAGAATTCAGATTTTCGGATTTTGATACTGAAAAATAGTAAATCACAAAATAAGGAACTGTGACCTGTTCTGAACAAATTTACGCATACGTTTTTGAATCTCGACATTTCAAGACTGGGAATTATTAAATATAAGTGCCAAACCCCTAACAATTAACAATTGTAGGAATAGTGAATTCCGAAATTTCGGTACTAGAATCCCGAAATTCTAAAATCTATTAAATTTTGATAGAAAAAATTGGGGATAACTATTCTAATCAAAAATACAAATATTTAGACCTTGCAATATAGGATCTCACTTATTGGATAACTTTAGCTAAGAATTATCTGACTTCTCATCAAATTGATACCCGCTTTTGTAGACTCCAGACTTCCGACAAAAATCGCTTCATTGAGTTGAATACTCAACAAATAAGAGACCGCAACAACTCCCAACTTAACAAAATTTAATTTCCGTATATTTGCTTTCACATTTTTCAAGCATTCGCTGGTTTTTAGTCAACAAAAGTTTTTTTCCTACACTTTTTTACAACGTAAAAATTTACCACTCATTTTCTGCGAAATTCTTGTTGAAGCATATTTCAAAATTATTTACCCCAACCCACAAAGCAGCTGAAAGTAGAAAAAAAACATATTTGATAAACTTCAATTTATTTACTTTCATCAAGTTGAAGTGAGTTCGAGAATTTCCAATAATTATGCGCAGATTTGCCAGAACTTCCAACAATTCAAAAGGAGCATAATGCCAACAAAAGCGGCACGTTGCCATAGGAAGGTAGGAAGTGAGTGCGTGGCCTCCGCAGGGAAAGCAACGCCAGTTGCGCTGCGAGGAATAACTAGAAAATGCGATAAGTAGCTGCTTGAGCGCCTGAAAATTGGCTAAAAAGTTTTGTGAGCAAGCAGCAGGAGCAGCATCAGCAATAAATAGACAAGCACAGACACAGACACAAATCTGCCAAAGAAAAGGGATTTTACAGAGAGCGAGTAATAAGCAGCGACAGCAACAGCAGCAGATGAAGTTGTAGGAAGATAAGTAGGCGGGGGAATGCAAGGAAGAATTGCTGAAGCAGCAAATATACTTTTTCGGCTACAATCTACAAGTTCAGCGCAGAGCAGCGCAGCGCAGCTAAAGTTTGCGGTTGTGCGCCAACAGTGAGCGATAAGTGCAGCGGAAGCAGAGCGTTGTGCAACTATCAAAGCCACAGCAGGCAACCGCATTGCAATCTCGTTGCAACTCGTAACCAAGCAGACGCCATTCATTCATTCAAGCATCCAGTCAGCCATCCATCTATGCAACCGATTGCTGCAGCGCAGAGAAATCAATTTTAAATTTCACACACATGCAAACACACACAAAATAGTTGTTGAAAATCTGCTGCTACTGCGGCTGCTGCTTGGTGAGGAAGCAAAAAAGCTCAAGCAGCTGCTGAGAATGCAAAATTCCATTGCTCGATTGCATTTTTTGTGTTTATAGCTTTGCGTGGTTGTTGTTGTTGTAATATTTTGTTGTAGTTATTGCAATTGATATGCATTTGTTAGCGTTGGCTTGTTGTTGGCGTGTGCGTAGTGGCTTTTGACTTTGGTTTCTGCCATGACTGCCGCACCAGCAATCCTTACAAATTTCGGCACAAACATAGAGAATAGTTGAAGAATTCGCAAACGCACACATACATAAACACATATACATATGTATGCATATGCTCGATGAAGTGTAACCACACACATATTGTGTTCATATGTAGCAGTGAGTGTGTTCATATGAGGTTGCTTGCCACATATGCACTACTCCGACCGCATCATTTTGTTCGGGTTTGCGGTTTTGCAGCACGAGGTTTTCGAGTTTTTAGCTTCATTTTCTATATTCATATATGTATGTCGCTGCAGCAAAGAGCTTTGAACTCAGTCACTTGCTAGAAGATATTGATAGATATCAATCAATTTGGCGCAGTTATTTCCACATTTATTCATTGTCGGCGCAATAAATTCGTGTGTGATTGTATTTATTTTGATTTCGAGTGGATATTATATGCCGTTATTTCATCAATAAGAACAATAGTCGAGCGCGTTGATTATATGAACCAACACTAGAACGGTGGTAGGTTGACTTTATATTCCAAAGTTCTGTCAGTCATTTGAATACGGCTCAAGAACCATAGAACTGCATAGCTACCTCTGGACTGCCTACCTCAAAACCTTTACCAAGGCCTCAATTTCAATTTCTTTTTTTCAGAATTTAGACAAAAGCAGATCAATTATAGCAATTACATGTTCTCTTAAATTTGCTCATAAGATTTACAAACTTCAAATTAGGGGGTTACATGGGTTTCGTGGGTTCAAAAAATCATTTTTTTGTTTTTTGGTTTATTATTTTCTACAACAAGAATATTATCCTAAGTTTTCAAGTCCATTCGAAGAATAGTTTCGGAGATACAGCCTTTGGAAGGTGTGCGGTCCAAGTCAGGTATTATTGTTACTCTAAACTTTAAAAGCGTTTTTCTCGGAACCGTATTTTCAAAGTCGGTTGTCAAATGTTCTCGAAAACTACTCAACCGATTTTGATGAAATTTTGCACAGGTGTTCGAGATACAATTCATTCGGGCTTGAAAGAAGAATTTTTTTCAATTACAACTGTAAAAAAAAAAAAACAAAATGTCAAGCAAATTTGACCGAAATTTTTTTTTTTGACAAAATATCTGCCAAAATTCCAATTTGTACTCTTTTTGTCTTTCCTTCTTACCTAAAACACTTATTTTTGTTTATTTTTTTAATTTTGGATGATCCTGTCAGCAGTTATGCTGACAACACGGACACACCTCTATTTCGAGGGGTCACCGGAAATGGCGTCACAATGGAGCAGTTTTATATTTTTTTTTCAGAAATTATTCTTTAAATATGTATCTATAAGACAAAAAAAAGTTTGAACTATATAATTTTTTAATACTTTTTTTGTATAGAAACAAAAATATTGAAAATAGGCATTTTTTATCCGACAGAACCCATGTAACCCCTTAAGTGAGAAATCCTAGACATTAATTCGTTCAAATCTAACATGTACAAGTCTCTTTCTCCAATTTCTGATCTATCTCTCACTGTTTGACTTTCTTTTGCTCTATCTCTTTCGGTTTCAGCTCATTTGCTCTATCTATTTCGTTAACTCTTTCTTTGATTATATATGTTTTTAACAAAAAAATAAGTTTAATAAGGACTCAGCCCCAACCGAGATAAAAATCTTATCGCCAAGGAGATAGCTACAGTTGTAATCGAAAATCGGCGTAATTTGATAGAAATAGAGAAGGCAAAATAAAAAATATCTGGACGAAATATCGAATTAGATAGGATTTCCAACTCTTTAAAGCTCTATTTTAAGGACACTCAGAACATACGAAGATTTCAAGAGAATTTAGAGAGTAATTTCTAGTTTTCTATTATATAAGGTATCTTAGGAACGAATATAAGATAAGAAGTTATGAAGAGAGTTGTCCAGCTGTGAGTATAAGATGAGAAAACCAAAGCTTTGGCATACCACTAAGGAACCAATGAAGGTCTCAATTGCAAATATTGTTACTAATGCAACTATGTCAGAGTTTCTTTCTCTTTCTTTCAAGTTTCTTTCTACAGATATACTTCATTATTTTCAATAACGGAAGTTCAACCGCTAGAAGAACAATATTCGTGTCGCTAATATATGTAGGACTTCCAAAACAGCTGTTACAAAAATTCCTCGAATACTCGTTACACCAAAAATTTATTTTACAAAATGAGACAGAAGTCAAAGGTCAATACTATTTGAGTTAAAAAGGTAAATAGCACAAAATATTGATAGAATGAAATATACAAATTAGTACGAGTACAAATGAGAACCTACAAGGACATGCAACAAAACCCGCTGCAAAGCAAGGCGCGTGGCTCAAAATAAATTAACAAACCCAGTACTTTTTATACACTCCACTTCATTGTTTTTGTTTTCGGCCAAAAACCGCTAATAAAGGGTTACAACGATCGACAGCTGTAAGTGAAAAATGTTACAAAGCCAATTAGGCCATAAATATCAGACGAAGAAAGGTAAAATACAATATGTATGTAAATTTACAATTCCAGTAGAAAAGCGGCGCATACAAATGGGGCAAAATGCGACATGTCAAAGATGGTATGTGAGTGCTTCCCGAAATGAAAAAATGCAAAAGGGGGCAAAATTAAATGGAAAATGTGAATGAGAACTGAAATGGAGTTGATGTTGGTATTGGCGTTGGTGTTGGAGAACGATGGAGAGGCACATAAGCGATTATATAACAAAAATGCTCTGCTCACATATGCGATATAGATCGGGATTTTTTAAGTGCATTGAAATGCCACATCAAGACAGCTGTCAAAAACAAAAGCGCACAGACACAAATGTCAAAATGCATATATGTGAATGTAGGTATATAGGTAAAGCCACACTCCACATACACGTAAAAATGCGGGCTGCATACACAAAACGACAGCAAAAAGGTACTATTTTGTATGTGAAAAACTATACCAGCTTGCTTGCGGCGCATAAAAAATCGCAACTGACAGTTCATTTTGTTTTCACCCGGAAAAAAAAAACTTAAAACTTCATTAAATTCAGAAGAGATCGATTTTTGTGCCTGACACTAGGTCAAAATGCATAGCGAATTTTTAGTTAGCGCTAACACACAGCAAGTATTGTATGCATTTATTTTACCTTTTTTGCTGTGCCGTGAAAATGCATTTTCATGCATGATTTAATTCAATTGCAGGCGGCAAGTAACGCTATATATGTTTTAGGCACAAAAAGTATAGTTTTTTTTAAGGTTTTCACTTATGTCACTGTCACTGGCTGACAACTTAGTATGTTGACCGGATGTGACAAAGTTGCCACACGCAAAATTGAAACTGTGTATGAAACATGCAACAGAGGAAGTTCAAAATAAATGTGTATATTTTGATAAAAACAGAAGACTAAAATTTATAAACAATTTAAATTGTCAAATTGTGGCAAGAACATGCAAACGTTTTTATTGTGACAACTAGGCCAGAATTGAGTGGATTAATCAACTGCATAAAATTATTTCAAGTGTTTTCACTTCTTCCTAGATTTAATGTGTGATGCATTTTAATGTTATTGTAATATAATAACAACAATTTTCACATACTCTATTCAACTTAAGTCAAACTTGTTTCTTAAATATCCTGCCACTGCCACTACTTTCTCACACAATTACTCCTTTTGAACGTGAACGTAACTAACATTTTGTAATAAAAAAAAATTTACAAAAAATCGTATATAATACAAAAACAAACTGCTAACAAGTGTATACAAGAAAAGCAAACTTCGTACCTTTCAATTTGCCTGATTTTTATCTCGACAACTACTGCTTCCACATGCCACTTCCTTGCTGCAAAAAGCAGTTGCAATCATGCATATATGATATGCAACTTCATGCACTTGTTGTAGTTGTGGCGCATTCATGCGTAGACTCCTCATCGATACTGACGTTGATTTCAGCTAATGATGGCACGTTTTTACAAATGTGCGCAGCCAAATGTACAAAATGTACATGAAAATAGCTTGCATATAAATATATTTACACACTATCATGCACCTGCAAAATCATCGCACAAAAGTGAGTAAGGAGATTCTGTGTAAGAGCGATATGATATGTTTATAAACAAGATATGTTAGGATTCACCTGTCTCGTAGAAATTTCTCTCTATAGCTTAACCATATCAAATTAATAGCTTAACGAAAGTAAAATTCTTCTGAAGCATTATAAAATGAATCGAAAATTCCTTAATGGTTCGGAATGAGTATTTATGGTATCTATCCTTGGTTATTCTGGACATCCCAAATAATGTGAGCCAGAAAACTGCTTCTGTCATTACCCAAGATCACTTTGTAAATAAATCTCGATCACATCGTCTTGCTCCTTAGCAGAGAGCACAAGCATTGTACAAACTCTCCCGAGCGTATTTGAAAAGATGTCGGGAACTATGGTCTCTGGTCATCTCGTAGCGTAGTTAACTTTTGTTTTTGTCTCTCAAATGATTCACCCTGAGATCTTATATTATTTTGAGAAGTATCAATGTATCAATTTTTCTCCGAGTAACCTATACTAACGAGCATTGAGTTACGATAGACAACAAACCGTTACATATCCTTAAATATCGAAGAGGCTATCTTTATGTTGGAGAGAGAGAGAGAGAAATTTTCAGTACCATATCTGTATATCAACATCTGTCTATCAAACCTGTCTATGATTCTATTATGATTTCTTCGTTTCGGAGCGTTCATGAACCGAATAAAAAATTATTATTTTTCTAGGAACAGTTTAGAGTAGTATAGTGTACCCATTTTCATCGTAAAATTATATAAGTTCTATGGAAATCACAATTTTGTGAAACTGTACAGACAAACAGGTACAAAACGCGGAAACGCCTAAAAGTATGCCTTATTAATACATAATAAGAACTGAAGCTTTGAACCTTTGAATTCTTACTCTATGATTCTCACTCTAAGAGGTTCAGTATACGCGGTACCTTGAGGTATAAGCTTGTTATGTAATCTGAAAAAATCACTTTGTGCTGAAAAAGACGCATATTAAGATGCACTCCTTGTCATATAAAGAAGAATCATATGCAAACTCATGCACTAACTAGTTACGCACGTACCCTTCTGCAAGGACGTAAAGACGGGTAAATACGTGTAAAAGCAAGTGGCTGATTTTGATATGCAACTCATTTACTTATTTATTATTTACTATTTTTTGGGTGAAATAGGGGGTTCATTATTAAAAAAAAACCATATTTGATTTTTTCCTTTTTTACAATCTTTTTTGCAGCAACATCACCCACACTGCTAAAAATGCCAAATTATAGTGCATTTTTTACAAAAACAAACAACAACAAAAATCGGTACGCGTTTCAAAGCAAAGTACTCATGCAAAATGAAAGCGCGCACGAATAAATATACCGTTACATACATGCTTTTGTATATAGAAATTTGATTCTGACAACGACATACAAACATATGTATATTCGCATGTATTAGTTGACGAAATTCTCTAGTTGCATTTACGCGTGCTCTCCTCCGTTGTAGTTGGCAGTAAACGATATGTCAGAGAAAACAGAAAAATACCGAACAACAAAAACTACAAACAAAATACTGTGATATGCCAAAAACGTGTTGTGATTGGCAATTTTTTTCGAGTTTTGTTAAAGCTCGACAACATACTATCTCGGTGTACAACAGAGATACTCATGCATGATTTGCACACACACACAGAAGCTTGCATGGCAATGTAGGTGTTTACATTTGTTTGTCACACTTCGCATACACTCTCTTATCGGTTGCACAATCAAATGACAGCGTTGCACATGCAGAACAACCCAAATATTTGCAAAAACAACAACATATTTAGTAGAAATTGTACGCTCTCTGGATCATAGAGGGATTTCATTTAAAATGATCAACAAAGGTGCGATTTTTTTCAATTTTTTGACAGCATACATAGTGTTGTTGTAATACTGGTATGTATATTCATTGATTTGATGGTGATTGACATTTTTTGACATGTTGAGGTAAAAAAATTTCAGTTTAAAAAAATTTCAAAATGCATTTTTGTACAACAACACTAAGCAATTGGTGCAAAAATTTGTTGTTGTTTGCTTATACAACAAACAACTCATATTTACAAAAATGTGCGTGAACGCAGCAATCCTGATTGCAATCAACTGACAGCATTGCTAACACGATAACACACACGCACACACACTTAAAAAATATCCACTTTTATTACATCTCATCCGCTCTCCTACAGCTGCACTCTCTGCCTCAAGCTATCTTCTTTGACCGCCGGCATCAACAGCCAACCTCTGTCAGCCTTAGTTATCCTGCCCAATTGGCTCATTCGTTGCGCTGGCTCGTGTGCCTGCAAAGATGCGTTGCAAATTGTTATTGTTGTTGTTGTTTTCTATGCAATTTAATTTCTGCAATCCTTGTGGAGTTTTTTCATGTATTTTGCCCAAAATTATTAGCTATTTCCTCCAAGCAGCTGTACGAAGGCAGCCCTCGCCCTTCGCCTTTAAAATTATGTGTTTGAGTGTGTGTTCAGATCTGAAGTATTTATCACTCCTATGTTGTTTGTGTGTATTAATTTTATGGCTCTTACAGCAGGCGGTCAAGTATAGACTGTCGTAGGCTTGCTTTCTTTATCGGAACAGTTAGATCTGTAAGTATCTTGCCTGACCGGCTGCGCGTTAGCTGCATGTGTGAGGTCATCAGTCATGCCCTTTTCTTTATCTCTAATTTGGAATCATGGTAAGCATCGAATATTGATTTTCTCTTTTCCATCGCCTACCGCAGTTAAACAGATTTTCTTCATTCATTCAACGAAGTAGACTCGGATAACTATTTTGTATGTAGAGAGAAAATAAGAAAATTTGAAAACCCATGTTAGAACTATTGGAAATTGTAACGCCAATAAGAACACGTCTGCTAAAAGCTGGTCTCTTTTAAGAAATCTTCAGATTAAAGTGAAGATCCTTCTACTATAAAGTGCTAAGAATTCCAATGCAGCTTGTAGGTATCATTTTGGGATGATCCAACGAAGTTTCTATAAAGCCAGAATAATCCTTGCAAATTCTTAATAATCAAATAACTTAGAGTCTACACAGAAAATAGAAAACTGAAGTGGAATGTAGGCTAAAGACAATTTCAGGAAGAAACCACTTAAAGTTAAAAGCAACGATACCGTTATCAATTTGAGAGGGTATCCACATATCCGCCACGTTTGTCTATAATCTTGAACGGAAGCAGCTTATTTAATTAGAACACCAATCAGTACGTCAAGTGATCAATGACGCAGCAGAATTCACAAATGTGGGCTATCACACACAAACAAACGACAACAACAACGTCTTACAAAACAAAGACCGTGGAAACACAATTACCAGCGTATTAACCAGCCATTTCGCCAAAACATTGTGTCAACACCGCCGCACGTCCCTCAGTCACCGAACACTTAGCCTCAGCCTCAAACGCTGCGTTGACCTCAACCTCAATCACAAGCTCAAACGCAACGGATGCTGACATGAAAGCCGCTTAGGACCGCTTACAACTGATGACTTACGCTTGACTTGCTCGTCGGGCACGGTGCACAGTTTATGCCAATAACAGCGATTGGTCGCCAACAATTTGGCTAAGTACCACCACCGCCAACGAAACAAAGCCCTTAATGGGGGGAGCCGGCCATATTGCAAGCCATCTGTGTATGAACTTCGGTGTGTATGGGTGTGAGCACCTTGCGTTTGAAATATAATTCATGCATATGTATAAGCATATCCTTCGCCAGCACACACAATTCAATCAGTCATCTTAGCTTGGCAGCTGGGCACACAAGCCCACACACACACACACCCACCCACATGTGGAGAGTAATCTATAGAGGTTAAGTGAGCCGGCTATTCACCTTTGGTCATGTTAATTAATTATAGTTGGCTTGTGGTAGCTGGCTTGTTTGCTTGAAATATATTCTAAGAAAGCATATTATGGCTAATTTCATTGTGCCATACTTGTAGTGGCATATTTCCAGAAATCCTTGCTTCTGAAGTTTTCAAGTGAATTCTTCGAAATAGCTTTAATTATAATCTCTATGTGGTTGTTGTTGTGTAAATATTCCCCACGTAGTTTTAAATAATGCTATCAAGTTGATGGCCCTTACACGAAATCAAATACCAAGCCTAGATCTAGAGATCTCGTAATCTTGTCTACATACCTTTCATAGATCACAGAACCTACCTCTTCTTCTTCTTGACTGGCGTAGACACCGCTTACGCGATTATAGCCGAGTCCACAACAGCGCGCAATGCATCTCTCCTTTTGACAGTTTGGCGCCAATTGGTGAAAGCGAAGCCAGGCCCTTCTCCACCTGATCCTTCCATCGGAGTGGAGGTCTCCCTCTTTCAGAGCTGGAGCACATTCGTCCATTCGAACAACATGACCTAGCAAGCGTAACCGCTGACTTTTTGTTCTCTGAACTATGACAATGTCGTCGAATAACACATACAGCTCATCTTTCCATCTTCTGCGGTATTCGTCGTTGCCAATGTTTAAGGGAACGTAAATCTTCCGCAAAACCGTCTCATCGGATGTTGACATCGACCACGCTTCTGCACTATAAAGTAGGACGGGAATGATGAGGGACTTGTAGAGTGTGGTTTTTGTTCGTCGAGAGAGGACTTTACTTTTCAATTGCCTACTCAGTCCATAGTAGCACAAGAGAGATTCTGCAAGAGTGGTAATAGTGATTCTGCGTTGGATTTCAAGGCTGACATTGTTATTAGTGTTAATGCTGGTGCCTAGGTATACGATATTATCTACAACTTCAAAGTTATAGCAGTCAACAGTGACGTGGGAGCTAAGACGCGAATGCGCTGGCTGTTTGTTTGATGAGAGGAGTTATTTCGTTTTGTCCTCTTTCAACACCAGACCCATTCGCTTGCTTGCTTATCCAATCTGGAAAAAGTAGAACTAACGACGCGAGTGTTGAGTAGATGGAACCTCATATATTGGATCCCAGAGTGTTTTCAACGCCAGAAAGAGAAAATTGCATTTCCAAGATCCTTAAAGGTATAGACATTTATAAATAATTCATTTTTTGCACAGAATTGAAATTTTGCGTAAAAAGAGGCAATATCTGCTTATGAGATTCACAGTTTTTGTTTTAAGTAATCTCAGAAAAGACGCAGGGACTTGTTTCGACGGATAATACCCATGAGAAGATATTATTATACATAAAAATGCAATGAAGCAATATAAAATGTTGGTTAGATTTCAATTTTTTCAAACTCTAATTCCATAAAAGATGCTTCTCAGTGGCTTGGCACCCATGGCGTAGCATAAAAAGCGCATTCAATAGGATTTTCTATAGATTTTCTGTCAAGAAAAAATCCAAACGGTAAAGAAGTAGAAAACTCTACGAACTGAAAACTAAGAAATGTATGACAAAAGGCAAATAACATACAAAAACACGGAAAACACTACGTAAATACAAGTGGCAGGCAGAGAGAGCGCAAACAAAGATGAAGGACCACTTACACAACCGGTCAACGAGCGCACTACATGTGTATGTAGAGGAGAGTGTGTGAGTTTGCATGCAATCGGCAGCTAAGCGATGAGTAAGGATCAACCGCAAAGGAGCAGCCAGGAAGCTACACACTACTAACCGATTATAAGAATTTCTATTGTGTTCTGAATAAGGTAGCTGTGTTTGTGTATGGGTGCGAGTGGTTTTTGCAAATGTTTTTACAGCTATTCGTTACGCTTGCAGTTGCCTGCTTGCCATTTGCATTCTTGTGTCATTTGACTGTTTACGGTGACTGTCATTAGCACAAACACTAAGAGGCATGAAGAAGGACGTAGAGGACATTGAGGACAATGTGAGCTGAACGGCCGCACAATTTTCTTGCATTCTCCTTACAAATTGTTTACTTTTTATTTAAAGAAAAATAGCAGCGCTACCACATAACAACCAGCAGGCTACTGTAGTTGACTATTGTCTTGTATTGAATGTGCTGGCTGTGTCCCGGCAGGACAATCATAAAAAATGGAGAGTGTCTTTAAATGGAAAATGTGGAAGCTGACAGCCAGGTGTGCGGCGTAGCAAACAGCCATTTATGTAGGTTAACCTGCTGTCGCCCACAGCAGCCACAGCGGCAGCTAATGAATTGCACGATAAAGTAGAACCAATAATGAGCCCAGCGATGGGTTCCTTACTGCTGAGCGTGCTCTGGCGGTGACTGATATGACGAAAGCACCTCAGTGAATCGTTCGTCTGTGAAATATGGGCAGTGGGTTACGTTCCACCGGCAACAGCAACAGCATGTAATTCATTGTCAGTTGCATTCATTGTTTTGACCTGATTTGCATGTCTATGAATGTGCCCAACTCATTTATTTTGCCCGCCCAAGCGTCCCGCATGCGTCCCCCACAAGCAACCCGTGGAGGTCAGAGCAATTATTTTGCCTTGTAAGCAAAAGTTCATTGTTAATTGACAGCCGGCGTGGAGGCAATGAAAAGCACAGTCAGTAAGCGCGCTTTAAACAAGGCCACTTACATAAGCAACAACATACAAAACAACAACAACAACGAGTAGCACAAGAAAATGACAAGGTACAATAGGCGGCAAGTAGGGGTAAGCACAGGCGAAGACAAAAGGCTAACACTAATGAGACGTTGTGGCGCTGCGTTGAAAGCTTCAGCAACAGCAACAACAACAACAACAATTAAGTGGCACAGCAGCGGCAAAATGTTGTTGTTGTTTCGTCGCAAAAGTGTGTCATAACATTTTGTGACGTAAGCTCAATGTTAGGTGGCTGGGCGACAGGCTGTCGGGTCCAGGCGATTGTTCGACAGCAATGGCAGGTTTTTGAAATGATTTGTATATACATATAAAATACATATTTATATACACCCGTTATGCTGTATTCATCGGCTTAATTTACATTTGCATAGCCGCCATTTTCTTTCAATTATTTATATAAATTATTGTCTTTAATTAGTTGCACAGCTCATTAACAGCTGTTGACTTGGCAGTTTGGCAGTTCAAGATTTGTTTGCGAGGCTTCTTTTGTCAAATAAATTAATTGCAATCAGTTGCATATTGACACAATAGGCGAACGTTGAAAGCGGCGGAGAATCAAAATTTTAATTACAGCTCATTTCCCCTCCTTTCATTTTGAGTATATAAATATAAATTTAGAAATTTTGAATAGATATATTCTAGAGGGCAAACCTTGTAGAGTGAAGAATCGAACATCTAACTGGTAAAAACCGAATAAACTGGTATAATCAAATAGTAAAGGTATACTTAGCGATTATTAAGTTATAGTCTTCAAATAAGATCTCAAAATTGCAAAGATAATTGAAAATTTAACTGGTATAAAACTAATAAACTGGTATAATCACATGGAAAAGCTATAGTTAGGGAGTTTTGACTCATATTCTTCAGAGAAGATCTCAAATTAGCAAACATAATCGAAAATGTAACTGGTATAAATCGAATAATCTGGTATAATGAAATATTAAATGTATAGAATGCGAGTTTAAACTTATAATCTTCAGAGTAGATCTCCAAATAGCAAACATAATCAAAAATTTAACTGGTATAAAACGAATTAACTGGCATAATCAAATAGAAAAGGTATAGTTATCGATTCTTAAAACATATTTTTCAGAGAAGATCCCAAATTAGCAAGCAGAATTGAAAATGTAACTGGTATAAATCAATAAGCCTCGTATAATCAAATAGAAAAGGTATATCAAGCTTTTTTTATCTTATAACCTTCAAAGATGATCTGAAACTAGCAAGTAAAAAGCTCTGAATTAGTAGAATTTATACGATTCATATTATAGTGGTCTGAGTCAGCTCAAATAGTTCTTATACTCGGTCACCACTAATGCCCATATAAGATCTGCACTTTGGATATAAGATAAACTATAATAGGCCTAGTAATTATTCGAGTACGCCTTCAGATTAATAGAACTCTTTATTCGTCAGCCAACTGCAAAGGCACGAACCATAGAAATGAGGAGAAAGCCGATCATTTAGCTAACTAAAAAGTAAGCATCAATTATTCATTTTTTATAGTGTTCGGAGGTTCTTTCAAACACTTCTTTCTTACATCCATGCTCCTTTTTGCGCAAATACTTTCCCATTTCCGTTCCCACTTCCTCCGATTATCACTTTCACTCCGAACTGCAAACTCGCCGATCACTACCTCTCTCCGCCACAGCTGTTGGCGTAAAGCAATTAATAATTTTAAAATAATATGCCATTCACATGTGTGCTCACCCGCTGGGAACAGTCTCCCCCTTTGCTGCCCCGCTGCTAAATTTGCTGACGCCCATATTTTTCCAATATAAATTTCATTTACGAAAATATCGAAAAATCCTTTTCACCTTTTCAACCGATTTTCAAATGCCATTTCAGTGATGCATTAGCGTTGCCGGAATACACCCATTCTCGCACTCGCCGTGCAAACCACAAAATTGCGGCTGTTGCATTCGGTGTTGCCAACCGCGGCCATCACGTGATCACACATATTGGTGTGAACTCCAGCTGTGCCTTTGAGCCAGCCAAAAAATCGCAGTCAAAAGGCTGCCAGCGAACGGCTGGCCATCGCCGTGGCATCACAGGTAGGCGTCACAACACAACAGAAAAATGCCAGGCAACACAGAGATGCATTCCACAACACACGAGCTGCGGTTGTGCTGCATTTGCGCCAGCTGAGTATGCGCCCACATCCTTTTACAAATAAATTTTACTTTTTTTCTATTCACTTAATATGATTTTCTATATTTTGTTCACCATTGCCATTGTTTGAGGAGTCTACTCGCTCCCTCACTGACCTTTAACAATTAAAATTGACGTGTGCCTTTTGCCGCACTGCTGTGGTTTAAAGCGATTTTTCTTTATTCTCACCTTTTCAAACACCCGGACAAAGGGAACAATTTTGTGACAACAACAACAGCGCAACATTATTTGTTTTATTGTTTGTTGGCCATTTACGGAGAAATTACAAACATATTTCGGCTTTGAATAGTTTCTAGCCCTCGCCTATTCGTTATTGAAATTTGTTAGTTTTAAAATGTTTGAAAAAATATTTCAAATATTCTCCCTATATTGTTGTTTTAGTTGCTCACTTTTCAATGGAAGAGTCCATTTGAAGTTGGTTTGTTGTCAAAATAAACAAAGGAATGACCAGACAAATTGTAGTTCAAATTGCTTCAGCATATTGTTGGCGTGGCTGAGCGATGGCCGTAGGGTGAGTAGGCAAAATTTGAGTTGACGGACAAAAACCATAGAACAAATGCTAAATATTAAAACGATTATCGACTTAAATGTGACTATTTTTGTTTGTAATCGAATTATGTTGGATTTTCATATTATTTTCGAAATATATTTACACAAATATAAACAGTGGTTCC
This sequence comes from Zeugodacus tau, assembly GCA_031772095.1. NCBI lineage: Eukaryota > Metazoa > Arthropoda > Insecta > Diptera > Tephritidae > Zeugodacus > Zeugodacus tau. The sequence continues at coordinate 72,555,469 of CM062652.1, read as the reverse complement.
TATATCCCTTTCGATTGTTTTGAAATTGCACTTTCTGGGAGACAAAATGGTAATTTTAATTTACGCTATGAGTCTTTACATTGCTTTAACACCAGCTGGTGTATAAGGTTTCTCAACTTTTTCTTAATAGAAATCCTGCTTCCAGGGAGAATGAAAGAGTTCCACTAAAATATATCCCGAAACCCAAATACGACTCTAAGTGCAAGCTGACATTTTAGTTTGGGTTACATTCTATGACTGACCTCCCACATCACATTTGTATAATTGAAAAATTCTATTTAAAGTGTCAAGAACAAAAATCCTACAGATTCATCCAAACTCTCATGTGTTGGTCAGTGACTTGATGTGAGTTCTTTGAAAGTTGTCTCGATTAAGTGGGAAAATCAATTGGACTGTGCCCGAGTCGAACGCCAACAACTGGGAAAAGTTGAACTTTGTTGAAGGTCTCATTTGATCTTATCCTATTTGTCTCCGAACAGTAGATATGCCGACTCATTCCCAATCTGATATTATTAGGGAAATGGTGACTTTCCTGGACAGCTGCCAGCCTACCGATCTATTATATACAGTAGTCTTAGAATGAAGTGACGAAAATCCGAACTCATACTCAGTTCCAGACAATATGTATATGCAAAACACTCAGGCCTTTCGCTATATCATTTGACCACTGAAAATGGTGCCATACGGAATCTTGTGGTCCTTACTATAATATGTATTTATTATGATTAAGAATTGAAGAGTTTTTTCTCGATGCAGTTTTGTAATTACCGGACATCATCGATCAAATAAACCAGACAGTTTTGTTTCGAAATTTAGCCCACTATTATCCATAATATTTTCTACTAACCATGTATAAAATTATAGAAACATTATTTACTGTCAATAAAATAACGACTGACAAAACGAATAAAAACTGGCAGAGATTTCAATTTTGTGCAATTAACTTGTTGCCGAAATTAGTTACGCCAAACTTGATAAAATTACCAAATTAACTCGAGCGATTACCAAATTGTGTATAAAAATGTGTCACAGCGCCACAATCCGTACAGTTTGTTTACAGTTTCAATTGAATCGTGTCAGAACAATGAGGACAATTTCACTTTGTTTCATAGCCGCGCTTTTGGTGGCCGTACAGGTAAATATATATAAATATACATAGCTCAATCCTTATCAACAACAAATTTATACTTCTAAAAATATCTTACTAAAAATATTTACTTTCATTCTTAACAGGCGGAGATGACCACAAAGGATTTCATTGAAATTTGCAACAAGGAGCATGGCGTCACCAATACAGAGTTGAAGCAATTCATTGACAGCAAAATGGATCCTGCCAAGGCTACTAATCCCATTAAGTGTCACATGAAGTGTGTCATTGAAAAACTCGGCTTCTATAAGAACAATATGCTCGACGAAGCCTTGGCCGCTAAATTCTTTAAGGAACATAATAAGGACCAGCAAGCGAATGTGGAAACTATCAAACAGACCATACAGAAGTGTAATCAAATGAAGGGTGCTGATCCCTGTGATACTGCCTATCAAATTGTAACATGTTTTGTTAAATCCGAACTGCCAATGTTTGCTGTTTGATCGAAAGAAATATTTAAATAAATGGAATAAATAAGCATAAAATGTGTTGTTGTAAATTATGGTTCATTGACAAACGTTCACCGTAGAAACCTTTCGAGAATTTAGCATAGGATGTAGTAATTTAATCGACTAAAGGATTAATAGTACAGTAGGACGAACCTATAAACCATGATACATATTAGTAGCAATATTTCTCTAATTACTGAAAACAACTTCACGATAATTAAAGTGTGCCTACATACGGTTGTGAATTATATCCAGTAGTCACGCATCCCGAAGGTGTCGAAAAAATAGTCTCAAACTCGTTCTACATAATGTCCAAATTGTTTTGTTGAAGGGATTGGAAATGGACGCGGATTTTCAGGAGTCCCATCTCACCTAGAGCAGGTCACATGAATCTGTTTTATTAAGCAGAGAAACAAATGTCTTCAGTTTACTTATGGTCGCGTACATGTTGGTCGAATTAGACTAAATATGCTCTATTTATTCTCCAGATACAACCCGGTACGACTTCTTAGGACTTGTTGTACCACCCTCATAGCACATTGTTAACCCGCTATATATGACTTATATGCCATAGCAATTTCGATTTGTTGAAAGTAATGTAATGAAAAACAAGTAAGGAAGGGCTAAGTTCGGGTGTCACCGAACATTTTGTACTCTCACAATTTATTTATTTAATTTTATTAATATAACACACAATTTGACACACATATTCGTCATATATATGGTATAAAGTCTATTGAAAGTTGGAAACCCTAATATTAGGTATATGTGAGTTAGGTGAAGTTATTTAGGCACGGAGACATATTATTAAAAGAAAGATATTCCCTCTGAATTTCTTCAAAATATCTGAGAGACTTATCTATATTTTCGGTAAAAAAAGATTATAAGCACTCGATATATGGGGCCTTAAAAACTTATGGTCCGATTTCGACGATTTTTGGAACAGCCATCGCTCACACACTATAAGTGCAGTATTTATGCAAAGTTCGGTTCCGATATGTTCATTAGTGTTTAGATATTGGTCGAGTAGTTTCGGAGATATGGTTTTTGAGCCATATCCATGGGATGGGCGGAGCCACACCAATTTGAGTGCAGCTTTCTGTACCTTCTATATGATGAAATGTAAGGTATCTAGTGTTTTCCCTTACTGAATTAAAGCATTTTTAGTAGTTTTCAACGTAACCTTTGTATGGGAGGTTGGCGTAGTTATAATCCGATTTCCTCCTTTTTTTGGACTATATAAGGAAATGCCTGAAGAGTTTCGTTGATATAGCTTTAGTAGTTTACGAGATATATACAAAAATCTTAGTAGGGGGCGGGGTCATGCACACTTTCCCAAAAAAAATTCATCAAAATATGCCCCTTCTTAGAATAACCCTTTGTACCAAATTTTATTTCCATAGCTTTATTTATGACACTTTATGTGTTTTCGGTTTTCAAAATTATAAATATTTTTGTATATTTAGCTTTCAAATCAATTTTCTACATAACATCAAGAAAATAATTAAATAATTGTCAATAACAAATTGTTAGCAGGTGAAATTAATAAACAAAAGTGCACAAATTAGCACACATTAGAGGAATTTTACGGACAAAAACTATCATAATGGATAAATTACACAATAATTACTATGTCGAATTTCAGTTGATTTCAATAAATTTGTTTATAACAAAAGTAATACAGATTTGTGTAAAAAGCGTCAGTAATGAAACGTGAAAGCGCAATAATTAGACCATGAAATTCTAATTCAAATTATTAAAAATAAAAATTTCAATTATTCGATTATAAATGCGTCGACTCTTCTGCATCGCTTCAGTATTATTCTAGTTTTGATATCCGTAACAACTCATGAGAGAACACAGCGCTGAGAATATGAAAGCATTAATTATTTTATTTATACTGGCAGCTTTCGATAGTTACACTGTGGTAAGACTTTGATTCATGAATTATAAGGTCGATAACTAACTCTTTAAATACTACTTTCATTATAGAGTACCGCACGCGAAGCTATAGAACAAATCGAAATGATCTGCATGTTTGAAGCGAATGTGACCGAATCGGAGTTAAGAAAATTTCTTACTAATGGTATAAAAGCCAGTGAAGCTAATCTGAAATTAAAATGTATGATGAAGTGTATGATGGAGAAGCGGGGTATGTTCAATAACGGTGTTTATAACGTTACAAGAGCCATTCAAGAAATGACGAGCTTACCAGAAATGAAAGGACGAGAAGACGATATCAAAGAATCAGTTAATGGTTGTAAGACCGAGACGGGCGTCAATGAATGTGACACCGCTTTCAAGATTACCATGTGTCTACTGGAATTTAAATCGCGTAAACACTCATCTTAAACACATATTTTTATTTTAAACTAAGAAACTTTTGGGTATCTATTTTCTTGAGGTGTTGGTGATAATTTTAAAATATTAAAAAAAAATTATATATATTAAATAAAAAAGCTTATGATGGTACTTATTGGGTAATTATGATATTATATATTCCTTTAAAGAAATTTTCAGATAGATAAACAAATATATATTATTGAATATAGAATAGAAACATTAAAATCTTAAAATCTAAAATATAATATGAGTTTTAGCTCTTAGACAATCGAGCCTAATTCGCTGGTGGTGCAATTTGATAAGTAATCGAGAAGACTTCTTCGTAATTTACCGGAATCTAAAACCCACCGAGTGTGGATACTGTGTAGTCTTCGAGCACGATTTCCTTCGAAAATTCCACGAGAGTGACTATAATACACTAGAACAACACTGACTTCACTTGTCAAGACTGGGTACCATAAGATGAACATGGAAACATTCTTTGAAAGCACTCAAACCAGGAAATCAGCTTATCAGCAAACAAAGCGCTTCCATGAATTCTAAAAGAGCACACAAGTCAACTGAAAGTCACATCGATCTTCTTTAACTCAAGCTTTAGAACTCATAAATTGTTGACAAGCTGTACTCATGTTGCCACTAATTAAAACCAACTTTTCATGCTTGAAATGCATGATTAGAAGAACAAAAAAGACAACAACAATAACAGGATGGATAGTGAAATAAAATAAATATGCCTAGTGACAATAAGTGAACACTATTGTAATCATTTGTCAAATCTAATAGTGATTGTGGGTACAACGAAGGACAGAAGAGACATGTAAAACCATGAAGTAGCAAGAAATGAATATCAAGATAATTATAAAAACTCCACTGTCACTTGTAAAGGTCAACGCGATATGCTTGCTGCCTGTAGAGGAGCTGGCCTCACTGTAATGGGGAGCGCATGTGAATGCATGTCAAGGAAAGACAATCCTTTACTAACAGTTCCGAAGAAAATGACAAGCGATCTAAAGAATTTTCACTAATAAATCAAAATTGTTTCAACATCGACACGGCGACGCACAAGTGGGACACTGTCACAACTTACATAAGACATAAATATGTGTGAGTGGCAGCGAAGACGATAAGCAAAACATGATTTGACTTCACCACTGCACAACTGGGATAAGCATTTAGGAGTGCTTCAAGAAGTGCTATTGTTTTCTTAGAGTCAAAGTGTTCTTTAGCGTTGCAGGAGATGCGCCACATAAATCACACCCAAAAAAGTGTCCGGTATTCGTTTGTATGTAAATATATGATAGTTAGATGGCAACAAACGTTGAGGGCGCGTAGCATGCAACATGACACAGGGCACGCAAGCGCAAGTGCATGAGTTCAATGAACGCGTAACAACATCAGGTTGATGACAAAATCACAGGAAGACGCCGAGGATGGGCTAGCAAATAAAAAATGACAGACGTTGGTTTCAGAATGTTGAAGTGAAGCTGAGAAATTCAAATGTTCAACCGCTAGCGGTCACATTTCAATGCTGCCACAAATGACAGTTTTTATAAATTTCGGGGTACACAAGTAGCAAGTAGCCGGTAGCCGTTGCAAAGTGATGGCATTAAGTGCACTAACGGAAAAAATCTGCAACAAATAGCAAGAGCTGCCAAGGCAGGGTCGCACAAACCTGGCAACAGCAGCGCCGGTAGTAGCTCCAGTGGCAACTGTCAATTTGCATAAAAAAGTACGCTTACGTCTTGAGCCAAATACGCTCAATATGCGCGTCAACTCATCATCAACCATCATGTGAACCACGATGGCATGCAAAGCAAGGCACGGCACAAAGCAAAAGATAAAACTCAAAGGTATTTTATTTTTTCGAAAGTAGCATTGGTTTTGAATACGAAATGGAGTATAAAAGACGCGGCAAGCTTGTGGGAGATGCAAATTTTGCGAGAAAAAGAAAGATGAAAATATGCAGCTTGAAACTGATGCGCTGCGCTGGAGATAGCGCCGATAGCTGCTGACGCGCCGCAAGATGCCGATGCCGATGCAGATACAGATGGTGATGACGAGCTGACGTCGTCAGCGGCGATGGAGATGGCGTTGAACTTGAAAGTTGAAAATGGAAATGCGCGATGGCAAAGCCAAATGACAGGCCAAGTGCACTTGATCCCTATACCAGAGTCGTTTGTATGACAGGCTGACTGCATGCTTGGATTGGCGATGATTCCGGAGCCTGTTTGTTTGGCTGCAGTCTCCGAGCAAAGGGTATATGATGGCTCGCTGTTTGTGGCCGTGCAACCTTTTTTGTCGCTTCATGCATTTGAATCCGCCTTAGTTAACAATATGCTCAAGCCAATTTGAATATTGTCCTCGTTGTTAGTTAGTTAGTTGTAGCGCATATAGACTCAGCATACAAATAACTTAGGTATGCCATGCCTTCGATAGGCATTTGTTGTGGCAGCCACTGTTATTGCCTTCGAAATCTCGTATACCACGCGTATTGGCAATGATGAAATGCAGTCAAGTTGAAAAGTGTCACTTGAGTTATGGGTTCATTGTTTTTGTTATTTTTGTATTTTTTTTTTTCGCTTGCCACGCCGCCATATCATCAGAACTCTTTGTTTATCTTGTATTACTTGGCGCGCTTTGAGTGTTTGCAAATGCTTCGGCGGCTTGCAGTCTTATTTTGCTAGTTGATATTGCTGTGAATTCTCTCTGGCTCTTGCTGACTTTTTGTGTGTTCTTTTATTTTGCTTTATTTCTTCTGGCTCTTCAAAGGCTTGGCTTTTTATTTATTAATATGCACTTGCCTATCAGTTGAACTTTTCAAATCAAGCCATTTCGATTGACAGCCGCCACAAAAAAGCCACTCATAGCGTATGCATTTGCAACCAGGAAGTTGCAGAAAATATAAATAATGAGCAAGTTCGTTGCTTGGTCAATACTTAGGACCTGATGATGCTTGAAAATTTATGTGCTTGAGAAATATCTTTAAATTAACAAAAAATGCAAATAATAATGAGAAAAAATCGGAACAATTTATTGAAAAAAAAATAGATTCCACAATATTGATGTATTTAAACAAATATTTGTGTAGAGTTCAATAAATTTTTTTTTCAACTTTTCAATTTTTTTTTTCAAAGTGGTAACCACACAATTAGCCGATAATTATATTATATATATTTCTTTGATTTTTACAATCATCACCAACATCAGATTAAAATATATGTATACCAACAATTTCTTAGTTTGATATTTGCTTAAGATTACTGATTACGCGATTTAAATTCCAATAGACACATGGTAATCTTGAAAGCGGTATCACAATCATGGCAACCCTTCTCTTTTTTGCATCCATTTACTGATTGTTTGACTTCGTCTTCGTGTCCTTTCAATTCTTCAACTAGCATAATTTCTTTAATTGCCTTTTCAGTATCCAACACACCATTCTTTAAGATACCCCGCTTCTCCATCACACACTTCATCATACATTTTATGTTTTCATTGGCTTCATTAGCTTTTAGGCCATTCGTGAGATATTTTCTAAACTCCGATTCGGACACATTCGTCTCAAACATGCAGGCCATTTCGAATATGTTTATTTCTTCACGTGCGCTATACTGTGGCATAAATAATATTTAAGAGTTAGTATCTGGCTTATATAATATTTAACGAAATAAAGTCTTACCACAGTAAAACTACAGAAAGCGTTCAATATAACTAAGCTAGCTAAGACAGCTTTCATTATTGCTGCGCAGAGTTCTCTGAACGAACTGTTGACGATATAAATATTTTAATGCTACTGAATTAACTAAAGAGGATCGAGGTATTTATAATCAAATAATTGAAACTCAACTGACTTTCTATTTTTAATTAATTTTCTATAATTTTTTTACTGATTGTTTGATTTCGTCTTCGTGTCCTTTCAATTCTTCAACTAGCATAATCTCTTTAATTGCCTTTTCAGTATCCAAAACACCATTCTTTAAGATACCCCGCTTCTCCATCACACATTTCATCATACATTTTATGTTTTCATTGGCTTCATTAGCTTTTAGGCCATTAGTAAGATATTTTCTAAACTCCGAATCGGTCACATTTGTTTCAAACATGCAGACCATTTCGAATATGTTTATTTCTTCACGTGCGCTATACTGTGGCATAAATAATATTTAAGAGTTAGTATCTGGCTTATATAATATTTAACGAGGTAAAGTCTTACCACAGTGAAACTACAGAAAGCGATCAATATAACTAAGCTAGCTAAGACAGCTTTCATTATTGCTGCACAGAGTTCTCTGAACGAAATGTTGACGATATAAATATTTTAATGCTACTGAATTAACTAAAGAGGATCGAGGTATTTATAATCAAATAATTGAAACTCAACTGACTTTGTATTTTTTTTTTTAATTGGTCAGTTTATTCTGTTTCATTGCTGACAATCTGCATAATTTTTGTTTTGAACTAATTTATCGAAGTTAACTGAAATTCGACATAGTAATTGTGGTGTAATTTATCAATTACCATAGTTTTTGTTTGTAAACCTCCTCTAATGTTTGCTAATTTTTCCCCTCTTGTTTATTAATTTCACCTGCTACCAATTTTTTATCAATAATTATTGAATTATTTTTGAAATGTCATAATATAGGTAATTTCATAAAATATAATAATTACATATAAAATCTAAAAAAGTAGTAAGTGTTTTGCTTGACCTATACTTAGTATAGTGGTGCTGGACATTTTGTGATATTCACGTTTTGACTAGAAATAAAGACTTAACTATAATATTGAAAAGGTCCGTAGAAATATGTTAATAACGGAAAAATTGCCCCAACATTGTTTTAAGGGGCACACCTAATGTGAAATTTCAAAAAATCGGTTGATATTTCGGTAGATTAAAATTTCAAATCGATATCTCAAATAGTTTTTGAGTTTTAGCAATTTAAAGAGTAGCCGCTCGGCAGCTAGAGAGTCTCATTAGCTACGTGACGTACCTGAGGTATTGTTCAGAGTCTACTGTCCCTTCCAGCCCCTATAACACGATTCCGGTTTCTATTGTTGGCTCTCAGATATACTAAAATATATCATTATAATAATTTCTAGAAATTTCTAGAAATTTTTCACTATCCACTTATAACAGTGAAACGATCATTTATCTTTAAACGCGTTTTTCACGAAACAGCATTTTCCGAATTTGCTGCAGTGATTACTAAAAAACAAATGATCCGATCACTATCGAATTTTTACATGTTCTATATATAGTTCTCCATACAATGACCTATCGATTTTTGATTTCTGATCAAAAAATCGAATTTTGACAGGCCAAAAACGACAAAATTTTGGGTAAAATTCTACTATTTTTTTAAAACGCCGCCATATTGTCAATTTTTGATTTTTTTATCGTAGGTCATTGTACAGACAATATTATCTAGTTTAACAAGAATTTTTTTTTTTTAGATTTCATCCACGGAGAAGACCACTGCAGTAGTGAAGGACCTTTTTTCGCGCCGTTGGTGATCGACTATAACTTAAAAAATATTTAATTTTTTTCTTCAAAAATTTCACTGTATTTTCTGGAAAATGTATAAATATATTCTTAAAATTTTGAAATAATTGATAAAGTATTTTTTTTTTAATAAAAATTCTTAAAAATCACCTTTTTTTAGGCCATTACACTAGGTGTGCCCCTTAAAACGCTCACCATAACGTAATGGCACCCCATCCCATTACCCCACCTCGCGGCTTAAACACACTTCTTCATTGCATAAATTATAAAAATCGTATTAAACGCCATCAGGTCCATCTATATTTTTCATCAGTAAAAATTTACTCAACGCCAATCATTGAGCCGAGTGTCAGAATGAACACTCCAGTCATGTACTCTTTCGCAAATTCAAGCCGAGGTAGTTTCTTCTTAATTTTAGCCCCTTAAGATATTTAAACGATTGAAAGGCTTGCATTTACTCCGGCTAATTTCCTGATCTTAGCTACAAACATTACGATCAAATCACGAATTTAGTGATTTTTTTGCTCTTTAGTTTCTTCCATATGCCTCAAAATACTAACAAAAGTCAAAAAAACGTCAACAAGTTATGTTTTCGCAAGCCAAACATTAAAGAGCAGTTTTTTATAGGACAAGGTTCGAACTCTCATTAACTAAATCTACCAAATATGCAAATAGAATAGCAGTATCCAATATTTAATGGGAAAAAATCCAAATCTCAAAAATATCAAATTCTTTAAACAATTAGCCGATATTTATATTATATATATTTCTTTGATTTTTACATTCATCACCAACACCAGATTAAAATATATCTATACCAAATAGTTTGCATTTAAGATATTTGTTTAAGATTAATGATTACGCGATTTAAATTCCAATAGACACAAGGTAATCTTGAAAGCGGTATCACAATCATGGCTACCCTTCTCAGTCTTGCAATTATGAACTGCTTCTTTGACTTCGTCTTCGTGTCCTTTCAATTCTTCAACTAGCATAATATCTTTAATTGCCTTTTCAGTATCGAAAACACCATTCTTTAAGACACCCCCCTTTCCATCACACATTTCATCATACATTTTATGTTTTCATTGGCTTCATTAGCTTTTAGGCCATGTCCAAGATATTTTTTAAACTCCGATTCTGTAATATTCGCCTCAACCATACAGGCCACTTCAAACATATGTATCCTTTCACGTGCGCTATACTGTTATATAAGTAGTGTTGAAGAGTTAGTAATCTACATTATAAATATAGTATTTAATGAAGTGAAGTCTTACCACAGTGAAAATACCGAAAACGGCCAGTATAACCAAAATGAACTGAGCTTTCATTATTACTGCACAGTGTTCTCTAATCGTGCTGTTGGTGATATAGATATTAGAATGCTAATGAACTAGCTAAAGAGGATCGGCGTATTTATAATCAACTGATTTTGTAAATTTTGAAAAAAACTTGTTAGATTATTCTGTTTCATTTCTGAAATTTTTTACACAAATCAGTATAATTTTTGTAATGAACTAATTTATCGGAATTAAACGACATTCAACATAATAATTGTGTTGTAATTTGTAAATTATGATAGTTTTTGTGTGTTAATTTCCTCGAATGTGTGCTGATCTGTCCACTCTTGTATACTAATTTCACTTGCTATCAATTCGTTATTGGCAATTACTGAATTATTTTTGAGTTGTCATAAAATGTATAATAATTTTATATGAAATCTAAAACAATTACCAAGTTTGTTACTTGAGCTTTAGTTAGTTCAGTGATGCTTGAAATTTTGTGCTATTCACGCTTTGACTCGAAATACTATTACTTAACTACCCGAGCGTTATGAATAGGTGCATTATCTGGTTGAAAACCGTTCATTTTCTGATCAATAAAAATTAAATTAATTGTTTCATAAAATCTACCTTCCCTAACCAGTCAAACCAAATGAAGGCCAATGATTGTGTAGAATGTTAGATTGGTTCCAAGTTATGCAATCTTTCGAAAATTGAAACCCTTTTCTTTGCGTATTGTTCAAAGTTAGTTTCTTCTTAATTTTGGATGCTTAAGATATTTGAACGGATGAAAGGCTTTCGTTTACTCCAGATAATTTCCTCATATTAGCTACCGACTTATTAGATTTAGAAGCAATTCTAACATTTTTGCGATCCACTCGAGAAGTTAGTCCTTTTTTTCGCTCTTTAAAAATATAGCAAAAATATTGCGATTCGATGGTCTGTGTGAGTGAAATAAGTCATTTTTTAGACATCCCAAGAGGTTCAAAACATTACCTTTTCCCATTTTTGCTTTAACAGTGCTCAAAAACAATTAGCCAAATATTTATGAGCAGCTTCTTTATAGAACAAGGCTCGATCTTTCATAAAAATGGTTTGATCAACTTAACCACTACTGAATATTTAAAGAGAACAACAGTATACAATATAATTGATGAAATGTTTCAAATTCTTTAAATAAATAAGTAACCACACAATTAGCCGATATTTATATATATTTATTTTATTTTAACAACCATCACCAAAATCAGATTAAAATATATGTATACCAACAATTTCTTAGTTTGCATTTAAGATATTTGTTTAAGATTATTCATTGCGAGAACTAAATTCCTGTAGACACATGGTAATCTTGAAAGCGGTATCACAATCATGGCAACCCTTCTCAGCCTTACAATTATGAACTGCTTCCTTGATTTCGTCTTCGTGTCCCTTCAAATCTCCAACTATCATAATTTCCTTATAGGCTCTTTCAGTATCGAAAACACCCTTCTTTAAGATACCCCTCTTCTCCATCACACACATTATCAAACATTTTATGTTCGAGGTGGCTTCATTAGCTTTCAGGCCATTTGTAATGAATTTTCTAAATTCCGATTCGGTCACATTCGTCTGAGCCATGCAGGCCAATTCGTATATATTTAACAGTTCCCGTCCGCTATATTGTTGCTTCAAGAGTAATTGAAAGTTAGTTATCGACCTAATGTAAGGAAGTAGGGTCTTACGTACCATATTGATGCCACCGAAAACGGCCAGTATAATCAAAATGAATAGAGCTTTCATTATTACTGCACAGTGTTTCCTAATCGAACTGTACGTGATAGAGATATTACAATGCTAATGAACTAACTGCGGAGGATCGACGCATTTATAGTCGAATTATTGAAACTCGACTGACTTTGTTTTACTTTTTTTTTTAAATTGGTCAGATTTGTGTGATTTCACGTTTCAATGATGACACTTTTTATACAAGTTTTTCATACTATTTATTATAAAAAAATATTGAAATTAACTGAAATTCGACATAGTAATTGAAGTGTAATTTATTAATTACCACAGTTTTTGTTTGTAAATTTCCTCTAATGTTAGCTAATTTGCTCACTATGATTTACTAATTTCAATTGCTACAAGTTTTTTATAGAAGAATAATGGAATAATTTTTGAAATGTCATAATGTCGGTAGTTGCCTGAAATACATAGAATGTATGTATCTATACTTAGCTTGATGTTGCTCGAATCTTTTAAGCTTTTGAGAAACTATTTCATCTCATGGAAAAAAGTAGAAAATACTGATAAAAATTCTGAGTAGGACTGTATGTTAGAACACATAATTCCCGTGATATTGTGATTGGTGAGAGAAACCGCTCGATTATATGAGAGAGGGAGTAAAGGAAACAGATAGAGTGTTTGAAAGTAAACGGCAGAGATGTAATACTTATATGATTAAGCAGAAAAAGATAATAGTTATTTAAGAGGAAGAAGAAAATAGTATAATGGCTCCTGAGACAGAAGGCTATTCTGCCGAAGCATTAAATTGATTATTTACCGAATATTATCAATATTGACTTCGAAAAATTTAACTTGAAGAACTAAACTCTACAGTATAAATTGGAGAAAAGTTAGTTCATTCGAAGGCTGTAAGAGTCCTATAACTACCCATAGTTGTGAGATCTAGTTCTTAGATAGTCTTAACGGGTATAATGTTGATGTTATCTAAACTTGCTAGATCAACTATCCCTGAAGAGAGCAGTCATACAGTAACATTCTTAAATAATCGTGTTCGTCGCAATATATTATATTATATCAAAGAAAAATATATCTTCTCAGTGAGATCACTCCAATATCTTCTATGAGAACTTGGTCTGGTTGTATCAGAACATATCCTAAAATGAATTTTTCGATCCGAATACATGTTTACCACATATTGTTTTTAAACTTTCTTAAATTACTTAGTTATAAACTATACGAGTTTCTAGGTGTTCATTAAAGTGATGATGACTTCTCTCAAATAAGACAAGCTATGCAATATCAACGCTAAGTGGTATAACATCAAACTATCATATGCCACACTTTCAAAGGTCAAAGGAGTGCATAATGTGTAAATACAAAAGGTATTTCTTCTATTTACAAAAATACATAACTACGCTTACACTTGAGCTTATGTGTCTTGGAACAATGTGAGCAACTCAATTGACGCATGAACAGCACACGCAACGAAATTACCAAATGATGAGTTTGCATTCTTCAATTTCATACATACTTAACTGCCACAAGCATACTTCCAATGAAATTGTATCTCCTTGGTGATGTAAAAATAACAATTCGACGTGTATACATGCAGAGTATTTCCCCTTTTAACACATATGAGTGCATAAGTTACATTTCTTTGTTGAATAACCGACAAATTCTGTGGCAATCAACTGCGAAGCGGTAATGATGTCGGGAGACACACACACATATATAAACTAACTGCTTAAGTATATGTATGTATTGAGATTTCATTTCGAAAACTAATTTATTTTAGCTTTGAAATGTTGCGTGTCACACACATATACACAGGCAGGCAGACAGGCAACGCTAGTTCACAACTGACATTCCGTCAGACAATACAATACAATAAGACAATATGTATTCAATTTGTGGCAAATGCGTTTATAATGCAACACAAGCCATCTAGTTAGCCATTTAAGATAAATGAACGCGTTTTTAATAACACTAACAGCAAAGTGCAGAGCATACTCACGAAGGAGACTGCAGGCAATTCGCAGCGTAAGAGTTGCATTTGGTATTAAAAACTTGAATTGATTTTCGTTGAAATGTGTTAAGAAAATTGTGTGACTGTGCAATGGAGTGAAATAATTGTAATTGGTATGAGTTAATGATGGCAAATGATTATATGATCGAAAGTGAAAGATATGATTGATTTTTGTATGGGTTAGATAGTAACTGTTTATTTCTAATTAGTATACGATATAGTGACTAAAATATTGTTTTTATGTTAAAATCACGCTTTTTCGATTAATTTATTTTGGGAATAACCATAAATAACTGCTACTTACTTCATGTTTTGTATATGTCACTTGTCAATAGTCAATAGTCAGTTGTCATTTGTCACTTTACCGTCATTATTAGTGGATAGCAGCTAGTTCTTATTCAAAATTAAGCCTGATGTGTGTGTAATTTCTCCATATTTTTAAGAATTATCACGTTTGTATTGGACACAAAGACACACTGTAACCAATTTTTCAGAAAGAAGAGTGAAAAAAACAATTTAAATATTTAAATTTGTAATACAAAATATTGATTTTTACCGAAATAGCTGCTCATGATTATTACATGAAGTAATTTAAAAGTAATCTATCATAATTTCTACTGTGTTGAAAATACAGATCAACATTTTCTGCTGCCAAACAAAAGCAAGCTCTTTGCTGGGTCCTATATACAGATACATACAATACACGTAAACAGTTATAAGTGAGCTTTTAATAAAATAGTTTAAATGGTAGACTTATGCAACATAAATAGTTGAGAGTTTATGAAAGTATATATTTCTATGTGCAGTTATATCTAGATATGCCACACGGCATTTATGTCTTTCACTGAACGACTCTTATGTTCAATTATACATTTAAAATGTACGTGAGAGTGTATGAAAATATGTACGAGTGTCCATAGGCAATTGAATATTTTAAGTATCGCTTGCATTCACTTGTATTTTCACATCATTTATCTTCATATCGTTGATGATTTTCTAGCTTGATAGACGTAGATGGACAATTAAATAGTCATATATGAAGAGAGAGGGCCAGTAGGAAAATTTTGGTAATTTCAAAAATTGCAATCTATATTTATATATATATATATATTGGTTGGCAAATATCTCCCTTCCGATTTTCTGCTCTTTATTCAATGCTTTATAAAAAGTTTATATTGATCGGATTTAGTTCAAATATGCGCCGTTTCGTTCGATAATCAGTTTAGATCTAGACGGATACTTCATAATACCCCTCTCGTAGAAGCCCTCGGACAGCCACTTTTCACAAGCCTCGTTTGAGTTCAACTTTACACCACCAAGGGCTTTCGCCATGGACAGGAACTGGTGGTAATCACTTGACGGGGTATATGGTAGATGCGATAAAACCTACCATCCGAGCTCCCGTAGCTTCTGACGAGTCATCAACGAAGTGTGTGGTCTGGCGTTGTCCTGGTGAAACACTACACCCTTCCAGGTGGCTAATTCTGGACGCTTGCCTCAAGCGGTCCAGTTGTTCGCAATAGATGGTAGTATTAAGCGTCTGGCCATATGGGAGCAGGTCATAGTGGATGATTCCCTTCCAATCTCACCAAACACACAGCAAAACCTTCTTGACCGTCAATCCCGGCTGTTTGGGACGGTTCACCGGCCTTCGACCACGACCGTTTTCGCTTGATATTATCGTATGTGATCCATTTTTCGTCGCGAGTCACCATCCGCTTCAAAAATGGGTCGAGTTCGTTCCGTTTTAGCAGCATATCGCAGGCATTCATTGGGTCCAGAAGGATTTTTTGAGTCAAACCATGCGGCAACCAAACATCAAGCCTTTTTGTGTATCCAGCCTTCTGCAGATGATTTAAAATGGTTTGGTGACTAACTCCCATATCCTGGGCGATGTCACAAGATGCCACATGCCGGTCTAACTCAATGTTTTCCATGATTTGATCGGTATTCGTCGTCACAGGTCTTCCGCCCGCTGGCTTATCCATGGTGTTGTTTTCACCCACTCTGAATCGTCGAAATCGTTCCTCCGCAGTTCGAAGTGATAGAGTACCATCCCCCAAAACACCATTAATCTTACGAAACGTTTCTCTAGCGGATTTGACTTTAACGAAGGAAAACTTTAAAATAGCGTTAGTGAACTCCATGTTTTCACGTATATAACTGTTGTACGTAATATCCAAACTAATCATGCATAGCGTCGTTTTGTAGGTTATGTCAAGACCTTTCAAAGATGTATGGTATTGCCAGATACGAGCTCTGTAGCGCTTTATACATGGCCGCGAAATTCAAAAGACAAAAAGGCGGAAAGGAGATATTTGACAACCTAATATTTGAAGTCCTTCGATATTTTATGCATAAGACTATACCCTTTATCAAAAGATTACTCTTTTCATCATCCAATTTAGATTATACTACTCTTTTATTGGAGTTTCTTTAAAAACCCTCTTCAGCAAGGCTTAAGCTTATTACAAAGCTCTTTAATATACAGATCAGAAAAATATAAATATTTCAAAATTAGTTATTTTAAAAATCAAGCTATCAAAATGTCAAACTTTGGCTGAAGAAAGACTCTCACTCTTATTCTACTACCTCAACTAATCTCGACAATGATTTTAAGTTAGGTTCAGGTTAAGATAAAAATAATTCTAGAGCTCGCTGAGAAAATCGGAGACCCCAACTTTGGGATTTCATAAAAGCTATAAGATCTGAGTAGAATCTCTTGGTTTTTTTTCGAAGCTTTGAGGAGTTTCTATAAATGATGCAAGTGAATATGAATTGCTCACCACTCTTCATTGCAATATTTGTACTTAAAATACCAAACTTGTAGTTACATAATTACCATTAATTTATGGCCAACTCTTCGCATAACTGTTCAATGAGTACGAAGAATGTGAAAAATGCAGGCAAAACCTTTAAATTAAAATATTTAGCGAAGTGTAATAAATTCACTAAAGCACATAAGCAACTAAGCATATGTAAATTTTACACAACTACGATTACATGTGCAACATTTGCATGCAACACGCCGCAATTATAACATATTATTGCACACACACAGATGAATTGAAATACTTAATGACCAGCCGCAAATTTACAAGTTATACTCCGCCAAAAGTTAAACTAAAGTACCTCAGCAAGGGCGCTGAAGTGCACACGTGTGCAGGGTGTGTTGCAAGTGTCTCCGGTACATATGTAGTCTGCGATAATCAGGGGGTTTCGCTAACTGCCTCAACTGACGAATCGACGACTGCTCGCTTTAATGCATGTTGTTTTTGTATTTTTAGTTTAGTCGGGTTTTCAGGATTTGACTGGTTTGATATGCGATAATAAATAATGTGGCACATTCAACGGTGTGGACAATTGCAATTGCTTGAGCAATAATTTGAAAATTAATTACTGTAATTTGCACATTGCATTCATTAATTTCGGAGTGTAAACGAGCATGCACATGCACACCCGCACACACAAACACACACATGTACTTTGTAAAGCCAACAGTAGTGGCGGCCTGTTGGATAAGCGTGTGAGCGTTTGTTGCACGCTTTTATGCTTGTGCAGACATTTATAATTCAGTCACTTGCACATTTGCACAATTGTGCATTCATTCACTCATTTCATCATCATGTAAGCGCACACTCACTCACTCGCTTCCATATTGTAGTTATTGCCCACACAATTACTTTTGTACTTATTACATGCATTACATTTGCTCACTTGTTATACTCTCGCAACAAATGTTGCTAAAGAGAGTATTATAGTTTTGTTCACATAACGGTTGTTTGTAACACCCAAAACTAAACGAGTTAGATATAGGGTTATATATACCAAAGTGATCAGGGTGAAGAGTGGAGTTCAAATCCGAATGTCTGTCTGTCCGTCCGTCCGTCCGTCCGTCCGTCCGTCCGTCCGTCTGTGCAAGCTGTAACTTGAGTAAAAATTAAGATATCTTGATGAAACTTGGCACACTTATTTATTGGCACCATAGGAAGGTTGCTTTCGAAACCGAAAACACATAAAGTGCCATAACTAAGCCATAAATAAAGCTATGGAAATAAAATTTGGTATGAAGGATCACACTATGAAGGGGCATATCTGGATGTAATTTTTTTGGAAAACACATAAAGTGCCATAACTAAGCCATAAATAAAGCTATGGAAATAAAATTTGGTATGAAGGATCACACTATGAAGGGGCATATCTGGATGTAATTTTTTTGGGGAAGTGGGCGTGGCCCCGCCCCCTACTAAGTTTTTTGCACATATCTCGCAAACCAATAGAGCTATATAAACCAAACTTTCTGCAGTCGTTTTTTTAAGCCACTTCCTTATACAGTCCAAAAATAAAAGAAATTGGATCATAACCACGCCCACCTCCCATACAAAAGTTAGGTTGAAAATTACTAAAAGTGGGTTAACTCACTAACGAAAAACGTCAGAAACACTAAATTTCACATAAGAAATGGCAGAAGGAAGCTGCACTCAGATTTTTTTACAAAATGGAAAATGGGCGTGGCGTCGCCCACTTATGGGTCAAAAACCATATCTCAGGAACTACTCGACCGATTTCAATGAAACTTGGTTTGTAATAGTTTCCTTACATCCCAATGATATGTTGTGAAAATAGGCCAAATCGCTTCCCAACCACGCCTACTTCCTATATACCAGAACTTTGAAGACGATCTGAATCGTTTACTTACAATATATAAAGTAAGTACTAGTGAAGATATCGATGCAGAACTTTGCACAAATACTATGTTAATAGTGTGGCAGCCCCATTCTAAAAATTGCCGAAATCGGACCATAGGTTTTTAAGGCCCCATATATCGAACACGAGGACCTCGGTGCTTCTAACCTAATATTATGGTTTCCAACTTTCAATGGACTTTATACAATATATACGAATACGTGGGTCAAATTGTGTATTATATAATATAAATGAAGTTAAATAAATAAATTGCGAGAGTATAAAATGTTCGGTTACACCCGAACTTAGCCCTTCCTTACTTGTTTTATATTGTTGTTATTGTTGTTGTGTGTGTGTTTAGTTTAACCCTGGAAAGTCATGCCTCGTCGTTTCGACGACGCGAGTGTTTATTTTGTACAAAAGCCGAATGAATCAGAGCTGTGAAAATTGTATTTATTTCATAAAAGATTTAAGAAAAACTGTTTGATATTGTTTTATTTAGAAGATATATAAACCAGGTAATGTGAATATATTGATTTTAGTAGGTTTTGATAGGTAGGATAATATATTAAGGACTTTGAATAATGCCGTCGTCGAATCGACGAGCGATGACCTCTACGTTACAAAAAAGCGATGACCTTCTAGGGTTAAGTTGCCTAACTACTTCCCCTTCCGCTTCTTTGGTTGTACGGACGCATTCGTGCGTGAGTAGTAGAGGCGGAGCTTTGTTTCTTGAATTACATAGGCGTCACTGCACTTGAAAACACCTGTCTACATGTTCAGAATTGACTTATGCAGGAAGGAAGGAAGGAATATGAAGTTAAGATAAATGCGTTTGGGCAAGGTCAGGTCACTTGATAATTTGAACATAAGCTTTTAGATGAACTGAAAGCTACTTAAGGAACGATAATTTTCTTATATCGATGAGCAAGTTCTTTATTTGGAACATCTCAGAAACCTGGTCCTCCTTAAACGGTCCTGGTCCTCCTTCTGCATATTGATGCAGAATTGAGAAGAATTGTGCAATGCTTCTAAAAATAACTCGAAAACTACATGATCTTTCATTTAGTAATGGAATAAAATGGAGTAACCCTGTCAGGAATTAGTAGTCAAGTGTAAGGAGAAAATGTTACTACTTCAGTGATTATCCTTGCTGTTAGTCAGTTTCAAAGTGTCCTTTTCAACACTCAACACTTTTTAAAGCATGTTGCCTCAGCTCCATCCCAGGATTTCACCGATATTAAGCTCCAGGGATCCGACGAAAATCGAAACAAACACGAAAGATTTTATTTATTTCAGACTATTCCAGTACCATTATTGCTTCCTCTTTTCAGACCTCGAGCATATAAACCGAGCTCCGGCATTAGGGATCCATAATCATATGGAAATCCTTACTTTGTCGACTTTTATTCGAAAAGTCCTTGTTATAAATATCTATCGCTCTCTTTATTATTGGTTTTAACATTTTTTTTAATTCTTTCCAACGGCCGATCAATAAAATGTCAGCCGAACTCAGAGTACCACCAACGAAATCGTAAAGTTGTCAAAAATTACAGAGCAAACAAATATTTCTTTCCGGATAACTAACGGAGCCCTCTAGTATTCTCAGCTTGGAAACATAACCATCTTAAATAAACAAATGCTTTTGCTCTAGACCACTTCTTACGAATTGGGTAAAAATTCTACATTGACTTGACTGAGCTCTCGTAAAGCGGCCAAAAGAAATCGGACTGTAATACTGCCTCAACTTAATAAAATTCAATGCTGTAAACCAAAACTTTCTTCGGATAATCGAAACGACGCATACTTTGGATCTATAGGCATCTAGTCATATCAAACGAGATCCTCAAGCAACTCCTAACTGAATGCTTGTAAGTAACATATACCAACAACAGTAGGGTCTACGAGACCGGGATGGATCTGGAACTTTATCAGACAAGGTACCCCGAAGTACTAGGAAGCATTCTTCAATGAGAAATGTTTTCTGTCGCTTGAGATATAACAGCCGCTATAGAGAGAGAGTGTTTTATAGACAAACTTTTGTAGTACAGAATACAATTGAAGGTTATCTCGTGTCCAACACCACCCACCCAAACAGTTTCAAATTTCCGAACAGTTGTCAGTACCCGCCACACATTAACAGTTTATGTCAACACTAACCAATACACTTCCGTTCAATGCCGTTACTGCCAGTGATTTCCGTGTTTGTGCCGAACCATAAATGTTCGAATTGTCATTGACGCTGATACTAGAATTTGAAACTCTAGCCATTTCCTTTGATTGCCACAACGAATCCGTGCATTAGAGTAGATAACAATTAGAAATGCACTTTGATTTTCAATGGCAGTGACAACTGAGCGAGAGCGCAACTGATTAAAGGAGGGTCGGTCCGGAGCTGAAGCTGTAGCCGGGCAGGAATGGGGTTGCAAAATCGCAGTTGCGCTGACTAATTTCGGCAACCAAACATTAGCAACAATAACAATAAAAGTACACAACGGATAACGGAAGTGGCGGTAATGTGCATTGTGTGGCGTTAACAGTACATATGTGTGTGGTAGTGTTGCACCAACGCATGTTGCACTATGCGCTGCTAGAGTTAATGCGCGTACGTGCAACAATGAAGCGCCGCTGCCACGCTAACCGATGATACGTGCGCTTGCATTTTTGGCACATTTGATATTTTATCGACACAGCACTGTTGGCCGCCGCTTGTAGCATATGTAGACATGCATTTGTTGCTAGTGTGTGTGTGTGCAACGCCGCGCAATTATGTTGCACTAACAATTGACGCTGTGCAATCGAAAAAACGCGGAAAACAAAAAAAGTGTAAATGAAAGACGCAGCGTGTGGCATTTTCCCATTGACGCGGACGTTAACGCTGACGCCGGCCAATTGTGTCAAAAGCTGCAGCGCGCCGGAAGAGGGAAAACGTGAAAATCAGGCGTCAATGGGATTTAAATGGAGTCGAGGGTCAGAGGCGCACATCATTGCCGTTGGTGTGTGTGTAACGGTGAATGACGGTGATGTTGTTGGTGGTGGTCATTCCCATCATTAGGCATGTTTTGTATGTGGCATATATATTTTTATTACACACACACGCACACGCACTCATTCTGTGTGCTAAATTGATTTCGTTTTTATGACGTCGCAATTTGACAATTAACGCCTGTAACTATGCTTGTGCCTGCGTTTAATATTCGCAACTCGGCGCCGTCCATCCACCAGTCGGGCAGTTCGTTATCCAGTCAGTCAGTCCGCGGGTGACAAATTTAATGACCCCGCTGAGTTGACAACTGCAGCCATTGCTTTTTGGTTATATTTCGTACAATTTACCGTACGAACGCTTCGTTTATAACGCTATTGTATCGAATACGTGCGAAAATCCCTACCTCCATTGCACATTATGGGAAAATAAGTGACTGCCATATCCTCTCGGTTTGCGACGTGTGTCCGCTCTCATGCGGCGTTGTTCTTCACTCCAAGATGAGAAATTATACAAATGTTTATCGAGATTAATTGTGAAAAATTAGAAAGTTATTGTTAGCCTTCGTGTGAATGCGTCATACAATTGGTTTACTGTATGAGCTCTGGTGATTGCAATGTTTTGATTAAACATTTCAACAATTTTGATGAGCGAAATGAAAAGATATATTATATGAGTGAATATTTATGAAGATAAGATATTATAATAAATGAATGAATATTATAATTGACTTGAAAGAATACTATTAATTTTAATTAAATATGGATGGGTCTTCCAACGAGAATGTTAAGAGACTACAAATACCCTCGTACATCTGTGTGGCAATAATACAGAGAGAGAGAGAGAGAAGAAGAGGGCGTGAAGGAGAGAAATATTGAGCTTAGTTAACGGACTATAAAGAATAAGGAGCCAAGTCTCCTTATTTTATACCAAAGCTAAAGAATCGAGTCATTTGTATTACATCCAAAACTTTGACTCAAGTCTTCGAAGCCCCCATTTATGCTTAACATTAGTAATTTAACGTTTTCTCTAAATACTCTCACTGAAATTGAGATAATAAATTGTAATCAGGAAATATTATATCGAACTTTAATTATTCTTAAAAAGAGATTTCGATTACACGTTTTCTGGATAAGCTCAGACTCTCCACATCTATAAAGATAAGTTAGACACCTTTAAATCCCAATCCATATAGTTTCTTTAACTCGATTGAGCTCAGAAGTTGCTTATATTAGTTTTTTCGAATAGAATATAAACCAGACTTTTGAAATTGTCGGATGTACGATTGAAAAAGTAAGGTAGTATTCAAAAAACGAAGTGTCAGAAAAACAAATAAGGAGAGGTATAGGTCTAGGGTCTTTATTTTATCATCAGAAGGTTGAAACACCAGCATCTCTCAATGCTCAGCACTATCACTTGGAATTATCTGAACGGTACAAGATCTCCTCCGGTATACAAAACTTCGACTCGAATCCGCTGTTCTTTGACCTTTTGTTAAAAGTTCTTCAGAACGAACGAAAGTTTTAACAATTCCCGTAGTTAAAAGGAAAATAATAGATATTAACAGGTTCTGGACTTAAAATAGACGAATTTTCTCAGTATATGGATAAGAGTTAAGAAAAACATCGCCTATGTTTCGTCGTTCATATGGAATCAAAAGTTCCAACCCAAAGAGCTTTCAATGTGGCACATAACGATGATAGCGGAAAACGAGAGAGACAACGTTAAAGTAGTTAGAAAAGGTAGTAAAGAAGAATACAAATAAGAAAATAATTAAAAAAAGAAAAATTTTAGAAAGCTTTAAATTTAAATTTTAGCTTAAATTTAATTAATGGAATTCGGATTGAACATAACGAAATCACAGGGATTACTTTTACATTGGATGGTACACTCGTAGAACTTTAAAAAATGCATTAAACGCGATTATAAGGGTTTACAACATTTAGCTTCTAAACATTTCGCTTCTACCAGGACAAACCAATCCACAGTACAGAAATCGCGAACTTTTTTTCCAGCAACAAAATAGGCTAAACGTGAAAAACGAAATAAAATTGGAATAAACGCAAACAAATTGCACTAATCTTGACATGTGAATGGCAACAACTGTCAGGGGTCCACGGGAGAAGCGAAACCAAATTACATCGACACAAATTCAAAGCCAATCGATGACACTGGAGTGGGCAGCGCGACCTTCTAGACAAACGTAAGCGACGATTCTACGAACAAAATGACGAAACTAAACGAAAAGCGAATTGCGTGAATCAAAAAGTGCAGGCGAAAACCTAGACAAATAAGCAGTTGAAGGCAAATTTCAATATCGATTTAATAAATCAAAAACTTATTTATTGGCAATATCGAGGAGTAACGGCGAGACAATACAATACAATTGTACAACAACTATAAAAACAATGAATGTGCAGATTCAAATTTCAGTATGAGACGACGGCGACAAAATTGACAAGCGCTATGACGAACCCCACGGAATCGTTGAAGCGCGCAGCCCGCCAGGCAGGAAGGAAGGAAATAGCAAAGCAAAAGGATGGTTGGTTGGATGTACACAAGCGAGTGAAGCGGTGAGGCAAATAAGTCAGCGCATATTGACTGACTTATTGAGAGAATCGTCTGTCACCGCCCGCTGTTTGCTGACTCTTCAACTGCGTGATTGTCTCAGCGCAAACGGTGTAGTAGGTGAGTGCGGGCATTACGTAAGTCACCCCATAGCGCACAAAGGAGGACTTGAATGGAGAAAAATGTTAGAGGAAAAAAAACTAACTGTCATTTGCAGCAGATCGGCGCGTTGACAAAACTTAGCCCACTCACTGAAATATATATGTATGTATATATAGCATATATGTAACCAAATATACATATATGTAAATAAACACAAACTTCTTCATACCGCAATATGTAATCGTGCACTTTTGTGGAGAGTGTTGCACGTGTGGCAAATACATACCCGAAATTCAGGCATAGACTCTACATTAATACATATGTATGTATGTATTAGCTGACTAACACAAAAAAATCATGAAATTGATTTAATGCAGAATGCGTTAACGAGAAACGTGCATTTTCGACCGCAAACCGGCCTATCTAGCTCGGCTTGTGCCGCCTGCAGCAATGCATTCTATGTTGCACACACGCACTTATGTGGCAGGGGTGCAAAATCAATCAGATATGTAAATGCCAGCTGATACATAACTACTCAGCATTGCGTGTGTTTTTATACAAATTTATTGCCCTGTTCAAATCGACAATACGGAATTAATGTCATGAAAAATTATTTGAATACTAAATGTTGGGCGATGGTCACATGTAACATGAGCGGGGGTCAACCATACCTTGGAGGGTTGGAAAACAATAAAATTTGCTGTAAGTTATTGATTATTTGCGTGTACTTAGTCAAATGAATGCAAATATGCATTAGAGCTACATGCTGTAACTGTCCTCTATGCAATTTTTGGTAGCAAATTCAATGAGGACGTGTGGACAGAGAGACAATAATGTAATTTGTAAGTCCCGAAACATGTTTTCATTTCATAAAAATTCATATTTCCAAGACAACTTCACTCTTCTTTGCACAAATCGGAAATCAAAACTCAATTGGTGCCAAAAAGACTTGAGAGCTCGAAACTATACATGATCTATAGTTTGATCTTTATCATCATCCTCACTTGGCGCTAGAGCTCATTATACCCTGAACAAGGTATATTAAGTTGGCAACACCCAGAAGGAAGCGTCGGAGACACACTGTTGAACTTAGTCGATTTAGCCATGTCCGTCTGTCTGTCCATCTGTCTGTATATATACGAACTAGTTCTTCAGTTTATAAGATATCGTTTTGAAATTTTGCAGATGTTATTTTCTCTTCAAGAAGCAGCTCATTTGTCGGAACTGCCGATATCGGACCACTATATCATATAGCTGCCATACAAACTGAACGATCGGAATCAAGGGCTTGTATGGAAAACTTCCGCATTTTACTACATATCTTCACAAAAGTTGGTGAGAGTTATTGTTCATGGAAATAATTTAATCTCCGAAAAAATTGTTCAGATCGGTTCACTATAGCATATAGCTGCCATACAAACTGAACGATCGGAATCAAGGGCTTGTATGGAAAATTTTCGCATTTGACGTGGTATCTTCACGAAATTTGACATGGATTACTGCTTAAGGTAAAAATATAATCTCCAAAGAAATTGTTCAGATCGGTTAACTATATAAGCTTAATGTTTTTAGCAAACAACCCGGCTAAAAGGAATTAGTAAAATTTTTCTTTTTTTTTTTACTTACTTTTTCTTACGTCTTTCGATTTGCTTAAACACATAGTTACTAAAACAAATGCACCTGTGAAGGGTATATTATCTTCGGTACAGCCGAAGTTAACGTTTTTTCTTGATGTGAACTTTGGCCAGGTGCAAATGTGATCCACATACATTTCGCTAATTTCCGAATTCTCTCCAATATTTTATAAGCTTTTTCAGTCTTCCTCAATTGATCATGGTATTCCCAAGGCATGAAAATCTAACTCGGCATCGACATCCAAGTCTCAGAAATGCATATTTATACTCAAAGACCATACTGACCCATTGCAGAGAGACTTTTTTCCATTCCGATGAATAATTCAAGTGGAGAACGACTCGACTTCGTATAATTTTTCGCATTGACATAACACCATTGTAGAGAGATCGTTTTAAGACTTCAGCAGCATCGAACGCATTTAAGTAGTTTTATAGCGACCACAGAGTATTTCTCAGTAGACTGCATTGAAAAACTTTCTTGACAGCTTCAGCCATTCGTAAAACTATAACGGACAGACTGGGGATGAAGAAATGTATGAAGCACCTATGATCTATAGAAGTGTCGAAATTTGAGAACTCTGAGAATACTTGCACTCAAGCCAATGCGAGGGATAAGCTATGATTCTTGACTTAATCTTTTAGCAGTGAGTCTTAATCTCACGATTCACTTCTACCGACCACATCAATGACTACAATTATCATAATCCAAATTCGTATTTGAATATTACAAAGAAAATTTTATAAGTGTTACGACTCCTTTCTCCCGATTAACATAAATCTCCACCCTCACCTGACAACCACGGATGTTTTCCCATAGTTTAAACTCACAAACAGTAACGCCTACCAAAAAACAACTTGAAAAACAAAACTTTCTCACAAAACTCTCGAGCTCAACACGAGAAGAGGGGGAAAATACAGAAAATTTCTCTCCCACTTCCGCTGATATCCGGGCAATTTGAATTTGAAATATTTTGAATTTGAATTCTAAACACTTAACAACCAGTCCAATCAATAATTAAAAACATACACGAAACTATTGTATAAATGTGTGCAGCTGAAGCGCACAGCTGCCGCTCGGCCACTTGGGTAGTCGGCGGCATCGCACAACTACCAAACTGAACAACCGCCAATTATCTAGGAGGCAGCAGCAGCAGCGGCAGCGGCAAAAGTTAGAAATATTGTGCTCAAATATGCTACCAAATTATTATTTATGAACGTTAATTATTGTGTAGTGCAAGCGCGTTGAACATACAGACACACACACAAGCAATGAGTTGGTTGCAAGCAAACCAATAATTAAATTTCAACTCAAGCGGCATGGGCAAAGAAAGCGAAAATGTGTACACAGTAAATATATGTGTGTTGTTGTTGTTGTTTAGAAATTTTACATAGCAAAATTTATGGCATTTTTGTAATGTGCGGGAATTGCTGCTCTAAACAAAGCTGTAGAAAGTAATATTTTTTTTGATCGAAGTCAGAAGCTCGTTTGAAGCAAAGAATTCTTCAAATTTTGTATTTAAATATTTTCACACGAAATTTACAATATTTCAACTATATTTTACAAAAGCAAGATCATGAACAACTGATTGCAACTGCTATAGGTTTCATAGAGAACCCGCAACTCCCCCTATAGAGTACCCAAGATTAACTTAGAAGCAGCCAATAATCATCAAAATGTACGTGCAGCCGCACTAAATTCCGTTATTTACACTTTTGAGACGAACTAACCCCTACATGAAGCACTCCAACTCACACCCGTCTCACATATGAGCTGTAGACACTACCAAGTGACCATTTTCCGCAAAGCAAAGCGTTCTCATCCGTTGCACACGCTTTTCACACTTTTTCCACTTCGGCTTTTAACTACAATAATAAAACAATAAAGTACCGTCCGAAAACACTAACCAACTTCCGGCCGTACGTTGATTTCTATCCACACTCAGTTTTCCCCTGCTTCATTCTGCAAATCCTATGTTTTGAAAGTAATTTTTCAAATTTTGTCATCAAAATGTGCGTAGCGCAAAGATTCTACATATGTGATAAAGTCAATCACAGGGGTTAGGGAAATGCATGGTGAGAGAGCGCGTAAGGTGGGTGTTGATAATGTGCGCGACAACTTTTATGACAGGAACGTGTACACGAAGCAGGGGAGTTTCAGAGTTCTGAAAGTGAGGCTTCAATGATTTGAATTGAGATTAGTGTAGGCGTGTTAGTGTGGATTAACGGTAATTGTAGCAGAGTGGTGCTTACTGGGATGGTAAAGTAACGGACGAAGGTAAAGAACTCTCTTCAAATAGTGGTTGGAATATATGCTGTTGACCATAAAACAACGGTTATCTGATACGAAATCGCCTCGTGTATACTAGTTTCCACGAACCTTTTGAGTAATGTAGCAATATCTGACCATGCTTGTTCTCTCTTGGGTATCTATCCACGTTTTTTTGTTTGTTAATGTCTGTCTTTTGGTTTCTGGTGACCAATTTGTAATAAAATGCTCTTCAGTTATACCAGTTCCTCGTTTATTTAGGAGAGCACATCTCTGAAGGATCTAACAAACTTTTCGGGATCTCAGATCTGAGGCTACCAGTTTTAGGCATATAGGGTTAGACCATTAAGGTATTATTTGCAAAATTTCCTTAATTAGTCCAAGCTTTTCACTGTTACTAGTTGCTTTTTCGGTCGCACAGAAAATTTTGAGAAATAAGGTGCTAAAAATCATTATGCAAAGAAAACAATTTGATGAGGAATCTGTTTAATGGCAGTTATCTTAAGGGGTGACATGGGTTTCATGGGTTCAAAAAATCGATTTATTAAATTCTACAACATCTCAAGAATATTATCCTAAATTTTCAAGTCGATCCGAATAATAGTTTCGGAGATACAGCCTTTGGAAGGTGTCCGCTCCAAGTCAGGTATTATTGTTACTCCGTTTTTCTCGGAATCGTGTTTGCAAATTCGGTTGTCAAATGCTCTCGAAAACTACTCAACAGATCTTGAAAAAGTAAAGTTTTGCACAGGTGTTCGAGATACAATTTCTCGTGCTTGAGCGAAGAATTTTTTCAATTACAACTATTAAAAAAATGTCAAGTGAATTTGACCGAAATTTTTATTTTTTTCGAATAATGTCTGCCAAAATTCCAATTTTTACTTTTTTGTCTTTCCTTCGTTCAAGCACGAGTTTATGGCCTCACCTAAAACACTTATTTTTTTTTTTTCATTTTGGATGACCTTGTCAGGAGTTATGCTGACAACGCGGATGCACCTTTTTTCCGAGGGGCCACCGGAAATGACGTCACAATGGAGGAGTTTGAATTTTTTTTGTTGAAAATTCCAGAAATTTTTCTTGAAATAATAATAATTAAATAAATAATTTCTTACACAGAGAAAAAATATTGAAAATAGGCCCCTTTTTACCCGGCAAAACCCATGTAAGATTTCATAAATATTAAGCAAGATAATATACCATATTCTTCCATACATCGACTTATATGTAAACCGACCCCTTACAAAATACATCTTTATCTTTGTCATTAAACTTAGCTGGCTTTGTGTTTCAAACTATTATATATCTCATAGCCAGGAACTCCAATCAATCACAGAGTTCACATTTTTTAACAAATCAGCTACACACCTAATTGAATAACCTATCTCCACTGAAGCAATTGTTTAGATGAAAAGGAAATTATTCAATAAAACTAACAATACAACATAAAGCTATCTCTTCTAGACCCAGTTACCAACAGATGACTCACCACTCATTCCTTTATTCCACCAACCAAGTGCCACTTTACACTTGGGCGCGGAATTTCATAAACCAAAATTTATAACGCATTTTCCGTTGCAGCTTTTATTATAGATAAACCCTTTCAATTTAGACTTAAGTACTATATGCTCAGCGCTTTATATGCAACACTTGTTGATGAATTTGAAACCATATACACAACACTTGATGGATGAACGTCAAGCTGAACAAAATGCTTAACGCGCACAGACAATGGCAGCAAGAAGAATGCAGTAAGAAGAAACAAAAGCCGATAGGTGCATGACATGGCATGACACATTTAATGCGCTTCAAACTTATAAACACACATACGTAAGTATATAAATGTGGGTGTGTGTGTGTTCGTGAAGTTGTGCATCAAATGCATTCACAGTTAGCTTTTCACACATTACTCTTACAGGCATAGGTGTGCATACCTGCCAATGGGGGCCGCGAAGTGACACTCTCAATGCACTAAATGCTGCACAAAAGTCGCTATTGTATAGCATGCAACACTGGTAAACAATCAGTTTTAAGCGTGCGTTTTATTTTAGAGCTCTTCTTATTTTTAAACTGACTTCCTTTTCATCACTAAATGGGTCTTTTGAGTATTTTGTTTGGGACGCAATAGTTGGTGTATACAAACCCTGTTGGAAAAATTTGGAAACAAGTTGGACAGTACTATTATTTATGGCATGACATATTTTAAATGAAGAAGATTGTGTGAAAAAGTAATCCATCTCATAATTATTAAAATTTTAGAATGTGATCTCCATGGCATAGAAGAACTCAATTTTTCAAAGTCTGCGGTTCGGTTTATAAAAGCTCTAATTTCATCACTCATTATAAAAACATTTTAACCAATTTTATAAAATCAGCTTATCGAAAATATTGGTATATAGTCTAACAGATACCTAGTAATCGTTCTAACAGCAAACAAATTAATATATCATATATTGTTGGTCCGGCAACACATAGGTTCTTCGATATAATAGGTGGATGCAATAAAACCTACCATCCGAGCTCCCGTAGCTTCTGACGAGTCATCAACGAAGAGTGTGGTCTGGCGTTGTGCTGGTGGAACACTACATCCCTCCTGTTGGCCAATTCTGGACGCTTCTGGTCGATCGCCTGCTTCAAGCGGCCCAGTTGTTCTCAGTAGATAGTAGAATTAAGCGTCTGGCCATATGGGAGCAGCTCATAGTGGATGATTCCCTTCCAAACCCATCAAACACACAGCAAATCCGTCAATCCCGGCTTTACCACTTGTTGGGACGATTCACCGGCCTTCGCCACGACCGTTTTCACTTGATATTGTCGTATGTGATCCATTTTTCGTCGCCAGTCACCATCCGCTTCAAAAGTGGTTCCAGTTCGTTCCGTTTCAACTGCATACCGCAGGCGTTGATTCGGTCCAGAAGGTCCGTGGTCCATGCGGCACCCAAACATCTAGCTTTTTTGTGTATCCAGCCTACTACAGATGGTTTAAAATGGTTTGGTGACAAATTAATCTCACGGAACGTCCATATTCCACATTCCTACTGGGTCTCTCACTCACTATCACTTATTAACAAAAGCTCTTCGCATATTATATGAAAGCGCAACATTGTCATTTTCATTATGCGGCGGCTCATTTCAACAATTTCGCTGTCATTATTTGTAAGCGCAAAGCGTTGAAAAGACAACCGCAGCATACAACAAACAATATATAGCAACAAAGTAGTTAAGCAGAAAAAAGCGCAGCGTTTATTTTACTTTTCCAGCGAAGTAAAGAAATAAGAAATTATTCTTTCATATTTTTCACTATTCTTACTTTTCAAGCCACCACTCACGCTGCAGCAACCATCAGCGCTTTTACTCACCGGGTTCACCTTTCAATCTACCGCCACTATTGTGCGCTGAGCGCTGTTCCCGCTGCGTTTGTTGTTGTCAGCATCCATTTGCTTGCCGCGAAGCTTTTGTTTCACTACTTTTTATTGTGTTGCCACATTTCATACAACAACAGCGCGTGTGTGCAACATTTTCATTTCAGAAAACAAAAAATATTGAAGTTGCCACCTTGTTTCAATTTTTTTTTCACATTTCCAACAAAATTGTAACATCACTTTGCTTGCAAACGCAAAGCCGCAAAGTCGAAATTATCAGCTTTCCGTGCCACTTGCATCGCCACGTACGCATTTGGTCGAGTGCGGCGCGCAAAATTTTCCGTTGACCGCTTGGGTCACACAGTATGCGACGCCTCGGTACTGGAAGAGCAGCACACATCCATTACACATGGATTAGCAGGAACTGTAAAGCGTGCTTGGACTTGTCGGTATTGAGTCACACGCGCCGACCGCCAAGCACTCACGGCACTCACTGCTCTTCAGCGGTGCTCAAAGCTTGGCTACTCCGCCGGCTTTACGGTTTATTCTACCAGACAACTGGACGACTACATGTTGATGGCAGCGACGCGATATCGCACCGGTTCCAGTTTATTTGTGAGTGCAGAAAATTTTCGCTATCAGCCAAGGTGCATCAGTAGCAGTGGCTCGTACGTCGACAATGGTTTCCACCGTCCGCTGGTTGAGCATATGAGTTCTGCGGATTACTCGCGTTATTATTATGATGTTGAAAATATTATTAGGCGATTGTTAAGCTCGTATTAGCAATTGTTGCACGTGTGCGGAGCAAGTACATTCGTGCGAACTCAACTATCGAACTTATATGGCCGCATGTAAAGGGCACTGATGTCGCCGCGTCTGATCTTGTGGCGATCTTGCGCCAAAGAAATTTTGATGGGAAAATTAGTGGGGAAATAAAATGTTAATTTTGCTGTAATTTCCTTTATGAGTTGCATGGATCGGATCTTAGAAACTTACAGGCGTAGAAACACATTGAGTGGCATACCTGAATCGGCCATAGTTTTCGACGTATTTAAACAGATTCTTGTTAAGATCACTTCGACCAAATGGCTTTATATATATATATTTCATTGAAAGTAGAAGCCTTGACATCATAAAAATCGAATTTAAAGCGATCAACTTGGTGAATATCTGATCAAATCAGCAAACGCTTTCGAAACAGATCTTAACCATTATGCTTTCATTTTGATAAACCTTTCCACAACATAAACAACCACTTTGATCTTCGAAAAGTTCATTTAAGTTGAAAATGCCGTTATTTTATCTCAAATTCCCATTCACCACAGTGAAAGAAAGTGAATGGCTTCAAGAATGAGCAACAACAGCGCCACCTGCTGTGACAGCTAATTGTTGGTGCTACATATTAGTCACTACTGACAGCCACTGTAATAAATATTAAATTAATATTCTGACTTTATTGTGCCAGAAATTGTAGCAGCGATCACCTGCTGAGTTCGAGTAATTAAATTTTTAATGTTTCTATTCGAATGAGAGCAGCAAGATAAATCAATTGATCGTAAAATACTGACAGTAGATTTGTAGTAGAAATGATAAAGGAGGAAAAGAAGTATTGTAAAGCCATGGCAAGTTCAATGTTTCGATTTGAGTGCCGTATTTTCGAAATAAATACAATTTACAGTCGGATATGTCAAAGTTTAATTATTAGCTGTACAGTTAATCAACTTGGCTGCGATCACCTTGGTGGAACTTTTAATGTATTTCATAATAAAATTTATAATTGTATTTATTTTAAATTACAAATAAATATTTTTATGGTACATTAGTTGAGTATGCATTAACCTGACAGTAAGTCACAAGGGTTAACGTTCTTAAATTGCCAAACTCATATATAGCGGCATTTAAGTAAATTTTCTATATGTACAAGTATTTCACAGATATTATTACAAAAACAAAGCAAATAAATCGCATAACATTTTTTCATTGACTTAATTGTTTTACCTCCACACACTCGCTTCATTTCAACCAGCCCAACCCATATCGAATTTGTAATTCCACAAGCGTAGCTAAAACTGTTCCACAAGTTCAATATTCGTTTTCGACAGCAAACGCTCCACATTAATTGCTAAATTTGGCCACACGAACAGAGCAGCGTTTAGCAAAATCATTATGCTTAATTACCGCTAGTTCCGAATGTGTGTGTAAGCGGCGAATTGACGTAGATTGTGGGAAAGTTCCGATAGTAGAAAATGGCAATACGCAATTGACTCGAAATGTTTAATGAAATACTTGTGATGAGATTTTTTCTACATTAAAGTGAATATTGTATGTATCTGTAAGAAGTTTTATCGAAAGCTGGGTTAGATTGGACATCATTTCGTATTTTAGAAGGTTTGTCGACCTTTTTATCCTCGATTGTGTCGAACATTGTGTGAACCCAAAACTTGGACTTCAAAGAATACCATTCTATTAGTACACTGTTTTGGCTGTTCTAAGCCCTCTTTTGGTACAACGAACTGATCCTCAGTAACCACGTTCTGGAACGGGATTTAAGTTAGCTTTCTGATAAGCTTCATGATAAAATTCTAGTATCTTTTACAACGAGTATCAACTGTTTCACAAAATTACATAATTATCATTCCCACCATTCCACTTTCTGGTGTGTTATCGATTACATGTGTTCCAACATCTAGAAACAGTTGTATAACAAATATGTGCCTCGCATGTCAAAGAGGTACTTGCAGATAACACGCCTATACTAGTACATTCAGTAGAAGTTCGTAAGCGATTTGATCGCAGCAGATAGTTGCGCTGAGCGTATCACTAAGTACCCTTTATTTTTACATACGCATTTAAGTAGCTTTTTAATATGCCGGGCACATTTTTGAACTCAAATAATTTGAATTCCCAAAGCGCTGAACTTGTTGTCACAAACCTTCACGAGTAGAATTCTTAGAACGGCAGGCAAAAGTGGTGCATGCTTCGTTTCAGTAGCTGTTTTTTGTAAGTGAGTGATTTTTTTTTAATTTTTATGCGTATATTTCGATCCATAAAGTTTATATGACATTCAGAAGTTCTCACAACTAACGTAGTTCTATAAA
This sequence comes from Zeugodacus tau, assembly GCA_031772095.1. Lineage (NCBI taxonomy): Eukaryota > Metazoa > Arthropoda > Insecta > Diptera > Tephritidae > Zeugodacus > Zeugodacus tau. The sequence continues at coordinate 72,520,297 of CM062652.1, read as the reverse complement.
TCACTCAAAAATATCATCAAAATAAACAACAATTTTAGTTTGCATAAACGCATATTTACCATATAATTTCACCAAAATTTAAATCACGGTTCATATTGAGTTATCAAGCTCATATATGTATGGATTCTTCACAAAAAAATTTGTATTCAAAACGTGCTTCGCACATAAATCGTTGTTTTCTTATATTCCAGTGATTTATGAGGGCATACAACAATATTTTTGGGTAATGTGCCTGAAATTTGATTGTGTGATCGTCTCTCGATCGTTATTTGGTGCTTCATTATATAATGTTTTCATTTGAAATTCCCAACAGTTTACAATTTAGAAACATTAGCAGATTTCCAATACCATTTAAGTATGGTTAGGATAACAGAGTTATGAACCTTTTTCTTAGACTGATCATAACGATATCGTGGGAAAGTACGCACAACAGTGATCTACAAGATCAAGAAGATATGATCGTATAAGAACTTTCCACACAATCTAGAGATATTCTTAAATCTAGAGATATTCAAAGTAGATTATTATACTAATTTTCGTTCTAATTGTAAACAGGCGATCACATGATCAAGCCTGTTTGGTACCGCGATGCCATATTTGTTGAGTATTCGAAAGCTCCGTCATGATTGGGAAGGACCTCTCCGAGCCGTTCGATACCAAACGAGATTTCAGACAAGGTGACTCACTATCGTGCGACTTCTTTAACCTGATGCTGGAAAAAATTATAAGAGCTGCAGAGCTAAACAGAGAGGGTACCATCTTCTACAAGAGTGTACAGCTCCTGGCGTACGCCGATGATATTGATATCATCGGAAGCAACAACCGCGCCGTTTGTTCTGCTTTTTCCCGCATGGATAAGGAGGCGAAGCGAATGGGTCTGGAGGTGAATGAGGACAAGACGAAATATCTCCTGTCATCAAGCAAACAGTCGGCGCATTCGCGTCTTGGCTCCCACGTCACTGTTGACAGTCATAACTTCGAGGTCGTAGATAATTTCGTATACCTGGGAACCAGCATCAACAACACGAACAATGTCAGCCTCGAAATCCAGCGCAGAATAACTCTTGCCAACAGGTGCTACTTTGGACTGAGTAGGCAATTGAACAGTAAAGTCCTCTCGACGAACCAAAATCAAGCTCTACAAGTCGCTTATCATTCCCGTCCTGCTCTACGGTGCAGAAGCTTGGACGATGTCAACATCAGATGAGACGACACTAGGAGTTTTCGAGAGGAAAATTTTGCGCAAGATTTATGGTCCTAAGAACATTGGCAACGGCGAATACCGCAGACGATGGAACGATGAGCTGTACGAGTTATACGACGACATTGACATAGTTCAGCGAATAAAAAGACAGCGGCTACGCTGGCTAGGTCATGTTGTTCGAATGGACGAAAACACTCCAGCCCTGAAAGTGTTCGATGCAGTACCCGCCGGAGGAAGCCGAGGAAGGGGAAGGCCTCCACTCCGTTGGAGGGACCAGGTGGAGAGCGACCTGGTTACATTTGGGATCTCCAACTGGCGCCGAACTGCGAAGGAGAGAGAGAGATGGCGCACTATCGTCGATTCGGCTATAACCGGCTAAACGGTTGCAACGCCAATCACATACATACATACATACATTCGACAAGTAAAATATACGTAATTTTCAGTAGGATTTTGTCGTAAATCTGAGGTTAGTCCGTATTTATATGGAGTAAAGACCACTGTACTTAGGATTTATATAAAAATCGGTATGTTATCAAAGAAAGAATCCTCAAGCCCATGTCACGTGGATACGTTCGAACGGGTATTAACTTTTAATCCTGTGGATGTAAGAAGATCGTACCCCAGAGATCCACTCCGCTCCATAGCAGACTTTTACAATCATTCAACAGCGACCGGAGCTCACCACAACCGATCCTTAATTGATCTCCTCTGAAAAAAAACACTCTTAACCGACACTAATTGCATATATCCGCCATAATAAGTGCTGCTGCTGATTCCGGCGCATTCCTGCACTTCCCACCAATTAAGTAATGCACTGCTATTGCAACAATTTAAGCGTGTCTTAAGCATAAAAGCTTTCTTTGATAGCAACTCATTTAGCGCTGCGCCGAATTGCTTAACTAGTTAAGCGCGCGCTACTTTGTAGCAAGTATTTTACTAAATGCGCACTTGCTACACACAATTCGTGCACTTTTATAATCCATAATTACAGAGAAGACGCTATGAAGGAATTAAAGCATGTAATCGCGTGTGCTTAGGTGCGAAATATGGCATAAAAAATGCCCGAACAACTTTCAATACTTCTTTTTCTGTGAATTCTGAAACTTTATTGCCAGCAGTACGACTTGGACGCTTTAATGCGCTTTCTGACATTAAAAGCCAAATGTGGAAAGGGAAAATGTACTTGCCACACATTCAAACATATTTAGTAGCAGTCAGTCAGGAAGCACTTCAACAGCCGTCAACAGGCAGCGGCACTCAAATAAGTAATTTACAAGCGGTGGATTTAAGGAGTTACATATGTATCTGAGTGTGTGTGTTTCAGGCGATTAAATGGCAAGGGCGCATAATCAGCCCAGATATGCGCATGCGCAACCACTCACAACCAGCGCGCCAGCACTTCGCGTACACACATTTATTAGCCCTCATTATCTTGTTAAAAGTCGTTGTGTGGTGTTGCCCACCACCAATGGTGGTCGTGGCGCGTTGATGCCATCATCTTTCGATAAAGTCATATACATACACACAGGCGGGCAGTGAAACTGCTGCTTGGCCATAAAGGCTCGAGTGCACAATTCGTGAAATTATTTATTAGGTGGCCCAGCAACATCTGCATATGCAGTTCGCTGAAGCAAAACAACATCAATAACAAGTGCATGCGCTGACTCGCTTGACGGCGTGGCATTTAAGCTGCATTGGCCGAGCGCTGGTCTTGGCTTTAACGTTGCAAATTACCGGTGAGTAGGTGTTGTCATTAAATGCAATTTTGCCGCAACACAAACGCCAACACTCGTACATTAATATACGAAGAATAAAATGTTAAGACAAATGATTTCCACAGTTAATAATAGGTTCGACTAATGCGCTTGCGCGCGCCTCTGTCCCAATTGACGGCACTACCAAATGAGTGAATGACTGCCTAACTGGCTGCATGTCAGTCGCTGGAATCGTTGAATTACTCGTATGAATGTCGACTTTAATTGCGGGTTTTTGGCACGTCCATACGAAATTGGCGTAGAGTGTCGTTAACAAATTGGAATTGGTATGAAAGCCGCTGCTTAACATTTTTATTTTATCTCGGATTGTTGTCTTCTTTTACTGGCCGTGTAGCAAATGGCGGTTAGTTGATGGACTGTATTAATGTTTTCTGGGAATGAGACAAACGTGTTGGCTGTGCTAAGTGTTGGGAAGGCATGCCTGAGACACGTCTGTTGAGGAAGTTTTATCTTTGTAGCAAGTGGCTCTTGATTCTAACTGATTTCTTCTACTAGAAAGGTCTCTGGAGACCTGAGACTCATATATAAATGAAAGGTCCATTTATTGTATTCTCAATCAATATTTGTATATTCTTCATAAAATCTTTCTCGGGACATGTACCTAGAAATCTTGCTCCATTAATGGAAATTGTTCTCTCTATACTTAGCAGAACTTAAGTTTTTCATAATTACACTAATTCTCGGTCAAATGGAACTAATAAGGAGCCGTAGCTCTTTAATGACAACCAAGTTTCAAGTAAGAGGCGATATATACTATATACACTCCGAGCAAATTATGGATTATCGACACTCTCCATCTCACTCTCTCATAACACTTAGCCCTGACGACTATTTGCTGCAGTTTTTGATTAAAGTACCATCTGAGAAAAACTCTGGATTGTCTATTAAGTTGAGTCGAAGACTGTCCATGAGTTTCATGAATAAATGTAAATTATATATTTCGAAGGGAGAGCGATTTACTGATCTGCTTTCTACTCAGTCTTCGATTGAAATTATTATAAAGAGCTTTTTTGAATTCGAATAACTGGATTTTTCACAACATGTACATTAAGTTATTCGACTGTCTATAAACATGTACCCGTTTTTCACGTATCTAAAGTTACGCAACCACAAATTAGCTTTGAAGATAGGCGCGAATGTTGCGGTTAACGGAATCACAAAAAGTTTACTTGCAACAATGTTGCTAATGTTGCAAGATCGCTACGCCGCCTGTTTACTTCGTGATCTCAACTGACCTCAGGCCAACCTATTAGTGAATGTTTAATGTGGTGGTCAAGTAAATTGGACGGAATGAAGTGTATAGCATAAGCGACGCTATGCATAGTGAGAACAATAGAACTTTAAATTGAACTAGTTATGCTAAGCTGAAGCCTTTAATGTTTATAGACTCTCTTAAAGTTTAAATAACAACTCGACACTTACATAACACTATATATAGAACTGTATCAGATTCTTTAATAAATATAAATAAATCAGTTGCAAGTTCTTTTAATGCCACACAATATATTTTAGAGGTATTTCGAGCCAGCTCCAAGCACCTAGTATCTTCATATCGATATCTGTACACAATAATGATCTTATCTACTATCTTTGTGGACTTGCACTTCCTTCCTCAACATTCAAGTTTATCAATAACCTTACTTTATGCTACGTTCTCCATTACAAAGTCTCAGTTAGATATCTACTAACACCACACATCTATTTTCATAAGTTGAACTCCACTACTTTGCCAATTGGCGATCTTATTACAAAATTATAGACACACAATCGCCATAACTTACACGTAACCAATGTACGCGCTAGTTCTCCAAAGAACGTTAGTCTCCAATGTACGCGTCTAGCAGTTGCAACCCACTTATTGCTCCACATCGGCTAGTTAAGAGTATGTAGCAATAATAAGCCTATTTAACCATTTTATCTACGATGAAGATCAGATGGCGCGCATAAAAAACAATAAAGGGTAACACACTGAAATTCCGGTGAATCGCAGCTATTTGTAGACGCATACATACTGAGATGCATAAAAAGCCACACTATTGTAAACGCTTAGTTCGTATGTGACTTGAATGTGCATCCCATCGGAATTTACACGTGCGATCAGTGTGCGATCATAACACCAATTTAAAGTGCCTTAAAGTGGCTATCCAATGCGTTGCACACTGAGCTGTATGCAGTTCGCCTTTACTTATGTGTGTGTCTATGCTGTGCAGTCGCCAGTAAGTGTAATGCAAGATCACGTGTTGATATACACGATCAGTCGCGGCATAAAGCAGTAGAAAATGTGTTGTTGTTTACTCGTGAGGTAACTTAAGCGCATTGTGCGCGATCACATGCAGCGCTGATAGTGTTTTTATGTGCCTCCAGATATATATGGGTAAACATGTGATCGCACAAATGATCGTTGGTAGCAGTTAGATTGGAACCCAGTAGGAAAGTTGGAGAAGATTAGAATTTTTTCACATTTCTTGTATTTAAGGTATTTTATATTCGAAAAATATATATCTTAAAACTCATATGATTGATTTTTGCATTCGAATGATGAATGCAGAATGATCAGTAATGATAGAGGTTTTCAGAAAGTGATACAACTCTACTATTTCAAGTGAGAATCATATCAAGACCCTTATATATAAATACATATAATTAGTGACACTTCTCCCAACAAGGCAATATGCTCCACCTCACTGAAATATCACCAGTAATTGCCTTGCCTCTTGGCTTCTTGTTGCTTTCGGCGCATTAAAAAAGTAGAAAATATAAATAACCAAGAATCAGCGTTAAAAAACGCGCCTGCCAATTTTGGAACGCCGCGTCAGACTCGTGCAACACACAAATGAACACATAAAATACACAAATACATACTCAGTTTGTGTATGGACAACGCAGTTGTGTGGTCAGTAATGCGAAGATAATGATGCACTGATGATCAACATGATAACAACACGTCGGACGTTCTTAGCTTATTGTTGTTGTTGCTTTTATCAACTTTTGCTGCTCTTGTTTTTAGTCTTGGTATGAGTTTGTTGTATGCTCGGCCCGACTGCGTCATCACTTTTTGTTGCAGCAACGTTTTTGTGGCAACAACAAGTTGACCACTTAACAAGTATCCTTTTTTGTACAATTCGTGTTTGGTGAGTATATATGTGTGTTTTGATGGATATATGTTGAACATAGCTAAGAATCTTAACCAAAACATTTTTCTGAAAACGTTCTTCCACTCTTCAAATACGTGTACCGATTCAAGAACCACCATATGTGTGGGATCTTTTGAGATATTGCCAGTCATGATATTCTCCACGTTAGAATATGTATTAATAAGGTCTATAGGTTCTACTTTTCCGAACAACACTAAAAAATCTCCCGGAGTTTTTCTGGATTTCGATTTAAACAAGATATTTCGACGCCGATTCTCAATGTCACGATAAGGTGAAATAATGATACCACCCATTGTGGAATCTCTAAGTACATGCAAAAGCCTAGTTATAAGAACGGATCATAGATGACGAAGAGAACAGTCGTGGATTACTCTCTTTCCGGGATCTGGTCTACTTTTGATATAGACCGGTAGCCTAAATCCAGTTTTGAAAGACTAGATCCTCTTTGTAAAAGGCCTGGAAAATGTTCTTGCTTACCCGTCTTATTGAAAGGACTTCAATATAACAAAATGAAAAACTGACTACAGCCATACGGACATAATTTAAATATTTTTCCTAAAATGAAGAGAATTTAAACTCTTTTATCTTCTAGTACTAGCTAAGGAAAGACTCGGGGTTTTTATACATACAGCTACGTTTTTCTTATCGATTCTAATTACAGATTCTAATTACTAGAATTCCTTGAAATCTAGTGACAATACCTCGGATATGAAACCGGTTAACTGCACTCTGCGTCAGTCTTTATGCCACATTTTTTCTCTCCACACTTCCCCACTTTGTATTGATATTTCTGTGTGTTTTTATGCTTTCTGTATATGCAATTAGCTATGTTGCATGCAACAAAAATGCTTGCGCTGTTGATTTAATTATACATTAGTGTGATGCAACGCCAAATGAGAAATTCCAATGTCCGAGTCATTAATCAAATCTGTGTCAATCACAGGCAGACGAAGACACTTCAGAAAAGAGACCAATGCGGCATAAAAGGTAATGTGCGGCCACTGACAGCGCAATAACAAAATAAAAAGTGAATATACCGACAGCAGTACAGTTGTACTGAGTGTAGTGTTAAAAAGCATGTTGCTATAATAATAACAACAACAATACGAAAATTAGTTGCAGCACCGGTTGGAAGTGTAAATAAATGGGCGAACCAAAATTGGTTAATAATATGACAGCAATATAAAGTAGATGAGTGCATATGCGAGATGTTTTGTATGAAATGGTGAGCAACAAAAACAAGAAAGCAATGCAAAGGTTGAAAATTGAAAAAAAAGTGAAAAGGCGCACAAGAGCAAGTTAAACAACACCATAAATGGCTAAGCGATGCAGCGAGGCAACCACAAATGAGTTTTGCTCCTCTTTTTTGTTGCTGCATACTTTTTCCACCTCGTTGTGACCGCAACAATGCACGAGTATGCGGTAAAAGTGTTGCAAGTCAATGCCCTAACCAAGAAAATGCACTGGAACACGTTGCCAACAAGCGGCAACAGCTTTTTAGGCAAAAACCACCGTTCGGTGTTCCTTCTTTCCACAAAGCAACAAATGTTTGTATACATGTATGTATACAATTGAGCAACAATGTGTCCAGCGCAAAGTATGTGTTTAAACAGCAGCTAATTTGCCATATTTTTACGAGTTGTAAGTTCATTTTAAAATAAATGAGTTTCGTTGCAAGCTATAAAACGGTTAAATGCTGTGCTACATGCAGCAAGTGTTTGTTGTTGTATGGCGCAAGTTCACCAACAAGGTGGGATGCCTTGGCTATTTAAACGGCTAATTAGTCACTGAAATCAGTGGGACGGTCGCTGCAATAGTCCATAACTGTCTGCCATTTTTAAAGACTTCAAAGCTAAAATGCTTGTCATTAAAATGCAAATTAATAAGGAAAACTCTACCGAGTGTGGGTAAGCTTTTTGTCATTAGCATGCGCTTACATTTTTTGCAAAGAAGCGATGGATGTTGTTAACTGATATGAAGTGCTTCTGCGGAGGTGAATAGAATTGCTTAAGTTGGAAGAAGTATATAAGATAAAGTAGAAGAAGAAGCATTTAACATTATATCTGAGAAAAAATTGAATTTGAAAACTGTCTCTGTCTCTGTAAATTCATTAATAACTCCTATAGTTTTAGCCTAGATTCAAAATCATACATCTTAGCCGATTTCATGTTTGGGTCTACATATGCGGAATGGACTCTGGATGTATAAAATCAAGGGCAGTTACTAAGTACAATTCCTCGAAATTATTTTGGAGAATACTGTTTTTCTCAACAACCACATCCAAAGATAACTATATAAAGTCCATCTATCGAAGGCCTTCATATATTATATATATAGAGAAAGATATAAACCAATTTCTAAAATCTTAGGATCTGAGTTGCCCTATTTCAAGGCTAATTTTTGAACTCATCCTGATGCTATTATATTAAGAGAAAGATATAAACCAACTTCTAAAATTTTAGGATCTGAGTTGCCATATTTCAAGGCTAATTTTTGAACTCATCCTGATGATATTATATTAAGAGAAAGATATAAAGCAACTTCTCATCTGAGTTGCCCTATATCGGGCTATTTTTTGAACTCATCCTGATGATTCAATCGAAATCTCTGTATTTTTGATTTAGGATCTGGAAGTGAATGTTGTCCTTTAAATGTTTTGAGATGTTTACTCGTTATAGTTCCCTCTCTTTCACTCACCAACTCAGCTCATTTGCTGTTCCCTTTTCCTTATGTTCTTAATTTTCGTTTTCTGTTTTCCCAACATTAATAACATTAACTTCTAATTTCTTGCTATCCACTTCATTCGTTCGGGTTTGTTATTTGCAAAAATCACACAGAAATCAAGGTGAACTAAAATGATTCTCACGTCCTAGCACGTGACGTTGATTTGATTGAACGCTAATTATTATTATTTCTTTGTTATACTCGTTCCATGGATTGCTCATTTCTCACATACATACAGTAGATACTATATACGGACAGACACATATAGTATATAGATGAATAATTGGTTCACACTTATGCCTTTAACGCGCTTAATATTTTGTACTGTGGAAACTAGTTAGTTATAGTTATATAATATCTACGAACCTCCGAGTTCATTATGAATAATTTTGGCAAAAATTTAGAGAGAGAACGAAATATTTTGGGTAAGCTGGTTTTCACAGCTCTACCAAAATATTAACTTAGACTATCAGGGAAAATAAGCCCGACCAAACAGCCATCACTCAGGCCTCTTTGTCGTTCCCCACATTCTCAGACACCAATTTCAATTTTCCTACTTTTGCAAATGAACCTCAAGTAGAATGTTTGTTACTTATGACCAACATCAACGACGAAGAATGCGTCTAGTAACTCTAGTTTTTATTAACTCATACAACAACACATAATATCCCTCTTAGCAACGAGTCTTTTTACAATCTTTTATAACACCTTGCCTTCTTTCGCCCAATGACCAAAGTCTACTTTACGTTCTTCACTGTCCTCAAGAGCTAACAAGTGCACTTTACCTAATAAAATTATAGTATACTCATATGTGGCTATCCTCTTACTGTTCCTTATACATATTTATAATATCACTGTGTCCTTATACTCATTGTGCTTTTATTTATTCCAGCGCCCGAGCATGTTTGAAGCTCAGGTTAATGTGCCATTGTGTGGACACGCAATCAGAATCATCGAAATATAATGTTTAATAATAAATGGAACAAATACGCTCAGCGCATTGACTTACTCACTCACTGAAAGTGGCGAGTGTACAACAAATAACTGGCTGTTAAAGCACAACCCATACATTTCAAGATTTTTTCATGACACTTTGCGACTTACACTGTGGGAAATGTTCTAGAAACAGTTCAAGATATGACTCCGCTTGAAATAAATTTCTAAAGTAAGCATAATATACCAATAAGAAGTGTCGATCGAAACGAGGAGGAAGTCCTTAGCACTTTATCTCAATCATATCTCTTTCAAATGTTAGCCAGTGGATTGGATATATGAAGAACTCTCCTTAACGCGATTGACAGCAAACTCTTTACAAAGATTATGAATACTGTCACAATCGTCCTCGGTAGAGTTAACAAGAAGATCTGTCTTTTTTAAACTTCGGACAACGGAATTGAATATGAGAAAATCGATTTCGAAATCCAGAGTAGGAATCCATAATGTTCCTACTAACACCTATTTTTCTCCCCATGTAGATACCGCAATAAAAGCTCGCCACAAAATATGAAATTCCCCACATCCTCGGCTCTACTCAATATTCACAATATTCAGGTGATTTTATTGCGTGGTCTAAGTGAATCGTTGCTGTGGCTGTTGGAGTGGTTGTTGCAGTTATTGCTATTATTGGATTTTTTCCCATTGCCCTTCATTGAGGGCAACGCTGGTGACACACACTCAAGCATTTCTGTGTTAAAATATTCACAGGTGTATGCTGTAGTTAGAGCTACCCACCGAAATTGAGCGCCATCGCGTCCCTTTTGATTATCATGATTATTACGTATCACCGGACTGCAATGACTATACGACGAAGGACCATCGGTCAGTAAGCCAGCAAGCAGTGGACAAGCCAACCAAAGTGGTACATAAAGCCAAAACCAGCTGGTTGGACTACCATGTAGTTTTTTTTATTGTAGTAAGTTGGCGCTGTTGCTGAGGGAATGCTGACCCTGCTGGCACCGCGATACAACGGCACGGTGGCTCATTGAGTGCGGACTGCCTACCGCCGCCACCTATTTATGTATGTACATATTTGCTGCGCCTAACCGGCTGTCTGACTGACTAGTGGCTTGACTACTTCGCCGCGTTGGAGCGACTGTGGACACCTGTGAGTATATTATTATTACACTTTAGTTATGTATTTTTGCCATCACTGCTGCTGCGGCTGCCAACGTTTTCATGCATTCCATGCGGCAATTTTCTCCAAGGGTAAGCCCCCAAACGAGATTGTGGCACAGCAAAAACAAAAAAAAAGAAATAATAAATATTTTACTTATTGGTTGGTTATGTGCCGGCGACACCTTGAGCTGGTCGCTGATTACTACTGGACAGCGTCAAGCAGTCCAAGTGCCGCTGTGCTGTGGTGTCCGGCGATTACGAGAATTTTGTGTTCGATTTTTCTGCTATTATTATTCTATTATACGTGTCTGTATTTTGTTATTATTATTTTGATTTAGTTGGGGCAAAGAAGAGGCCGCAAATGCGATGGAATAAATATTTATATATGTTGACGAACAGGCATGTACATCGTATATAATTTATATGCGATTTCAAGAAATGGTACACATATTTGTAACAAATTCGAATGTGAGTTAGTTGTCCTAATGTGTATAGTATTATCAACTAGATTAACGATTTTTTCATTGTACTAAAAATGTATTATTATTTTTGGGTATCCTTTACAAGGACATCGGGAAAGTTCTCAAGAAATCAGGTGCGATCGTAGTTCTTTATTCTCTTCAACTTTAGTACTGTACAATTCCATATAAGGTACCACTGTTTGATCAAAACTGTATTAAGAAGAAGTTGATGGAAGTTTTATTTATAGTCTATGGAAAGTAGGAGTAAGTATAACACAATTCAAAGTATAACAAGTTCAAATATGAGCCGTTTGGTTCGATAATCTGTTTGCATCTAGACGATAACTTCATAATACCCCCCGCATAGAAGCCCCCCTTCATATTTGCGCAGAACTCAGACAGCCACTTTTCACAATTCTCTTTTGAGTTCAACTTTACACCACCAAAGGCGTTCGCCATGGACTGGAACAGGTGGTAATCACTTGGCGCTATATCCGGACTATATGGTGGAAGCGATAAAACCTCCCATACGAGCTCCCGTAGCTTCTGACGAGTCATCAACGAAGTGTGTGGTCTGGCATTGTCCTGGTGGAACACTACACTCTGCCTGTTGGCTAATTCTGGACGCTTCTGGTCGATCGATCGACGCTTAGATGGTAGAATTAAGCGTCTGGCCATATGGGCGCAGCTCATTGTGGATGATTCCCTTTCAATTCCACCAAACACACAGCAAACCCTTCGTGACCGTCAATTCCGGCTTGGTCACTGTTTGGCACGATTCACCGGCCTTCGACTACGACCGTTTGCGCTTGATATTGTCGTATGTGATCCATTTTTCGTCGCTAGTCACCATCCGCTTCAAAAGTGGGTCGAGTTCGTTCCGTTTCAACTGCATATCGCAGGCATTGATTCGGTCCAGAAAGGTTTTTTGCGTCAATTCATGCGGCACCCACACATCAAGCATTTTTGTGTAACCAGTCTTCTGCAGATAATTTAAAATGGTTTGGTGACTAACTCCCATCACCTAGGCAATGTCACGTGGTGCCACATGCCGATCTAACTCGATGTTTTCCATGATATGATCGTCGTCACAGGTCTTCCGCCGGCTGGCTTATCCATGGTATCGTTTTAACCCGCTCTGAATCGTCAAAATCATTCCTCCGCAGTTCGAATTTGCCTTTAACGAAGGAAAATTTTCAAATAGCGCGATTTTCGGCGTTAGTCAACTCCATGTTTTCACGTCTATAACTGTTGAAATCAATATCCAAACTAATCATGCATAGCGTCGTTTTGTAGGTTATGTCAAGACCTTTCAAATATGTATAGTATTGCCAGATACGAGCTTTGTAGCGCTTTTTACATTGCCGCGAAATTCAAAAGACAAAAAGGCGGAAGGGAGATATTTGCTAACCTAATATTTATTTTTTCTCTTTTTATATAAAGGCTTAAATTTCCGTTTTTTAGACCTTTTAGTATATTTTTTTTACAAAACTCTTTACTGTTTATAAAATAGCAATCAAAATAAAAGAACAACAATACCAAAGCTTGCTTCTTCCACAACCTTCCGTTATTGGTTCATCCAAAATAAATTTATTTCCAAAAAAAGAAAATTTTTGAAGTATTTTCAACTTGCAACATGCTACCAAATAGACTTTTTCGGATTTTTTTAAATTTTTCCAATCAATAACCCAGCGCACTTATATAGAAAAATAAATTGTGTTGTTGCACAAACATAAATGCCCGCAAGCATTTTGTAATCAAGTAATTATGCGTTGCAACATCGAAAATCACACACACACACATGTTGAGAGGCAAATACAATGAATTTGCACAAAACAGAAAAAAATATTTATTGGAAAATTTCGCCACTTTCTGCTCGAGGCATACAAATTTTGTAAACCCCCAAAAACTTTGCAGACCACAATGTAACATATGCCATAAATGTGGGCGGGGGTTTCATGGCGACAACGACAACGACAAATATGAGTAAATACATGTTCGTATGTATGTGTGTGTGTTGATGTGTGAGTGCGTGCCCGTGGCAGCTCGCGGCGCCGCAAACAAAAGCATTTTAATGCATTTTCATAACAAAATTTTCGCAGCAAGCAAACGCAACATTTTGTGTCGGGTGAAAAAGTTAAAAGCTCCGCGGGGCATCATCAAATGTGGCTGAGCGGCGGCTCTATGTGGCGATCGTGGCGCCGAATATGTGCGCAACTTAAAATATAATATGGATATAAAGCTCGTGTGTGTAGGCGTATAAGGTTTTGCATAGCGCAGGGTCGCTTTTCTGTGGCATGTTTATGTGCTGTTTTATTTTTGTCAATTTGCCGTTGCATGAAAACCCATCAAATGTTATTAATTCGGTTGCTGGCTAGTTGGTGGGCGGGTGTGTTGGCTTGACTGGCTGCATGTGAAGGCCAGCATATTTGTTATTATTGTTAGTGCTTACAAATTCCTAAAAGCTGCAGTATGCACTATGTGCCACACACATACATACACTCATGCCTAAATGTTGCATTATTCAGCGCGAGTGCGCCTTCGTTTGCAAGTGCAAAATCATGCAGCGCCAATAAATAGGCTGCGGGCACTGTTTGAGGCTTTGCTCTGGCTCTAATGGTGGATTGTTGCCATTCGCAATTGTTTTTTGTTGTTTGCCACATTGCCACATACAACATATGTAATTATTTTCACAATCACAATCTCTCGCACTAAGTGCGTGTAATTACAACATGTCAGCTCTGTTTTTGGCCATGGCGGCGGCGGCGCTTTTAATCGTTCCACAAATGCACTCAAAGCGCGGAAAATTCAAATTTCACGCGGGTGGTGTTTGACTGAGTGAGTGGTGCCATTGTGGTGGTGGTCATCAGTGGTAGTGTCTAAACAATTTGTCCCCCACAAGCGCTGTCACACATCAAAGTGTTGCGCGTGAGAAATTCGGTGGATTTAGGTAGAGCGATGGATGATGTTGAAAATATCCTTATGGCAGAACAATTGTTGCTGTTTAGTCATGTTGCTGGGATAATAGAATATTCACAACTTGTTTAATTTGAAAATTATTTGTAATCGAAAACGTTTACTTTTTAAAAAATTGCATTACTTTTTCAATATTAAGCTTCAGCAATAAATAATGCGCCTGAATGTAGACTATATTTTTGCAATTTATTGGAATTTCGCACCTCAAATCCTATTTAGAGTGTGAGTAGTTGGGTTACATGCCTCAAAGTTAGAAAGAAGTTTAGACTCATTTGCTTGTCCTTAAGCATGCGAAAATTTCGTTTTTCGTTCGCATGTTTACCTTATACTTCTCAACAGGTTAATGAAAAAATATTAATAATTATTTAGTCGAAAAAAGAGCTATATTTATAATTCCACCTCATAATAACATGATTATTAGCAACGTGGACCACCACTGCTGTCATTCTCCTCAAACAGCGTAAATTTTGACGCTACAAGCTCAACTGCCACTAACATTACCACATTTTAGCTTTCAAATAGCCACATCACTGCCTCCTTCACTCACGTGACACTCTCACTCACGTTGCGGGTCACTTTAGTATTGGCAGTTGGACAGCATTAGCGAGAAATTACGCGCGACACACCAACACATAGCCACGTCAACAACAACAACTGCTCAAATGCCAACAGCAAGGCCATTGTAGCCTTATGAGCTTTATGTGCAACGCTCGGCCGCAGCACATCCGATTTTGTATTGTATTTGGTTAACTAATTTATTACGTTTTAATTGAAAATTAAATGAACAGACAGCCGCTGCTGGCAGCAGAGAGCCACGCCTCTAGGACAACAATTGTTGCCATACAGCTACAGTGTGGAGTTTTCTACTTTTTGGTTTCAGCAATTTTTTCGTTGTTGCTGTTGTTGCTGTCGCTGCTATGGTTAGCCAATTTGAAACGTTTTGCATGTATTTTGACCAAAAATCGGTTTTTAAGTATTTGCGACACAAATTTTACATTGTTTTATATTGTAAATGGTTGTTGTTGTTGTTGTTAGTGCAAATAAACGAATTATACCAGAAAAACAAAAATGGCATAAAATTGCTTATTGACTGCTGGGATTTGGGCTTTTTGGTTGGTTGAAAGCGTAGTTTGTTGTTGTTGTTCACTAATCGTATGTAATTACAATTAATGTTAATTATTGACTTTGTAATTGCGCACAAAATTAAAATTCCGCCAGTCACTTATGGTCGCTAAGTACTCGATTCCAATTTGTTTCAATTCAAGTTTGCTGATTACAAATTCAATTTAATTACAATAATACCATTGAGTTTCTTTGAAGAGTGTAAATTGATTTGTAAATCATTGAAGCTTCAGTCAAGGGAAATATTTATTTGAAAAATAAAATAAATGAAATGAAATTCAAATATTATAAATTAATAAAATACTTGTAAATTGAAGAATGACTTGGTAATTGTTGTGAAATTTACGTACCGACTCACATAGTAGAGAAATAGAGAAACAATATCAAGAGCTTTTAATATATGGAATCTACTACAGATCTGCTGAAGAGCAAGTGACCAGAGCAATATAAATAGTTTCACCTTAAAAATTGCTTAACTTACTTATCTTACCTAGTTTAGTAGGGTTTGCTTGGTAAGCAAAAAGCTCTTGCTCGATGAAAATAACATTATCCCTCATAGTTTTAAGGTTTACAGAAACTGGTCCAAGTACCAAAAAATGCAATCCAATGACCTTGAATCCAAATCCTAGAATGTCTAAAATCCCATGAAAAATCTTCTATACCTTAATAGCAGTCTTTGAAAGCTTCAGAAACCCTTCCGATGACCTTGCAACTGATTCCTAGAATGTCTAAGATTACCTAAAAAAACTTCAATACTATAGAATCGGTCCTTGAGAGCTTTAAAGCTTCATAAAAGCTCTCACTAACAACGTACGAAGAACTCATAGAAAAATACCTTAACATTTTTAAACAACTTCGAGTCGTATTTGATCTCTAGGCGACTAGAAAGAATCCAAATGTCTAAGATCCCCTGAAAAATCTTCAATACTTTATTTAGCAGTCCTTGAAAGCTTCAGAAAACATTCCAATGGCCTTGCAACTAAATCTCACAATTTCTAAGATTACTTAAAAACTTCAATACGTTAAAGTCGGAGCTTGAGAGCTTGAAAGCTTCATAAAAGCTCTCAATAACAACATACGAATAACTCATAGTGAGATACCTTAACATTTGGAAACAACTTCGAGTCGTATTTGATCTCTAGGCGACTGTAAAGTGGCTTACTAAAGGACGCCAGCTTTTAAAAAAGCTGTTGAATTCTCCCAATTTGATATACCGAGCTTTTAATGCATACTTTTAAGCGTCATTATAGACTTAATGTCTCTCTAATAAAGGCTACGTAAATATAAAGCTGATTAGAAATATTCGTAAAATGTATGCGCCTTCCCTTAGCATTCCAGAAGGAACAGCGTATAACTCTATAACTCACACCTCTGCAGACAACTAGTCAATTAATCAAAAATATTTTAAAATCAATTAGAGTGCAATTTCTCTGCAACTCTACTCGTCTGCTTGTCTGTTCGCTCGCTTATTGCAAGTAAATCCACTTCGTCAACCAACAAACAGCAAAGCAATTCAATGCAATTTGCAACAACAGCAACTAACAGCTTTACAAGTTAACCGGGAATTTTGTTGATGCAACAAATTGCCAACAGCACGACTGACACATCCTAATGACATTTGCAATTAGTGTTGGGCGAACTTTCAACACGTTCGCTTGGTGAAAATTTGCAACAAAGCAGCGATAAATATTTTAATAAAGTTCCGCTTTTTTTGCTTTGCTTTGCTTTCGCAGACCACTTCGTCATCTTATTGGATTGCAATAAACTAGTAACTGCTAAACTAGCAACTTGCAAACTCCCTAAAGCATGTTTCCACAACAACAACAACAATAGTCAAGATATGTAGGTATGTGGCAAGTAGCATTCGCCAAGAATATCGCCAGCTGACAACACAGTAATTGACTGTCATCATTAATATGAGATGTTGTCAGCGAGTTGCGGAATAAGGAGAAGAAGCAACAACAGCCGAAGTAGCAACAGCAGGAATTGAAGCAGAAGCAACAGTGGCAAGACTTGCTTGGTTGGTGGTGATTGCTGTTGGTGGATGAGTAGTTGGCAGACATTCGCTATTCTGCTGGTTATTGCAGCTATATTTGTTGTTGTTGTGTTTGTTATTTATTTATTGTTGTTGCCATTGCTGTTGGTGACGAAGTAGCTGACAATTCACGGTTGTGCGCAAATTGAATGTTGCACCAGCACCATCAACAATACCTGTGGCAACAACGGCCACGACAGTAGCATGCAAAAAGGGATGTCAACATGGTGTTGGCTATGTTTCAGCGCTGCTCACAGCATAGTTGTTAAAAAAATAAATGAAAAGCAATTGTTGCAACACAATTCGCGTGGTAGCTGTATGAGCAACATGTGTATATGTGCAACTGTGGGTATTTCAGTGTTAAAGTGCAATTTGTTGCCTGGAGGAAAATTTGTTTGCAACATGTGGCAACATATGAGTTTAGAAGAGTTTGAGAAAGCGCATATACACATAAAGAACAATTGTTGCAAGTATAAAAACAATAAGTGAAAGCAAAATAATGTTGCAACATATGAAAACACACAAAAAAACCCAAATCTTATCTCAAAAATATTAACAATTTAGAAAATAACAAAATTTTGAAAAAATGTCAATGTTGCATGCAACATTGCAACATGCCACAATTTTTTTATATCAAAATACTTAAAAAAATATTTAATTGTTTTATAAGAACCGCAACATCAACTATCACTAATTTTTTTTAATTTACACCAACTTGCAACATTCATTCATACGCACTTCCCCCGCAAACAGTTGCAAGTTGTGACGCGCTCATGACCATAGGCAAATCTGGCGCTTCCTGTAGTAGTCCTGCAACTACTGAGGTGGCAGCAATGCACTCATATGTTGTTGTTGTTATTTTGACATGAGCGCACGGAACACTAGTTGCCACCAACGCCCACCTGCACCCGTCCGCCTACCACATATGCGTTTTGTTTTACATTTCCCAGTTACGTTACTTTTGTTGTTGTTTGGCGGCTACTCCGCATGCAACAAGCGTGGCGTTGCTGCCAGACGGGTGCTTACAACAGATAGGCTACCACTAATCTTCAGCGAAATACGCGACTCAGTAACTCTGAGACGTCACTTTGCATTCGCCACACGTAACTTTGTTATTGTTTTTGTTTTCTTTATGCCGGTAAAGTTGGCAGCGCTTACCACCGCTATTGGGTGGCAAAAACAGCTGCATGTTGCAATATGCAACGCTCTTCATCGTCACAGCATCAACCGCGCGTATCCTTGTCTCATTTACAACAGCTTCCACTAGTTTTTCCGCCACCACTCTCTGCCTGCCACTCTCTCACTCGTCGTGTTGCTGGCAATTATAAACTTCATTTCATTGCGCTTCGCTGCTGTTGCAACTTCAGTTTCTGCTGCTGCTGTTGCTTTACGACAGCTTCGTCTACTTGCCGCTTACTCCATTTACTACTCATACTGTGAGTTCACTTTTATAGTTGTTGTTTTTTTTCAGTCTCCTTGCAACATGCATTGCCACTTGCAACATATGCAAAAAATTACTTTTGCCCGACGGCCTTTTGAATTAAACTTGGCGCTGACAACGGTGCAACCTCACAACACACTTCAGACCAGCCATTGCCATTGGAATCGCGCGTACGCTTGCTCATGCAACTCTCTGGTCATCTGCCATCTTTCGTCCGCTGTTTCTCTTTCCCTCCTGTGCTGATTGCTTTATTTATTGTCAATGTTAATAGCTTTTGGCGAGCAAAATGGATGATGTGCGCATATTGTCGGTTGTTCATGTTGTTGTTGTTGTTGCATTCGCTTTTGCAATTTTAATTCTGTTGCTACAAATATTTGCAAGCTAGAATTATGCTTGTTGTTACTGTTGTTGTTGCTGCTGCTGGGTGTTAAGTGGCATTCACCATGTGTGAATTATATTGATGGCATCGAGTGTTGCAACTGGAAAATTATAGCCGAATGCTTGGGTGTGTGTGTATGTGTGGAGAAGGAAGTGTTTACTGGCAGCAGTTGCCACCAGTTGACAATAATTGCATGCAACTTTGATTTCAGTGGCAGCTAAAAGAGTTACGCAGTACATATGTGGGCCGATATGGGTAATGGTCGTGTAGCTATAATCCTCGTAACTGTAAGGAATGAGTTTACGAACCTGGAAGGTAGATATGTTTGTAAAACCTTCAGATACAGTTTTGCACCAATGAACCCATTACCAGACGTAGTTTTCTATTGATGGGATGAAAAAATTTTTCGGGGCTCGGTAAGTACTCCTTCCCGCGGCTGTCGGGTTTACGAAACCAGAACGGCCCTGAATTTTGATCCGGCCAAGGATCGTTAATTCAGCAGTATTCCTCAAAATTATTTGGAACCTGTTTCGATCCTCTCCAATAGCAATAATAGTATCATAAAGTAGTATATTGAAAAAGCAAATAAATTTTCTTCCCCATCGGTATTCGTCAAATCTATTAAAAAGTATATATTCCCTAAATTTAATCTTTTTAAGGGATAGAGATGCAAAAGTCGTATCAAAATACCCTAGACTAATCTCTTAGGAGTTTTAGTGTCTAGAAGATCCCCACGGTAAGGAACTCCTACGAAGTTAACTGATCCATGGGCGTCTATCTTCCTTGCCGTTTCTGAAATTATGTATGCTCTATATCTTTTACAAAACCGGAAGTTGGAGGATGGATTAAATGAAGAGGGCTACACCCTCAATAGATTTTAGTAAAGATATGTTAACTAAGAGATACCAAAGCCAACTACGACGTATATTCAGTGGAATTCGAAATGTACTATGTAAGATTTCAAAGATCTTGAAAACGAAGACGGAATTTATCGAAGAATAGAATATAGGAAGTAATGTTTATAGTACTTCCCGATTTAAGAAGTTATCCTTAGTGTCTAAGAGATCTCTCTTAGTGTTCATTCCTAATTAGATATATTTTGAGAAAAATTGGACAATGTTTTTGGTGGAGTCTGGACCTTAAACGACAAATGGACCATTTCTCAGGTTTTGATTGAGGTCAAAGAGAAATATTCGTGTTTGAATTTCGGTAACGCTGATCTGAACCCTTAAAGAAACCATCAGTTGTTGCAGTTAGTGTGAAATGCCTGCTAGGTTCAAAGCGATAAATTCCGAAAATCCACTTTTAAAACATTTTAATACTTTAAATATTGTCAATATTAGTAAATATTAACGCAATAAAAAGTGCGAGGGATGAAAGTGAACGCAAGACGGCACATAAATATTGAGGTAATATGAAACCGAAATGAGAAGCAAATCAGCAACCACTGCAGTATATAACCATAAATATCAAGAGTATCCCTTGAGTATAAATTTGAACGAACAACGCTTAACAAATGAGTGTACATATATTAGCACGTGAATGCACGTGTGTAATGAAATGCAAAATTCTACCAAACCTCATACCCACAACACTTAGCGCTCCTCTTAGCATACTACTTTGGGTAACCGAAAACGCCGCCGAAACACAACTCATATGCAATGTGAGTACTACCAACCCCATATCCTTCCTGGGCTCTATACTCTTTCTGTGTTTTTTTTCCAGCAGTACACATTTTTATGATTGCTCGCCGACCAACATGAGTCCCGTGTGCCATTTATTATAACGCCTGCCTGCAACAGCGGCAACAACAGCAACAGCAGTACGCAGCGCGCAATTTTTTATGCAATACATTAGTTAAAATATTATGGTATATTTGTGATTGCCTTTAGCATTATTAAAAAGCGGAATGAAATAACAGACGTAAATGTCATACAATGCCGCCGCCGCCGCCAACCCTTGTGTTACCACCACCCTCCGTGGCGCTCGCTCGCCTGCATGCCTATTAGTTTCACTTGCAACATGGTGCAAGTTGGGTGTCATTGTAACGCTTAAACGGATTTGGTTACCCTGAACGCCTCGGGAAAATTAAACGAAAATTGTCGAACGCAAAAAAAAAAGTTTTTTGTTTGGAATAGTTAAGTCGGAAACGAAAAGCCAATGTAAATATGAGTGCAACAACAACAGGCGCAGTGACAATAAAATGCGCAACAACAACTACTACAATAACATACAAATAGCAAATTGTATATGAACTCAAGCACACACCCCTTTTTAAGGGCAACTGTTGCCTCGCCTCGCCTTGCATTGTATAGTACAACTCAACCCCCAGTGGTAGTCCATGAGTACGCTGTAAAGTCGTAGCTTCGCCGCTGTTGCGCCGGTTCATTTACAATTTCGTTTCGATTGGATTTCCATGTACCATTTTTTAATTTCACTGATAGGAAATCAGCATATCGTGCACCCGCTAGGAAAAATTTGTCTTAGCAGTATGCGCTGTAGGAAAAGTTTTGGTCCGCAACTTTTACTGAGTTAAGAAGACAACTAAGGAAGAAGCAATAATCGTTTTACTGTTGGATAATTGCAAGAAAATTAAACTTTGGAGAACCTCGGCAGTGGCTCTCAAAGGTAAGAGTCAGAGGAATCATTCCAGAACTTACAAAATCTGAAAATACAAAGTATTCTAGGGCTCTTTATCAACATACATTAATATTTACTCAATGTGTTCCATATTCTCTATGTTCCGACACATAATTTGCGAACTCGGAGAGAATAACTGTTATCAAGATAAAGATCGGAAGCTTCAAACTTTCCCTAACCTCAAAGCCTTCAATATTAAATTTCTCCATCTGTGAGATAATAGTTTTGATATCAGAAGAAATATTTATATGGAGGATGTAGAAAGAACTGGAGGAAATATCGTTGAAACTATAAAAATGAATCCAAGTTGACCGATCCATTAATATTGTTACATAAACTTATTGTTCTACAAAGAAATACGCATTCGATCCTAGAACCAATTCCTAGTAACATTATGGAAGATGTTTCCATGCTGGTCGGTCATAACCGGAACCCGATTTAAATTCAAATTCATAGATAGTTAATTTACCAGCATTCTTCAATATTATAAGGGGAGTCTCTATAGCGCTATAACAACGGCCAATACAGGGCTCTCAGGGTATATAAAAACACCATAGCTATCACAGGCATACTGTTTCGAGTATCTGTTTTCAAATTCCAATCAAGTCTAATAGTAAAGTCATGTTGCACATTCGCCTTTATAAGCCGATTAGTTATGCCTCGCTCTCTCAAAAAGATTGCACAAAATATTCCGCCAGCCTGTCATAACCCGCATTCGCACGAAGCACGTACAATTGCAATTCTTTTTTATTTGAAATATGTATTTTTTCTTTTTATTACATTTCATTGTTGCGGTGCGCACTATTATTGCCACAAATTTAATATCATTGAGTGTACTTTCGCATAATAATAAATACTTACATGTATTTTTCATTTCATAACTAGCACGAATGTTGCAAATATTCCTTTGTGGCAGCTACCCCTTCAAAACTACGGCATACACTTCATTATTCGCGGGTTGCACTTCATAATTTTGCACACTTGTCGCATTTTTTCACATTTTGATTTATGCAGAAATAATGCACAGCAAATAATGTTTCAGTTTTTCTAATTTGCTACACCCTAATGTAGTTAAAGTAATTTGCAATTTTTAGTTGATTTGAAAATTTATTGCTTTTACTGGTGGGTGTGAGAGTTGATAAACGGATTTGCATTAATTTTGGGGCAATATAATATTGGAACAAGTTGGAAAGTATCTGCTAAGTATTAGTAATGCGGATTTTACTTTTCGCACTTAAGTTCCTTCGAAGAAAAGCGTTGTTCGCCAATTACTTAGTTAACGTCCCTGAACTTGGGTTTAATATCGGAAGATAATTCATAGTTCTGACGAAATCAAATAAAAACAAGGTGGATAGGTTGATGAAAAACGGTATGATGTAGCCATTGTAACTTCTAGTTATTATTTATAAATACTGAACAAGTGGAACACCCCATAAAATAGGTTTCAGTTAATACTTTGGCTATAATTTTGCGAAATTTGAAAAGCTAAAATATCATTCTACAGAGGACAATGGTTTTAAAATCTATAATTAAAGCAATTCAATATATTATTGGCTAAGAAACACAAGGGAAAATGTATGCGAGATTCCGTTTATTCTCGAACTATTAAGAAATTCCAACTTTATTAAAACAAAATTAATAAGAAAACAAAGTAAGCAATACTGAAACATAGCATAAAATGGCAGCATTACAATAAATAAGCGTGAAAATCGACAGCAACAGATGCTAAGCCAATAACCGACTTACCCCTTTCTCAACCGGAAAGATCTAAACTGCTTGCACTAAAGTGCTCACGAGACGCACAAAAAAATAGCAAAGCACCTGATATGCATCGTAAAGTATGCGAGTAGCTCTAGAAGGGAAGAAAGCAAAGGGTGCAACGGTGGTGAAAATGTAGCAATAACGCCTTGCAACGTGCCACATGCAGCAAGGAGATCGGTCAGTGTCAGCAACCCTTTCTTTCTACACTAGTGTGCTACAAGCGAGTGGCTAGCTGACATTAATGCTGACTTTTATTGAGGATCAGACTGGATTGCCGGCACATACACACACATAAACAGAGGAACAAGCAAATAAAAAGTATGTAAATAACTGAAAAAAAAACAAATAATATGCACATTGTGCATTTGCTAAGACAAAATCAAACAATAACAACAATAAGTAGTGAACAATATTGGTGTACGAGTATGGAAAGGGATTTCGGAAGAGCAGAAATTTGAAAAGTGTTAAATTACGTTTGGCACGCGGGTAAATAAAGCAGATACAAACACATCACATGCGCATGCTGCGGATGTGGCGCGAATGTGTGCAGCATATGTTGCACCAAGTTGTAAATCTTTTTTTGGATATTCGAGCACTTTTTTGTAATTTCCACATTTTCCTTCTTCCACTTTATGTGCTTGTATGTATAATGCCCTTTGGGGCCCCGTTGCCTGCTTTATATTTGCCGCCGCGAATGCCTATATGGCGCTACTAAGCCGCCGTACACAGGAAGTGCCGCAAGCCACAACTCCGGAATGCGTTTTGTTGCTGCAGGCTGTCACAACAGCGCGTTAATTAAGTAGATTTTTTTTGTGGTTTGTGGATTAATGTGGCAGGCACTTATAGACAACGAAGCTGATGAGATTTTTTTGTGAATGAAAAAGCGAAAAGTATGAATTTTAAGAAAGTGTGTGGATTGTGGAGTTTATTTCGATTCGAAAAAAATAGGTTGTCACTGCTTTGGTCTCAAATTGTCAACTTTGATTTTATAATCCACACAATATATGCTCAATCATCTCCTCACATTGTATACATTGTATGAGTAGAGTGCAACTAGCTGCACAGCATGCATTTATCAATTGCATTATTTACATAACCACACTTGATTCCGAGTCATTTGCCCTTCAAAGCGACAATAAAAATGACAACCCCTAATTAAGGATACTGCAAAAGTTCGAGCTCTCGTACCCTACCTTCGCTCGATGATTGCAACTTGCAACTTCCCCTCATATCTCACATACAAATATGTAACTTCCTATTCAGCTCAACTCACATCAGTTCACTCCACCTCAGTAAACAGTTTTGCTCATTCATTTATCTTCTGTTACCTATCAAAAATCCTACCACACCATGCCTCATGCCTTTGTGGTTACCTCACTTACGCATATTGTTATTGTTATTATCATTGTTTTCCCCCGTTGCCATCCTTAAGTAATTTAATATTTTCGTGCGCGTGTCTATTTGTTGCAGATTTGCCAACGACTTGCGCTAATCATGCGTTGCAAGCGTGCCACTGCATGCGGCTTGCGGTTTTTACCAAGCCTCATATGGAGTCATATGCACAGGGAATTACATGAGACCACGCATAGCTGCTTTTTTATGTGCAATAGCGCTTCCATTTCGGTTTGTAATCCGTACAAAACCACAACTAAAAGTTAGCTATGGCAATACAATTGATTGTTGGTAATTATTGGATGATTAATTTGAGTGTAATTAAGGTGAAATATGATATTTATACCCATATCAGGATCTCATATTATATACTCGTACGTGGGAAGTTGACAACCTGGCAGACGACAGCGGTCAAAAAGTCAATGAGCTTGCAACGAAAGCGTTTAGAGTTTTTTTTAATTCTGGGCTTAATTTAGCAGTTCTTTGAATGGCTCGTATCTTAAGTTTTTACTTAAAAGCAATATGAAAGGAAATTATAAACCTTTGGACCATTGCCAATCCACTATTTCTTTAGTATGTCAAGAACTTATGTTTGTCTCCTCAGAGATGGCCCAAACATGCCTTATTTCACCTCTATGTTCATCTCCTTACTTGAAATAATCTATCAAATCTTCTTAAACTAGTCCTAATCTAATGATTTTTATCAATCAATACCTTAAAATCTCGAACGATTTTTTATGAGTAGGTGATTTGGTAGAGTTAGTTGTACTCTTGTAACATCTATTTTAGAGATTTATTAAGAAGAAAAAGAAATTCATAATTTTCTTGACTAATGTATAAAATTTATTGTATTTATTAAATAATTTTTTAAAATTTAACCTTTACTGACCTCAAAAAAAAACTCCAGTTGTCTATGATACATTCACTTACAAGGTTGCCCGGGAGTACTCATTCATACGTCTAAAAGGAATATGTTTATTAATGAATTATTCATAATTTTTTGACTCAGAAAAAATTTCCTCGTCCTTCTTGCTCCACTTCTGTTGTGTTTGATATGAAAAGTCATTACTGTCACTTCAAGTGTAAATGATATCTACTAATGTGTAAAGTAGAAACTTTCCGTCGTAGACAGTCACTGACCAGACAACAATTAATTTACGGTATAAATTTGCTAAGCTGCTTAACTTGCTATCTATTTATGCCTGACTGTGACAATAAGTCTACTTAGCATATAGCAATAACAATATTAAAAAGTTGTCGTTTTGTAGGGAAATTTGTATGAATATACTTTTTGGAGTCACAATACTATTTTTATAATCAATATGTTTAGTATACCTTTAGGGTTTGGTCATAATTACTGTCGCTGTCAAATTTGGATTATTTTAAGTTTGCTCTACATTAATACCCTAAGTCTGGTACTATACTCTGGTATCTGAAAGGGAGAACATTAATTTACAGTACAGCATCCGGAAACACTATAGATTCGGAAGTTGAAACCGTTACCAGACTGATCAAATCCATAAAATACTGCATATTGAAGAATTTAACTTCAAGAGATCGACATTTTCATCCACCAAAGTTGGGTTGGAAGTATTAGTTTAAAGGTTTCAGTTACTTCAGTCTTCTAATATAAATCTAATAAGTTCATTTCAGACACTCAGACGAAAGAAATAATATTTAAATCATGATAAAAGACTAAATTTATACATCCCCTACTGTCTTTACTACTACTTACTTTACTTACTACTTTATAAATATAACTTCAAATCTTTACTTCAATTCTTAACCTGATGTTAATCTTATAGCTATACTTCTAATACTACACATGTATTTGATATGCAAATTTAATTAAATAAATAAATATAAAAGAGTTTCTCTCAATCCACATAAATATACAACAAATTAGCAGTAAATATGTCAACAACTGTGGAAGGGGAAAGGATCTAGAAAAAGGGCTGCACAGGCATTGGAGCATATGATGGAGTAGCGACACCGATACACACACAAATATCAACACACACTTTTCTACTTTATAATTTTTGAAGTGATTAGGCAAAAATGCTTTTGATGTTTTTTTACGCTTTGGCAATTTTCTTTTTATTTTATTAAAACGTCATTTTCCCGCGCGCCAAAATAAAATGTCAGGCCAACCAAACGAATCGAAAGAAAGTGTTGTTTGACTTTATGCTGATTGCTTGTAGCTCGAGGAATATACGTAATATATACGGGTGCTCACTCGCATAGCCGAGTGGGTGTCTGTTTGCTCACGTGTTTGTGTGCCCAAGCACTCACTTTATAATGGTGGTGGCGTGTCGTCGTAGTTTGCATTTTTGATTGAAACTTATTGCTGTAAGCCTATTAGCGTTGCCAGAGCGTTCACCGCGCTCAAATCCAATCAACTATTTGGTCATATGACAATCACGAAATAATTGAAAGGGAGAAAGCTACTTTTGTATGCAAATTTTTAATGTAATAATAAATGTGCGTAATGCCAGTGGTAATGTAATGTAGACGAAATGAAATTTAACAGTTATAAGCAATTGTTATGGAGAGTGATGTGGCATACTTTAATATGTTAAAGAGAAATTGCATTATGAGAATTTAAATAAAAAGTGCTGTAGAGAGCTATTTTTTGACTGGATGTAGAATCTGCTATCCATTTTGGTATCATCACAGGCTCACTGGAATAGCTAAAATTCCAAAAAACGATGAATTGAGCTTCGATCCACTTGGAAATAGCTTCAGAATTGATCTCTCATGGAAAAGTTGACTCGAAATAGTTGATTCTACTAAACCTGGAATGGATAATGTGGCTAATAGATCATAAAATATTTTTTACAGATTTACTGTTTACTATAAAAAAGTGCTGTAGAGAGAAAGAGCTATTTTTTCGACGGGATGTAAAATCTGCTATCCATATTGGCGTCATTACAGGCTCACTGGAATAGTTAAAAATCCAAAAAACCCACGAGGAATCGAGCATCGATCTTCTTGAAAATACCTTTAGAATTGATTTCTCATAGAAAAGTTGACTCGAAATAGTTTATTCTACTAAACCAGGAATGGATAATGTGGCTAATAGATCATAAAATATTTTTTTCAGATTTACTGTGAATTATTTGAAGTTTTAAACATTTCAAGGTCATTTTAATATACTTGTGAAAAGTAAAAATAAACAAAATGAACTTTCGAACAAATTTCAAGCTATTAATACCACTCAACAACCTTTTCTGTAATACAACACTCACTAATATGCTATTTTAACACTATATTCTCCAACTTGCACCCATATGGACATACAATTCATATAAATAGGCATAAAATCTCATTAAAAATCCCATTAAATGGAGCACTTAGCGAATCGTATCCATTAAGGCGATTCCGCTTATTAATGCAAGAAACCATTTGCCGCAAAAGCAATATTAATATTTGATTAGTGTGTGTGGCCAATATAACAATACCAACAACAATGAAAACCAGCGCGTTAAAGGCACTTGAAAACAATTAATATGTGGCTAAAACCGCATTTAACGCATCTAATCAATTACTAACAATACATAAATGATAATGACTTTTGAATGGACGATGAGGCGGGCGAATGGGAGGAGTACACGTACATACTATTATGTGAGTTATTGGTAGGGCAACAAGAAAGAAAAGTGGGAGGCGAACAACAAACAGCTGACCACCACAAGCCGTCTGCGGTAACACCTACCGGTCACTTATGGCATACATATAGTATATTTGTGAGAGTGAGTGTAAGTAGAGTCAGTCAACACTTAGCGTATTGAAAAGCGAGCAGCGTCCAGGTGAAACGATTAACCGCAATGTTGTGTTTATAAGCGCATTGTCGGGCATATTTGTATGGAAATTGGTATGTGTGTGTGTGTTTGTGTTTATCTAATTAATAATATTTAACCGCAAAGTACGAGTTGAAACAAAAAGTTAAGGTCATTTGTTGTACACATTTTTTTTTTCTTTTCTTTTGCTTTGCCACACATCAACGCGCCATCGGTCATATTTTCGGGTTCGGCCACATGGAGCAGTATGGAATACCACTCTGTGGCCTACAGTTGTAATTTAATTATGCACTGCAATTACAGATTTCGCCTTAATTTCTTTTTTCTTTGCTTTTTACTTCATTTTTTCTGCTTTTGCTCACATTTTCCAGGTGTTTTTACTTTCTTTCTTCTTTATATACTATCTATCTGTGCGATATAGTTCTCTAATCTTGCGGTTTACTGCAATTATATAACGCTCCGGCTTTGCGGTGAAATTAAAGTGTTTCTTCTGGTAGCCCTTGCGGTCATTGAGTGTTGGATTCTTTGGGAAACAAATTCATAGAATCACACGTGGCGAGTAATTAGGCCGAAAATTGTTTTAATGGTCAGAAATATACCCCAATAGTTCCACAAATTGGGTCACAGATGAGTATTTTTCTAAATAAGAAATTAATTTCTTAATGATTTATAGCTTTCTTCGATTTTCCAAACCATAAAATGTGTGCGAACAAACTGGTATAATTCAAATAAACTCGTATAATCAAATGCAAAAGGAGTAGGTGTTATACCAATAGAAGTATGTAAATAAAGATACTTTTAAGTGGTGTCTTTAAAGTAATATACTCTTTCCATGACCAGAGGTTCGTAAGCTAGATGTACATTGCATATGTTCCACTATGTCAGCACTTTTTATACCCTGAACAGACAGGGTATATTAAGTTTGTCACGATGTTTGTAACACCCAGAAGGAAGCGTCGGAGACCCTATAAAGTATATATATAAATGATCAGTATGTTGAGCTGAGTCGATTTAGCTATGTCCGTCTGTCTGTCCGTCTGTATATGTACGACTAGTCCTTCAGTTTTTAAGATATCGTTTAGAAATTTTGCAGATGTTATTTTCTCTTCAAGAAGCTGCTCATTTGTCGGAACTGCCGATATCGGACCACTATATCATATAGCTGCCATACAAACTGAACGATCGGAATCAAGGGCTTGTATGGAAAACTTCCGCATTTTACTACATATCTTCACGAAATTTGGTGTGAGTTATTGTTCATAGAAATAATTTAATCTCCAAAAAAAAATGTTCAGATCGGTTCACTATAGCATATAGCTGCCATACAAACTGAACGATCGGAATCAAGGGCTTGTATAGAAAACTTCCGCATTTTACTACATATCTTCACGAAATTTGGTGTGAGTTATTGTTAATAGAAATAATTTAATCTCCAAAAAAATTGTTCAGATCGGTTCACTATAGCATATAGCTGCCATACAAACTGAACGATCGGAATCAAGGGCTTGTATGGAAAACTTCCGCATTTTACTACATATCTTCACAAAATTTGGTGTGAGGTATTGTTATAGAAATAATTTAATCTCATTTATTATACCAATTTCTTAGTAACGGTTCAAGGTGTATAAAAAATGTTCAGCAGCTTAAAAGCTTTAAGCACCAATAAATCAAACTGTCTATAGTAAAAAAAAATATAATAAAAAAATTTTATTATTTTCACATTCTTTTTTGAAATTCTAATTAACAACGCAATAATATCGCCAATTGGTATGCTTATGAACTGTGAAATATAAAATTCAAAATATTTTGCATAAACGTAAACAATCTGCATTTAATAGCCCAATTAAAAGCAATATGCCATAGATTGAAAAAAATCGGAAATAAATTATAGACACAGGTTTATTAAAAAAACAAAAAAAAAATTAATATAGACAAAAAATTGGTCATTTAAAAGAGCCAATTGCATTTCGAAAACAAAAAACAGGAGAACGTGAAAAAAAATTAAAAAAAAGCGGACTCGCAGCAATTAAAACGAAATGCGCTAGTTGAATGCAACGCTGCAGTTGATTGGCAACTAGCCGACCACAAACGCGTATCTAATGCAATAATATCCGCATGTCACACAAAACCAAGCCATAAATAGCCAAATAACCGACAACAAGCCGTGACTAACTAACTAACTACGGACGAAAATATTGCATTAAAAACGGAAAACACTAAAAAAAGTGAAATGAAACAAGTCAGTTGTGCTCACAAACGTAGGCTTTTAGAACGGCCGCAGGATATGCAATTTTACGCTGCTATTCATTTGACAGCGATGCATGCGCTTTTCAATTTAATGTCGACTATGTTGCAAGCCTTCAAAAACAACAAAAACAAAAAACGAATCACCGAATATTACGGTCATCTGGCAATTTTATCTATCAAAATATATAAAACTAAATTTGAATGAAACACTTTTTCGAAAAAAAAAAATATTTGGTTGCTGTCACGACGACTCGTTCGTTAATTGCTTTTCCGGTTAAAAATGCTCACATACATATACGCAAAATGTTGCTAGCATGTTGTTGCACACACCGGCTTAGCGGTTAGGATTAAATGCGCAAAAGTAGTCAACATGCGTTGCACAAAGTGTCAAAGGTGTCTAAAACTGCAAAAAATATATACATATGTATGTGCAACACATGTATAGCGTATCAACTGAAAATGTTCAAATTAAAGTCATTCAATCAATTTTTTGCGATTTCCTTTTTGTAATTTAGAGTATCCTGCCACAAATGCGCACATTTCTGTGGGATTTCCAATCATATTTTTACATATCGAAAATAGCAACATTTGTTTGTGTGCTGAATAACTCTCTCGCTTTGAAATTTTAATTCAAAATATTTATTTCAACCTTTCGCCCTAGTCTTTGGCGTTCACAAAATGGTTTGTTGTAGCGATTTCCTGTTATTTTTGCGTCATATAAATCATTTTGCTGTTTCCTTAATCCATTTTTTTAGGCTTTGCCACAATTTTAATCAAAAAGTACGCACTTTTTCAATAAATTATTATTATTTCCGATACTTTAAGTAAAAATAAGTTTTCCTAAGTTGGCTTAACCTTTTCTGTAGATTCATAAAGCAGGCGTACCAGAAAATACTAAATCAAAATTGACACTTATCACTTTATAGGAAGCGGAAATGTAGTCACGAATTTTTATATCACATATTTTGATAGAATTTGGCGAACAGCTGGTTCTTATACACTGAAAAAAATTTTGGAAATATTGGCTGAACTAAATTGGAGCTATGATAGATTAAATAAAAATATAAATTAACTTCACTCTCTGAGATAGCTGATCTATGATCGAGAGAGGTCATACCTAAGGTACTAAAACTTTTTTCAACCAAAATGACGTCTCGCAAACCAATCCGTATCCGAAGGGAGTGAAATATATGTATATAAGTATCTCTTGGACTCTTGAACTCTTGGAGGTTAGATCTAACTATAAAACATAGGTTTTTAATTCTACTAGATCCATCTTATAAGTGTCTCTATCATTAGATCATAGATCCATATCAAAATCAAGTATCCACCAATTACTCTCTAAGTTCTTCAAATAGAAATACTCAAAGGTGCTATACAATACGAGATATGGTGTTTCGGGCAAATTAGGAGATAAATTGTTGACCGTTGACTTTAATTCTAAAATTATTCTAGGAAGTATTTTAAATATTTCCTAGTTTTATAGAATACCTTTTCTATCCAGATATAATGCTTTTCCATCTTGAGCTAAGGTTAGGTTAGGTCGAGGTTTTATCTCAAATAAATGAAGTGGACTATCGGGAGACCAAAAAAGGATGGAAATAAATTTCTGCGAGGCAGGATATATAATATTTTCAAGATCAGAAAGAAAATCTGAAAAAATAATACTAATTTGGAAAATAGATGTTTTTCTAACCAAAATTAATCCGAATCTTGACAAGAGTGAACTTAGAGCTACATCAAAGATTAACATCGACCGTTACTTTTAGAAACGGTAGAAACTCTCCGCTAAGGTTTGAGATTTACTTTGCGGCGAGTTCTGGAGATTATTTGCTAAACATTTATATTAGAAACAAATGATTTTCTTCCCAACTATACCTAGATACCAAAAAATATTTCAAGACTTAATAAAATCGTATTTAAATGAAAATATATGTCATATTTAGTATTTAGAATACATATTTATACCATATATAGCATTCTTCATTTTCCACTATATATTTTTAAGAGTGCACTTAAAAAATTTTGGCCGAAGGAAAACATAATTCACATTAGAAAAGTTACTACCATTGATTGCCCGAAAAATAAAATATAGTAAAATTGGTAAGTAAAGCTGACAGCGCCGGCGGGGACAGACGGAATTTAATCCTTTAACCCTTTTTCGCCATCAAAGTATGCATATAAAAGAAATTGGCGTAACAAATTTTCAGTTACGCTTTTCTGCGCGCTTTACAAACGACTAACTGGAACGGGTTACTAAAATCTGAAGAAATAAAAAAACTAAAAATATTTATGAAAGAAAGCAAACATAAATAAATATTAGGCACACTACTCAAAATGGCGAGCGGAAGATGAGTGGCGCAACATTGATGGCAAATATTTGTTTATTTAAGGCGAAAAAACACTTCATAAGACCGATGGAAAAAAACAAGCAGAAGAGTGCCGGAAGAGTGACGCAATATGGAGGAAAGGTATGTGGAAAGGCAGCAGCAACCAAATGGTTGTTAATATATTTAAGAGTATGTGTGGCATTGTTATAAGTTATTGCGGGTCCAAATTGATGTGCATGGTGAATTGCTGTAGCTTCCTATATATTTATATATGTATATGGATAACTGTATATCTGACAGTACACAAACTTGTTTGTGTATATGCAAAAGATTTATTGCCTACTGATTTATTTATTTTCACAGCGCGCAGTGTTGCCACACACACATACCGCATCACACCCACCGCGCGCCGGCAAGAAAGGATCAATGAAAATTATAGTTTATTCAACTGCGCATCAATAAAAGGCTTGAGCGCGTTGGAATTTGAAGAACAGAAATGAAATGAAATGTTGGCATTCAAGTGAATATTCAACCGCACAAAGTTAATCCACGCACAAACCACCGCCGCCGCCACTTCGAAATACAAAAACAAAATTCCCATCAATTGTGACAGCGGCGGTGGTCCGTTTGTACGCGCGGGACGTGAAAAGTCAAATATTTTTGCAAAAGCCTGCACACACACACAAACCAAAAGTATGAGAAGAAGAGGAAGCAGTGTAAATCACAAAAGCGACGCTGGCGTTATACACAAGCATACTTCGCGGCGCACGCGTTGGTGTTTTCTTATGCGCGCTTTTAAGCGTCATTAAAAGCAAAATATCTTTAATATCTGTCTGTGCTACAGTTTGTGTTATCATTATTCAGTTATTTTTTTTCATTTGTTAAACAGCCGCTATTTTTGCGGCTCACGTGATTGCGCTTGTAAAAATATTTTCATTTAATTTATTTATGAATGGCGGAGCGTCGCGCCGCATACACATACAAACACAAACCAAAAGTATTTATCAACGGCGAGTGTATTCGCTGCTCAATGTGACAATGCATTAATGCGCCACCACAATGTAATCAACACGCGCGCATACGCCTCAAATAGTGAGTTGGTGAGCTGGTGAGCGTGCGCGCCGCATTGATTTATGCATAGCTCGCTTATTTACCGATATGAGCGCAGAATGCACGCATATAAATCATCATCATGAGCAGCAGCAACAACACCATCTTTATTGCACAGCTCAGCCACTCAGCCGCGGTAAGGATAACGCAACCGCAACGGCGACTGTGACATAAGCAACGGATTTAAAAAATTTACGTAAATGAATTGAAATTAAAAAATATGCACTACGGCTGTAACCTTGGTTACATACGTCCCTCTACAGGCTAAAGTATGACTTTATTAACTCCTTGCACGGTATGTAGATATGTGTATCCTGCATTATGCTGATTATTTTTTTTAATTTTCTGCAGAGTTGATAGAGAGCGGACAACTTAAATACTACAGAAGAATACTTTGATCATATGAATACTGTTCGTTGAATCATTAACTTATACTCCAACCG
Organism: Zeugodacus tau; assembly: GCA_031772095.1. NCBI lineage: Eukaryota > Metazoa > Arthropoda > Insecta > Diptera > Tephritidae > Zeugodacus > Zeugodacus tau. The sequence continues at coordinate 72,485,184 of CM062652.1, read as the reverse complement.
ATTCTGAATTGGTAAAGAACAATTTTCCACAAGTCCTTTACTCTTCTCTCCTGTCGTGAGGCATTTCAAATTAAAGTGTTTCTTCTGGCAGCTTCTTTGGAGAACTGAATCATAATTATGTATTAATACCACATACGTCAAATTGGTGCGCCCAATCGAACAAAAAACTGGTATAATTCAATTAAACTAGTATAATCAAGTGCAGAAAGAAAAATAAGACATTATACCACACAACAGATATGAATAAATAGCTCTATGAAAATTGAATTGAACTCTTCTAAGCAAGAATAATAAACTCCACATAGCTCACAATATCTCAAAGCTTTAGTATTCTATCGTATACAGCGTCCCTTATTTCAACATATATTGAATTTGTCTTTTTTGGCTTTAATTTCATTTAGTTTCATAGTGGTTCTGTAGATTGCATTGGAGGGAAAAAATATTGAGAAAAATTCCAAAATCTGAATATCTGAAGATTTTTGGGTTTCTAACTCTTTCATATCCACATTCTGCCGTTAAAGACAGCCTATAAGGTCTATTATTTCTTCTATCATCCCTTTTAGGGCAAATGATACCAATTCGGAAGACGACAGAATCCGTACCCTAGGCTATAACTCATTATATATATATTGGCCTTGGTCTTACCAACGGAGTGGAGGACGACCTCTTCCGCAGCGTCCTCCAGCGGGTAGTGTGCCATACATCAGGACGGGAATAATGAACTTGTACCTTATTACGCTCTCTAGAATTTAGGTCTATTAGGACCTCAGATCAAGTCTATTTTTCATTACCCCTAGTTAAAAAAAAGCAATTTGCATAACTGCAAACAATACCGTCGTTTATACAGTACGCGTATATAACTTCCACTCATATATACACATTTATACCGTTTAAAAAAATAACGTACCAAAATTTGTTTGTACCGTACACATTGTTTGGGGACTGCCTGACGGCTGGTCGCGTGCACACGTGACCCGAAGCTGCTATGGGGATTACAATACACAGATTTGTTGGCTTAAGGGCACAAAATGCAATGCGCCTGTGATAATTATAAAAAACAACAACAATAAAAGGACGAAAAACTGAAATGGAAAACAACAACAATTTATGTTGAAATGGTAGTACAAAAAAAAATATAAACCAGAGCACGCGAATGGGTTGCCTCAGCCATTTTTGGACAGTCTGACTGCAATGCATTGCGCCGTTAGTTGGTGCCAAAATAAAAATGTAAACACACAAATATAAAAAAAACATTAAGGTATGTGGGGGAAGGCATGGTATTTGCCAGCCCATTTTCTGCTCATTTTCTAGCCATAAACTTTTTCGAAAGTTCTATTATTTTGGGGGTGGCGCGGCGAGAAAAACTCTTTTTTCCACGAAGAATAAGTTTGTACACAGTGTATATGTAAATTTAAATATTCAGCCACCACCCACTGTGCGCTTTTGTGGCCAAAAATAATTTGTACGTAAATTACTTTTTACATTATGTGCCACACAAACACAAACATAAATAAAAAAGAACAAAAAATATTTTCTAAGGTAAGAAAAAAAGTGTATTTTTCTACAACGAAAATTAATACGAAATAAAGCGTGAGCTCACAGTGTATCATGTAGACTTACTCACGCCTGCCATATCGAAAGCGCTGCATACCAACAGGCGCATTTAGCCATTTTGGCAACTGATTACGACGGCAGTGCTACGCTGTCACAACCAATAAACCCATTTCAGGCTTAAAGTACACATGCTGGTTTTGTAATTAATACCAAAAGTTTTATTTATTTCATTATTTAATGCTTGGAACACAAGCTTTCTTGCAGCAAAAGCAACTGAGTGCTATTTAAGTTTAATTTTGTCGCATTCGCTACGCAGATTTAACGCTGGCATTCTTAGCTTAATACTATAAATATATATTCTTACCTCCCCTTGGGTGACACCCTGTATCGCCTTTGGCATAAGGCTGTAATAAAACAAAAACCGTAATAACAATGAAATCATTATTATCGAACAGCAAACTTTCTTGTTTATTATGTGTTTTAGGCCTTAATTCAGCTGTCGCCGCGCGGCCGTCGCTTTGTCTAAGTTTGCTTGCCCTCTTCCAAGAAGTTATTTAACCCTTTCAGGCATTTCGAAAAGTTTTGGAGCGCGCGTTAGCTTACTTTCGTAGGTTCGCTTACCCAACCAACTTATGTTTCGGCAAATGCCTTAAGTAAATTATGAGTTTTCGCTTGACGTGACGGTTCCAATAGCCTAATGTGTTTTTTGCTCTTCATCTACCACTATGCGGCTATATTGAGTTTGTTGCTGATTTATTTTATTTCACTTGTCGCAAATTTGTACTGTCTTCTACTCTTTTTATTTATTTATTTCGAAAAGTTTTAAGGTCTGCGCCAAACTTGTGTGGTTTTGTAAATGTTTATAAACGTGCTGACAGCAAATGCGGCCGCTAGACCTCTAGCGGTTACTTTATGCGTCGCACACTCTTTAGAACTTGAACTTGAACTTTTTTTGGTACTTCTCGAAAGATCGCATTGATGGGCAACGAAGGGTTTACTGAAGGGTTGCAAGCAAATTTGTGTAGGTCTGTAAAAAGTTTCTAAATATAATTATTAAAGAAATTGATATTACACTTCTAATTGCTTACGACATAAATCGATTAAATTTTTAATAAATAATTCCATCGGTTACTCATTGGTCATTCGCTGTTTTCGAGCCTTAATTGGCGCTATTGAAATTTTAAAGAATAAATCGAAGGGAGTAATTTCATATGAAATTATACTTTAAAGGCCCTAATAATTATACTTTAAAGGCCCTAAGTCAGACAAACGAACGATGCTTTGAATGTTATTGGTAAATTAAAAAAAGCTTCATAGCGTTTGGTATGATGTACAACTTTCTAGATTTGTTTCCTAAAGGGTTATATGAGTATTACGTCTACAAAAATTCGATTGTCTTATAAAATTCCAGCATATTTTCCTAAAACATAAAGTCGATTAGAGTCATAGTATTTTAGAAATAAACAGAAGAAGTTTCCCACTCCTGGGTAACTGGGCTATCACTCAGAACAGTTTCTCAGCACTGTGTTTCTAAAGTCGATTGTCAAGATTTCTCGAGAACTACCGATCCGAAACTACCGACCTTGATGAAAATGTAGACATGCCTTCGAGATACAATTTAGAAGCGCTTGGAAACCTCTGTCAAGAATCAATCTATCACTTTCAAGTTCTAGTTAAGTCTTAACTAACTAAGTATTATTCTTGACTACAGATGGTCCTACTATGAGTTATGCTTTCAACCACGCGAGCGCGCCTTTTTTACGAAGAATCGCCGGAAATGACGTTACAATGGCAGAGTTTTCAATAATTTTCTACAAAAACAGAAAGAATCCATCTTAAAATTTAAGAAAATAAAAAGGTTGAACCAAATACTTAATTTTATAAAAAAATATATGATTTTCTTCCAAAGAGACCCTAACACTTTACAATCTCCCAAAAATTTGCGTTTTCTGATCTAATATATGTTTTTAACAAGAACTAAAAGTTATTTAACTCCCTATAAACGATTTTTGGAATTTTTAAATGGATTTCAAATTCGTTTTGATCTGTCTAAGTCGATTTTTAGTCTATAACATACTAAGGATACACTTTACTCAACCTCTACACGATCTTCTTTATTTACAAAATTATCGGCTTAATGACACAAAGAGCCAGAACACACGTTGCAGATATTAAAAAAAAATAGTTTAAAATCAAAATCGTCTGAGTGGAAAATTGTATTGTTTACTTTTCTCATGCAGCAAAATCTCTTCTTCTAAGCTGGTTAATATTTATGACAGGCGATGCCTTAGGATATTTAACAATAAATACTTGCAAAAAAGGGTGTATGGGGGTTGAAATGGTTTTCAAAAAAACCTAAAGACCTTGTTCTAATTCACAAGCTGATTTTATAGATGTTCTTTTAAGGCTTATGATACATTTTTGATGAATAAGAAATGACTTATATTGGGGTGCGTAAAATATTATGAATTATTTCATATAATATTTCTTAATTCGCCGCTTACAGGGTATGATAAAACTTAGACAAATTAAAAGTAAGTCATTTACACAACTAAACCCATAATTTATGCCAAATTTTCTAATCAAACACAATAAGACTTTAAATTTAAATTACTCTATTTTCCAATTTTTCAATATTAACCGCATTATGCCAGGCGCATGTTCCTAAATTATGACGACGACGTGTGTATATCAAATAGAATCACATAAAAAATGGTCATAAACCCATTAATGAACAATTTTAAATCAGCACACCCCAAGCATATTTATTACACGGAAGTAAACTTCGAACTCCAGCCTACAGACAAACGCTGTTGTTGTGAAAAAATTGTATGTATGAAAATAAAAAACGACCTCTACTTGCAGCGCCTTCATGCCACACAATTTCTAATTTAAATTTCATTGCAAATGAAACTATAAATGCCGAACGGCAGCCGCAGCGTCATTGATATGAAAGGAAAGTGGGAAAATGTGAAAACGGAAAATTGGAAAATGCTTAATACGACGAGGAGAACGAAGGAATAGCAAAAGTCAAGGCAAGAAGGCATAATACCCGGAAACGAAGTGCCCACCAATCGACCATCAAAGCTATAAATATCAACAGGATAATATGGGCGAAATCACAGACCGGTGGCGGCGATTAGTTCAGGTTCATATTTTCACTATTTGTGGCGAAAGCAATTTTAGCAGACTGTTGCCGCCAACAAAAACAACAATAGCATGCTGATAGGCTAAATAAAAAATACGAGAACATTTCACACGCCCGACACGCACACCATCGGCACACACACACATACACAAGGAATATTGCAGCAGCGAGAGAATTTCCCAGGCCAACAACGAAATTGAGTAACGCCCAGAGCAATGCTCCGTAGTGCAGACCTTAAGCGACAGCCGAAAGCAAACAATATTGTCGCAGTGATATCGTAGCTTTTTAATCTAAAATTATAGCAAGGGTGGAGTGAAAATGGAAAGCAAGTCGCACACACACACGAAGAAATCACAAGGAAGATGCGTGAAAAAAAATTTAAAATAGAATGATACTGATACAGCCTGGCAGGCAGTACAACGAGTTGAGTTGAAAGTCTGATAACAACTGCAAGCCTAGGGAGAGGCGCGTGTCTCCCCACACTGCGGTCGATGTGGCAGGATGCAATTGGCGATAAAAAGATGCATAACGGAATATAGAATAGTGCAACGCAAAGCGAATAATAATGGCTGACTGATAGCAGTAGGGGATGGAGCAAAGCGGAAAATCAACTGCAAGCCGGCAAGCTGAATGACAAGATTTCGATTTAGCCTTAGCCAACGTTGCCGAGCCGATCGAATCTCCGTTAGTGCGATAAGAGTGGGTTGCGTGCAAATTTTGCATTTTCCATACGGTCGCCGCATGTATGACGAACAAGGAAAAATTGGAAAACGAAAAGTTGTTGCAATCTCGATGATGCTGTGAGGCAAATAGATGCTATTATAGATTTATGGTGTTGTCGTTGTATGCAATAGTTGCATCTGATTTTGCGTTTATCCTTGCAAGCCTTCAGATAAGTATCGCAATTGTGTTGTTGTTAAATTGTGGGAAGCAGAAGTGGGGTGGTTAAAGAAAGGATGAGTAAACTAACTGGTATTTAGAGCGTATAAGCCCAAACATTGCACTGTTTGCCCGCCTTAAATAATGAAATGCGCCAGCAGCTGCGCTTAAAAATACAATTTGTAATGGAAATTTAACATTCCACAATTCTTTGCTATATTCCGAAATATGAAATAGAAGCTATTTTATTTTATAAAAGTCTTTAAATTTTTCAATGTAGAGGCATTTTTTCTGATCAGATGAGCAGATCCTAAAGCTTAAACAAAAGGTGCATCTAATATTTTATTCTTTATGGATTCTTATAAACCGATCTTATTTCCAATCTTTTTCTATAAAACATATGATATTCAATTGACCATATCTTGATGTATTAAAAGATTTTGAAAATTATTTTTAAAATTTTGGGTAACATTCGGAAGAAAAAAATGAAAAATGCAATAATATATAATAATGTAGCAAAAAAATACAAAAATATAGAAAGAAGGTAAATTAATGACTAATAAAATGTATAAAAATTATGAAATTGTATAAAAGTTGTATTATATGTATATTAATAATAAATTATATAATATATGTGAATATATAAATAGCAAACTCTCTTTTGTAGATCGAACGCCTTTTTATATCGATTTTTTCGCACTGATGTGATAAAAAAGTAGGTATTCCTCAAATTTCATCAGAACGACAGTTTTTTATAATGAGCGATTCATTTAAAAATATTTTTTTTAAATAGATCCAGCCTTGTCGAAAGCTTTTAGGGCGTTTTGTATTTAGCTTTGGTATTAATAAATCTGACATGGAATCGCTCCATACAATTTTTTTTAATATATTTATTATCGGATTAATTTCAAAGGATCCTGTTTATATGCTTATAAAAAGTTGCCAAATAAAGAATATTTAAAATAGTATTTAATATTATAAGAAGTATTTATAATTAAAATAAATTTCGAATTTAAAAAAACAGATAAATCAGTAAATGTATTACACTTAAAACACTTACCAATGCCATTCACATCCATATGTAGCCATATGTAGTTTGATTGATGCCATACGATTACAGCATATACGCAAAAAAATTGTCATTTAACATACCTACGCACACTATATTTTATATGCACACAAACAGTTCATATATATTAACGCCGCGCTAGCTTGCATACATACATACATATCAGCGAACCAACACCAACCGACCGAACGCAACACGAAGTGACATTGCACTTTTTGTCTTCACGTACTAATTTACAAAATTCACACTTTAACTTTAAAATTACACCCACTCAAAGCTAATCGTTTAACAAGCACATACATATAGAAAGAACCGACCCGAACACATTACGAACACGCACGCATATATTTTTTCTTTTCCACTGCACCCGAAGTACGCCGGCACCTGCAAAAAATATAAGCAAATCTAATTTAGTTTATAGTACTAGACAAATTTCTTGTTTTTCTTTATAAAAACTTTTATTAACACGTTTACCTAATTACAACACTATTATTTTCTGTGAATTAATAGTTTATTACACAAATTTTCACTATTTTACTATTAGCACATTACAATTAGACACGCACTTCACCGCAACTAAAACGAAATGAACTCGTCACCCAAACCACTAAGCTCCCTCACAGTCAGCATCCACTTCCCTTACTTTACCCCTACTTCCTACTCTTATTTAAAATTATTTACCCCTACTATTCACCTTCACTACTTAATATTCACTATCGCTATTTTTCTGCACTCTTTAATGCGGAATTTACTCTTCGCTTATGCTAAATTAATTTGCAAAGTCAGCAGCATAAAAACAAAAAACCGCAACTGCAATAACACATGCAAATAAGTCACCATGTTCATTGACATTGTTTCTCTTTTAATTAGCGCTCAGCAGCAACAAAAAAATACAGTGCTTCCAGTGAGCGACAAAAACAAGAGTTCAAACTGAAGGAAGTTGTAAGAAACAGAAATATTTTTTTTTTACTTTAAGATGTGAGTGGGTGTGAGAACTTAAATCACACAGGTGTTTGTGGGATTAATGGGGTTGATTTGAGAGCGAAATTATGTTTGAGAGTTTGAGTGTTAACAGTGTGCTGTTGTTGAAGGGAGTAGAAAAATTTTGTTGATAGTTGATAGCAGAAAATATTGGTATTTATAGAAAAAATTAAGATTAGCAATAAACAAGTAAGGAAGGGCTAAGTTCGGGTGTAACCGAACATTTTATACTCTCGCAATTTATTTATTTAACTTTATTTATATTATATAATACACAATTTGACCCACATATTCGTCATATATATTGTATAGAGTCCATTGAAAGTTAGAAACCCTAATATTAGGTTAGAAGTACCGAGGTCCTCATGTTCGCTATATGGGGCCTTGACAACCTATGGCCCGATTTCGGTGATTTTTAGAATGGGGCTGCCACACTATAAACGTAGTATTTGTGCAAAGTTCTGCAACGATATCTTCACTAGTGCTTACTTTATACATTGTAAAGTTAACGATTCAGATCGTCTTTAAAGTTCTGGTATATAGGAAGTAGGCGTGGTTGTGAAGCGATTTGGCCTATTTTCACAACATATCATTGGGATGTAAGGAAACCATAAGTGGGCGACGCCACGCCCATTTTCCATTTTGTAAAAAAATCTGAGTGTAGCTTCCATCTGCCATTTCTTATGTGAAATTTAGTGTTTCTGACGTTTTTCGTTAGTGAGTTAACCCACTTTTAGTAATTTTCAACCTAACCTTTGTATGGGAGGTGGGCGTGGTTATTATCCGATTTCTTTCATTTTTGGATTGTATAAGGAAATGGCTAAAATAAACGACTGCAGAAAGTTTTGTTTATATAGTTTTATTGGTTTGCGAGTTATATACAAAAAACTTATTTGGGGGTGGGGTCACGCCCACTTTTCCAAAAAAATTACATCCAAATGTGCCCCTCCCTAATGGGATCCTATGTTTCAAATTTCATTTTCATAACTTTATTTACGGCTTAGTTATGACACTGTATAGGTTTTCGGTTTCCGCCATTTTGTGGGCGTGGCAGTGGACCGATTTTGCCCATTTTCGAAAGCAACCTCCTCAGGGTGCCAAGGAACATATGTTCCAAGTTTCATTAAGATATCTTAATTTTTACTCAAGTTATCGCTTGCACGGACAGACGGACGGACAGACGGACAGACGGACAGACGGACGGACAGACATCCGGATTTCAAATCCACTCGTCATCCTGATCATTTATGTATATATAACCCCATATCTAACTCTTATATTTCTTGGTGACACAAACAACCGTTAGGTGAACAAAACTATTATACTCTGTGCAACAGGTTGCGAGAGTATAAAAATTGTTGCAAAATATTTAGTTAATTTTTAATTAATATATAATATTTTAATTATCAAAAAAAACTTAAGAAATTATTTATTAAATTTATAAAATTGTTTGGCGTATTTTACTTTTATAATAATAATAGGTAATGAAACATTTAATGTAATATTAAGGCAGTAGTCTGCTTTACAGGCTTCAAAAAATCGATTTTTTTGTTTTGTTTTAAATCTCTTCCAAAACTATCCAAGAATATGTCTTTAAAAATCCAGATGCCAATTCGACATATTTTCGAAGCTGGATTCGAACTAAAAAAGTGGACAAAAGTATTATTTAAACTACTTGTTTTGCAACTTAAAGTCAATTTTTTTTTCTTAAAAAAGTGTTTTTTTTTTTCAAACTTCGACAATATTTGGAATTTTATAACTTCTTCGGTATTTTTTTAGTTGATAAAGAAAAGAAACTTATAAAAATTAAAAAAAAAAAATTGGTTCAACTATTTCAGATGCATCGCACGACCTCCATCACCAGCACCGATTTACAAGTGCAGACTCCAGGCGCTCCAGAAAAATACTTACAACTTTGAAAAAATTTCAATATTTTTTAATAATAAATATTGTTTTTAAGCCTTAAATATAGTAAACTATCGTCTTAAAATTCCGTTTACCGCAATCATTTCCTTCCCTTTCAAAAAAAAATTGCTAAAAAAACGCATTTTTCGGCTTCTAAAGCAGACTACTGCCTTAAATAATAAAAATCAGAAAATATGTTAATTTTTTTTTAAATTTAGGTTAATGAGCTTTGATCTCCAGGGATATCTAGATTACAAAAAAATATAATAAAATTCAATTTTTTTAACAATTTAACAACAATTTAATTTAATTGTACATAAATTTCTTCATTTCGACATTACAGTCAATATAAAAAATTTCAGCAAGAAAATGTTAAAAAAAAATATTTTTTTTTTTTCGTTTTTTAATTTTATATTTTTGTAATATTTTTGAACATTTTTTTAATATTTAATCTACCAATTTTAATACAATCATAAATTATCTCCGCCTACACATTATTTCCGCACACTTCTCTAGTAAGCTGATACTTATGCTCGAAATGAGATTTCCGTCACAAAATTGTCTTGACTGACACATAAACACACTTAAAGGACACTTTAGACTCTCAAGTGGATACTAGAGACATAGAATATTTCACGTCATGTGTGAGCCATATAAGTACTTAGAACCTATAAATAGATCTAAGAATAGAACTAGAGCCTGCAAAGCATAAATAATATAATACAAAGTAAAATTTCTATGACTCTGATATACTGTTTTTCCCATTTCACTACTCTCACGCCATATTGCTTTACTTTCGTAAAATATTTCAATATTTTCTTTTTCCCTTAAATGGTTTATTTATTTATTATTCTTACTTGCAGCAGCGAGTCTTACTTGCATGCTTACTTATACTTAAATATCCGCTAAGTACTTGAGAGAGGCGTCGCATTTGTGCGTATAATTGTGCATTTTGTCCATAAATTAGGCGTTTAACATGCTGCACTGACATGTCCTTTGATCCATTATATATTTTTATGCCTTCTTTAAAGAAAAAATCTGTTTTCTTTTCAATTGTGAGTTGTTTTATACTTTTTTCTCATGGTACTCACTATAATAACGGTGAAAACCATATGTGACACATTTGCTTGCCTCGTTTTCAATGTCAATCTCTTACACGGCTGCTTGAGTTTCTATGGGCAGGTACCAGTGTCATGTTTAGTGTTTATTTATGACATATTTTCGCTAGGGAACGATTGGTTTTCTTTTATGCTACAAACCATGTGGATCGTCTACTTTTTTCTTGTTCTTGTATATAAAACAATTAGTTGAAGTATGTTTTTTACATAAATTGTGATCAACGTGTCCACCTACCGATGGGTTCATCTTATGCATTAATTATAAGGTTTTCTTTCAAGCATTACGGGACAAAGATCATATTATCTGCTCATATTTTGGTGTAAATAACTGAAAAATTGATATTTAGTGAAGTCAAAATTAGTCTTACATTAGTCAGTGTTCCAGGAATATATGCGTGAGAATTTTTTTCTTCTCTAGTTATTAAATATTACTTCGAAAATTATTCATATTAATGATTTTATGAGATTTTACAGTAAAATCTATTAAAAATGAACATAGAAGCAGATAAACCTTGGCATCTTCTATAGAAAGCCGATATCATTTTGAGTTTGTCCTTAACTCAAGGCTGGGAACCTTCTCTCAACTTTGGTTTATATAGACTCCTTTGTCATTTCCAATCAGTGTTAACGGCGCATTTCAAAAAGGGAACTATTCTTTTTATCAGAGATATCCCATAACTTGAGAAAATAAAGGCGAAGTACACCTTTATTTTCATTTATGACACCTCTTTACTCTCTCTTTATACTCGTATTTGTACTCTTTATATTCAGAACCTATTTCCGTTGAATGCAACTTACTTCAGAATTCTCAACCAATTTATATTAATAGTTTAGAAAACACATTAAACATAGTAATCCAACTCGATGACAATACAAATTTCCTGCCTGTTCTGAGCTAGTAATCAATCAAAAAGTTTCTAAAAATTAAGAAAGGTTTAATTGAAAAGTGTTCACAAGTTCCCCACCTATTTCCTTAACACTACCCTCACAAGTATATGCCACCACTTGCATTCCCGAAACACCAACCACGAAAGACATATCCAGAAAGGGTTGTAAACGAAAGGATTAAATGTATTTACTGTCATTCAAGACTCATTAAACAGTCTAAACCCACTGTGACGATGCATTTATTGTTTCTGGAATAAAATGCAAATAGTAAACATTCATCACATTCGTCAATATTTGTACAAATCAAGTGAGGCTGTACAAAATGCATTGTGACTGTGTTTGTACTACGTACCCATACCAGCTCCAAGAGACCGATCGATTATGCTACGAAAGTTTCATCATTATGGCGGTAATTTGAGTGACGTGCTTTCTTGCACCCAACAACAGCAACAATGGTAGCAGACTTAATGAAACTGAAACTGAAAATCGGCATTAATAATCCAGAGAAGAATGGCAATGTCATCAACAATGCAACGGTAAGCAGCACAATAACAACAATAAGAAAATCAACAAAGTCATCATTATCGTCGTCATCAACCTGAAATGTCATGCAGTTAGTCAACTGGTATATATAGTAGACACCAACAACAAAAATACACATTGAACTAAAACAACTGTGAAAACAAAAGCCATGTGCGTGAGTGTGCTTACAAAGAATGTGCTCAAGTTTACAAACAAACGTTATAACGGTACATGCGTTTATGTGTGTGTGTGTGCCGGTAAGGATTTTCTACTTAAATCATTAATATTTACTTATGATTAAAGCTTGAAAATGCAAGCAATGCATGGCTATTATAAAGTAATAGGGTTGAGCATGGAAGGGATTGCCGGTGTGGGTGTTAGTAGTTGAGAAGCACAGATTGAGGTTTCTTTGTAAGGAAGCGAGCAGTGGTGGGTTACATTTTTTAGTTGTTAGAGGGTTGCTAGAGGGATTTTGAACTATACAACGTACCAGTATACCCGGCAGTCAGCTGGTAGACTCTTTAAAAGATCCCTGATCACAGTCCATCTAACCATTCTTTAAGATTTTATGCAAAAAATGGGCTTGGTCTAGAGTTAAGCTTTTATTTTGCGAAGGATGCCTGTTTTCAGGGACTTAAAAAATCATATTCTTAAAAATTCTCGAAAATCAAAATAGACCTCGTTCGTTTATAGACTGATTAGAAGATAATTTGTCCAAGTCCAATCCAAACAATCATTGACTTTGCTTTGCAAAATTCGAGGTTATATCGAAGCTTTCGTCTTATTTTCGGGAGAATCTGTGCTATCAGGATCCTAATGGATCTTGTTTTTACTTAGATCTTATTATAATAATTTATTTTTCTGAATCCCAAATAGGCCTGGTCCAGTCCTTATATAAAACTTGTAATTTGTACCCCTCTAAAGTAATATCTACGCCTCTGCAACATTTCTTTTTTTGCCTTATTTGTCATTTTGTTATTGCCTACCTTTGTTGCGCCCACCCTTAAGCAACAGCCGCCCTCACTTCCTTACTCTTTTCTCTTCTCCTTTCCCTTACCTTGTCGTCTTTACATTTCATTTTTAATTTTCCGTTGCTTTGCTTTCTTGAGCTCTCCTACTTCTTGGCTTTGCCTGGTATTTTCTCCCACTTCTCTCCGCCACTTTGCAGATTTTCGCTACGCTTCCATTTGCCAGCATGCCACACACAACAGAGAAACGTGCGTCGTGTGGCATGTGGACTCAATTCATTAAATTGAAATACTTTTCGGATCGATCAAATGCGCGCTGCGGAGGCAGCAAACAAACACACAGAGTTCGGTGCAGCAGCAGGCAACCCTTTTAGTGTTTAGCACACGTTCATACTTAAACAATGACAAACAAATAACCGTTCAGCTGCGAAATGGAATTGCCATGATGCATACCCCCAACGGTACAGCGCATAGTTATTAGTAAATGGTTATATTGTGGAAGTCGCGGTTCGACCACCAAACACCGTTTCGTCCAACTGCCTCAATGGCACTGCCTCATTTGTCTAACGCACGCCGGCATTAGCGAGTTGGCCAAAGAAAGGGTTGCTCCTGCTGCCACTAACTGCCTTCCGTAGCGCACTCACCCACTTCAGTCTCTACAAAGGCGCTGTGCGGGCAGCATAAATTAACGCCGAACCCGCATGCAATTTGAACTCTATTTATGAACACTTGTGCAAACATGCGCGCCGCATCACGTTGCACTCCAACAACAACCGCGGTGGCGGCCTCGTGCAGCACTGGTCAGACAATAGATCATGCCGCAGCGCCACGCCAACCATCGTCGACCGACAAAGTCAATGCACACGAAAAACGGCACATTGTTGCGGAGCGGGTGTGAGCAGCGGAAGACACACTTTAGTACGGAGCATTAAATGTGTGTGCGTGCGCGCAAATATGCCGAAAACAAAATCCTTATGCGTGAGCGGCAATTATCTGGCACTCCTGTGGTGCTGACAAATCACAGCTGAGCGGATTACACACTCCTGTACACGCATATATAGGGTGCTTACTTTTCACTAAAAGTGAAGTAATACTGAGCATACAACCACCCACACTTCCAGCCGCACCGCTCTCCTTCTTCTTAAACATGAAAAATCTAGAGCCGCCTCAGCAGGGTGCACTCTTTATTTGCCGCATATATAGGCTAGTGGATCGTTTGTGCGGCTTACTAATGCAACATGTGTGCAGCTTGAGTGCAATCAAACGGTTTACCCCAGAAAGAAATGCATTTTGCCGAGATTGCATTTCTTAAGAGTTATGCACTTTTGCTCTGTAAATCCTTTGAAGCGATTCCCATTTTAATATTAAAAATTTAGAGCAGAAATGAGGAGGATTGGGGTGCAAACATCGTATGAGAAGAAGTTTAACCACCGTTTCTACTGATACTGCATGTTTTTGGTGAATTTGTAGAGTCAATATTTGCCAACAATTAATGAGTTAAATATCCCTTTTTCAACATTCTTGAAGGCATAAATCTGTTCGTTTGCATATCATTATCATTGTAAACTCCATGAGCTCACAAGCTCCGTGTTCAAATATTTGAAGTTTGGTGCTTACTACAATTTAAGAACATTAAAGGATTATTTAATCAAATTAAGTAATATAAATTTAAAATCATATTATTTCTAAATCAAAGAGCACTCTAGTCGAAACATTACTTAATCTACTGAGAACATATCAAACGCCAGGCTCTCATTTTCAAGTTCCTCAGTATAGCTCAGTCTACGGAAAGTTGATCTTACGCTGTATTTAGGATGACTGTTATTTACTAAAATGATCTAATTCGGATATCGTCACTGCCAATCCAATATCTAGACAGCAGATTAATAACCGATTCAGCTACCGAGGGTGGTCTAGCTTCACTTCGCAGAATTTAGAGTGTTTTACGAAGGTTCTGCGCTCTTTAAAAAGTACGACCCTTAAGTATTCCCTTGAAACATACGATTTGACTATACAAACTCTACAAATTTGTGTTATCGAGAAACCGAAATCTAGAATACTGAGCAGCTTCACCTTCACTTACGCTTTTTGTAAAATTGGAGACTTGCTATATAGATACTAAATACTTTCAAGATTTTTAAACAAAGCTCTATCCAAATATGTTTATGTTTCGTTGCCATTCAAGGTTTAAAACTCAGATAATCAGAAGATCTGTTCATTTCGACATGCATAAACTATAATCTCAGAACGGTTAGATTTAACCGAAATGAACACGTATTTGTAAACCATCAAAGGTTCTCTACAGCTGCTGAGATGGAGGTTTTTAGGGTTTTACATATATGGATTTCGGAATATTGCATAAGATGGAATATTGCATATGGATGGATGGCGGACCTTTCCGCGAGCTATCGGCTGATAAAAGCGACAGAAAAAGGGAAATAATGATTTCCTGTTTTTGAAAGTAAAGCCCTCCTTCCACTTCATTTTTCGATTGGAACCTGCTTTGAACAACGATAAAGTCTTAAAAAATCTAACCAAAATTGCTCCAAACGTGAAAAAACCAACACTTTGTGACGATTCGTGAGGAAAGCTGACGCTTATGACTGCCTTAAGAAGCAAAGATCGGAAATAATTATAAATTAACTTCGAACTCGTGTTCTTCTTCTTCTTTATACAATCTTTAAAATATTAAGCTTTTTCAGGGCCTAAGCCTTTGGGATTACATGAGACAGCACAATTAGTCTAGTATCTCCCTTCCGCCTTTTTGTCTTTTGAATTTCGCGGCTATGTATAAAACGTTACAGAGCTCGTATCTGGCAATACTATACATCTTTGAAAGGTCTTGACATAACCTACAAAACGACACTATGCGTGATTAGTTTGGATACTGCGTTCAACAGTTATAGATGTGTAAATATGGAGTTCATTAATGCCGAAATTCGCGTTTTTTTTTTAAGTTTTCCTTCGTTAAAGGCAAATCCGCTAGAGAAACGTTCCGTGAAATTAATGGTGTTTTGGGGTATGGTACTCTATCACTTCGAGCTGCAGAGGAATGGTTTCGACGATTCAGAGCGGGTGAAAACAACACTATGGATAAGTCAGCCGGCGGAAGACCTGTGAATACCGATGAAATCATGGAAAACTTCGAGTTGGACCGGCATGTAGCATCTCGTGACATCGTCCAGGAGATGGGAGTTAGTCACCAAACCATTTTAAACCATCTGCAGAAGGCTGGATACACAAAACAGCTTGATGTTTGGTTAAAAGCCGCATGATTTGACGCAAAAAACCTTCATGACCGAATCAAAGTCTGTGATATGCTGCTGAAACGGAACGAACTGGACCCATTTATGAAGCGGACGGTGACTGGCGACGAAAAATGGATCACATACGACAATATCAAGCGAAAACGGTCGTGGTCGAAAACCGTTGAACCGTCCCAAACAGTGGCCAAGCCGGGATTGACGGTCAGGAAGGTTTTGTTGTGTGTTTGGTGGGATTGGAAGGAAATCATCAACTATGAGCAGCTCTCCTATGGCCAGACGCCTAATTTTACCTTCGACTGCAAACAACTGGACCGCTTGAAGCAGGCGATCGACCAGAAGCGTCCAGAATTGGCCAATAGGAAGGGTGTCCCACCAGGACATCGCCAGACCACACTCTTCGTTGATGACTCGTCAGAAACTAAGGGAGCTCGGATGGGAGGTTTTATTGCATCCCGGACATGGCGCCAAGTGATTACCACCTGTTCATGACTCAAAGGAGGCTTGTGAAAAGTGCCTGTCCGAGTTCTTCGCAAATAAGGAAAATGAAGTTGCCGTATAGATGGATCATCGAACGAAACGGCGCATATTTGAACTAAATCCGATCACTATACACTTTTTATAAAGCATGGAATAAAAAGTAAAACAGCGGATGGGAGATATTATAATATCGACTATGTACTAACTGATGATGTCAGTTAAAGAAGCTCAAATCGCCTACCATTGCCATATATTTCATGAGTTTCAGAGCAGGAGAGCTGTGGCGAATAATAACTAAAACAAACGCGGATGAAAACATAATATTGCAGAAGGAAGAAGTTTTTACTGCTTTATTAACGAAACTTCCGCTAACATTGCTGACCGCCAATTAACAATTTATCACCCCCTACCAACAACAATATCATTATCAACTATGCAATTTATTGCCAAATCAATGCCGGACATATCTATTCCACATCCTATTGCCAATTCTATTTCATTTTCATTGTTATTTGCTGATGAAAGTAATTAAGCATGCCGTATAATTTTATGAACCGAAAGTTTTTGATAGCTATCAATTTCGTTACAAAATCAAAGTAAACAGACTAATTTAACGAATGCGATAAACTTTAACCAATTTAAACACCCTTTGCAGTGCAACAAAATCGAAAATGGTCGCCATAAAAGAATGTCTGCTTAATTTCTCAAAAACTTTGCCTTTTATGACAGTTTTTCAACTTGACTAAACAATTTTATTATGAGATTGCAAAGTTGTTGTAGTTGTTTGCTGTTGTTGTAATTGATGAAGTTGACCGCTGCAGATCAAATTGGACGCTGTTGCGAAATTCAGGATGAATCATAACATTTATTTCGGTGGTGGACATGTATTCATACTTGCTAAATGACTACCTTCTACGGCTGTAATATAATATAATAATATATGTGGGTGTGTTATGGTCTCTAAAACTTATGTATCTCAACGCAGACAACTTGTAAGTTAATGTAATATAAGTGATACAAAAATTAATAGCCGAAAATTGAAAGCGCCGCGCCGTCGAAATCTATTGAACTGCACAAAGCGTATTCAATTCAATTCAAAAGGCGGCCGAGAGCATAAAGACGCCAACGCCAACATCTTCAAAGTACTTACTTAGCCAATTTATTGAAAAGCAGATATAAATTGGTAATGTCTAAGACAGACCGGAGTGGTGTGGGGTAGACAGGCAGGCAATGGCAGGCAATTATTTTGATTAAAAAATATTGTGTTCATATAAAGAGCGTAGAAATCAATTGCAAAAGCCCGGACGACAGACAGACAAGCAGCGCCGCAGAGAAAGACTGTGGTGTGAGTCGCGAGTCAAGGGTGTGAGTAAGACGTACAGACGCTTGCCACACGCATGCAACATGCGTGGCAAGTGAATTTACATGCTTTCACTAGACACAGAAAACAGCAATAAGACAACCGCTGAATGACTTCAAAGTGCGCAACCACAGCGCTGTCAAGTTGACAGAGCGTAAATAACGGTATAACTTTGCAGTGTCAAAAAAAATATTTAAGCAAATTGGCAATATAAAAAGAGTGCAAAATGTCTGCCATGACAAAACAATTTAATAGAAAAGTCAGCAGTGACAGGCCTAACAAACACGCGGAAAGTGAAAATCCCGGCGAAAATTACACTTAATGCATCACTGCCTCTATGCAACCCTGACGAAGTGATAGACTAAGCGAGCTAACGGACTAACTAACTGATTGACTCACCGCCTAGCAGACTGCTTGCTTGATTGCAGTCACTGCTTTATTTCACAGACCTCTCGCAATTGTCCGCACACTAAATTGACAGCTAATAAAGTGTGCAACATTGCATTGATGACAGCGGAAGAGGTGGTTGGGTGGCACTACATTTCGTCCTTGATTGTTTAGGTATGGGCTCACATTTTGTAGCCCATTTCTAATGCAACGGCTGGTAGTGTTTTGTCGCTGACAGGCGGATGATTGTGTTGCAAGTGAAAATCTAACGCAATCTCGCGTAAATTGTCTACGCCACGACTCGTACTTCCGGTGCAGTTCCGACGCGACACGCGCTACAAGCGGATGCAAAGCGGCGCAAAAGTGTATTTAACAAAATCTATACACTGCGAGAATGCGATAGGCTGGACTGGAATGGAAAAAAATTGCAGAGTCATTGAAGCCAGAAGAGTTGTAATGTTTTATAAATCAGACGACAGAAAGCAGAGGGCAGCTAACTGAAGCAAAGTACGAATTTCTTGTAAACGAATTCGCGAAATATGTACTCTGTATGATAATCCACAGCTTCAAAGGCAATATGGTACCCAGTGTAGATCAGCTAGCTACTCATTTCTTCAAAGCGTATCTTTAGCAGAACTCTATGTATTACTTCATTATTGATCACTTAGACGAAATTTTGACATGTATGCTCTAAAATCTTAAACGCTTCAACCTAACCTCTAAGAATGATCACAAAAATCTAGTATTTTAAGAAAGGGTGGCTTGCTAAAAAAATCTACTGTTGGAAAAAACATAAACTATTCGAAAAGGAATATGCTACTGTAAGCCCTTTTCCCTTCTATTCACTCAACACGCACTGTAATTCTCAACCAATTTACAAAAAACTCTAAAACACGATTTTTTTTTAATTTTTTCCAACTTTTCCAACATGTACAACTAAATTTTTTGCATAAACTCAAACCAAAACAAACTGGTAGGCTATTTCGCTAAAATAACTGAACAATTTCAAACGCTAGACCCACCACTACCGATCGCCTGCTAAAAGTAAAAGCCGCGAATTATTAACGCGAAAGGATGATACGACCGGAAAAAAAGTTGTGCGAAGTAGAAAAACTTTTGCACTTACACTTGAGTGCATTTGGCAGCTGTCAATTGTTTCACAGACCAATGGAGAGTAAGTGCATGTTAGAGCGGGAGAGCGAGATAGAGTGCAAGAAGTAAAAGGATAGTTGCCATTTTCATAGAGTGTGAGCGAACAAGTGTAAGCAAGCGCGAAAATTGCTATTTCACGTCAACGCTATTGTGGCCACATTAAAAAAAAGAGTGAATTGTAACAAAAAAGATGATGGAAAAAATGCAAAGTTGTGGGCAGAAAAATGCGCTACGTTAATATAGAAAAAATATCTGAAATCTGAATATTTTCCAACACAAAATAAGCATTTATGGCTATTGAAGCGTTAAATCAGTGTTGCAAGCAATCAAGCAAATTGGTTTTGAAAAAAAGTATAAAATTTATTTAAGTGGGAGTAGTTTCTTTTTTTACAAAAGAATTTGCATGCTTACTCTTTTTGATAACGGAACACATATGTGTTGTGTACTCATGAACTTTAACCTTTCATACTGCATTCCTAATTCGAGGAAAAGTGAACAAAAGTCATACTAGAATTGATAAACGTTTCAAAATTAGACTTAGAAATCTATATACATAGATATATATAAGATATTTAAATCTAAATTTAGTGCAATTACGGAAGTAGATTTAACCAGACCTATAGGTCGTACTCGATCTGGGAGTATCAATATAATATTAGCATACAGATAAAACAACCTTGGAAACACCTTTTGATAGTAGAGAACACTTTAGAGTTCCCTTAGTTAAGTATCGGCTTCTTATGTTCCTTCTTATCTTATTATTCGAAACCACAACTTTCGATAAGGATTCTCATGTAAAGCTTCGTATAAACGCGATCTCCGCCTTTGGTTCTATAGAAGGCAACATTGGAAGCATCATAAGATCTCCTCGTTGAGTTAAAATATTTTCTGGAATCTAAAGTTCTTGTGAGAAATTTTTTTCGCTCTCCTAAAAAATTCGCAGAAAGAAGTGTATATATAGTTGGTAGTCGCAAAGGTGCATGATAACATCCAGTTCATTCCAAAACTAACACTACGAATTCCTGCGGCGCTTCACTCATGCTCTCTACTAAAACAACACTAACTCTACCTTTGTTGTAGACAAGTTGTTGTTGCTTTTGTCGCTTACTGGCTACAACTCTCCACGTTGTCGTTTGTGCCACTAATAGTTATTATTGTGTCCAGCTTTTCATTACTACCACCACTTTGTGGCACGTTTGCATTTGTATTGCAGCCAATTCGCTTTGCGATCTGTCAATGTCAAATGCATGTCAAAATCAAACAAAAAAAAAGTACGGTATTTTTTTAATTCGCAGAGTTCTCCAATTTTTTACGCGCTCAACACAAATATGCTTTGTTCTGTGTTAGGCGCTTGCATGCCTTTTTTATCAAACGATTTTCTATGTGTTTTTAGTTTTTTATTTTTTTTTGCATTTGACAGCCACCAAATGTCATATCCTGTCGCGCGTTCACCCAGTCGATATAGTGCCAACAGATGAACAATTTTAAAGCGCACACACTGCCATACAAAAAAATGAATTGTATTCTGGGTATCTCTGTGCACACACACCACCCCCTCTCTACCCGCTTTTCCTTCCCTCATCACTCGTATTGATATCTCTTTGCGCATTTGAGCTGCCCGCAGGCGATTTCTGTGTTCAGTCTTAGCTTAGCCCGTTATTAGTTCTGTTCGGCTGTATTGCTTACATCAGTTTTTATTTTTTTGATGTTCGAAAATTACAACAACAAATATTTGGTACATTCCTTGTCATGCTAGAAAATCTCCGCTAGCGCGCTTGTCAACTCAGCGGGACATCACACGCTTGATTTGCAAATACCTTTTAAATGATTGTAATGCCTTTTGCCAATTCAATTGTATTTGTTGCTTCGCCCGTTTCTATTGGATTTTTTATTCAATTTATTTCCAAACGCGCTTTTTCGGCACTTTCGAACAAAAGCATTAATGTAATGAAATTTTAGTATTTCAATTGGAAGTAATTTCTCTAAGAGAAAGGGAACGTAGTGGTTTGTTGTTGCCTATTGGTGGTGGTTATATTTAGCTTATATTTTTAACTCACTTAAAAAATAACCTCAACTTTTTCTGTCTTTAACTAACTTCGAAATGGAAGTATCTTTATTGTCCATAAATAGTGTCCCAGGTATGACAAAACATCTAAAAAAACTCATTATCCTTTATGGTTTTAAATGTCTAGGGTCGCCATTTGTATAATTATATCGAGACGACTATCAAAACCTATCTGAAAAGTTCGGTCCAACATCTCTCAGTGTGATTGTGCCGCTTTCATAAGGTAAATTTTACAAGTACAGAACTTTCTGGGCAGATAATGATAAAGATCAAACTCGTTATCAAGGAGAAACCTTGATTGCCGTAAAAAACTAACTTAAAACCCTGACATTTATTTCAAAAACGTTCGCTCTGTACGGCACATTTACAGAGCTTTCTCACTTATCGACTTTGAGGCTTAATGGGTACAAAAATTATTCTTTAAAGACTCACCAGACTCGCTTAAAAACAGAAAGAGGTACAGATTAAGCATTTATGGAAATCGGAGACATTTATCGACTATGAGGGTTAATCGGTACCAGAATTATTCTTTAAAGTCTCACCAGACTCGCTTAAAAACAGAAAGAGGTACAGATTAAGCACTTATGGAAGTCGGGGACATTTATTGACTATGAGGGTTAATGGGTACCAGAATTATTGTTTAAAGACTCACCAGACTCCCTTAATATAAGAAAGAGGTACAGAATAGACACTTATGACAGTCCGAGACATGAATGGTTCCTACTTCAGAGGGAACTAATGTTCTACAAGCAAGTTCCATATTCAAAACCAATCGTCTGTGCTACATATGGTCACTTAGTACCAACTTTTCATTACCGAATCATATCCAGATATGGGTCTATCTAGGTCATGTGATCTAACATCGATAGTTTTTGTTTTTGTGAGAAGACGTAAATTCTGAGTTCTATGCTGACAAATAAGGGCCTTAAACCAAGTATGTTTTCTGTAGTGCCTGAAGCTTTTAATAAAACTTGAAAGATTTTTTTCCTCTTTGAGTTTCAATTATAAAGTATCTGATTGTCTAGCTTAAATATGAGTGAGAGCTTTTAGGAACGTAGAGCTTTTCTGTAGCTCTAGCATGGAAGCGCTGTAAGGTATTTCTTCGAATACCGGAAGATCTCTCTATGAAGTTAGAATTTTAGAACTTTTATGAAAGCTCTTTTGGATAATTTTTCACTGAAATTGTATTTAAGATTATTTTTAAAGTGGAGCTTTTATCTTAATGCTCCTTTAAGACAAAAGATATTCAGCTTAAATACCAAAAGATATATATAAAATATAACTCATTGGAATAAAATCTTAGTTATGCATAAATTGCGCGGTAATATTCCCTTCATCGAGCCACAATTCCAAATACTTTTTAATATAACTAAAACCGCAATAACGGAGTACAAAAAATAAATATTTAATTTTTCTTATTGCAACAATTACATTTAAAATGCAAAAATATCTGCCCCAAGGCGTCGACCACCGCCAAAGCTTTGCTGGAAAAATTAATATAATATATTACCAGGAAATTAAGTACTAACCATATCCGCCTCTTTCACACTTGAAAT
Organism: Zeugodacus tau; assembly: GCA_031772095.1. Classification (NCBI taxonomy): domain Eukaryota; kingdom Metazoa; phylum Arthropoda; class Insecta; order Diptera; family Tephritidae; genus Zeugodacus; species Zeugodacus tau. The sequence goes on along the minus strand of CM062652.1, from coordinate 72,461,889 downwards.
GAAGTAATTTCAAAGTCAAAATATAATAATAATTTACACACATTACACATACGCCCCGCGCTGAAGCCGAAGAAGGATGGCCAAAGTCAAGCGAATGCAGTAACAGAGCTGTGTTGTGTGAATGTGTGGGTATGAAATAAAATGTGGAAAAAGCGACAGAGAAATCGCACTAAACACGCGGATGTATGTGAGTACAAAGCGTAGTATGGCTTGTGGCAGTGTGAAAGGGGTGGGCTGACGTACGTGCATGAATGCGGTCCCCAGGGCTGGCGGAGGGCGGACAGACAGGCGGACAAGCTGGCAGTCGGGCAGGACATTCAAATGAGACTACAAAATTGACATGCACACCCACTTGCGCGCCACAACCGCGCACACAACATACACCCACACATATGTGGCAGTATGTGACACGGCAGCGCGGAGACAGCGTTGGCGAAGAGTGAGTATGAAAGGAGCTTTGAATTGGTATAAAAGAAAGGGTTTTCTTGGGTTGACTTGTGCAGCGAAGCACAAGCGAAGAAACCAAAGCAACCCCGTTTCATTATTTGACTGCCAAAAGTGATTTATAACTACTTGTGGGGAGAGTGTGTGTGCGGCACGAAAGCACACATATGTGTGAGTATGCTGTGCAAAAACTCAAATAAGCGCACCGAAATATTCAGGAAAAGGGTAAATATTGGTAGAAAATGTCTAAATTTGCAGCACATTAATTCGCAACCCTACTATGCAGTGAAACAATGAAACTTACAGCTGACAGCCTAAATGTATGCTATATATTTTTGCATGCTGCATTAATATGCGCACATTTGCCAAATCCAAAAAGAAAAATTGGGAACAATGGACAAAATGCAGTGTATAATTAAACGAAAAGCATGCCAAAACGTACAGCAAATTGGGGTTTTGAGTTTTTGCAAGGAGAGAGAGAGACAAGTGTGTGTGTGTGTTTGTGTGTGGGTGTCGCCGCAGTCTATATGGATTTAGCGCATTTCGTATGCAAACGAGGGCAAGAAAGAACCGTAATAAACACATATTAATATTATATGTTCACATGTTGTTATTGCTGTTGTTCGGTGTGTGTGTGTGTGTGCCATGAAATTTTAAAAGCACATGCAAATTTCGACTATAATAAAAGTGGGACGCGCAAAAATGTCAACGCGCACGCTATTGGTTTGGGTTGTATAACCCTTTTCGGCTGTGAGGAAAAATACATAAACTTTTTTATGCGCGTCTTCAAGTGGGTAGTGGGATAATGAAAGCAGCGCAAGTCAAATAGAAGCACAGCAAAACAAAAAAAGTAGCATGCGATAAGCAATGTGTGTATGCAAAATGATTGCAAAAGTGGAAAACAAATAAGTGACTAAGTGGAAGTTGAAGTCTGCCTTTATATATAATATAACATATAAGTGAGTGTATCCGTATGAGTAGGAGGCAAGTGAGGGCGGCGGCATGTAAGTGAGTTCGGCATAATAAAAATCGCTCGCATCACATTTCGCTGATGATAATATTGCGTATATGTGCGCAAATTTGTTTCGACATTGATACCAAAGCACGCATGCATATAAGAGCAGACTCATGCAGCTGATGTCGCACAACAACCCACCCACTGCACGCCCACAAATTGTCTTCCTTTTACATACGACGCACTTATGTCCTTAGTCACTGGTACGTGTTGCATACGCCCAACGGTAATGTCAGAACCCTTACTCACATACATATGTATAGGAACCAACACATATGTATATATTTCTGCGTTGACTAACCACCTGCCATCTTGGCTGTGCCGTTTGCGCTGCTTAATATCATCGGTTATTCCCTTTTTATTACTTTTTTTTCATTCACATTTCACAATTTCGCCTTTTTTCATTTTCTTTACATTTTATTGCTCGTTCCTTCGCTTGTCTTGTGGCTTTACGCGTGGAATTCCGCGTAATGCATAGCGTGGCATAAAGTGTATATACAAGGAAACAACAGCTGTTGTCTTGTATCCTTTGACAACATTAAAAAATATTTGCCGTTATTGGAAAAGCACTGTTTGACAAGACGTTACGAATGCACTGTAAGCATATTATATTAAATGTGTAGCGTAAGAATCTTCGATACGTGAGTGAGACGAGTGTAGTAATAAGTGACGAAAATGGAACTCCTTTGATCGTATCAAATTCAAATAAAAACTGAAAATGCAAACAAAAGTATATTGTCAAGCGCATGAAATGTTATAAATATTTTAGTATTTTAGCAACACTAATATAAAAAACGGAAAAAAAATGTTTATATTCATGAACACTATTGACCTGAAGTTTTGAATATATGCCACTCAATCGAACAAACGTAGCATAAGCTGCTTTCAAGATCTTGAGGGTAAAAAAAAGGTGAGCCGAAGGGTAGAAAGAGATAGATAGGTAGATTGAAAGATATACATATAGTGATGAAGAGAGGTTGAGTTAGTGAGAGATAGATCGGGAGCGATATAGAGCATTCAGCTCTCAGAAAGAAGTTGCTTAAAGTTAAAAGTTCTCCCAATGCATCAGAACTCTTACTGATCTGAAAAATATCTTTTATAAATATCTCTTTAAAAACTAACCATTTCTTCCCAATTATTGAGGAATTATCTCTGTTTGGAAACATACAAATAAATACACTGCTTCTGTTCAAAGACTCGAACTGGAACATATTCAAAAATTCTGAAAATATCCCGCACTCTCTCTTTTTCAACGCAAACCCATAAGCAGTTAAGGGGTTATGTTTTGATGAAGCTCTTTCTAGATGTCAAATTGAGTTTCGATGCAGAGACCTGATGTAATTGCGCCATAACCTAACATTACCGGTCCGAACGATTCTACCATAACCTCAAAACTGTTATAATTTTTTTTTTGGTTGTGTCCGGTGATCTTTCACTGAGGTCTATATAAAAAATAATTTCCCAGCTGCCGAAGAAATCAAAGAGAATTCATATTAAAGAAACCTATTTCGAAAAATCCATAAAAACGGATGCGCCAACTACCGTGGTATAATTCTCCTCAATATCGCATATAAGGTCCTGTCGAGCGTATTGGACCTTATCTGTGTGGCTTTAGACCTGGAAAATCCACCATGCGCCAAGAGAAGAATCGACACTCACCACATTTTCATTTCAGACAGGGTGACTCACTATGGTGCGACTTCTTCAATCTATTGCTGGAAAAAATAATACAAGCTGCAGAGCTAAATAGAGAAGGTACAATCTTCGATAAGAGTGTAAAGCTGCTGGCGTACGCGGATGATATTGATATCATCGGATGCAACAACTCCGCCGTTAGTTCTGCTTTTTCCCGCATGGATAAGGAGGCGAAACGAATGGGTCTGGAAGTGAATGAGGACAAGACGAATTATCTCCTGTCATCAAACAAACAGTCGCATTGGCGTCTTGGCTCCCTCGTCACTGTTGACAGTCATAACTTCGAAGTCGTAGATAATTTCGTATACCTGGGAACCAGTATCAACAACACGAACAATGTCAGCCTCGAAATCCAGCGCAGAATAACTCTTGCCAACAGGTGCTACTTTGGACTGAGTAGGCAATTGAAAAGTAAAGTCCTCTTTTCGAGAGAAAGTTTCTGCGCAAGATTTATGGTCCTCTTAACATTGGCAACGGCGAATACCGTGGACGATGGATCGATGAACTGTACGAATAAAAAAACAGCGGCTAGGCTGGATTGGTCCTATTGTTCGAATGGACGAAAGTGCTCCAGTTCTGAAAGTGTTCGATGCAGTACCCGCTGCCGGAAGCTGTAGAGGAGGAAGACTTCCACTCTGATGGAAAGACCAAGTGGAAAGTGACATGGCGTCATTTGATGTTTCCAGTTGGCCCAAAAAACAAACAGGAGAATGGATCCGGCTATAATCGCTTAAAGCGGTTCCTACCGCAAATATATATATTTCGAAATAGTTGGTATATATTATATATTCAACACCTGATCGTTCCAAACCTAGGGCTTATGAAAGCATCTAGCCAAATAGTGATAATAATCAAGTTTCGAGTAAAGCCTTTTTCACTAAAAGGTCAATTATAATTATTGTGCAATTCACCATATTCCCCAAAAAATATATGTACAAAATAAAATTATCCAAAAATGAACTTCAAAATAAAATTATAGTCTCTTCATACCACTTCATCAATGCACCTGTGATTGTACCTTTCTTTATTTCCTTTTTTCTTTAATGTCCAACTCCTTGTTTATTTGTTTAACTGTAACTCGCGCCAGTCAAGGCTTTGGCAACGTCAAGACGCCAAAAAGGATTGCACTTGTAATTTCCTCAACTGAAGAGCCAACACAATAAAAAACAACAACAAACAAATGAAAGCGAAGTATGCAAAATGTGCACGAAAAGGAGTGCAAAGTGAAGTAAAACAGAAGAAACTGCAAGGGGCTAGAAAAAAAGAAAAGGCGATGCCTGGCCAAAGTTGACAAACGAAAATGATGGCAGTGCGGGCAACACTATACAACAATTGGATTTACTATATACGTACGCGAGGACATACAACATACCATATATTATATGAAGGAAGCAGCACATACACATATGAAACGTTGCACTCAAAGGAGGTGCCGCTGATGGCGGTGCGCAGCGACACGTTTGTGCAAAGCGCCAAGTCGTCAATGCCACTGTCAATGATGGTGTTTCACTTCAATTTACTGCCAAGGTGCACATATACACACACTTCCAAACACATATATGCGCATACATATGCTCTTGCGCCTCAAAGTATACTTTACATTTGCTTGACAGGCGCTGCACGCCTTCACTACGCTTGGGTGTAATACATATTATTTACATATATGACATATATATACATGTGTGTGTATGTATTTGCATGTGAATGTCTGTCTGTCTTACTGCCAGCGTAGTGGCAAGTAGAAGGTGTATCCTTGCAGCAGTGATATTACCAATTGTTCTACTTGCTATTGCTGTTGTTTTTGTTGTAGCAGCATGTTGTCAATTTGCACGCACGCATACACAGATCTGTTTGCCTTTCATTATATGCATATTGCTTTACTTCAATTTTTCTACGTTCGCCAGCAGCTCGGTGTAGGTACTGGTCCGTCGTTCTTGCAGTGTCTGTCCGCCTTCATTTCTATTGTGTTGTTGCTGTTTTACGCCATGAACCAACTGATGTTATTTATTTTTCAAACGAACTCCGGACTCTATACGTTGAGTTCGCGCTGCCATTTTCGAATCACGGTTTGTTATTTTCGATGGTTGTACGTTTGTATGTGTGTATGTTTGAAGCCATTTCCTGTAGTCGCAGCAGATTTTTTTCCTTGTGAGTATTTCAAAAAGCGCTTTTTGCTTACCACTTACGAGCACATTCACACTCCAATCTCTATTTTGCTTTCACTCCCCCACCTTTTGGCATGCCCACAATCATGCGTGTCACCACAGTCGCCTGTCACGCTCGCTGCCTTGTTCCACGACATGGACATGTCTTTATTTAGCATTCGTAGCGCGCATCCATCAAAGTGTTTTTCGTGGCTCTCTTTTACTTCAGTCGCTATAATTTTCGCCACTCAAGCACCTCCTCCGCCTTCTTCGCGCCTTCTTCTCCTTTGTGCCTTCCACGCTCCACTTTCAGTGCTTTATTTCTTTCTTCTCTGTATTGTAAATGTGTTAAAAATCTATTTTGTATAAATATATTAAAAAATAATTTAAATTCGTTTGCCACAAGTTTCGTTGGTTTAATTTTCAAACGGTTTCCTTTTTTCATATTTTATTTCTCCTTTATAACGCTAATTCACTATTTTTTAGCGCTTCTTTAACGAGCATATTAAGTATTCCATACACGTTTTTACGCGCTTCTTATATTGGTGTCAGTAATTGCGGCTGCTTTCGGTCACGTTCTCTTGCTCATCTGATGAGTGGGAAGACGATTTTATTTTGCTCTCTTTTCCTTTGTTGAAATAATTGTCAAAGGGTTAAATAAGTTGCCAAAAATAAGTGACTAACATTTTTAATGAAGACAGAATTAATAATGATTCAAGAAAAGAGAACATGCTCTAGTAGTATTAAAATTAGAATAACACAACATTATAGACCTAATTATGAGAATTTCAGGTTATAGGCAGATCATATTTGATGGAACAAGATGTTCCACCTGGACAGCTAAAGTCATCAGTCGTTCCTGATGGCGCAAACTCCTTGAAAGATCCGACAAAGCGCTTTGAACCTATCTCAAATTCATTGAGGCAACTAATATATATTCGAACAGTTCATCTGGTTCGCCGAAGTTCGTCTTATGGAAATTAGTTAAGACAAAATCGAAAGCTCTGGTTTATATTTCCCCTCTTTTCTTCTTCTGTTTTCTTTTCTTCCTTTCAAGATCGGCATAGACGATCTTTTCCCAAAGAATTGACTTATAAAACAGTATCTTTATATTTTTCTCTCTCCCACTCATTATATAATCTCTTAAATCGTTGTTTTTCTCCAATAGCATTTCTAGTCCTTTCTCTTTTCATTACTTTTCTTAGTTTTACATTTTCTCTCTTTTCTTCTCTCTATCTCTATCTCTATCTCTATCTCTATCTCTATCTCTATCTCTATCTCTATCTCTATCTCTATCTCTATCTCTATCTCTATCTCTATCTCTATCTCTATCTCTATCTCTATCTCTATCTCTATCTCTATCTCTATCTCTATCTCTATCTCTATCTCTATCTCTATCTCTATCTCTATCTCTATCTCTGTCTCTATCTCTATCTCTATCTCTATCTCTATCTCTATCTCTATCTCTATCTCTATCTCTATCTCTATCTCTATCTCTATCTCTATCTCTATCTCTATCTCTATCTCTATCTCTATCTCTATCTCTATCTCTATCTCTATCTCTATCACTATCTCTATCTCTATCTCTATCTCTATCTCTATCTCCATCTCTATCTCTCTCTATCTCTATCTTCATCTCTATCTCTCTCTCTCTTTCTCTCTCTCTCTCTCCCTCTCCTTCACCCTCTCATCCTTCCCCTCACTCTCCTTCGCACTGATTAATTTAACTTCTTACTTCTCTCCTCGCTTGAGGAAGAAGAGTCCTACTTTTTCTATTTTCTTTAAAAAGTATTATCATTTCTTTTGGAACGTGGCAGTAAATACAAATCCCCAGTTATTTATGCAACCAATATAAATATTTTCAATCAATTTCTCGCCATAAAATACTGTTATGTGTTGCAATTTCAACACGAGTATACTTCCAATCGGATTAACTTGCAAAGTACCCTATTTGTATACGCCCATATATTACCTGAGCCATAAATTACATGCTTAATTGTGTCATAGGTGCTACACACACCTGCCAACGGCAACAATAACAATGTGACAGTAAGTGCCAGAGGAGCCACAATTAATAGTCTCGGCCAAACTCTGCGGTGATCGACACCAACTGTGGCATACAGCGGTGACTAACGGTACCTCCAGCCGCCTGTCAATATAAGAACTTATAAAATATATTTCTTCCACAGGAAAGTACACAATTTTCGCTTGCAACGCGCTTTTATAATAAAATTAATATATGTATTTATGTAAGAAGCCTGCAGATCAAGCTTTATTTCGTCCTGCCACGCCGAGTCTCCTACAAATTATATTATACACAACCGTTACAATCAACCAACAACACTGCTGTGCAATATTTTCCACAGTTTTTATTTGCTTAACACACACATATGCGCTCATGCCACACGCGTGTGTTGATACTCGTGTGCCATGGTGGCGGAGGCAGCAGCAGCAGCTAAATTAAATTCTTGTGACATAATTTATGAGGTCAAACAGGTGTTTGCTTGGCCCTACAGGTAAATGCTGAAGAGCTCAAGGCAAAAAACCGAGAAGAATGAGGGAAAAACCATAAAGCAAGGAGCTGAGGAAGCAGGCAGCGCTGTGATGTGGCAGTAAATATGGTTACTTCGCGCTAATGTCTGCGCGATATGTCACCAAAGTGGCGAAAGCGGTAGCTGGAAGAAAAGCATAGCAGCAAGTGTAAGGAGCATATGAAACATTGCCAGAGTAGGTGCAGCAATAACTAGGCGAAGAAATGTGGAAGTGGAGCAACAGCTGTTGCAAGCGCTTTGTTTGACTGCCAGCGGCAGGAGCACTAACCAACGATGATAACCTGCAACCTGCGACACGGTGGCTGGAGACGCGTACAAGTGTTGCACATACATACAAACAACAGTTATATGTGTATGTGTGTGGCACGGTTGCAAGGTAAAAAGCCAAGTGGCAACACAATATAAGTGACTTGAAAGTATATTGGTGTGTGTATATGTATTGCTGGTATATCATGCAGAGCTTTGCCACTTGCAACACATTCCTTGCCATTGTTCAGCGCCATGCCACTTTGTTACAGTTGCCACGGCAATTTTCACGTGATACATTATGCGCTGGAGCTGCTGCTGCTTGCCACCTAGGTCCCCAAATGCTTGTTGCACCATAGCTTTTGTGCCACATTCACGCACACACACACACACATACATAACCGGTGCCATTTACAATAGCGCCGCGGCATTGCGCGCTCACCGGCATTATTAGTGCGCTGCTTGCAGTTAACTCAGCAGCCGAGGTGTAAACACACACAGACACACCTTAGCGTCGGTAATATCCCGAACTGTATTTATTTGCGTGCAGTTGCATAGTTGAACTCTCACCACATTGCCACACTGCGGCAGCTATTGAAAGCATTCGACGTGTGTGCAAAGGCAAAATTAAAATGACATCAGTTTGCCGCATTCGCAATTGTTTGTACCGTTACCTCAGCAGGGTTGCATTTGTGTGTGTGCTTTAGTGTCGCTGCTGCATTTTTTCTATTTCATCTCGCTGTGGTTTTTGTGCCATTCTAGTCGCTGTTGCGCGGTCTGCCCGCAGCGGTTTTTCACCTTTTCACGGTCGAAGTGTCGCGAATGCGGGTTTTTGTGACAAAAGTTGAACTCACATTGTAAATACTAACTAACTGGGGCTAAACATAGGTATATATTTAAGAACTTTATGCAACAATTGAATAAAATACAGTAATAATTCGAATACATATAAAATTGTAAATATAAACGTAAATAGATTAGAACAATTAGTCAGATATTAGTAAGATTTCATTTCATGATGAAAAAACTATAATAAAATCTCAAGAATCCTTGCACACTTCGATTTCATACCGAGACTACTGGCCGAACTTAGCCCAGGCTAGTCCTTCTTTACTCTTATTATCTCGAGTGAGATTTGGGTAGGAAGGAGTCGCTGGAGGAGGTACGCAGTGAGCTTCTTTATGGGGATGAGTCGAAGTTAGCGGGGAAAGTACTCGTAGGTGGAGAAGTTTACTGTCGAGAACATCTTATCAACTTTAGTTTCAGGATTACTATTACCCGATAATTATAACGTTTTTCCAGCGGAAGTGACTGCTATAAAGGTAACGACTGATATATTGCTACGGAGCGCAGCAAGTTTCAGAGAAGTGTCAATTCACTTTGATAGAGCGGCGATACTAGCCTAGATCAAGACTGGTCGGGGTGCCTGGCCATAGCAGAATCGCGGAAAATTGCAAAGCTGATGAGCTTACAAGGTTAAACATGTCAGTTTCACCAACAGAAGCTGGCGAACAAGTAGGAGCACCGCTATTCTATTCTGGTTTACTACTGGACGGTTGAGCCTCAACTGAACTGGACAAACAACGGTCAGATTCTTCTGACCCACCCACCCAAAATCTCTGCAGATCCTGGATTCCCTCTGTTATTGACCTTCGCCAACATATCACCATATATGGTTGAGAATTGCCGACAGCAAAGCAGATTGAACGAAATCATGCCTTATCTCAAATCAAATCACACTGAAATTTAATGAAATGACTTGTAGTGTGAAAATCTAACTTATTGAAAACTACATTCACACCCTCACACTAACAATTAAAAAAATATCTTTGAACTCTGAAATTTTCAAAATGCCAAACAAGAAAAGACTTGCCACAAATTTCGTAAATATTTCGCACTTTAAGTGCACAGAGCGCCAATTCAAGTGCAAAGCACGTGGACACGTGTGGCAAATAAGTGTCAAATTTAAAAATTCTTAAAAATCATGTTAACGATAAGCAACACACGCTGGTCAGCGCACACATGAATGACAAATCACACAAAAATTTCAATAGAAAATAGTTGATTGCGTAAACACTTTCTAAATATGAGCAGTGTCACACGCCTACACGTGCGCCTGACGCATGCAACAAACCACATAGAGCTGTTGCATGCAGCGCATTAATCCGTTGCTGACTAGGTTGAGCCACAATTAGAGTGACACTAACAGCTTTTTATGCACATTATTGCCCAGGTTCGTGCAGCAAAGTGGCGCCAATTAGTGTTTATGAGAATATGTTTGTTGAAAAGGAAAGAAATTTCTATTTTAATTTTTTTTTCATTCGAACTTTTATTGTTGTAAATTCTTCCAATTTATTGCTATTTTTACTTTAAGTGGCATTTTTACTTAATATTTTTTCTCTAAATATTTTTCTTATTTTTTTTTTCAAAATATTCCTGTGCACTTTAACTGACCCCACCACCCATATTATACAGCGTATAGCTCTCTCGCTGTGGTATCGTTTTCTCAAACGCAAGTCAAATGGAAAAAAGTCGCACAAAGGCGTGCACAGCACACACACACATACATAAGCATGTATTTAATATTATTGCAGCACCCACATTTGCTTCCGCCAGCTTTCTTCTCTTCCGTTGCTTATTGACCGTCTTGCTGCCGTTGGTCGTGCTTCAGTTCAGCGCAAAGCCTTTAAACGCCTTTTTGTTTCTTCAACCCTACTTCCTTTTGGCGCGCCCCCACCGCTCTTCCAGCCTGGACTACTTTGTTCTGCTGTCTTGCAAATATTATTAAGAATTCTGCCATGCCACACATTTTGCTTTGACATTTTTTTATTCTGTGAATTTTTTTCTACAATTCATTATTTACTTGAATTTGTCTTCAATTTTCCCGACATCGCCAGCAATAAGTTCTTCGCCCTCAGTTGGTTTCATTTTTTCATTACTTTAAAGTGTATATGTGTGTCGTTTAAAAGTAATACACTAGCTTTTATATATATATATATTTTTTGTAATTTTTCCTCTTTCACATCACGAATTAAATGAAGCAAACAATTGTATGTTATTTGAGCTGTTGCCACACTAATCAAAAGCCAGTCTCAATTTCATAGTTGTATATATAAATACAACTCCAACATATAATTCCATGGGGGTTGTTGACAGCAGTTCAATATGCCACTGAGTTGGCTACTTGCTCTTCCTCTATATATTTTTCTACTGTTTCTTATATTTATATGCTGACCCTCGTTTTTCGCTTTTTTTTCTTTGTGTAATGTCACATCAAAGCAATGATAAATTTAAGAATTTTAAAGCACGCTTCTTCCTATTCTACCTTTCTTAAAGCCTTTTATTACATTTATCACTATTGATATCAAATTAATATGACTTTTGATATCAGATTCAGGTATATCTTTTTAGACCAAGGGCAATAATGTATAAAAACAACAATTTCGAAGACTCGGAAAGGAATTAGAAGTATACATTTTTATTTCTCTTTCCCTCTCCAAAAATTGTATTTCAGATTAAGAGATTATTAAGCAAACAGGTTTATTCTAGAGCCCCTTTAGTTACATTTTCTTTACTCAATAAGTCATTAGTACACTCCCATGCAGGGTTTTGTAGAGATTCTTTGCAGCTCTCGTATTCCTATATAACAAAAGCTCTCCCCACAAGCTTCAACCGTGCTTATAAAAATCGTTTAGGATATACAAATATTATTTTGCAATAAATTTTAAAACTTAGGTTGAAATCCTGGAGGTATTCTGTATTACCGAGAGGTTTTGATGGAATCTTTTGAGGGAAAGTTTATCCTCTGAGGGGTTTCCTTGAAACAGTAATAGCTGTCGATGGTCAAAAACGAATTGAAACCTCTAGAGTTCTATATTTTTGGATAATATTAATATGTAGATATGAAAAATGTATTCAATATATCGACATTCCAAAGGCTTAGGACTCATAGCTATTATTTTAATATCTTAAAAGTTTCTTGAAATGAATTGTTGGGAGTACACTGCAATGCGATCTCGAACAACTCCAAAATTGGTATCACTAGGGCCTTAGCTAGTCAGAACGAGATCTTATTTCAATATAATCATTAAATATATGGCTCTACATCGTCTAAGTCCCGATAAGTTATATTTGATGCTAAAGAGCGGGCAACTGAAACAATGAGCTTCGATAATTGAGAGCTATTTGTTCTTCTTCTTCTCCAAATTATATTGCTATATCCCGTCATTGTCAAATCGGAGTCCGCGTGTTAAGGTTACAAATCTCACTAAAGAATCTTATCAAAGTTTTTGGTAGACGTTGAGATAGAATTATATCCTTATTTCCTACTTTACTATCCTACCTTTACGAGATCAAAGTGAGACCACCAAGATATCAACGACAGAACCTAATTTTAATTTTAGACAAGAGCTAATTGATCGGCCTCTGCTCGATTAAAACCCTTATTAAGATCGAAAATCAAATGCAACTCTGCGACAAAGACGTACGATACACGTTCTATGTCTCCATTGGCTGTATTTTTTGAGAAAAAAAGCTACGGTAGATGTCGCAGCTAAAAAATATTAATCAGCTGATGTAAGCAAAGTAAAAACAAAAATGTATAACAGCAGATCGGTTATCGAGTAGCTGGCAGTATAATAGGCAAAAAAAGGTTTCTCAATAAAATGTTTAATTGAACAAATAATGTGAATAATGTCTAAAAACGCTATATGACGTAAAACACTTCTTGCACTACAAGTTTTTCAAATTAAGTTAATTATGTGTGAACTCCAAACTTGATGTGTCAATATACATCTTATCTTATCTTTAATTGGCAGCAAACTTAATAACCCACTTTGTGTCTTAGTTAAGTCGACTTATTTCTTAATTGAATCAATTTAAATCTTAATTGAGTCAATTTATGTCTTAATTAAATCACTTAATTGTCCATTTTGAATAAGTAGAGGAAGTTATACCAGTCTTTCTATTCGTTAGAAGATAGTAATAATGATGATAGTAATATTGATTTTTATACTGCCGGCTAAAAGGCAAAAAAGGGTTTCTCAATAAAGATTTTAATTGATCAACTAACTAAAACGTCTAAAAACGCTATAACCTAACCTAACTTTAGATACCTTCAACTTTCCTTAATCTTTTCATAATTTTTTTAATTCGTATCAGAAATACTACTTGCGAGTATGTATCTATGTTTGCCGCTGTCATGCAGTGCATTGCAAATATTAATTAATATTTCCATGTCTTCACCAAGAAGTCACACCGTCTAGCGTCATTGCCATTATGAGCTTAAAAATAGATTTGCAAATATTTTCATCTAATTAAATGAGCGCGTTTTCTGCCACTCAAGCGAGCGTCTGAGAACGCCAGAGACTGCCAACGCCAAGCTTGTATTTGCCACAAGTACCGTTTGTTATATGTGAGCTGCTGGTTGCTGTGTATCAGTTGTGTCTGTTGCGTCTGCTGCCGTTGCGTCACAATATTGCCCCATTGCACTGTTGCATGACATTTATGAACTTATGATTTTGTCGTCATAAATCATTTCATTTGTATCGTGCAACAGCCGTTGTTGAAGCATTGAATTAAATTGCACAAACAAACATACAGACTGATGATGTACATTATAAATACACTTGTGTGCATATAAATAAACTCAACGCTCAACACTGAAGACGTTCGCAACATGCACACACACACTCGCACGCAGACACTTGCCGGTTTGATGTGAGTGCAACATATTGCCAAGTTGCTGCCAACGCCAGCCAAGCAGCGTATGTGGCAGCCAGTGTGGCTGCAACAGCACAAAGCGTGGCGAATTCCATACAGTCTGGTTCAGCGATATTTAAAAAAAGTTGGTTTTGTTGTTGTTGCTGATATTTTTTATTTGCACACATGTGTGGCACTCCTTCAAGGTACATCTCTATGTGCGTATGTGTTTGTGTGTATCTGTGTCGCTGACGCAAATGTGACGGCATTTCAATTCGTTTTGAGCAATTCGCTTGCCACTGTCGCGCACTTTCCACGCGTTTTTTCTACTTAGCGCTGCTTCCTTTTGTCGCGCATATAGTACTTTAGTTATTTATTATTGTTGTTGTTGTGTGTATTTTGCTGCGTGCAATCAAATCACAACTTCAGCAGCAATAGTGAAGTTGCTATTTGTTGTTGTTGCTTTTGGGTGCTTGCCACATATGCCACATGTGTCATATAACAGGCGCAACTCCTTCTGCCTCCTCCTCCTGCTACTCCTCTAACATGCTGCTTGCACCCATTTCAACACACTTCTACTCTCTTACCTTGATGGCTATCCCTTTCACATGTCCTCTGCTCGCATTTGTTATTGTCATTTCGATATGGTTTATTATTTTTTCATTAAATTCTACTCAGCATAATATTTTTGTGGCGCAGCCGTTTGCTGTCTTTATTGCACGCACTTTTAATATGATTTTACAAGTGTGGAGAATGTCAAAATTCGTCGTGATTTATTCGCGCAATTTTGCGCCTTCAATGCGTTTTTAATGCTCTCGCTGCTCATATGCTGGTATGAATGACTTCATATATCTTATTTGCTTTTAATTTGCTTAGCAAATACCTTACGCATATGGAGCCCGTGCATCATTTGCAGTGAGAAAAGATATTTATTTTGATTATGGCTAAAGAGTACAGCGAGTGCCTGATTCAAAAAAAATAATGTTTGTAATTCATACAAATTGCTTTTCGAATATTTTTGTTGTGCCGGAGACAACTTTACTTTATAATTTTGCAGTTATTATCCAATTTAATTGCAGACATTACGGCACAGTGGAACACTTTTTTCAGAAACATAATCAATGTAATGCTGTGGTAGAGAAAAATCTATATCAAATACAAAAATTTTATTTTTAATTAAATTTGAAACTTTAGATTTCATTAACATTAACTGTTTACTTAGTGCAATGAGAAAAAATCAATTATAATCACTTTTTCCTCAAATTGACTACAAATCTGCCAGAATTAGTATGGGAACGACCAACTCTGCATCACGATAAAGTGTAGAGTACGAGTTCGGGTAACCGTTTCTTCGTTTCCTTAGTGATATTTTTTTAAGATGCGATTGCCCTACAGTTCCCATTATTTTGTCTCTACTAAGTTAGGTTAAGTTCTATGGCTGATCTTAAGTAGGAGATCCCACTTGAACTATTTGTCCTTTGGAAAACCAGATTGTTAATAGATGGGTATTAAGGCTGGACAAAACGTTTTCAACACATCACAAGCCTGTTATTTAACTAATTCACCTATATGTCTGAAGGTATCGGATCCCGGAACCATTCAAAAAAAATGTATTGAGATAATTCTAACCCGCCTTCTTTCAAGCAACTTCTAAAAGAGGCATTCGATAAAATCTTGTCGCGTGGAATTTGCGTAATAATCAGTACGAATCCCTACAAGTAAGGATAGTTGAACCTTGCTGCGGGTAAATAACTCTATCGCCTTATAAGACATTCAGACATTCAACCTGTATTTCAAGAATTGAACAACCTACTTTAGGCTTACAAATTATATTTAATCCGAATACGACTATACTGTTGAGCATGTTCATTAAAAGATCTATTCTTAACTTCAGACATACGACCACATCGGATGTGGCTTAGTCAGAACATATTGTGGATTCAAAATGCCACCAAAATTTTTGATTTTTCAGAAGTATGGACTACTAATGCTTTCAGGAGGCAAACTGTACCAGTATTAATACATTCTGGATGCGGCCAAGACTGTAGAAGTCAGTTTCTGAAATTTGCTCGCTTTAGAGTTTTTTTACATTTTTTCTGGCTAGACATAGATAGTCATATGAATGTTCTACTGATCTAAACACGACTTTTTAACATTTAAAATTTGTAATTTAACATTTTCTAAAGGTTTCCAGGATCAGTCGCACTTCTGAATGACCTACTAACATTTAAAGCAACAAATCCCCCATACACTGATGTATTTCTAGAAAAGCGATGCACAATGCGGCAATGCGCCTGTAGCTATGCAAAGAAATTTCAGTTTGCAGATAGTATATATCAAGTTGAACAAATATATGCCGTTAAAGCTCAAATGTGATGTTAACAAACCAATAACAATTTCCATAAATACCGGTCAAAATGCATAAAAACAAATAAGACAAGGAATAGGCAACAACAAATGAGCAGCAACGACTTTTTACAAGAAATGACAATTTCAAAACACACAAATTTTGCAGTAAAGCCACATAGATATGGAACAAGCTACGAGGAAAGTAAACAAGGATCTACAAGGGACAAGGCCTGTATAAAAGTCAAAGCAGCCAGCTTAGGCCTATGATTATTCCAGGGCTAAGCACACCGGCTAGTTGAGTACACTTTATGTCTTAATGCAGACCTGCGTTAAACTTGCAAAGCAGCAGTAGTCTGGGCGATGGAGGGAGGCAAGACAAATGCAAAAGATTGGCACACAATGCTTATATGGGTATGATAATACTAGCAACGAGGGAGCAACAAAATTTCACTTGAAGTGAAAGTTATGACAAAAATTGGCTCTAAGCCAAATAAAAAAGAAAAAGCCAGAGGCGTAAGGGGGATTGTGTGAGATATACGCAGATATATATTTACCATATATATGGCATGTGGGTAGTTACCGGGGGGACAGTTATACGAATGCAAGTATATTTCTGGATATGTATGTATGTATATGTGGGTGTGTGTATGTGCTCTCTGCGCTATGACCCGAGGCCAATGCATACACCTACTTCGTCCACACACACACAGACGCCGGATATTTACATTGCATTTCTTATTGCTTTCCCAAGGCATTCCGAGGGGATTTTGAAGTCGGCATGTCATCCACCCGTCGCAATGCGTTTAAGCTTTAAAAAAGTGAGTGTTAACTTTATGCGAAGGATAAATCTAAGAAATAACGAAATGGAGCAATGACCCCCGTAAGCGACTGCCAGCAAGCAGAAATTGTCCCAAAGCACGTCAGAATTGGGGAAGCGTGGGCTTTGGCAACAAACAGAGAAAAGCAAGTGAAGTTATTTGTTTTGCACAAAAAATGGATAATACAAACAGAAATCATCCCCATTTTGTTCGGCTCCCCACTGTATTGGCCAAGGCAGTGCAGAGGCTTGTTGCCAGCAGCTAAAATGTTATGCTGTCAAACTAACAACAAATTTATGTTAAATTTAACATGCTTTACTGTTTTATGCCGTGCTATTTTTTGTTTTATTTTTTTTTTTCACTTTGTTCTTATTATTGTTATTATTTTAGTCTACTGTTGTTTTTTCTGCTTGGCTACATTTCTAGTCAAACGTTTCTACATATATGAACTTATGCATATTTTGTAGAATTTCCAGCAGGCCGCCAGCTGAAATTTGTTTGTGCGTGCTCCAGCCAGTGAAAGTCCCCATAGAGTTGCATGCGTTTTTATGAGCCGACGGCCTCAAATGACACACAAAAATGGCAATAACCGCCCGATTCTATGTGTTTGCTGAAATAGATATTTATGTGTAATCGTTTTTCGGTTTGTATTAGTGAGAATTTGTAACTAAATGCCAAACAAACATTAAGAAGTATAGTAGAGATATGTCTTTGGATGTTTCGGCCCAAATAGACACATATTTGAGCTTACCATTAAATTCCTCGTGGATTTTCTTCTAATCTGGAAGATAGACATACTTCACTTAACATACGCCGTACCTTCGCTGAATTAACAAGAATGATCAGATAGAACCAGATTGATATTCCACTGAAAAGTGCGGAAGATGGATATTTGGACTAATCATGTCAATACCTATGTTGTTGTTGTTGTTGTAGTGGCAAAAAATATGCCCTGTTATAAATCCGAGTCCTTTCTAGATTCTGAAACTGCCAGTAATATAATAAATTGCCGTGGAAAGAGAATCGTCTACACTTCTACGAGTACACTCATCTGATATATATAAAATTTATTTAACCAAATATTTTAAACTTTTTGAAGACTGACTAAAATTGATTGGCTTTAAATTGAAAATGTTGTCTTTAGACTTTGGAAGAGCGATTTCATCATAGATTAAACCACATGCATTGACAAAGTGCTCCAGCTCTGAAAGTGTTTGATACAGTACCCGCTGGTGGAAGCCGATGAAGAGAGAGGCCTCCACTCCGATGGAAGGACCATGTGGAGATGAACCTATGTTCACTTGGTATTACTAATTGGCGCCAAACTGCCAAAAGAAGAGATGCGTGACGCGCTCTTGTGGACTCAGCTATAAGCGAGTAAGCGGTGACTACGCCAGTCAAGAAGAAGAAGATGACATAGTTTTAATATTCTCTGGAATAAAATGACCTCATAATGCCATCCCAAGACCTACTAGACGTCGTCTTTTTCGATTTCGATATTCTTTTTTAATTTTTGAGAAAAGCTTTTAAGAGCTGTTCTAGATGAAATGTAAGTCCGGATTCCTTCTTATCTAAAACCCAACTGTTGATATAATTTCTACTTAGACATTTTAATCTTCGTAAAGACCCGATAATCAGCAGAAACAGCTACTTACTTCACAATTCAAGTCTTTCTTCAAGTCCCCACCCACTCACCTATTCCGCAAGTTTACTGCGAATAGTTTTTTACACATCTTACGACCTTTCCACTAAAATTGCCTTTCCTCACTCCAACTGAATATGTGAAATTCACACCCAAACACTGTCAAACAATACCGAACAATCTGACCCTAGCTTCAGCATAACTACACACACACATATTCACATGTATCAAACTAAATATTTTATAGAAATTTCGTTGTTGTTGTTGCCTTGCGTATTTTATATACATTTATGCATATTTGCGTTTAAGTGGCAAGTAATGTTTTCTTCCCACTGGGAGGAGCGTAATTTTGTATTAGTACACCCCCAAAAGCCCATGTCTATGCCTAAGTAAGCGTACCTTTATTTGAATGTGTGCGTGTCCAGGGATCACCATATCCCTGAGCATTGACACTCGCACTAAAGTTAATGCCAGCACTCATGTAGAGTGGGGCGACATGGTCACTTGTTACCACTAAATATGTGATATTTATATGGGTTCACCTGCGCAACACGCAATGCCACGAAGCCTGAGTGTCAAGGTAATGAAAATATTTACCGTTTTCTTTTTTTTAGCTGAATATTTGAGTATGTGCGTGTGAGTGCTAAGTTGGGATGCTGTGAATATTTCAGAGGATTTCACGTGCTTTTAAGCTTTGTAATAAAAATAAAACTATATCTTAGTACTTATTTCACTCGAGTGGTGAGCCAGAGAGGTTGGAGGAGTAGATTTATTAAGTATTAGTAGTTTTAAAAACTTAAATTTTCAACGTTTTTTTCTTAAAAATTTAAATTTTCGAAATAATTTTACTGAATTTATAATATTATTTATTGATTTTTCCCAACTCCAACAACATCACCACACAACTCGAGCTTAGTAGACCTAATGAACGCTAAAACTATGAATGCCAACTAACCGAAATATTCACCTCAACAAAAACCGAAATTGTTCATCCCTCATTTGCCACAAATTACGCCGATTTACATATAAAAATTAATACCGTTAATTAACTCACATAGTTAAGTACATATTTATTAGGCGAGTGGTATATAATTTTGTTTTTGAGTAGCATTTGATAATTTGTTTATAGCCATAATTATGGCTCAGGCTTTTTAAATTATAAATTACCGCGTCATTAGTGAAAAGCGCAATCAAAAATGTGGCTCAAAAAGCAAAAGTTTTTTTTTAAGTAATAAGCATGTGCCATAAATCAGCGCATTTTAATTGCATATATGCATTGGAGAGCAATTATTAAAAATGAAATTATTCGAGCGTCCATGTAAGCGCATTAGTCATAATGCAAATGCAATTACATTCGTGTGCAGAATGTGAGCACTGTGAATATGATAAGCTATTGTATGGCTGCTACAATATTTTAATGTGTTTTATGCTTTAATATCGTCAAACAGAAGTAGATAGTGGTTCCAGATGAAACCAAGCTTTATAGCACGACAGAAATGTATTGGCTTTAATGAAACTCGAGGTGATAGTCTCATCACTCAAATAAACTGCTAAGAAGTACACTTCAATCAGTCTTTCTAAAAAAAGTACACCTTAAAACTCCTCGGTTACCTCGAAAGAGCTTACACGGAAAGATACTCGCGTTCTAATACATCGGGATTTGAGTTGGAGCTCCGCATTTCTCACGGTAGCTCAAGACCTTTCGATGTTTATTGGAAGTTGACTTCAAAAAATTTAATGCTTCAAGCCGAAATCAAGCTTTAGAGTTGGTCAGAGATTCACTGGCCTTCAGCGACTCTCTATGTAAGAGTCTCGGTACTCAAACTGCTGAGAAGTACATTACAGTCTGAGTTTCTAAAAATGGCACACCTAAAAACTCCTCGGAAACCTCGACAGAGATTGCAAGGAGAGGTACTTTTGTCCTAATACCTCTGGGATTGAGTCAAAGCTCCACACTTCTCATAGTGTTGAGTTCTAACAAACTGAGCATCGCACGAACTCAGTGAACATTGGTCAACTATTTTTTACTGTTGCAAGATCCCACTGGGCCACAGCATATCGTTATAGTAGTAGTCCATTGAACCACTTACTCTCGACAGGGTTCATCTAGCCAAAACCATGGGGACTCTGGCCGATCATTTCTCAATGGCTTCAATGTAGTGAGTCACGATGCCGACTATATCGAAAAGATGGCGAAGTATAATAATCTTGGAACTTTATTATGTTCTAACATATTTGCTAAACTAAGGTTGAAAGATTGTGGATCTCTAAAGTTCAATCATCCACTCAAATTAACAGGATATCAAGGCGCTTTTTCGATATTATTTTTATTACTTCACAAAGGATCGGTGTACTTTTGGCTGGCAGGTAATCCACGCGAACTCCTTCGTCTGACAGAAGGACCATTAGAAACGAAATTCTAAGAAAAGAGCAACAATTTGTGTTCCCTAAAAATTTTCTTTTCAGAAATCAGTCTTTCTTTAAACATATTTCATCATAAAGACAGTTAAAGAACTCAAAAAAATAAAACGGACCCAATATAATCTGCTATTTTATAAAAAGAACAATCTACATATGTTCGCACTCTATCATTTAATAGCTCTAAATGTCAAGCAACGTTCATGCACTCAAGTTTCAATGAAATTCCAAATTAGTGTACGATATACAAATTGTATGAATTAAAATTGCATTAGAGTCGGCTTGGGAATGGCAAAACAAATTAAAAGTACAAAAACCAAAATTCAAACAGAAAAAAAACTAGTCTCGTGCGAAATATAAATAAATAACAATGATTCGAGCTGTGACAGTGACAAAATCACACTGCGGAACTAAACAATTTGCGCGTAATCAGATTGGAATCAGCAAAAAGGCGGACTTTAATTAAAAATACGCTCATAAAGAAGACAAAATCAGCAATTACAACAAAAAAGCAGAACACAAAAAAAAACTAAAATAAGTGATAGTGTGAAAATCCCCTACCAAAAGATCGCGCAGCGCATGATCGATGATCAGTTCAGTGAATATTGTCGGTATAAATGCGAGCAAAACGCAGCTGTCGAGCAATTTGTATCCGAAAGCTTGTGTTGATAAGAGCAACTGAAAATTTTACAATATGAAGTCGTTCATAACTATTGCGCTCTTGGTAGTCTACAGCGTTGTTGTGCTGGTAAGTTGAACATTTTAAACAAAAAAACAATTTCGTACCATCTACATCCTTCCATTCCATCAACAGTGCCATCCAAATGATCCAGAAATGCGCAAATTCATCGAGGACTGCAATAAGGAGCACAATGTTTCGCCAAAGGACTTTCACGACTTTATGGAGGGTAAATTGACTACCGTACCGGAAAGTTTGAAATGCAGCAGCCACTGCATTATGGTCAAGCAAGGTGTCATGGATGAGTCGGGCAACTTCAAAGCTGATGTCGCTAAAGCTAAAATAACCGAAGAGAAGTTTGCTGCTGCTATAGATGAATGCAAGGATTTGACTGGCTCAACGCCCTGTGATACGGCTATGAAGATCACAGAGTGCATGATAGCGCACAAGTAATTTTGTGGAAGCAAGTGTGAAAACTAAAAAAAAATTGTTGAATATTCTTTAATGTTTTTATTCGGTGGTGGTTTTTAATTGGTTTACTTAATAATATATATTTTAAATATACTCACACATTTGAACTGTAATGAGCTTTAAAATCTACGTTTTTTTCCTTGAAAGCTTCGAAAGATAGAATTTGTAATTAAGCATTCTAGGTGAAAATTGTCAAGCAACATTTGAAAGCTTTCAAGCTTTTTATGAAAGCTTTTGAATATTAAGCACAAATAGTGAAAGCTTTTAATAAAATACATCTAGTTATTATACGCTAGTTTCTTCAATCACAAATATTTTTAAGAAAAACTTTACGATCTAAGTTGGACAAAAGCCTTCAAAGTATCAAGAATCCGCTCACAATTTTCTAGTTATAGCATATAAAAGCTTTTGAGAACTACAAATAGCAATGAATTTGTAGATAAACATTCTAGGTCAAAATGTTCAAGCTACATTTGAAAGCTTTTAAGCTTTTTATGAAAGCTTTTGAATATTAAACAAAAATAGTGAAAGCTTTTGATATAATATATTTAGTTATTTTATGGTAGTTCTTCAATGATAAAGATTTTTAAGAAAATCTTTACGAACTAAGATGGGCAAAAGCATTCAAAGTATCAAGAATCCGTTCACAGTTTTCGAGTTATAGAAAATAAAAGTTTTTGAGGACTACAGACAGCAATGAAAATCCAATGAAAGCTGTAGGGGACATATAAAAGCTTTCGTAGTAAAAAATGTGGTTCAAAGGTCAGAGTTTTCAAAGCTATACCAAAGCTTTTAGCGATCTATATGAAAAGAGATAAATTTCAATGGTGTCTAAAAATTAATAGAGTCTCAGCTTTCGATTTTTTGATGAAAGCTTTTAATTTTTAAACTTCTAAGCAAAAACTTGTCTGAAAGCTTTCGGTAGCAATAACTTTATAATACCTCACTCATCAAGAATGTCAATAATTTTCAGTCATGGAATTATACAGAGTAAATATTTTAAGTAATTTTCCTTTTCTGCAAGAAGCCTACAATCAGACAATAAAAAATATTGCAAAAGCTACAGCATCTCCAAATTCTCCAACTACTTGTACATTCGAAGCTGCTCAATTTTCCTGCAAATGTCATCATAATATATTCATTATATATTCCCTCAAGCGCTTCCGGGTTTACTTTGCTAAAAATTACACTCAAGCTGCACCGAGCATACCGCGCCACTTTCAAGCTTGCACATTTGGAGAAACGTAGGGAGTTTACGCTGGTAATCAATGACAGGCACAGACAACCGGTACAGGCCTTTTTTGTACTGTCTGCATGCGTATTTGCAGCTAAGTTTCATGCAATTTTATTTATTTCCACTCCTTTTCCTTCCGTCACATGACCTTGCAGCATGTTGTTGCTGCTGCTGTTGTGCTGCATACATTGGAAAGCATTTTTTTCTCAATTTCATTTATAACCAGCTAGCAGCTTGTGTGCGGTAAGCTTTGAATATTTAGCAGGTCGTGCTGGCTCTGCAGGTTTTGACTCCACATTTGGCCTTCGGTTACTTTTGTTTAAGCGAATGTGTGTTGATTTTTTTCCAGCGTGCACCTTTGTCTACCTACCTGTTTAGCTTGGCTTATTTGAAAGGTTTGCTCAAGCCAAGGCAAGCCTACAATATGTAGTCTCTAGCCTCCACTGCAAACAATTTGCTGCAGCCACCCTCGTAACATTAACTAGCTTGGCTAGCTCCGTGCGGCTTTCCACAGTCCAACATCTGCTTTGCCTTCGTTACTGTTATCATTATTGTTTTTTCGCCGGATTTTTTCCTGTTTTTTTTTTGGTATCCATTCATCAGCCTTATTTACTTTTTAACGAGTTGATTTCATTCAATTTGTTTGCCTAGGCGACTGCTTCCTGAAACGACTGCTGCATTACTCATACGCCATGTTGCCTTACAGCCTGCTCACTGTGGTCGGGTCTTTTTCCCAATGCCAATCTTATTTTTTGCTGCACTTACTGCTGATTTCTACTGCATTTCTTTGGTGCTTCTTTTGTTAGCGGCTTGCTTGCCTACCTTTATTGAAATGCGTGCGTTGACTTTATTTTTTATTTTTTTCCTTTACTTTCTTGCATGGCTTTCTTTTGTTGGTAATACTCGATTTGCCTGCTACTCGTAGACTCGCTTGTTAATTTGTTCGTCCACCTGCGCCGTTTCTTCTCTACTCTTTCGTGCGCAGGCATTTTCTTTCGCAATATTTCATTGCCAGCTTGTTGGCTTGGGCTTTTCTCTTATTTGTTTATTCCTCTGTGGATTGCTTTGTGTTGCAAAAATATTTATGCAAAGCTTCTACAAGTGATGCCATGGTTTGCAATTGAAGTATACCATAGGTAAACGTCTTTATTTTAAAGTTTTTTTCTCTCATTCGAATACTCCTCCTTTGTTATTTTGTTTTGCCGTTTTTATTAAATTTTATTTTTAATATTTTAATACAAAGTTAATTCATTAGAAATGCAGGGGTGCAATTGCTCTGCATTTTCTAGGGTTCACACTCACCTCAACAGTCGTAGAAATTAATTAAAACGCAAGAATAACTTAAATTCATCGTAACCCAAGGATTCTTAAATTAATTGCATTTTTAATCAAAAAACTTAAATTTAATTTAATCACGATTATGTTTCTTCAAAAAACTGCCCGCTGAATGGTTAAAAAAATGGAAAAATTACAATAATTTAAAATTTTTTGGGTTATAAAGAGTCTGGCAGACTCTTGAGAGTTGCTGAATTAAGCTGAATAAGATCCGACGCTGCCAAAAATGCCAGAAAATGTAGCATTTGTTATCTCTGATGAAGCCGACTACTCCGCTGAATATTTCTTATATGTATTTCAATTTAATTTGAGTTCAATAGGAATTACGATCACTTAGTATAAAAACACTCATATGAAGACACTTGTGTATTAATATGCCACTGAAGACACTCAATATAATACAAATAGAATTTAATATTTGTTAAACACATAAAAATCACTTTTCAAATAGCGCTGAATAAGACTTTCAAGCGCTGAATACCACCTATTTTGTATTATATCCGTACAATGTACGATTCTTAAAATATCTGCACTATTTTACAATCAGCTGAATACAAATAACATAAGCTGAATAACATTCCAACAATCTTCGAACACTAAGGAGCATATTTTCACTGCCAAATGTAATGCATTGTTTCCCAACAATTGCATGATGTCTATAAGCGCATAAAAGTATGCAACACGCAGTGCATCGCCAACTCTCCATTCAGCCAAAGGTACAAGCAATGCAAAAATGTAATCAGTCATAAATCAAGCGTAATGCAGATGCCAGAGCTATAGAGTTTTGCAGTGAAGTCAACACACTCGCACATGCGGCCGACTGTAGTGAGTGCCAATAGATGACGCCGCCACTAAAGCCCATAATAATCAACTTGCCACAAAAGCCAACACACACACAGCACAAACACACGTATTGGCAACATCATTTCCACCTGACAAATATGGCGATCAAGTGCACGTGACGCAGCGCACGTGTTATCGTCATAAGTTACCTGCCAGAAACCAGCGCCAGGTAAACAGTCAAACAACGCAGACGACGACCATTGTAGCGCGTTGCATACTTTCAGGCCGCTTAATGTTGGCGCTCGCGTTGCAAGAATCCGGCGTGCTTTAATGGAGTCCGCAGCAGAAGTAAGGGGAGGAGGCGCTGCCGCATTTATTTATTTTACATTTCAATCTTCGGTTAACTACTTTTTTTGCGCGCTTTACCCACCTGCCCACGGTGTCTGCATACCATAGTAAGGCATGCCATTCATTTTCGCTCCTTTGCGTCTTGCTGCTCAACTCATTTTATATTATTTGCCACTTTTTTCAATATTTTCTGTATTTGTTTGTAATTTATTTTTCCCTTCTATTTTTGCGTCACAATTCAGTCCATTCAACAATTTTTACAATGTCAATGCCTTTTATGCCTGAATACACATTCCTTTGCATACAACTAGGCGCTTGGCAGTATGCACGGCATTCCCCAGCCATGGCTGCTGCTGCCCTGTCTGTTTGTTGTTATTTTCCTTCTCTCTCTCTGTCTCTCGCTTTTGTCGGCACTACACCTTCTCCACCGTCTACTCTTTCCCTTCAACGCTTGCCATTTCAGCTTTTACGTAATGCCAGCTAACCTGCTGTCCAGGCCGCCGCCGCTGCCGTTATTCTCTGTCGGTATCGGTGTCTATTTGCCTGCATCGGCATAACTTTCCTGCCTATGCGAAGTCACACGGCCTGCCTGCCACAATTGATGGGGTTGCATGAATGCAGTTGTCTGCCTGTCTGCCCGCCTGTCCAGGGCCGCACTGCCGCCAGTTGTTGTCTGATGTTTCATTGGAATTGTTTAAATTGTTGCCGCCGCCACCCTTCCGCGCGCTCGCAACTTCACCGTCTACAGACGGTCTCCGCACAAACGCTGTACACCTACCAACGCGTCGTATCTCCTCCCTGCGGTCGTTATTACTGTTTGTACATATTTTGTTTGCTGTCATGCATCAGCATCAACTCCAACGTCAACGTAGGCACCGCTGGCAGCGCTCGCTTCAACTTGTAATGCGCTCTCCCACAGCCATCACTGGCCGGCAATATGACTATGTGACTACCGCTGGAGGGGCGAAAATGGCAGCTATGCTTCATTCTCGGCACCTCGGAGTCATTCACTGTGCAAATATGATAAAAAATATTTTTTGCTGAATTGCATTGCATTTATTTAAACGAAGCGTAAGAGTAAAGAATTTGTTTTCATAACCAAACACACCAACGCATACGCACACAGGCGGCAACGATAGCAGGCGAATGGCCAGGCGTATTCGTTAACTTTATGTACATAGCGGTATAAATTCCTTTGCGAAATATATACTCGTATATTTTCAGTGTCAGCATTTACAATTCGCCTGCAGAGCGGCTTGAATGAAGCATGAAAACGGTTGCAAGTCAAGTGTAAAGTAAAAGAAATATTTGTTTTGAATTGAAAGTGCAACTTTTAATCTTTTGTTTACATATGTAACTTCCGCTATATACATATGTAAAGAAAAATTTATAGAGCGTACTGGCTAATTTAAATAATTTCTTTCATACAAATCCAATTTAATATTCAGCACGGGAAGCAGTGCTTCATATAATAGCTCAATATACTAATTAAGATCTGTGTGGCATTTTATAAAAATAAATAAATTTTATTAATTAAATGTACATTCAGCTTAATTCAGCACTCATTTTATATTCAAAAACTCATTAGTCTTAAGCCAGTAACAATTGTATGTCTTTGAATTTTTAATTCAGCTCACTTTTTTCATATTCAGCAAAGGTTTAAAGTCAATATTTGATTAGAAAATTTTAATTTCAATATACAGTAATAACTGTATGTGCTTGATTGTTTAATTCAGCTCACTTTTTTCATATTCAGCAAAGGTTTAAAGTCAATATTTAATTAGAAAATTTAAAATTCTGCATTTCAATATACTTGCAATCATATTCAGCAAAACTTTAGTAAAAAAATAATTTACTCGCTATATATTCAGCGCAATACTATAAGTTAAGACGTTATTATTTCCTCAGATAAAAAATTCTTAAATTCAGCGCTTTCTTTTCTTAGCACAGCACATGAACATTTTTTGAAAAATTTTTGAAGCACAGCAATATTGCAATTAAGGGTTATAAAATAAAATAAAAATTCAGCGCAGCATACATATATACTATTCAGCCACATCAAATATCATACCATCTCCATCTTTATTTTATAGACAACGGGTGGAATACAATCAAATACAATTTTAATTCTACTTTAAATATAAGCGCAATTTAATTTCTAAGCCGCTTATCTAATTTAATCCATCAAAGTAGTTTGTAAGCATTATTTAAAAAGCATGCAATTTTTCTACTGCTTTAAACATTTCTAACATTAATTCAGCTGTTTATTATTAATGAGATTTCGATGGAAAATAAAATTGTATTGTAATATCTATAAGCATATTATAAAATCAGGCCCAATTCAGCGCTAATTATACTTAATTCAGCTGAGCTCGTTTTTAAGTAAATCTCATTCTGTAATTAATGTAATATTTTTAAAGTTGAATCAATAATTCATAATTTTAATTCAGCACGCAATTAATAGCCTGCATTTAGATTTTAAATTCAGCTCACTTTTTACATATTCAGCTCACTTTTCATACATTCAGCAAAGTTTTAAAGTCAATATTTGATTAGAAAATGTTTAATTCTACATGATAACGTACTTAATGTAATTCAGAAAAACCATAAATGATATTTAAGACTATGTTCTGTCCGTCTGTGGTGTATATTCTTTCACCATACACTTCTTCCCCTCACTTTCGCTATCACAATAATACGCAAAACAAAAATATGTAAAGCAACCTTCATAATTTTCAAATGCAACCAAGTGTCGTCGGCACAGGTGAAAGCGTTATTGTCCGTGTTGGCTGCTGGCCGCTGGCTACACGGCGCCGGCTGCTAAGGCGAAGGGTTAAAAACCATTTTCATTAATTTCCATTTCAGACATTCATTTGTTTATTTACATTTGCGGGCAAATGAAGTACCGTTATGTTTTTTCATTCCGTGTAAAAAAATGGAATGAATGCTGTCTAGAGAAACATTGCAGTTTTTGTGGCGGCAAATAGCGAAAAGAAAAATTATTTACTTTTTATTGCCTTGTATATATGTATTTCACTTTATCGCTTAACACACTGCGTATACTTGACTTTTTCATTAGTTAACTTGTGAATTTTCATTTTTCAAAGTTAACTGTAAAAAAATTGTTGCTATAAGTAAAAGTTTTTACGCATTCCGACGCGTGCAATTGAACTTCCGTCGCTGCCACAAGCAATTGATTACTTTGGCCGCAACACGATACGCCTTGCCAAAACCATTTATTTTATTTTTTTTTATAGAAATAAAACTCGAGAAAAGGGGTTGTAAAAAGTGCATTGTAAATTCTACACCATTTATATTTGTATGTTTCACATTCAAGCGTTATTTTTTTCTGTCAGCTCCGCTCAGCATGCCTTTGACACCCCGCTACACAGCGTGAAATGTCGTCAGTCCGCATTACAGAAGTTTCCTAGTGTCAGCCTGCAACCGCATGATTTATTACGCTGATCAAATTGCGCATAAAAATCGCAAAGGATTGTGTACTGAACGTTTTCAATTGAAATCGCTCACAGCAATTGCTTGTAAGTGTAGATATTGGAGAGAAAAGTACAGTTTAAGTATGCTTTTTGAAAATTCGTTATATTCAGCGCAACAAATGAGCTGCTGAATTGCAGTTAAAACAGCTGAATAGCGGCAAAACTAGGCAAATATCATTTGGTTGGAGGTCATAAACAGTTTTGTTGAAAAATATAGTCATAACAACAACTATCGTTTGAGTAAATCAAAATTAAAATAAAATATTTTTTTTTTTAGAAATTTAACTGCTTTCAATAAATAAGTTAAATGTAAGTATACATGTTGGAAAATTATATTTCAACACTCCTTTAAGTTTTTCAAGCGTAACTAATCGAGTTTCCGCCGCTGAATTGTTGCTGAATTCACCTTAGGCTTCGCAAATTACACCACTAACAAAGACAATAGCCAGCACAGACTTTAATGAAATGAAAAATTCTATTTTTTCACTTCTTACAACCAACATGAAGAGCAAACGAAATAAAATATTATCAAAAATATTTTCGGGCAAAAATATATTTGCCGTTTTGATTAAATCCCTTAACAATTTTGTAGCCTGCAACTGCAATGAGTGCATTTATGCATTTTTAATGCAACTAACTTCCACTTTCCACATTGCAGCAGTTGAACACTTAAATCTGCAATTTGCTGAATTAACATTGCTCAAGTCGTAGCTGAAGAAATGAATAATTTAAATGCATATTTTTAGTATTTCATAGTTATTAAATGAATGCTGAATGAATGGCAGTGGATGATGCGGCAGTGTTTGAGTGGAAAAGTTGCTGAATGAGTCGGAAACAAGAGGAGACACGTAGATACCTAGCTTAAGCTCGACTATATATATATTTCGATTCCATAGTTATTATTGCCTCCTTGCCAACAATGCCACTTAACAACGCTGAACTTTTGTGCCACCAACTCAGCACTCAACTCAGCTGAACTCTCAACTTGTTATGCATATAAAATTTGTTGTTGCATGGATTACAACATACACAGAATGCATAACTGATGCACAACATACATACCTTCGATGTATTTCAAAGGCAAGGCTGTGTGCAAAGTCAGTAGTCAGCTCGATTGCTCTGGTTATGAAGCTAAAGTAAATTAAACTACATACAGTCAACAAGCACTCGAGTCATTAGTTTTCTCCTAACTCAACTCGAACTCGAACTCGGTGCGTTTGTCTAACTGTCTATGAGTGCAGTGCATTGGTGCTGCCACTACGTCTGTCTACATTGTTTGCTGACTATTTGTAAACATAGCAAGTTGTCCGCTCACTATGCTCTACGTTTCTGACTGACTGCTTGTTTGCTCTGCTCTGCGACCGCATGCCATTCGTCATTTACTCGTTGAGCTGAACTGAATGTTTGTTTGATTGTCGTCGTTAGTATTTGCTTGATGGAAGATTTTTGCCACTCGAACTGTGAACCAGTTAGATTATTTGAGATTGGCAATGATGGAAATGCACATAACGGTTCATACATATATACATATTTGCTTGCAAATTTATAAAATTGGTATATGCCAATGGGCAGTGAAGTGAGTACTGGAGAGTGGTATAAGTTGGCTTTGGGTCAGAGCTGAATGAGAAATAAAGAGAAACGTGCCATCTGGCTTACTTACGACATCCATAACACCGTTTCAGGTTCTTAAGAGAGGGTATACTCTCCACGACAGTCAAAAAAAGTAATCTTATGAAATCTCTCAATATTTATTATTATATTTTGTGAAATTCTATAAAGAGATCTAGTTTTCAAAAATCCATCTTGCGAAGCCCTTGAATTTATACCAATTACTTTAATTTCTACCCTCCAACTACCCAATTATTTAATGGACCAATTTAATGGACGACTTCTTTAGTTCCCTCCCAGACCCAAAACCCTTATCTTAACAGAATCTGTCGACATAATTGCAATAAGATCTGGAGAGTGTAAAAACTTGTCCTGGATCTGAAAACCCAGAATCTTTTTTTGCGATTTCTAAAACTAAAACACTATGGAAGACTTAGAACTCGCCCTCCAAATGCTCACTGGGTTCAATGGATTACCAACAGATTTGTGCAAATAGATTCTGACACCGCTAACTTTTGGTGTAGAGTTACAGTTGCTACCGATAAAACACACGCCAACCAATGGCTAAGAAAGCGATAGCTACAGCCCGAATGCTTTAATCATTTATCTTGTCGCATTTACGCCAAAGATCAACAACAGCAACTCAACACCGCCACAACCAACTCACACTGAGACATGCAGACAGCCAACGAGCCAGTCAGCTTAATGGCGAGTGCGAGAACACCAACTGTGAGGCATAAAGCGAAGTTGGCTGCTTTTTGATAGTCACACAAGTTCACATACAACTTAGGCCCCCTACCACTAGACAGCAGACAGGAAAGTTCTTAAGAGGGGGAAATAAAAATTTTGTTGCAACTTTGAGGCGGCGTCAAACCAAAGATTGCGACTAGTTAAATCCCTACAAGGATTCATTGCCAAGATGGGCATTAAGTAGGGCTGTGTGGCAAGGAGACAGACATTAGTTGTGCTCCGTGCGCAGCCGAGATATGCAACTGTGATAATGGAAATCAAAGCGATACGCGTTTAAACCGAGCACAGCAGTTGGTGGCCCAACCCAGCTGTTTTTCACACAGCAGCATCAGAGGGGGAATCAAAAGAAAAAAAGTAAGAAAAGGCTAAGTTCGGCTGCAACCGAATATTTTATACTCTCGTAATTTATTGGTCTTAATAAAAAATAACACACAATTTGACCCATATATTCGTCCAATAGAATAACGAAAACCATCATATATAGTATATGAGGTCAGGTAATTCTTGAACTGATTTCACACATTTTCACCACCAAAGTACACTATATCCAGGACTATACGCTCACTTAATTTTTCTAAAATATATCCCATATTACCCGATATATGCGAAATGATATCACCGAAAACGTGACACGAGTAACGGGAAATGGAATACCGGAACCGGATATGGGGTAATCGGAAGTGGATATTGGGTTGCCGGAACCAAAAATATGGTAACCGGAAACAGGGCAACCGGAACCGGATATATAGTATGATGTCACCTGAACCGGATATTGGGTTGCCGGAACCAAAAATATGGTGACCGGAAACAGGGCAACCGGAACCGGATATATAGTATGATGTCACCTGAACCGGATATTGGGTTGCCGGAACCAAAAATATGGTGACCGGAAACAGGGCAACCGGAACCGGATATATAGTATGATGTCACCGGAACCGGAAATGGGGTCAACCGGAACTGGATATGGAATTGCCATAACCGGATGTGGGATAACCGGAACCGGGTATAGGGTATCCGGTATTGGATATTGGGTTACCGGCACCGAATGAATCGTCTGGATTTCAAATCGTCTCGTCATCCTAATCATTTTGATATACATAACCCTATATCTAAGTCGTTTAATTTTATGACTTACAAACAACCGTTATGTGAACAAAACTATAATACTCTTAGCAACTTTTGTTGCGAGAATATAAAAAAACAACGTTGCATTGTTGTTCACTTTTTTTCTTCGTGCTTTTTGTTGGTGACACATGAGCTGTCACTTGTGTCGGTTTTTTCTCGAAAACTTTTCACTTTCTTCTAAAGCTAAGTTCTACGGAATTGTACACGCTGTAACACCTTTTCCATCAATTTCATGCTGTCAACATGCTGTGCGACGAAATGCGATTTTTAGTAAGCAAGAAAATATCGCTTAAGTTGCTCCAGCATCACACTGATAGCAATAAAAACGAATGCAATTGCAAAAGTTTACCAATCTTTGTCACATGACGTACTGGTAGGAGAAATGAGAAATGGTTACAGTATTTAACTACTTTGCACCTAATGATTTAAAAGCAACAATGATACAAAAACAAAGTACACACGTTGTTTTTACTCGTACATCAGCGTTACACCAACGGTTGATTGGTTCGAATATTGGTGGAAAAAAATATCTACGATATCCCACTCTAGGTTCACAGTAGGAGAAAAGTTATGCTTATCTTTAAATTCTCACTGTTTCGTAGTTGTTTTGAAAATATTTTAACTTTAAAATCCGCAGAATTTTGTCTACGTGTGCTGAATTTCCTGAAAAATTAAATATAATTATTTTTTGTACCAAGTATTATAAAAAAATGTGCGCTGAATCATAAATAACTGCGCTGAATAGCATTTTTGACCTCCAAAAAGGGAAATATATGAGCACAATTATGTTATGAAGTTTATAATAAAAGTGCTGAATACATTTTTTGACACCTAGAGTATCCGAAAAAAATAACAGCTCTTGATAAATTCTAAATCACTATAAAATTAAAGCATTTGTAAGTTTTTAGCATTGATGATTATATGTTTATTGCATACCCTAGCTTGTGAAATCGTTGGAAAGATTACTGTTAGCAATTCGTTGAGCCTCCGCACACCAAACTATATATCTGTTGATATGTAATTGATAAATTTGGTAATTTGCGGTTGTCAGCGCATCAAAAAGCAGTGCTGAATGACTGTTTAATGCTTTAGCCGATGAATATTTTTTGAAAAGGTTCATCCAAAATTATTAGAATAGGTGCTGAATTTTTGTACAGTGCGCTGAATTGCATATTACTTTATGAAATATTAATTTCTGAAATTATATACATTTCAAAACTGATTATCTATAAAGCCCGCTGAATAAATTAAATTTTTTCTTAAATTTTTGTGTAAATTTCGATAAGAAAGCGAAAATTTAATAATTTTTATTAAACTCTAAGCACAAAAATGATAAATTACACATTGTATTGGCAATTCTACTGAGTTATTGACTATAGTGGCAACTTTATTAAATGTATTTTCTCATGAGTATTAAGTGCCAGTAGTAAACAGCTGAAGTGCGATACATATTTTCTATATTATTACCTGCTTAATCAGCTATTTTCACGCCAGCTTATGTGATGTACTCCCTCTTCTGCTTTCCATACAATTTGCAGCCGAGAAGCATCATATCTCTGCCTACACTTATTGGTATAAAGAATTCCTTTATTGACAAGAAGTGACCTCGGTGCAGATAACACTCACTCATATTACATCTTTTGCGCTGCATTTGCAACTTACGCATTCAATAGTCAATAACGAAGCGATGAGGTGCATAAATAATTTTAAAGTGGATTTTGATTAGGCGTTTGAGCTTAGATTTATTATGAACTTATTTTTTAGAAAGCAATAGGAGATGGATGTGCTCTTAAGTTCTTTCATGATTCTGATATTTTTTATAAATTACTTAATATTGTATTCTTAAAAACTTCTTCTTAAAAAATAAAATTAAAAATAAATAAATGATTTGAAAATAATTCAAAAATACTACAAAAATCATCTTAAATATTCTCTAATATTTTTCAAATAGCAGAAATCTTTAAATATACAAAAATAGATAAACTCATTCACAACTAACTCAGTTACTTCCTCATCTGTCAACTTTCCATTACCAAATTGCTCTTAAAGCAATAATTTTGTTACGCAGAATTACTCGACAATTCAATTCAATTCAATTATATTTAGTACTTTGCATTTGTGTCTGTATTTGTGGCAGGCAAATTAAAGCAGATTGCAGGCAAACCCTGAAATTAAGGCATTTAATTGTATGAAATACTTTTTGCGGTTTTGTATGCGCCCTGCCAAGCAATTAGATAATACTTGTATATATCTTTGTGTGTATATGTGTGGATGTACAATTGCGAAGAGGTCGAGTTGAGGTCAATTGCTGGGAAAACTTTCAGCTGTGCGGATTAAACTTAACATTTTAAACATTATTAAGCATAAATGTGCGCCAAGATGTATGCGTGCGTGTGTATATGTGTGTATATAATACTTATGTAGATATGTATGTAATTTTTGCTTGCACACATATATAAATATTTGCTTTGCTGCGTGCATATTATGAGCATATAGAGCGCGTGGGTGTGTATATATTTTAGAATTTATGTAAGTATTTGTGTGTGTTCATATTCGTGTTTGAGTAAATGTCTTTCAAATAGCTGCAGGTTATTTTACATTACTGCTATTCCCATTATTAGTTGCATTAAGTGGAAATTATATAATGAAAGAGAGAATCCCAAAGCTTGGGTAAAGAAAGCTTGATTTAAATTGTTAAAGCAGTAAATATAATTTGTCTATATTGAAATACCATTTTAGGCATTTCTAATGAATGAGAGATATTTTTAAAATTTTCCGGTATTAAGGGGTTAGGGGTAGTCAGGATTTTCAAAAAATCAATTTTTTTTTACATTTTCGTTAGGTGTAATATCTTAAAAATGTACACTGAAAATTTGAAGTTTATCCGACAATTGCTTTTAGAGTTATTCGATAAATAATAACGAGCGCTCGGACACTCCAACACGCTAGTGTGAAACTTGAAATGTATTTTTTCTCAAAACTATATTTTTTGAACTGCTGACAACTGTAACTCGAAAACCGCTAGGTAGAAGGTAAATTTTTTTTCAAAAATTTCGATTTTTAAGACCAATTAACTGTTGATTTTTCCCGAAAATCTAGAAAAAAAATTCCTGAGGCCGCCATTTTGTAAATTTTTGAAAAAAAAGAAAGAAAGTTGGTTCAGACCAGGATTATCTATTTATAAAACTAATTTTTTTTATTCGATTGATTTTAGATGAATCTCCATGATGACTTATGATTGTCACCGCATTGACCTTTTTTTGAAACTGGGTCAACACAGACAGTTATAACTTTGGATATTATAATTTTTTTTTAATTTACGTGACTTAGGCAAAACATTTTATAATAATGCCATATTATTACTTTTGTAAAATAACATGATTTAAAGCAAAAAAATTATTGAAAATTCTGATTTTTTCCTGTCTCCGACTAACTCTAACCCCTTAATAAATAAGTAGAATGTCAAAAAATAAGTGTAAATTCACATCAAGCAAACCAAAGTGTCTCTTAACCTCTATTAACTTGAAGAAGTATATCTATTTAGGAGATTATGCATTTTCCAAGCATTATTGCCTTAGTAAAGTACATAAATTAGAATATCAACGAAGAAATAAGTTCTTTGTAGCTAAATGTTGGTTCAGTTTAAGCGCCTGGAAACCCTACATATAAGCCTAACACATAATTTTTCGGAGCCATGGTTGAATTTGTTATAATTTAGATGGGTTTTTACGGCTTCTTAAGCTTAATTAACTTATATTACATGTTTGGTCTCTCTTTACAGTAAATAAAATTCGCTTCTTCCAGAATATTGCAGCTCTCTTGAAACATCCGTACGAATAGTAGCCTTTTCGGTACACTTAGAATCGCTTAACCTGGTTTCTAACTAGGCAAACTCGTTACTCTTTGGACCACTTATAACATTAAAAATTATGATTATCAAAAGAAATCAGTTCATTTTCTGCCAAATTCCAATAACAAAAAATATTATTAAACTCTCTTACACCAACAAAGCACCTACCACTGTCCTCAATACATATAGTAATACCATTGAATTCTCTAAGTAAAAATACAATTATTTTTTTATATTTAGAAATAACTACACACATTCACTTGATTAGAAAAGCGTGTGTAGGACGAACTCAACTTCCTTTCAGTTTGATTACGTATACGCCATGACATGCGCTTCGCTAATATCCACAAATTCTCCGCTCATATGTCACATACCCCTACTCTAACAAAATTTCTTGATAAGCTTTTAAAAATGTATGATATTTTCTCTGCTTTAAGCCACTATATAGCCAGCGTGCTTTCATGTACATTTTGCACGTCAATTCAGCGTTCAGCTCTTAACCTTTCACACTACACAAAACACTTTGAAGTAAAATGTCACTTTTTATATTTTATGACTAACTGAAAAGAAGTTTACCACAGCGCCCTTGACTTTGCGCACAGACAATAAAGCTCTCACTCACACACACACACACACATACTCAAAATATAGCTCATACACAGCTGATAAAAGCTCGTCGCTTTCAAGTGTGTGCAGGCACGCACAGCTATAAAGATGACAAAATTCTTCAATCAGCTGCCAGGCAGCGCGTTTATCTTTTGAAAATTTACAGTTGCCGTGCTACACAAGCAAACTTGTATAAATAGATGTGAACAAAGAAGTTGACTTACCTTTGCTGCTTGCCGCTTCTCACCTGCTGTAGCGTATCGGTAGCTGGCAAACATGAATACGCGTTCATTCACCCAACGCCTTTACATGCAGCATATAAGCATTATCATTGTGTGAAATGTTGCGTGCGCCATTTGTTGTTGTTGTTGCGCGTGTTGTTCGCCTACACCATGGCACCACTAAACGTGAAAGTAGCCATGCCATCCTATTGTCAGACGCGCAATGTTTGCTCTTCATATGGCATCCTCATAACTACACCGAAATATCTTTTATATTTCAAATATCTTCCTCTTCTTCTGCCTCCTTCTTATGACTAACGCTTCATCATTGCATTGTTATTTCGCTATAAAATTGTTATTTTCTGAACTCAACTTTGGCCAACCTTTTGTTGTGTGGCGCTGTTTTTCTGTTGCGGCATAGTTGTACTTGGCGCCTTTTCTTTATTTTTCCGCTCTTCCGTGTCTTTTGTGGTGTCGTTATTATTTATGTAACGGCTCTAATGCGGTTGTTGGCTTTGTTGACTGTTGTTGCTAATATCATATTTTCACCTGCAACGCAATGTCATTTTTATGATGTGAGTTGTTGTTGCCAATTCACCATCTCTCAATTTTGATTTTTTTGCTTTTTTCCGATTTTTAAAGCTTGTCTCTATCCAGAAAATTCCACAATTTTCGGTTCGTTAGTTGGGTTTATACTGAAATAAAATCAAATTCAATAGTTTATGCATCTAAATTAACATTTTCTTGAAAATCTCAAATATAATGTGAACACTTCAGAAAAATAGGAAAGAAGATTACGAAGAAATATGTCCCTAAATGTATGCAACGTTGCTTTTGTTTTATTTGATCTTCAACCTCAATTATGGAAAAAACGTTGCCTACATCTAGGGTGATAATAATTTGATTGGCATGCTAGGAGTAATTCGACTTAGACGGTTATAGTGAAGATGAAAATTAGCAAATTTGAACTCTTTATAATCTCCAATCAGATGAAATTACATTATTCTGTATTTATTTAGTTGACATTTTGAGAAGAAATTCACCATAAAAGCAGTTTTCTTCCAGAATATACAAAAAATGATTTGGATATGAAGATCCGTCCATATAATATGAAACTTTCAAAGTGACGAATAAAACCTTAAACCGGCGATATTTTTAAGAATTTCAAATCGCCAGAATTTAAGCTAACATTTGAGGTTTGAGAACAAGGTACCTGAGCTATTCTTTTGGGAATACTTTTAGCATTATTTTTACAAAGTAAATATTCAAGACTTTTGGTATGGGTCTGAAGGCACTTTATACTCCACAGATCAACGAAATTTATTGAGTTAAGCTGCTAGTGGTGTTGATAATCTCTATCATATCTCCAATGCTATCAATATGATTTTAGAGTTCGATTATCTTCAACTTCTCATCGTTAAACATAGTAATGCTCTGTATGATATACATAAGTTCCCTACGTTTCCACAACCCTAACTGCATGCTTTATGCTACACCTAAAGTAAAAATCAGTTCTTGCAAGTAAATATAATAAATATCGCAAAAATAAGTTTTTCCAAAGAAAGAGCGCAGCATAACAGCGCCACCAAGCATGTATTTAAGCGCGTAATGGCTACGTGGATTTACTTAAATGCTAAAAAGATATCATAAATATCTCCTTAGCGTTGATAAGGCATGCAGAAAATGAAATGAAAAATGTCATGCAACAAAAACGTGTCGCGCTGCTTTGTACTTCCTGCTGACGTGCAACGGACGAAGATTGGTTGCAAAGTGGCATTAGCGTGGAAGCAGTTGAATAAATGCGCTATAGATGGTTGTTTGTGACTTTTTTTTTAATAAATATAAAGAAAATAAGTGTGTGGAAAATACTTAAATTGCAAGAAAAAATTAAAAAAATTACAAAAATTTAAATTTTCCTTAAATTCTATTTTTATTTAATTTCAAGCTATAAATTGGGACTCCATGCATATGAGAGCGTCGGATTTTATGTTGGCATATAAAAATAGATATTTTTAAATTCCAAAAATATAATTTCTTGCAGTTGTAAAAATACAAAAATATTAAAAAATAGAGTTAGTTACATTTAAGAATTTCTATTTGAAATATTTGAAGTGTTCAACTAATGTATTCCCTCAACTACATTTCAAAATAAAAATCTCAATTTTATTCGAAGAAAAATGGAAATATTTTCTCAAATTTATTGAAACAAATGCGAATTATTACGAACAACACACACATGCCGAGAGCTTATGAGAGAATAATGGAAACTAAAAGCAGCTTAACGAAGAGCCTGTAGTAGCAGCAATAACCAGGCAATACAAGGCTTATAGAAATTTTATGCAAAATAATATAACCAAATAAAATAAAGTTGAAATATATGTGTGAAACACGCACACACACACGAAATCCATATGTGTTTAGAGCTGTGCCTGCATTGGTGCCGTTATTCTTTCACATTTCATAAACTACAAATCCTCTGAGCATTTACGCATTTCCCGAAAACATCTAAGTAATTTTAATCATTTTTGAAAGCAATGTTGCCATTGTGAACAACCCAAACACACACACACACATGCACGTACAAGTATATCAGGACTATAGTACCGTTATTTGCAATGTGTTGCCGTTATTGCCAACAAGTAGAATTTTCAATAAGCAATTGATAGACTCGACTGTAAATCGTTAGGAATGCAATAAGCATGCAAACAACAACAGCAACAATAACAGCTATAGTGGCAAGAGTCATCATGCAACAAGAGTATGCACTTCTATGCTTGTAGCAAGCTGTAGGTTTGTTTATGTTAAAAGTCTGATTGCTTGACTGTTATGCTAAATAGACTATATATACAAGTTTACACAAGTATTTGTGAGCACTAGCGGCACTCGTAAGCGCACCAAATGCACTCTTCATGCATGCTGTGCGCATTACAATGCAAAATTCTGCATATTTATATGCTTGCAACATGCAACATTTTGCACAAATTAAACTGTTTAGTTATGCATTACAGCAATTTAGTGCGTTTTTATTGCAATTGGTAAATTTTTCACAATTGATTGAATATGTATGTATGCTACTCTGAGGCCTAGTCGTTTGGCAAACTCGGAAAGTTGTGTTGCAAGCTTATGCGCACCAAAAAGTTGAGGCAAATAGGATTGTAAATAGCTTTTAGCATATCATATTGGTCTACAAACATAAATATAACCAAATTGTTGGTTGAATAAAACGATTTTGGAACCGTCTGAAGCACTCCAAAAATATAATAAATTCAAATACATATTTACTAATTTAGTAAAACCACACATTTATGCCGTACAATAAACAAATTTTTCTAACAATTTATATCAACATTGCTATTACTACCATTCAAGCAATAAATTCATGCTAATGCTTCTAAAAGTATGCTTAGTCAAAAATCTTTACTACCACCTATAGCTCTGCTGGTAGAATTACTAATACGAATACGAATTTTCTAAAATATTTCAATGCTCTTTACGCAATTATATGAAGCTGAAAGGATTTTGTGAATAATAGCCAAATTTTGTTGCTTTGTTTTGACTCATTGAAAAATGTGACTAGACACAACTGCTGCATTGTTAACAATTCTCAACTGAAGTAATTTACTACAACATTTGAGTGAGATATAGCATTTATTTGTGCAAATTAGTGCATTACTGTTGATTTCGCTTTTAATCGCTTGTGTCTATGCTGTGAATTTATGGAATATTTCAAAATTTCGATGCTTAAGATAATAGAATTAGCCAGGCAAAGGGTTTAAAATTGTTGTCTTTAATTTTCGTTTTTACAATTGTTAACAATTCTACGATTTTTGAATTACGCCTGAATGTAGGCAACGTATTTCGATATATACTTGTATATTGCCTACATTTAGGGTTTTATACTGATCTTACTTATACAGTGGAAGTTCTCTAACTCGAATCACCATAATCCACAAAAAAGCTTCGAGTTAGAGATACTTCGAGTTATAGAATTTTCATTAAAATATTCAAAAAGCTGTAAAATGTAGGTTTATACCCAGCCTTATTTATTTACTTCGCATAAAGTTTTATGTATATACGTTAAAACATGTATTTTATGATTTTGTTTGTTGCAGTTTGCAATCGTTCGGCTCTTGACGTCTGTATCCCATGCCTTTGTTACATGATTTATACAATCTATAACTGCAATATTATATTTTTTGTTCGACTCCATGCGATATAGAGGGACTCTTATAAAATTCTGCCTCGATTGTAAAATTTTAAATTTTGTACTATGCCCTGGTCGAAAAGTTCGATTTATGGAAGGAAATTTATATGGAATTTGCCTTCTATTGCCACTTCAAGAGTTCGAGTTGTGGCGATCTTCGACTTATAGAAAGAAGTTCGAGTTATGGAAGTTCCATTCTACTGTGAACAAAAACTTTAAATTTAACTCGTCATAAACATATTTTATTTGACATATGTATTATATTATTTTATTTAAGTAAATTTTTATTTCTACACAATAATCGTAATTTAATGATTCCGTCGCAATATATTCAAGAGCAAATTAAAATTAAATTAAATTGTGAAAGCATACAGTTTTTGTTCCCGTTAACTTCATTCTTTACAGCCAAGTGTAAGAAGGAAAACAATAACAATATGTTAGCTAGAGCAAATTGAATAACAACAAGATGTGTGAACACTTGCAGGCGGAAAAGAAACAGGAAGAAGAAGTTCACAAGAACTAATGAAAGTGTGAAGCCTGTAAGAGAACGTATATACATATACATATAAACAACTGTTAAAACATACAAGCAACACTTTTAAAAGGCATACACAGGAAATGAATGAGTGAGTCTGCTGTTGCTGCGTGGCACAGTGCATATCATGTGCAGCCGCAATATCCGTTTCCGCAGCAAATGCACACGCACACACACAACAAACAACACAACAACAACACGAAGTACACTTGTAAATATAAAAGCCAACAACAAAAAGCGAATGCATAGCAAGTTCAAGAAAATACCAAGACAGCTGAAGAGCAACAGTCGCCGCCGGAAGCACGCAGATGCGATAGACAAATGTGCAGAAAAGCAAAAGGCACACACACACACACATATGCAAGTTGTTGGAAAACTTCGCCAAACAAAAGCAACAACAACAGTACACCACACAAATGCGGACGAGTCCTTTGACAATTTCACACGTAACACGCTTCGTTGGCTGATATTCTCCACGCTGTCAAAACTAATTATCAATTTTCTTAATTAAATCGCAATTACAGCGCCGCATAGTGGCAAGCGAAAACAATAAGGAAAACAAATGTCAGCAACAACAACAATAACAACTGATATTACGAGAAAGTAGTTTGTGGAAACGAAGAGAATAGCGCAAGACAAAGCAACGCGAAAAACTACTTGATTACTCATACGCCCCCGACATGCTCACAGAAGGGCAACCACTACCGTAGTAACTAGACATACCAGTAAGGAGACAACAAAAACAACAACAGCATCATTAGCTGTGCGTTACTCCTTCACTCTTTGTGCCCTCAGCTGCCAACACAAGCGCCTTACATAGCGTTTGTCTACTTTTAGGCGCCGCCCTTCATTTGAAGGGCTTTTGTCTCACGCATTTTTGTTTTTTTATCCCTTTTGCATTGTCTCTTATTCATCGTTAGTTCGTTGTATGCTCGGTTGGCTTGTAACACGAAAATTAGCCGCAAACATGCAGCAAGTGCTGGAGCATACTTAATTGATAAGCGCGAGGAAGGAACTGCAGCTCGTTGTGTATTTAGAGTTCACGTTATTGATACCTTCTTTGCGAGTTGGAAGTTGAGAAGCATATGTGCTTTCATATTGAAGTGCATTAGTGGCGATGAAGTTTTGTGGATGTAATTTCTTTGACAGTTGTCTGGTTGTAAGATATCTGATACGCAAGCAGCGGAAGAGACGTTAATGGGTATTCAAAAGCAAGAATTTTGTTGTTGGAGTAAGATAAGATATGTGGAAAATCTTCAGAGAGTATTTTATTATTCGGGTTTCTAATCGCTCCCTCGATTTAACGTGTTTCAATATTCTTCGGAAACCAGCCGAGAACTCCTTTACGAAAAAACCGGTACTAACACATAGATCGTCTTTCAGTCTACTCAGATAGATATGTATTAATACTACTCAACTCGATCTTCCTTTATCAACTGTGTCTTATACAGTAACCATGTTGTTGTTGTTGTAGCGGTTACCCAGGCCTGCCTGAAACGACAAGCCTAGCCTAATTGTCGTCATCGAAGTCATCTAACGGGAGGTCCAGGAAACGAGGTGCTTCGATGGGGTCGGACCAAAGGGAAAGGGGTGTTAGATGAGTAGGGTTAAGTGGGCATGCAAAGAGGTGGTTAGTGTCATGCGGGGACTCTTTACATGCAGGACATACGTTGAGTATTTCAGGGTCTAGTCTGCATAGGTAGGAATTTAGTCTGCTACAGTATCCAGAACGGAATCGCATCCGAAGTCCTGTCGGTATAGTCTTTTAGGTCGTCGACGTATATCAGGAAGGTACTGACCTGTCAAAATACCGCCCTCCAGACAGCCACAGGTTGCCTCTTGATGTCTCCGGTCGAGCACCTTCACAATGAGGTCGAGCCACCTCCCAGAGCCATCAAGAGGCAACCTGTGGCTGTCTGGAGGGCGGTATTTTGACAGGTCTCAAGCTTCCCCATCCGCGTCCTACTGCATCCAGGCGACCATATTGGGGTTGCGTAGTTTAGGACCGTGCAGTAACCAACTTCAGCAACACCTACTTTGCACTCTTATGCTTTAAAGAACCTTAGTCCTACATTAGTCGCCATAAAATCCCACAGGATATTTATTTGATTTTCGAAAGTAACTTCCTCTATGTCCTACCATCCAGAAACGGCATACATTATACTCCTTATCAAGTAAACTATACCCGTGAAGCATATAAACTGTTTGTGTGTGTTGTTAACTGTCTGTGATGGCTGCTAATGAAAATGCATTTTGTGACTTCAGGGAATTGCGTGTAGATAAAGGAGTACCTTTTACCCAAAAAACAAGACTTACATACACGTGCTCGTATGTGAATTCGTTGAGCGTACGCTGTGGCAAATACAACTTAAGTTGATTATTTGCACATATATAAATGGAACATGTAACTTCCATTTGTGTAAACAATGAGAGTTTGACTAAGCAGACAAATATTAGAGAG
Organism: Zeugodacus tau; assembly: GCA_031772095.1. NCBI lineage: Eukaryota > Metazoa > Arthropoda > Insecta > Diptera > Tephritidae > Zeugodacus > Zeugodacus tau. The sequence goes on along the minus strand of CM062652.1, from coordinate 72,417,162 downwards.
ACAAAACGACGCATTGACAAACAATTAGTTTGAACAGTTGAGATATGAATATAATCGAATATCTATTATTTGAGCATCTTTGTTCTAAAATTGGTATTTGTTTGGTGAAATCCTATATGTTTGACGGGAAGTTGAATAGACTTGTTGAGAATTTTGACATTGTGGAGAGGGAATTGTGTTTAAGGTTCTTTTAAACTAACGTGTCTTTTTATGAGGTAAATTACGAAGTAAGTTTGATTTACAAGCTTTGATTTAAGGATTAATGTAATCTGTTTATATAAATTGCGCCTGAATGTAGGCAACGCCTTTTAATATTGCCTACATTTAGGGTCTTGCAAGTTTATTTTCATCAATTAATTACGAAAAATGTTCGGTGTTACTCTGACAGATTGTCTAAATGAAAAATAACTACTAATTCGATTTACATTTCAATTCTAGGTTTGAGAGAAATTCGCCCCTACACATGCCTCTCTTTTGTACTCATTTATGAATAAAACATGTAAACCAGGGAAAGATAAGCCCATATTCTATTAATTCTTCTGTTATATAACGTTAAAAAAATAAATAAAATTCAATTTACCCATATTGGATTTACCCATTGCACTCGCCACAAATCGCATCCTGTTCAGTCAACACCACAGCAATTCTTTATTTATTTTATTTATTATCACATGTTTTACTAATTCAAAAAGTACTCCAGAGTATGTATGCCACTGAGTTCGGTTATTTGTTTGTATTTCAATATCCGGTTTCATTTGTACGCCACCACACAATTATTAAAATCCACGTGGTAATTGCATAAATCCATATATGAAGCTATTAGCATATGAATACTACCATTTACAACACTAATATACATACTTATATACATTATATATGCATGACTCTGCGGTTACTCGCTATACAAATGTCCTGTGGGACAGGATTAAAAGCGCTGCTGGTGACCAATATTGTAATTTGTTTTCTATTGTGAGTGGTTGGCGTTTGTGTGTGTGCAAATAACGCACGACACAGTTATATAACAGAAATATATATGTATAAATGCATATTTATATATTTAAATGTGTGGCCGCATAAATTTATTGTATAACAAACTGAATTTCCATTTAGTCATTACACAAAAGCCATAGAATTTGTAAAGGGCTCAAGTGAGATATGACTTTAATGGTATAAATTATTGTGTCATCAATAGCTAAAAGAGTTACCAGAGCACATATTAATAGGTTGAGTATCTTTTTTGAATTATTAAGAGTTTAAAAATATGGCAACACTGTATAGTAACTTCTTAAAGTTATGTTTATTATATATTTTGGATGGTAAATTCATAATTATTTACTTCTGAGTGGTCATTAAAAAATTTAAAATTTAAAATAATAAAAAAGTGGCAACCCTACTAACACATGCCTCTCTGAAAACAAATAAATTCTTGTAAAGCGATTTTTAACCATCCAAAAATTGTAATTTTAAGAAAATAAAATTATAAATTATATTTATTTCTATATTTGTGGCACCCCTATCATTTTGCATCATCAAACCTCCTACAAAATGCAAGAATTCAAGCATCATTACCTCACTTGCCACAAATCCACTTTTTCTCTTTTCGGCTGCTTTTGTCTTACAAAGCTAACTAACGAAGCATTCATTGCAACGGCGCTGCGGAGGGCGAACGAAACAGAAAAGTGGCTTCAGAAACAAATGGGCCATACAAGCGGTCAAACAAAAGCAGAAGAAATTTGTAGCGTAAATACTTACGAGTCTGCTCATCTGCCTGTGAGTCTGAGCGCCAGCTGAAGACTGCTCAGTTGCTTGAAAAGGGCGATACGAGCGGAGCGCTCAGGCAGGTACTTTTGTGCCGCATGCAGTGCTGCCGAAAGGAGCAATAGCGGGCATTGTCGCCTATTGCCTAGTCACTTACTAAACAATATACTGTTATGCAAGTATACACAAGCTGGTGTTATATGTGTGGTGTTCTATTGCCAACCATAGTGTCATGGAGGAGCCTCGGCTTAGTTGCTATTGGCGACAGCGCCAACTTGGGAAAAATTTACGTTAATAGCATAATGTGTGGAAATCCTGTCACCGACAGCTTTACAAAGCACTACCAACTAGCCGACTAGACTAGAAATACATATGTATGTACTTAGTCTACAAGAGCTCAAGCAGCGCTCAGGTGCCAGGTGCCTATGCTTTCGGCACCTACTTTTGTTTGGAATGCTTGTGAGCCAAAAAATAGTAACTTCATGTTATTCATACTAGTTGGAAAAGGCATTCTGTTTCTCAGTTTCTTGTGGCAAATATGCCTTTTAGCAATATTCATGCCATTTATTCTTTCATTTTTTCGTCTTTGGAAAGCACTTCCTTGAGATTTTCTCAGAAAAATAGATCACTCCACATTCTAAAGCTTCCTGTTCTTAAATTCCCACCAACGTATGCCCAACGTTCTTTATATCAAAACAGAGCAACCTTGCATTCAGAAATCTTACTCTTCGCTATATCAATCATCATACAATCAATAGTGATGAGCGATATTTCACTACCGGTGATTTTTTCACTGTGATTGAAAAATCACATATAACAACTGTGATCAATTTTTGTAAATATCAGTGATTTACAATCGCAATTTCAGTTCAGTAATTTGAGATCGATCATAGTAGCTATAGTAGCAATATCAGTTCGAAAGTAACAATCACTGTTCAGTACCATTATCAGTTCGAAAGGAGCAATCACTGTTTAGTAACAATATCAGTTCGAAAGTAGCAATCACTGTTCAGTGATCACAGTAGATATTTTAGTTGTGATTTTGATAATTTTGGATACGGTGATTACAAAAGCAGTTAAATGTACCCAAAATTTATTAATTAGTTAATAGTGATTACAAAAGCAGGTAAATTTTGGATATTGTTAAAATTAATAAAAATGTAAATGTAAAAAATTAAAAAAAAAAAATGTGGAGTATAAATTCTCATATTCGTTTTTTTTGTTGTGATCACAATAGCAATATAAAATCACAGTGATTTAAAAATAGCAATCACTGAAATCACAGTGATTCAAAAATAGCAATATCGCTCATCACTAATAATCAACGTTTTGAGATGATTTGATAAGTTCCAGGTTCTAAGATTTATATTGTTGTAGAAATAAGGTGAAGGATCTCAAAGATCGTAAGCCTTGCCTCCGCACAGATGAGTTAGAGTTCCAATCTAAATATTCTAAATATCAAATATTTCGCTCCAGACTGCCGAAAAATTAGAAATTTGAACTCACAAACAATGAATTCTGGGGACTTCAATTCAAATCAAATCTAATATACATGGTTTTTCTTATACATTTTTGAAGTTCAGAGTATGCTTTTTGGACCTTCTTTATGTAGCAACACAGTTAAATCTCATTTTTTTCTTAGTTTATAGATCTTTTTATTAATTTTTTCCTCGTTTTGAAAAGGCCACAGCACCAACACCCACTCACACATATTTGTATTCATGTGCACTATGTCTTTTGACCGGAAACGGAAGTGCTTTGCTAGCACTTTTACACCAGAATGCTTGACACAACCGAATGAACACACACATAAGCAGGCATACTATATAAAACAACAACAACACACACTCAGATAATACACATGCACATGCAAATTGTGGGGAAAAAATTTTGTTGAACAAGAACAAAGCCGGACAAATAACAGGCAACCAGCAAGGACTAATGAAATGAATAGCCAGCACTATAGTTATGTGCAGTCCACTTAAAGCGCCAACAAATACAACAACAATCGAACTTTCATAGTCAGTTTATGCGTAAGCTTTTTTCCATGGAAGTCACAGGCATACATACAAATAGTCACCATAAAGTCAGTGTGTCCTTACGAGTGTCCTCAAAACGCATTTATTTACATATATTTACATGTAGTGCATATGTAGCTTTAATATACATATGTATGTGATTGTGTAGATGTTTAAGTGTGGGGGAAAAACTGTATTATACGCCAGTATATTTCATGGCGACACGTTTGCCCCATAGTTTATAGGTCCTGTGCCCATATTTTATTATGCCGAGTTGTTTCCTGACGGGTTATATTTGTCTGTACAGCCTGCCTGGGTCTCTCCAAACTATACTCAGCATGTGCTTGTATTTATAGTTGGCATTTACTATGATACTTATTTACTGGTCCACTGACTCGCTTTGCATGTGTGGCTTTCAACTTTTGTTGCCTCGCACTGTGGCACCAGCGCCGTATAGGTGTTAGGCGTATTTGTGTTCTAAGGCTTCCCTCTCTTCTTTTCCATCACTTTACTTTTTTCTATTTTTCTATTTCTCTGTTTATTTTTGCTATCGCCACAGCTACTCATCTCCTTTAGTAGCCACTATGTCTTCTCTCAAATCCTCGTTTGTTCACTGCTTTTTTGCGCTCTCTTTACTGCTATCGTAAATCAGTATAACAAATTATATTGTCCTTGCACATTTAAGCCAAGTATTTATGTTGGGCCCTTGTCTCTGCTTTATACACATATATATTTTAATTCTGTGCGCTTTTGTCTTTTCATCAACGGCTCTTACGACCTCTTATGTTTCCGCTATTGGTCATTATTTGCCCGGCTGGTGTTTTACGTTCGCTATTATTTCGCTCCTACCAAGCTATTAGCTATGGTTTCCGGTTTTTATTTCACACAAATACTTTTTTTGACTCAAGTTGTTGTTGTTTATTTTGTTTTATTATCATATGTGCTTGTGTAAACAAATAAGTTTAATTTGGGGATTTTCCGCTCCCTTAGAAATTTTGGTTTTTCTCTTCGAGGTATTGTAGGGACATGTTTAATTAATTTGTAAGCCGTAAAACCCCTGGAAATTTATAAACACAGACATGCCAGCAACTCATTATTACACTGTAGCTTTGTCCTACTTATGTCCAGTATTGTTTTCCAAACGATTAAGTTTATTTCGACGCGAGAAGGTTGAAACTTTTTTATTTACTTTTATTATTTACTTCAATAGAATCTACTGTAAGCTAGCATAACTGTAGGGCTGAGTCATATTGAGAACATATAGACATGTTTAAAGTGTTTCAGAAGTTCAATATTACTTAGAATTAACTTTTGCGCCTAGATGTATACTATAAATTTGAGGAGGTAATACAAAGCCCAACAAGACATCTTTGAGATATTGAAAATTGCGGCTATTTAAGCACTAAACTGTCTAAATTTAACGATTTTATAAAATCGAAAACTTTCACTCAACTTTCAGTCATTCCCTGAAGGTGATCTTAACCATAGTACAAGAAAATCCCAAAGGAAAAACCAAAACCTCTTAATCCCCATGACTCAATTTTTCAGATCCGTTCCACGAATCTTTTATCCACTTCATAGCATGGTACTAACACCTTTTTTGCCGATAGTAGTAAACTATTTTCCTACTCAAAATATTTTATAACCGCACTTTACAGCATTTCACTTTACTATCCCCGCTATTTAAGGTCTCACACCACAAAATTCACTTTTCATGCCATAGCAAAAATGTTGCAATAAAAATGTCATAATATACAAATGCTGATATTTCATATGGTATTTTGTGCTTTTTATGCGCTCTTCTAGCCAGCTAGCTAGCGCATGTCCCAAGCGATCCGCACTCAAAGACAGATTATACTAAAAAATTGCTTAAGTGTGCGTAGATGAAGTTGAGTACCTGCAAAGTGCGTGTAATAAATTTCAGACAAAAAGTCACAACTTTATGTAAAAATATATTTGCATATGTGCTATTTATGCGTATAAAAGGTAATAGTGCGCACGCACAGAGTACCGCTCTGCCACACATACACTCTATCTCTCCCTCTCTCTCTAACACTTGCTTCCACTTAGCATAGTGTCACATATCACCATGGCAATCAAATAAAATGTCATTTGTTTTACGATGCAGACAGCGTTGTATTAGCAGCAGCTTTAAAGAAGAAAACTTAGTTGATATGCTTGTTTGTGTGTGTGTGTGGTATGTGAAGCGTATAAAATTCGGGCTTTATTATCACTCTGCTTAAATATGGAGCTCAAAATTAAATACTGCCTGCTTTCTACACTTTTTATAGTAACAAATAAGGAAAGACTAAGTTCGGGTGCAACCAACCAAAAATTTGTACTCCCGCAATTTATTGCTATGTTTTTATTAAGATAAAACAATATTTTTGACCCATATATTTGGCATAAAGTCCAATAGAAAAACGAAAATCATCATATATAGTATATAAGGGCTGAGGTAATTCCTGAACCGATTTCACTCATTTTCACCACCAACATACATTATATCTAAAATTATATGCTCATTTAATTATTATTATTATATGGAAACTAGGGGAAGTTATGACCAAATTTTAACCATTTCTGGTACAGAGACACACTATTAGAAGAAAAAGATTCCCTCTGAATTTAATTAAGATATCTGAGAGATTTACCAATTTTTTCGTTGAAAAATTACCCTAAGGCACTGTTTTCTTCATGTTCGATATCCGGGGCCTCGAAAAGTTATAGTCAGATTGCAGTATTTGTGTAAAGTTTTATTCCGCTATCTTCACGTGTCAAGAAATATATACCGAATATACCGAATTTCATTGAAATCGGTCGAGTAGTTCCTGATATATGGTTTTTGACCAATAAGTGGGCGATGCCACGCCCATTTTCCATTTTGTAATAAAATCCGAGTGCAGCTTCTTTCCGCTATTTCTTCTGTAAAATTTAGTATTTCTGACGTTTTTCGTTAGTGAGTTAACGCACTTTTAGTAGGCACTTTAGGAGGTGGGCGTAGTTATTATCCGATTTCAACTATTTTTATGGTGTATGGTGGGGTATGTAAGGGAACCGACTGCAGAAAGTTTGGTTTATATAACTTTATTGGTTTGCGATATATATACAAAAAACCTATTTGGGAACGTGGCCCACGTCCAGTTCCCCAAAAAATTACATCTAAATATGGCCCTTACTAGGACGATCCTTTGTACCAAATTTTACTTTTGTAACTTTATTTATGGCTGATGAGCTTGCAAGGTCAGGGACGACGGACTCACTATTAGAAGCATGGAAGCATGTAGGAGCACCATTGTCCTACTGCGGTCTGCTATTGGACAGATGGGCTTCAGCTGAGCTGGGTAGGCGCTGGTCAGTTACCAACACATGCTTAGTCGCAAAATCCTTCTGGCCTAAGGTTAACCGCGGTAGGTCTACTGAACTTTTCGCCCTAAGTAAACCTCACCTCTCCTTAGTCGTAGGGGTTCTTACTGGCCATTGCCCCATTGGGATCCACGCTGTAAGGTTAAAAATCTTACCGGATGCTAGCTGTAGAAGCTGCATGGAGGAGGATGAGATGGAATCGTCTCATCACTTTCTTCTGGAATGTTCCGCCTTTGCGAGATCAAGAAAGAGAAAAGAGAAAAAGTGAGACCCAAGACACTTTTTAGAACAGGCTCGCGAAATAGCGAATATAGAGGTTAAGAATCTCTGCAGATTTGTAGTAGGTTCAGGGCGCTTTGTCGACTCCTAATTTGTTAATCTAAGGGGGATCCAGGCTTCACAAAGGACTATATTTTAAAGTCTACGTGTGTTTTCCCTTTGGGAAACAGCCTTACAACCTAACCTAACCTAACCTAATCATAACGATGGCAACTAACACATTTATTTCTGCAAAATAAAATATATAAAATTTACTCTTTAATTAATTCAAAGTATTTAAAAACAATTTCCTGCCTCTGGCAACTACAGTTGCAAAATCTGTATTTTGTAGCGCTTCTTCTCAGTTATTCCACAAACAGCTTCACTTCAAGTTTGCACTTGAGCGTGCAACATGCCAGCATTAGCAACTCGAAAGCAAATTGTCAAAATAGTTTTGAAAAACTTCGCCCACCCACAGCAACAACAAGCACAACAGCGGCTCGCTGAATGTGCAGTGCTTGAGTAGTTGTGGCAAATACCCTTTGGAAATTCCCTAACAGATGCTTTTAAAATTGACATGCAAGCTTGGACGCGTATATGCGTGTGTGAATGTATGTGTAAGTGCATATTCGGATTTTTGGCGCACTTTTGTTGCATGTGTTGCTAGGCGTCTTGTCTTCGACATTTCGTATACCACGAGCACATCTGCTGCACACTGTCACTTAGGAAAGTTCAACAAAGTCGAAGTTTAAATTTGAATTTGCAACTATCTAGTAATAGTCTCACATCCACACACAGTAAGTAAATAACACCTACATATATATTTACAGTCCGTGCATATTTCATGCCTTTACGCATCCACAGCCATCATCACCCACTACCGTACCACCGCTCTCTTCCCTGCAGTACGCATTGACTCTCAAAGTTATTTGTTTTTAACAGTCGCATTTCCACTACTACTGCACTGCCATTGCTACTGTAGGTGCTTAGTTTTGACATCATTTTATTTAGTTAGTCGAGTTTTTGAGTTCTTTGGCGTTACATGGAAATCTAATTTATACTTTGCCACAGTTTTTTTGATAATTCCTCTGCAAATAGTTACTCTAGTTTATTTTCAAAATTTCTATGCGTAAAAGAATTTGTGTCAAATTCAACAAAAATGTAGCCTTCATTGCTGCTGGTGTGCTAAAATGTCGATTGCGTATAAAACGTAGCATACCTTTAGGGACCAAGTGCATAAATAAGTTGTTTTGGGATTTAGAGGCTATTATGTGATGGAAATATTTTATTTAATGAAATTTGTTGCTCTTATTCAACCATATTTGAGAAGATCAAGCTTTAATATACCAACCATAATGAAGAAGGACGCCCATTTCGGTCCAAATTTATATGTTATTTGAGACTCTGTAATCATATTCAATTATAGAAAGGATTAGACAGTGTGCTCATCTAAATGACTGACTGAACCCTCTCGTTAGACCTCGTGTATATAAAAAGCTAGCTTTCTATCATCCAAAACAGTTCCGTAAAAAGCTTAGCGGAGAGCTTTTTTAGAACTCAGTCTTCAAAACGGGAACCAGCAAGATTCTGCCATCTGATGTCATCATTTAACTTGATCAGCCATTAAAAAAAAGCTCCGTAGAAAGCTTAGCAGAGAGCTTTTTTGGGACTCAATCTTCAAACCTGGAACCCAAAATATCCTGTCCTCTGATATTATCATTCAACTTAATCAGCCATTAAAATTAGCTCCTTAGAAAGCTTAGCAGAGAGCTTTTTTAGAACCCAGTCTTCAAAACGGGAACCAGCAAGATTCTGCCATCTGATGTCATCATTTAACTTGATCAGCCATTAAAAAAAAGCTCCGTAGAAAGCTTAGCAGAGAGCTTTTTTAAGACTCAATCTTCAAACCAGGAACCCAAAATATTCTGTCCTCTGATATTATCATTCAACTTAATCAGCCATTAAAAAAGCTCCTTAGAAAGCTTAGCAGTGAGCTTTTTTTTGGACCCAATCTTCAAAACAGGAACCAGCAATATTCCGCCATCTGATATCATCATTTAACTTGATCATCTATAAAAACGAGCAGATTTCTTCAAAGTATCAGATTTTTTATTTTTATTTATTTTTTTGGAAAATATTTACAGTCCACCCTTTTTAGTAGATATCCCTCTTAAGTATGCAATTTGGCTGCATTAATGCAAATCACAGCATGCGCGTGCAATTAGGTTTTATTAAAATAACTACATCTTCACACAAGTGGCGGCGAATAAGGACGAACAGACGAAAAAGGACATGCAAGCCTCAAAGTGGTTTAAAAAGTATTTACGAACGAACATTGTAAGAGGACGCACACAACAAGCAAACGACAGCAGGATCAACGTTAAACATCATGCAATCACCATTAAATGAGCAAGCAAATGGAGTCGAGTGGCGGCAGCGGACAAGTGCGAAAGGAGCACGCATGCAAATTACATGCAAAATGGCAGCTTTGATGTCTCATGTCAAGTGTGCTGGCAGGACAGGAGTGAGTGCAATAACAACAAAGTATAAGCACAACAACAACAGCGCGGTAAGCAGCCATTGCCTGCTTGCCTGTTAGCTGATAATAATAATAGCAAATGCAAGAATGCAAAGTAGCGGGTGCACACCCACACACACACATACATGCGTGCCACTTGCATGTTGCATGCATTTTTATTGACATTATTGCTGTTTTTGCAGTCGTACGGAAGCCACGCATGAAATTTAATACCATTAACTGGCACTTATCCTTTATGCGAACAAATAAGCAGGCCAAAGGACACCGCTCACACATACACACATGTCTGTTTGCCAGCCCACATACTCCACTCAAAGTGGCATCAAATAAACGAGCGCCATTCGAGCTGTGTGCGCTCGTTGGAGTGCATGTTGCATGCTTTTGTGCGCGTATGCTTCTTTTTCGGGTGCTAAAGCTGAAGCGTGGCGAAAAAGAGGAGAGGGATAAAAAAAGGGGAGAGGTTTTGCGGCTATAGAATTTTGCAACACTGCCAATATTACTTTGTAATATATAAAATGAAATTGCAAGCGCACCACACACACTTAAGCGAAGCGCCTAGCGTTATACTATATTGCAAATGCTTACAGCTCAAAGACGACGCACAATTTGTTGCATTCTAATGCATGAGCGCGTATGTGTTGGTTAATGTGCCATATCTGAGGCTTTTGTATGCATTCAATCTGCTTATGCGTCTGAAAGTACGCTAACTAAGCCAACCGACCGTCATCCCTCTATGCAACGCAACACGCTTTGTAATATACCACCACTTGCCCCAGCGCTCACACGCATTTAAACCCATATCCTGTTCGCCATACTTATCTGATCACCACTCAGCCTCGTTTACTCGTTTACTGTTGCCAATGCATGTAAATGGCTTGTTATTTCGAAATTCGAATACACTTATCAATGACCCAAAAAGCGCGCAAAACGTGCAGAAAAATGCATTCAGCATTACTTTGCCACATCCGCACGTTCTTTGGCTTGTTGTTTAGCTCATTGCTCTCGCTGTTTCTTCCATGCGCGCTTATCAACGCAATATTAAGTACAAATAATCGAGCGCGATCACATTGTTAGTGATTGCTTATTTGTTACTTTTTCTTTGTTTTTTATCAGCTGCAATTTCCACTTGAAAAATTAGACCAATTTCAATTTCACACGCAATTTGATGCCAATTAGAAACAACAAGTCATTATTCACTTGGTATCTCCAAATACACACCATATTCATTATTCATACCCATTCATATTCCATACTCATATTTCCAATCCTTTCATATATTTCATTGCATTTAATTTCTTGGGCAAACTCATCAACCTTCAAATCATCCTAAATGTAGGCAACATTTTCCTGCAGACAATAAATTTACAAGTAAAATGTTGCCTACATATAGGCGCATAACTCATATCTCACCAAAGACACCTACAAATCGATATAAGAATATTTAAAATAGATAACTGTTGTAATAACTGTTGGCTTACAACTATTTATTGATTCCAGCAAATATTTGCACTCGCTTTTCCATGCAATTTCCATTTAAGCCTTTTACTTTTTATAATATTTTCAAGTATTTTCCAACTACGGATTAAGCAGCTTTCACTTTCAAAATCTACAAATATTGCTGTTACTAGGAAATGCAGAAAATATGCATTTATTTCAATTATACTGCACATATTCGTAATCCAAATAGGATTTCACAAGTAAACTATCGAAACAACTAAAGGCGAACTGCAGCAGCAGCAAAGTAAACAAGTGAAAAAACAAGGCAAGGCAAACAAAACAAAACAAGAAGCAACGAAAATCTAAATACATTCAAGGAGATAAAGCAGATTTGAAAAGTAGGTCAACTGCAAATATTAATTTGAATTGTAAAATCGTCTTAGCACCCAGCAGCACTTGAAGGCTACTCGAAGGCGAGTCAAGTTGAGCATTGAGCAGGCATGATGCGATGAAGCGACTCTGAGCCGTACTAAGTAAATACGAAAATAAACGAAATGCAAAGAATAAAAATAGACACTAACTACTATGCAAAGCCTTGAGCGGCTGTTGCTTAAGCGGCCAAACAGCAACTACAATAAGCAGCAGCAGCAGAATCCCATTGCGGGCATTAAGCGGGTGCAGAGAGCACTGTCATGGCACTTGCAATGACCGCAGGACAAGCAAGGCCACACACACAATTCATGCACGCAAATTTGCTTACAAATGAAAGTAAATTCATATGAAATTGCATGGAAAGCACAAACAAGTGCTGAAAAATATTTATTGTAGATTTTTCTATGAATAACTTGACTTGCAAATAAATCATGAAATATGCAAAACAAAAGTGAAGAGTGTTGGGCAAATAAAAAGCAAGCAAAAATAAATGGAAAATGAAATAAAAAACGTATGTAATCATTTGTAAAAGCGTTGAGAAGGCAAGCAAAATGTGCATTTTAATGAGTCGGATGAGAAGGAGTGAAGAATGTGCATGGATAGAAGAAAAAAATGATTTACATAAAGTAGATATTATTTATAGGCTGGCAAAAAAACTGATTGATCATCGGTGGCATGTGCATATATGCTAATGTGGCATGAAATGAAAAATCAGACAACATAGTTAAAAAATTTAAATAAAAAAAATAGTATATCTTGTACTTCAAGTTTAAGATAATACAAAATTAGTGTAAGAAAATGTCTTCTTCATTCACATACATTGATTTTGCAAACTAGTACGCAACTAGTCCGAAAATTACTAGTTCTAAATCAGTTAGTTACATTGGTACCAGTTCGTAATTAGCTTGATTTTCACGCTATAATGTCTAAAAGTAATATTCCACAACTTTAGCCTACAACAAATGCTATATTAGCAGCTTTACATACAAATTTCCAAAAACTGTAGCATACAAACAGGCGCTCAAGGCATACATGCAAGACGACAGCAATAATTGCAGACTGCTGCTTCCAAAATATATCATTTACAACATGTCTTTTAGCTGTCATGTCATTTGCTGCAGCATGCAAACGTCTTCCAGCCAACCAAATATTGCTTGGTAGATATGCCTTCAATTCTTTTTCTACATGCATGGGTTAGCACTATTATAATGCTGGTTGGCTGTCAAGGTTCCATGCTTATTTTACATGTTTTTAAGATATGTTGTTATTTTTTGTTGTACTCTACTCTACTCTGACTACCCATATCCCTTTTTGCTGTTACTTTCTAATGATGACCAAACAGATGATGTGTATACTTCAAGTTGTTTGCTACGGCTGATAATGTTGCTACAACGAATGACTAAGCAAAAAACGCTAAGCGCCTTACAGTATGCTACACACACATACATGCAAACAATGGAGCTAAGGATTTGCATGCTACAGCAGGGTTTCGGCATATCACGTGCGCTTTCTATGCTTTGCTACAAGGATATGTAAATAAAATTAAGTTTGGCAAAAAATAGCACGAATGCGTAAGAAATTCATTGTATGCAAGATAAATGATGCTGGAGTGTGTGCTTTATTTGTTGTTGTTGCACTAGTATTGTTTGGCTGCAATATTTATAGCGAAATTTTCGAGAAAAATTGTGGAGAGTAAGAAATTTTAAAATGTAAGGATATGCTTTTTGAGCATGCAATGCTTGGCTGCTTTTGTAGTTGATTTGGATAATGATGACAACATGACTGTTGGTAACAACGCTCAATGTAAGAAATGAAGATTTGTTGGAGAAGGTCTTTAAAAATGTTATAATAAAAGCTTCTTGCTCTTCTAAAATCGCTTTATACTCTTGTATACACTTAATTATAGCAAAAGTTAAATTCGTCTATTTAAAAATTTAATATAATTTCTTTACTTAATTGATCTGACTGCATCCCCAAACAAATTTAAACTTTTATCCACCTCAATACCATTACATTCATCAACAAAAATAAACTGCATAAAACTTTCTCCTGTCACTTGTCACTTTTGCTACAGTATTTGCATTTAAAATTAATATCATACCGTTACTTATTACACTGGCCTTGAATCCTTCCACGGCATGACACACACACAAACTCTCGTTATTATTGTTTACCTTGAAAGCGTTTATTTTTACGCTGGCTGTCAAATGGCGTACGTCACAATGACATCAACTGCTAAATCGAGGTGACAAGCTTATTTCGCAGAGTGAAAAGCAATTCAACGAAATTTATAAAGCATCAAGGTAGTTTTTTAAGCGAGTGTTTTTTCTTCAATACTAAAAATAGCTTTTTGATTTGTAGCTGTTGTTTAGCATAAAGTAAATTGATACATCACTTGAAATCACTAAAAAAAGCTGTTTATTCCAGTTACATATGTATGTTAGAGAGAAATATAAATACTACAAAAACAATAGTAAATCTCTTTGTGCTGCGTGAAATGCAATAAAGTGCGCAATGACACTTCAGCTATGCTTTGTAATTTGATGAATGATATGCAATGCGCAGAAAAAAAATTGAGTATGTAAGTCAAAAATAGAACGAAATTCGCTGCATTCGAGGTTAGGTAATACGAAACGAATTTTTTTTATGATTTTGTGAAGGATACTTGCTAAAAATATTTTGAAATTAAATATTCGAAGTTTTTACTCACTGTCAACTTGATTGTACTATGCGCTTCATTTAGCTTAATTGAATAGCAATTAGTTAATTGTGCATTTATATGGCAAATTTAATGACAATTAGGTAATACATTTTTTAAATTTCTTAATTTACTGTTAGAATCTATATTTTAGTAGAGTGTGAAACCGCCAAAGGTTGTACGTTATAGGAAACTTTACCTAAATGTTGAAAACAATAAGTTAATTATCTTGTTTGTATAACAAATTGTGTGACAATTAAGTACTAAATTATTGAAATTTTCTCAATTGAAATCAAACTCTATATTTCAACAGAGTAAACAGTTAAATTTAAAAGAAAAGTTCACCTAAAATTTCAAACAATTAATTATTATGAAAACAATTATGGTATTCACAAGGTGTCATATCGTCATATTGTCATATTTTTTATGACTGTCATATCAACACTGTTGTTGTTTCACATGCAAAATTAAAATATGAGTTATACAACACTGCGTGGTATGTTTCTTGAGTTCGCTATTCTATACCCCTACCCACTTGCTGCCGAATTTTTTCGGTTTTTTGCGGTATATGCCTAGTACTGCAGTAACCGGTTACTTTTTGGAACCGGTTTTTTTGGGACGCACTCGTGGCAGTGTGGGCGGTCGGTGGGTGGGACTTTGGGGCGTTTTGGAGCAAAACTTCGACTAGTGGGTAGTCGGTTTTCTGTGAAGAACCGGTTTTTTGGGTCGGTCAGTGGTCGGTTTTGCCCTTCTGCCCGAACACCTCTCAAGCGATTTATACCGCACATTGTATATATCTGGAAAATACAGATATATATCTGGTTTTGGCCTCAGTAAAAATCGCTGTTTTTTTTTTTGCTAAGGCCAAAATCGGATGATCGCATATATATATTGATGATTTTTTATCGCGGATCGCGGATATATAGCATTTCTGTCTTCTTAATTTTTCACTACCAGCTGATTAATAGCGTTTTCTTTTCTCAAAAAAATGTAACATTTATTCTGCCCTGTATTCGGATTTTCAAATTGTGGATGAGAATTGACTAGCATAATAGGAAGACATTTCTCTGTTCTTTTATCACGTAAAAAATGGAAAACATTCAAAAAGGTAGTACAGCATTTGTATAATGTTGAAATATAAAAAGGCAGCATTTTCATCGAGAAAAGAAAACGCTATAAGTGTAGAAATATGACATACAACAGTTAAGGGTGCTCACAAGTTTCGTATTTTTTAAGAATATTAAAATATGACATAAGACATACAACAAAGCTTGTGAATTGCCTAAATGTTTATATTGTTAAGCATTTAATTATTATATAATTAAGCATTAAATTGTTGCACTTCTCTTGAATGACAATTAAAGGCTATTTGTGAACAGAGTATGTCCAGCTTAGACTTTTCATTAAAGGACAACGATATCGAAATTGTGTAGCAATCAGTTAATTGTCTTGTTTCTATGACAAAATAGATGACAATTAAGTACTAAATTATTGAAATTTTCTTAATTAACTATAGGGTTCTATGTTTTAATATAGTATGAAACGATAAAGATTTTACGTAATAACAAAACTTTAGCTAAATTTGCAACGCATAGTTTATTGTACTATGTGTATGACAATTAAATACAAATTATTGAAAAATTCTTAATTTATAGACGTGATTTAATTTAATTTTAAAAGATAATTTCACATAAATTTAAAGCAATAACATTATTATCTAACTATATTTTTTTATTTAAAGAAAAAATGTATTAAGGTCTTTATTTTAACAGAGTGTAAACTCAACAAAATAAGGCAAATGTGGTTAACTTTCTGCTGAATATTTTCTCCATAAACTCACTTAATTCGCTTAATTAATTAATGGGTTCAGTTAATATAAATAATATACTCATTTAAAGCATTTTTATGTTTTTGTGGTATATGAATTATTGATATTAAATTAGTCAGCTAATTAGGCTGATATTTGGCGATTAATAAGCTTTGATTTATAAACAAATTAACGGCTAAATAGATATAATAAATAAACACTCATATTTAAGCCATTAATTAGAAGCATTTAATTAGCTAATCTGGGGCTTAAAACTAAAATTTCTAAATTTAATGCTAAACACGTACATTAATGAAAAAATGTACAGCTATACATGTCCACTTAATACATAAAAAAGTAGAAATATTTGCTAAATAATAAATCATCCACCTTTCCATTGCCACTTCACACTAAACCTGTAAAAGCACATGTATCAAACTCTAAATCAATTCAGCTAAAAGTTTTAAACTTGAAAAAATAACTGAAGCAACAACAACAACACTGTAGAATACTGTTATAGTTAAATAAAAAGCACTTTTAAACGTGTTGGACGTGCAAATGAAATTGTACTAAATTAATAGATCACCACATCATGGACAGACAGACAGGCTGCAAGCGAGCACTAAACAACTTACTAACACGGGAACACGTATATATTTTTTTTGAAAATATACACACAGTTAAAGGCAAACAAGTGAATAAAGTGCTGAACGAGCCGTCAATGCTGAACGAACAGACAGACAAGTGGGAATAATCGCGACCGCAACACGTGTGCAGTCAGCCTGAATATACACATGTAACTACAGATGTTGAGAAACATATGTATATAAACATACATATTTACATTTGTATGGAAGTATACACACCTCAGCTGTTAAGCGAATCTATGCAGCGCAAGCTTCGAACAAACTCGTCTATTACTAATACATGGAAATAGTTTATTGCTAGCGCGCTTAACTTATTGGCAGAAACGTGTTGCAATACAACAACAACAATGCGAACAACTACGGCAGACAGGAAATAGCATCAGCAGCAAACAAAATTGTAACTGAGTTAGTTAGTTTGTTCCAAACAAAAGCGGATTGCAAAAAAATGTTACAACAACGCGGCAATACACAACAAAAACAATGGAATTACTTACATGCAATACAATAAATATACATACCACACATATATAATATGTGTGGTATACATGAGGTATTTAAAAAAAGATGTACACTAAATAAGTAAGTGCTCCATACATTTTGGAGGTAATCCTATACGAAAAATGTTGCCAAACCTGTGCAGAAAATTAAATTTAAAGCAAACAAGTGAAGATTGACGATAATAATTAAGTGTTTAAGTGAGATTAAAAATAAATAAAACAAGTAAGGATGGGATAAGTTCGGGTGTAACCGAACCTTTTTTATTCTTGCAAATTATTTATTTAATTTTATTAATGTAACAAGCAATTTGACCCATATTTCCGTCATGTATGTATATGGTATAAAGTCCATTGAAAGTTGGAAACCCTAATATTAGGTATATGGGAGATAGTTGAAGTTATAAACCGATTTCACCCATTTTTGGCACGGAGACCTATTATTAGAAGAAAAATATTCCCTCCAAATATCTTAAAAATATCTTCACTAGTGCTTACTGTATATATGTATATTGTAAAGTTAACGAGTCAGATGGACTTCCAAGTTCGGATATATAAGAAGTAGGCGTGTTTGTGAACTGATTTGGCATATTTTCACAGCATGTAATTGGAATATCAGAAAAATATTATAAACCGAATTTCATTGAAATTGGTCGAGCAGTTTCGGAGATATGGTTTTTGTCCCTAAATGGGCGGAGCCACACCCATTTAAAATTTTGTATACCAATTTGAGTGAAGCCCTTCTATACCTTCTTTATATTGAAATTAAAGTTTTCTAGTGTTTTTCCATTCTGAATTAAAGCATTTTTAATAGTTTTCAACATAACCTTTGTATGGGAGGTGGGCATGGTTATAATGCGATTTCCTCCATTTTTGAACTGTATAAGGTAGTACCTAAAAGAAACGACTCTGGAGAGTTTGGTTGATATAGTTTTAGTAGCTTCCGAGATATGTACAAAAATTTAATAGGGAGCGAGGCCACGCCCACTTTCCCAAAAAACGTACATCCAAATATGCCTCTTCCTAATGCGATTATTTTTACCAAATTTCGCTTCAATAGCTTAATTTATGGCTAAACAACGGCACTTTATCTGTTTTCGGTTTTCGCCATTTTGTGGGCATGGCAGTAGACCGATTTCACCATCTTCGAATGCAATCTTCTTATGAAATTTATAAGAAATAGAAGGAAAATTTAAGAATTGCGCGAAAAAAACGAGTTAGACTCTTCTCATAGGCAATTGCAATGTGTCGAGATCATTCAGATGAAGCACGATCACCGATAGAAATATAAAATGTTATCTTTAATATTTTTACTCAATCTCTCCATATTTTTACTAATATCCTGCAGATCAGAGAGATTATTTCCTAGACCATTTCTAGATTGTGAGTCTCATTATAGAAAAATAGTCTAAAAACGATCATTATATATCATATATCATCATATATCATGTTTTTCCTTCCATTAAAGAGAGGAGATGGGTAATTAGTGATGAAAATGAAGAGAGAAAAAAAGTTTGAGAATATAAACAAGCATAAAACAAATGTGAATGAGGCCAACGTAAGAATATAATCAAGCAAGTAGACGTGGATTTCTCGATTTTAAATAGTTAATGCATCGTTAATAGTTTATTTTACCAAACCTTTTTTTACTTGACATCTCCATTCTATAAAACCTTTACCGAATCGAAACAAAAAGTTTTGACTATGAAAATTCCTTATATTCTGATTTTAAATCATTATCAATGCTCTAACTATTACTTCTTTGAAGAAAAAGTCAACTTCCCTTTCTCTTTGCACCCAGGCAACCACCAACAACGCTGTGGCAAGTCATTGACGCCAGTTCAAATTACAAACGCAGCTTAAATATATACGTGTATATGTATGTATGCCGTTATTGTAAGTGGAAAACTTGTGAATAATTTGACAAAATTCCAAACACAATGTCAGTTTACATTTGAATTCAAATTTGAATTTGAATTTACACTTGAATTTGCACATTTGCAATTTGCAACACAGCAAATGGGAATGCTCATGAAACTAAAGGAGTAAACGAGTGCTAAGTTGCAATGCACACAAATGCATATAAAATACCAGATACATATATACAATGGCTGTTGCATGCAACTACAACAACATTGCCAACGGATTACCACCACTGGGTATACACACGTACATACAGATCTCCGTATTTATTTGCATATTTGCGTGCGTATTGTCTAAGCGGGGACTATAAGAAATTGCAAATGTTTTTCGGTATGCCCCGAGGTCTTTTGCCACAGTTAGAGGGCAAATGCGCATAGTTGACTGTAAGTTGTGGGCGTTTCGTGCATTTTCGAAAAGTCTCTAGCTAGTCTTACGGTGTGCCGCACTTGTAGTACAACAAGCATGACAATTCATCTGTCACAGTGTTGTAGTCATTTTGAGTAACGAAGTGGAATATTTTACAATTTTTTTATACGTTATCTTAAAAGAGATGATTAAGATATATGTATGTGTAACGGAGTGAGAACTTAGAATTTAAGACTTAGTCAGTAATTTCCTGAATAGTTGAATTAGATGAATGGACTAAACGAATTTCTTAACCGATATGTTGACCCGCTGCTTTCTCCGTTCTTAGTCATCTCTTTTCTTCTCAGAATTCTTTCAAAAAACTTTCTTTTCTACAGAAGAATGCTCAATGCACTCAATATATAATACAAAACTCAACATAATATCATAGAAAACATAGCAGAAACATAGAAAAAAGGTGTGGAAGCTTCGCTGATTTCTATATCGTAAATTTCAGCTATGGTTGTAGGCTTCAAGGAACAGAAAAAACAACTCTACCGTTGTCCAAGAGACATGCTCCATTCTTATAGATATAAGAAGATAGAATATTAAAATCAAAATCAATTCTTACTGGTACAACATGTACCTAGTGAGCATTAATCATAAGGAATTTATATAACTCAAGGTCTCATTTTATAAAAAAAAAAAATATTTCAGATCAACTACACCACTGTTCACACACTCATTCACAGAAAACGCTCTCCAGTTCTACAAGTGCCAATGGCACCACCACAACCACAACACGTACTTCTGCACCACTTCGTCGTTGTTGTTATTATTGTTCTTCAAGTTGTTCATTCTGTCAACACCAACAAACCAGCAAGCCAGCTTGCCGTTAGCCGGCTTCCATCAATATCGTTGAAATAATAGTTTCATCACAATTTGTTGTTATTGTTGTAGTTTTTGTTATTGTAACTTCCTTGCATAACTTGCAGTGTATTTATTGAAGTTCAACGACGATTGTCTCCATACACTTTGCACACCCGCCAACTACTAAATACTGCATTTCTTATTGCTGGCGATGTGTTGTTGTTGTTGTGTTTGTTACTGCACTCCTTACAGCATAACCATAACGGCAAACAACAACAACGATTTGCCAAGTGTCTCTGCCATATATCCGTTTCAAGGCAGCGCGACGTTGAGCAGCGCTCATCGATACACAAGCCACTGCAAGGATGTGGCGGCAAGCATATAACAACAACAAACAGCAGTAACAACAACAGCAGCAAACAACATCAACTTCAACATTGTCGTTATATAGTGTCAACGATAATGCCAACATGAGTTGTTTGTGTGGTGTTAGAGAGGTCCCCATTTGATTTTATTACAACTCTTGGTGTTGTTTGTTGTTATTGGAGCTGTTGCTAAACTTGTTGTTTTTGTTATCACTAACACTAACCGCCTTCAACGTAGCATGCTTTTTTAGTTGTCTTTCACGGAGTACACTCCTATTTGTTTTACACTAACATACAGCAACAACAACAAAAGCAAGAAACACAGTGCGACTTTAAAGTATATCCTTAAGCTAACGGTATACTCCCTTCCTTCTTAGCATTTTCTGCAAATTTTCCCTTTGGTGCGCCATTGTTTCCCGGAAGTGTTTTGTTGTTGTGCTTGTACTCAGCTATATTGTCTTCGCATGTGTCTGCGCGCCGTAATTCGAATACGTTGTTGTAGTTGTCACTCTCGTCGTCTATTTTACAATTTGCATTTAATATCCTTGTGCGAATAATTTACAAATGCAATAAACGTAAATGCGTTTGCGAATTTTTGCCATTGAGTGGATAAATGGATGAAAGTGTGTGTACCTTCATATGCGTATGTGTGTGAGTGTATGCCTGGTTAAGGAGATACTCACCCATTCCATCTCTCTTCGCCGCTTATGCAATCCTTTCGCTGAAACTCTCATTTCGTTGAATTTGAAGCGTTTACTTGCTGTCGATAAACACCTCAGGCGGATTTGAGATGAAAAAAGTGCTTGTGATAGTGATGCAAATATTTTATGCACGATTTCATATTATTGTGTTGAAAATGGTGCCACGAGCGGGAAAATATATATGTAGTATATATAGCTCGGTGGGTAAGGGCGGTTTGGCAAGTACCGACTCCTTGACCCCACTTATGAACTGGGAAAGAAGGTTCCGAGTGAACCTGGAGAAACGGCTGGTGTAAGGAAATGATAACCTCACGCAGCACATTGAATTTCTACACGGATGGTGCGAAAATGGTGGACCGGATAGGTGCGGGAACATACTGTCCGGAGTTAGGTGTAAGGTAGCCTTTTAAACTTCCGAACCATTGCAGTATTTTTCAAGTGGAGGGGTTTGCTATTGGGAAAGCCGCAGAGGTAGCCATAAATACAGCAGCCGGCTACTCCAAATGCAATATCTACGTAGACAGTCAGGCAGCAACCTCGTTTTGCATTTCGGCCAAAAGTGTTTTGGATACCAGGGTGGCAGTGGAGAGAGTTGCTAGGTACACTTGTGTTCACTTCTACTGACTGCCAGGACATAAAGGCCTAAAAAAAAATTGCCAAGAACGGTATAAAACTGTCATCCGCAAACGCGACCGACATTGGCAAACCCATGCATTGTCTATACGATGATCTGGCCAGGGGCATGGCAAGAAAAATCTTAATACGTTGGACAAATTTACCATAAAACCGTAAAGCCATGTGTAAAGCGCTAGATCTACTGTCACTCGATAGAAGGGACTGTAGGAGTTTGGTAGGAATACTCACTGGCCACTGTCAGGTGGCGGCACATGCCTACAAAATGGGACTTACGGATCGAGATGACTGCAGGAAATGTCAGAAGCAAGGTGCAATAGAAACAATGAAGCATCTCCTGCATTGTCAAGACAACGTCTTCGGTACTTGGGGGCCTCACAATATGAGTATCTGGAAGAGGTATCGAAAGTGAAGCCACAAAAACTTTTAAAATTCACGTCAAGCCCAGGTATCCTAAATGGATGGCTACTCCTCGTGGACAACGTGACGGCACTCCATCTGGTATCGCAAAGGATCAAACTGGTCTATGTGTGGTGTATTGACCTACCAGTATAACCTAACCTATATGTATATAGGATCGACTCAAGAAAGTATACAATCCTTTTTCTTCAAAGAACTTGCTCTAAAATATTAATATAAGTTTACACCGGCAGCTAACTTTTGGACTTATATCCCAACTTTTTATCCAAGAAAACCCTGTGTTTTTAGAAACTGAGGTCTCTTATATATTAATCGTTCCGCTTTCCGATATATATCTTTCATCTTTCTTTCTTACGTGGTTGTCGAATCTCCACGAGAAGGTCTCAAAGGCACAATCGAATCCATCGTACCTTAAAGGTAATAACTTCAACAACATTCATTCTACGAAGAGAGTGTCTACTTATTTTGAAAAATTGGGAGAAAGTGGAAGCTGTTAGATCTTCGGACGGAACCGAGCAAAATCTCCAGGGTTAGAAGAAATTGACTTTTAATAAGAAACTCTCAGCAAGTTTAGATTCGACTATCTCTTTTTATTGTCTCCTTTCTACTTGACTACTACTTGAAGAAATTATTTATATAGATTGTAGATTTGTCTCTGTAGTGACGATGATCTGAGGAACATAGTAATACATATACTCGTAAGCAGAAAATATTATATTTTCGATCGATTTAGAGTGAAGCTTTCCTTATACACGAGTGATGGAAAGTACTCAGTTAAAAAAAATATATGTCTATATCTACTCCATTAGAGAACAGTTTATTTTTTATAGAACTTGACTATAAATATCTATCTGTTTCTATACAATTAAGTACTAAAGCATTTCTGGTAAGGTAATCCGGGTTTTATAACCAAGCAACTGATTGCAAGAGGGTAAGGTTTATCAATCCCTAACGATACAAACATTTTTGTGACAAAGAACTCTCACGACAGTAGTTTTCCAACAAAAACATTTATAGAAATTGGGAAGAGAGATAGATATCACAAAGATCTCCCTTCGAAAGGGATAATTCTCCGAGGAGTTCCTTTTCTTTTTGATAGAGTTTCTGTGAGAATGAGAGGAGACTCTGCCGTTTTCTAACTCAATCCTCAAGAATATTTAATCTTCGATATTACCTTTAATATTTTCGAAAAGTTATCTAACTTTCAAACAACTCCACTGTGTCTCGACCAAAAAACCATAGTATGCTTCTAGGCGCTGCAACCAGGGACACCAAACTGCCTTAAATATATGGTTGCATATTCATTGGCGCTGGGACATTTATGCAACTACTAAATGCTATCTCTTAAAATCAGACAGTTAACGCGCACATCCTTTCAATATTCTCCACACCAATGCCTAGCACCATGCATTTCAATTGTATTTATGTATTGTTTTCCAACTTTGTACGCACCAATGTTGTTTGCCTTGTTTGTTGTCTCGACGAAATTTAGCGTAAGCAATAAGCCGCCTACAACTACACGCACTCTCATACAGCTACAAACACAGTTGGTATTGTGGCAGGGAGGAGCCAATATACAACAAGTGAAGTGAGCACAGTTTTCGGCGCCTTGAGGCATTATATCCAAGTATTGTAGATAGTTTTCGATTTGTATGTATGTAGTTGTTGCTATGGCGTTGCATGCCTCAATGCATTTAAGTGCTTATGCCTTCAATGCCCGCCTACGTCTCTGCAACTCACGCTCTCTCAACTGTCTAACTGTATATTCATATTTATTTGCACTTTTACAACACTCGATTTGCATTTATTGTTTCACTTCAAGCATTCCTTTATTATCACTACGGCATATACAGCCTTGTTGCTAGTGTTGTTGTTGTTGTTGTTGCCACAATTGTCAGTTTGCTACCAAGTCGTTTGCTTGTTGTCAATTTCATAGATACGCAGGATTCATGCTTCACCACACACACACATACACATTTACACAAAGAGTGGGAGCATGCTTCACTTAATGCGTTTGTCTGCGGCAAATCGAACTGCCGCTACACACAACCACCAACACATGCATACTTTAATAGCGCCACCACACACTAAGGACACCTACGCATTCTTACAACACTTGCCTTTGACTCTTCCACTTCCTTGTGAATTTTTACCGTCAACATCCTAGTGACAACAAACTTTCTACTATTATTGTTGTTTTTGCTGCTGTTTTTTGTTGTATTCCTTATTCCCGCTCGAGTACTTTGCAGCTCTTTACTGTTATTTGCCATTTATTTGCTTCAATAATTTTTATTAACATCTCCCAATGACAGTCTGACATTTTATATTTGTTCCTCTGCACTCGGCATTCGTTTTTATCTTTCAATATTTTTCTGCACTTAAATTTTATACGTTGCATATGCGTACGAGCAGGGGATGGAGAATTTATAACGGTTGATTAAAATTGCATACTTATTGTACAATATGCTCAAAGATGTCTCAAAGGTATTTATTAATTCTGTTTTTATATTGAAGCAGAAGAATTAAAAGTTTTCTACAAAAAGCTCTAAAAAAGCTATCAAAAAAATGTATTTCATATTTTCTTATGATATCGCTCAATATTGCCCTGAAAATTTGTTATTATTTGTGTCGACCTTCTTTAGAAAAGGTATTTTCAATGAAAACCAGAAAAAAGAGTCCAAAAGCTCTCTTAAGCGTTGTACTGTAGAGCTTTTACGTCTTTAATGAGAGACCGAAGTCATTTTAATCCGAAATTAGGAAAGTGTTTACTCTTTCAAAAATTATTAGCTTTTTCGGAGATCTTAGCTACCAAACTGAGAACTACCACGGACAAAGACGGTTCTAAATGAGATGACTTCTGAGTGAACCTTGTTAGGGGGCACAACCATGAATGAACCATAAGATTTATTCGAAGCCCAATATGTAGCTTCTTCTTCTTCTTCTTGACTGGTAATTGTAGACATCGCTTACGCGGTTATAGCCGAGTCCACAACAGCGCGCCACGCATCTCTCCTTTTGACTGTTTGGCGCCAGTTGGAGATCCCAAGTGTAACCAGGTCGCTCTCCACCTGGTCCCTCCAACGGAGTGGAGGCCTTCCCCTTCCTCGGCCGCCACCAGTGGCATCGAACACTTTCAAAACTGGACTGTTTTCATCCATTCGTACAACATGACCTAGCCAGCGAAGCCGCTGTCTTTTTATTCGCTGAACTATGTCTATGTCGTTGAATAACACATACAGCTCATCATTCCATCGTCTGCGGTATTCGCCGTTGCCAATGTTTAAGCGACCGTAAATTTTCCGCAAAACCTTTCTCTCGAAAACTCCTAGTGCCGTCTCAATGCCGTCTCATTAGATGACATCGTCCACGCTTCTGCACCATAAAGTAGGACTGAAATTATGAGGAACATGTACTTTTTGTAGCTTATCTTTGAATTAATAGCCAAACACGACGTTTTTTAGATCCGAAGTCACTTTTGTAGGATCATGTATAACAATCAAAAATGTCATCTACATTATATATCATTCAAGGAACATTCCATAATAATTCTTTGGCAAGCTTATAGACATATAGATACTGACTTTAGAATATAGTGAGCCCCTTTTTTTGACAAAATAAAGTGAAATATTTTAAAAATTTGATTCATATACCAGTATAACCAGTAATTCCCAAACTCGGTCTATTACGCTTCGCGACCCCACCACGTCGCTAGTTAGAGTTAATATTCACGCATTTACGATAATATTTACGACAGATAATTTTCTCACCTTTTAGATATTTTTACTTGATAGTGAACCCTAAATATAGGCAACATGTTATACACTTAACAATCCCCCCACTCGAAAAGCACTATGCAGTTTTGCTGACTTCCTCTTCCATTCTCCATTTATTTAACTAATTTTTTTATTTCGATTTTGACAACTTCTCCACAACTTTTCCGTCAAAATGACACACAGCGATGCGCGCTTGTCATGAAGTTTTCAAGTTTTGTTTAGGAAATTGTTGATATTTTTTCAAAGTACCAGCAGCAAAATAACAGCATTCTAAAACAAAATTTACTTTTATTTGTCCGTATACGTTAAACTTCATTTTCGAATTAGATACAAAACACCGGCGAATGCGCAACCAGACAAAACTCATTCACCGAACTCCAACTCGAAACTCGAATGTTTGCAGTCAAGTGTAAAAGGCGCAGAAAAAAGTTTGTTTTTGCAGCAACTAAACTAAATAACAGCATTGGACTTGGGGAAGGCATATGTGTATTTGTGAAGAGTGCAACAGACAATTTTTGTGTATGTGTGTGTGTGTTCTGTTACGCCTCGACGCTGCAAATGACTGCTCAGTGTCATAGCTTTTTTCACAGCTTCATCTGGGACGTGTGTATTTTTTGGTGTCATATATCTGGTGAGTATATATATAGAAAATATATATGTCTACCCAACGCTTTATATCATTTGCAGTAACTCCATGTCTACGCTAACTTTATTTACATAGTACTTTGCATCTGTTATTTGTTTAGTAAAAATTACAAAAGCAAACATATACATACATACATGTGTACAAACAAACAAGCATATTTTTATTTTCGCCTGCCATAAAAAGAAGTTGGTACGGCGAGAGCAAAACTTTATTCTAAATTAAATGCATTTTTGCTACTAAAACCCAGTCGAATGTGTGCAGTGGAAGTGACAAATACAGCAGACAACAGGAATGGTACATGGCGTATACGCAACAGTTAAGGCTGAGCACAGAGTGGAATGAAGAACAAGTTATGCTGTGATTGTTGAAAGCGAAGAGAGAGAGAAAAGCAAATTCCATGTGAGGATCTACAATAGTTTACATATTAATCTATCTATCTTTTTAATTTTCGTCTGAGCTTTAATCACTAATTGTACTTCGCTTCACGTGACGTGCGACTCTGTTGTTGTTGGCTGCCTGATATGAGCAGTTTTCCTAGAGTGCTTAGAGAAATGTACTCATACTCTAAATGCTTTTTACATTCAAATGTAAGGGGTAATATTGGACTCAAAACTCAAATTCAAAGAGCACTTAGCGTACACTTCTAGAAAAGCAAATAAGGTGCATAACGCTTTATCCAGAATGATGGCAAATAAAGGTTGTTTGCGTTCCAGCCGAAGATTTATAATTGCAAAAGCAATGAGCTCTGTAATCCTGTATGCGGCTCCAATATCGATCCAGGCGCTAGACATAAAAGCGTATGCCAAGTCGATAAACGCAGTGCACAGACTCTCAGCAATAAGAGTAACAAGTGCCTTCCGAACGATATCCAGCGAAGCAGCTGAAGTACTAGCTAGTAAGCCGCCCATAGACATCCAGGGAAAAGAATTCGCGCGAATGCATGAATCACCAGCGCCCCACTCATATACAAGAAAGCTCGAGGAGAGAAGCAGAAGCATTACAATATGGCAGCAACGGAGGGAAACCTCAACCAAAGGACGGTGGACCCACAGACTAATACCCGACATCCATTCGTGGATAAATAGACTGCATGGGGACCTTGATTTCCACCTGACCCAAATATTAAGTGGTCACGGGTGCTTCAGAAGCTACCTGTACAAATTCCGTCATGACACTAGTCCGTACTGTCCGATGTGCATGTATTTTTTCATTGCCCTCGTTTTTTAAGTATACGGGATAAGCTGAGAATTGCCTTAGGAGGTAGTTTACGGGTGGAAAATTTGACTGCACTTATGTGTCAGTCCTTTAATTATGACAGAACTGAGACATTTACAGCAGGGTAGGCGTCAGTCCGTCCGTTTCTTAGAGGATACTTAAAATGTCTAGGCACTCCCACGAAGTAATACTTAATCCGGTGGTTCCGTGGGAGAGTCCAGGGTTGGGAGTAGGTTAGGTTTAGCGGATTAAAGTTCCGAACTTCGGCTTTCGATGCTTCCTCCTACTATAAAAAAAAAACATTCAAATGCTTAAAATTTTTTGCAGATACTTTTTGCTAAAGCTTTCAACTTTTTAAACCAATTCTTAAAGTTAAAGAACGGAGTAGCCATCTAAGCAAATAACTTTAAGAATTTATTGAAATTTTCTCTGTTAAATTTTAGTTTAAATATCAATTTTTAGCATTTTTAATATGTTACTTACTAATATTTGGCAACCGCTAATAGGTCCACAGATTATAGAGACACTTGAACACTCCTCAACTTAACTTTTATTTAAGAGAACTTACTATTGACTTTGTAAGATGAATAAAAATAAATGAAATAGATCTATGACTTATAAAAGTTATAAAAAGTACTAGAAAAATTCAAAATATAATTATTAAGATATTTTAACTGTAATACCAAGTTCATATATTGTGATTTGCAGTTAATTATTATATAATTATTTAATACATACCGCTCAGGTCAATATTCAATTACTTTAAATCATTGAAGTTATCTCTAGTCCCCATATAACTATGTAAACTCTCTTTAGAGTTGCCTCACTTTCATCTTTTTACACCATTTTCAACCAATGCAGCTACATTCAAATTTACAATTGATTTGTAGAACAGACTGATCGACATCATTTCATCTCTCCATTTGTATTTATCATATAATGACCACAGCGCCATCTTATATATATTAGTTACATTAATAAACGATCGCACTATGATCTTTTTCACCACACTAATTTATTTCACCACTGCGCGATCCAAAAATAACTTCATGGTATGATGTTATACACCACAGCCTTCATCACAAACTCGTTATGGTGAGTAGAATATAATATGTTAGTAGAAAAGATCTTAAACAAAGTGGAATATAATATGAACATAGCAACGATCTTAAACAAAAGCTATAGCGATCACGACCATAAAATTCTCGCTTATAAATTATGACCTTTTGCTAGCTTTAAATAAAATACTTTTTGCCAAGTATAATGCTAAAGAACAGAGAATATATAAAAAAATTAAAAAATTATAGGGATAGTCGTACAGAATACGCTAAACTCCCCGACGGGGAATTGAACCCCGGTCTCCCGCGTGACAGGCGGGGATACTGACCACTATACTATCGAGGACTGCGAAGATGAGCTGTCAAAATATTCATATGAGCGTTAAGTATTGAATGTATAATTTAAAGCGGTTCTAAGTTAAGATAAAAAATGAGAATTTATACGTCTAACCTGTATGTTATATCAACAATTTTCAAATAAAAAATTTATTACTTTCTCAAATTAATATATTTCATAAAATTCCTTGTAAATGAAAATTGTCCAACAATTGCATTATAAAAATAATCATTATCAATGTAATGATCAACTTAGAAAACCAAATATTCAGCACACTTACTTAATGAAAGCGTCAGCTGACTTTTAACAGTTGTCACATCATTACACCGAGAACGCATTAAAATTGTGCCATTAATTACGAAAGTCAATTAAAAATTAATGAAACAGCTGACAGGCAGGAAAATAACTGAAAAATGCGTGGACATAATATCCTTTAGATATACATACACGCACAGTCAAGCCACTGAGCGGCCAAGGATATGCAGTAAATGAGCCGAAAAATCAGACAGCAAACGTGCAGTACTGCCAACAACTGTTATGAAATACAAAAACAACAGCAACAACTATACAATAGCTCAATGAAGCAGACAATTGACAAATATTTTCATTTCATTTTCCGAATTTTATGACAAAAAAAAAATACATTATTAATAAAGCGGCGAGTAAAATGCAGGCAACTATATGGGTGTATATGTGCATATGTATATCTAAGTGTGAGTGTGTGTGCTGGAGTGCACTGCTAGTTCTGCGAATGCATAGTTGCAAAGTTCGCTGTGCCATGACAGCCAAAAAGTCATTGTAAAATTAATGACAAACCCTTGAAAATGCCAACAAATGATCTATATGGCATACACAGATAACTGATTGGGTGTAGAAAGCGAGGGTGGCAGAGCAACGAAAACTGCAGTAAAAAACACAAATTTAAATTACGACGCTTAATCAGCCAACAACCGAAGGCATAGATAAGCGTGTAAAAAAGGGATACAGGCAAGAATACATATAAAAGTCTGTAAGTATGCATGTATGTGTTTTCCTGCCTGTGTGCGTTCGCTTGCGTGCCGTCACGTGAGCAGTTAAAAGCTGATTTGACAACAGTCAACAAGGCTGGCCGTTAGCGCAACGAAAATCAGGCTGAAGTAATGCATACAGTAACCCCCTCAGCACCAACACCTTACACACTCTCCACACCACACCCCTGCCTTACGCAAGTCAAATGAACTGCAGCGCTGCAAACACGCCTAAAAGTTTACTACAAAGTATTTGTTTTTGCTACCACCACTTGCAGTTCATGTTGTTGTTGTTGTTTCTGTTTTTTTGTTGTAACTGCATTTCGTTGCGCAGTTGTCAGCTGCAATAAAATAAACAACTGCAGCAAACAACTAACTTTTCATTGCTGCTGACAGTGCAATAAATATTGGCCGACCAACTAGCTGCCGCCCGCACGCTTGTTGTTGCAGTTATTGTTGTTTTTTGCTTGTGTTAACTGGTGCAACAACACCACCTTGCATGCAAGCAACCAGAGTCATAGTCATCCATCCATCCAATACGGAGTCAGCCATTCATTTGCTCGTCGCCAAAGTTTTGTCCACTCACATAAAGAAAATATATGAACTCAGTGAAAAGTCAGTAAAGTTCCTCGGCACTACCCCTCTGCACGCGAAACAACTTCACTTATATGTGTCTATGTGTGTGTGCGTGTTGGTTTCTTTGATTGTAAACATAATTTAGTTGACTTTGTCACGCAAAAGAAATTCCAAATAACTCACCGAATAAAGCAGCAGCTGAGTGGCTTTTGTTGCAAGATAAATATATTTGTTAGTCCACTGGTGTGTTAGTGTGAGTTTGCTGGCATTTCTTAGAAACAATGCAGTTGTGTGTGCTTAATGTGCACCGTGTAGGTGTGCTCGGTGTGTGCCGGTGGAAGTGTTCGCTGGCTACTGTGTAAGTTGTATAAATAATGCAATATATTTATTTCTCGAAGATCATAACTTGTGCAAACTCATATAGGTAAATACTAGTAATAGTGTGCTGTAAATATTCACGCCCCTTGTCATGCCATCGATTATTTATTTAATAATTATTAAGAAAGTTTTAAAAGTTTAAGCTGTGGCAGCATGTTCACTGCAAGGCAAATGTGACAAAACTATAAAGTCACATTTGCCTTTTGGTTTGAAGAAAATAAAAAAAAAACTTTCGAAAAATGACAGTTTGAAACTACAGTTGCAGACGCGGAATTCCGGTGATGCCGTCGAACTCAAAAAGAGATGACTTATGAAGTCGAAGAAAGATAAAGATAAGAATAAAATAAAGGCAACTGAGTACGGTTTTCTTTATACAGTTCGTATCAAAAAAATGGATTTGATTGCAAAAATATATTCAAGAATCCATTTATTTCGCCTTCACAACATCTCAAATGCAGAAAAAAATAAACTGAAATCTGCATCTCACTTCAAAAGAACTTCCGAGGTATTAGAAGGTTTTGCTAATATTTATCGCTACTAGGCAGAAGATGGTAGCGCTTCGAAACACATTTCCGAGACAAAAAACTCCTTATTCAGTCTAACAACTGTTTCAGTCTTGAAAAACTGTTTAATTAGATCACATGAATGAAAGCAGCTCAATATAGACTCTAAGAAATATGTCTAGAATAAGAAAGGGTACTCTTCACATATTGGTTGGCAAATATCTCCCTTCCGCTTTTTTGCTCTTTATTCAATGCTTTATAAAAAGAGTTACAGTGATCGGATTTAGTTCAAATATGCTCCGTTTCGTTCGATAATCTGTTTCCATCTAGACGGCAACTTCATCATACCCCCTTCATAGAAGCCCCTCCTTATTTGCGAAGAACTCGGACAGCCACTTTTCACAAGGCTCTTTTGAGTTCAACTTTACACCACCAAGGGCGTTCGCCATGGCCAGGGACAGCTGGTAATCACTTGGCGCTATGTCCGGGATATATGGTGGATACGATAAAACCTCCCATTTGAGCTCCCGTATCTTCTGACGAGTCATCAACGAAGTGTGTGGTCTGGCGATGTCCTGGTGGAACACTACACCCTTCCTTTTGGCCAATTCTGGACACTTCTGGTCGATCGCCTGCTTCAAGCTGTCCAGTTGTTCGCAGTAGATGGTAGAATTAAGCGTTTGGTCATATGGGATCAGCTCATAGTGGATTATTCCCTTCCAATCCCACCAAACACACAACAAAACCTTCCTGGCCGTCAATCCCGGCTTGGCCACTGTTTGGGACGATTCACCGACCTTCGACTACGACCGTTTTCGCTTGATATTGTCGTATGTGATTCATTTTTCGTCGCCAGTTACCATCCGCTTCGAAAATGGGTCGAGTTCGTACCGTTTCAGCAGGATATCGCAGGCTGCGTCCCAAACATCAAGCTTGTTTATGTATCCAGCCTTCTGCAGATGATTTAAAATAGTTTGGTGACTAACTCCCATCTCCTGGGCGATGTCACGAGATGCCACATGCCGGTCTAACTCGATGTTTCCGCCGGCTGGCTTATCCATGGTGTCGTTTTG
The DNA here is from genome assembly GCA_031772095.1 of Zeugodacus tau. Classification (NCBI taxonomy): domain Eukaryota; kingdom Metazoa; phylum Arthropoda; class Insecta; order Diptera; family Tephritidae; genus Zeugodacus; species Zeugodacus tau. Next base: position 72,383,885 of record CM062652.1, on the reverse strand, counting down.
TAGGTTATGTCAAGGCCTTTTAAAGATGTATTGTCAGATACGAGCTCTGTAGCGTTTTATACATAGCCGCGAAATTCAAAAGAGATTTTTGCCAACCTTAGATTTGACTTTGATTGCTCGCGTTATTCTTGAAATTTCGGAAAAAATAACACCGATGGACATAATAATATAGACACAGTTCCCACTTGGTTTAGATTACATCGATAAGTTTTGGAAGCAACGTAGTGGAAAACGATCTGACCTACTGTTGGATAGTTCTGTCCTTATTCAAATAGAAAGGCTGAATAGTTCTAATAATTCTGAAGCATAACGCTCACCGTCTCGAACTCTTTTTCATCCTGTACATTTCCCGAATTTCCCTTTTTCCCCTAATAATACTAATTTAGACTGTTTTTAACGGACATGAACTTGAAGACTTAATTCGAGTTTATAAAGAGTTAATTTCTTTGTTTAAAGAAGTATAAGATATCAAACAGTTACATATGTCTGTATCAACCCGACCGAAGCTCTAGTGAAGTAAAACAGTTCGGAACTCGCAGATATTTTCCACACTGATTCTACGGTATTCATTCTTTTAAACTAGACGCCAAAGAAGAGTGTTCATGGTCTGAAGTCTGTTCAGCCTTTGTAATCTCCCAGGGTCTTAAAAATTGATTATTTATAGTTATTAAGTAATAAAAAGAACTTATCGAACCAGTACTAAGGATTATTATGCTCTTTACTAACTCTACTCATGCACAAAGGACTCAAATTTTAAGAAATAAAATGCAAAATTTTACAAAAAACTCTACAAATACATGCCTAAAATGCGTCACTTCTTAAGAGCAAAGTCTCGAAAGCACTCGAAAAGGCATAAGTTAAATTATTTATTAAATAATGCTTATCCCTTTCCTCTGAACCACCCGCTCTATCTACAACTACACGCTAGTAAATAAAAGCATTCACCCATTTTGACAGCAAAAGTTTTCATTGCCAAAACCGTTGATGATCGTTTTCCCGACAGGAAATAAAATAAAACCTCAAATGAATGGTGAATGCGCACCCAAACAAGGATACAAGAATTGATACAGCGCGAATAAAATTGGAAATTGAAATGAAAATGAAAACGACAATGCCGAAATGAAAATTCGAATGCGCTGAGCAAATCTGTCGAACGCACCACGAGATATAGACAGGCAGGCAGGCGGACAGACGGCGTACAAGAAAAAGGACTAAAAGCCGCTGCGTGGAGCTGTGGAGCCGGGCGCATGGCGCATGGTTTGGGGGTACGAAAAATTTGCATGGTTCGTTTAGCAAAGTGGATGTTAAGTGTAATGCGATTTTTATGTAAATTTCACAGTGGAAAATGTATTGTGCACACAAGCGAAGAGGCGGGCGAACACGCAGAGTGGCAGACAAACAGACAGCCGTATCGACAGCTGAGCAGATGAATGATGCAGAGTGGTTGGCACTGCGGACGGACATGCAGACAGACAGACAGCCAGTGACTAGTTTGGCAGCTGCATCGGTGCTATGGCAACAATCCAATATAATGGCGACTCATTTCACGAACATTGACAATATATATAGTATGAGTGTATCGTTGAGCATTCTACATACACTTTTTAGGCGATTTTTGCCACCAAACCGTTGAGGAATGAGTTTGGCTTGCCAAAAAATCGCACGACGTTAGTAAAATATTTGAACAAATTCATGGCGCACAGCTAGCTCATCATTGCTATTATCAGCAGTGGCAGTGGCAGTGGCAGCTGTAGCTTTAACATCATAATCACCTTCCGACGACTGGTCGGCGCTGTTCACCCCTTTCACATGCTCCCCTAACAAGTTGGCTGCCGTCTGGTCTGCTACTGGCTGGCCGCCACGCCACGCCGTGTCTGTCTGACCCATTGTCTGCCCTTGGCAGTATTGAAAATCTGAATTAAGCTGCAACACCAAAAGCCGTCACATTCCACGGGTGCACCCTCTCTACGGCGTCAGACTTGAAAGCTTGCTGCTGTTTGGCCTTTTTTCGCTTGGCCAATATTTCATGAGTGCATGGGCGTATTTTAACTTTGATTGCCCGTGTGGCCGGCCGGCCCGGCACTCAATTTCTCCCCTTCCCCAACAAGCTACCGTTGCCATGTACAAATATGAATATTTGCACAAAATTCACTTAAAATTCGAGTGCCAACGATTGACTAAACCGCGTATTTCACCGCCTTTCCGACAATTGTGTGTGTGTTTGTTTTTGTTATCTATCATTTGTTATTGTTTTTGACGTTGTTTTTTTTTCAAATGCTGCTCGTTGACTGTTCGCCAAACCCAACCAATTCAGCGCTATTCGCTTTTGTTGATTGCCGTCTCTCACTCTCTCCGCCCACTCGCCACTCAATTTTGCAAGTGTTGACCACTCAAGTGTTGGAAATGCAATGAAATGTAATGAAAATCAAATTGAAAATGCTCATATTTGTATTTTGTAATTAACGAAATGAAGTGCTTCGCTGCTATGTACTTAACGTGAGTGTATTTGGCGTTATTTGATCATTTTATTGAACCAAAATATTGCATACCTAGAAATGTGTGGGAAAAGCAAGGTCATATTTAAAAATAGATTTTTTTAATTTAAATGTGGGAAGCACGTTGAGTCAGGCTATCAATATTTCTCACGACAATATTCCTAACGAATTTGATGGTAGACTATATTTAGTGCTCCACGAAATGCGGCGTACCCATAAACAAGTCCGACTTCCTTAATAAGATTACAGCCTTTTCACACAGCCAAATTAATTGATCAATTAAAATTTTGAATGAGAAACAAGTTTTTGCCCTTTCAACACCGGCTACTCGATAACCGATCAGCTGTAATACATCTTTTTTTTGCTTTTCATAAGAAGTTGTTAAGTTTCATTAGCTGATTGCTATTTTAGCAGCGACAACTAACGTCGTATAGCGTGAACAACAAATCGCAGACATACTAGTATATATAATCACAAATACGTTCTTTGTCGCAGAGTTGCACTTGATTTTCAAGTCGATCAAAATTTAATCAAAAATTAATGTAGATTTTTATTTTGTATGGTAAATCGATCTTAATCAGCGTTTTAATCGAGCAGAGGACGGTTAATTGATCAATTAGCTCCTGTGTGAAAAAGCTATTAGCCAGGTTATCAACCATTCAGTACGATATCACAAGAAGCTTGACTTTACCGAGTTAATTTCTACCGTAAATAATGAAGACATGCAGAGGATTTTTGAATCCAAATAATCTGCATCTGATTTAAATAACAAAATAATTATGATAATTTAAAAAAAAAGTGGATCCGTACTCGTTACTCCCCGACGGGGAATTGAACCCCGGTCTCCCGCGTGACAGGCGGGGATACTGACCACTATACTATCGAGGATGTTGAAATCTGTTCGTCAAAAGAACAATATAACTCTAGCAACAATATTTTTAATTTCAATCAACAGTAAATAAACAACAACACAATGCATGTGAAGGTAAATATTTAAATTATTAATATTCATAAATATTATATTATCTATGTAGCGATCACTTGTGCGGAACAAAGTGATGAATAATTTTTTTTAAGATCTCATCAAGCGGTTAAGTGAATTCTTTTTTTTATCTTTTTTATCTCACGGATCTCTAAACAGTTTCATCTTCAATTTGCAAAATAGAAACGAAAAAAAAAAAATCCAACAGATTGTCAAAAACAACGCACACCATTAAATAATTTATGTATATTAGTACAGCAAATAATAACAAAAAGAAAAGCAAGAACTAGCCACTACAACAAAAAGCAGTGTTTGACAACAGCTGCGCACATTTAAGCGGAAATACAATGAAATCAAATAAATTATTTATAGCTAATCGAGCTCTGAAGGTCGTGACAATTACGCGGTAGAGTTGGTGATGTGCAAAAGTTTGCGGTACTTAGGGCGTTTCAGGATTAGTAAAATTTCGGGATTCGTTAAATACATACATACTAATTAAATATGATTTCAGAATTATGCAGATCAAAATAGATATCTGTATTTAACTCGGGATAGATTTGATTTCGGGATTAAAAATATTTTATTATAAAAAAATTTAATCTTTAAGAATTAGCAATTATTATGTTTTCAGCATGCGTCTGACTTCGGGATTCATACTTTCGGGATTAGATATAATTTCTTAATTAATTTTTTAATTAACCATATTATTTTTTATTAAAAAATGTAAACAAATAAAATTCTCAAAAATAAGTAATATATGTATATATTTTTTTGAAGATTTTCGGGTTCATTTTACACTATTTTATATTTTCGGGATTAATGTGAATTATATAAATAGCAATATTTTCAAAATATCAACATTTACATTTTCAAAGTATCAATAATTTTCCATCGAAAAGGAATATTATGTAATATTAATGAAAAATAAGTTTATAATCGGGATCGAGATTGATCGTCACCAAACATACGCAGCACTAACAATTATAAGAGTCAGATACATACATAACTCTCGCGTTATTAACCACAGCGTATTGAGGTTAAGTGCATAGCTTATAAAGTGAACATGTGCAAAAAGACAACAAATAAACAAAAAAGCAACAACAACAAAATGAAAAATAACAAATTTTGGCTTATGAACGTATTGATCATGCCACGGCAATATTTTGACAATAACACAATAGAAATGCAGACTTTTCACAAAACTAACCCTTGTTCCACTGAAATATCTACCACACGTCGCAAACCACATTGAGGTTAAGGGTTAAAAAATAAAGCTAAGCAAATAAACTGTTAAAAAAATAGAACACAAGCATTAAATTAGCAGACGCGCGGGGAAGTGAATTGCACAGAATACCGCAGGTTAGCGCTAATTTATTTCCATTTGTAAGCGTGGCGAGCTGCTACGTAATCGCGACGCTGTCTCTTCGCTGTTTGCCACCGACACCGGTTTGGTTTGTTTACTATTTTCTTATACGCAACGCCGTTAACTAATAACTGGAGAGCATCATTTCGCATTTTTTCCGTTTTTTTGTAGTTTTGGGACCTGCCGTTGACGCGGAGGCAAAAAAAAAATAACAACAACAAAATGAAGCGCAAACGCATGCGACTGCAACACTGAAATTTATGTGTCTGGCTGTGGACCGTTTTGTTGCACCGAGCGTAGCCTTCACGTCCACCCCCACCCGTACAGTCAAGCAGCTAACCATGCAAACCACCAACCCCTTGGGCGTATTTTAATATTATAAACACCAAGGATGCGCAAGAATAAAAGGATAAACCGAAAAAAAAAATAAAAAATGCACGAAAACAAATATAAACGAAGGATTTACCAAACGTACGCAATATGAATAAATATGTTTGCAAGCGAGTGTGTGAAAAAAGAAAGCAAACAAATGATAGTAAGTGGCAGCGTAACACTTGCCACCCAAACGATGATATTTTTTGGTTTTCTGTTTTTTGCTCATTTGCTAATACACCGGTCTTGCGTACATTTTATCTGTCTGGCATCCCGTTGGGAGTGCTGGCAAAATGGCATACCATAAAGCGTTAAATGCACCCACTAATGAGAATTAATGGCGATTAGAGACCGGCAAATGAGCAGGCGGGCAGGCGTGTGGACGATTGGTTGATAAATGCTCGAAAAGGAGCTGGATATGATGCGATTATATCAAGACGTGTGGCAAGAAGTTTTGGTTGATAGTGTTATTGTTGTTGTACTTATTTAAATAACAGTTTAATATAGTTTTGCTTACCTTTGTTGAGCTGATTAATTAAGCAAGTTGAATGAAGTTCTCGTTAACTGCATAAAGTGTTCTAGAACTACTGTGGATCCTGTGACGAAATTGTTTCAGCAGAGAGCCAAATACATTTTAGAAAGATCTATAGATTAATCTTCCATTTTTTCAAAATTCTATGTAATCAAATAGCATGGAATTACTTCTGAAGTTTCCGATTTTTTCATAGAATAGACCGGATGTTTCAATGTTCCTGAAAAAAATATTATAAGTTAATAAAAAATTTGATCTTTTAGAGAGGTAATGGATAACAGAAATTATTTTAGTTACTTTTTTAGATATTCATAATATCTTATCGTTCCTTAGAATAATCCTATAAGTTTCATATATATGATATATGTATATCAATAAAACATGCCGCACTACAGCTATCGAACTTGATATTTTCTGTATCTCTATTCTAAGTAAGTAAAATCTGAATTATAATGTCAATCTTATATTGTAGAACACTAAACCAAGCTCTTTAATCACTTTAGCTTTCTACATTTCAGTTAGCCATCAATTTCATAAGCTAAGTAATGGCTGATAGTCCAAGGGACGGAAATGTTTTGAAGTTGCAAATAGAATAAAGAACTGGCATAAAATTATGAGACTGGTACAATGAGAAATAGCAAGCGATTATATCACATTAATGAGGTATCCACTTACACTTTTGCATCAAATTCAACTGAAGACTTTTCTTTTCTTGTTGCTTTGAGATATATATTTTCCAAGACAACATAACTCAAGCCCAATGAGTAGAGGGCTAATGTAAAGTATGCTCTATATAATAACCACTACTTAAAAGCCATGCAGTGCACCAGTAGCTGCGTGAGACACGCGTCAAAGCAAATGAATCTTGAAAATTCATTTAATATTCATTGAATATGCTATAACTCCTCAGTATTTTTTCATCCCCAAATTAAACTAGATTTCGGCTAGCACTATGTGATATATGAATGAGCTAACGGTATAAACAATATTTATGCACCCCACAAAGTAGGCTATAAATAATAATGCTGGTAATTGCATGTACTTGTAAGTAATTTGACGTGTGCATAACTAAAACTGTGTCCATTGGGAATCAATAAAATGCAATCAACGAAAAAGCACCGCATGCAATTCCGTATGTATGTATGTATTTGTGTGATATTTCAAATGGAATTGCTAGTTTGGCTTGATGCATATTAAACTAGCTCAACTAGAAAGCAATAAAATTTAAATATTTAAACTAAATATTTCATATATCTATATAAAGTAGTTTAAATAACATTAAGTATATCTTAAAAATAATATTTCTGCATTTCTATCATCCTGCTCTCCACTTAATAAACCACATCATGCACTCTCAAGTTTATTTCCAGCATTCAAGCATTTTAAAATATTATGACATTTATGCAAACATTAAATTTTTTAACACAAAAATATGCTTCCTCTTTTAATATTTATGTCCTGCCGCCACATATACAAACACACAAAAGTGCTTGCATGCGGCAATCTGCCACATTCTAGGTGGCATGTTGCATGCTACAGCAGACGAGTCTATCCATTGCGACAGTGATGACGGTACAAATGCGTTTACACACAACTTAAATGTGTGTTTGTGTGTGTTTCATAAAATATACCTTTACATGCTTTTCAAGTATATTCCGACACTGAAACCGGCAAACTTGACAGTGAAAATGGCAAATGTGGCGGCAACATTTGCCACATAGCAATGCGTATATGTCTCATTTGTGTCTGCTTGTCTCGTTGGCGGACAAGTCAGTTGCCATGAGTGAAGCGGCAGAATTATGATATAAAAATAAATGGAAATGTTCAAGCTTTCATTGAAATTGAATAGTTTTAAAGTTTAAGTGGAGAATTTTGAGCGGAAACATAATTTAAAGTTTTATGTTGTAGTTTTATGTTGTAGACTTTTATATTAAATTATCATGGTAAACATTGACTGTTGTAAACACGAGTTTAACAAAAAAACGTTTTTTCTATACATTATGTACTTCGTTAGGTATTAACATCATAAACACATTAAACTCGTTCTTGTCTATCCATTACTTCTACTAAAAATAAGAAGATGCATCAAATTTAGATATAAATTTTCACTATTATAAACACGAGTTTATGGGCTGTTCTATACATGAGTTTAACGAAAAAGCTCATTACTTATTTAGACAAAGAAAAGCTATCAAAGTCAACGAAATCTTTAAAAATCATAAACACGAGTTTATAGACTAGTTTGGTAAACACGAATCTAACAAAAAAAATTTTTACTCCATTACTCTTTTGAGAAACATAGGAGATAAATATAAAATACCTATTTAAACTCCGAGCTTCATTATACACAATATCTTAAACTCGAGTTTATGATCGGACTTCAATTTTTGAACTCCATTACTTTTGACATCAGTGACCCATCTGATGCACCCAGGAAGAAACAGAAACCACCTCGGAACCCGACAAAAATTAATTACTTATCTATACTACTACTATATACTTTCTAGAAATAGTTCCCAGATGAGGGTATCAAAAATACTCAGTGATGGGGAATTTTAATATGAAACAGTAAATCGTCTTGCAAGTCATTCTCTTCGCATCGCAAACGCGTTCCAGAGACTTCCAGAACCTCTCAAGTATGCACTTGAGAGTCGAGTACGGAGCGTGTGCAGCGGCTTGAGAAACAAAATATTAGAAATATACAAGCTCGCACTAGCGCGTCGAACTCTGAGCGTTCCCAACGCCTTCGTAATCAGAGAGAATGATAAATGATACCAAAGACTAGAGGTCGTAATCTAGTTTCAGCTCATTGAAAATAAAATATTTAAATATCATATTCGAATCTTCAATAACTTTTGAAATGTTTATTTAAACCCTTGCGAAACCGGAGCGGTCTGCTAGTATAATATAAAATAAAGTCGAATTCTTAACCTAGCTCTAAAGAAAAGAACTGTAGCAAGTCGAGTTTATAAAGGCCAATGCTCATACACTAAACTAAGCTTTTGAAGTATTTCCAAGTTCTGAAAACAAAAATGTAACCATTAGAAACTACAAATCTGATAGCCTTAGAACAGCTCTTTATTCCAGAGATCAAATCCGAACTTACATAGGAAATCTGTAGTTTGCCAGAGGTTTTTATTTAATTAATCACCCAAAAGACTCACCATACAAGCTTACACGAAACCTTTGCCATTTTGGCATGCGCTTAGACACAGCTCATTTACTTCCTAATACATAGCCTTGCACTTGTCATCTAATGCAATAAATTATAATTTCATATAAGAACCCATCTCTCCCCTCTACGTACGAGTATATGAAATGCTAAGCTCATAACTAGCATTATTTCTATGATTCTACATATGTAAGTCCGCCTGCAACTGAGGCAAATGAGTGCCTAACCTAATAAATATTTTATACAATTTATTTTTATAAATTAAATTATGACTTGTAATGCGTAGCACACAGGGCAGACAACGACCGAACAGACAACACACCAGCAATAACAACAACAACAACTGTAATATGCGGTTTTGTCGATAATCAGTTTGCTGCCGACAGCAAAGCACTAGCAACGAGTGCACAACCCTCGCCGGAGCAGTAAACCGGCTTTGTAGTTGTAAATACTCTTATCTGCCACTTGTAGACGCAAACAATTGTGCGGTCTGGCAAATAGTATGGTAGTTGCATCTTCGCACAGTGTCTACTGTGGTGTGGTGGGGTGGTTGGTTGAAGCGCACACAGCACCCCACAACGAGTTCAATTTTCAAATTGCTGCGGCTGCTCGTTGCTGTAATGCGTGTAAATGCGTTACGGCTGCATGGATTTGATGTTTTTTTTGTATGTTGCACGCAGCACCCTCACTCACTTATTCCAGACGCATACGCAGGCTGTGCACTTGAACTGCGCATAGCAGGGTTGTTGCGCCTTCAAGTATGCACTGGTGTATTGTTAGTTTTGATATATGGCACAAACTGTGCTACAACTGCCGCCGCCGCCGCCAAATGCACTTGCCACACACATGCGGAAACAAGTACGTGTACCAATTTTTGCAATATTGCAAATTGCAAAATATGCCGTTACTTGTGCTGTGCTGTAAAAGTGTAAAATGTGTTGTTGCATGTCAGAAAAAAAAACAAGAAAAATGGAAAACCAAAATAAAAACGCGCACAGATGTTGTAAATGACCGTGAAAGTGCACTCACATATATGGATGTGTGGTATGTTTAGCTTTTGACTGTTTTTATTGACACTCAACGACCCTGCCAAAGCGTGGTAGCGCAGCTAATGCTCATACTTTAATCTTCAGCGTTATTAAATATTAGATTATGCCTCATATGCGTTGCCTATTACTGACATGCGTGCAAAAATGCTGTTCGCTGGTGTGGTGAATGCAGTCGGAAATGTCAAGCTCCGTATTACTTCCGCAAAATTTATGCGTTTATAATGAAACTAATCAAATTGGCAATAACTGTAATGAAGAGAAATTTAAAATTTATTTCAACTAGATATTGAAAGGATCATAAACTTTTAATTTTCAAAGTTCCACCTCGTGCCATCAGTAATATATTATTTACGCGATAATAGGCGTCTTTTGGAATATTATAATATATATTCAAGACCATAAAGCGCCTAAAAGTAACTAGTGCACTTGTCTACATTTAAATATTGCCTACATTTTGGCTAAAATTCCACTTGAAAATTTAATTATGTCCAAAATAATAAATTTCTACTCTCTGGCGCCTAAGAGTGACTTGCTATTTTTTTGTGATGTTTCTACCATTTTTAAATAGATTTGTAATAACTATTGACTACATGAAAGTAAATTAAGCAGAAAATAAGATGTTTTCAATGCCTGTGGAGCGCCTAAAAGTGCACTAATTAATTCACATGACATATGGACAAAGTACTAAACATATTTTAACTAACTATTGCCTACATTTAAGCTAAAATTCCACTCGAAATTAAACGAAGCCGAAAATCATATAGTTTAAATCATATATTCTGTCAAAAAAGTACCCTCATTTAAAATAGATAAAAATATTGAACAAAGAGTTTGTGTGAAATTTTGTGTTTCTAACGAAATTTCTTGTGCCAAAACGTTGGAAATGTTGAAAAAAACATTTGGTGATTCAACCATGTCGTAACTCAAGTTTACGATTGGTATAAATCGTTCAAAGAGGGGCATATCAAAATCGCAACGCACACATAAGGTTGACTTGTTACTCAAGACGCCGTAAATACGTTTTGAAATAATCTCAGCGGAAAAATTTAAAATGAGAATTTCCGGGATTCGAATGTCGACAGAGTTTTTTAAACGTTTTTTTAATAACTATTGCCTACATTTAGGCTAAAATTCTATTACAAAATCAAATTGAGCCGAAAATAAATTAATTAAAATGAAATTAAGTTTCTCTAATAATAAGTATGTCAAAATATGATTTTCCTTGAAAACAAGCTTTCGGGGACTTGAAGTGTCGTTAAAACTGTTAATATTCACACATGGCGTAATGCAGATACCTTAAATTGTAATATGTATTAAACCCGCCACCCTAAAGATCATAATTGAAATAAACCGCAGACATTAAGTTTTGAATAGGCGCTACATAACATGGCGTGTGCCACATGTTCATTGAATTTACCATAAGGAAGTGTATACAAACTACAACTATACAGTTAAACAGAGACAGCGCGCATTACCAAAGCAATATACTCGCCTTACCCAACCATTAAAGCATAATAATCTTTATACTAAAAATTTACGACGCCTGTCTAACCTTCCGCTTCACTAAGAAACTTGCGCAACTTCCTTCCGTTCGCAAACATAAAGCGCTTAACGAGTGCAAGCGCCTGTTGCCGCAATGCAAAACAAAAAAAAACGGCAACGAAATAATAAAAATAAAAATTAAATGCTCTACAATGTTGATACGAGGGTCGATAGTGGAAATTTTATTGCAAAAACATTTGCAAGAAATACTACTTCAGCTGAGTTAGAGCTTGACTGAAAAGGGTTGAATGGCATGCGCTGCTCACACTTTGGCACTTGTTGGCCAACAAATCGCGCAGTAACAACTTTATGGTAAACTTGACTAAAACGAAATTCATTGTACTAAATAAAGCGGTCGCCAATAAAAACAAAGGTTACGCAGTGTGGCCAGTACAAGCTTATTATGAGTTTTATGCTTGCATATATTTAGTTTTTATAACCACTACTTTACTATTTGGCTTATATTATATTTGTAAATGTAGAGGCGCATAAAAACTTTAATATATTTTATGCAAACATTAAAGCTTACAATTTCGCACATTTCGTAGCACATTAAGTTATACCAACCCATTACGTTGCCTACAATTCGGCTGCAACTGTAAAAACTGACCATAAACGGACATTTTAACGAGGAGTTAAGCGATTTGTAGGGAAATATGAAAGCGCATAGTTAAGCTGGCAATAAAGCGCGCACGTCATGTTATGTTGATTCATACATTTTAATCATGTTTTAATGTGATATTAAAGTGCGAAAACACAAAGTTGGTAGTAAATCATTGATATGATTAAAATGAAGAAATATATAGAACGGAAGTGAGGAATTTATTGCACCAGTGAACTAAATTATATTATAATTTGAATAAAAGGTAAGGTAAATGGGTTGCTGTTCTTCTTCTTCTTCTTGACTGGCGTAGACACCGCTTACGCGGTTATAGCCGAGTCCAAAACAGCGCGCCACGTATCCCTCCTGGGTTGCTGTTAGCTCACAAAAATAACAGGATTTTTTTCTACCGCCTAAAGGTATGCTACTGAAAATCTATATGCCATATATAAGGAGTATCTTTTCAAAAGGGGATTTCTATGTACATCCTTACATTTTTTTCTTAAAACAAGAAAACGTTCTAATGTAAATATTTATAGACTTACTGAACAGTTTTTGTGTTTTCACTCCTCATATGAAGTAGATAGTTTTTTGGTTTTGGTATGAGTATAATTGGAAAAGTGTAACCTACTTTCGGGCTAATATAATTTTAATTTTCTATTTGTAGTCAATCAATGAAATTAAATGAAATAAAATTAAAATTTCACTGTCATTTGTGCTCAATTAAAAATTAAGATCGAGACTTAAATATTTCAATATTTTTTTTATTTTGAAAAATTAAAAATTTAATTTTTTTCTATGTAAAACAGCTTTCATCTCTGAGAAACGTTAGCATATTCAATTAATTACCTCATTTTACAATATAATATAAAAATGTCGACTGTGAATGAAAGTAAAGTCAATAAATGTTGCCTACATTTAGGCGCATTGATAAAAAACATTTAAAACTACTACAAAATGCAAAATTTTAGATAGACTATTTATTTAAAAATGTTTGACGCTAACTGAAAAATATCAAGCAAAAGGCAATCTCATATTTGAATTAAATTTTTTTTAAATTTTTTTACCAAAAAAAAAAGAATTTAAAAATTTTCAAAATTCACTTAATTAGCAAAAATTTGTAAATTGTTCAAACATTTATCGTTTGAAATTATTTTTTTAACATGCATCCATTCATCACATACTCAAATACATATAAAATTCTCAACAAAAAATTAATTTGCATTTCGAACACCCATTATCGAATATGAACACCTCTGCGATTTTTCGAACTAAATTCAATGTTCTTTGAGTCTCCATATTTTTTTAAAGTCTATTGAACTATCAAAGGCAAGTAAATCTACACATATACGAGCTGTCTATGGCAATTGGCCTAAACACTCATTTGCTACGTTCCAAACCAAATAGCATTTCGACAACAACAGGCTGAGACCATTCTTTACGGGTACAACTACAATAATCCCCATTGCCTCCATCCAAAAACGCCACTGAAACCCCGAATATTTGCAACCAACTAAAAAAATAAAAAGGCAGTGCTGCATAAATGCCGGAAAACGACACCCAATCAATTTATGCCACAGCTTCAATTTTGCATGCAAGTTTTTGCTTAATTCGTCGCATTGCTCTCGCCGCTTTTCTTTTATTATTGCATAATACACACACTCATACATACGCACACACTGCATTTGCGGCACTTGTTTGCCAGCGGCCTTTTTATTTGCAGCGATTTCTGACTGCAGCAACATTTGGTTGCAAACACTTTTGTGGCACGGCATTTGTTTGTTTCTTTGCTGCTTTCTTTCTTTATTCCGTTCATTTGATGGCGCTCGCTCAGTTGGCAATGAAAATTGCTGCCGACTGCTCCATTGCGTCCGAATGTTTGCCCATTTGTGCTTGATTGTCTGTGTCTATCTGCGCTTGTGTGCCTACAAAGCCGTTTGCCTGTCTGTCTGTTTGTGCGCATAATTTGCCTGCCAGCTAAAGCGCTTCCTGAGCGTGGCTTTGTCTGTTCACTCTTTCTGTGCTGGTGTGTGTTTGCGACTTTGTTTGTCTGTCTGCCTTTGCCTGCATTTGAGTGAATTGGCCCTTTTTGGGCATTTCATTGTGAACACATTGTTTGTTCGTCGCCTGTCTCGTGCCGCCGAACTGCTGCTGCTGTTGCCGCTGCCTTCAATGAAGTGCACTCATTGCACTCACCGCTTATCTCTTTGCCAATTATTTCAGTTGAATGAATTTGCCAGATTTGCCATTTTATTTATTTTTCATTTCTTTTCCGGTGGTGCCTGAAAGCTTGCTGGAGATTTTGCAATTTTTGCATTCTGAAACTTATATCGCCAGTTTATTACTACGGTAAATATTTTGGTTGGATTGCAGAGACACCACAGCTGTATTGTGTGGACGACGATGTTGGATATTGAAACTTTCGCAAATTGATGTTGCTGAAAAGGAGCAGTTGATGACATTATTCGAAGAACTCCTATTAACTTTAGTATTTTCTATAAGGGATCCGAGAGGCTTCTTCAGCTTTGTATGAGAAGACCATTGAAAAAAATCACATCATGAACATTTCGAGACGCTGTTATTGAAACTTAAAGTATACACAAGTGCCGAAAATTGCTGGAGATCATACTCGAGATATTTTATGTTATGTTATGCTATGTTGTGTTATGTTATGTTATGCTATGTTATGTTATGTTATCTTATGTTATGTTATTTTATGTTATGTTTTTATGTTATGTTATGTAATATGTTATGTTAAGCTGTGTTATTTTGTGTTATGTTATGTTCTGCTATGTTATATTGTGTTATGTTATGCTATGTAATGTTATGTTAAGCTATTTTATGTTATGTTAAGCTGTGTTATTTTGTGTTATGTTATGTATGCCCCACATATGCCAAAATTATATTATATTTTTATTGGTATTTATTTTTGCTACATTTACATTCATAACTGCACTTACATATACTGATACATACGAGGGCTGCTATATATATTTCTGGCCTAGGCAACACTAAGTGTTGCCAGGTGAAATCTGACATTTCCATGGGAAAGTTTGACATTTTTTAGCATAACATCACTCAGAACGTTTTGTCGTTTAATCGTGAATTGTTTTATTTGCAGGGAATTAAAAAATTCATCTCGGTCAAAAAATGGAATTAACTCGTGAACATTTTCGTGCGATCATTTTTCACAACTTTCGACGTGGATTATCGCGACAAGAGTGCATTGATGAACTAAAATCTTTGTATGGCTATGAAGCACCATCCTATAGCACTGTGAAAAACTGGTACAACGAATTCAATCGTGGCCGACGCTCGCTCAAAGACGAATTCCGTGAAGGTCGTCCAAAAACAGCCGTTGTGCCAGAAAACATCGATACCGTACGTGAACTGATAATGCAAGACCGTCATGTAACATACCTTCAGATAGGGGCATGCCTATGCATTTCTGCCACCAGCATATATTCGATATTGCATGAACACCTGGCCGTAAAAAAAGGTTTGTTTTCGTTGGATCCCGCACAATTTGACAATCGCTCAAAAAAAGGCTAAAAAAGTGCTTCGAAAATTGGTTTGAGCGCATGCGAATGTGTATAAATCTTGATGGAGAATATTTTGAAAAACAATAAAACCATTCGTTGATAAATATTCCTATTTTCATTATTAGGCCCGAAATATATGTATATAGCAGCCCTCGTATAAACATAGTTGTTGTATGGTGCTTCTAAACCGCAGACACATTTATATTAATTAAATTAAATGCTTTTACACTCATTGTTACAACTCATGTTACAACAACAATTAATAAATAATTATTTTAATTAGAAACTTTGATAAATATGCCTGTCAAGAGTGAGGAAAACACTTGTGAATAATTTACATACAAAAGTAGAGAGGATGTATGCGCATCTATACATTTAAACTCGAATTTCTAAATAAATTAAATTAAAGCTATTACATATGTATTTATGCACATACATATGCATGTTGCTAAAGTCGCATCATTAAATATTTTGACAAGCTAACTTGGGGAATTGTATATAAGTTCAATGCATGTATGAAAATCTCAACCGTTGCACTCCCAGCAACATTGCAGTTACAAAATTCTGAATGGCATAGATACATATGTTGCAGAAGCCATATGTGTATGTTATATGTAATATGCTTGCCATGTGTATATGCTTCTCCGTTGCAGTCGAGCGCACAAGCACTGACAATTACTGCATAACCAAAATAATAGCGCAGAATTTTATTTTATTTTATTTATTTTGATTTTTTTTTTCAACTTTTTTTTTTTGTGTGTCATTTAAACTCGTGCTGCTGTCAAAACAATACAGCAGCCTATGCTAACTCGCCGGCGACAGACAGTACAAATGTTTTTCGCTCATTTATCATAAATAAAAGTTTTTCGTATTTTTTAGTAAATAATTTTTTTTAGTATATTTTTTACATTTTTACTGTTTTTGTGATTTTTTTATAACTGTTTTTCAATTTTTATGACTTTAAGCAAGTGTCATGGTCAACATGTCTGACATTGTTGGCTGCAAAAAATAAAATGCGGGCACACATGGCATATGGTTGTTGTGCTGACCTTCAGTGGTGGTGGTAAGGTTAAATATAAACGTAGTCATAACAAAAACTAGTCACATTAAATTTAAAAATTCAATTTAATATACAGTTTATAAAATTCAATTTAAATATATATATGAAAATATTTTAATTTTGTGAGGAAAAATTATTGGAAAAATATACAAGAAATAGACAAAATAATTTATAAAAAATATAAAATTATATAAAAACTCAGAGCAAAGCAATTTTAATAAAATTATATTTTTTATTTTTTTTTTATTTTATTTAATATTGCTAGTAAGCACTCTATTCTCCATATAAGTATTTAAATGTAAAACTTTAGAATTAAAATTATGAATTAAAAAATAATAATCAATAAAAAATATTTATAAATAATATAATTATAATTTTTAAAAAACCTTCTACTAAATTTTCTGAACACTAATGACACCTATTTTACGCATTTTAATTAAAACAAGTAAGGAAAGGCTAAGTTCGGGTGCAACCGAACATTTTATACTCTCGCAATTTATTTATAGATTTACGTATATTTTCGGTGAAAAATTACCCTTAGGCACTGAGTTATTCATGTTTGATATCAGGAGCCTTGAAAAGTCATGGTCCGATTTTGACAATTTTTCCACAAGTGATATCACAGCTCAAATACAGTATTTGTGTAAAGTTTTATTTCGCTATCTTTATTGGTTCCTTATGTATATATTATAAAGTGAGATGATGAAATTCAAAATTGAGTTATATGGGAAGTAGACGTAGTTGTGAACCGATTTTGCCTATATTCCACCAGTGTCATCAGGGTGTCAAGAAAATATTATATACCGAATTTCATTGAAATCTGTCGAGTAGTTCTTGAGATATGGTTTTTGACCCATAAGTGGGCGACGCCACGCCCATTTTCCATTTTGTAAAAAAATCTCAGTGCAGCTTCCTTCTGCCATTTCTTATGTAAAATTTGGTGTTTCTGACGTTTCTCGTTAGTGAGTTAACGCACTTTTAGTATTTTTCAACCTAACCTTTGTATGGGAGGTGGGCGTGGTTATTATCCGATTTCTTTCATTTTTGGACTGTATAAGGAAATGGCTAAAAGAAACGACTGCAGAAAGTTTGGTTTATATAGCTCTATTGGTTTCCGAGATATGTACAAAAAACCTATTTGGGGGCGGGATCACGCCCACTTTTCCAAAAAAATTACATTCGAATGTGCCCCTCCCTAATGTGATCCTATGTTCCAAATTTTATTTTCATAACTTTATTTATGGCTTAGTTATAGCCCTTTATGTGTTTTTGGTTATCGCCATTTTGTGGGCGTGGCAGTGGTCCGATTCCGCCCATTTTCGAACTTAACCTTCTTATGGTGCCAAGGAATACGTGTTCCAAGTTTCATTAAGATATCTCAATTTTTACTCAAGTTACAGCTTGCACGGACGGACAGACGGACGGACAGACAGACATCCGGATTTGAACTTTACTCGTCACCCTGATCACTTTGGTATATATAACCCTATATCTAACTCGTTTAGTTTTAGGACTTACAAACAACCGTTATGTGGACAAAACTATAATACTCTCTTTAGCAACTTTTGTTGCGAGAGTATAAAAAGTATATTTGAGTCAAACAAATTCAAAAAACTACACACTGCCACATCGGTAACAACCAAAGTTTTCCTAAAGAAAAGCAAAGAGTAGTAGAACAACAACAACAAAAACTCATAGCGAAGAAATTTTAATTAAATTGTCTGTTGGTGACATTTTCATTCCAGGCATTCAGCCAGAAAGCTAGTCAAAATACTGCACAACACTTGCAACTTCAACACCAAACTAACTGGCCACAAGTAAGCGTACAAACAGATATATAAAGCGTAATGCAAGCAGTCATATATACATACATGTATATAAATGAGTGTGTATGCAAGGAAAACAGTTGTGACACAACACAGCCGTGTAGCAATTTTTTAAGAGTCTTCCACCACTTTGATTTGCCACTCATACTCTGCTTCACTTGCTGCATACATATAAATAGGGGCCACTTGCAATGCACGAAAATTTAATTCGACTGTAGTGTATTTTAAATGAAAATGTGCATGCATGCATATACAATAAATAAGTGAACTCATACATACATACTCGCATACAAATGCATTTCATACACACACAAACAAGTTGGTGAGAGACATTAAAGTCAGAGCGAGGCTAGTAACTGCACATTTTTACATATTTCCGCATTTTTTTCATGTATGTATGTATGTATTATTGCAACGTTTTGTTGCACACGTTGTACTCACAGTTGTAAACACATTCTCAGCAGTGAGCTTCGTGAAAGTGTGAGTAACGAGACACGCCTAGGTCATTTATAATGTTGAACTTTTCGGACAAATGTCACAAAAGCAACAACACATATGTGAAATAAATATATATGCATAAGCATTCACCAAAAAAACAAAATAAGTAGTTGAACACTCTCTCATATCCTTTTCCTCTTGGGCCTTCCTCTTTAGAAATTTTGTGTACAAAAAATATAAAATACATATCTATTGTGTCAGTTTAGTCAGTGGATTTGTATAGATTTAAGCGCGAGAGTGAGTATATCGGCGTTGAAAATGGTTTCCACGCAGCAGGCTAGTCAACAAAAATCAGAAACTTTCATATGAATATCAAGCCAAGTTATTATGAACCAGTAAGCACTGTCTGAATTATGATGTCGAAAAGTGTAAAATCAGTCTTTTCTTCAACGCACTTTACTATCTGAAATCAGTATATCTAAAGCTACACCGGAAAAGCTTTCATTAACGTGAAAGCTCAATATGATAAGTAATCATTCGATCCAATTTAAGAGAAAATAGACATTTTTGAAACTTAAATTTATATTTTACAACTAAAAAGCTTCCATTAAAGTGAAAGCTCAATCAGATAACTCTAAAGAGCTTTCGTTGAAGTGAAAGCTCAGTCTTAAAAGTGATTATTTGACCTAGTTTAGTATAACTATAGACAAATAAAGAATTTAACTTTTCATATTACAATAAATAAGCTTTCACTTTGCTGGAAGCTGTGCATACGTGCTCTTCTGATTCCGCTTAAGAATAAATTAGACTGCGAAATGATACGTCCAAATTATTATATATTTAGAAGAAGAAACTGTCCGAAAACTCTTTATCTATGAAAACTTAACTCGAAATGCCTGATAGAAGAGCTTTAAGCTCGAGTGATTAAAAAACTGTATCAACAGTGAAATGTATATGATGATTTACGAACTAGTAAAAGCTAAATTTTGGAAATTTATAAATAACAATTTTATTTAGAAACCTTTTTTGTTGAGAATGAAAATTTTCTCGAAATTAAAAATCCAATTAAAACCTTTAATGGAATATTTTTATTAATTTTAATTTGTTTCTTAGTTATTTTATATAGTTTATAATTTCTCTAGCAATTTTAATACAATTCTAGTTGAAAAAAGTCGCAAATTCATAAAGGACAGCGATATCGCAGCACAAAACGCGTATTTGTAGATTCTCATCCGCAATACAATTTTGCTAGGATTAGACAATTTGTGTAAACGCGACATTTTTTTGTTGCAGAAAATGGAAATGGCATTGCCAAAAAGAAACACCAACAACAATCCAAACTGCTAAACAAAGCCAGTTAGCTAACTTTCACGTAAAGCTCATTTACCGGACACGGCGCACACGCAGACACACACACCTGTTTCATGAATTTCACTATGTTTTGCTTTAGCGAATGCAAAACCCCACACATATGCAGCAATCTTTGTATGCATTTAAATTTCCCACATGCTCCGAAAAATCTGCTCGTGCTTATAGCATAGCCTGGCGTAGACTATGGCTGTCGCTGGACTTTTGCCGCTTCTATGTCGTTGCACGTTTTTGCATATCCGCAGCGTTCTTTTTTATACATGTATGTATATACAGACAGTATTTGTGTTTTGCTTTTTTGTAATTTCCTTGTTGTCGCAAGTTTTTTGCTTTCGCTCTAGCCGCGCGCTTGTGCTAACGTGATAATGAAAACGCTTGCGGACATTTGTACTCATATCCTCGTTTTAATCCTTTGAATGCCAAATGTGTTGTCAAGTTTAACTCGACGCGAATGCTTTGTCTATTCGTGCGCTTATTCATTTAGTTTTTTTTTTGTAACCACAAATAGTTTTGCATAAAACTTTTATTTTCTGTAATAGGACTAATACATGTCGAGCAAAACGAGTTTGCAAACTATTATTATTGTTTACTTTTGAGGATGAGGACCTTCGCTCTATGTAACTTTGGCTGAATTTAGTTTTTTAATGAAATATATACGATTTTAGACAATAATTTATAGTTTCTCTGATATACCTAGTACCAATATTGGACTCTTCTGAAAATACCTGAAATATTACACCAGCTGCGAATCGTGGATTCAATCATAAAAACCAAAACTCATAAAACATTTAAAACGGAACTAAATTTCCGATATTCATACTTATAATCTTGAGCGATCTTTAACATAAGTTATGTTACATAACCAATTGCAACTAAATAAGATCATCACAGTGGTCCAACAAAATAATACACCGATGACCTGCTAATAAAAATAATAACAAGCAGTTTCTATTTCTGATATCTCGATAAATATCTTTCACCAATTTTACAATTTTGAATTTATTAATTAAGTGGTTTTTTGGTCATTTTGGGGCCATCAGTTCAGCCACTAGTCCCAGGCAGGAGCAACCCCGTCGGAACCGTGGGAGTGATTCTAATCATGATTGAATCATCATCCTGAAACATCATATGACCTTTTAATAGGGTAGAACGTCAGTTCACCTCTACTAAATGACAAATTAACAACTCCAATACCACGACTATATGTACGAGCACACGTATGAACTGTATGAGAATTGAAGTAAGTAAGCGACAACGAAAAAAATATACAATGAAATGAAAGAACGACAAAATTAGACAAAACAACAACAATCAACACAAACATACAAGAACGCATAGATAAGACGACGTGCCTATCGTTGAGGTATAACATAACCGAAATTCAGGTAGCTAGTCGAAGCTGAAGAAAATTTGTTAGTGCTTAGCATTAGCATTAGTATGCGCACATGGCAACTGGTGCTACTATTTCTCGCTTGACTCACATCATCTTTCGATTACACGCTATTCAACACGTGGTGTCTGTTTTGTTGTTTGCACTTCTACATATGTATATGATTACTTAAACAGTTTGTTGTTGCTGCCTAATACAATTTCATAATTCTTAACCTGCTTAGTCATTGAAAAACTTAAAACTGAAAATGTGAAATAAACCAAAAAAGTATTTCCCATACCGGGAATCGAACCCGGGCCTTCTGGGTGAAAGCCAGATATCCTAGCCACTAGACCATATGGGATATATTAATATTGGTGCTAAAGCGCTTATTCGAATACAAAACACTGACGCAGCAAACTGTAACATAGTATAGTTTATAATGTAAGTATTTTTGTATGCATACGTATGTAAGTATGTATATACGATATACATATAATTAGTATTAATACTATGCAGCTGCCAATCATTCCACGGAAAAAATCTTAATTTTTCGAAAAAGTTTATATTTTATTAATTTAATATAAGAAATATAGGTTCAGAATTAATAAAGTTTCTTATGTACATTAATCAATCAACTAGTTTCTATGCAAAACTAATAATCGAACTTTTGCAGAAAACCGTGCGCGAAAGAAATAAACAACATTGCATATTAAAATTCTTTATAACTAAATCAATAAGTTTCTAAACAGCCAAGTATGTGCGGTTGTTAATTTCTATTGCTATGGATGTCAGTTTATAATCTTATGCCACAAGCACTTTGAAATTCCAGACCAACATCCAGCTTTAAAGAATATATTTTCTGACGAACCAAAAAAAGTGTCGACACTCGACTGACTGACCGAGTCCATATGTTGTTTACATATCCTTACAAGCAACAAAAGTACCAAAGTGCATATACCACCAACAATTGCTAACCCACACCATTCGTTGCTGTAGATATATTTATCTAAAACATTGTATTTATCCTTTAAATGCAGCCTTAATCGTCCACTGGTGCCTGTTTAGAGTGAGTAGGACGCAGTGCTTTACTAATAAAAAGTACAACTACTAAGCAAGCAAGCACCAAACGAGCGTGTACATAGAATGACATGACAAGCATACAAAAGAGGTCATTGATGTTATGCTGACAATTTGAGATGACAATCAATGCAATGGGGTTAGTGAAGTAAGAGTGCTGAAGGATTGTGTTGAGTGTCGTCCACTGACCAGCTGTTAAGGGGCATCATTGACCAGTAGTGCAAAAGTTGAAGCAACAACTGCTGTTGTTGATGGACGACAAGCAAAGTAAGTTTGTTATATTAAAAATGTATGCACATTTGTATGGTTTATTGTTTTATTTGTCAGGATATGAAGCAAAGGATTGTTTGACGTATGTAGGCAGCACTCCTTTTAGTTGGTCAACAATTGCTTATGGGGTTTTTTCAAACATGTTGTGTTTGTACGCAATTTACGCAGTTGTGCTTGCTGCTCTAGGCGTCACTGTGGTGCAGTTCCTGTGTCTTTTACATTCGAATCGTTGCACTCAAAATGTTTGTTTGTCATGTCTATTTAGTTGGAAATATATAGTAAATTAAGGCATTATCTTTTTCCCGAGTAAGCCTTTATTATTGAAATAAAGAACTATTTTATGTAGAAACTCGGATTGTCATAGAGTGTGTCTTTCTACATATATCGAAGGTATATCTAAAGCATTCCAAAATATCATATTTCATAGACTTGACACTGTATAGGCTTTAGGAAGAATTCCATTAGATTAAGTTTACTACGAACTCTATTTACTTTAGACTATGTCAATCTGGAAAATAACAGAATATGTATTTCCGATAAAACTTTATATGAAGCACATTTAATATCTGTATTTATTTATGTAAAAATAAAGATAATTTTTTCAACAAAATTAATTTCTTTACTTTTTCCTTTAACAATACTAAAGAACTCAAATTTAAATGGCAAAGCGAAAGCAATATTGGGGTTTGTTCTGCCTAGACTACGCTAAATCACCTGGGAAAATACCCCAAACATGAGATCGTCTGCTAAGCAGTGGTACCCAAGTCAAGTAAGGGTAGCATAACAATCGTAAGAAGGAAATTGCGTTTACTTATTAGGAGCTTTAGGAATGGGGTTTATGGCTTGTAACGGCGTTAAAACATGAAAATCGTATTTACTACTTAATTTTGGGAAAGGTGAGAAAAGCAAAGGAAACAAACTGCAGGAAGTGTAATGCGTAGCGAATTAAAGATGCAGTGTCAAACTGAAAGTGAATACGAAGGGTTCATCAACAGACAGATATCTTAAGAGCAATGAAGGTAATTGCGAAAAGTGGTTATGTTGTGGTTTTCATAAGACTTTCGTTGAGAATAACATTCATCCTTTCAGTGAAATATCAGAACTAGTTATTTTATGGGAACCTTGTTTAAATTTTTAGTTTCCATTTATGACTTGCTCTCAACCTCCGATATCTAAGGGAAAAATATGAAAACCACAAAGTTAAATTTCTTCAGTTGTTAGACCATGAGGATATTGCAAGTTTTCTACTCCTTGTTGTTTAGCCAACGGCTTAGAAAGTATCCACGATAAACATAAACAAGTATGTGTAAATATGGGGAGTAAAAAAATAGTTTTAAAGTTTACTACCCAATTATACGGTACCTACATACACGTACTGCTCGAAGCCTCTAGGCCAACTGCAAACAGTAGAGAAAATAGAAACATGTAGAAAAATGTGGCTATGCCTCCGTTTTAGCATAAACATAACCATTGGACCAACAACACACATGAAAAATATAAATTCAAACAGGGAAATAAACAAAACTTACCGCGGGCTAAATAACTTACAAACGCATGAGTAGACCATTGAAGCTGAAAAGTACAAGTAAGTCTACTTGTTGTTAGTAGACTTAGAGAAGAAAACAGCATGCCTTGGAACTACCAAAGACGCAGTAGATACATAAATACAGAGCGAAAAATTGGGTGAGTATTTAAAGCAACAGACGTTACGTTGGGTTTAAACGGCCAGCAACCCCATATCAAGAGAGTAGACAGCCAAGCGTATATTTGCACAGGCGACGCACACCTTGGGGAGTTGGCGCTACTGAGCTGCCCTGTATACAGCAACCTGTAGAGCACTCACCTGTATATTCCTTGGCCTGTAGACGTTTTCTTCCAAATTCTTTTATATTTTATTACTTTGTTTGTTGCACATAAGACACATTCTGTGCTCTCGGCGGCAAATTGGAGCTACTTTCTCATTCCTTTTTCTCACTTTTACAACAAAACGGCTACCGCTTGCGGTTTACCTCAGTATGTATCTGACCTTTTCCGGGTTTGAAATAAGAAAGAAACACATCTCCCACTCCCGTCTGGTATTCTAAGTCCGCTTGGATGGGGTCTGTCTACTTACAACTTCATTTTGGCTTGAATGTGTCCCTGAGGAGCGAGCAGCCGACGGCAAAAAGGCGTCCAACAAACAAGCGAATGCAATTACGCATTTTAGGCATACATGGGGGTACATATTCTAATGGTGGGGGTTTGGAGCTACACAGGCACCACTACCTTTCAGACCAAGGTACAAAGCGCACGCTTCCTTATTGCCCTGTGTTGGCTTTTGGTGCTCTTTAATTGTCTTATCGCTGCAATTGTGGCAAGTTCTTGTGTGTAGCGAGTTATTGCCCGTGGTATTGTTTGGTTTTGGCAAAATGAAAAATATTATTAACTTGAATTATTTAACAGAAGTCATAGCTCAATTGTTGTTAACAAATTTTTCAGTATTACACCAAATATTTCTTTATTTTGTTAGTTTAAGCGGGAGGCGCTTAAAAGAGCTATAAAAAGAATACTAAAAAGTTTCCCCTGCGCAAAAGTGCGGAAATTGAATTAAATTACTTATTCAGACGCCCAGCGGCGCTGGGAGGACTAGTTAGCCACACAAACAAATGTTTTAGTTCTGTATCTTTTTTAGTGCCGACTCTTGCTGGAAAATTAACGTTCCTTTGTGATTTTTTTTTTGGATTGGACTTTTTCATATTTTTTATTGCAATCCACAATTCCATAAATTTATTATAAGCGCTACAAATTGTACAAAGACTTCAGTAATATATTAACAAACTCTCTAATTAAATGGCTATTAATTATATTTGAACTATAAATATAAAAATATACATCTTTATAGATATATTTTCTGTTAAATTATTAAAAAAAAAAAATTAATAATAAAAAAATAAAATAATTAATTAAATTATTGAAATAAAAGAAACATAAAAATAAAAAACAATTTTCCCATACCGGGAATCGAACCCGGGCCTTCCGGGTGAGAGCCGGATATCCTAACCACTAGACAATATGGGACCGTTGAATACACACTCACAAATGTGCTAGTTGTTTGTCGCTCAACATGATATATTTACTCACCATTGCCATTTATATTCACCACTTCTATCTATACTAGGTGAATATTCGAAAGTGCCACTTATATACACCACTTTTAACTGTATATGGTGAATGATGGCTATGTGATCAGCTATATTTACATCCGAAACGTATTGAAAGAAGATTTATATTACAAATGTTGAGTTTTCGTTTAAAAAATATATTATACTAGCTGACTCCGCAGTTGTTGCACTGCTGTTTGAAAATAATTTGTTTTGAAAACAAAATTGAATTTGTATAGTGTTGGAAAACATTTATTTGCGATTTTTCTAAATTATTTTTCAATGCAACTCAGCATAATAAACAACATTTTTTGTTTTCTGTTCCGGTGCGTAAATGTACAGAGAAGATGGTTTTTCAACTCGTGAATGAAATTTATGCCACACGCCTCCAGCGACTGTCTTTGAGACCTGTTGATTGTCATCCCAAATGCAAGTCTCGTTGGAAACTGAATACGTTTGAACTGAAATGGCAAATCGTTGGAAGTCAAAGAAATTCGTGGAATCAAGCATTCTGCCCCCTTGTAAGTCCCTTTAAAAAATTCTTGCAACTATTACAAAATGACAAAGCATTATAATGACAAAGAATTTAGAAATTTCACTGTATAATTCACAGCTTCGTCTTCATTTTCAACATGATCGATCGATGTGTATGAACACAAATATCCCGCAAGTTGACTTTAAGTCGTATAGATTAAGTCATCGACATCGGTATTTTTGACAGTTAAAAATCTGCGTGCACTCAACCAATCGTAGTTACGATAAATTTGGCTAATGTTCGGATTGACATCAAACCATTAGAAGTATTAACCGGAATTTGCCCAGTTCTTTGCAGATCTTCGGCGGTGCTATCCTATTGCAGGAACACACGCACATTCATGGTCAATCATATGGTTTTCGCGTGCCGCCACAAGTACGATGACTTGAGACATGCGTTCAATTCCTCCGCCGCTGTTGATTTCGAAATAACAGAATGTGTTTGTCAATAACAGTATCATTACGCCACCAAAGCGATGATTATTATTCCACAGATCTTTCATTGTTCTGTCAAGTGCTTCTAGAAAATTGCGCTCATCTCATAGATGTTTAATAGATTTGCATGTTTAACTGAAGCTACAATGTCGTATGTGCCGTTCTTCCAACTTCAAGTAGCGTTGCTGCAATTCCAATAGATGCGAGAGCCAACGTAATGCCATTTTGAGATCGAATTATTGCCAAAATCCTGTTTTTTACACATTTACCACTGTTTCTTCGCTCCTATTGGTCGTGATGGTATATAGCCTATAGCCTTCCTCGATAAATGGACTATCCAACACAAAAAGAATTATTCAATTCGAACCAGTAGTTTCGGAGATTAGCGCGTTCAAACAAACAAACAAACAAACTCTTCAGCTTTATAATATATCTCCATGACAACAGTGCCACTTATAGCTAATTAGGCAATTCATATAATGATTTAATTATATAACATAACAGCACTTATATGATTGCAGTTATCAATTTGCAAAAATATAATGTAAAGCTAGACTTCATAGAATTTAATTGGATTTATTCAGAACATGGATAATTCTGATCTAAGCGGTTTATGGAATTTAATGATGAATATTATTTAAGGTCGTTTACTCAAAATATGATCTATTGAAATGTTTTAATAGTCGAAACATTATGAATATATTCATTGCTCATAGGAAAAGCAACTTATTGTTAAATTGCTGGGAGGCATCTAGACAAAAATTCTGCCAAAAAATAACTGTATTTTTTTTTGAAACTTGAAACATAATTGCGCACTAGCTTAAAACTGATCAGAGTACAGATCAATGATCTCTGGCACAGTTCTGGAATAAAAAAATAAAAAAAATATTAATTTTTACTAATTCACACATATTTCGCAGAAGTTTCAAATGTTATTTAATCATTTCGTAATCGCATTACAATTGTTCTACATTTATGTGTGTTTATTCGAAAATAATTTTCCGAAGTAACAACAACAGCTCTCTGTAAGCATAAATCAGACACTGTCAGTTAAATTAGCCCATAGTTTAGTTAATTGACAAACAAAAAACTTTCATAATTGACAAATTACGAACAATTGTTCAGTGACATTCTGCCACAATTTGAAAATGTTGTTGAAAAACTTTAGTGAACTGAGTAATTTATGGCACATGGCTGGCGAAATTAGTGTGAAAATTGCTGGTGATGAATTAAAAATCGGATCAACATATGTTTGTACGCATGTTCGAGTATAATGCGCATTAATTAGACCATGAATTTGACAATAAATAAAAACTTTTATGCATTTCCATTGTCCGAGTATAAATTCAAACTCTATTGTTTAGATAATTCAGTAACATTTCTGACCTCATTTGTTGAACACAAATCTGCGCGCATCCTTTTAATCGGCCACAATGCATACATTTTACATTTTGGTAACAATGGCGACGCTCGTCACGTTGGCAGTGGTGGGTACAAATAATAAAAAAAAATATTTATTGATATGAAAATATGCCAAATAGCTCGTCCTATATCAATATTTTCCATGTCAGTGTCAATTTCCAGCCGATATGGAGAAATTCCATAGAGCTTGCATGGACGAAGCCAAAGTCACGGAGGATGAGCTGAAGCAATTCTTTCAAAATGGCATGAAAGCTGACGAAGCCAAGGAGAATATAAAGTGTCACACAAAGTGTTTGATGCAAAAACAAGGCATATGGAAGGATGGTGTCTTCAATGCTGATGCCAAAGTTAAAGAGCTCATGCAAATGCCAAAATTAAAGGGCCACGAAGCCGAAATCACACAAGCCATGAATAATTGTAAGAATGAGAAGGGTGCCAACGAATGTGATACGGCATTTAAGATTACCATGTGCCTCAAGGAGTTTAGATCAAAGAATCCATAAGACTTCAAAATTCGTTCTTCTACATGCTGCTTTTATCTGCCCTGGATTGTTGATCGATTGTTTTAGGAAAATTCTCTATTAGAAAATGTACATATTCTGCTTTTTATTTGTTATTTGGTATAAGGGATTAATAAATATGAATTGTGTCTATTAAAAATTAAAAAACATATTTCAGAATAGTTTACTCTGTCGGAGGTATTAGTGCGGATCCTGTCTAGTGACATAGAACAATAACAAAGTTATAGACTACATGCATCCTGCTGAACTGATAAGTACACATAATCTGCGAATGGTCTTGTCTACACCGGCTATCAAAAAACAATCAAACTCGTATATATCATTACCTTAGTGTTTTCTCTACTAAGACCTACAAATCTCAACCTTAATAAAAGATTTCGATTCATTTTTGACTACTGAATACTATAATTTTTGAATTTATCAATTTAAAATTTTTTGTTCGACCACTCAGAAGTCGTTTTATCCGTTGTAACCGAGCGATCATCGAAGAAACATCATTTCAAATATGTCATAAGACAAAATTAGAAATGAAGTTCATAAACCTCACGCTGTCAGATAAAACGATATACCTCCTCATCGCGGGTTCGAATACTTTCGATTTGCAAAGAAAGTAAATGAAGACTGACTACAGAAATGATCCTGTGAAGTATAGTCTTAACTTTACAACGATCAGCACGCAGTATTTCAACAAAAATAAATATAAAGTGGTTGAGAAGTGAATTGCCACGAAAGAATTGTAAAAGCAACGATCGAGGCATTCATGAGATATTTGTTTAAGAAACAAAAACAACAATCACATAAAACCAGTGTGTGTAAAGAAAAGTAGCTAGTACACTCGCAACTATGAGATACTCACCCCACACTAGCGCGCTACTAAGCGTACAACAATGTTCTTTGGTGAATTTATAAATTTATTTTTAGGCTTTGCTATATCAGTATACATACATACATATGTACATGTTAGAAATACCGAGAAATATTTTGAATTTTACTATTTATATATGTATGTTTAGCCGCCATATTAGTTAGTGTTAGCATTAAAGCAATTTTTTCATGACAGTTTTTTGCTTTTGGTTTGGTATTACTTGAGAGGTTACTTGACTCGAATTTTCACTTAATTTAAACCAAATTATTACATACATACTTAGGCCTAACATAACTTATTGTTTTTCTTGTACTCTATGGATAGCATGCATAAATGCAGTTTTCATATTTCCCCCTCTTTTTATGCTTGGCAAATATTCTGTTTATATTCTCACAT
Source organism: Zeugodacus tau (assembly GCA_031772095.1). Classification (NCBI taxonomy): domain Eukaryota; kingdom Metazoa; phylum Arthropoda; class Insecta; order Diptera; family Tephritidae; genus Zeugodacus; species Zeugodacus tau. The sequence continues at coordinate 72,353,511 of CM062652.1, read as the reverse complement.
TGTTTGTTGGCTAAGTGGAAAATTACTAATAATATTAGTGTTGAAAGTAAGCGACATAGGAAGTTACTAACAAAAAAAGGATGAATGGTGGTAAATGTTAATAGTACCTTCGGCAACTCAAAACAAAAACAAAGAGCATAATGCGCTCGTTACTCACTTTGAGATATATCTATATTCCGAAATAAACTAGTTACTATATATACAACTAGTATGGATTGCAAGCGCAACTAGTAAGACGATTTTAGTTTTTAGCAACTGTTTATAGTAATTTTCAATGATAATATACTCAGAAGTATCAATTATCATATTTTGGTCAGAAATATATAAATTCCATATTAGTTCAAAACTAGTTTCGTACTAGTTCTTAACAGATACTTTACTATCTAGTTCAATTTATATTTAGTGGTATGGGTTTATTTTAGAATTTTTCAGTTCATCTGTGCTTTTGTTGAAATTTGATGCTGATCCAATTTTCTAAAAAGATTGGTACAAAACTAATGCTTTTCGGACTAGTTTGATTTTGGTTGAGATTGCCGAGTATATACTGAAGTATTTGGCTTATTCCAGGAATGGAGGCCATGAAAAATTAATTAAACAAGCACAATGTTGGTTTTATTGTTGTCTAGTGAACGTGTACTCAGCACGTCAAAGCTTTGACCGGTAGCAGCTAACAGCTGGCGGAAATGACCGACTGTGGGATGTTAAAATAATATTTTCGGGGAATCGAAATACGAAAGTATGTATTATTGAATTTTGAATGAGAAATATACTTGAAGGCAAGAATTCCTGCCAAAAGGATAAACAAAGCTTAAGTATTTACATAACATGAAGGAAATTATCAATTAAGATACAATTTTCTTGAGGAAAAACCAAAAATAGCTCACACATTTCAACTGGAGCGATATGTGGCAGGCATGCAGTATAAAATACTTCCCTCAGACCAAAACCAACATTTAATCTTGGAGTACTATTAAATTTCTTCAGACTAACTTTCCAATAAGCTGTTTTTTCCCCTTGAATCCGGATCTTGGAACCTTTAATTCTTTAATTAATACTAGTAAACTCAATACAAAAAGGAAATGTAAATATTTTAAAATATAAAATTAAGAAAAAGTAAGAAAAAAATATTATTTTTATTCAGAAACTTCATAAACTTTAATCAGCATTAAATTCACTGCACAACCCCTCACTTTCTCCAATATCGAGTTCATAATAGCGCCAGCCGCCACACCTCTGTGTCTAGCTGGCTGCACGGATTAGGTTGCGGTCATCGATGGTTGGCTTTAATGGCAAATGTGCATGCAACGTCGATAACTGTGCATTCATACATATTCCTTATTGAAAGTGCTCCAGTTATTGTTTGCGTTATTGTTTGACTGTGAAAGAGTTGCAGTCACTGTGTCGTGCTGTTTGCTCAGCCATAGAGGCAGCTATAAATGCACGTGTAATCATATGAATTGGTCACGTGATTGCTGGAATGTATGTGTACATATGTATTTACACTGTGTATTCGTTATAAAAACTTAAGTATACACTCCTGCAACTGTTAATGGACTTTATTTTTTCCAAGAAAGTGCAGCCATTACATTACTTGCCACTAATTCCGATTCCATTATATTTACGTTATGATTTCCACGCAAACACACACACATACACCTACACTTACATATATGTATATGTAAGTAAGTATGCCAATCAAAATAACAATGTAATACTTTATAAGGAAAAAGTATAACGGTTTATATACACTAGTACAATATGATTGCACTTACATAAATATAATTTAATCAAAAATCCATAAAGCACTCACACATGTACGAGTATATATGTACATTTAACAAGCTTTTTTGCCACCGCCACCATCGGAGAAAAATAGGTCAAAGTGGCAAAGTGGCCGAACACGTAGCACACGTGATAAAGTGACGAATGACTGTGGGAACGTGAAGTGGAAATTGTGATAAAAATCAAGCGAAATGCAGCACGCAGTCCTCCGGCGAGGAAGAAGAGCGTGCGAGGAGTGTATTTGCACTGACTTCATGTGTGAATTGTGAGTGGCGTTTTGGGAAGCCGATACTTAAGAAAGCTTAAGCACGCAAGTCAAGTTAGCTGCAAGGTGCTGTGTCCATACACACACATACATACGTACTAGCATATGACGGAAGTGATGGACAAATATGGTTATGAGTGCATTTATATACTTAAAGCCATGCTTGTGTGCGTGTGCTTAAAAGCTTCGTTGTGCACATATGCATAAATTTGTCAGCTAGTTTGTGCGATAAGGTACATATTACTTTTATTTAATATATGTATTCTTTGATTTCTGCAAGCAAATTGAATTTGAAATTTATGCTTTTCATGCGAGTGCTAATTGAATTCGGTTGTTTTTGTTATACCTAAGTGGTATTCTCGTGAAAATGTTTCGTTATTTATGACTTTATATGGTTAGTAGTATACATGAAACTGTTCAATTTATATATTTTTCAGCAAAATAAATATTTTTATATGAAATCAAACATTTTTTTTTTAATTTTCGTTATCATATTTTCAATTAGCATACAAAATATGTGGATATAATTGTATATACATACCTACATATTTCTTGTTGTTCAGTAATGTATATTAATAGGTAGTAATTATTTCTATTTCTGTAATTAAATTTGCTTTTCTCATAACAACTGAACTGATCAGTAATCATCGATCGCTACTCGGTTGTAGTAAGTCATTTGCTGCTAATATTAGCAAGTCCCATATTGTCTAGTGGTTAGGATATCCGGCTCTCACCCGGAAGGCCCGGGTTCGATTCCCGGTATGGGAATGTTTTTTGTTTTTATTTTTTCATTTATAAAAATATGTATTGAACTAAAAAATTTATAAATAAATCTTTCTTTTTATACTCTCGCAACAAATGTTGCTAAAGAGAGTATTATAGTTTTGTTCACATAACGGTTGTTTGTAACACCCAAAACTAAACGAGTTAGATATAGGGTTATATATACCAAAGTGATCAGGGTGAAGAGTGGAGTTCAAATCCGAATGTCTGTCTGTCCGTCCGTCCGTCCGTCCGTCCGTCTGTGCAAGCTGTAACTTGAGTAAAAATTAAGATATTTTGATGAAACTTGGCACACTTATTTCTTGACACCATAGGAAGGTTGCTTTCGAAAATGAGCAAAATCGGACCACTGACACGCCCACAAAATGGCGAAAACCGAAAACACATAAAGTGCCATAACTAAGCCCTAAATAAAGCTATGGAAATAAAATTTGGAATGAAGGATCGCACTATGAAGGGGCATATTTGGATGTAATTTTTTTGGGGAAGTGGGCGTGACCCCGCCCCCTACTAAGTTTTTTGTACATATCTCGCAAACCAATAGAGATATATAAACCAAACTTTCTGCAGTCGTGTTTTTTAGCCACTTCCTAATACAGTCCAAAAATGAAAGAAATCGGATAATAACCACGCCCACCTCCCATACAAAAGTTAGGTTGAAAATTACTAAAAGTGGGTTAACTCACTAACGAAAAACGTCAGAAACACTAAATTTTACATAAGAAATGGCAGATAGAAACTGCACTCAGATTTTTTTACAAAATGGAAAATGGGCGTGACATCGCCCACTTATGGGTCAAAAACCATATCTCAGGAACTACTCGACCGATTTCAATGAAACTTGGTTTGTAATAGTTTCCTTACATCCCAATGATATGTTGTGAAAATAGGCCAAATCGCTTCACAACCACGCCTACTTCCTTTATACCAGAACTTTGAAGACTATCTGAATCGCTTACTTTACTATATATAAAGTAAGCACTCGTGAAGATATCGGTGCAGAACTTTGCACAAATACTATGTTAATAGTGTGGCAGCCCCATTCTAAACATCGCCGAAATCGGACCATAGGTTTTTTTTATTTTTAATTAATAATTGTATTAATAACGAATTTTAAGGTTAAAACAATTTTCCAAATTTTTTTTGACAATGAATTTATTTTAATTTTCACTTAAAAAAATTTTATAAAATTTTAAATTTATTGCCTTTAGGAGAAAAATTAAATCTTAAATAATTCTCACTTGAAATTAATATCGCATGCATATCACTGAAAGTCTTCTTCTTCTTGACTGGCGTAGACACCGCTTACGCGGTTATAGCCGAAAGTGGTTATCACAAAAAATGTTGCTCGCATTAACTACATACCATATAATAAACAGTGGTATATAGGTGCCCTGACAAGGTGTTCATTTAGAAAATGCAAACTGAGCGCTCGCTGTGGCATGCTGCACGAAATGCCATACAATACTTGAGAAAGTTTAACATTTAGAGAAAAAAAGTATTAAAGAACAGTAAGTGACATAAATATATGAGACCTACAAACCTATAAGGAGCGCGGATAAACATACGTACATATACATATGTATTATAATATATTTTGTAAGAATACGAGCTGTCGAAATATTATCATTGATGTTTCGGGTTTCAGTTCGAACAACTGTTATTGAGATTAGAGACACGGCTAATTGGCTAACGAAAAGATTTTTAAGGCTAAAGACCAATTAAGTGTCTATAATGTTGTAACAAACATATAAAGACTCTTTAATACAGCAGTTCAATATTGGAAAGGTCCAATTGAAGCTTATATTTCCATACAGTCAATATGACATTTGCTTTATAAGCCGAAAAAAGGCGTGTTTTTAGCAATTTTTTTTTGAAAGGGAAGGAAATGATTGCGGTAAACGGAATTTTAAGACGATAGTGTACTATATTTAAGGCTTAAAAAAAATTTTTATTATTAAAAAATATTGAAAGTTGTAAGTATTTTTCTGGAGCGCCTGGAGTCTGCACTTGTAAATCGGTGCCGGTGATGGAGGTCGTGCGTTGCATCTGAAATAGTCGAACCAATTTTTTTTTAATTTTTATAAGTTTCTTTTCTTTATGAACTAAAAAAATACCGAAGAAGTTATAAAATTCAAAATTTTTTCGAAGTCTGAAAAAAATTTACTTTTTAAGAAAAAAAAATAGACTTTGTTGCAAAAAAAGTAGTTTAAATAATACTTTTGTCCAACTTTTTTAGTTCAAATAGAAGATAATTTAATACTGAAGCTAGATCACTTTGGTTATTTTTTCGATCGGACATATATTATTTTTGCTATCGCCGGCACCGTTTTCTTACACTTGTGAAAATGAAAATTCGAGAAAACGCGCTTTAAAGTCTGCTGAGCATTCGCACCTGCTCGGCGCTCGGCCACTAAAACTGTTCTAGCTTCGAAAATATGTCGAATTTTCCTCTGGAATTTGAAAGACATATTCTTGGATAGTTTTGGAGGAGATTAAAACAAAACAAAAAAATCGATTTTTTGAAGCCTGTAAAACAGTCTACTTACTGCCTTAAGTAATTAATAGAAACTAAATGTATTTCTGAAGACAGTCTTCAATAGTTTTTGGTTATTCTATTAAATATATTCACATTTATCTCCAAAGAAACGTGAAGTATTGACTCAGAACTTTTAAAGTTTTTGGGCTTAGTTATAATAATTATGTTATCTATTTATTTAATAATTTTTTCAAACATTGAAATCAAAAAATAACTCTCTTTTAATCTATTTTCCGCCTTGTCACATTTTTTGACGTCAACAAAGGCTTAAATTACTGTGCCACCACAACTGATAGTGTCTAAAGTTTCGCGGAAGTAATTGCTAAGGTTTCAAGCGCAGTCACCTGCAAGTCAAACACATAGCGTGCAATCGCTAATATGTGTTATAAACACATGCAAATGTGGTGCCACAACACACATGTGTGTGCGAGAGCTTGTAGGCGCCACCAGCGCCGCGGCGTATGAGTGACGCGAATAGCTTTGCGACTGAGTCATCGCCAACAACAACACTAGTGGGCATTGCACCGCAGCGCATGTAATACGCTTATCCAAGCGAACAGCAGCATGTTGCATGCAACACTCTACCAATGTAGTTTATTTATATGTTTAATTTTTTAATTCCTGCGCAACCAATTGTTGTTGAACTTAGTGGGGGTGGGTGGGTGTTTGACGTGGTAACACCGCTTTTTTGGCGATGACGCTTATCGCATTGTGGCATTCCTGCTGCTGCATATTTCTGTGTTTGCTGTTGCAAGTTGTATTCGTTTGTTGGCACGCACATCTGAAATGCCAACCTCAGTAGGGGCGAGTGGTGTTGGTTGCATTCTATAACTGTTGGTACATGGTTATTATTTACTTGCGTTTCAAGTGCTTTTCCATGTTGTTTTCATTATTATTACGAAATGCATTCGCAATGCAGCGCTGTCATTCATGCTCGCATGCAAGCACAAATGTGTATATGTATATGTATGTATGTGTGTTAACCTTAATGCATGTGCGTGTTGGCAACTTTATGCCGATTAAGCACTTACCACTTACGATTTATTTATACAGAAAGTTAGTTTTGCATTTAAAAATTTGTAATTGTATATGTATGTATTGGTGTGACTTAAAATATAAATACAACTCAGATATGTAGATATATATAAGTATATATATCTGCCTATATGCTTTATAAATATAATTATAAATTTTCATTATATCGTGTGGTTTAAGTTGCAACAATGCCAGCCAAGTGCCGATATGGAAATCCCATGTATATTTGCATATAACTGTGTAATATTCGTTCTGGAATTTTTTGAGCGCATTCCTAACTCAAACCATATTAATATGGGTATATACAAATATATGACATTTAAGTTGTTTTTTTTTAAATCATGGAAATTATCGCATGTGTGTAATTTGAGTCGAAAAAAATTTCAGTGGTTACAGAAAAAGTGAAAATATTAGTATTTTACCACTAACACAATTATGAATAATTAATAAGGTATTAAAGTATGAATTATGTATTTTTCATGCAACACGCGCTGATAGCGGAGCTTAAATACGGGGGAAATATTTAACATTGAGACCTAATTAGAGAAACAGGCTTAATTTATTGATTTTTAGCATTACTAGTTTCCAGAAATATAACATTTGTAAAGAAGTTTAAAATTTTCTCTTCTGACAACAGTACATATACGATATGATATATGTATGTATTGTATAGGAACTGCTTACTGATATAAATTCTGATTTTTAAATAGACGATGTCAATCTCTTTTAACCACATATGGTATACATGCAGTCCATTAGATCTTTAAGATTAAAGTTTGTTGTAAACAACTCTTTTAAGGATCTCGGAGATCAATTTTTATATCCTAATCTCACTACCTACTATTCATTCATATATGTATATAAGAACCACGTTTTTCTACCATAATATTTGAATTTATCAATTTAAAGTTTTTTGTTCGACCACTCAGAAGTCGTTTTATCCGTTGTAACCGAGCGATCATCGAAGAAACATCATTTCAAATATGTCATAAGACAAAATTAGAAATGAAGTTCATAAACCTCACGCTGTCAGATAAAACGATATACCTCCTCATCGCGGGTTCGAATACTTTCGATTTGCAAAGAAAGTAAATGAAGACTGACTACAGAAATGATCCTGTGAAGTATAGTCTTAACTTTACAACGATCAGCACGTAGTATTTCAACAAAAATAAATATAAAGTGGTTGAGAAGTGAATTGCCACGAAAGAATTGTATAAACAACGATCGAGGCATTCATGAGATATTTGTTTAAGAAGCAAAAACAACAAACACATAATATCAGTGTGTGTAGAGAGCTAGCTAGTACACTCGCAACTATGAGATACTCACCCCACACTAGCGCGCTACTAAGCGTACATGAGTAGGTAGCGATAGTAGATGGTAAGAACAACAATGTTGTATAGAGAGGAATACATACATCTTTGCATTGGGAAACCTACCTACATTTAGAATACCTTGAATAACTTAAAATTTACGTTATGCTACTTTTTAATTTTACAGCGCGTTATCAGATCACGTCTCAGTATCTCATAAGGTTAGTTAAATATGGATGTTGTTTGCGATTTAATGGGTCCATATTGACTAAGAAGAGACTTTTTTTAATATTTTCTCTGTTGTGGCTCGGTTCGATAAGGTCTGGTCCTGGTCTAACAATCTCTGGGACCTAGTCTGAGAATACCTGTATAATATTCTGTAGGTCTATTAAAGTTTCTCGACAAAAAAATCAGTTGAGTTTTGTCACTCGATAGAACGTCCCTATTAAATAGTGGAGGTATTTATAGCCTAGAGTTAAGCAAAATTGTGTCACTCAAAATTTACACTCTATCACTAAGAAAAACTCGGGAACATTAATGAATGTCAGTTAAATAGAGAATGCACAAAAAAAGATATCACAAAAATGAAAACCATACATTGCAAAAAGCTGAATAATCCACACAAAACCATTTTATAGCGAATAGGCACAAGTGAAAACATCAAAGTGTTTTCTGATCTGTTTACGATTTTCACTCGATAGTGCGAACATCTGTCACTGATCACTTATTGTTAGGACTTTCAATTATTTGATTAACATACAGCTAATAATACAATTCAAAGTCAATACTATGAATTAGTTGGTGATAGAGTGATAAGGACAAAAGAACACTGCATCAAATACTTGATCAAGTGGATTAATAAACGTCAACTGATTGTCTGTAATAAAAAATAATAGCAAAAAGGAGAGTAAAAATAATCTAATTGATAACGTTATTCAAATTATTTCCTCAATTGTCTATAAATGCTAGCCACTTAGGTATATATTTGGTATTAAATGAACATTTTCTCATTAAAGTTAAAGAAAATGAAGCAAACAGTCATATTAATAGCGTTTCTAGCTGCACTGGCACAATGTATCCGTGCTGACGAATTAAACGATTCGAATTCCGATGAAAGCGAAGGCGAAGGCGAAGAAGTTATGGCACTGACAATCGCAAGTCTATTGAATGCAAGATGTATGTTATATTGAAATATAAATTGTTATATATGAATAAAATATTTTCTATCAACAGTTAACCAAGTCGAAAACGATCGTTTTATAGTCAGCTTAACGAAAGTGAGTGCAGAAATATTGAAAAATGTAAATCCAATTTTTAGAAAGTTTGCACTAAAAATTATCTTCCTTTCAGATGAATTGGTTCACTGCCTACGGGTTTTGTAGTCAACAGAATGCGACACTTTTATCATTGGAATGGGGGAACTATGACATTAAAAAGCTAAAGTTCTCAGGGTTTATTAACTATTATCGTAAGTTGTAAAATTCTTTATATATGTATGTATATAATTAATGCTGACACTTGCTAAACAAACATTTTTAGTAATACCTTCGTGCTACCCAATAACCGGAATTCGCATACTATTTATTGCAATACATTTCATATCTTTATTAACGTTAATCCTATATTTTCAGGATTCACTATTTCTGTAGCTTCTTTAATTAACTTAAATTTAAACTGATACTTTTTTCAGATCTTCAATCTCGTCCCTACTGGCTATACGGTAATCGCTTAGAAGATGGTGTAACTTTCCGCTGGGGATTGGGTGGTCTGCCAGTATCTTATACCGATTGGCAACCCGGTCAGCCAGACAATGGTGGAGGAGACCAACAATGCATGAAACTATTTCCATCATTAATGTGGGATGATGACGGTTGTTTTGCTCAAAATTATGCCGCATGTCAAAAATATTAATTGTTGGGCTCGATATTATAATTTTGTTTGCAATTATGAATGTCTATTTACATATCTGTAAACCAAATTTAAACTTCTTTATTAAAAGCATATATAAATTACCTACTCTAAAAATTGTATACACTCGCAATTTGTGTACTGTTCAAAGGAAGAGAACTATTTTGAAATATGGTTGTCAGGTAACCATCTGCAGCAACCTTATCCTTTCTAGAAAAACGTGTACCAAGTGTGTTTAGAATATATAAATTTTTACTCAAAATTTAGCTTGGAATTCTACTTAACTCGTCACCCTGATTGTTATGATGTTTAAAATTCTTATAAACGACGGTTATGTGAGCTCCATATGCTTTGTGCAACATGTTATAAGAGTATAAAAACTATTTGTATTGTCATTCCTGACTTAATTTGTTTACTTTTAGCCTTTCACGATGATAACAGCTGTTATAAAATGTGTAAAATAAAACTGATTGACATTGAAGATAACAATTATATGACATTAATGAGATATCCGCATACACTCTTTCATTGAATGCAGCTCGATAACTTTGTTTTTGCTTTTCCAACTAAATTGTTTACAAAGTTGCAGCGCAATAAGATAACGAGCATTTAATTCCTCTTTCGGCTATAAATACTAGCCACTTAGGTATATAATCGCTATTAAATGCAATTTTTCTCAGTGAAGTGAAAGGAAATGAAGCAAACGGTTTTGTTAATCGCGTTACTCGTTAGTCTGACACAATGTATCAGGGCTGACGAAATAAATGATTCGTATACTGTCCAAGTTGAAGATGTCCCCGCATTGAAAATCGAAAGTCACAGTAATGCAAGACGTATGTTACACTGAAATATAAATGTTGTATATAGTACTGTTGTATAAAATCATTTCTATCAGCAGTTACCCCAGTCGAAGGCGACCGTTTTATAGTCAGCTTAACGAAAGTGAGTGATTTTCGAAATATTAAAATAAATATCACTATTATGAGATAGCTTATAAAAAATGTCTTTGCTTGCAGATGAATTGGTTCGCTGCTTATGGCTTCTGTAGCCAACAGAAAGCGACACTTCTATCATTGGAATTAGGAAAGGATGACATTAAAAAGCAAAAGTTTACTGATTTTATTAAGTTGTACCGTAAGTTTTTAGAATTCTATTTTTGTATGTAATTAGTGAAAAGTTGGCATTAGTTACTCTTGCCATTCTATGACTATCTTATTATGGTAGTCTATTCAATCTATACCGATTGATTGTTCGAATGGGCATTATTCAAGATCTGAATTAAAAAAGCCTGAAATTAATATGCATGCATTTGTACGGAAATGTCTTTATGGCTAAACAAGTTAGGCAATACAATTTCCTTCAGCGTTGGTCTTAGTTGCCAGCTGACGTCAATCTGTCACAATTCAAAGTCTACGGCTATAATTGTATATTTTTTCAGATCTTGAATCTCGTCGATACTGGCTAAGCGGTAATCGACTAGAAGATGATGAAACCTTCCGTTGGGGTTTGGGTGGTCTGCCACTATCCTATACCGATTGGGGTCCCGGTGAGCCAAATAACAGAGGAGGACAACAACGCTGTATGAAATTATTTCCTGATATGAGGTGGGATGATGACGACTGTTTTTCTCAACATTATGCTGCATGTCAAAAGTATTAATTGTTGCTGGCTTATAAAGCTTGTTTTGAAATTAGAAATGTCAACTTACATATAAACCTATTGCGATTGAGATGCTAATAAATACAAAATTAACACTAATTTATACCTAATTATATTCCTCGTAAAAAGCACTTCGCCTGCACAGATAATTTGTGATAATTTCTCGCTGATGATAGAAATCGAAATTCAAACAGACACGACCATAGAAAAATTTACACTGTCGAAAAAAAGCTCTAAACCATAACTTCTTACCAATAAACTTAACAATTCAGTCCTCTTTCTTTAGAGGCAAATATCTCCACTGACGAATTTGACGACAGAACCCCAGGGTAACGATATGTTCAATGAATTATTTCTCAAAAAGTTAAACAGCTCAGTAAACCTTTACACAAAAAAGAATAACTTCAAATGTTACATATCTGCAAAGTTGGAAAATAGCTGAAATCCTTCCATTTTCAATAATCTTAAACCGAGTAAATCTTCAGTAGGACTATTACTCTATTATGTACCAAATTTAATTGCAATTGGTTGAATGGTTCAAGAGATATGTTTTTTGATCAAGTTAAGTCTATAAACCAAAAGCAGTTCGGCCACCCAAATGTCAATTCTGACTGTCACCACTGCTGACATTTTAGCGCCACAGTTCGGTGACTGGCGCTGATACTTTAAAGCAACAACAAGTTCACATAGATATGCTGCTGTCACAATTAGTCGCCATTTATTTCATACCAGCAATTTTTTTGTTGTTTTATATAAGTAAATTCAGCTTACGCTCGAAACAAGTTAAATACAATGTAGTCTAGTTGTGCTATTATTTGGTACTTTTTTTCGTTTGGCGCTAAAAAACATTATGATTGCTTTTGTTTTGCTTGTTGTTGCTTCAGCATTTCTATTTTAATTCTAATTAGTTTCTTGCGTTTTGACAGTTCATCCGCCATTCCACTAATTTGCAAGTTCACTGTTTTTTTGCAATCCGCCACTGCCACTCCGACTCGAAAATGAAGTGTATTTGGTTTTTGTAGCATAATTTCTGGCGCTCAGCTGTCAACTGTCTGCTCGCATTGTTACACATTTTACTTGTTGTTATTGCTGTTGTTACTTATTGTCTTTGCTATTTTCTCATTTGTGTTTTGTCTGCTCTTTTCGTTTATTTCTGTTGGCAGTTCTGTTGTCGCTGCTGTCGGCTGACTTCCACTCGCTGTTGCCGCTGACAATGAAGTAGAAAATGAAGTTTTCACTCACCAAACCGTTGATTGACATTAATACGAATTGGACAGTTATTTATTAAATGAGTTTTCTTCGCAGATAATATTCTTGTGCTGTCTGCGGCTACTTTTTGGCGAAAAGCTGTGATTATCAACGAAAGACTCTGTTGTATTCGTTCAGAAAAACTTGTTGTTCAAATTTATTTTCAAAATGAGGCAGTATTGTTGACAGGCGGCGTTAATTTCCGTATTAAAATGTAAAATATATGGCAAGTGTAATTAAGACCGCAAAAAGTTGTGAAGCTGATTTTGAAATTATTCGAAATTGGTTTACGGGGGTGAAAGGGAGTTTTTTGGTACGGATATATGCGTTGAAATTAATATTGGCAATCTATTTTATTTATAAAGGCTACTGGGAGCTTTTGGCTTTCACAAAGCTTGCAGAGCTATTACGGCATTTTACATAAATCAGTTTAAAGTTATAAAAAAAGCTCATATTTAGCTGGTATTTGATCTCAATTATGTTTAAATTCATTTTGTGATCAAAACAAAGCTACCAAAAAACTTTTTGATATGTGCTTTAGAAGCTTTTGCAGCTGGTCTGTGGTCTCTATTCTGTGCAGAATCCCGATTGTGATCAAAACAAAGCTTTCAAAAAGCTTTTCAGCGATATGTGCTTTAAAAGCTTTTATAGCCAACCTATTTTAAAGTATTATATTCTTTAAGTTAAACACTATATATAAGTTAAACATTTCTATGTACTTCTAACTCAACAAATTCTACATCAGTTTGTCAAACTCTTTAAGGAAGTGTTTTTTTTTTTCACCAAAACATCCGTCACAATCTGTCTATCGCCATTTCCGCTGGGTGACAGTTGCCATGGTTGGCTTGTTGGCAGCCGAATTGATTTCATAACCATTAAAATTCTATTGCATCATTTACCGCTTTTGGTCGAAAACTCTTCAAGAACTATTACTCATTCACAGCGCCCGACAGCAATCCCTTTAAGCGTCGCCATTGTCCACGAGCCAAAAACAAAAGGCAAAAACAAAAGACAAACATTGTTATTGTTTAATATACTTATGGTTAAAATTATGTTTGCTTGTAGTAAGCGGTTTTTTTTTTGTTTCAATGTACGACAACATTTGCTGTCACTGTGGTTGACGTTGCGGAAAAGTCAAAAATTGACGCATGAAAGAGTAAATAAAACCGCACCGAACGAGAGGAAGGAATAATGAACTATGTGTAAAAGGACGAAGAAAGCACACAATAATGGCACGACTGGAGTCAGTCCCTTAACATACCGTTATACCGCCCGCAGTTAGTCCAACCCAAGCAGTCTGTGAATGCCAAGCGTAGTTTTCTCGCTGTTCTGCTGTCTGACCGTCCCACAACTGCGTTCGCATCGCAGCACAACTCATTTGACGCCATGATTAATTACCATTTTGACAGCTTCGCAACGGTAACGTCACATGCGCGTCAACGCCGCACCCATACAACAGCACAGCGCGCACATACATATATAAACCCTCAATAATATATGTGTGTGTGCGTACGTACGACAGCATGACACGTGACACACATACTTAATTGCATTTGTGTCGACTATGATATCCTTTTTTTGCTTTACAATTCGTCTTTCCCTACACATTCCGCTTGCTACTCGGCTTCATTCTTCCATTTCCGTTTTCCGCATTATTATTATTATTTTTGTTCATACGCTCCATACGTTCGGCGTAAATGATAAATGAAGGCGCCAAGCAATGGCATTCGTTTGTATGTGAGTGTATGTGTGTCTAGATATGCGACAAACAACTGCCACCGTCTACGCCGTGCCGACCACGACAATTACGCCTCACAGAAGTCAGCATCCGACTTTGGCTTCCGGTGTCACTGAGACGTCACTTCGACTTGGCATTGTATGTAGGAGGCAGTGAGGGCGGTCGTTAGAAAGATGTGTTTATTTTAGAAAGTTGGAGTTGGTTAGAAGCGTAGAAAGTAGCACATGAAACTCTTTAAAGATTTAAATTGAGAAACCTTAAATATTTTGGGTTGTTACCAATAACTGTTCATTCACTTTAATACAACATTTTGTGAAATTTTAAGTAGTAATAACTTCATTGAAGTCTCCAAAGGATGTTCTTTTGCGTCATTACTAATACTGCTTAGAATGCTTCGATCCCAGCAAGTTTTTTGGAAGGAACCCTCAAGAACAGTCCTTTGTGATGCCATAAAATTCAACCCATTCACTTATATTATAAATCGCCAATGCGCCTAGAACCTACAACAAATTTGCATAGGTTTTTAACTTCTGTATCCGCTAATTTGCGGGGGTGCTCAAAAAAGTGAGGTCCAAGGATTTTTTGTCTAGATCTCACAAAGGCGAAGCTTTCCAAAAGGAAATTCTGGAAGGATTCTACCTCATCTTCTTCTAAGCAGCTTCTGAAGCTAGCATCCGGTAAAATTTTTAATTTGACCGCGTGAATCCTGATGGGACAATGGTCAGTTAGAACTCTTCTAACTTGGGAAAGTGTTAGGGCAAAGTGTTGCCTTGACCTATTGCGATTTACTTTGGGCCAGAATGACCTTGCGACAGAACAGGCGCTAGTGACTGTCCAGGGCCTCCTCAGTTCAGCTGAGACCCGTTCATCCAGAAGCAAGTTGCAAGAGGACAGCGACGCTCCTACTAGTTCCCATTACACTGTAAGTGAGACCGAAGTGCCTAACTTAGCACTCATCAGCCTTGCAGTTTCCTGCATTACCGCAGTGGGCAGGCACCCAATCTGCGAAGTGTTCGGATGCAACTAAAAGCCAGGACGGGCAATTCTTCACCAGCCTGGAGCGTAAAGCTTAGTATATTGAAGATAATTTTATTAGAATTTTCTCCACTAGATAGATTTCCATTAGCTCATGTTAGCTAGCGAAGGCTTTTGAAACATGCTTTGGATATTGGAATTTCAAAATATAATTAATTTTTTGATTGAAGGTCTTCTCTCAAAGGTCTATTGAACCCAATTTTACACGATGGACCTTCAGTATACTAAAGAGATCTCTAAGATGTTATATGCTGAATCAAACTAGGGAACTTTTTGAAGAATAAACGACCACTTCTCGTAGTTATTATGAAACCGGTACGTCACTGTTCACTGTTCACAAATAGTTCGTCTCAAGTGAAAAGACCATAAAACCCGGCATACTCATCGGATCAAATAGCTCAGTAAATTTAGTTAAATTTTTGATTTATAAAGAACGTAGAATCTGGAAGTTAGTTTAAATTAAGTCATCATCTCAATCTACTAAAATGGAAATGTATAAGAATATTTCATATAGAAAATCTTACAGTTTTGTCAAATTCATAATACATGTTAAATAAGCATAGTCTACATTTAGGAGCTTTATACAAAATACTTTTGAATCTTAAAAATTCCATCTTTTGCAAAATACATGACTTTTATTCTTTAAATAAAATTTAATATCATTGCGCTACAGCATATTCTACCAACCGCTATGCTTTACTGTCCTTCGTCGCTCATAATTAATAACTGTATGATTTATTACTCCTTATCATGTGGGACTTCACTTCAATTCGTCACAGCTGCTCATCCACAACTGAAACTCTATAAGTTGTCATTAATATGTATTTTCTTTTGCATTTAAACGAAATTGTATTTAAAGCGGCGGAATAATTAAATTATGTCGTTTAATTGTCAATTTAATGCTTATCTTTTGACACAAATATCATTGCGCACGCAATAAAGGGAAAGACATTTTACGCATTAATTAAATGAGAAAATTTAAAAGAATCGAATTTAAATTAAATATTATTGTATCTTTTTATAAATTCAGTATATCTTATTGCCTTTAAGGCGTCAAAAGCTCATTTAAAGCTTAAAAATTCACTAACCAAAAAATAGAAAAAAAAAAATAAAATCAAAAATACACTAATCAAATCACAATTAAATTTTCATCAGTGTATTACAAAGAAAAATAAATCTCTGTTGTGCCAGCATAAAAATACACATGCCTAACCAAACCCCTATGGACTCAGGCGCAAATAAACACGACTAAAGGTCCATACACCACGTAATGAACGTCTAAAATCGGTTTGGGGGGTTTGATTGTGTGTTCTGCTGGGCAAACAAACATCCGTTGTCTGGCCGTAGAACTCGCCAAAAGCTCAGTTGTTCTCTGTAGTCCACTGTCATTTTGCAGTGATTACAAAATAAAGCTGTCACGAGTCGGGGGTCCATTGTAGCGTGTCTACAAATGTAGTTATCCTATTGGCGGCTTCAATGTGTGCGGGTACATGTGAGTCCCAGCAGCTGTCAATGTGATGTTTTCATACTTTTTAAGTGCTTGTAATTATACTCTCGCAACAAAAGTTGCTAAAGAGAGTATTATAGTTTTGTTCACCTAACGGTTGTTTGTAAGTCATAAAACTAAACGAGTTAGATATAGGGTTATATATATCAAAATGATCAGGGTGACGAGACGAGTCAAAATCCGAATGTCTGTCTGTCCGTCCGTCCGTCCGTGCAACGGATAACTTGAGTAAAAATTGAGATATCTTGATGAAACTTGGAACACACGTTCCTTGGGACCGTGAGAGGGTTGCTTTCGAAAATGGGCAAAATCGGACCACTGCCACGCCCACAAAATGGCGAAAACCGTAAACACATAAAGTGTCATAACTAAGCCATAAATAAAGTTATAAAAGTAAAATTTGGAATAGAGGATCGCACTAGGAAGGGAAATATTGGGATGTAATTTTTTTGGGAAAGTGGGCGTGGCCCCGCCCCCAAATCGGTTATTTGTATATAACTCGCAAACCAATAAAGCTATATAAACCAAACTTTCTGCAGTCAGTTCTCTTACGTACCCCACCACACACCATGAAAATAGTTGAAATCGGATAATAACCACGCCCATCTCCCATACAAAGGTTAGGTTGAAACTTACTAAAAGTGAGTTAACTCAGTAACGAAAAACGCCAGAAACACTAAATTTCACATAAGAAATGGCAGATAGAAGCTGCCCTCAGATTTTTTTACAAAATGGAAAATGGGCGTGGCATCGCCCACTTATGGGTCAAAAACCATATCTCAGGAACTACTCGACCAATTTCAATGAAACTTGGTTTGTAATAGTTTTCTTACATCCCAATGATATGTTGTGAAAATAGGCCAAATCGCTTCACAACCACGCCTACTTCCTATATACCAGAACTTTGAAGACGATCTGAATCGTTATCTTTACAATATATAAAGGTAGCACTAGTGAAGATATCGATGCAGAACTTTGCACAAATACTACCTTTATAGTGTGGAAAACCCATTCTAAAAATCGCCGAAATCGGACCATAGGTTTTCAAGGCCCCATGTATCGAAAATGAGGACCTCGGTGCTTCTAACCTAATATTATGGTGTCCAACTTTCAATGGACTTTATACAATATATATGATGAATATGTGGGTCAAATTGTGTATTATATAATATAAATAAAGTTAAATAAATAAATTGCGAGAGTATAAAATGTTCGGTTACACCCGAACTTAGCCTTTCCTTACTTGTTTTTTGATTTAAATTGTTGTTTTTTTTTGGATTTTTTTTTACGAGATTTAGATAGTCTGACAAGTCCCATAGCAATTGATTGGGCTTGATTGGACAAGCGTGAAGAGCGTGAGGAGATGTCTTAAAAAGACTTTAGAATAATTAAAATATAGGGAGTCAGTACACTACACTGTTTGCAGAGTTCTAGCATAGTATCAGCAAATGATAAGAAGACACCGGAACCTGTACTCACTATTAAGGAAGATGTTGGTTAAGGTCTTTGTAATCATTTCAAAAATCTGCAGATTTAGAGGAACTTAGGTATCTTTGATTTTGAGGAGAACACTCTGTCGAAATATTTTGAATGAGGCTGCACTTCGGAGCACAGTTTACGGGTCTGAAAGTTTGAAACTGGAGTTGAGAGAAAGAGCTACCGATAAAAGACCTACGAAAATCTCTCAATCGCTATGAGCAATTCATTCATCTGTTAGCCTGAAACTGGTATTCAGGTGGAGATCTTGACTATATACTTCCTACGAACCTCTCTCTGGCATTATGGGCAGTTTATTGATCCGGAAGTCTAAAATATGATATGAGGGGTGCTCTCGTATATATACTTCCACAGAACCTCTCTCTAGCGTTTTAGGCAATTTACTGGAATTGGAGTTGAGGGAGATCTCGCGACTAAAGAATGGTTTTCCTCCATAGCCTCCGTCCGCCCTAACAAACCTTTCGGGTATCGGCGTAGAGAAGAGATCTCGATGCCTGAAATTGGAGTTGAGGGAGACCTCGCGACTAAAGAATGGTTCTCCTCCATGGCCTCCGTCCGCCCTAACAACCCTTTGGGGTAGAGAAGAAATCACTAGAAGTTTGTTTGCAACGTACAGAGAATGGACTCGAAGAGTCTAACTTTGATGAGAGTTGCCAAGCTTTCCACAATAGCTCCACTACAGCAGTATAAACGGTCTTTCATGCCGGGGTATTGAAATTGTAAATTACTTAAATCGAATTATATGAAAAGTATGCCATTAATTTTTAAAATGATCTAAAATATGCAACTGAATGCAGTGCCTATGAATAAATCATAGAAATCACGGAACGGCGAACAGAATGCATTTACAGTTGAAACGATTTTGCCAAGCAAACAACAGGCATTAAAAACAAAAACATACCAATAAAAGCCATTAATATGATTTATTTTTGTTTTTGCCCTTTTTTGGCCTTCCTGTTGGTTGGTTGGTCGGTTTTGAGTGCAAAGTGTTAATGAATTTTAAATAAGTCGAATGCGCTGAGGGAAATTAAAACGCGTGTTTATTTTGCGGTGACCATAAACCGTTGGGAGTTGCAGTCGAACCAAATCACCAATGAGCATAAACAGTCAGCATGTAAACAACAATATGTTTGCATGTATGTATTCGTGTGTCTGAATTTGCATTAACATCAGTGCAAACACATTCCCACAAAAGTCAGTGAGTATGGGTGTTTTGGCTCGCCAGCAAGTGACATTTTGTGCCGGCGCCTGTGCACTGACATGAAAGTGAAATTTCTACGGGCCTTGGCAGGCGACTGCAGCCGCAACGAGTGACAGACATGTGTGGTTGGGAAAAGTATTCGTTGGAGGCGATGTCATTGCGGCAGACAGGTATGCGCACAGCCCAACTGCCGAGGCTGACAGATTCACGTCACATCATTCCTCCGCGACTTTGTCACTGCTGCAGTGACGCTTGCCCATTTGACATTTTGGCTAAAATTTGTGAAATGTTAATGTTGTAAATTGACAAAAACAAAGCTAGAACAATGGTGGTGTTGATTATGTTACGATGCTGTAATGGTAGGTGAGCGATTGGTAGTTAAGTGTGAGCGCTTGATTATGAGAATTGTTTGGTTAGCAAGCAAACATTTTGGGTTTGAGGTTTATTTGTCACCTATTTGCACTTATATCAAATATTTTAGTTTTGCTCTCGAAAATTATGGTTATAGCTTTTAGATCTATATTCTAGAATTTTTTTATTATTTATATTATCGTTAAAGGCTTCAAAAGCACTTCAAGTCATATTTTCAATAAAAAGTTTGTTATTAAAAGATAAATAAGCTTCACTATTTGCTTTTTAATGGTATACCTGTAATATTGGAAGCTTTAAATGAATGAAAGCTCTTCGAAAGCTCTATAAGAACTAAAAAGTTACATCACTTTTTGATTTCCAATTCATTTCCATGATTTAGCCATTAATTTCCAAAATATAAAATCAATCTCCAAAGCTTCATAAGAAATTATAATGAACTCCATAGTCAAATTTTATGTATCGTTCTACTTATATCTGAAGTTTTTTAATAGATGGAATCTCTTGAAAAGCTTTATAAGAAAAATGAACATGTAAAGAGAAAGACTACACTTTTTCTTTGGAAAGAACTATTTCATTATTATTCGAGGTATAAAAAATTGTTGGAAAAAGCTTTTTTTCGGCAAAAAAGCTTTCGATAGATATCTGAAAACTTGAAATTATAAAAGGCTCTCCTAAAGAAGTGTTCTAAGAAATATATTTTGTTAACTCATTTAATAACTATCTGCATTTTTTAAACCAAAAGCTTTTTATTAAGCTTTCACTTTAAAGCTCCTTTTACTAAGCTTTAGTTAAAAGCTCATGTACGTATTTGGTGTATGAATATTGCTTATCGGTTGGGATTAGTATTTCAAATGCTGATTTAACTTTTTTGCAAGCCTTCAGCTCAGTATATTGAATGAGCATTCTATTGATTATACTGAAAAGCTTACATTTTAGTAATTGATTAATTTGCTTCAAAACTTTCTAAAAAAAGACCAAAAATAGCTGTTTTTACTTTAAAAAGTAGTTGTAAATAAGGCTTTTTAGTATCGAAAGCTTTACAGACTGTATGTAGACACTTCCATTGCTGGTCTACATGACTCGCGTTTCAATTCAAAATTATCTGAAGTGTTGATCTTTTGTACCACTCCATTGTAACTTCCATTGTAATTATGTAACCTATTCATGGGTACTGTTGTAAGGGGACATTGCTCATTGCTCTATGTTTGCTTTCACATACCAACAACATGACGACCATTGCACATTTATATATTTGCATTTGTTTGTTGTACATTACACAAATGACGATGTGGCGTGTCTGTAATTGAGAATTTGTACTCAATTAAGATTAAATTCAATATTTGCTTAAAATTTGTACAAAACGAACAAATGCCAGTGAAACAACAACAATAGCAGCACAGGTACGAGCAACGAAGTTGACAAAATGCAATGAAATGCAAATGTAAATGCAGACTCTGGAGCACATATTGTTATGCTTATAAACACCCTGACACACACACATACACCTTATAGCGTCGTATCAATTGGTTGCTTTGTTGCTATTGCCATTAAACAATCACATACAATCACAATCAAAATTTGTTGCATACCATACGGCGGCTGACTACACATCTCTCTCTCTCTCTCTCCCTTTAGCATATTCATCACTTTATTGTACCGTTAGTCACGTTGTCTCGACGTCAATCCACAAATGTGCACGCATCTCGTCGTAGTAATTTGCAAATTCATCTCACTAAACAAATATACCGTTACCTGCGTGCATGTGTGTGTCGGTAGCTGCGTACAAAACCAAACTGAAAATCGTCGACGCATTAGAATAAACACACATACGCTCAAATATCAAGGGTGTAGCATGCCTGGCTGATGCCACGCGAGCGGTATGTTTGAAATGTCCGTTTACATTGTTGTTTTTGTTGTCATTTTTGTTATATTTGTACATATGATCGTTTGTTGACCGCCTGCATGTCTGGTCCAAATAGTGGCCACAGCGTTAGATTTGATGGAGACAGTGTCGTCTGTCTATTGCCCGCATAAGCAATGGTGGAAAGCAGTGTTGCACGCAAAACAAATCAATGCAGACAACGGTAAACATTCACGTGACGATGCTGGCGATGTGAGGTGAGGCGGTTATGACCAGCCTTTAAAAAAACGGTTTTATGATTTTGAAAGAGACGAAGTGAGGCGGTGGAAATTATTAAATGAGAGAAGCACCTTAAATATTCGGAGCTTTCGGCTATGTCCGCAAAACTTTATGATTAAAAATAACTCAAAATGTGGTAAGTAGGTCTAACTCGGTGCTTTCTAGGTAATAATGATCCCTGAAAGCTCTGGCAAACAATTTTTTGGTGATGAGCTTTCGTTTATGTCGGCAAAGTTTTATGTTTCAAAATAGTTCAAAATTGTTTTAGAAGACCTGACTTAGTACATACTTCCTGGCTTATAATGATTCTTTCAAAGCTCTAGCAAGATCCTTATACTTTTCGGCAATGAGCTTTCATTTCTGCTTGCAAAGCTTGTAAAGCTAATAGAGCTCAGAGCGTAGTTTTCGTTTACCAAATGAAGGATGGAGTCATATGTAGAAGTTCACGCAAGTGAGGAAAGTTTCTGATTGTCATTCACTTGGGAGTGGCCAGGAACGATTCTTTTACATGTGGCTCAAGCAGCTCACGACTTCCGGTCTTAGACCAAGTATCCTCTGGGTAGCCATCAGACATCCGTTTGGAGGCGAGCTAAAGTGAGAAGGCGAAACCCGCCTATGCGGTTGTGCGTTGGGTTTGGGACCCACCACATAAAAACACCCCCCAATGAAAAAGAAAAAACAGCCTCGGATGAGAGACCCCAATTTTGATGACGACCACTGCAAACGTTTAAAGGACTACGAAATAAGGGCATGCACCTGGAATGTCCGGACCCTTAATTGGGAAGGTGCCTCTGCCCAGCTGGTTGATGTCCTCGTAAGAGTAAAGGCTGACATCACCGCAATCCAAGAAATGCGATGGACGGGACAAGGACGGAAGAAGGTGGGTCCTTGTGATCCGCATCAAAGCGAGGTTCTTCAACATATCGCTGATTTGCGCCCACGCCCCGACGGAAGAGAAGGACGAAGTGATCAAAGATACCTTCTATGAGCGCCTAGAACGTACCTATGAGCGCTGCCCCTGCCACGATGTAAAAATCGTGCTTGGCGATTTCAACGCTAGGGTGGGTAAAGAAGGTGTCTTTGGCACAACAGTCG
This sequence comes from Zeugodacus tau, assembly GCA_031772095.1. Taxonomy (NCBI): domain Eukaryota; kingdom Metazoa; phylum Arthropoda; class Insecta; order Diptera; family Tephritidae; genus Zeugodacus; species Zeugodacus tau. The sequence goes on along the minus strand of CM062652.1, from coordinate 72,330,391 downwards.
GAAAATTCAGCCTCCATGACGAAACATCACCAAACGGTCTGAGGCTGATCGACTTCGCCGGGGCCCGAAATATGGTCGTCTGTAGTACTAGATTCCAGCATAAGAAAATACATCAAGCTACTTGGCTGTCCCCGGATCGAATCACTCGCAACCAGATCGATCATGTTGTGATAGATGGACGACATGTCTCCAGTGTCTTTGATGTGCGTACGCTTCGTGGTCCCAACATCGACTCGGACCACTATCTTGTAGCAGCTAAGATACGCACCCGCCTCTGTGTAGAAAAGCGCACACGTCAACAAACACAAGGAAGGTTCGACATCGAGAAGCTGCAATCACAACCGACAGCCGAACGATTTTCTACTCGACTTGCACTCCTGCTCTCTGAGAGCACTCATCAGCATCTCGGTATAAGGGAGCTGTGGGACGGCATATCAAACTCCTTACGTACAGCTGCAACCGAAACCATTGGTTTTCGGAAAAGCCAAAAAAACAGCTGGTATGACGAGGATTGTCGTCTCGCAGTGGAGAGAAAACAGACTGCCTACCTCGCAATGTTGCGATCGACCGCAACACGAGCGGGATGGGAAAGATACCGAGAGCTGAAGAGGGAAGCGAGACGCATTTGCAGACAAAAAAAGAAAGAGGCCGAAATGCGTGAGTATGAAGAGCTTGACAAGCTGGCCGACAGGGGTAATGCTCGAAAATTTACGAAAAGATCCGGCGACTAACTGAAGGTTTCAAGACCGTAGCGCACTCCTGTAGGACCCCCAGAGGTGATCTAGTTATTGATGACCAGAGTATACTGAGTTTGTGGAGGGAACACTTCTCCAGCCTGCTGAATGGCAGTGAAAGTACAACACCAGGAGATGGCGAACCCGATTCCCCAATCGACGACGATGGAGCAGATGTTCCATTGCCCGACCGTGAAGAAATTCGAATAGCAATCACCCGCTTGAAGAACAATAAGGCGGCGGGTGCCGATGGATTACCGGCCGAGCTATTCAAATACGGCGGCGAAGAGCTGATAAGGTGCTTGCATCAGCTTCTTTGCAGAATATGGTCGGAAGAAAGCATGCCTGACGATTAGAATCTCAGTGTACTCTGCCCAATACACAAAAAGGGAGACCCCACAATTTGCGCCAATTACCGTGGGATAAGCCTCCTCAACATCGCGTATAAGGTTCTGTCGAGCGTATTGTGTGAAAGACTAAAGCCCACCGTCAACAAACTGATTGGACCTTATCAGTGTGGCTTTAGACCTGGAAAATCAACAACAGACCAGATATTCACCATGCGCCAAATTTTGGAGAAGACCCGTGAAAATAGGATCGACACACACCATCTCTTTGTCGACTTTAAAGCTGCTTTCGACAGCACGAAAAGGAGCTGCCTTTATGCCGCGATGTCTGAATTTGGTATCCCCGCAAAACTAATACGGCTGTGTAAGCTGACGTTGAGCAACACCAAAAGCTCCGTCAGGATCGGGAAGGACCTCTCCGAGCCGTTCGATACCAGACGAGGTTTCAGACAAGGTGACTCACTCTCGTGTGATTTCTTTAACCTGATGCTGGAGAAAATAATACGAGCTGCAGAGCTAAATCGAGAAGGTACAATCTTCTATAAGAGTGTACAGCTACTGGCGTACGCCGATGATATCGATATCATCGGAAACAACACCCGCGCCGTTAGTTCTGTTTTCTCCAGACTGGATAAGGAAGCGAAGCGTATGGGTCTGGTGGTGAAAACACCCGCGCCGTCAGTTCTGCTTTCTCCAGACTGGATAAGGAAGCGAAGCGTATGGGTCTGGTGGTGAACGAGGACAAGACGAAATATCTCCTGTCGTCAAACAAACAGTCAGCGCATTCGCGTCTTGGCTCCCACGTCACTGTTGACAGTCATAACTTTGAAGTTGTAGATAATTTCGTCTACCTGGGAACCAGCATTAACACCAATAACAATGTCAGCCTGGAAATCCAACGCAGAATCACTCTTGCCAACAGGTGCTACTATGGACTAAGTAGGCAATTGAAAAGTAAAGTCCTCTCTCGACGAACAAAAACCAAACTCTACAAGTCTCTCATCATTCCCGTCCTACTTTACGGTGCAGAAGCGTGGACGATGTCAACATCCGATGAGACGGCACTAGGAGTTTTCGAGAGAAAGGTTTTGCGGAAGATTTATGGTCCCTTAAGAATTGGCAACGGCGAATACCGCAGACGATGGAACGATGAGCTGTATGTGTTATTCGACGACATAGACATAGTCCAGCGAATAAAAAAACAGCGGCTACGCTGGCTAGGTCATGTTGTCCGAATGGATGAAAGTGCTCCAGCTCTGAAAGTATTCGATGCAGTACCCGCTGGTGGAAGCAGAGGAAGAGGGAGACCTCCACTCCGATGGAAGGACCAGGTGGAGAGGGACCTGGCTTCGCTTGGAATAACCAATTGGCGCCAAACTGCCAGAAGGAGGGATGCGTGGCGCGCTGTTTTGGACTCGGCTATAACCGCGTAAGCGGTGTCTACGCCAGTCAAGAAGAAGAAGAATGACTTAAGAAGGCTTTAAAAGCTCTGACTTGATGATCTCTAGGTTATAACGATTACTTGAAAGCTCTAGCCAACACCTTATTTCTTCTTTCTACCGTGATGAGCTTTCGGTTATGCTTATGAGCTTTTTAACGATATTAAATTACTAATAAAGCTTTTAGTTAAGCAGAGATGACTCTTCGTTGTCATAGAGTTTGTAGAGCTTTTCTAGGTACCTCTAAGAATCTTATTGCGGTATTCACTCTAAAGGTATTGCAAGTTATTTATGGGAGTACAAATATTAATTGTAAGGCGTCTAACCCCCCATCTGCAACAACAAGTCAAGTCAATAATATTTCGTCCAGACTATGAAACCGGTAAACAAATATGCAATGATAATAAACTGGTAGAGCTGCCGTGGCATACAGGTAGGCGCTTTGGCACTGGTTTAGCAAACAAGTAGACAATCAGACAGAGAAATAATTTGGCGACCGCATTTGTCGCGCCAGACTGGCGGCGGCTTGATTTATGGGTTTCGCTTGAGATACAAACAGATTTAATGCGAACAAAAGTTCAACACTTCCTAGTTATATTATTTGATAATAGCAACTTTAAAGTTAAATTTCGTCATTAAACTCATATGAAATTTAAGTGTCAGTGACCAGAATTTGCCAATTTAAACTTTAACCTTAGCTAACACGCAGCGCTGCCCTGAGCTACCCGACTAACTGCCGGAAACTTTAACCACAACAACTCTTTATGTGCCACTTGGTGTTCGCAATGTGTCTGCTGCTACGTTGGTTGAGTTACCTTACCATTCGGAAGCTCCTTCTACTACGTAGCTGTCACCTGTATGTCTCTGCTCATGTGAGGGAGTATGAGTGTGTGTGTGTTCGTGTTAGCACTTTATGTGTACACATATGGAAATCCAATTTTCCGGTGATTGATCTCATACATATGGAGACTATGGCCACATATCAAGTTCGTGGTTTGTCATTGGGGTTTCAAGCGTCGCATAATTACACACAGACACACACACATATGCATTTGTTTGAGTATGTGTGTGTGTTTTTGAAAGTTACATGCCTCAATGGTTAGACAAAACCAACTAACCAAAGCAATGCAAACAAACGCCGGCACATAGAAAATGCAAAAATTTCATGTACGCACACACACATACATACAAATGTCAGTTTATTTATGCATGCATATACATATATGCGGAACAAGCGTTATAATTGCTTACATATTTACAAAAATTGTTGCATCTAAGCACACATAATTGTTGTTGTTGTTGTTGTATTTGCTAGCATTGATATTTGTTATTTGCTTTATTGCTAAAGTTGTCTATTGTACCTCGACTATCGATTGACTGAGTGTGAGTGGAAGCGCCTAAATGCTTGCAATATATTTTATGTGGTTGTTGTGGGTAAGAGTGAGTGATCGCCATTGCACATATTGCAATTACTCATACCACATGTAGCACCTAGTGGGTATTGCGAATATAAATTTCAAATGATTTTCGGGGTCTATTATTTGCGGCATTGTTTTATTTTCATATTTATTTTATTTTTTTGAATCAAACTTTGTGACACATGTTGATTGATCAAATTGTAAATAAGTTATTAAGTTTATTTGTAGCGTTTCATAGACAAAAAATTTAGTTTCTAGTAAAAAAACAATCCCGTGGACTTTTATATGCGATTTTCAAAGAGTTTATTCCTTTGTTTGATTCAAAGAAATATGAAATCAATAGAATGTAATCATATTAGTTTGTGTTCTATATTCTAAATATTAAAAAATCATAATATTAGAGTGGATATCGGACTTTAAGGAACCTGTTCCCATAAATACATGACTTGGTATTTTGTACGGTTCAACTACCTTATGGGCGACTCGAGAGAGAGGTAAACATTCATTATGAGATCTTACCTCTAGAAGTTTGTCTAGTGTTATATTTACTGGATTGTTTTCAGTGAGCCAGTGTCTTGGGATTGTGGCTGAGTATCTACTTACATATAGTTCCTCACCTATTTGGCTGGTTCTCCGTACTCTTTTATCATTCCGCATGAGTAGTTTATTATCACACTACAAATCTGAACCTTTTGAAAGCTGTCTAATATGCCTGTCTTAGAACAACTTTTTCAAGATCCAACCATGAGATAATTTTGGTCAAGACCTTTTGGCTCATTCGGAGTTAGACATATTGAGCAAAGCTTTTATCAGTTATTACGATTAATTTTTCCGAGTTTGTTTGTTGAGAATATGAAATTGCTAACAAATAAAACGGGCAAAAGCTCTACTAAAGCTTAAAGCTTTCAAATATTTTGATCAAAAACTTCAAAATTGTTTTTAAAATTTCTAAAATATATTTGTTTTCGTTCTTATGAATTTGTTACGATCCTTCCAAGTTGGTAATTAATCATTCTTAGAAGATAATTTTTCAAATAGATGTATCTTATATGAACAGTATTATCAAATCACCATCTATCGTAAATATTTCATTTAACTCTTTCAGTCGTGGTGGTTAGTGTCAATAACCACCTCTTTCCGATTTTTTATATTAAAATCCACGCCATCTATCGACAATCGTGTTAATTATCATGAATGTTTGTACCTTTTTTGACAAGGTGCGACCGGTTAGCGGCATATTCGATGAATGACAGTTCATTTGTTTTCATTTGAAAATTGCGCTAACGTACATTTTTTCTTGTGTTTGATAAAAAATATCTGTGAAGTGTGTAAGTAACGTTTTTCTTTAATGTTTTGTATTCAACTTATTCTCCTATATCTATTTCATATGTATGTTATGAAACTATCATTAATTTTTTATTTTCAATGTGTATTGACGACGAAAATATAGTGGTTAGTAAACTAACCACCGTGACTGTTGCAGGTTTATAGGTTTAATCTACATATGAGTTAGGCATGTAAGTATTCATGCATTTTTATATTTATTTCAGTATGTCGCGCAAGCTAAATAATAGACAAATCGAAAAATACTTGTTTGAAGATATTCCTTCAGATAGGGAAAGTATTTGTAGCGATGAGGATACAGAAGATCAGCCAAATCCGCTGGTGTTAGGCAATTCGTTTGGAGAAGTTCAAATGACTGATTATGACGACTTTAATTCCGATGATGACATCCCTCTGTCTAACTTAGTACTTCGGAATCCTGAATCTACAGAGTCTAACACTGTAAACTCAAACAGACCGGCTGTATGGCAGTGGAGTACATGCAAAGTGCCTCTTTGTCTACGCAAGGGAAAAGCTTGTTTTTCAGATTTTCATAAAAAAAAAACAATTTACCTTAGTTTCTTTCCGGAGAATTTCATTATATCATATAATATTAGTAGACAATATAAGTAACTCATAATTGTTTTGTTTCTATCAATAGTCACGGTGGTTAGTGCCACTAACCACCTCATACCTCGAAAACCTTCATATGTAGATTTTTTTTTTCATACTTTCAGTGATATTTCAGCTGTAGATAATGCCAAAACAATAATCGAAACATTCGAAATATTCTTAATTTAAAAGCGTGACTGAAAGAGTTAATTAAAAAAGCTTAATTAAACTATAAGAATTTCTATGTCTTGCAGTTGCTAAATTTGCTTATCAAAATATTCAAATCAATGAATTGAAGTCACAGATTGACTGACAGCAACTATATATAACCAATACTCGCTAATAAACAAACAAACTTAATACAATGGAACCTCAAATCTTGTGGAACTGTATGAGTTCAAAAACCTCACGAAAAATGTTGATATTTGTCTCTTCGAAAGCAATGCACAAAAATTTCTATAAATAATATAAGAGACGACTGATTGACTGGACTCTAAGCTGGCTACATAGGTGAAAGAAATATAGTGAGAAATTAAATTGCAAAAAAAAATAAAAAGTTGAAATTATTTGGTGTTCAAATAACAAAATGAATAAAAAAAAATCTTCGAAAAATATAAAATTCTCATACACTATGCAACACAAACAATGTTGGAGTATAAATTTGTTTATTTATAGAACTGCATAGCTGTTGCTTATTGCTGCCGCAAATTCGTTTGTGCAACGAAATGAAAAAAGAAAAGAAAAGCACATCACTGTCTTTTAATGCCATTGAATATTTGATGAAACAAATCGAATTGCGCTGCATTGGAAAATAAAAACAAAAAAATAAGAGAAAAGGCGATAAAATAAGCTTGAAATTCGAAAATAACTCAAACCAAAATCAAAAAACCAAAAATGTGCAAAGTGGCAACGACCAGCAGAAAGCCAAAAAGTAGCAAATCAACGCAAGTGTTGAAGAAAATTAAAAAATATAAAAATAAAATAAAAATGGTAAGACATGGAATGCATAAACAACTTGTGAAAATTGCAAAACAGTTTCTTCGAAAAGCCAAATCTTGCGGCGGCAGACTGCAAAGAAATCTCGCGTTGCCGCAACGTGCTTAGACCGCCATAAACGATAATTTTGCGAAGCTAACAGCAACCATGCCACACAGGTGCATGCATAACGCAGCAGGATACCTGTTTGTCTGTCTGTCTGCTAACTATTTGATATTCGCGGCCAAGGTGTTAGCGTTGCAGACGATAGTAAAGCCAGCGTCGTGCTGGGAATAAGTCAGACGGTTCGATATGCGGTGCATAAAAAAGAGTTGCACTTGCCACAGTTGGTATGCATGATGTGTCTTGGCGTTGTTGCAAGAGTGGCGTGTCAATAAAACGACGATATGCAGGTTCATCATCTTGAGTTGCTTTTTGGTCGTCATTGCCACCTTGATGCATGCGATTGGTTTGTGATATTGTGTCTACTAAGAAAAGCCATCAGAAAAGGCGGAAGAAGTCTTAGACACGATATAGAGGATTCACGAACAGTAGTTGTATTGTCGACTTCATCTATGAAGCATCTAAAAATAGTCCAATATTTGTGTATAATTTATAATTAAAGGTGCTTCAAATAACTGTTTGATTCTATGATAAGCTTATAAGGAGTAAAACTCACTCGGAAGTAGAGAAATTTCTATTCTTTTCCTCAAAGTTCGACTAAACTCCAATGAAATGGTATATCTCTCCTCAGAAACATTTATTAAAACTATTCTCTATCATCATCAATTCAAAAATGATGACCATCCTTATCATAGGTGTTATGAAACCCATAAATATCGTTAAACAACCTGAGCTCATATGCTCTTCCATTAAGAATCTAGTAATTCATTTCATTGTATTCGCCACTAAGTCATCGGGAGTTATGAGAATTGGCTGCATCGAAAAACTGCAAGAGATGCTGAAAAATCTGAACGCAAAGGGCACATAGAAATGGTTTATGGTGGAAATACCGAAGAGGGAACTGAAACTTATATGTGTGATCAAGGTTGTGGCAAGTCATTGAAGAGGCTTTATTAGTATATTGGATATTATGAGAATATTGCTTCAGTGGTGGTGATGGAGAACAACCCTTGCAGGAAAAAGATTACCTCAGAACTATTAGTACTCTAAATCATGATATGCTTTAAAACAGATCTGTCCCAAAGACCAATTTCAGGTTTTGAGCTTGAAGTATAATAATTTGTTGGAACATCTAATATGTGATCCAAACATTCTACGCAATCGGAACGAATCTCGACCTTTATTTGGTGGAGGACTTGAAAAGTGCTCCACAAAAAATAGTTGAAGGTTTGAGACAGATCCAAAGATCCATGTTCCACAATCAACTCGAGGTTTTTGACTTATTGAACTGAAAAATTGTTTGGAGAATAATTTATGTATAACCCTCCCTTCACTAGCATTTAATATACAGACTATACAGACTCTCCACTGGTTTTACTGGTTTAATAAGATATCCTCTATGTTTAGTACGAAGTGAGTGGTATTTTTTAATTATAAAGTTTTTCCTACTGGGTAGCTACTTTTTCTCGTTGTCTTTCATCCACAAAGTCGACTTGGGACCAGTTCAACGCTGTCGTTGATTCAGCGATTCAGTCCATCATGATGTGTTTTGGTTTTGTGGCTGGCTGAAGTTGAAGTTCTCACTACTTCATACTCCCACACACACCCCCAAACCAGTTTTCAAGTAAATACTTATAGCTAGTCATCGATATGCCAGCATCCATCAGCTAATAGTTTGCCACAGCTCGCATATGAGTGGTAGCACAACTCCATGATACCATGGGTTAGTTGACTGCGAAAGGCTAGTTAGTTAACCCTGAAGGTTGGCAGTCTCGGCGGGTGACTCGTGGCTCGCGCTAGTGACGCTGGGGCAAGTCACAAGTTTATGGCAAGCTTACGAGAAGGTACAAAGTTTGCAGACGTCTCAATTGCCATTTACATTATTTAAAAGTGCAGTCGCACCAATGGCAATGCAGCATTTCATTTGCAAGCAAACACACATATACTCTCGTGTGTGTACTTGCTTGCGCCGGCACTTCAACAAAATGCTCACAAATCGCTGCCATAAACTGCTCGATACAGTATTTAAACCCATACAAAGTTGCAATTTGACGTAATAATTTTCTATACAACACGATGGAGTGAAAAAATGGGAAAAATAGAAGTGGAAATTGGTAAAAATGCAGCAACAACAGCAATATGAACTCTTATAGAATAGCATATGAGTTGTGGGTAGTTGGAAGTAAAGGACTTTCATTGGCGTTTTTTTTAACTCACTGTATTCTCTAGTTTTTCCTACACTCCACTACTGTAATATACGTGTGTTATTTTTGTTGTTGTGTTGTGTGCTTTTGCCTGTTGCTTTAGCTCAGTTTATTGGCGTTGCACTTGTTGTTGACTGCTGTCGATATTTTGCAGTCAACTTTATACCTTGTAACCTTCGGCGCGGTGTTTGCACTCCAATGAAGAGTAAGGAAAGGTTATAAACTTTTTTGCCATTGCGCGCTCGTTTGGTGCAAACAAATTAGAAACTAATTAAAAACGTTTTCAGTGAACAATGCTCAATGGCATACGCCGTTACATGTGGAATGAGACTTTATTTTTTTCGTTGACAGTGGTTTTTAATAGAGTGGAACGAGAATCTATGTGAATATATAAAGAGAAGTGAAAAAAATTTCCAAGAGAATAAAAAAATGATCATTGAATTTTTTTTTAATTAAGTTCATATATTTACTACTAAATGTGTTATTATTCCCTAAAGAGGAATCCTGACCATTATGTTAGGGTTTGCGGAACAACTTCGATATTGTCTGTTTATGACTTGAAAAGACGTTAAACTCTAGGAATTCATATATATTAGGTTGGCAAAAACCTGCCTCGATAATCTGTTTCCACCTCGACGGCATCTTCATAATACCCCCTCGTAGAAGGCCCCCTCCTTATTTGCGAAGAACTCGGACAGGCACTTTTCACAAGCCTCTTTTGAGTTCAACTTTACACCACCAAGGGCATTCGACATGGACAGAAACAGGCAGTAATCACTTGGCGCTATGTCCGGGCTATATGGTGGATGCGATAAAACCTTCCATCCGAGATTCCATAGCTTTTGACGAGTCATCAACGAAGTGTGTGGTCTGGCGTTGTCCTGGTGGAACCCTACACCCTTCCTGTTGACCAATTCTGGACGCTTCTGGTCGATCGCCTGCTTCAAGCGGTCCAGTTGTTCACAGTATATGGGAGCAGCTCAAATAATAATCATAGTGGATGAGTCTCTTCCAATCTCACCAAACACACAGCAAAACATTCCTGGCCGCCAATTCCTGCTTGGCTACTGTTTCACCGGCCTTCGATTACGACCGTTTTCGCTTGATATTGTCGTATGTGATCCATTTTTCGGCGCCAGTCACCATCCGCTTCAAAAATGGGTCGAGTTCGTTTCGTTTCAGCAACATATCGCTGGCGTTGATTCGGTCCGGAAGGTTTTTTGCGTCAATTCATCCGGCACCCAAACATCAGGCTTTTTTGTGTATCCAGCCTTCTGCAGATGGTTTAAACTGGTTTGGTGACTAACTCCCATCTCCTTGACGATGTAAAGAGATGCCACATGCCGGTCTAACTCGATGTTTTCCATGATTTGATCGGTATCCGTCGACGCAGGCTTCCGCCGGCTGGATTATCCATGGTGTCGTTTTCACCCGCTCTGAATCGTCGAAATCATTCCTCCGCAGTTCGAAATATCCCAATCTGCGCCGTACCATCCCCAAAAACACCATTAATCTCACGGAACATTTCTCTAGCGGATTTGCCTTTCACGAAGGAAAACTTTAAAATAGTGTGAATTTCGGCGTTAGTGAACTCCATGTTTACACGCATATAACTGTTTAACGCAATGTCCAAACTAGTCGTGGATTTCGTCGTTTTGTAGGCTATTTCAAGACCTTTCAAGGATATATATTATTGCCAAATACGAGTTCTGTGGTGCTTTATACATAGCCGCGAAAATCAAAAGACAAAAAGGCGGTGGCGTTTGCCAACCTAATATCTCTTCAATAGTTATTATATTTGCACTATAATCAGTCGAAAATCGGACGAAAATCCTTACTATGATTAAGACCAAATTCAATTTCACTAAGATTTTTGTATTAAGGAATTAAGAGAAGTTAGGCGTCGATTGCCACTATTTTTAAAACGCCATTTGTCACATATGTATAAAGAACTTAGCTATTGCTAGAGTTATATGTTTTTAAGTGAGGTAGACTGTTGGTATTCTAAATGGGGATCCAACGGAACTAGTGGTATTCCACTTCGACGTTTCTATCTTTAAAACCATACTTAGATTATCTAAAGTGAGTACCTTAAACCGAATTTGGTTAAAATAACAGTAGTTTCTAAAGCACATACCTGTAGACAGTACCCCTGTATACCATTTTCGAACTGATCCACATGAAAATTTCTTAGTATTACATTTTGATTTACTCATATAATACAGTAAGGCGTGGCTATACTTTTCTTTTCATGACAGTATTTTTCTTACTTTGAAGATTGTACGTAACCTTTGAAATCGGATTTTGGGTAAAAATTTACCTTTCTACAAATTCCAGATTCTTATAGAAAACAACTATGTGGGTCACCCTGTATATATTGAAATATCAAGTTCAATATTGTTTTGATTATTAATAAATGCATAGAGAGCACATAGAGCATAATATTTTATAGTAAAATGCACTTGAAAAGCAGTGGATGACCATCTACCACATTTATACCCATACACAGCCTGCCCATCAAAGCAATACTTTGTGCTTTTGGCCACTTCAATTTGCGCATCAATTTATTTAATTACAATTTTCAAGTGCAACACCACAAATTATAGAATTGCAAGTGTTGTTGTGTTACCTTTGTTATAAGTTGTATGCGATTACAGCTGTCAGTGAGCACACACATACATATGTACACACATATGAGCGGAAGTGTGTGTGTGAGTTGCGTGCATGCTTTTGTAGTGAATTGTTTAAATGCCACTTGTGCATGAACATTTGAAACATTCGAGTTGATTGGTGCAACGCCATGCATTTTGATTCGACAGCAATGTATGTGGAATGCGTGTGTCTGTGTGTGCCAGCGATAAGCCCATCACCACCAATTATCGTTGGCGCGCGTGCCGACGACATTTAATCGCTGCCAATAACTACTAGCCGATTGATATGCAGCGGCGGAGTATTTAAACTCAACATGATTGCGGAATGGCGCATAGATGCAGCGCGGAGGGTAAGAGTGAGGGCGTCACATGCATAGTTGCATCGTTGCAGCGTGAGTCACGCAGTCGTCCATCGCTGAAGTGGTGTGCAGCAGCACTACTGGCGGCCACTGACCACTCATTTACCCTAACGAAGTGCATAAAATTTCCAATTAGTGCGCTATGCCTGCGCGTCTCCAGTACTTGTATTGCATACGCTTTGCAACGCGCTGTTGCCCACTGTGGGAGCGCACCATGGCGTATACGTAACCGGTCGGCAAAGGTCTGCGCCAGTGCGTTCATGCGTCTGCCAATTTGGTAAAACTGCAGGAACATAATGCAAAGCGACTGCTGAGTTGGCGGCATAGCGTGTTTCCCGCTGCCTCCCACCACTTTTGTCTCTCCTATGTCGCTCCTCCATTGTCTGTCTGTGGCAGTTGCAGTTGCAGCAAATTATTACCAAAAATGTTTAAATAAAAATTCGTCTGTTTTCATGTATATGAGTGAATGTATGTGCGGTGCATTCACTACAATGCCGTGATTCTTTGGTTCCTGTTGTTTCATTGGCGCCTACATGTATGCCACATAAGTGGCTATTTGCTGTAACAGTTGCATCGGAGTTTTGCTGAATTTTCGTTGCGGCTTTTCGCATTTCAAGTGGGCGTATGCACTGTAGTGCAGCTACAATATTCAAATTCACCATACTTAGTTTGTGTTTGGCGAAATTATGAAACGTGCTGATTTCACAATTTCCATGTAATTGGTGAGTCAGCTTCATAGTTATTCGGTTGGCGTAGCATTGGTATTGAGATTTACGCTAATTTGGGTATCAAGTGATTTGTAGATAGCTGCGATTATCTAAAGGCACACTTTCATTACTTTGTAAGGCAATTATAATAATTTTAACCATACTAAGACAGTATTAAATTTTTAAGTTTATATATAAAGAATTTTTGAAGATTCTGATTTTTAGTTTTCATGTTCGATTTATCTTGAAATACAATTCTGACAGAAACTCTTAACTTTATCGAATTTTTATGAACAATTGCTTTTCACAGTAATTAATTTTTTTTAGCATTCTTCTAGGCGCATATGCAATGTCCATTTTATTTATTAAATTAAAAGCATTTTAGCCTAAAAATCTACAAATTCTCTCTTAAACTAAAAAAAATGACTTTCACATTAATAAAATTGTTTAGCATAGTTCTAGGCGCATACAAATCATATGACTTTAAGCAGTTAAACCTCATTTAAAGCCAAAACACAAAAAGTCATGAGCCGTTTCTTTCTACATAAATATATGTAAGTATACATTTAGGGTTGTCATTTGCTCGACAAATTTTTGTTGTTGTAAAAATATATAAACATAGAAACACCAAAATAAGCCCAGTTTGCTTATGTAAGACTTACATCATATAATAAAGCTCATTTCGTTAGTAGTCCTTTAGGCTCTATACACATATTCTTGAAAGTTGTATGAATATATGAAAAACAACTACATAGACAAGGCACATATGCGTGCCTAAATTAATATGAATAGGAACTTGAGTTTCCGTCACATAGTTAACAGTTGACAAACAAATGTACAAAAATAGAGATGCCAGATTGGAAAAAAAAATATTAAAAAATATAGAAAAATGGTTTGGAGAGTTCAGTAAACGATGTTATATATAGCATTTAAAAAATGTTATTTAAAAAAATAAAAAAAATAATTAATTTCGAAAAAAATTTTATATGAAAAATATTAGATGAAAACTTTTTATTTTAATTTTTATTTATCAGATTTTATAATTTGCTATATTTTTTTTTAAAAACTTCCTCTTCCTAAATGTAGAGTAAATTTTCTTTGTTTTATTCAACACCCTAAATGTAGGCTACTTTTTTATCTTACCGAAAAAGTGTCTCACATTCGACAACTCTACATAGTAAAAGTAATGTGTACATAATTTTAGCATGACAAGCAGAAGTTGACTCTTTTGTAGCCTTTCATTTATGCTCAGTAAATCCACGTAATACATATTTGTACAGTGAACCGAAATTTTGTTAGCCCAATAACCGCAAGCATCCTTATTAGCGTCAGCAACAAAACAAATGACCTTTACAAAAACTAACAAAAACACACACAAAGAAATTCACATGTACTCTTATGCCGCCCATACAATTTTTGTCAACCGACCAACTGTAATGAATAGGCCAACAACAGTAATAGCGGCACTACCGAGAACCGAGCCAGCAGCAACGCCTTCCCGCTTGCTGGCTGTCACAGCTCGGTGCGCTTGTCATGTTGGCCTTTAGCTAATTAATTAATTGTGTGACCGTTGCTGTTGACCAGTAACTAATTTTGATATTTACGAGCACAGCAACAGCAGCAGCAGCCGAGGGGTAGGCAAAACATTTTTATTTCCGCTATTTCTTCATATGCGTGTGTGTGTTTCTTTGTTTGCAGGAAATTATATAGCTTTTGTTTGGTCTGTGTGTAGATGCGGATGGTGCTGCTGCTGACTACGACGACCTCTTGTTGATTTTTCGCACTAAATTTGCTACAGCTGACCGCTATTAATATGCTATGTGTTGGTGTAAGTGCCTTTTGCTATGCAACATGAATAATTTTATGTATTTTTTTGTTGTTGGCTGGCTTGTTGTAACATAACTGTCGTCACGGTTGGTGTGCGTTTAGACATCTTACGCTCGGCAGCACAGCAAAAATACACACACAAACAACAGCATATTAGTAAATTTATTTTAATTTAGGCCTATACATATACTTGATTTTTACTACAGTTGACACATTTCTATATACACAATGCGGAAAATTTGTGCTTGTATAATCACGCTTAATTTTTTCGCTAGCTTTTTGCATGACATTCGCCCAGCTCGATGTGTGTCTGTGGCAATAAAAATCACTTCGTCATGCTTGTTTTATGTCATTGTGTGCTTTTAGGCGCCCAAGCAACTGCTACTCTCCACTCAGTGTAGTAAGTTACGTTTATGTCTGTATGCAGTTTCGATTTTTGCTTTGATTTCTATTATTATTTTCATCTACTTGTTTGCTTATTTACTTTGTGCTCTTTTTGGCCTATTTTTGGGCGTTCACAATTTTATTACTCTAACAAATTAATGCATTTTATGTAATTGCCTAACCATTCAGCTGTCTATATGGCTGACTGGTCAGCAGCATATTTGATTTCTCGCTTCCGGCCCATAGGGCACGGTAGAAGACAGTTTTTGTTGGAGTAATGCACATGGTTGGCCTTCATTCGATCAACGATTTTTGTATGTGCTTGTCCGATTTACAAGTAAGTAACTAATGTGAGCAAGAGACGAATTTACGATATTAATAATAGAAGTAAATTTTTTTAAGTTAATACTAAATTTGTAATTACTTTCTGCGCCTTTGGATAGCCTATATTTTTCGAAATTGTTTATTTAAATATTAATTTTTTACTATTTTCAGAT
Source organism: Zeugodacus tau (assembly GCA_031772095.1). Taxonomy (NCBI): domain Eukaryota; kingdom Metazoa; phylum Arthropoda; class Insecta; order Diptera; family Tephritidae; genus Zeugodacus; species Zeugodacus tau. The sequence goes on along the minus strand of CM062652.1, from coordinate 72,314,791 downwards.
TTTTATAATATTTTTATGTGGTCTACTAATAAATAATATATTTCTACATAAATAAAACATAAAAAAATGAAATTATAGAGTGTCAACTGTCTTTCGACATTATTGCGCCTTTGGATAGGCTATAGTTTATTTATTTTTTAAATTGCTTCTGTAATTGTAAAAATAACTATTCTCAATAGAATATATTGCTTATCTAATACATTTAAAACCAGCGGATTTATAATACTGTAGGCATTTTAATGAATCGATTTTGAAACTATTTTAAATATTTTTCTTCAGTATCATATTCTAATTTTATGCGAAATTTTATTACCATCGTTATTATTAACTGTATATTTTTAAGATATCCCCCATATTTCAACCTTTTTGAAACGTAAACATTGAATATCCACCACATTTCATAACAGCGCCTTTGGCTATGCTACATCAAATTTTCAAACCATTAAATACTTAACACAAACCTAATTTTCTCCGTAATTATTATGCATATTCGATTGCATTACTTATCTCATCTATTTATTTATGCATGTTCACTAATTTTTTTATCTGTTTTACATAAATCTACTTGCTTTTAATGCTTGCTGCATAATTATGAATAATTTCTACATGTTCTTACAAGCACATCTACAATGGTCGCGCACAGCATGTTCCATTCATAATTCAGTCGATTTGTTTATTTACATGATGTTTCTAATTAGTAATTGCCATGTTCCGACTGTGTGTGTTTGTGCGCATGTATTAGTCACCGCGTGCAATTTATTACATTATTGATTGCAATTTATTAATTATTTCGTATATATGTAGATGTACTTAATCTAAGAGAGCTTAGTTGAAACCTACAATTTGCTTGGGATTACTTAAAGGCGGGGCAGTGTTATGAAATGTAATTATAAATTATGGGAGAATGCTTATTAGAGACAAAGAGGAGGCGTTGAGGGAAGATGCATTGGTCACAATTATATAGTATATTTCTCTTTAATGAGTATTTTAATTTTTCATTGATAATCATTACTACCTTTCAAATTTATAATTCATAATTAAAATATTTTCGAAAAAATCTATAACTTATTTTATATAATAGCCCCATAAGTACTCAATACCCTAAGCCAGCTCAGCTTATGAATATATAAATATACACAAATAAGCACAGCGTTTCCCAAGTTCTCCTCTTAATCACAGCAAATATCATGCATATTAATGAATTACCTAAAAGCTTTCGCTAGTAAGTATGGTTTGAGTGCAACTAATATGCTATTTATAGCCTGTCAACGCGGGTTAATAAATTTCCCTGCCAACTAAAGTACAGAACCTATGTTATGGTGCTTAGGTTAATATAATAATATATGAATATGTGCACTAATTATTAGGGGTTGCGCTTACTCGAGTAGTTTCGAGTTTATTAGTAATGGGTTTGAAGAGAAGTTAGCCTCTGAAGGCAATTTCTTATATATTTAATATATAGTTATTTAAGCCAATGTACTTACTTGTATGAGTAGACAATCGGTACAATGTCGAAGAATAAAACCGATCAACCTGAAATAAAGAGATTATTGTTGTAATTACTAAAAATCTTTGATTATTCATACGTTGAACTAAATTTATATATCAAATGACCAGCTATTTTAATTTCTAAACACGGAAAGAAGAACGTGAAAGCTTTCCAAAGCTTTCCAAAGCTCTCAAAACTCCCCAAAGCTCACTTACTTGTAGATGTTCGACTTTTAGCCAGATATTTTTATTTCTAAACACGTAAAGAAGATCTTAAAAGCTTTGCAAAGCTTTCCAAAGCTCACTGACTTGTAGAGAGTTCTTCTTTGATTTATTTATGGTATTGAAGTAAGCTAGATTTATATATAAATTGACTTTTTGGCAGCTATTTAAATTTCTAAACAATTGAAAGATAAAATATCTTCAAAGCTTTTTAAGACTCTCGAAAGGTCTTCAAAGTTCACTTACTTCAAGCTATCTGAATGACAATGACAATTTTTTACTAATATTTAGAGACTATTTCATCTAAATTCACACATATATTTTTCTCGAAAAAAAAAACGTTTCAAATCTGAATATCTGAAATAATATGAAGCAATCTCAGCTTTTATTTTAATACTTTTATTGAAGTTCCATAAATGAAAATCCTTCATTTTATGCATAACCACCTAACCACATCACCAATCTACATATATTTGCTCTCAAAACACACATAATTATGAGTACACTTCACTAGTCATTTATGCCATTGAGTCATTAACAATTTCGCTTATTAATACAAAGTGTCTGTAATGAAGTTTTCCATGAATATTTTAATAAAGCGCGACGATCACAAAGCAAGTGTCATAGATGATATATACACAAATGTACTCCATACTCGCATAAGCAGATATTATATTAGTGCCAGCGAGAGTATATATAACTTAGTCATAATCAAAGGAATAGTAAGAGTCTCACTCTAGTTAACGAATCAAGCAGATATGCGCTAAATTATATACAAATACAGCATGATATATCTTCAGACTTTTGTAAGCGCTCGTTTGTTTGAGTGGATTGACATTGGCTTTGTATGCTTTTAATGTACTATTAGCGCTGCTAGCCTGATGAATATGTCGCTAAAGTAGATATATTTACACGTTATTAAGTGTGTGTGTGTTCACATAAATATGTGCTTATTACTGCAAATATATAGATTTACTAAATATTTGATTTTAATTTTGGAACTTAAGACACTTTCCATAACCCAGCAGTAACAATTTGTTGAAAATACGCTTGAGCAGTTGAACATTTGAGGTTATGTTACTCTGGTAACCTGTGGGAGCATCACTTTCAAAGAGATTTCTTATCTAATGAATTTTATTTTAAATTTAATTTTATGATTTTATTTTATTTAAGAATTTAGCATAAATCATATGTTATTTTCTGTTTCTGTTTCAGTTTCTGTTTCTGTTAATATTTTTTACATTTATTATTTATTTAATCGGTCACTAATGTCCCGGTCCATGATGTGGTGGTCCATAGTGTGATGGCCCTTGATGTGGTGGTCCTCCATGAGGTGGTCCATGTGGTGGTCCATGTGGCGGCTCCTTATGTCCTTCGTGTGACGGCTTATCGTGTGATGGGCCATGGTGTGGTGGACCATGATAATCATGTGGTCCGGGGTTTGGCATTTTAAAACTATTTTAATAACCTTTTAATATCGATAGAAAGCGTATAAAAAGTTGTTTGAATGATTGCCAGTCTGTTAGTCTGCTTTAAGCGGTACGATTGGAACTGCAGCTAAAATTCCGCACCTCAACATTTATATGCATTTCTTATCTGCATAAAAATTTTTTATCACAGTAGGGTTTTTACAGAATGCTTAGGTGCTTCGTTATTAGTGGTTATAGATAATGCGCAGTTATTGATGACTAACACACTTGAATATGTGTAAGAAAATAGTAAAAAGCTTCATCGACAAAGCAAATTAATAAATAATTAAATGCAGTTAGTTTATTTTGGTTATGACTACACATGCACTATCAGCGCTGATAATAGCAAAAAGGTAGTAAGAGAGTGCAAAATATTGTTTCATTAAATAGCTCGCATTTTTATCGATATAGTAGGTGTATAGTAGGTGTTACGAGACTCTATCTGAAAACCTGAAAATAAAATTTACCCACTGGGTTAACTCTCGCTGTTATTACTAAAACACGACGTGCTTCTCATTCAATCCCGTCTAAACCACATCTTACCCTTCTATTTATTTGGTTTGGGTATCGGTTTTCATACGTTCGCGCCATGTGCTTAAGTGCACTTATGCGTTGGCTTAGATATGCGCTCAATGGCACTTAATGCTGAAATGCAGTGTCATATCGATAGCGTATGGAATATGCGGCGCTGTGTTCTTCTGCTCTCCTCCTGTGTTATGTTAGTGAAGGTACTTCTTTAGCAAGCATAATGTCAACAGTAATGTTGGAAGCCTTACGCTAATGGTTTCCTCACAAGTAAATCGATATGAAAGCGAAAATATTCACAGATTTCGCTATGCACACGTCCTCAAAAACACACACACTCACATTCCTGCATGCAATATTAAAGCACATGTCTTACCTCTTCTTGTATTCGCTAGTATTAGTTTTTAATACTTTTGTTAAGTATAAAGCTAACAGACACTTAAGGATTACTGTGTTGCCATGAAGGACAAATTTGATGATTGAAAATAAGTTTATAAGACAATATTAAGAATCTGGAGGGAAGTTAGTGAGAGAAAATAGTTTGGGTATATGGCTGAGTGGTTGTAATTGAGATCTTGTTATAGTCATTTGTGGAGGATTAATCCATCAAAAGAAAGGGTTTCATATTTAAATTTTATATCGGAGATTCGTATTATTTTCAACTTTAAAGATCCATAAGGGTGTACTCCAAACAAGTTAAATCCTCCCAAAAATACAAAAGCAATTTTGAGCCGGTTTAAGGTTCGAAATCTTTTCTTAACAAAAATAGAAGCTTGAGGAATATTCTTCAAATCAAAAAACTCATATTCAAGTGGTCTCATTGGACTAAAGATTACTTACTGTATATGACAAATTATATCCTTATTAGTCGCCTTCGATTCGCCATTTCTAAATTCGCATACTTTGAGAGCTGCTCTAATTTTAAACTATTTGCGTATGTTCGATTCGTTACTCTCTAAAGTTAGACTAATCGATTCCAGCTATAAAGCTAAATCGCTTTAAAATTAGTCTCAACTATCAACTCACTTTCCAAATCCGTATCACCTACTAACTTCCACAGTAATTACCTTTCAATTAAGTGTTTTTCTAAGACACAAATACACTTAAATCATGCTATGATCTGCCAGCATTAACTATGCACACTAGAAATATACATAATAAAATTCAAATTAACGCTGAAACTTTTAACCTTGTTTGCTTGCCTGCTCATCTCCTTTTTTAGCAGCCGCAGCGGTAACAAGGCCTCTGACTACAACTACCGTTATGAGTGCATATCCTGGCACTGGCATTACCGTTATGACACTGCTGCTCACTTAATTATAAAGCGTACGTGACTGTTGCCTATCAGAGTGTGACATTTGTGCGACATTAGCGGCATCCGGCATGTGAGCACGTAGCCACATATCCAACATGCGCCACAGCGCCCCTCTTACCAGCAATCAACAACTATCATGGCTTCACAGCTGCTGCTGCTGTGTTGGCTGCCGCGTGACGTTTTCGCGCTCATTATGATTTTTCGCAGCATTAAACATTTATGAATGCGCGAAATTATTATGTTTTCATTAAAACACTCCTCAACTGTGGGGAGGGAGCGTGAAAACTCTTGTGTGTTTGTGCCGGCAATTTGGTCTTGTTCTTTGCATTTGGATCATTAATCTTCATAATAGTTATAGTTTTGACACATTATTTTGGCGTCATGCATTGAAATTCTACACTTTGATATGCAAATTTCATGGTTGCGGTCTTGGCGGAGTGTGGGACTTGAGCTCTTATTAGCAATTATATTGCGACTCACGTGTGAAATTTGCTCGCAATTATGGAGTGTGTGGTATATTTGTGTTTTATCTGCATTTCATTGAGAGGGAGAGCGGGATAGAGAGGTAGAGAGAAAGATAGTGAGAGCAGTTTCACTCGATATATCAATGTTAATATCATTAAAAAAAATGTAAGAAAGCTTTTATGTATTAAAAAATATATTATTTTTTCGATATATAAATAGAAGAAGGGTCTGTATATATTACAATGGTATCGAAAGGATATTGGATACTAAAAGCTTTAATAGATGCACAAAAATTTAAACAAATTCTTTGCGAATGAGCTTTCTAAAGCTCTGTGAGTACAGTTTTGAACTGTGTATATAAAGTATAAATAATATAAATTGTAAAAGTTCATACTCATACAAAAACTACTTGAAGCTTTAATAAGCTCCCAGTTCTCAAAAGCTCATTTGTTCAAAGATTTCAAACTCTTTTAATCACAAAATGTTTTTACAAGGCAGGAGAGCTTTCACACCAAGCTTTAATGTGAAAGCTCTTCGTTCCTGATAAAAGCTTTAATTAGCGATTTAAAGTATATGCAACTAATTTGTTGAAGAGTTTCATAACCTATCAATTGTGAAGTGCTTTTTCAAATCTATGGAGCTTTCACTCCAAGTTTTGATGTGCAAGCTTCAATTAACGATTTATAGTAGATGAGCAGCATATCAAATATGTAAAATTCAACTAAATTAACTTAAATATCTCTCCACACATATTTAAATATGATACTGTTCACTACACAACTTAGTTCAACAACAACAATGACATTAGCTGAAGCTTTTAAATTTATTGCAATCAAATTTCCACTACCAAATTTCAGCCTTTTCAACGAAAATCGATTATCCCATATTAAATACAACATTTACCCACTGACATTGTGGAAATGAAATTTTTCGGTCATTTACACACAACATTATCCTTTGTCGTCATGAAAATCAACACATCTACAATGAACTACTACAAGCGCTCAATCAAAAAGTGAAGTATATTTCACAGAAACCGTAATCCATTACGTAATGGAAAAGATAATGACCCAAAACTAACAAAAGCATTTCACATAATTGCCATTATATTTGGATATATGGCGAGAAATACACAAACACTTAATAGACACAATAAATTTCACAAACACAATACATATACTTATATATTGTATTAATATCTAAATATAAATAAACATAAATATTTTCAAAACATTAGACCTTTCGGTACTTAAGCAAAGCAATGCTGGACTATTGTGTCTGGGAATTTTCCTAAAGGACGACTGCAAAAGGTCTCTACTAAGTGCCACATCGAGTGCTGTATATTTATGTATAGTAAGCATATTTGTTGTGCTATATATGCTTAAGAAATTTCTCTATAAACACTCGAGCTACACTTCATTTGCATCACTTGCGCAAATTTACCCACTCAAGTCAAAAGCAGCAAAAGAATCAGTTACTCATCATTATCAGCAGCAGCAGCGGCAGCAGTCGCAGTCACAATTTAATATGCTTATGGGTTTTTGGCTTTGTTTGTGTAGTAAATTTACAGAGAAATAGACGAAAAGCAAGCAAACACACACGCACATCACATTTCATCTTCATCAATCATCGAAAGGAAATTCAACCGACATGTTTCCACTACTATTTATAGCAAAGCTACGAAATCGAGTGGGTAAGCAGCAGCTTGTGTATTTGTGAAAACACGCTTAAGACTTAATGAATATGCTTTTAAATGTGCTTACAATGGCATTTTAATGCGTTTCATTATACATATGCTTAGTTGTTGTTGTTGTTGTTGTTTACAAATAAAACATTTTAAAGTCGAGTCGAATTATGAAGTGCTGACATCCTGCTGATGGTGGCATTAATTAGCGAGAATTTTGTAGAAATTTTGATGATTAGTTGTTGTAAAGTGCTATTTCATATTTAATAATTTGCGAGGATATGTGCGAATGTTTAAAATATTAATTAAAAATGGATTTTTGGATTTGCTAACCGCAATATTATTTGCCACATATGAAAAGTGAAGTGCCTGTGGCTGCAAATTTTGTTGATTTTTAACATCAAAGTGCATAAGACAGTACTAAGTAGATCTAAGAGACCACATTTCTTCGCATGTGCTTACTAATTAACTATAGTTGGTAAAATAGGATGGCTTATAATGACTCTCTCGAGTGGTGTTTAGTTAGAAATGTAGATTCGGAGGCTCTATAAAGCCAAGTTCTTTCATATTCCTAAAATATAGGTTGGCAATTATTTCCGACCTTTTGAATTTCGCCTTTTGAATTTCGAGACTATGTATAAAGCGCTACAGAGCTCGTATCTGGCAATACTATATATCTATGAAAGGTCTTGACATAACCTACAAAACGACGTAATGTATGATTAGTTTGGATATTACGTTCATCAGTTATAGCCGTGTAAACATGGAGGTCACTAACGGCGAAATTCGCGCTATTTTAAAGTTTTCCTTCGTTAAAGGCAAATCCGCTATAGAAACGTTCTGTGAGATTAATGATGTTTTGGGGGATGGTACTCTATCACTTCGAACTGCCGAGGAATGGTTTCGATGATACAGAGCGGGTGCAAACGACACCATGGATAAGGCAGCCGGCGGAAGAGCTGTGACGACGAATGCCGATCAAATCATGGAAAACATCGAGTTAGACCGGCATGTAGCATCTCGCGACATCGTCCAGGAGATGGGAATTAGTCACCAAACCATTTTAAATCATCTGCAGAAGACTGGATACACAAAAAAGCTTGATGTTTGGGTGCCGCATGATTCGACGCAAAAAACCTTCTGGACAGAGTCAACGCCTGAGATATGCTGCTGCAACGGAACGAACTCGACCCATTTTTGAAGCGGATGGTGACTAGCGACGAAAAATGGATCACATACGGCAATATCAACCGAAAACGGCCGGTGAATCGTTCCAAACAGCGGCCAAGCCGGGATTGACGGTCAGGAAGGTTTTGCTGTGTGTTTGGTGGGATTGGAAGGGAATCATCCACTATGAGCTATTCCAAATGGCCAGACGCTTAATTCTACCATCTACTGCGAACAACTGTACCGCTTGAAGCAGGCGATCGAACAGAATTGGTCAACAGGAAGGGTGTAGTGTTCCACCAGGACAACGCCAGATCACACACTTCGTTGAAGTCAGAAGCTACGGGAGCTCGGATGGGTGGTTTTATCGCTGTTCCTGTCCATGGCAAACGCCCTTGGTGGTGTAAAGTTGAACTCAAAAGAAGCTTGTGAAAAGTGGCTGTCCGAGGTCTTCGAAAATAAGGAGGGGGCTTTTACGAGGGATATTATGAAGTTGCCGTCTAGATAGAAATATATTATCTAACGAAATGGCGCATATTTGAACTAAATCCGAAATATCTATATATGTTTTAAGACTAGATTCCCATATCTTAACGACCTTCAAATAGTCTTTAAAAGAGATATCCATACCAAATGTATTTATTCATTGCCATTAATATTGCAAATTAATACAAAGACGTTCTAAAAGGTACTAGTAATTCAAGGTGGTCCCGATACTTTCATTTTGAATGCAAAGTATAAAAATAAAGAAAAAAAATATATAGAAATCATTATAAAAATTATTAAAAAGATTTATTGTATCTATCTTTGTATCCAGAAATATGAAAAATGAAATTCAATAAAAATATTATAATGTAAGTATCAAAATTTTAAATATTGGTTTGCAATATAAGTGGGATTTTTAGATTAGATTTAGTTCGCTTTAATCTAGTGCTAGATTTTAGATATATCTTTATCTTTCTTGAAAGTAAAAAAAGTATCGATTTCACGAGTTGATTATAGAAATTTTAATTCTCAAGCACAGTTTTTACACTAAATCAAGCAAAGAAAAATTTCTTGTTCTTTTCTGTGCAAAAAAATCTTTATCTGAAGATAAATACTTTTATCAAAGCCTTGTCAAAATTAGAGTTAATCAACCGTAACACCAAAAGGCTGCTGTATCAGCACACACACACATCCACCGACGCAGCAAAATAATCACCATCAGTCATGTCATTATAACTTTGTGGCCATACAAAATACACAACCATTAAGTTGCCACATCACTCATTTCGCAATGCTACTGATGTTGTTTTTTGTTGTTGTATGCTAAAACTTACGACTTTGTGCTTATTTTCGCAAATGTACGGCAATCTATTCTAGCCTCAGCACACTACTACCACTACTAGTAGAAGGCTAGTTCGTTGGTGTTGTTAAATAAACAAACATGCAACTTTCGCAAAGTACACTTACACGCAAAAGTAGTGGTGCTGTAGTGCTATCGATGTAATCTAATGAAACTATCTTAAAAAGTTGACCCAGATTTGCAGATTGCCATTGGCCATTGGCGAACTGTGCGTTGTTAACAAAAAGAAATGAGTAAAGAAGAGTGAAATTAATTTTTCTGAGTGTGTGTGTAAGTGTTTGTGTTTGTTGTAAAACAACATCAACACCAATTACGTTTAAATGTAGCGCTAAGTGCGGCTGCTGTTCGCTTGAAGTGTTGACTTACGCAAATGTTAAGATGAAATTGTTTGGTGGCAAGCGATAAAGTGTTGTTTTTGTTTGTGTGCGTATCCTTGAAAAAAAGTTCAGTAGTAGAAATTACAACTATAAAACAAAACTAACCACTCTCGTAACCAGTTGAAGCTGTTGGTCGGTTAGTTGGTCAATCACTTGGCCAGTCAGTCAATCAGTTAGTCAGCTGGCCAGTCAGTCGGTCAAATGAGTTTGTTGTTATTTACTACTAGTTCCTTGCATTAAACTGCTTTCGCCACTACTTAACCGCTAAGCAGCAGCCTTTTGGGCGCAATGCTGTTGTAGTTCCCCTGCCGCCATTTTCACTTCACGTGTTTGCTTTTCTTTGCACGCGCTTCATTGCACTTCACTAACTGCCTACTTTGTGTGTTGCAGCAACTTGCAAGTTTCTCATTTTGTTTTAGTTTTTTTGCTTTTTTCTGCTTTTTTGCCTTGTTTAGCACTCATTACACTCGACTGCGCCTGTAAGTATGCTTTGCTTTTGATCATCACATTAACAGTTAGGCATTAATGACGTAGTGACTGCTTAAGTGGCTATTGGGGGAAATATAAAAGCTCATACAGACTTACTGAAAGATGAATGTAACATCCACTCTTCACTGGAATAAGGCTATGTTCACAGTAAAACGCGTGAGTCTGAAAATGAGCAAATATTTGAAAATTCCTTTAGAAGGTAGATTACTCGTGTTCAGCACATACATTTGAGTTTATAGTCTTTTTTTACCATCTCTTTGTCGCAGCATATGTGAACTGCATATATTTTTATCCTCTCTTCACTCACTCTTCACATATCACTATGTACTCAGCCTTAAAATCACTATTTCGCTCCACTATGCTGCCCTTCGTATGCACTCATGCAATCACTGTTTTTTCGTAAAACTTATTTTCCCTCCCTCAATACTTTACCACTTTGCACTCTACTTTCTCGTCACTTTTTATTTTCCTTGACTTCTGTGCGCCGTTCGTGTGTGCATTCTAAGTGAAATTTTCGATCTTATCTACTGATAAGCTTTTCACTTTTCCAACTTTTCTATACATGTGTTGTGTGGCATACTTATGGCAAATTGGCAACAGCTGTTTTTATGCCATGCCCCACGTATGCTCCTGCTGTTATTTCTGCCACATATTCATTTTGAAGTGGGTCAGTTCGTTATGCTTTTTTATTACATATTCTGTACTCGCGCTGCTTAACATATGCTGCTGTGTTACACTTTCAGTTGAATGCTGTGCATTTTAATGAGTTTTGTGTTTAACTGACAAATAGCAAATGGCAAGGACATGTTTGGAATGTGTTTTTCAAATCATCAATAATACATGTTCACGCTTGCAAATCTACATAAGCGGATATAGAAGGTGTGAGTGTGTCACATGTATTGAATTCCATGTGAAAGCTTCTGTTTGATTTATATTGAGTTAAAAGTGTTGAATATAAACTAGTCTGTTTCAGACCAGTTTTGCACTGGTTTATTAGGGGTTAAAGTGACAAAATCTGAATTGATATATTTGCTTGTTGAATATATCAACAGAAAGTAATAACAATGTTGCTTAGCGATTTTGAATTACTTCATTCCATCTTTACTAAGAGTGCCTATAACTTCCGATAGTTTTGTCAATCTCAGGAATATATGGGTCTCACGACCTTGGATTAACTATAATTTCTAACTATTTCTTTGCGATTCTGAATTCTTTCGCCTCAAGTTATCATTAGAACTCCAGAAATCAGACCGGGCTAGCTATCAGTGTAAAGGCTCTGTCATGGAGAAAGATCATCTGTTATACCTCCATAACGGCCGTGTAATTATGTATGTATGTTTGTATGTGATTGGTGTGGAAATCGATTAGCCGGTTATAGCCGAATCGATGATAGCGCGCCACTCCTCTCTTTCCTTCGCAGTTCGGCGCCAGTTGGAGATCCCATGTCGAACCAGGTCGCTCTCTACCTGGTCCCTCCAACGGAGTGGACATTCCTCGGTTTCCTCCGGCGGGTACTGCATCAAACACTTTCCGAGCTGGAGTGTTTTCATCCATTCGGACAACATGTCCTAGCCAGTCGGTGTATCCGCTGTATTTTTATTCGCTGAACTATGTCAATGTCGTCGTATAACTCGTACAGCCCATCTTTCCATCGTCTGCGGTATTCGCTGTTGCCACTATTTAGAGGACCATAAATCTTGCGCAAAATTTTCCTCTCGAAAACTCCTTGTGCCGTCTCATCTGTCAACATCAGACATCGTCCAAGCTTCTGCACCATAAAGTAGGGAGTGTAGAGTTTAGTTTTTGTTCGTCCAGAGAGTACTTTACTTTTCAATTGCCTACTCAGTCCAAAGTACCTTCTGTTGACAAGAGTTATTCTGCGTTGGATTTCGAGGCTGAAATTGTTGTTGTGGCTGATGCTGGTTCCCAGGTATACGAAACTATCTACAACTTCATAGTTATGACTGTCAACAGTGAAGTGGAAGCCAAGACACGAATGCGCTGACTGTTTGTTTGATGACCGGAGATATTTCGTCTTGTCCTCGTTCACCTCCAGACCCATGGCGGGAAAAAGCAGGACCAACGACGCGGTTGTTGTTTCCGACGATATCGATATCATCGATGTGCGACAGCAGCTGTACACTCTTATAGAAGATTTTACCTTCTCTATTTAGCTCTGCAGCTCGTATTTTTTCCAGCATTAAGTTAAAGAAGTAACACGACTTCTGTTTAGACATTATATTGTTACTAACTGTCAAAAGAAATCAGGTTTTTGATATCTGGTGTAAGATACAAGCCTTTTGAAGCAGGTAATCATTCTCCAGTACATATTCGTATAATTCATTCACAGGCCACAGTAAATTACTCGTTTGAGGTCGGTCGATCATTTACCTATTGTTGTTGTCGACTGAAGCATTTCCCAAATAAGTTTGTAAGCATCATGCTTAAACGTTGTTCGGATATAATGGTACGGGTACCTTTGATTACGTCGAGACTCTCTATCAATTACAATATTTGAATTAGATTACTAACAGTAGTTCGATGTCATCAACTCCCCACTATTTAGAGAAATTGAAATTGGAATTTTAAGTATGCTTAAGGTCTTCAAAAGGTATGAGCGGATCTAGTTTTTTGATTCAAGAGAGTTTATTTTCTATAATAGAGCTATGCGTTTGCAGGTAATTAGAACACAGAGAACAGATTTACCAATTGTATGGAGAACAAATATATGTCAACTTCAACTACCTTCTAAGCTGCTGCATAGTTGAGGCTATGACATTTTGGGGTCTGCCTTTGAAGCATCCGTTTTAAAATAGTCATAATTCATAGAACCTAGCCAAGTTGCTAACACGTTCAAATCATGTTTGTATTATTAAAAAATACTGTATTTCCGGAATCAATTTTTGCATTTCTACCACTATTTTAAATGTGTGAAAATGAAATGAAAATTAATAATTGATTTCGTAAAAATTGTAATTCTAAATTAATTTTCGGTGTCAATACAGTATGTAAAAGCCTGTAAAATGTTGCGAAATCTCCAAAAAACATGTTTGCAATTATCTACAAATACCTCACACAACTCAAATGTATAAGTATTTGTTTATAATTTATGCATTTCAATTAAGTTTATTGCTTTTGCTCGCACAAAACATGCATATTTCCCACATTGAGGTTTTTTCTACAATTTTATTTTACAAATTTCACAAAACAATACAAGCAGTAGAGAATCAACAATGCAATTTATTGAGAGAAACAGGTAGATTTCATAAATCCCAGCAATTAAAAAGTTGAAATTTCAGCTTAACTCAGTATGCTTGCATGTAAAATATTTTCCAAACAAAATAAAGCTGTCAAAATTGAAATATTAGCAAAAAATGCGCACACACAAGCGCACTCAAATAGCATGCGAAAATGCTTGTAATAAATAAATATGGCAAGTCTCTCTTTGTTAAGCGACTATACATGTCTGTGTGTGCTACTTGTAAGTCAGGCTAATAGTGTTAACAAACAACAGAGAAAATTTTAATTTACTAAGCAAATACAAAAAATCATTTTACAACAATGCAAAATTGCCGCTTTGACAACTGCAATAAAATCATTTATTTTCTCTTCACTCCCAGTGGATTGCTAGCCGCTGGTGGTCGTAGTAAATGTCGTAGCCACAAATCATTAAACAAATCTTTTCAATTTGCTTTTACAATGTTTTTCGAAAAATCAATTCACTCCATTCTTGTAAATACAGGCATACATATGTACAGATGCATTTTGTTGTTGTGTTTATGGCATGAAAAATTATATTTTGTCAACAGCTGTAAGAGTGTAGTTTAGATTTATTTATTTTAATTTCAATGCTGCAACACAGACATAGTCACACAAACAGTTAGACAAATAAAAGTATTTACATGTAATTGAATGCTAAAGCAAGTGCAAATAGTTGGCATAATACAAATTGAATTGAATTATTTGGATGTATGAGGATAAAATATTTTTGGACAGTACAGAACTTGTGTTATTAGCTAGCGACTAGTTTGAGGATACGAATAGGGAAGGCTTTTCAACCTCTCATAGACATGCCCACCTAAGATGCTTTCTATGGATGCCAAGTTGAGTTGTAGAACAGTCCAACTATTGAAGGAGATTCTAACTCGATTATATCGTAAATTCTGTGTGATTGGATAATCCGTGGTTGACGATAAGATATAAGAGTCTCTCTTTCCTCTCTTTTATTTTGGTAGTTAAATAAAGAGAGGTTTATTGAACAGTTCGAAATGAAACCTGAACTCAGTAATCTCATATACCTAATCACGGGTTCTAAAATTTCTGAGTCAATAAGCCAGCCCTAAAACCATGTGAACAGAAACTCTACTTCTCTAATCTCATCAACAAGTTAAAGAATCCCTAGAGAGTTGAGTATCATAATTTCCCAGCCTGTATAGCCTTAGGCTTAGAATCCCGTAGTGGAATAGCCGGAGGATCGGTCCAAGGAAAAGAGTAACTTAGATTCTGAAAACTGGATCGAATGTCATTGCGATACCATGAGTGGATAATTGAGTGAACCCAAAAGTACTGCAGCTGAATTCACTAAAGAGGAAAAAATCATCAGTTTGAAACTTGAAGACAAATACGAAGCAGTCGATGCTCTACTTAAGTGATACTATACAATGCGGTATGCGAACGTGAGGTATAAAGGTCATTTTTATGAGAATGTTTCTGGTTGTCGATACTTGCGATAAAAATCAACTTTTGCACTTATATCTGATCAAGGACAATATCTCAAAATAATTTTCTGTCTCTACAATAGCAACAACAATTAAAAATTTTAATGGTTTGCTCAAGCTATTACTAAATACCGGCATATGTGAACTATATATTGTTGTATGTAGTTGTTACTGTTCGTCCATAGAAAAAAGAGCCATATGAAACATAGTGTCCTTTGGATTAATTATAGATTTATTGTCACAACAGGGCGTGCAACACAATAAATACATAATACCTCTATACAAATACATATAAACTACACAAAACAAGAGTAGTATCCCTTCAATTGACAAAGAAAGACAACACATGAAACTCGAGACAAGTTTAATCCACGCTTTTATCCTCGTACTTTTTCTCTTTGCACGCATGCAGACAGAATGTGAGTTGCCCTTGACCTAAACAGGGCCGCTTAATTCCGCATGCGGTTTTATTTACATTGCTGTAATTTGAGGCATTAGGCTACAGCTGTTGTGTGCTGGGTGCTGCTGGACAGTTGAATATTTTCACTGGCATGTGTGTATGTTTGTTAGGCACAGCCTCACCCTGTCCTACCCATCACCACAGGTGCTAAATCAATGCAGCCAACGCCTTTTTATTTAATTATCTCTTTAGGGGTAGCTACATATGAATGTATGTATGCATGAGTGTGTGTTTGTAGGGTTGCTTGTTACAATTTGGTTTGGTTCTCTGGGCGCTGGGCATTTATTTCAACAGATGCGTTGTAGCCTTGTATTTATTTTTGGTAATTTGACATTATTGTTTTGTAAATATTGACATTAATTGATGACTTTATGGGCATTATTTGGGATTTAGCAGAAGTGTTAAATTTCTCCGGTCCGTCTGATTTATGGCGAATTTAGCACAAATGTGCTGATTTTTTTCATTCGCTGTGGGGAAAATATTTCGCTAATTGATATGAGCTACATATGTAGTTCAGAATTATTTTCATAGAAATTTTCATGGAAAATTAAAAATTTTCTGTTGAAAATTGAGCTCATCAAGTTTTGAAAATGACTATTTTCGAAAACTGCCACACAACGCAGTCAAATTTAAATTATGGAAATAACAGATGGAAAATACAGAGTGCTTACGTTACACGAACGTATGTCGAGTCTAATATTAGGGTAGTGCATTCAATAAAATAAAATAAAATAAAATAAAATAAAATAAAATAAAATAAAATAAAATAAAATAAAATAAAATAAAATAAAATAAAATAAAATAAAATAAAATAAATAAAATAAAATAAAATAAAATAAAATAAAATAAAATAAAATAAAATAAAATAAAATAAAATAAAATAAAATAAAATAAAATAAAATAAAATAAAATAAAATAAAATAAAATAAAATAAAATAAAAATCAAATAAAAGTAAATAAAATAAAATAAAATAAAATAAATTAAAATAAAATAAAATAAAATAAAATAAAATAAAATAAAATAAAATAAAATAAAATAAAATAAAATAAAATAAAATAAAATAAAATAAAATAAAATAAAATAAAATAAAATAAAATAAAATAAAATAAAATAAAATAAAATAAAATAAAATAAAATAAAATAAAATAAAATAAAATAAAATAAAATAAAATAAAATAATATAAAATAAAATAAAATAAAATAAAATAAAACGAGTAAGGGAATAAGGGAAGGCTAAGTTCAGGTGCAACCGAACATTTTATACTCTCGCAATTTATTGATAACACATAATTTGACCCAATTTGAAAATCCTATAATTAGGTATATGCGAGCTAGGGGAAGTTACCCCTATTAGAAGAAAAATATTTCCTCTTAATTAAATTAAGATACGAGAGAGATTTACCGAAATTGTCGGTGAAAAATTACCATGGGGCACTGAATTCTTCATATTCGATATTCGGGGCTTTGAAAAGTTATAGTCCGATTTCGAATTTTTTAACATATGAAGCCACAGATCATATACAGTATTTGTGTAAAGTTTTATTTCGCTATCTTCATTGGTTCCTTATGTATATATTATAAAGTGAAGGAATAAGATGGAGTTCAGAATTGAGTTACATGGGAAGTTGTCGTGGTTGTGAACCGATTTCATCCATTTTCCACACGTGTCATCCGGGTCTCTAGAAAATATTATATACCGATATACTGGGCGAGGCCACGCCCACTTCCCCCAAAAATTTTCATCCAAATATGCCCCTTCCTAGTGCGATCCTTTACTCTCTTAGCAACTTTTGTTGCGAGAGTATAATAAGTTAATTTAGTAATTGTTCATTAGCATTCCTTAACATTCGAGAAGTTTCTAAGAATTAAATTAATATAATTAAACTGTAAAAAACCGATCTACCCTTATACCAAAATTAGTTTCTAAAACACATTTATTTTGCTGGTTTTTGTTTGTTTCGCCTTTTAATATTTCTCTTTTAATAGCTTGTGAATGGTTTTCATTTTTGATTTTCATTTTTCGAATTTAAATTTATAACCTAATGTCATTATTAATGAAAATTGGCAAAACGCAAAACGTCGACAATACGCGATTATTTTGGACATAACAGCTAAATATACATATGTATAAAAGCTTCGGACATTATTTCTGTATTGGTTGTATGTATATAAGTTAGTAAATAATTTAAAACGCATTGTTGGAGTTTGATAAAAAAATAGTATAGGAAAGTGAGAAAAAATTACTTAAGGTGAAAACTTAACGAAACGGAACTTACGAAGCTCGTGCGGATATCTTTCGGCATTCCTCGGCTGAAATGTTAAGTTGATTGGGATCTCTTTATAATTATTAGTCAATAAAAGTAACTTCAATACAAAAATCTCCAAAGCTTTCACTACCATTCGTTTAAATTTCTAATTATTTAAGACACTTGAAGTGAGTTCTGCTCTTCGGAGCGCATGAAGTGTAAAAGCAAGCATAAGCACTAAGCTATTTTGGTATTATATAGGAGCTTAGCCAATTTTACTTCCAGTTTAAGCACGTATGTATGTGTGTGTGCATAAAGTTTGTTAGTCTGTTTGTAGCGCAAGCATATTCCGCGAATGCAACATAAGTGCAGCTTTAGTAACTCGCCAACGATATACGTGCAGATATGCGTATTATCACACAAATATTCATCGCGCACACATACATACGAGTATATGAGACTTCAATTTGTGTATATCCGCGCTTTGACATGGCGGTTAGCCAACATCCTCTCCGCCATACACTATACACAATTCCGAGCTATGCTGTGGCAATTTGCGATTTCTATGCTGTGCAAAAAGTACGCAGCCATATGTCGCTGTATCTACAAATATATGTATGTATGTGTGTGTGCGCTACCGCCATCGCTTTTACAATAAGGATATTTAAGTTCGAAAACGTGGTCTGCGGCACCGCAAAAGGATTAGTACAGATCTCTAAACACACACACATGTGAACGCATTCACTTTATGCTACATATCTACATATGTATCCGTGTGTGTAGTTGTAGTTAAGTCGCGAATAGACAACAATGCATTATGAGTTAGTCCCCCATGTAGGGAGTGAAATGTTAGTATTTTAGAACGGATATGAATGTAGTCGTGACCATACACATACGCCGCACTCAACCACATATATTTAAGCATTGAAATGTATGCGTGTATGTGTAAGTGATAGCTAAATGCATATCAGTTGTAGACGAAGTGCTTTTGGTGGTATTTTTCTGTGGCCTTAGCATTTGTAGCAAATTCATTCGTATTCATACTCATATATGTATATACATATATTTAAAGTGATTTATGCTGTTTTAGCTCGGCATCACTGAGCAAACAGAGACATTTGGCACTTTCACTTATTTCTCGTCGACTGCTCTTCCAGTTGCTACGGTTTACCAATGATTTTAGTGACTTTATTGGAAAATTAAATTGATTTTTCTAAAATTTGAAGAAAACTGTCACAAAAGCTATCTGTAAAATTAGTTGAAATGTCTTGTTATAAATTCCTGATTGATTCCTGAAAAATCAATATGTAGTCGTGAAATAGCAAAATGCGGTATACAGGTATATATGTGAGTCAAACACAAAAATACAATTATTAAAATTAACAAGATCCTAAGAAAAAGCTTAAAATATTAGGTTGGAAAATATCTGGACCAGAAGCATCCAGAATTGGCCAACAGGAAGGTTGTAGTGTTCCACCAGGACAACGCCAGACCACACACTTCGTTGATGTCTCGTCAGAAGCTACGGGAGCTCGGATGGGAGGTTTTATCGCATCCACCATATAGCCCGGACATAGCGTCAAGTGATTTCCACCTGTTCCTGTCCCTGGCGAATGCCCTTGGTGGTGTAAAGTTGAACTCAAAAGAGGCTTGTGAAAAGTGGCTGTCCAAGTTCTTCGCAAATAAGAAGGGGGCTTCTACGAGGGGTAATATGAAGTTGCTGTCTAGATGGAAACATATTATCGAACGAAATGGCGCATGAACTAAATCCGATCACTGTAACACTTTTTATAAAGCATTGAATAAAAATCAAACATGTGGAAGGGAAATATTTGTCAACCTTCATGTTCATGTTCCTTCTGGAATTATTTGCATAAAAATGGAAAAAAAAAAATAGTGAAAACTATTCCACAGACCCCTATAAGACTAGAGGTGTGTTAGAAGACTGATACTCTAAATTCGCGAAGGAGTATTCTGTCACAATCTCAAAGCTTAGCCGATATTTTGTTGCAATATGTCGCCTAAAATTTTATTTCTGCCTCAATGCAAATATACCCTAAAAGTATACTTCAAATATGCATATGTCAGTCAATATACCTTACCAAGTTATTTCGCTTACTATACACTAATTTTGGACTGCCAGTGCCACTCAATAAGCATAGCTACTCCGTATATGTATGAATATCCCCATTTCTGTGTGCTTAAATGCTACCAAGTTTATATGGTTGCCACATTAAAGCGAATTATTGCGATATAAAACGATCAGCTCAGTTAGGCTTATATATTGTACTTCCATACAAACACAATGAAGTCCACACTACTTACATAGCCACATGCATATCATAGCCCACCTGCATGCCTTTATTGCACGCTAACGCATACCAACTGCTGCTGCGCCTAAATTTATACTATGCAATTATAATTGCGGTTTGCAACAACATAAACAAGTCGGTGCCAATGTACGCATGAAATTTGCTAGCTCTATAGCTTAGCCGGCCCGGCCAGCTTTAGCCTGCTTTAGTAAACATTTTTGTTGTAATGGAGCTGTGTTGTGTTTATAGCTTTTGAGGTTGCCACATTTGATTGGATGGCATTGGCAATAGAGCAGGGGGTATTGGTGGTGTATAAAGTTAACTGCGAATGTATGAAATTTAAACGCATACATATATAGTAAGACTAATATATATTTATAGCTGCTTGTATTTATTGTTTGCATTGGCAGCTGTGGGTTGTAGGCAAGTAAATGTGTGTGTGTTTATTTGTTGGGCCAAATTAATTTGCCAGTTTGTAACACATTTTGTGGTAATTAATACACTTTATATGTTTATATATGCTATTTAGTTTACGAATACACTATGGTAGGGAGGAGAAAAAATTAAATTCTGGGAAATCAGCTGCAGGTGTGCTGGCACTAAACACTTTACAGGCTAGGCTTATATTGAACGCTTCAACTTGAGTAGGACAATTTAATGCAGATATGTTCAAATAAATTGTAATTTCATGCTTCTGGAAGGTATTTGTATCCATATATAATGCTAGACTTTCAAATTATTTGTATTGTTATTGCCACTGTAGGCTATTTAGTGCAATATATGAGCATTATCAAATATTTAACAGAATTTAATTCGTATTAAGATAATTGTAGCCTCAAGTGTTTACTCTATTGTTGCAATAAATATACTCTAATTTACTCTCGAATGATATTAAGTGATCAATTGAAGCTTTTGCCTAAGCCTTCTACAAAACCATATGAAATAACAACTCAATTCACTTCATTATTAACAAAAATGAAGATTTAAACATTGATAGCACCTTATTTAACATTTATATGCACGATTTTGAAACTATGCGCCTAAATGTAGGCAACATTTTCCGGACACAATTACTTTACACGACCTGTTCTTAGTGAAAATACTCCCAACCTTTAGAACTTGATATTGAAACACAAGCAACCGTTTTAATAGCTCTAAAATCGAAAATATTTAAAAATGTTGCCTACCTTTAGGCGCTGTATTAACAAAAAATATTATATTTTGAGATTAAATATACTTATTATATTTTTTCGTTCAAATAACTGTATAATTTTAACCATTCAGCAGCTGCTATATGCTGTACGAATATATAATTCTATGCATTTCTTGAGTATAATCCTCAATGAAATTACATTTTTGTAAAGCATACATGTAGGCTGAAATACAAATGTTGCTCGATATACCAGCAAAACAAGCGAAGTTCTGCGTAAACGCCAAAAAGTCGTAAATTCACTCCAATCGAAGTAATGTGTTTCGAGAAAAAACTGCTATTTTAAAATTCCAGTCACATGTTGCATGCGAATTTTCTTTATAAGATTCTATTAATTTTGATGGTCGAGAGGTTTGGCGCAATGAAGTGGAGCTAGAGTGCGCAGCCGATGAACGCTGGTGTGTCGAAATTGGTAACCACTGGAACTGGGCGGGGGCTTGCTGCAGTTAAATGCCACGCGAAATTGCAAATAATGAAGGGCCCTAAAAAATCACATTAAATATGCATTAATGTATGCATGAAGCGTCGATGATAGCCATCACACAGCGCAATGGCACACACAAAAAAATGTATGTAATGAATACAGATAAAGAGCATAAAATAGAAAGAAGCCTGTCAAGAAGCAGCAAATAGCAAATGGCAAGCGGCAGTCATACCAATTCGCATTTGTTATTCACAAACAATAGCATATAAAATCCGCAAATTTGCTGCCTCTCATATTGCTGCACGCATAGCATATTCATTTCTAGTATATTGGGTGGCATGTGTCACACAAATGCATGCGTTGAAAATGTCGCGCTACAATTTTGCATTGTTGCACGCCCACACACATACGTACATATATAGCATTGAGTTTCTGTTTTTGTGTGTGTGTGTGACTTTCGATTTTGCGCCAATTTGTATGCTAAAAAGCAATTTGTTTCAACAAATGATAATAAAATGTATTTTAGATAACTGTAATAAGATAGATAACGAAATATATAAGCAAATAGGAGAGGGTATATGACTATAAAAATTAATGCAGAAAATCTCATGCATATGATTAAGCGATTTGTAGATAAACAAATATATATTGATATGTTATTTATAATACGCGAGATTTTGAGATTAGTGTTAATTCAAACAAATCCAAATATTTATGGTCATTAATGCTGTAGCTACTTAAAGATAGTGGGAACAATTATTAGGTGATAGGAGTGGGTCTCATATGAGGTCAATCGATTTGATTTAAATTAAGTGAAATTTCGAATGATCACCATCTCTTTGTCGATTCTAAAGTTGCTTTCGACAGCACGAAAAGGAGTTGCCTCTATGCCGCTATGTCTGAATTTGGTATCCCTGCAAACTGTGTAAGCTGACGTTGAGCAACACCAAAAGCTCCGTCAGGGTCGGGAAGGACCTCTCCGAGCCGTTCGATACCAAACGAGGTTTCAGACAAGGTGACTCATTATCGTGTGATTTCTTTAACCTGATGCTGGAGAAAATAATACGAGTTGCAGAGCTAAATAATGAAGGTACAATCTTCTATAAGAGTGTACAGATGCTGGCGTACGCCAATGATATCGATATAATTGGAAACAACACACGCGCCGCTAGTTCTGCTTTTTCCAGACTGTATAAGGAAGCGAAGCGTATGGGGATGGTTGTGAACCAGGACAAGACGAAATATCTCCTGTCATCAAACAAACAGTCAGCGCATTCGCGTCTTGGCTCTCACGTCACTGTTGACAGTCATAACTTTGAAGTTGTAGATAATTTCGTATACATAGGTGGACAAATGAGATTCGGTCTTCCACGCATCTAAACTTACAACACTAACACTGCACACTCACCACACTCACCACACTTACCACCTCACTCAAAAGAACACTGCGCACCAATGCACACACAACTACACCCATACACGATGAAACTACATGATGACACTACACGATGACACCACACTGCACATCCGAACACCATCAACAAAAGGGACGTATAAATGCGACCCGAAAGCCACTTCTTTTTTAATCGTTCGAGAGTCCGCATTCCCGATCACCCGATCAGCGACTATTCTCCGCCTTCAGTTATAGATTTAAACAAATACAATTGTCAAAATCATTTTTATATATTCCATTTGAATTATTCTGTGTATACGCTTGAATAACACATATAATACATCAAAACATAAAACATAGCAACACGATTACTTGCGCTTTTTTATTATAAACGTTTAAACTAATCAAATATACGAAGGTGAGTCACAGTGACGAAAAAGTAAGTAATCAAAACTACACATGGTCCTTCGAGCCTTAACGAAAGGCACTATTGGAAACTTAAATTTAAATAAATAATTAGAAATACATAAAAGGTGACAAAAATAAAGTGTCGTGAAGAAAAAGTTCAGTGAAGGAGTTTCAAATTCTAAAGCAAAAGATCACATAAAAGGTGACAAAAGTAAAGTGCGACGTGTAGAACAAGTGCAGTGAAAGAGCTTTAAATACAAAAAAGAAAAGATCACATAATAAGTGACAAAAGAAATAAACAGGTCAATGACCAGAACTATATAAAAAAAAAAAAAAAAAAAAAAAAATTTATACATATATACACATACGAAGCTCAAACTAACTGAGTCCAGGTGCAGTGCAGTGACGGACAAATAAATATAAAATCATACTGTGAAATAATAATAATATTAATATAAATAAAATAAAAATATAAATATACGCAAAAATCAAAAATTTTAAATAAGTATACATAAAAATATAATATAAAGTGGGTGCAAAAAATATACAACAAATACAAATACAGCACAGTAAAAACCAAAAAGGAAAAAACCGGTCGGGCGCGAAACCGAAAACCAACACACTAATAAATATAACTAAAGAAACGGGCGCGAAATTAACTAAATACAAACCCAACAATATTCTAAAAGGGTCAACCAGCAGCCAAAAGGAAAGGAGGAGAAACACGAAAAAAAAAAACCCACAAACTCTCACTCAAAAAATTGGAATAAATTCATATACCCCCTAAACCCCTGAGGGAAGACGAAGTGAGTGTATCGAATCCAATTATTATTTCTTATTCTAATATGCATAAATGTATGTCTAAATACGGATAATTGATTTTGGACCGTAATAATAAAAAAGGTTAAAAAGCTCAATAGAAAAGCAGCTATTAACAATTCGTTATTATATGCCTATACTAAATTTCGTGTATACAAATACACACAATCCTCAGATACAAAAAGAAAAATATAAATTCAAACATTGGTTTGCAAAAGAGTTCAGCAATACCCCTTCTGTTTATCAAAGCAGTAAGCAGGATTGCATCTAAAGAGCAAGTAAAGGCACAATAAAAACATATAAACATATGAAATAAAAAGAAAAAGAGAAATACATACATATATGCATATCCATAAAACATACATACATATTATATTCAATACATATCATATCAATTATATCGCACGGGACATACCTTCACATATCTATGTACATACATATGTAATGAGTGCATTTCTGCATTTCTGCATTTCATGAATTTCGTTTCGCGCTCTCTTCTCTCGCATAAAAAAGTATTCACATATATTCTCACTAACATACAGCATTTTCAGTTGCACATTTACACATACATACCCACATACTTAGGGTAGACCTAAACTATAGAAAATTCTTGAAAAAGATTATAATAAAAAAAAAAAAATAAAATAAAAATAAAATAAAAATTGTTATCGTTAATGATCGTTGTTAAACTATTAAAATTCTTAACAAAGCAAAAATTATTATCGTTATAGAAATCGAAAAACAAAACCAAATCGGCTTAACAAAAAAAAAATAAACCATATATATATATACATACAAATATACACATTCAAAGTCCGCATAGGCAAACATCACAAGCAATACCCCTTGTTCTTGTCAAACAAAAACAAGCAGGATAACGAAGAACATATAAGAGCATTAGTATATGCACATACATAAGCACATATCGTGCACACATATGTACATAGGGCATTGACCCTTATAATCACGAGAGCGCTCATATACAAGGGTATACGGATAATTCCGTAACAAAAAAAAAAAACGCGATAAACAAATACTATAAACGCGGCATTTAATAACTTACGGAAAAATAACTCTTATTTATATTTAAAAGAGTTTTCGGTCACGACAAATCTCAGTTTACACTGAAAGAAAATATATATATATTATCAAATAACATTTTCTAAATGAACATAGATTCAAAAGACTCTAAATCAACACAGAGTTTAAAAATTCCTAAAATGATTACAGACGATAAGAGTCCATGTACACCGGCAGAAGCTACACGCTCAAAGCAAGGTGCTACAAAACCGAAAAGGGGGAAAGAGATGTTATACTCTAAATTCATTTCTGAGAGTGACTGTCTAATAAGATACTGCACTCGATTTACATCTTCGCCGATGCAAAACAACTCTGAATCGGCACTTGAAATAAAAGGTCAAACAATTGAAAATTTTTGGACACGTCTACAAGCGGTGTATGACTTAATAGTAGAAACTGATGATTCAGATCTACCAGAAAATTTTAAATCTTCGGCTTACGCCAAATATGAAAACTGTTTAGACCAGTATGTAGACACAAAAATTATGATCTCAGATCAATTAAAACTTTTGAAGTCAATCGCGCCTACTCCCCAATCGGGAGTAGAGCTGGCACAAATAAAACCCCAAGAAAATAATTCAGACGTTTATCTCCAAGTGCCAGCATGCGATACGGAAATATTTCACGGATGTTATGATCAATGGCCGTCCTTCCGGGACATGTTCACAGCTCTTGTTATAAATCATCCTAAACTCGCAGATGCACAAAAGCTATATCACCTAAGATATAAAACACAAGGGAAGCAGGCATGATCGTCAAGCAATTCGGCTTAAATGGCGACAGTTTTAAGCTGGCTTGGCAAGCACTAGTCGAAAGATACGAAAATAAAAGAGTAATGATAGAAAATCCGATTAAAACTATACTACATTACCCTAAAATCAAACAAGAAACCAGCCATGAATTTCAAAAGTTTTACTCGACAGTGACAAATTGCCTATCAGTATTACAAACACAAAATGCTCCCGTAGAATATTGGGACCATATGATAGTAACTATTTGCGCAGAAAAACTCCCTAATGCTGCGTTACTACGTTGGGAACAGTCACTAGACGATAGAAGAGTGATGCCCACATGGGAGCAAATGAAAAAATTCCTCGCTGCTCAGTACGAGATAGCTGAGCGAATGGGCAGCCAAAATATGAATGTAACTAGTCTTCAAAATGAGTCGACTAAAAACTTGCTTAAACCTCAAGCCAGCAAACATATCCAGTACAATACACACGTGAATAAAAGTCACTCCTTCGTGTCAAACCAAACTAATAAATGGCAATCAGTATGTGAAATTTGTAAAGGGGGTCATAAAATAAGATCTTGCGAGAGATTTAAAAAACTATCCGTTTCTGATAGGAACAATCTTGTCAGACAACATAAACTTTGTATCAACTGTCTGTCGAATGCTCATACGACTAAAGACTGTGAAAGCAAATTTAATTGTGTGTATTGTCAACGAAGACATCACTCATTACTTCACATCACCAATTATCAAAATATGAAGCAAAATCAGTTTCATAAAACCACTGGGTTAGTTGCTATAACCACATCAGGTAATCCCGAAATCTCAAATCCCGAAATAAGGGAGGAACAACCAAGTTGCTCTAAAGCAGCAAAAATTCAAGCGCTTCATTCGGAAAATGAAAGCAAAACTCTTTTACCCACTGCGGTCATCACCATTGAACATAAAGGTGATATATTCAAACTAAGAGCATTAATAGACCAAGGCTCTCAAAGATCCTTCATATCAGCAAAAGCTCAAATTCGGATAAAATTGCCAACCAAACATTCCAACTTCCAAATTTCAGGAATGGGCGGAAGAGTAGTACAAAGCTCTAATAAAATCTGCCCCATTACCCTAATTTCACCCCTAGCGGATAAGCGCATTCAAGCAGAAGCTATAGTCTTACCGCAACTTACAAACATGCTTCCAAGATACAAAATACAGAGCAAGCATTGGGACAAAGTTTTACACCTAAAACTAGCAGATCCCAACTGCAACACTCCATCACAAATAGATATTCTATTAGGCAGCGACCTTATACCGCAAATCATTCTAGAAGGTGTTGAAAAAATTTCAAACACCCTTTTAGCTCAAAACACAATATTCGGTTGGATACTGAGTGGGCTAATTCCGGAAACAGTTTCCACCATGACAACTCAAGTTGAAGAAATTTCAAATGAATGCCTTAATTCACAATTAAGGAAATTTTGGGAGTTAGAAGAACTCCCCCCTATACCACTTGAAACCCCAGAAGATCAGTATTGTGAAAACTTCTACAAAGCCACAACTACTAGATCAAAAAATGGTCGGTACGTCGTACGACTACCCTTCAAACAAGAATTCCCAAAAACACTCGCCTTAGGTCACTCTCGCACCTCTGCAATACAGCAGTTTCTAAGTATGGAAAAAAACCTACTTAAAAAGGGCGAAATTAAACCAGAATATGATTGTGTCTTAGAAGAATACCTTCATTTAGATCATATGGAAGAAGTAAGCCCATTGGAAAAAATAATTAACGGCAAATACTATTCATTTTACTTGCCACATCATGCGGTAGTAAAGCCGGACAAAAAAACAACAAAGGTAAGAGTTGTCTTCAATGCATCGAGATCCACTAGTTCGGGGAATTCCCTAAATGACATTTTATTTACGGGACCAACACTGCAGCCGGACTTAATGCTCCTCGTTCTAAATTGGCGTCTATTCAGATATGTATTTAACGGGGACGTTGAAAAAATGTATCGACAAATAGTCGTACATGAAAAAGATCAAGATTTTCAACGAATTATTTTCCGAAAATCTCCCAATAGTCCACTACGCGACTTTAAATTAAAAACAGTTACCTTTGGCGTCAACTGTGCTCCATATCTGGCCATTCGTACACTTCACGAATTGGCAGAAGACACAAAGTCAGAATTTCCTCTGGCAACCGATGTATTAAAAACTCACACGTATGTTGACGATATTCTGTCTGGAAGCCACAGCCTTCCACAAGCATACGAATCACTATCACAGGTCATAAAAGCCCTCAATACCGCAGGGTTCCCCTTAAGAAAAATCGCAGCAAATCACCCAAATATCATAAAAAATATACCAATAGATAATTTGTTGGATACTAATTTCTTTATATTCGAAAAGGAAAGTACAACAAAAACTCTAGGCATACAATGGAATGCGATATCTGATCAGTTTTCATACACTAGAGATACAATATCTGCATTATCCGCCAAAACAAAGAGACAAATTCTATCATCTGTGGCAAAACTTTTTGACCCCGCAGGATGGCTTTCGCCAATTATGATACAAGCCAAAATCATGATACAAGAATTATGGCTAGACGGAACCGACTGGGACGAACAAGTGAAACCTCTTCGCTTAGAAAAGTGGTCCCAGTTCGCTAACAATCTCAATGATATTTCGCATATCCAAATACCACGGTGGGTAAACTATTCCCCCGAATACCAAGTCGAACTGCATGGCTTCTGCGACGCATCTGAAAGGCATATTGTGCCACTATCTATGTGCGCGCACAAAGCGGCACGGCAACTACAAGCCAGCTACTAGTAGCAAAGGCAAAGGTTGCACCTCTTAAAACGTTAAGTCTACCACGACTTGAACTCTGTGGCGCACTACTATTGGCAAAACTAGTTTCCATGGTGCGGACCCACTTAAACATGGCAAAATGTAAATTATATCTTTGGTCCGATTCTGAAATAGTTCTAGCCTGGTTAGAAAAACCACCACACGCGTGGAAAACCTATATTTCTAATCGAACTTCTCAAATACTTGACCTAGTAGGATCAGCAACTTGGCGACACGTTGCTAGTGCAGACAATCCTGCCGACCTAGGTACAAGAGGGTGCAAACCCTTGCACCTCGCCACAACCACCCTTTGGTGGAACGGCCCCAGATGGTTAACCGAATCCTCCGATTCGTGGCCACAGTCACCCATGCGCAACCTAATTGCCCCAGAATGTCGGAAAATCGTCACCTTTCATACAGCACTGGATGATACCGACATCCTTGAACGATTTTCATCGTTCCCCCGAGCCCTCAGAGTAGTCGCCTACATGCTTAAATTCATAGAACGACTCAAACTTAAGGTTAAAGGAGCAACTTGCCTCCAATGCGATACATTGACGCACCCAGACTTACAAAAAGCAAAGGTCGCTCTTATCGCATCGACTCAAACGCGCTACTTCAGCCGCGATCTATCCTTATTAAGAGAATCGAAACCTATTGATAAAAGGAGTTCACTCTTAGTTCTAAACCCATTTCTAGACACGAACGGTTTGCTTCGTGCGAATGGTCGGCTTGCTAATTCAAGCTTAACATATAACGAACGATATCCTATAATAATCCCTGAGAAGTCCCCATTGGCCACATTATTTATTAATTACATCCACAATCTAATGCTACACGCCGAACATCGCCTCATGCAACAGATGGTTCGCCAAGAGTATTACATACCCCGTCTTAAGCCCCAAATAAAAAGTGCATTTTCATGTGCAAAATCTGCACCATGCACAAGCACAAAATGCGAACGCAGATTATGGCAGCACTTCCACCTGAACGCTGTAATTTCGCTCTGCCTTTCACCACTACAGGTGTCGATTTTGCTGGGCCTTTTCAGATAAAGGCGTCCATGCTAAGGTCCCCACCCTTATGAAAGGCTATGTGGCTGTCTTTGTCTGTTTCACGACAAAGGCAGTACACCTTGAGCTGTGCACTAATCTGACAACGGAGGCTTTTCTCGCGGCATTTGCTCGTTTCGTCGGACGACGTGGCTTCCCGTCAAAAATTATGAGCGATAACGGCAAAACATTTATCGGAGCTCAAAGAGCCACAGAAAAGCAGTTTGTGGATTTCATGAAACAGGTCTCACCTGACATAGTACAAAAGTATGCCCCGCAAATCATCAATTGGCAATTTATCCCGCCAAGCGCTCCTCATATGGGCGGTTTATGGGAATCAGCTGTAAAAAGCTTCAAATCCCACTTCAAAAAATAGCTGGCAACTACAAATTTAACTATGAAGAATTCGCAACACTATTAGCTAGAATCGAAGCCGTTCTTAACTCACGGCCTATAGCTGCACTCTCGCAAGATCCCTCTGACTTCACAACCTTAACCCCAGGACATTTCCTGAAAGGAGCACCCATTCTGGCCACACCTGAGTCAGGCATGGAGTCGCTATCCTTATCCAACAGATGGGAAAGAATCAAAATTCTCCATCATAATTTCAGCCGTCGATGGAAGGAAGAATATTTAAAGGATCTCCATAAGAGGTACCGATGGCAAACGCCAGAAAAGGCTCCAAAGCTTGGAGATTGCGTTCTAATCCACGATGATTGTCTTCCTCCTACCGAATGGCGACTTGGCCGCATAGTGAAGCTTTATTACGGCTCCGACGGTCATATTCGCGTGGTTGATCTCCGTACGCAAAACGGGACGCTAACCAGACCGCTCGCCAAACTATGTTTCTTGCCAACTACCGACTCTATCGAAAAGTAATTAAACCGATCAAATTAATAAACCGAATAAACCATTCAATAAACCGAATAAATCAATTACAATCCACAAAACCGACAAAGCGCAAACGAAATCCAAATCATATAGATGTCAATCAGAATGAAAAAAATTCATACCACCTAATGTGGCACCAATATTCATATCCCTCATATAAAACTCATTTTAATCATTAAAACCTTTCCCCATTCAGGTAAAATGGACGTAGAAATGGCAAGCCCCATAGCTACCCCCCGGTCGGCGGTCAAGACGCCTCGTTCAGCAGCTACTCCCATAGCTGCACCTCGAGCAATCCCCGTAACAACGGCGTCAACTATTCCACGAGCTGCCTCCCGGGCAACACCACAGTCGCCGCCAGCACCTTCAGAGCGGCCGCGCGTTCAATGCCCCATATGCCTCCGCCAACATCGTCTGCAGCACTGCAACATTTTTAAGGGTATGACTCCAGCGCAACGTCAACAGGTCGCGCATGCACATGGATATTGCCTGAATTGCCTGTCGGCTGCGCATGTAACCCAAGAATGCATATCCGGCAATCTATGTCAAATATGCATGCTGCCGCATCATACACTACTGCACCGCGACCTGAGACGCGACGTTGTCCAACGACATGCACAACGCATCCGCAGCGCAGCCCTCATCAGCGGATTAGCCGAGCATCACGACCACGACGATGGGCAAACCCACCAGAATCCAGTTCGAGGCACCCACCGACAAGGACATCGACGCGCCCCAGACAAACTAGACGACAATCTCGTCACAACACTGGTATCAGTAGTGTTGTAGCTACGCTGCAACAACTACAACGTCTGCTAGGCTAAACATTCGCCTAGGGGGGCCGGGATGGACAAATGAGATTCGGTCTTCCACGCATCTAAACTTACAACACTAACACTGCACACTCACCACACTCACCACACTTACCACCTCACTCAAAAGAACACTGCGCACCAATGCACACACAACTACACCCATACACGATGAAACTACATGATGACACTACACGATGACACCACACTGCACATCCGAACACCATCAACAAAAGGGACGTATAAATGCGACCCGAAAGCCACTTCTTTTTTAATCGTTCGAGAGTCCGCATTCCCGATCACCCGATCAGCGACTATTCTCCGCCTTCAGTTATAGATTTAAACAAATACAATTGTCAAAATCATTTTTATATATTCCATTTGAATTATTCTGTGTATACGCTTGAATAACACATATAATACATCAAAACATAAAACATAGCAACACGATTACTTGCGCTTTTTTATTATAAACGTTTAAACTAATCAAATATACGAAGGTGAGTCACAGTGACGAAAAAGTAAGTAATCAAAACTACACAATAGGCACCAGCATCAACACCGATAATAATATCATCCTTGAAATCCAACGCAGAATCACTCTTGCCAACAGGTGCTACTATGGACTGAGTAGGCAATTGAAAAGTAAAGTCCTCTCTCGACGAACAAAAACCATACACTCCCTCATAATTCCCGTCCTACTTTATGGTGCAGAAGCGTGGACGATGTCAATATCCGATGAGGCGACACTGGGAGTTTTCGAGAGAAAGGTGTTGCGGAAGATTTAAGGTCCCTTAAACATTGGCAACGGCGAATACCGCAGAAGATGGAATGATGAGCTGTATGTGTTATTCGACGACATAGACATAGTCCAGCGAATAAAAAGACGGCTACGCTGGCGGCTACGCTGACTAGATCATGTTGTTCGAATGGACGAAAGTACTGCAGCTCTGAAAGTGTGTGATGCAGTACCCGCTGGTGGAAGCCGAGGATGAGGGAGGCCTCCACTCCGATGGAAAGACCAGGTGGACCTGTCTTTACTGGGTATTACCAATTGGAGCCAAACTGCCAAAAGGATAGATGCGTGGCGCGCTGTTGTATTCTCGGCTATAACCGCGTAAGCGTTGTCTACGCCAGTCAAGAAGAAGAAGAAATTTCGAATTTTCGAACTTTCGAATTTAATCAACATTTTCTAAAAAGTAATTGATAGGTGGCGCTGAGGTCTAACCCTAGTCGAATATATTTTTAATTCGCCTAATTCCAAACTCTATCTGAAGAAGGTCGAACTTTATTAGACCTGAATGGAATAATGACCGGTGGTTATTTTTGTTGATTTAAATTTTATTTATTTATTATTATTATCAATCAATTAGTTAAAACTCAAGTTGGGATGGCTTAAGGAAATGGTTTTTTCCATTATCAAAATCAGTCAATAAAGGATTCGCCAGTCTAGACTTTTCAAAAATTCGATTTGTTGGCTTAAAGTACAATTTTGGGTATAAAAATATGACTCAATTGCCAAAATAGAAAAAAAGCTGTCTCTGTCCAATCCTTTGGAGTATTGATACGCTCCAGTCGGTCAGCTCAACACGGTAATTGACATTTTGTATCCAAATGATAATATAAAATGTTTTTAAATACTCGAATATATTTTTAGTAAAGTCTGAAAAAGAAAACTCCGAGTTCTTTTTGCTAAATTCCAGAATAGTGTGCTTAAAGAAATTATGTAAACTGTGGTATTTTTATAATTATTGGATTGCAATCTCGCAAAGAAGGGAGAAAAATGGCTTAGAAATATTTTTAAAAAATTTTGAATGAAATTTTTAACGCAAAGAGTAACTCATCCTCAAACTTAAATACCATAAAATTATTTGTCGTTAATTGAGTGCCTATATTATATGGGAACAAGAACTTCGCATTAACATGCATTAATAGGTACATAAATATATAAATTTATACCACACTCGACACTCACACAAACACGCACTCAAATTGCAGAACAAAAAGAGCAACCGCCACTTCAAGTCGAGTGTACCTACAATTGCTTTTGGCCTACTAAACAATGCAAAAAATTGAAAAGCAGGGGAGAACATAATTCTCCCTCACAACACCTCTGAAACTCCATCCACCAACTAGTAGCATGTATGCTGTTTGAAAACTACTATAAAACGTCCATTTCGCAGGCATTTCAAGTGACATATCTCACATGTTTGCGGCTTAAGGCGATTTGTCGGTCGTCGGGTGTCTGATGTCTGGTGGGGAGCAGCTGCTGCTGGTAAGCGATAGGTATAATGGAGTGCTGCTCCAGATTTCCACCACACCACACGTAGACTGGGGGACAACAGATCAAAACGCTGCAGCAATATTTACTAGTAATGGAAAATAAGCGTGTCAAGGCAGCCACCACCGACACAAGCCGCAGCTTAAAGAAATAGCGTGCAGACATTTCTACAAATACACACATTTGGTGTGGTTATAATGAATTGGATTTTGATATCTAAATTAAATCTTAGCGACAAAGGCATTATGGAACTGAGATAAGCGCACAGCTGCTGTGCTAGTTGGGGTTGCGGCGGGCTTTCGTGCACAAAAAGGTAGCCACCACCAAGAAATAAGTTGCATTAGTTATGACTGGGCTGGTGTTTGGATGTGTGCAAAAGAATGCACTAACAACACTTTGAAAGCTTTTATATACATGTGTTGGGGCGCTTATCAGCCTAAAGGTATGCTATTATATTGCAGCAAAGGCGAACCATTTCGACCAAAAGCGAAATTGATTTTTGCCAATGCGTCGAGCTGCAGTGCTGGCGAGTCACAAATTTCCGGCGGAAATGTTGCTGTGGCCGCACCGAGTAGACGCAGCTTAGGCTAGCAAGCAATATATATGTATTTGGTGGCATTATCAAGCGCGCAAAGGTGCTTGTGTTGCCGGCAAATGCAAGTGGCATGCTCTTGAAGCTGCCACAGCCACTTCAGTACAAATTTTGGGTGGTTGTTTTCAGCTACTCACCAGCATATTTTTTACGGCATCTTATCATTGTCCATATGGCTTGCATGCTTGCTATGTCGTTGGCTTTTTAGTGTTAGTATGTATGTCTGTAAGCTTGCAAGCGCTACTCGTATTACCACCAAACCCATCAAAATTTGATTGCCTTTTTTTCTACTCAGACGCCATGCGCCGCTTATCAAACACAGATTGACGCATTGGCGTTATGATGTCATTAGTGTGATATGCATGCGCTCTTGCAGTCATATATACTCGTATATCTTCAGCATATTTCTACTGTCATTTTTACATTGGTTCGTTTGCATGTTCGACAGCTATTTGAAATTTCATCTTTCGCGCAAGTGACATGCACATAATTGAAGTTGTCAATTGTCGTATTCGAAAACATTTGAAGCGGTGATGATTTTGTGATGCGGTTATGAATATGAATGAGTGTGGGTTTCAGTAGTCATAGATTTATTCGTTCAACAACCAAGTAATCGATTTTTTTAAGGAAGACATTGAAAAAATTTCGCTTTTTAATACTTATGAAATATCGATAGGACTATCTCAAAAAATTCATATTTCATACAATACTATAGGAGTGCATTAACATTGAATAACTTCGAAAAAATTGAATATTTAAGATATTTTTATTGATTTTTGGTCATTTATAAGGAACATATTTATATAGACTAATTTTTGTCTTGAGCTAATCGGAAGTTCTATAGCCTTCTTTAGCTATAACCTATAAAACTTTTTTTTTTTAAATCAGGTGTCTCTTCAGATAAAGTCATTTTATATTGGATTCTAAAGCTCTCGGACTATAAAACAATTACAAGATGCCTTATATTTTATGATAACTCTTGATAATATTTCTTCTCAAAACGGTGACGCTCTGTATTGCAAATTTAAAGACTATTTAGGGGAGCAAAGTAGTTTCAATATTTGAGAAACTGAAAATGTAATCGAGCTCCCTAGAAATCAATTGCATGTTTAAAAAGTGACTGGTTGGATAGGCGTTTGTGTCAAAACTCTCAATCAGTCATCATAATTAAATTAATAAAACTACTCGATACAAATCGATATTTGCATTCCCACCCTCATATGCGTGAAAAGGTCTTAAGAGTTACTGGTCCTAACAACATCAAATGGATCAAACTATACAGTTCCATCTCAAAAATTCTGTGACCCAGACACTTATATTAATAATACGAGACATTGACTGCGTTTCTTGCTTTTTCTTTTGGGGTTTTAGGGTTTAAAATATACTAAAAATAGTCCGGGTGATGTTATAAGGGTTAATTATTTAACCTGCGGGGTAATAAATACCAATAATATGTATTTAATGTCAGCCGTGAAGAAACCTGACTCATTTTATTTTTGTCTCTCTAATGTCACTCTAGATTCACGGCAATTAGTTTGTAACAAATCATAAGCGTGAAAAAAATAATTCTATAATGAAAAATTTAACGTTTAATTTATCAGTCTATTTTAAACCGAGCTGAAGGTATATAATATTTTATAAAAAATGATACAAACATGTACATCTTTATATTGTGTTGTTTGATAAAAACATTTTCACTGCAAACTGTGAGTATAAACCTCGTTTTGACACCGTTTCTCATTACAAATATTCAAAATGCTTTACTTCATAAAATTTTCTGCTCAAAATTAGTCAGCTCAACAACTATCCAGCGAGTGCACGACCACAACACCGGGCCGTAGCGTCGAAATACTGAAAATCCCAACAACGAACGGCGCTGATATCTTCGAGGGCTATTGCGAGCTGGGCGATCTCGATGAGAAACCTTGGTTGGTCGTCTTCTTACGCAAAGAACACAAATACGAGTATGGCAGATGGCAGGACTATACACAAGGTTACCACACGCTTAGCGGTAATTATTTCATCGGCTTGCAACGACTGCATGCGATCACAAATCGGCAGCCGCACGAGCTAATGGTGCAGCTAACACAGAGCGACGGCATACAGCACTATATGCACTTTGCGGACTTTGCCATCGGTAATGAGTCCAACATTTATGGTGTCTCAAAGTTAGGGACATATATGGGCACCATACAGAAGGTGGAACCCAGCGAATGGTTACCCTGGCAGATGGAGTCTATTGAAATAATAACACGTATGAAAATCAGTATTAAACCAGTAGAAAAGAACGCAACGAGAGCAGACAAGCAGAAATTGAAGAATATTGGAAAAATCAAGCGACGAGTGAAGGCTTTAAGCGGCATCACGAAACCGATATGTAGGCAAATAAAACATTAAAGCAAATGACTGCTCATTCGAGCTGATAAATGGTCAACAATCAAGTGTAAGTAACGGGGTAACACAATTTCGGCTGAAATCGATACGAATTTATCTAGGCAACAATATATATAGAAATATATATAGAGCAAAGAAATGTATAATATATATGTATGTGGATATGTGTCAGTGTGTCTCTTTTGGATGTGTCCGGTCGCAAGGCAATCGATGAATGTGTAAATAGTGGGAAAAAAACAAAAAAAAAGGAAAATTGCTTGCGTTTGTCAATGAACGGAAGTGGCTTATAATATATAACGGTAACATATATGTAGGTTTGTGTATAGAATATATGCTACATACCACTATAGTCGAAAATGGACTAAAACGTGTTTATTTTTTCCTTACTGTATTAGCTGCACTAGACAGAACAAACCGCTATAGCGGCGCGGTTGTAGCAGGAAATGGCGGCGGTATATTTTGTGTGTATTTGTATTGTAGTGAAAACAACAAAATGTGAGATTTATCACCGTAAATACAAAACAAATGCCGCTGGTATGAATAATAAATCACTTGTGGAAGAAAAATAGCGTTAAATGAAATGCGCCTACAAATATGTTGAGCAAATCTATATACATGTAGACGTATGGACGATATCTACTAGTCTGGGATGTGTGTGTGTGAAGAATTAAAGTTTACTTATGGAAAGTAAATACAAAAATAACATATTTATTTGAACTTTCAGATCTCTTATGGATTATATTTGACTCTTTGATAGTTTCTGTAATATTGAGACTGCTTCAGAGCGAATTATCACGCGAACCGGATAGGTGTCAATTTGATTTTTTTTTTATTTAATGAAAACATATATAAGAATCTTTTTTATTAAAAAGCTTCACGAATATAAAACAGTCTTTCAGAATATGTCTTCCACAATATGACTTTTTTATATTCGTAAAGCTCAAGTGCGTTCTAATCAATTTTTTTTTTTAATTTTTGTGTGGGTTTATAATTGAGCTCGTAGTAAAAAAAAATTTTTTTTCGAAATTATATTCTAGCGCTTAATGAATAATTTGCTAATTTTTTTTATAAAAATTTGCTTTATTTTTTTTTCAAAACTTTTTAAATTTTTGTTTTATAAAAATTACAGTAAATTTTGATTCAATTTAAGATGAAGCCTAAATATATTAAAACATTTTAAATTTATCGAAAAAAAAAAGTTTTGTTAATAAAGTGGAAAGAACTGTCAATGATTCCAGACAGTCTGCGTTGAAGAATAAAATTATATAGAAAACGGAACATTGGACGAGAGCCACGAGTAATTTTTTTATAACTTCGAAACTAACACAGAAAGAGAGCCTGGATGGTGATACTTTCCTAAAAATTGTAAATTTTAAATTAAAAATATTTACATAAAAAAGTAATATGGATTAAACAACTTATTATTTTGCGATATAAGTTTCTATATTATGATAACTTGCCCTTTCTTTATATTAAACTGCTTTAGTCGATATAAAAATTATTCTATTTTCAAATTTGTTTCTTTTGTTTCTCTACATTTTGTTAGGAATTAAATATATTTCTATACATAACCATCTAATTTTTAATATTAATTAAGGGAGGGGTCTGGGTTTTCACTTTCGAAAAATCGATTTTTTTTGTTTTATCTTATTGTTTAACATTTCAAGAATATGTCCTCAATGCGATCTAAGCAATATTCTTGAAGTTATTGTTTAATTAGTCTCGTGGCCTTTAACGCTCTAACTCTAACAGCTACGGGTGGTTGGGATTGCAGTGCAGCTTTAAACGTGTTTTTCTCAAAACTACTTTTCTGAAGTCCGTGTTCACTGCCATTTGAAAACTACTATTCTATATTCATTTATATATACTATATATACTATATTCATATATATATATACTATATTCATTTCAAACTTGGTACACATTTTCTTCATATAAAATACCTCCCCCCTACGTTTAGTAATTTTTTTATGGCGGAAATTTTAGTCGAAAATAACGGTTCACACTTTAGATGGCCGCCAAAAATTTTTAAATAAAACAAGTAAGGAAGGGCTAAGTTCGGGTGTAACCGAACATTTTATACTCTCGCAATTTATTTATTTAACTTAATTAATATTATATAATACACAATTTGACCCACATATTCGTCATATATATTGTATAAAGTCCATTGAAAGTTGGAAACCCTAATATTAGATTAGAAGCACCGAGGTTCTCGTGTTCGATTAATGGGGCCTTGAAAACCTATGGACCGATTTCGGCGATATTTAGATTGGGGCTGCCACACTATAAAGGTAGTATTTGTGCAAAGTTCTGCATCGTTATCTTCACTAGTGCTTACTTTATATATTGTAAAGTAAACGATTCAGATCGTCTTCAAAGTTCTGGTATATAGGAAGTAGGCGTGGTTGTTAAGCGATTTGGCCTATTTTCACAACATATCAGTGGGATGGAAGGAAACTATTACAAACCAAGTTTCATTGAAACCGGTAGAGTAGTTCCTGAGATATGGTTTTTGACCCATAAGTGGGCGACGCCACGCCCATTTTCCATTTTGTAAAAAAATCTGAGTGCAGCTTTCTTCTGCCATTACTTATGTGAAATTTAGTGTTTCTGGCGTTTTTCGTTACTGAGTTAACTCACTTTTAGTAATTTTCAACCTAACCTTTGTATGGGAGGTGGGCGTGGTTATTATCCGATATCAACTAATTTCATGGTGTGTGGTGGCGTACGTAAGAGAACTGACTGCAGAAAGTTTGGTTTATATAGCTTTATTGGTTTGCGAGATATATACAAATAACCGATTTGTGGGCGGGGCCACGCCCACTTTTCCAAAAAAATTACATCCAAATATGCCCCATCCTAGTGCGATCATATGCTCCAAATTTTACTTTTATAACTTTATTTATGGCTTAGTTATGACACTTTTTGTGTTTTCGGTTTTCGCCATTTTGTGGGCGTGGCAGTGGTCCGATTTTGCCCATTTTCGAAAGCAACCCTCTCACGGTCCCAAGGAACGTGTGTTCCAAGTTTCATCAAGATATCTCTATTTTTACTCAAGTTATCCGTTGCACGGACGGACGGACGGACGGACGGACGGACGGACGGACGGACAGACGGACAGACGGACAGACAGACATTTGACTCGTCTCGTCACCCTGATCATTTTGATATATATAACCCTATATCTAACTCGTTTAGTTTTATGACTTACATACAACCGTTATGTGAACAAAACTATAATACTCTCTTAGCAACTTTTGTTGCGAGAGTATAAAAATAATCAGAGAACGTTGGGGAAAGATTTGTTTAAAATTGTACTAAAATTTTATGGTTTTTCATTTTCGGATAATTTCCGGCCGAGTTAGGGTGAACGCCGCAAATTGTTTTTTTTTTCAAGACGTCCTAGGGGAAGCTCTGTCACGGGCTAATGGTTTGATATTTTTGCATGACTATGTTCAATAATGTATAGAAGGTTTGAATAAAATTGCTTAATCGATATTTGAGATAAAAAATTACAAAAAAAGTGTTTTTTTTTGCGCTGAAACCCAGACTCCTCCCTTAAGAAGACACCCTAGGTTCCCTCCAGCTCAATATCTATCCAACTAAGTAATGTCATTTAGCAAATATGCAGCTCATTAGTCAAATATATATACATCTGACTGCAAGCAATATAATAATATAATATTATTTGACTCTTCCAAGCCATCTGGCAATTGTTTTCACTTTTTTGTGCTTTCCTCGACAATTTTCTCAAACGAATTACCCGAACAAATTACCCTGTCTGTATGACAACTGCCAACTGCTGCTGTTGCAACGCTAATTTTTGGTAATAAACAAACAGTTGGCTATCAGTTATTATTGGCCATTATATTGCATGGTTGTATCATTAAATGTGCTAATTAATTTATGAAACATACACAACAACAACAACAAAAAAAAATAAACAAAAAGGAGGCAAAACATGCAGACGGCCAAGTAATATTTGGTAAAAACACAATTAACAAATTAGATCGAGACATTTGATAGCGCAGCGGGACATAATAAATGAGCGGCAATGAGAGAAATGCAGAGAGCAATTTCATTTGCCTCACAGTTAGTTGAATGTGAGTGTGTGGCTGTGTGTGCATGTAAGCAGCGCAGGACGAAGACACTCAATTAAGCAGCAAAGCCTTTAATACACACTAATGCAGCATAAAATCGACCGAGAAAAAAAGCGGCAAATGCAACGAAGTGTGGCAAGCTGTATGTGTGACTGTTAGTAATTTCGTAGTGTTGTTGTATTTGGAGGTAGAGCGTTAGCTTGTCATATCTATAAATAAGTGTATGAGCATACTTAATATGCATAGTTGTAGGTTCTACTTTCATGTAGCAGATGTCTATCACTGTGTATGTGCAACTAATATTTATGACACTTTTATTGCCGTAAATTAAGTTGTAGAAAGTGACAGCCAACAAAAAAATGTGTAAAAAATATGAAACATTTGAGTTTCAATGCATGCAACGATGACTCAGTCGTTAATTCATACGTGTGGCATGCAACATGCTGCACTTTTTTTTGGGTGAAAGTGACTAACGAAATAAATGAGTTGTAAATGACTTTTGACTGGTTCGCTGAGTATGTGTCTGTATTCGATGGTCATTGCAAAAGGAAAGTGAATTTGGAGCTTTTCAGGATTTTAAAATTTAAAAATCTAGTTTGAAAGAAAAAAGTAGAGGAAATCTCTCGCTTAGTATTTCAATATCCTCAATAAAAATATTGGCTAATAATTCAAATATTTCTCAAAACTATTTCAGGTATATCAGCTATAACCATTCAATTGTTCGAATAATATACTCTTTACTATTTCTTCTTTTTTATTTTATCTGTCCGATTTTGCTTTACTTTTCCATCATAGCTTGTCGCATACTGCCAATAATGATCCATATGTTGGTTTCCAAATGTGCAGTCGCGTCTGTTTTATCACTGATAGGTCACTATCTCCACTAAGAGTAATCTAATGAAGTGAAATTACTTGATTGGTGATCGATTGGCAAGCTCATTTCTTGATATGACTCGGCCCACAAAATATCGTTCCATTATATTCATAAACTCTTGGCTTTTACTGACTAAAGCAGTCTATATCTGATGGGCTTAATATTGGAGTACCGAACTAAGAAGTCTGGAGTAAAAATGTCTTAGAAATGTCGTAAAATTGAAGAAAGCGTCATTGGTAAAATCGTGTTTTAGATAAAGCTTAATTTTGATTCCGTAAACCGGAAATTTGCATCATGCCTGACAGATGTTATTCGAAGAAATTATTTACTTCTCAAAGCACTCTACTAATGTGTTCAAAATGAAGTATACCTTTAGGATCCATGGTTTTACTCGTTAAACCTGAAATATGCGTCATCTCGGAAGATTATTCGATAGCTATTTCTCGAAGAAATGATTTATTCCTAAAAACACTCTATATAATAAACTTCCTAAAAATGAAGCATACCTTTGGGAGCCACAATTTTTCTAAAATGTTTGAATTTCGACTCAGTTTTATGAATATTTTTTGCACTTATGTTTACCTATCTACACTTCAGTCCACAATAATTTCATAGCAATGTTCAAACAATTTCTTAAGTCAACATTTATTCTTCTTTTCTTTCATAAGTTGTTTGTGCAACAACATAGAAAACTGACGAAAAGTGCGCCACAATTGCTCTCCAATTGCAAACATTTCAAGTTAAAATAGCAATGCTAGCCACTGAAGCGACGTCACACGCAGACCAACTAATTCTTTCCAGCACAAACTGAGCAAACAATACGTCATTACCGTTAACGAATGCAATGCCACATATTTACTTATACTTTTGTGCTCCCCAAAAAAAAGCTCCAGTGTAGCAAAGTATCATTTGTGACATATTTGTGACGTTCTATGCTCCACAGATACTAAGTGTGTGAGAATATATGTGCTTTGGTGTGTCCGTGACAGTTTCCGGTGTTTGCCTTCATGCGCTTTTGCATTTGTTTGCGTTTGCTTGCTTTGTGTGACAGTAGTGTGGAGGCTGCTGGGTCCAGCGCAAACAACAAATTGGTGGTGTATTTGATTTGCCCAAAAATTGTGCACCACATTATCTAGCTACCGGTTTCGGGCGCCAGCACCAACTTCTTTTAACTTTGCAATAATTTTGGCGTAGCATACTTGCAGGCGTTAACGAGCTGCAATTCATACTTTGGTTTGGTTTGCTTCGGTTTATTTGCGAAAACTGTTGGTTGAAAATTATATTTTTATTAAAATGTCATTTGCAGTTGCTGGGTAAACACAGGCGGTGTGAGTGTATCCCTTGTGTGAGGCGAACGTGAATTTTGCGTATGCGCTTATTTGGTTAGTTACTCGTCGTATTTGGGTTTGTTTGTCGAATTTTTGTTTGCAATTCGTGTTCCGTGCGTGCAGAGCTTAAAGTTTATTTGACCACGCGTTCTCTCACTCTATCTTTTTCAGTTTCTATCTTCCTGCTGTTTTTGGCATGAAAGCACTTCGAAGTGATTACTTCGTATGGTTGCCACAAAGCAAATAAATATGTGTATGCATTTCTAGTTGTGTTTGAACTAGCAAGAGGAACTTCAAATAGTCATGTGGGTTCTCCAGTTGCCTTTGCATTTTCGTAATTAGTTTACTTTTATAATTAATTATTATTTCTCAAAGTACGAAAAGTTCGTGAAGGACATGAAAGTTCCACAATCGTGATTACTTTTGATGGAAATAATAATAATGTGGCGGAAAATGAATATGAGACATATAGTAATAAGAGTTTTGATGATAATACTTCTGCGTGGTGGAAGCTCTGTAAAACCTTCATTCAAAGACGCTTAAAGCTCCCTAAGAAAGCTTTCATCCGAAAAGACGCTCAAAGCTCTCAAAGAAAGCTTTCAATGAAAACGAAGCTCAAAGCTCTCGAAGACAGCTTTCAATAGAAAATAAGCTCAAAGCTCTCTAAGAAAGCTTTCATGTAAAAGCACCCATAAATATCTCGTGAAAGTTCCCATAATATTTTAACCTTTAGTACTTTTTTCTTTACTGAAAGCCAACCTCTAAAGTAAACAGATCAAGATCGAAATTGAATAAAAATCACTAATAATATTTCTATGTTTTTGAAACAATAAAACATTCTCTCCTAAAATAATAAAAGTGTATAATTTTTGAGTTCTTATTGCTTCGAATGTATGAAATGCAAGCTAATTCTAAATTTCTACACATCAATTTCTTTACTCCCAACATATTCACTACCTCAGTTATTCCCCCTTGAATCACTCACTTGCACTCTCACTTAATCTTAGAACAAATCACAGGATTTTTCATACAAAAAACATATTCATGACAATATCCCGACAAATGAGCAACACATGGACATCATTCATCTCGCACTCACTCACTCACTCACACTCTCTCTTCAGCTCAGAGTAAATCCGTTAAG
The DNA here is from genome assembly GCA_031772095.1 of Zeugodacus tau. Lineage (NCBI taxonomy): Eukaryota > Metazoa > Arthropoda > Insecta > Diptera > Tephritidae > Zeugodacus > Zeugodacus tau. Next base: position 72,270,126 of record CM062652.1, on the reverse strand, counting down.
GTGTAAGGCAAATGGAATTACGTATAGTAATAATGCAGAAGGTAGTTGGGGAAGGCTTTCAAGCGCAATAAAAGTGTAAGCATGAAATATCTTTTAAATGTACCGTTACACGAGTATGTGCGTACCGACAGTTAAACCTCCATAATATATAGGTGTGAGAGGACGTATATGAAAAATGTTTGCTTAGTGCATTTCACCCTCAACAGTGCAGAGGTTTGGGTCATAAAGTAAGTCATATGTACCGTCAACGACCTCTCATCAACTAAACGAGGAACAAGCATTCCTTCTCATACACTACTACCTAGTTCAATCATATTTATTTGTAGCAACTTGAGTTAGCATTCTAACATGCTATCGTAAGTTACCCTCTTGAGCGTTGTCTTTTTCACGTATTGTGTACTTTAAAGAAGGAAGATTCGCATTTCAGAGACCTTCATTAATAAAGATCAAATTTTCGGAGCTTCTTGGGTATATTTTTTTTTAAAGAAAAGTAAAGATATATTTTAAATTAGGCTCTGTTTTAGTATAATTGAGGAAATGAAAGAATTCATTTTATGAAAATTGGTAGGGAGGGCTTAACTTATTAGCACCAAGCACAAACAATAGTTGAATAACCAAATTAGACCCACTGAAAATATGTAATATATATAATAATTCGTATATAAACCATTTAAGAATTTCAAATTTATAATTTTGTATGAATGAAAAATAAGCTTAAATTTTATTCCGCCTAAAATTATGCTTATGAATTCGAGAAATGTGGAAATTCTAGATTATTGTGAAACTATTGGCTAACTGAGGACTATTGGATAGAGGTTTAGAGCTTCAAAAAGCGGGATATCTAAAGCTGAAGGCACTTTTCGACTCTTTAAAAAAATTCCTTCTAGTGCCATCTCCAAAACGACAACTCCACTCTGTGCTACAACATATATTTAGTCTAATGTGGCGTTGTTATGATGATGATGTTAATTAAGCAGCATTTTAATTTAATTAATTATAGACGCAACAAAATACAAATATGGCAGCGTAAAGGACAAGGGAACAAACTCAGCGGGTTGTTAACACCAACAACAATAGAGTAAATATTTTTCTTCAGGCAAGTCGGCAGCCAAATAAACGACGGAATCCTTTGAATATGACGAAAGTGGCAACAAAATTTTCACAAAAAAAAATTTTACGATAATTCGTTAAATATGTACACAAGAAATGTGTGTATGAGCCACTAATTAGCGCAAAGGAAGTGTGAATGTCTATACATTAAAGGGGTAGACAGTCGAACGGTTATTATTAGTGGGAGATCTGCTCGTTATGACTGCCACCGCCAACATCCCCAAACACTACCACCACCAACACCACACCAGGCAATAAGAACAACGAACAGCATGTACTACTCTGTATAATAATCGTAAAAAGTGTTGAATTTAAGAAAAATATGTAGTTGGTAATATGAGTTCGAGTATGAGTATGAGTAAAATAATGAGTATGTGCGTACTCATAAAGCAAGCTTGCCATATAATTAAGCTCATGCAAGGCGTACGTGTTTCTACTGCTAAATTCATGCGTGAAAATTTTAATTACTGCAATTAATGTTGCTTAGACAACCACAACAGGCAGGCAACAGCTCACCAGAGAGGCGGCGAAGTTGTACGTGGATTTATTAGACAATATACTTTTTAATCCTCGCCTCAGTTCAAATTCGTTTTTATGAAGTCTCAGTTTACAGTTGGCAAGCTTGTTTAGCTGAAATTTGAAAAATTATTATTTTCGAAGTAAAAAGTGGATTTAACAGGGATGTTTTTTTGGCATATTAAAACGGATGTGGGGTTAATTTGGAGTATTATGTTAATTTTGGAAAGCAGAGCGGAGTAACTGTAATTAAACTTAATGGGAGGAAGAAGCATTTCCTTACTTAGGCAGTTACTCAGTTCTTTCATCGGGCGACAAACCTTGTAGAGGTCTATACCTGCTTCAGTATTGGGTTCATATCTATCTATATAAATAAAAATGGATCTTCGAAATGTATGTACGCCCATAACTTTCGAACGATTGCACCAAATCCGATGATTCTTGGTTTTATGAATTCTTTATTGTTAGGACAAGGTTTGTATGTTGGAAAATTATAAAAAATTAAACAGTGAAGTATTAAAAAACGCATTTAAGAAAAATTAATTAAAAATGAATCGCAAAATGTGTTGCTAAGCGCATATCTCGAGAACAGCTGAACCGATTTCGCTAATTCTTTTTTTGCAATATTCCTTGAAGTATAAGGTCCTGAAAAAGTCTAAAATCCACACTTCTTTAAATACTCATACAAACAATTTCTAATCTATAGATATAAAAATGAATTGCTGTTCGTTAGTCTCGCAAAAAGTCGAGAACGGCCAAACCGATCTGGCTAATTGAAGTCTTGAAATATTCGGGGAAGGGCAGGAAAGGTTTAGAAATTAAGTAAATATGGGAAAATTGCGAGGAAGATAATAAAAAGAGCATTTTATTTGAATTGACAACAAAAATATGAAAAAAGAAAACAAAAAATAATAACATTTTGAAGGTTGTCATTGTTGCTTTGTTGAAATATTTTTGTCAGTGTTTAACTGTATAAGGTTGTGTCGATAGCCCTAAACAATTTGTAACAAATAAGGAAAGGCTAAGTGCAACCGAACATTAATTTTTTTAAGAAAACACACAATTTGACCCATATATTCGGCATAAAGTCCAATATAAAATCATCATATATAGTATATGAGGGCTGATGTAATTCCTGAACCAATTTCTCTCATTTTCACCACTAATGTTAACGGGAATAGGGGCAACTTGGCAACTGTTAGTAGGCAAACCAACGTCACATTCGGCCTTGAAATTATTCCTAAATTGCAAATCGAAGAAACACCAGTCTGCAAAATCGTCAAAAGTAGCGCTATAGCGAAGATTTTCCAGATATTCATGAAGTCGCTGGAGGCACTGCGAAGGACTTCAAAAGATTTACGCGACAACCAAAACTTTTTTGGTGGAGCCATGATTCTGTTGGCAGGTGATTTACGCCAGACTCTTCCAATTATTCCTGGATAATCGCATGATTAAAATCATCTACTTTATGGCGACACATAAAGATTCGCCAATAAACAACTAACATACCACTAATTTTGCAACAATATCAAATTGCGATTGTAGAAGCAGTTGGAAATGGTAGGGTCCCAGTTGACACCTCAATGGATTAATAACATTTCCAACATATTTCTGTCACTTCATTGACTCAAAGAAGAAGCTTATTCATCGTGTTTTTCCTGACATGAAACCACAATATGATAACCATAAATGACTGCTTGAATGACCTATATTGGTGGTAAAAAAACAAGAATCTCTTCGATCTTAATGCGACAATTTAGAATTTCAGGAGAGTTGACACATCTACAAACCAGGATGACGTATTCAATTATCTCACAGACTATTTAAAATTGCTGGATTATCCCCACTCACTTGCAATTAAAAGTAGTGTGAGTTGTTATCATGCTGCTTAACATAAATCAACCTCGACTTTGAAGAAGGTATAATGTTTTCGTCTTTATGCGTAAGAATTTTTTCTCTGCATTGAAAAATTTACAAATTTAATGTATACCTTAGCCACAAAAACAAAAAAAATTAAACCCGTTTTCCGTTGTCACGACATAGCATGAAACCGGCTTGACCGATTTGGCTGATTATTTTTTGTGTGTATTCCAGGGGTTTGAGGATGTTTCTTACGGAGAGAAAAAAATGCCTGAAAATGCCTAAAATTCACACCTTTCTAATCTCCTATACAAACAATTTGTAATAAGTATTCATTTTTATATGGAGGATATTATAGATTCCAGTTCAAATTGAATAGGTACGCATACATAAGATAGGTCAGCTATACAAAATAAAGTAGTGCACCAAATTTACGCTAAGGCGGTACGAAGTTCGCCGGGTCTGCTAGTATAAAATAAAAAAATTTGTCAGAGTGTGGAGCCGGTTTTACTCAAGAGTTATTGATATATGTATGTAGGTGTTGAGTTTCAGAGTTTTAAGTTCTAGACATTGAATATTAACGTTTGAATCACAGATACTTTTAATGAAACTCGGTTAAAGCTCTACCGACCCTCAGATCTCATTCTTCCAACGTTTGAAAAGAGCAATGAAGCTCAATTTAAGGTACTCCAACAGACAATACTCGCAAAGTCAAGCGGAAACCTCGAAAAAACTCAACAAGGCAAGTCAAATTAATGTAAGAAATAACAATAAAAAACAACAACAAAAGCAATGTGGTAAAAACACACCAAGGTATACTCAACCGTATGAAAGTGACTCATATAATGAAAATAAAGAACATTGAAAGATATAAAACGAAATGAATTGGACGGATGAGTTTGTACCTGCTGCTATCTGTGGGGGATGAAACCCCAACAACGCGATGATTAAGATGATGACCGCTTTGCTGTTGTTACTCGAATGGACGGCGATATGAGAGGGTGGTTTGGCATTTTTATATAGATAAATGCATATAGCTAACCGCTCACACCTCAGTGGGGGTCAATATGTGTGCGGCAGACATTTGGGCAATGCAATTGACAATCAGCTGAAAAGGCGCTTAACGGTAAATGTGCCACATAATGAGACCTATTAGTTAGGGGTCATAAAGAAAAGCTAAAAAAATAAATATATACAATAATTGTGTCAATGGCGGGATACGCCAGAGTGGCAGCCACAATAAACAACAAAATAAGGAAAGTGCATAACAACAAGACCAAAATTGAAATGTGGACTTTAAGGTTACAAATTTAGTAAAGCTTCACTTTTTTGGGCTTAGATTCTAATAAGCTTTAATTATGTATTGTCTATATTTTATAATTTTTCAGGAGAACACAGCTTTAGAAGCAGGAAAATTGTTTCCGAAGCTGAAATGAAGTATCAAGAGGTCAACGACATCAAAAAAATTAGAACAAAAGTCTTTGTAGTAGCTTTTCGACAAGTTCAGCAACTTCGCTCAAGGCTAACATACACATACATATATACAAAAATACGTTTCCTCAACTGTCTTATGTTTCACATTCTACGAACTAAAGCAAGTAAAGCGCTTACTAAATACTCATATAGCACGTCAAAAGCTCCCACAGGCGCTGTAGTGAGAAGAGCTTCTGGTATAAAAGCAAAGAAATCTGTAGCTTCTGCGCTCGTAAGAAGACAATGTACTTGCAATGTATGTGTGTATGGAAAAATTACACCAACACTAATTAACCACAAAATAGCACTAATAATCCCGGCTGCTGCATGAGAAGCACCGAAGAAGCAGTAACAAACAACATTAACGTCATGCGTGGCTGCAGCAAAAGTAGTGGCAAGTAGTGATATGCCCAAAAGCAGACACGCTGGAGAATAGTGTGTGGTAAACATACATATGTATGCGCAGCACATTAATGCTTAAGCATACAGAGCTGTATTCATGAACTCCAACTGCTTAAGTCTCGCAAATGTTGGAGACAAGAGCTTGCAGAATCGTGTCTGAAATTTGCTTTTCTGTGTGTTGATTTGTATGTCTGGCGAGCTATCTTATGCCAGACACTACAGGACGCTAAGACTAGCCACATTTTATGTTGAACTGAGTGTTTGGAGGAAAAGTTTATGCGAAAGTGTTGGATTAATATGCTGGTGTCTACAATAACATGGCTGTGCTGTCATAAGGTGTCTAAATGAGTAGAATTTACTATAAACTAGTATGAAAAACTACGAGCAGACTGACTAAGTGGAGACTATGGTAACTGAGTATGGTAGTCTTTTATAGCGCTCAGCTGGAGCATTCAACAAAGCACGAATATTTAAGGGTTATAAAGAGCGCGATCTTTTATTTGAACTAAATAAAGATGTAATGTCTGATATCAGACACGGAAATTTATATAGCTTTTACAGTAGTGGATTTCAAAATTTCCATCCTGGTTCCATAGTATTCGCTCAGTGTTTTGGATTTTGTTTGTTGTCAAATCTTGATCTTAGCGAATTGTGAACTCTTTGAAACATCCGATCATATAGTTTCAGAAAAAACAATATTGCTCTTCTTAAAACAAAACAAATTTGTTGATAGTAAAGGTGTCTAAAAAGGTTACAAAGAGAAAATTTACTTAAATCATCATTCAAACCTATTGGTGGATAGAACTCTATCGATAATCTAGTTATAGGCCCAGTGGAACTTTATTTTGTAAATATTGCTTAATATGTATGTATGTGATTGGCGTGGAAACCTTTTATCCGGTTATAGCCGAATCGATGATAGCGCGCCACTCCTCTCTTTCTCTCGCAGTTCGGCGCAAGTTGGAGATCCGAAGTGTAACCAGGTCGCTCTCCACCTGGTCCCTCCAACGGAGTGGAGGCCTTCCCCTTCCTCGGCTTTCTCCGGCGGGTACTGCATCGAACACTTTCAGAGCGTTGAGAGTGTTTTCGTCTATTCGGACAACATGACCTAGCCAGCGTAGCCGTTGTTTTTTTATTCGCTGAACCATGTCAAATGTCGTCGTATAACTCGTACAGCTCATCGTTCTATCGTCTGTGCTTAAGGGACCATAATTCTTGCGCAAAATTTTCCTCTCGAAAACTGCTAGTGCCGTCTCATCTGATGCTGACAACGTCCACGCTTCTGCACCATAAATCAGGACGGGAATGATAAGCGACTTGTAGAGTTTGATTTTGGTTCGTCGAGAGAGTACTTTACTTTTCAATTGGCTACTCAGTCCATAGTAGCACCTGTTGGCAAGAGTGATTCTGACTTCGAAGTTATTCGTTTTCACGGATTTTGAATTTATCATAGGAAACCTTTAAAAGTAGAATAGTGGAATTTTTGATGAAGTTATGCATGGAAAGTTTGGTCTAGAGCGACTTATCAGCTACATACTACTAAGTAGAATTGACACAAAGGAATACCTTGAGGTTGAAAGTAAATTTTTAATGTTGTCCTTAAAAAACTAGATGACTTGTAGTATCTCCTAGTAGATAGGGTCGTCAATTATTCTCTTTAGATTAGTATCCGATGTTAAATAGCTCGAATGAAGTAATCAATTTTTTTTATTCGTGGGAATTAAGTCGCCATAGAGAGCAATTAAGACATGATGGTAAAAAAATTGTGTTTGAGCTTCTATTGAAATTATTTCTTTATAAAAATACCATTATTTGCATAACAAATTCGATACGAAAATAATGTTTTTCCTATAAATATAATATTTCCCGTTAGTCATAAAAATATTTTTGCATGAATAGTTTTTAAAGTCAAACGCTTTAATAACTCTCAGTAGTTGTTGCTGTTGTGATAATAAAACGGTAATAAATTTTATAACTAACTTTTTATAAGCACAGATTGTGGAATATATATGTGGCGGCAGCAATAAAAAATAATAAAAAATGTTAATAAATTCGTGCAACACATGGCAATCAAAGCATGAAAAATGCACGCTTTAATTCACGAGCGCAGCAAATCGCCGGACAAAATAAAAAAATATAGCTAAAAAGCAATAATAAACTCTATGAAAATAAATGCAAAAAAGCTAGACATTTTTTGTTAGTCCAATAGCAGCAGCCGACGCACAGCTTGCGATCGCCACGCCGCACTGCCGGCGCATGTTTTCATCATTGTTGCCAATTTAAGTGCAAATGTGGCTGGTGACCTTTTTTTGCTGCTGCTGCTGCGCCACTATTATACTTTTTCACGCTTCCCGCCCACACTATTTAACAGACAGACGGTCAACGCGACTAATGCAAATGAGTGTGTGTGTGTGTATTTGGCGAGTGTGTTTGTGACAAATACGAGCACACTTTGTGTGTGTGTGTGTGCCGAACATATTTTCATTCAGTTTAATTTGGCGCTTTCAATTTTCAACGCCCAAGTGCGCAGTGTCAGCGTCTGCGTCTACGTCTGCCTTCGTTTGTAGGGTCAGCACCGTACAACACAGTCACGTTCATATGCATTGCATACCACAAGGCGTAGTTGCATGGCAGCAATTTATGCTTTCGTACTTTCACTCGCCTTTTTGTAATGTTGTTGTTGTTGCACTTGTTGTATCGTGTTGCAGGGTTTTCTTTTATTTTCGTTACGCATCATAAATCTTAATTGGCAATTGTGTGTTTTAGTCTAACCAGCTCTGCGCTATAGCTTCAAGTTTTTTTCTTACTTTCCACTTTTTCTGCGTTGCTTAGCCATAAGGAGTGACTCTTGCTTTGTATGTGAGTAAATGTATATGTATTAGTTAAACCCTTCGCTCGCAAGTTTTTTAATAGTTTCGCCCCTTACATATTTTTAATTTAGCCAGTCAGTTGTTTACATGGATATTTTATATAGTGGATTCTGAAAAAATTAAAAAGAGCTTTCCTTTTCACTCTCTTTATACCTGATTCACTTTCTTGTGAAGCAGAAAATTGTTAGCTGCTAAATTACATTTACATACTAATTTGCATTTAAATTATAATAAAATTTAGCAGTCGTATAAACAGTGGCAACTCTGCTCATATTAAAGGCAAAATTGAGAAAATACATTAAGCTTTTATTCAAATATCGTCAAGCTGTGATTTTTTGGTATTATTAGAATGATGTATTATTAGAATGTAAGCAATACATGGTTTCAATGGTCTTTGCTACCATTTATTGTAGTTAATTACTGGTTTAAATAAAACAGTAGCAGATTTCATTTTCCAAAAAGCTTTGAAGCTTTCACCACAAAGTTAATACATTTTGCTTGTTTTTTTCCAAAAGAAAGTGTTGCTGAACTGGTTTCACAAATGAGGCGAATTAAAGGTTATGTCTGCCCTACTAAATAAGAATAAAATAATTTGACATTGCTGGCCTTGATTTGTTTAAAAAACGGCATAATTTAAATAAAATGAAATAAATCGCTTAGATAACAGAGAATTACCTCCCTATGGTACTGTAGAGAGGTCTACAAGGCTTTAACGTTGTGATTTTTTGAGCGTCTAAAATCGAATTCGAAGTTATATGTCTCTTTTTTGAATATTTTGTGCTGTTAAAACTCCATAAAAAAAAAAAAACATTCTGGGAACATATAGTACCAAATTCTGTAAGCTTTTAATTTGTTTGAGCTTTAGAAAATTTCTATAAGTGTAGAAAGCTTAAAGCCCCTTGAACATAAAGCTTTACTTTTAGGAAGAATAAAAATGTAAGCTACCTTTATAGAGCTAGAAAATATTATTCAGTAGAAATTCAGTTTTTTAGGATTTAGAAAAAGTTGTATATTGTAGAGCTTAAAGCTCTTTATACATACATACAGCTTTACTTTTTAAGAGAAACAAAACCGTTAGCTACCTCTATAGAGTTAGAAAATATTATTCAATAGAAGTTGAGTTTAGTAGCAATTTTTGTATGAACCATTAAAAAATAAAAGCTTTAAGCTCAAAAGCTCGAAAATTAATTTTGTGTTTGATGATTAAATAAAATAAAATGATTTAAGAATGAAGTAAAAAAATAAAAAAAATGAATAAAAAAAGGTAAAGGCGCCTAACTTTACATGTTCAACTCCACAACCATCTACGCATAACCAACAAAAGCACGCAATGACAAATAAAATTCAATTGAAAGCAATTCGTGCATTAACATTTTAATGATACGCCACGCAGCTGAACTGTTACTCACACAACAACAGTATCAACAAATTTACGAAATGTTCAATTCACCACAAAGTTGTTGCATTTAAAAATTAATTATCGATAATAGGCACGTGTGTTGTACGTGGTACAATAAAAAAGCAACAACAACGCACATAAAATGTAAGCAAAGGTCTAAGCAAGCACTTTGTTGGAATTGTAGTTGGCTGTGTGTGTGTGGAAATGCGCAATTAACTGTGTGAATCACGTGTCCACCCCCGAACCATACGCCGCGTCCAGCAGCCACACAAAATGGCAGAGCTTTGGAATCGATCACTTGCAGTTGACACTTTTTCAAGCGGTTATAACGATTTTCAATTCTCGCTAGCGAATTTACTCAGGCGAGGGTTAAATGTGACCTTTCGAACCTGCTGTGCGCACACAGCGAGACATACGCGCTTACTAATCGATCACCAAATGCAGTCGGCAGATGAAAAGCTTCCGCCGAACTATGTGATTCAATGCATATTTTTGTGCGATAGTTCATTGTGTTGGGCCATTGTCAGCAACAGACGCTTCAATTATTGTTGTTGCTATTGTCATTATTGTCAACAGCTGTTAGGTACACACTCATACATATGTATTTTTGTTGTTGTATAGAAACGCACAAAAGCCTGCCTACATCCGGTTCTATGAACTTTTGACCATTTTGTTACTTGCTATGTTCAGCAGCTTTTGTTGTCAGCGGTGGAGAGTATATTGTAGTTGTTGTTACACTTACTTTTGTTGTCATCGAACCCATGTTAACAACAACACAGCACGTACAATGCGCACGGATATGTGTGCTTCCTTGCTAGGGCCATTATCCTTGCCAATGCACGTGAGCTTTTTGTTTAGCTAACGAAGTTTCTGCTTTGTCACAGCATAATATTTGGTGAAGAAAGGGACGACGTACTGAAGTCATAGTGTTATAGCATGTTAGGCAGCACGAGGGATGTATTTCCGATGAAACCTTGATAAAGCTCAAAGACGTCGCATACAGCGTTATTTCACACATCCCGAAATCATGCGACATTCGTCGAGAGTTATGATATGAAGAACCTCTAATTGGTCTCAAGTTTGGAAGTGATATAGATATGACAAGATATATTATATATGACACGCCATACTGGACTGCAATTCAATGTGATTTTTTCAGTTTTGGTAGCAGGTTGTCTTATTTCCATTGTAGTTCCCAATAAGATCCCTTTCTTCCGTCCCTCAAAGACCACAGAAAAAAATTACGTCCAAGACATCTGAGATAAAAAGTGATATCCGGAAGGAAGAAAGACAGAAACGTATCGGGTTTTATAGGTGGTACAGGGTTCCCGTTCTAGTTCGTAAAAGCTCTTCAGAATGAATGAAATGATCTCGGTATTATCTACTAAATAACATGTTTTCCATATATTGCTCTAAACTAGGGAGTCATGAGCGTCCAAATAGACCGAGATTTCTGAAATAAAGAATTTCGATAGATGGTTCTCGAGAAATTTCAAACAGGAGTCATGTTAGTAATTGGACGTTTGGTGAAACCTTGTCACAAATAAAATATTTAATATTCTTGCTTGTTTGAGGGAAGAGGTAGCCTGACTTTAATCCACAACAACATTTTACAACACCAAGCACTCTTTACATAAATCTAAAATGTAAAACACGATGAGGGGAACACAACTAAACGAACAAGAATAGTACCTACAGTACCAACGCAGGCTCTTGTTGTAGCGCCCATAATCCCGTCGTTGTGGTCAACAATAAAATTCTAGAGAAAAAAATTAGAATCACAAATATTTTCATATGTGACTTCAAAGCTGCAAATTATAATGGTTTCCCATCAGCCATTGTTGTCAGACCCCTACTGCCTCTGCATTACTCCTTCTTGACTATTGTTTTAGCTCTTCTTTGCTATATGACAACCCCAACTGCCATTGCATCGTTACTTTGGCGACCTAATCCGCTTAGCTTTTCACTACAATGCTATGAGAAATACAGAAAATAATATGACAGACAGTCAGTGACATGACTTGATTGCCACAAAATCATTTACTGCGGTGAAGTTAAGTGTGTGCACATATTTATATATGCTGAAAAAGCGCAATAACGCTACAAAAAAAAAAAACACACAGAAAAGCTTGTAATTTCATGCGCGCAATTTCGCATATTCCACATTTAATAATAAGCGCAATTTCAGTTGACCATTTGCTCGGAAAGCTTTTTTCATTTGGTTAACTATTTCGCTGGAAAATTCACTTTTCTCTGCATATTCGTGTAATTTTGTGGATTCTAATCTCATTTGCAATGAATTTATCATCGAAATGTGGATTTGAGTTTTAGTTTAACATTCCAAATTTCTTTTATTGTATTTTTTCTGGGGTTCGAAGAGATTTCATAGTAATTTTGAATACAGAGTATTTACTGTTAATTGTAGTCTCTTCAATTGTTAGGCTTATTTGAGAATTTGACATCTCCTGGGGACTACATTAGTGAGATAAATTTATTAGGAACTCATTTAGAACACTATTTCATCAACACGCTCTCTCCGATCCATATTATTACAGTAATAGGAGACCAACAAAATCATAAACTTTCTTCGAATACAGTTTCAAGGTTCAACAGAGAAACAGGCTAAACAAATTACTATATAGTTGCCTTGCCTATTTATAAGTAGCCGTAATAACTGGTCTTTATCCAGTAGTATTGAACTTTGCTTACAAAATTTGAACCTTAGTTCTTAATCAGAATCATGAATAGTTCAGAGAGAGACTACCTTCTCATACACCGCCTCTATGTTTAAAACAATGAGAGTACGTGATGTATTAAAACAACACTTAGGATCTTACTAGCCGACCTATGTCCTCATAACACCAAAGAAATTCTACTCCATTAACACAGCTTTTCTAAAGTTTTCTCTACATTCGTAGTGACCTTGAGTCGCTGAAAACTCTCAGCTGCGTTTCTAAATCTCTCTCGTTTAAAATTCTGCTGTATATATTCGTTGTGAAAACTCCGCTACATATTATCTTACCATGGCCTCATTAATTTTACAAACTAAAAAATTAATTAGCATACTTTTAGGCGTACAAGCGATTTGCACTTCAACATAAGGCCAACATATAAATTGCTAATGAAAATTAAAAGCATACACGCCACGGCAGCAAAAAGCAGAAGCAACCAAAAAGGGAGTATCAGCGAAAGCTGCGCAGGGTTGATGAGGCACGGCGAGAAGACGCTGTTGCAAAAAGTGTTGAATCTGCAGCAAATATTTGACACCTAGCGTAAGCAGGTAGCACTGAAGAACTGTGTGCAAATGTAAGTTGGTGTGTGTGTTTTATATAACGGTAGAAGCGCACGCCTTTCGCATAACAAAATTTTTTGACGAGCCACCCTGCTGAGGCTGCTGCTGCAGAGGCTCAGTGGAGTTTACACTGCTTTGATAGTTGTCACATAACATTTTGTATGCATTTGTTGTTATTGTTGTTTTCGAAAATTTTCCACCTTGACATCTTATGCTTAATTTATAAACATTAGCAGTTTGTGAAAAATTTGGGTGTCACAGTAATGAGGCAAGGTGGGTGGCCGGTGTGCGACGCCAGTTACCCTTAATCCTTCGTTATTTCGCAAACTTTGAGTTTAAAGTTTTTGCTTTGACAAGCATTTTGCGCGTGTGTCTTTGGTGCGACTGCAGGGGTGTCAAACAATTTGTCTGTGTTATAGCGGAGCTTATATGGCGTGCACAACTCATTTTAAATGTGAAACAACGGCGTTCCAAGGGCGCATAAGGTGTGCTACAAGCGCTTGCTGAACTGTAGTCTGTTGGGTGTTAGCGTCATGGGAGCATCACATTACCATACTGACAGCGCGTCTACTTAGTACTTAGAAGGGGTCTGCGCAAGCCTATTTTGCATTACTTTCATCTGCTGCCAGAGATCAGCCTCACACATCCGGTTCGACGTGCCGACTAATGGTTGATTTCACATTTCACCAAACCCAATCTATGCTACAACCGTTTCTTTGTCGAATAAAAACACCTCGCTTCAACACCTCATCTCGCATACGTGTTCATTAATTTTCAAGGCAGCCTCCCAGTCGAAGTTTACCAACATGTAAATAGAATCACGTACACTAATTATAACGCCACTGCAATTGGATATCCCAATTTATTATCTCCATTTTTTTTTTGCTTAAACTAGGTTATGCGCTGGCTTGTGTGTGCAGCTAACGAAACCTTCAAAAGCTTTCCATTTGTGTAGTTGAAGTTGCAGGTGGCGCTGTAGTTTATACCTTATATTGAAATTTCAAAAAATTCCGTTCAAACTTTTTGACACTCCCTCGACACAACCTATTCATTTACGACATAAAATTTTAATGAGGTTCAAAGGCGAGCTTAGTGACTATGAAATTATTTGAAGTTATGCGATGGAAGCGTGTCTAATTACGTAGCGTGTTGCTGTGGCGTGCGGAGAATGTGAGAAAAGAGTATGAGAGTACCAGAAAGAGAGGGAGGTGAGAGAATGTGAGTGTCAAATTATAACAATATGAGAGAAAAAGAGATGGAGGTTGTATGAGAGTAGGAATTTTAAACAATTATCTTCTGTATAAGCGGCTAGGCTAGAGAACGAAACCGATCATGAAACTTCTTAAAAAATAGAGGATTATTTTGTAATTGATATACAAGAAAGTATCGCTATTTAATATGTTAAGATTGCTACCGACTTCAAGAGTATAAGAAAAATTTCCTCAATCTGAAACTAATAAGAATACTGGTCTCTTATTTACTCATTTTAGTATAATGAAGGACCAGAAGGCCTCCTCAATTATTTCCCTTCTTATCTCGATAAAAAATTGTTTTGGGGGTATTTCAGAGGGCCACTTTCTTCAAGCTGTGAGAATCTTATTAAGAGTTAAGGTTGGAATATGACACTCACTTCGATACTAAAACTTTTACGGTATCCGGGAGATGCACAATTGAGTACTGGCTCTGAGTGACATATCGGTAAATCGACTCTCATATTTTACCAAACGTGAGCATATTGCCTGGTGAAAGTACCTAAAATTAACCCATTACCGCCCTCTGTCCCCATATGAGGACAACTCTTCGTTATTATATTTTGGTGTTTAAGATATCTGTATCCTCGTATGAGGACAGAATGCGATAATGGATTAAAGTCAATAAACCTTTTCAATGTTGCCTACATTTGGACGTCTTCGTCAGTATTGCTAAATGTTGCCTACATTTCGGCGCATATTTTATTTTTAGTGTTCAAATGATTTGAGGTAATAATGAGCAGCTATTCTCCACTACTTATAACTTTCTACGAATATGGATGATGAGCCACATATATAAGTGGGCTTCACCGAGTAGCCAAGTATCTGTGTTTGTCTCAGTGTTTGTGTTCTTAATAAAAACAAAATTACAAATTTTATTTACAAAACACTTAGCGCTTAATAGGCACACGTAGACGACGTAAATAAGAATAAACCCGCACGTTCTCTGTGTGTATATTACCTAGGTATGAAATGACTTTTGAGACCACCAAGTGCCATAAGCCAAGTCAACAGTCAATACAAAACCCACACAGAGAATTAGTTGAAAGTCAGCGGCACAGCAAATCCATGTATTTATGCGAGTTTATTTAAATAAGCCAGGAGTGCCGTGATTGCCGTTGCGCTAAATGCAATAAAGTAAGCAGAAAACAAAAAAAAACCGGCTACAGCGCATAAAAATAATTTTATTAATTTAAATTTAGTAAAGTAATAAACATAAAAGGCAGGCGACTTAGCGCACGCACACGCAGTTATATATAACTGTTTATATGTGTGGCAGTAGATAGCGGCACGTGAAATGCAGCACCTAGAAGGAGGTTCATTATCAGACGGAAACGGAAATGGCAACAAACAGAGCGACCGCAAATGGAAAACGGCGCCTAAAGCGGTCGCATTGCCGCTAAAATGGCACTCTGCGGTCGTCACCTACACAGCGGCCGCGTGTTCGTGCGCGTTTGACGTTAAAGTAGCGCGTCGGAGCGCAAATAAAAAGCAACAAGGTGAATTAAAAAATGCAGGAGCGCGATAAACTAAGTGAAAAGCTGAGTGCGCTAGCTAAATTTGATAGCGCAGCAAGCAAAGTGGTGGGTTAGCAATTGCTATCCGTCGACTGTAAAACTGTTGTTGCTGCTGTTGTTTTTGGCGACCGCAAGTGAGCGAGCGTCATAAAGCTTATCTGCACATTAGCACTTGGGCTTCATTTCACTCGACAGCGCAGCTCAACCCATCACAACACGTCACTTCACATCAAATTGACGCGAATATTCTCCGTGCGCCTTGGTGTATGCCACATTTTAGGCCATTCCGCTTATTGTGGGTGAAAAATGAAACTTGGTTTTATATTTAGTAGCGCCGTGTTCTTCCAATGGTGAACCGCAAATGTACTTACATGTGTGCTTTACCTATGAGTTTCTACTTCAGTTTTTGTTCGGTTTGCCTGATTGTGACCACATTCGTTTGCTCACCGAACATTGTTTTACCTGTGTGCTGGCTATACACGAAAGTATGTACGCTGCCGGTACCGTTAAACCTAGCTGCTCATTTAATAATAAATGGACGTGCTCAGCGCTTATCAGCACCTTTTTCAGGCGCCATAAAATGTTTTAACTTCATAGCTGCCGCTTTTGGTTAACTCTACTTTCGCTTGGCGTAATTTGAAGCTTGGAAAGGCTTTGGGCTAATTGGCTTTTTTTTAATTACGAATTTTAAGTGGGTCTTCACAACCACTTTAATAAAATAAATGAAAATGTTCAGCATTAGCGATATAGTCTACTTTTGGGCTGAGTTTATTTTCTAGTATCATCGGAACGGGACATAATACGTCAAGATGTCGAAGGGCTAGCGATATAGTGCACTTCTGGGCTTATGTTATTTGCTAGTATTTTAGAAAAGAGAACTAGTACCTCAAGATATCAAAGGAAAATACAGTATCTTTTTCAAATATACTTAAACACAAAAGTATGCTACTAAGATTCTTTAACACAATTTTTTTCTATCGAAAAAAATAAAGTATCGAAACACGTGTCAATCGAAATTTATAATATTATCTAAATAGAAGAAACTTCCTGCCAAAAAGTATGTATCATCTCCTTTACCACTCCACAGAAATAATTTTTTTCAAACAAGCGAGTTCTCAGTAACCACTTTTTCAACTACTTCCGCCGACATCCTTACGAAAGAAATATATACTTTCAAAAATTGAGACACAACACCAAGCAATTTAAGTGAAAAGTTTGCGCCATTAAAATTGAAGTTTAAGTTGACAGCACTCCGGCGGCGTGGTATACAAAATGGCTATATTCCTGAAAGTATACTTCATTTGTTACTTAACAAATATTTCTTATACACCAATTCGTGTATTACACGCTTGTTTACCAAAACAGGAAGCGCGTTGGCATATTAGTCATTTGTGCCTCTCTCTTGTTGAAGTTTTAGTGGGCGCAAAATGACCGTTTTTCAGCATTGCTGCGCGGCGCACAAAGGTCGCAGTTAGGTACTAAGTGGATGGGCTATGTAAAGTGGTGGCTATAAATAACTTGTGCGCTTGAGACTTTAATGTATGAACTCGGTCGATTTTTGGGGGATGTAAAATCAAATGGTAAAAATTGCATTACAAAGAAATACAAATGTTCCACTTTTAAAGGGGAGCTTGAGTAACGCCGCCGTAACATTAGCGCTGCCTGTTGATGCCGCTTTTAGACGATTTGTGCATTGCTTGTTCGTTTTTGTGTTGTAACGAGTAGTTGGGCCAGCACTCTCTGTCTGCCTGTCTTGACATATTCCGTTAATTTTTGTGGCGCATTTAATGAGTATTTAGTACCTCATAAATTCATATTTACTCAAAAGAATAATGACTTATTAGCAAATGCCACTCAATGTCGCTTACTTTCAGGTTCCTTTTTTGTTTATGGAGTTGTAGTTGAAGAATTCACAGCTATAGTGGTTAATAGTAAGAAATGGAGGCTCTGAAGATACTTATACAATATATTAAAAATATGAGGTTTCCGTTTCGTTTACAATGGCTTTTTTGTGACGCTTACGACGAACGATCAGTTTGAAAGCTCGAGTGCAAAAGTTCTCTCGATCTAAGCTTTTATAGGAGCTTGTTTTTTTTTAGAAGATTTCGTCGTCTCAATATACGACGGATAATAAATTTAACAGCTCAACCTCAAGAGCAAAAAAGAAGAAAGTTTCGGGGAGGTAAGCTTTTATAAGAGCTTTTTCTGCTTAGAAAATATTTACGACTCTGTATAACGATATATGGCGGATGATCACTGTTAAAGCTAAAGCTCGAAAGCAAAAGTTCTCGACAAAGTTCCGTGGAGCTAAGCTTTCATAGAGGGTAACTTTACTTAGACAACTTTTACGACTCGGTATAATGAAATATGGCGGATGATAAATGCAAAATCTCGAGAACCAAATTTCTGGACAAAATTCTAAGAAGCGCAGCTTTCATTAGAGCTTTTCTGTCACCAAAAATTTTCGTAATTTTATAGAAATTATTTATAACAGTACAAATTAGTAAAATCAGTATATTTCTATAATATTCCAAAATCCCCTCATTCGCGTGTCAACAAATCGACGAAAGTGAGAATGAAAATTTTTTATGTAAATCCAACTCCATTCACTTCTCATCATACAGCTTCCCCACAACAGTGACTCCATCAGTGAGTGGTTACACATGCCTCTTCGCAGTAAATCAAATCAACTATATGTGATTATGAGTGTGTGTGCGGTCTATCAAAGATGAGCTAGCGCTGAGTCTTAGCGTACAAGACGAAACATTTTAGCTGCCTAGCGCTTACAACACACAAACCCAACAATCCACAATATATAAAGGAGTATATGACACATGATGAAAGCTTGTTTACCCTGTGAGTATAATTTTGTAGGAATATTGCATATCATGTTTGGATTGGCAGCACGAATATTAGCACGAAACAACTTAATCCGTCTGACACGTGCTTCAATCAGCAGTCACAGCCACAGCGCCAACAACAGCGAGTACATCGAAAGTCAGCACACTTTCCCTGTGTGTATATGCGAAGCTTTCACGTGACACTTGGCGTTCACGCTGCAGCATCATGGTCCCAAAATAAATCGAATATGCCAAACTGTGTTTTATGTGACTCCCATCACCGGTCGACAAGTAACCCCCTCAGCTCCAAAAGCACACGTATGTAAGCTGTCCCCCTCACTTCCATTGTCATGTTTATTTACAGCTGATTTTCCAATTATAGCTGCAGCTTTGCCAGCTTTTCATCTAGCCAACCACCGTCGCGTGTCATCGTGAGCAGCTTTACTGTTTTTCAGCGTTGCTTTCGCGTTGCATTATCCTACCAGTGACTAGCTTTTTGCATTTACAACGCACACATTTAAATTTTGTTTGTCTGAAAGTGTGTGTATATTCCTCGGTTCTCATGTCAATTCACCCCTTGTCCTCGCTATTCCGTTTTGATGCGTTGCTTTGGTTGCAGTCCATTGCCCGTTCGAGTCTCGCTTGATCTTCGCTATAAGTCCTTGACGACGTGACAATTGCGCTTGGCGACATGTTGTATTTGTAGTGAATATTTGAAAAGCACAACAATAACAACAGCAAGAGATATTGATATATGACTGTTGGTGACCTTCTGAAGGTTTCGATTTAAGATTTTAAAATTATATTAGGTGTGAGTATTTTGGTTCATGCTACTTGAACTTGAAGACCTCCATATCTTAGTACTAAGACTATGAAGTATTCCAAAACCTAAATTAAGAATTCAGAATTCTCAAATTAAGTTTATAGAAGGAATTTGACTATCGCAAAACTTCGAAAAACTATACGGCACAGCTTATGCAGATGAAAATTCTACAAAAGTTTGGATGAGAAGTTGATAGAGGAGAATAAGAAAAGAGCTTTCAACTAGAAGATACATCTAAATTCTTGTATATGAGTTTTCTTCCGATATCGTCTTACAAACCTTGATCAACCTTAAATATGATTAAATTTTCCAAAGAGAAGACCTTCTCCATCATATATTATACATTCGACTAACTTGAGTCTATTCTGAATACTCCCATTAACCACAAAGTTCACCGGTTAAGTCGTAAATAACAAAGTTTTCGAAACAAAATACATTCTAATAGAAACATAACGATAATATTTGAAAGAAAATATATTACACAAGTGGAGCAAGTAAAGGCTCATAAATACTTGCACACCATAAAAGGACCAACAGGTATGGCACTAAATGGCCCAAATAAAACTTAACAACCGTTAATTTTATTACATTAATAAAACAATTGTGTAATGGAACACTTTGTGGCAAATGAAATTAGAAACGAAGATAGAATTGTTGTTGGTACATGTGAACTGTAAATTAAGGTGAAAGTGTGGGTGTAAAAGTTAAATAATGAAATAAAATAAAATAAAATAAAATAAAATATAAAAAAATAGAATAAAATATGAAAAATATATAATAAAATAAAAAATAAATAAAAAATAAAATAAAATAAAATAAAATAAAATAAAGTAAAAAAATATAAAAAATATAATAAAATATGAAAAAAATTATATGAAATAAAATAAAAAATAAAAAATAAAATAAAATAAAATAAAATAAAATAAAATAAAATAAAATAAAATAAAATAAAATAAAATAAAATAAAATAAAATAAAATAAAATAAAATAAAATAAAATAAAACAAAATAAAATAAAATAAAATAAAACAAAATAAAATAAAATAAAATAAAAAATAAAAAATAAATAAACTTAATTAAAATTAAATAAAAAAAATAGAATAAAATAAAAAAATATATAATAAAATAAAAAAATAAATAAAAAATAAAATAAAGTAAAAAATATAAAAAATATAATAAAATATGAAAAAAATTATATAAAATAAAATAAAATAAAATAAATTAAAATAAAATAAAATAAAATATAAAAAAGTAGAATAAAATAAAATAAAATAAAATAAATTAAAATAAAGTAAGAAAAATATAAAAAATAGAATAAAATATTAAAAAAATAAAAAAATAAATTAAATTAAAAAAAAATAAAATAAAATAAAAAAAAATAAAAATAAAATTAAAAATAAATAAATAAAATAAAATAATAACATAAAATAAAATAAAACAAAATAAAATAAATTAAAATAAGGTAAAAATATATAAAAAAATAGAATAAACTATGAAAAAAATTAAATAAAATGAAATAAAAAATAAAATAAAATAAAATAAAATAAATTAAAATAAAGTAAAAAAATATAAAAAATAGAATAAAATATGAAAAAAATTATATAAAATAAAATAAAACAAAATAAAATAAAAAATTACTTACATAATTTATCAGAAAATTCAAGCAAAATGTCCATAAATTTCCGAACCCATGCTTTACACACACACCCACAAGCAAAACTTATTATAACTGTATTATTGTAATGGATTTTCCCCTTTTCCACCCACATCTCCACCGCAATTATGCCACCAGCTTTCTACCCCCTTACGTAGTTCAAACTAATAAAGCCGTAATGGCGTGCTGCCGGCCTGTCCTATCTTTGTAATAATTTTTATAGCTTTCCACCTCTGCTACATACCTTGCAGCATGCCTTAATGAAGACTTATGTGTGTACGTGGTGTAAGATTGTACGTAACGTAACGTTAAAATAAATAAATAAACTTTATTTGATAGACTTATCAAGTTGATTTATGTTTATGGACCAAATGGAATGTCGACGAATGAAATGTGCAAAATATGCCAGCAAATCGTTTATTGATTTGTGTAAGGCAGGCGTACTTCTCTCTCTCTCTGTGTGTTTATAGGCTATAAAAAGATGTAAAGTTAGACAAGTGCTAAATTTGATAGAAACGGTTGTAATTAATGGGCATTTGTGAATCAAGTAATTGCAAATGATAATTTATTTGGAACGTAAAAATAAATATAATAAAATTTATTCACAACTCCCACATTGTTTGATATGTTACGTATACGCAATGGAGTTCTCAAAGAAAAATTTGTTAAATTTGCCAATGAGTAAAAAATAAGAATATGAGTATGAGTTTAAAATTAAATTCGAATTTGAGTATATGAACGAATTGGATATATTAGTATAAATATGAGTATGAGTATGAGTATAAATATAAATATGAGTAAAAAATTAAATATGGATATGAATCTGAATACGAATAGAAATATGAGTCTGCATACGAAAGAGAATGAAAGAGTATGAGTACGAATATGAGTATAAATATGAATATAAGTATGAATATGAATATGAGTACGAGTATGAATATGACTATGAATATGAGTACGCTTATAAATATGGATTTGAATATGAGTTTGATTATGAATATGAATTCGAGTATGAGTATAAGTATTGATTTATGAAAGGCTTTCTACAACATCGAAACACCTTTTTTCTGAACCAACGTTTTACTTTATTAAAGTTAAAGTGAATATACTCAAAGTAAATCCCTGACACTATTAAGGTAAAAGAAAATCAATTTCACGCAGTTGTCGACCACATTCTACTGAGAGACATGCATATATATACAGCGTATACAAAACTATACACACACACTCATAGGCAAACGACCATCAGCCATAATTGCATTCCAACGAAAGGAAGTGCAACACAATAGACCCATTGCGCTGCGCTTACCTTCTTGCGCTTGTCGGTTGCACCACTAAATTGAAGGCGCGAACTACTGCTGCAGCAGTAGCAATAAAACCGCAAAATGAAACAAAAAGTACGCGTTCAGGCTGTCAACGCGTCAGTGTACGTCAAATGCACTGTGAGTGTTGCCATCATTTCAATTTGCCAGCGGCATATTGCCACTTTCCGTTGGCGCTACCGTCGTCGCTGGCGCTGCCGCTGCCACAGCTGCTACTGCTGCTGCTTATGCTACTGTGTTGTCGGAGCGGAACTCTCATTTCCCGTTATGGCAAGGAAGCACCAAAAGCGCTCATCGTCATTACCGCATACTCGCACACACATTTGCCTCGGTATTGTTCTTGAGCGGCTCTGTTGTTGCCGTTAGCTTGATTGACGCCATTGCTGATGCGCGTCGACAACGGGTTTGAGCACTAGCGGACGCTTAGTAGGTTCTTCCGTTCAGCGCATTTTTCATGGCAGCTCGATTTTTTTCTTCGCAATTTACTTAATTGGTATAAAGTGTGATGGGCTTGAAGGTTATTACGTAAAGGGTTTGGCACTAAGCACTTAAAGTGTTTTGAGATTAGTTGATGAAGAGTTTTATGAAGCAGCCGATTGATAGTGCGCGGTTTTAGTAGAAATGCTTTACTATTGAGTCAATATTATAAGAAATGTTTGCAAAAACCTTGCCAATTCAATGCAAATAAACAAAGGAGCTTTCAAGATGTCGACCAAATAAACCATCTATGAATTTGGATGAGATCCTGTGTTGAAAATCGGATAAGTACAGCGAACTCTCGATATAATGACATTAAAAGGAGAAATTAAAAGTGATTTTCTTGTCTCAAAAGTCTTAGAGTGTGTCAATATTCAGTTTGAATCTCTCGAAAATCTTTGATAATTTTAAAACTTTGTACTCTATCGAAAGATATAACTTTCATTTGGTTGTAAGCCTATTATTTTAACAGATATTTCTAAATTTTTGTCTTCCAAAATATAGGACAGGACTCGAAGGCTTTTCAATGGTAGTATTATTTGAAAAAAAAAAATTTTTAAGAAATTTATTTTACTCGAAATCAGTCTTTAGTAATTGTAAATGAAAATTTGATTGGACATTGTTGAAAAACATTACAGATGCTCGTCCAGAGAATTAACTGATTTTACCCATGCTTTAAAAGGGTGTGGGTACTCGGTCACCGCGGGATCGTTGGTAACTGTATAACGGACAAGTTTGCAAGGGAGGGTACCCTAGCTACATTGACGTCGGAATGGGAGCGCGTTGGTAGTCCATGATCCACCTGCGCAAGAGCGCTGGACATGCAGACTACGCATGAGCTCGTCAAACGCTGGTCAACTGCCAGTGTTTGTGCAGTGGCGAGGTCCTTTTGGCCCTCTGTGGAGCGTAAGCGGCCCTTTCAACTGCTTTCTCTGGGCAAGGTCCATCTCAGCGCGATCATTGATTTACTTACTGGACATTGTTCAATGGGTACCCATGCGGTGAGACTTGGGATCGTGACAGATGCAAGTTGCCAAAGCTGTATGCAGGAAGGCGAGATGGAATCATCTAAGCATTTCCTTCTTCATTGTCCAGCTTTTGCCAGATTGAGGTTGAAACACCTCGGAAGGACCTTTTTCGGCGATCCTAGCGAATTGGCTAGAATCGATATTAGCCGTCTTAAGAAATTTGTAACGGATTCCAAGCGTTTTGCTGAATCTTAAGGGTATTTGATCCACAGGGAGTTTTATTGGTACCACAATGGACAGCGACAGGCTGTCTAAGTGAGATCTTCTGTTTTTGCAGAGATCTGCCTATAAACCTAACCTAACCTTACCGAACCCATGCTTTAAAGCCTTGCTTGGGAACGTAAATATGAGAACGCTTCTGTGAGTATGCTTTCAGGAAATCTGTAATCAATTTTTTGTAATTATAATGTAGCTTCACTGTACTGGTTCACAATCAAATTAGCTTCAGCTACACACATCTTAAAAAAATCATACATACAAACAGTTATTTATAAACCACTCTACGCCTCATCCGCCATTTTCTATTGCGAAAAAGATCGCCCGTTTATGCGATTATCCTGAAATTTATGACAAATATTTGTAATAATAGCTTTGGGAATATGTGATAACAATCAAAATGAACGGATAGAAAATAAAATAAAAGCACAACTAAATTGACAGGCAGCAGCACACATACCCTTATACACACACATATGAGAGTAAGGATATGCCAAATATATGCGGCGGCAAAAGATTTTTGGCTCAACACTAATCCATAAAAATAACTTCGTGCCCTTATTAGAAGCATGCTCGGCAGCTTTTGCCAAAAAGATAATTTGCATTTTTATGATACAATTTCTTTAGAGAATCCTCGCCACGGTGTTTACACTTCGGCACTCGTTGACCGGAATACGCAAACACACACGCCGCAAATGTGTTGCGTGTGTGTGGAGGAGGGAGGGAGGGAGGAGGATGTGTGGCTCCTATTTAAATAAGTTTATTCCGAGATTTTCATATTTTCATATGCATAGAAAATGGATATAAAAATAATAGGTTTTTAGCGGTATTTGAGCATTTGGAGTGGTTTGCGTCCGCATTAGGGTGTGGTGTCATAATAATTTTGCGCATATTATTTGCGGCATATTTGAGATACCATTATATGGAGCCTTTCGGTGACAAATCGTAATTTGCTAGTTATGGCGGCTTGAAAGTAGGGACAGTTGTTGATTTTTTGTTCCTTTTCGTTAGCTTTAAACTGCCGTGCGTTTATTATGGTGATGTGGAGGACGCTTTTCGGAATTTACATATAATTTATATTTTTGTTATTGTTTGTTTGTTTTTTTTTGGCCATAATCTATTATTATATTAAATGTTTGCCTGTGCAAAAATCTGTGCAGAAAATTGGCTTGCGTGGCAGTTTGGAATGTTGGGCACAGGCTTTGGTAATAAATTCAAGCACCTTTTTGCATAGACTGCTTTTTATTAAAATTCGCAATTTATAAGCCATATGTTTGGCTATTTTATGAGTAAATTAAATTTTTTAGGCTCGCTAATGGCAAGATAAGGAATTTGAATAGAAAAATAAATTGTGAAAAAATTTTTAATGTTGGCTGAAAAGCTTATATAAAGCTTTATATGTTGAAGATAAAAAATATTTATAAAATTATAAAATATAACCAAAACTGAAGCTTCTTTTATTTTGAAACTCATTAAAGACGAAAGAACAAGTGTTGTATAAACAATGCCTCAAATATACTTGTATAATATAAAGCGTACATTTTATTATGGGACACACTCATAATTTTTAATTACTTAAAAATCCATTCTTTAATCATCATCAGTAGAAACAGGATTGCAAATCAACGTGTCTTTTATTTCAAGAATATACGTAACTCTTACGCATTTCCTAATTAACGCAGATGTGCGTATTTTTTAAGAGTGTCAAGCATTCTTCGCATATAATGCAACGCATTTGATTCGCAGCAGCATTGCAAGCATCAAACCTCATATGTACACACACACACACTAACGAACTCCCAATTTCGTTGCATACCCACAGGCTGCAACACAAGTGTACACTCAACACTGTCAGGGGAATGCCCTAAACACATACATACATATTGCACTTCAAATACCCGCTTGCTTGTTTAATAAAAAATATGAACCCTTTTGTTTCAACCTCGTTTGGGGTACAAATGTCACCGCTTACAACCAAAAAATATATATATTTATTAAGCGCTGTTGCACTTTTTTATAATAATTTTATATATATGTGCTCTTGCATAAAAGTACATCTATATATTTTACAGTGTTTGCAGACTACTCAGGAAAAGTAAACCGTACGCAGCACATGCCACATGTGGCATACACACATCTACTTCAGCTCACCATGCATTGTTGTGCAAGCACTTGCTGCAGAAAGTGCGTAGCATTGTGTTGGCATAAAAATGAGAACAATAACAACAACAATTGCGTTGACAAGTGCAACGGCTGCAACTGCAACGACACAGTAGCCCAATTCATTTGGGGGAGCAATGCAGTAGAATAACGGTAAGGCACACACACAAAATAAGGGAATAACAAAAAAAGTAATTGTTCTTCTCTTAGCTGCAGACCGTGTATGCGCATAATTTAAAACTCTAAATTGCCCCTTCTTCCTTTTTGGAGCAACATTTTTCTCCATTTTAAATTTTTGAGACCTATATGAAAATTTTTACTTAAATGTCATATATCTTAATCCAAATTGGTGGTAAAAATCGGATCCAGTACCGTTTAGTATCACTAAGACCGAAGAAGAAGGTTGCGAGCTTTAAATTAAGCCTAATCTTCTTGATCGGAAAATCAACTTGCAGTGAGAAAACCTTCAAACAAAAATTCCTTTCCTAAATACAGCCTTAAGGGTATTGGAATCTCTGAAAAATGGCGTATACCATCATGAACATTTTTTCTTACTAAACACAGGATCCCATATTTAGTCTCGTAGACAATAGTAACTTGGATAACTGCAAAGCTGGTATTCAGGTAACAAAGGCTAGCTTCATCAAATTCTTCTTTTAGAAGAAATGGAGTTTGTTTAAGCGGCTATACCAGGGTAACCCAAGAAAAATTAGGCGATTTTCATGAATTTCTTTTAAAGAAAGTACTCGATCGAGTGTTTGATGAATGATTTTTGGACATGATAATACTTTTAACTATATATATAATATATAAAAATATTGAAAAACAAGAAAAAACGTTAACTTCGTCTGTACCGAAGCTAATATACCCTTCACAGGTGCATTTTTTTAGTAACTATGTGTTTAAGCAAATCTAAAGACGTAAGAAAAAGTAAGTAAAAAAAAAAGAAAACATTTTACTAATTCTTTTTAGCCGGTTGTTTGCTAGAAACATTAAGGTTATATAGTTAACCGATCTGAACAATTTCTTCGGAGATTATATTATTACCTTAAGCAGTAATCCATGTCAAATTTCGTGAAGATACCACGTCAAATGCGAAAATTTTCCATACAAGCCATTGATTCCGATCGTTCGGTTTGTATGGCAGCTATATGCTATAGTAAACCGATCTGAACAACTTTTTCGGAGATTAAATTAATTCTATGAAATATGTAGTAAAATGCGGAAGTTTTCCATACAAACCCTTGATTCCGATCGTTCATTTTGTATGGCAGCTATATGCTATAGTGGTCCGATATCGGCAGTTCAGACAAATGAGCAGCTTCTTGAAGAGAAAATAAAATCTGCAAAATTTCACGGACGGACGGACAGACAGACGGATATGGCTAAATCGACTCAGTTCAACATACTGATCATTTATATATATACTTTATAGGGCCTCCGACGCTTCCTGCTGGGTGTTACAAACTTCGTGACAAACTTAATATACCCTGTTCAGGGTATAATAACGGAGTTATGTGCTGTCTTGGGAGGTGCCAAAAAAAGTTCCCCAACTACTGATATGATGAGTAGCTGAAACTCAAAAATTCAAAAAGGTTATTAAAGCTGAAGGTATTTCCTATGCAATAACCAACTATTTTTGAAAAATATCAAAAATTAACAAAATGACGAAGTTCTGAAAAATAATCGTTTTTAGGTAAAAAATTGTCGATTTTTTAATGCCAAATTGACACTTTTCAACCAATCAAAAAGAAAAAAAAAGATCATTGTATAGTAAATATATTCAAAAAAACTCAATTTAAATTTGTAACCGATCGGTTAATTTCTTGCTGAGTTATGTTGTCTGCAATTTTGAGAAATGTCGTTTCGAGAAAAATGCGTTTAAAGTCGCTCTTTAAAACGCTGCCATTCAAAAACTATTCAAGATACGACCATACCGTTTTCACGGGAAATTAAACTATCGAATAAGCAAAAATAAAAAAATCGATTTTTTGAGAATGTCACATTGGTATAACCACTTAAAAACCAAGAGGTTCTGAATATTTAGTTGAGGTCCTGTATAGACAAAAGGAATTTCACCTGGTCAGAAACTAAGAAACAGTAACCAGGCAAAAAGCAAAATATCTAAAAGCAAAAATATCTAATAAAATATGTACTTAAAGCCTTTCTCTTTGTCAACTCTACCTTCCCTAACCATTAAATTTGATATTAGTTAAGTCTACCTTGGTTCTTTTCACGGAAAAGCTAATGCAAAATAAATGTTTGAATGTTTTCATTAATAGCATGGCTCTCCATCAACTAAATGTCCAACGTTTCCGCGTAATTCACATTAGTTAGTTTTAGTCGAGGCAAAACTTTGAGTACTTTAAAAGTGACAGAGTGGCTTCTATGTCGCCATCGCATTGAAGAGAAGTGAGAGAATGCCACCCGCAACACACTATACAATTTTATCTAAAGTAATTGTGGTCATAAAAACTTGTGAAAAGTGCACTAAAACCATTTGCCATTTCACTTAAATGCTTTTTGTTTTTGCTTTTTTTCTTTTTTTGTACGCAGGCCTCATAAAAACTTTGAAAAATTCACTAATATAGAGGAAGCAAAGCGCACGAAAATCAATTTTCATTTCATTTGCCACTTTGTCGCAATGCCACACACCAACAGACGGCGCTTGTTGTTGGCGTTTGCAAAATTATTATCACCTTAGTTGGTCGGAGTATTCATTGCATGTTACCATGCATACTCATATACTATATTAAAATGATTGGACATTAGGACAAGTGGATTTTCATGTTTTTCCACGAACACAACTATGCCAGACACACACACATACGCATACATACACTAGTAACTGGTATGTGCGCCACCACTCACCGGTCAACCGCTCATTCGCACGACCATATTTCATTAGTTTTTATGAGTTTTTCGTACGTTGGTGAACGCTTGGAAATTGCTTCATTCACGAAAGTGTAAAATATAACTTTTAGATTTGCTCTACTTGTGCGAAATTTCGGTGTAAAGGTTGATGTGTGTATGTGTGTTTGAGTGTTACAGGTGCGACAGTTAGCGCCATTGGCCTATCTAAATTTCTAGGCCACCACGACGACAATTGCGTTTGGCGCGCAGGTCAGCGCTTGGCTAGTTGGTTGGCAGCAAAGTCGCTACGTTGGCGCTTAGGCACGTAGTAAAGTTCTTTAATTTTATGTCACCAAAGCAGTTATGTGTGGCGCTTTAAGTGTATGCTTTGTGGAGTTGAATATTTATAGAGTTTACCCATAACTAGCTGCAAGTTCAGTTAAAGCCTTCATCTTTCAAATATCTTTGAACTTCGTTACTTGCCTTCGCGCTGGGTTTATTAGGCTTGTCTCTGGCAATAGTTGCTTTTTAAATTCCTTCAATATGAGTGTTCCGATACAGAAGATCTAGGGATAGTAAATTGCTATTTTTGAAATCACCATTGAAGCAGCACAATAATTATGACCAAGTGTTTCAGTATAAGCAATTCAAATGCAGTAATTTTTGGCCAGTCATCATCATTTTGCACTGGCACCAAACGCTGAATCATATTAAGAGTAAAATACCGTGCGGGGTCTACACTCTTGAATAAAGTTATTTCCGTTTTCAGCATTGCGTTGAAATCTCACAGTCGTGATCGTAAATAACTCTCTAAAGCGTATTCGAACCAATGAAGTGGTCGTATGAACTAGATTAGATAAAAGTAGTAAATGCATTAAATATGTTGAAAACCAGCTATTGATAATATACTAACACAATACAAACAAAAGATGTGCGAAAAGATATGGAGAACTCATAAACAAAGTATTGATAACAAGTATGATACTTGAAAGTTAGTCAATTAAGCATTAGCATTTGGCGAGAGCGCAATATTGCTTGGTAGTTGAGCAGTTGAAGTGAAGAACTGAGCATCGGTTGCTGGTTAAACGAGTAAAGAAAGTTTTATTTTGAAATTTTGCTAAAAATGCCACCACACGGACATCATCACGATCATCATGGTCCACCAGGACCACCACCGCATCATCATGGTCCACCGGGACCACCGCCACATCATCATGGACCACCAGGCCCACCACCGCATCATCACGGACCGCCTCATCACCATCATGGGCCGCCTCATCATCATCACCATGGACCACCGCACCATGGCTGTTGTCCCCGTGTTATTTGCTGTACTATACAGTAGTGATGTTGTTAGTGTGAATTTACATTACGCGCTTGATATACAAATATATTATACGCTTTATTTCGCTTAATAAAAGTCGATAATATTTGATAACTTTAATAAATCGATAATTTGTATCGATTTCATGAATTATTTGTGTTTACATATGCACGGGCGTTGAATTTAATTGCATTTGTCTATTATTTCATTTAATAAAAATGGATATTTATCGATAAATTCGATTAAAAGTTGTAATTTGATCAATTTATTTTGTAGATCTTTCATTATTTATTTTAATAAAAATCGGTGAATATCGATAAAGTCGGTTAAAAGTTGTATTTTTATCGATTTATTTTTTATAGTTTTCATTATTTCGCTTAATAAAAATCGATAATTATCGATAAATTCGATTAAAGGTTGTTTTGTTATACATTTATCGGTTTAGTTTTTAATCATAATCAATGGTAGTTATCGATAAATTCGATAAACATATTTTATAGATTTATTTTTTACATCTCTACGAAAGCGAGTTCAATTTATTTATAATCAATGGTAGGTAAAAATATATATTTGTATCGATTTATCGGTTTACTTTTAACATCTCTATAAAAGCGACTTCATTTTATTTATAATCAATGGTAGTTATCGATACTTACAATATTATCGTATCGATAAACATACTGCAATATCGGTAAATACGAATAATTTGAGCTTAAAACTTTTAAATTCTATTTTCAAATACACAATTCTCTTATTAAATAATTTTTTGTTCAAAAATTCGTGCCTGCCACAAATCAACCAACAGTTTTTAGCATAATATAAATGTGCAGTACATTGCAATTGCGCCCTGAAATATGTGACAGCACACGAACAGCGTGTTAAGTGTTGGCAGGTTGGCATTATTTCTTGCAACAATCGTAACAGCTTAATTGTGGCAACAACAGCAACAAACACACAGTGAATAATAATATTGTTTGTATGTATGTAATGCGACGTAAAAAACAGCCAAAACCAAATGCCAAACACTTGAGGCACTCTAGCAAATCACATGAAAATCACTTGACTATTAAATACGGATAATCCAACAAAAGTAAAGTTACACACGACAGTGAAAAATTCGCATAAATTTTGGGCGCAAAAATATATATTTATGTATATACGTACGAGTGTAAATAATGCAAGCACACCTCTAAAAAAGTAGTCACGGCATCGCAGGTGAATACTAAAAGCAAATAAATGCCATTGTTGGTGTTTTTGTGTGGCATGTACTCGCTTTTGTTTGTTAATGTGTTAGTTTAAGTGAGTTTTTTACGCTTGAATTTCTTTGTTTTGATTTATTTTTTTTTTTGCAAAATGAGTGACTCTGTGTGTGTGTGTGCTGCACATATATTTTAGATATTTGACTTGACACGCAAACATGTCAACTGGTCCTCGTCGACTCAACGCGGCCATAAATCTAGGAAATAATAATACAAAAATTATTCGCGCTTAGCGGCATTGAAGTGAAGAGGGGAAGATTTTGTGACGTCTGAAGATTATATACACATTATCCACTCAAAAAACAACTATTTAAATATAGCGCCATAAGGGCTACTAATTTTTACAATATGTAAGACTTACAAGCATTAAAACCTTCTCAAAATTATTTGTCGAAAATTTGGTATCTTTAAAATTAATAATTTTTGTTGAATTTATGTGTCATACCTGTGTGCAATCGTGTCTAAAGGCCCTGCAAGATAAATGTTTATACTATTTACTCATAAATACATATTCAAGTTTATTAATCATTTACTAGAGTGCATTATCTATCAGTTCAACTATCGGAATGTCATTGGAAATATTGCAAAAACCCCACTAGAGTCATAAAAATATATTTACTGATAAGAATACTCATATAAGTCTGCAAATATGGAATTTTAGTTGCAGTTCTACTTGTAACGCCAAAAGAATACTATTGTTACGGCAAATATCAATTCGATTGGATTCTCCACTTA
Source organism: Zeugodacus tau (assembly GCA_031772095.1). Taxonomy (NCBI): domain Eukaryota; kingdom Metazoa; phylum Arthropoda; class Insecta; order Diptera; family Tephritidae; genus Zeugodacus; species Zeugodacus tau. The sequence goes on along the minus strand of CM062652.1, from coordinate 72,237,747 downwards.
AATTGTTTCTGTTTGAATTTAGTTAAATATTTTGAAAATGCCAAACTGCGGGAATCATCACGGCCACCCACCGCCACCTCATCACCATGGACCACCACATCATGGACCGCCACATCATGGACCGCCACATCACGGACCTCCACATCACGGGCCTCCACATCACGGTCCACCTCATCATGGACCTCCACACCATGGTCCTCCACACCATGGACCTCAACATCATGGACCTCCACATCACGGTCCACCTCATCACGGACCACCACATCATCATCACCATTAGTGAAGGAAATGTATTTAAAAAAGATTAAATATTTATTTTTTATATAAATAAATTAAATGGTTAAAAAGAAAATAAAAAGAAAGAAAATTATTAAAATTTTAAGAAAAATATTTTTTGTTTTCATTTTTCTCTACAAAAGTATTTCTTTATTTATTTCATTCACTTATCAGGGTTTTCTATCTTTGGTGACGAACGTTATTACTATTCGTAGTGATTCGAAACGAAAAGTCTGCTGTTTGTCTAGACCAGTGTTTATTTTATCGCAAAATCTTTACGAACACAATTTTGTTTACATTCAGCGGTGATTAATGAAAGAGCAGAGAAACACAAAAAAAATCGCAAAAACAAAGTGAGGCAAAAATATATAAATAATAATAAAATAATCAGTGAATAAAGTCAATAAAAAAAAAAATCAATGTGTTAGAGGCCCAAATTGGGTGGAGAATTTGAGAGTAAATACCTTTTTTTTAACCTTAACAACGAAATACTGGCTGATTAGATTAAAAATTCAGATTTATTACACAGACTGTTTCGATATTAATTTTTACTTTAAAAATACTTAAAATTTATTTTTTTATTATTTTGAAATACATTTTTCGCTAAAAAAATATTTCTGAATGAAAATAATTAATTTCATAATAAACATAATATTAAATAGTTAATTTATTTGCAATCAACAACCATTTACAACCCCCATCAATATCACTTTAATTAAATCAAAATGATTAATCATATTGTCAACAAAAATTATTAAAAGAAATATAATTTCAAGTACCCCAATGCGGAAGAGTATGCTTAAAGTAGAGCCAGTCTCTTACCACAACCAGAAATATAAATTGGAGTACTAGTGATTTGAGTGAAACCAAACTCTACAACTTTAGAGCGCCACAAACCGTTAACTGAGTAGCAAATGTGGCATAGCAGCGCCATTTGCGACACAAGCGGCTGAAATTTGCAACTTCACAATATTCTTGCGTAGGTGAGAGAGAGGAGTATGCTCATTTATTATTGTTGGAGAATGAGTAAAAGAGAGAGAGTGTCACTATAAAAAGTTAGCTCTAAGAAGTCTACACAGTTTTGAGTTTTATTTTTTGAGTTATTGTTTGCACTCGTCAAAGAAGTTGTTAGCACAAGTAAGTTTATTAACTTTTGGCTGACTTTATGCAGAGTTTATTAAGGTTTAAAGAACAATTGACTTGTAATGTGAATATAATACATTTCGTAACTGAAATATATATTTATTAATGTGCTATATGTTATTTTAATCTTGTTTCGTTATTGAACAGTCTTTATGAATTAATATATTTATTAATAAATTTATATTAATAACTAATTTTGTTCCAAAAGAGTATACTAGGAGTATCCAAACTTGTCGTTCGTCGTAAAGTCATATATAGTTTGTCCAATATCGAAAAATTTTTAAAATAATAATTTAGTACAGTGGAACTTATCTAACTCCAATCACCATAATCCACAAAAAAACTTCGAGTTAGAGAGACTTCGAGTTCATTTCAATAAAACATATAAATTTTCAAAAAGCTGTAAAATAAGATTTGTACACTGTTTTTTATATACTTCGCAAAAATTTTGATGGACATACGTTAAAAGATGTTTTCTGTAATTTTGTTTGTTGCAGTTTGCTATTGTTTGGCTCTTGATATCTATGTATATCCCATGCCTTTGTTAGATGCTTTAGGAAATTCATAATTGTAATATCATTTTTTTTGTTCGCCTCCGTACGATATAGAGAGACTCTTTTAAAATTCTGCCTCGATGTATGTATGTGATTGGCGTTGCAACCGTTTAGCCGGTTATAGCCGAATCGACGATAGTGCGCCATCTCTCTCTCTCCTTCGCAGTTCGGCGCCAGTTGGAGATCCCAAGTGTAACCAGGTCGCTCTCCACCTGGTCCCTCCAACGGAGTGGAGGCCTTCCCCTTCCTCGGCTTCCTCCGGCGGGTACTGCATCGAACACTTTCAGGGCTGGAGTGTTTTCGTCCATTCGGACAACATGACCTAGCCAGCGTAGCCGCTGTCTTTTTATTCGCTGAACTATGTCAATGTCGTCGTATAACTCGTACAGCTCATCGTTCCATCGTCTGCGGTATTCGCCGTTGCCAATGTTCTTAGGACCATAAATCTTGCGCAAAATTTTCCTCTCGAAAACTCCTAGTGTCGTCTCATCTGATGTTGACATCGTCCAAGCTTCTGCACCGTAGATCAGGACGGGGATGATAAGCGACTTGTAGAGCTTGATTTTGGTTCGTCGAGAGAGGACTTTACTGTTCAATTGCCTACTCAGTCCAAAGTAGCACCTGTTGGCAAGAGTTATTCTGCGCTGGATTTCGAGGCTGACATTGTTCGTGTTGTTGATGCTGGTTCCCAGGTAAACGAAATTATCTACGACCTCGAAGTTATGACTGTCAACAGTGACGTGGGAGCCAAGACGCGAATGCGCCGACTGTTTGCTTGATGACAGGAGATATTTCGTTTTGTCCTCATTCACCTCCAGACCCATTTGCTTCGCCTCCTTATCCATGCGGGAAAAAGCAGAACAAACGGCGCGGTTGTTGCTTCCGATGATATCAATATCATCGGCGTACGCCAGGAGCTGTACACTCTTGTAAAAGATGGTACCCTCTCTGTTTAGCTCTGCAGCTCTTATAATTTTTTCCAGCATCAGGTTAAAGAAGTCGCACGATAGTGAGTCACCTTGTCTGAAACCTCGTTTGGTATCGAACGGCTCGGAGAGGTCCTTCCCAATCATGACTGAGCTTTTGGTGTTGCTCAACGTCAACTTACACAGCCGTATTAGTTTTGCGGGGATACCAAATTCAGACATCGCGGCATAAAGGCAGCTCCTCTTCGTGCTGTCGAAAGCTGCTTTAAAATCGACAAAAAGGTGGTGTGTGTCGATCCTCTTTTCACGGGTCTTCTCCAAGATTTGGCGCATGGTGAATATCTGGTCAGTTGTTGTTTTTCCAGGTCTAAAGCCACACTGATAAGGTCCAATCAGTTTGTTGACGGTGGGCTTTAGTCTTTCACACAGTACGCTCGATAGAACCTTGTATGCGATATTTAGGAGGCTGATCCCACGGTAATTGGCGCAGATTGTGGGATCTCCCTTTTTATGGATTGGGCAGAGCACACTGAGATTCCAATCGTCAGGCATGCTTTCTTCCGACCATATTTTGCAAAGAAGCTGATGCATGCACCTTATCAGTTCTTCGCCGCCGTATTTGAATAGTTCTGCCGGTAATCTATCGGCCCCCGCTGCTTTGTTGTTCTTCAAGCGGGTAATTGCTATTCGAATTTCTTCATGGTCGGGTAATGGAACATCTGTTCCATCGTCATCGATTGGGGGATCGGGTTCGCCTTCTCCTGGTGTTGTACTCTCACTGCCATTCAGCAGGTCGGAGAAGTGTTCCCTCCATAATCCCAGTATGCCCTGGACATCGGTTACCAGATTACCACCTTGGTCTCTACATGAGGATGCTCCGGTCTTGAAACCGTCGTTAAGTTGCTTCATTTTTTCATAAACTTTTCGAGCATTACCTCTGCCGGCCAGCTTCTCAAGCTCTTCATACTCAGGCATTTCGGCATCTTTCTTTTTCTGTCTGGAAATGCGTCTCGCTTCCCTCTTCAGCTCTCGGTATCTATTCCATCCCGCAAGTGTTGTGGTCGTTTGCAACGTTGCGAGGTAGGCAGTCTGTTTTCTCTCCGCTGCGAGACGGCACTCCTCATCGTACCAGCTTGTTTTGTGTCGTTGCCGAAAACCAATTGTTTCGGCTGCAGCGGTACGCAGTGAGTTTGAGATGCCGTTCCACAGTTCCCTTATACCGAGATGCTGATGAGTGCTCTCAGAGAGCAGGAGTGCAAGTCGAGTAGAGTATTTCGTGGCTGTCTGTTGCGATTGCAGCTTTTCGACGTCGAACCTTCCTTGTGTTTGTTGACGGGCGTTCTTTGCTGCACAGAGGCGGGTGCGTATTTTAGCTGCGACCAGATAATGGTCCGAGTCTATATTTGGTCCTCGGAGCGTACGGACGTCTAAAACACAGGAGACATGTCTTCCGTCTATCACAACGTGATCGATTTGGTTCCGCGTGTTTCGATCAGGAGACAGCCAAGTAGCTTGATGTATTTTCTTATGCTGGAATCTGGTACTACAGACGACCATATTTCGGGCCCCAGCGAAGTCGATCAGCCTCAGGCCGTTTGGCGATGTTTCGTCATGGAGGCTGAATTTTCCGACTGTTGTGCCAAAAACACCTTCTTTACCCACCCTGGCGTTAAAATCGCCAAGCACGACTTTTACATCGTGGCGGGGGCAGCGCTCATAGGTGCTTTCTAGGCGCTCATAGAAAGCATCTTTTGTCACATCGTCCTTCTCTTCCGTTGGGGCGTGGGCGCAAATCAGCGATATGTTGAAGAACCTCGCTTTGATGCGGATTGTGGCAAGACGTTCATCCACCGGGGTGAATGCCAGGACTCTGCGACGGAGTCTCTCTCCCACCACAAATCCAACACCAAATTTGCGCTCCTTTATATGGCCGCTGTAGTAGATGTCACAAGGACCCACCTTCTTCCGTCCTTGTCCCGTCCATCGCACTTCTTGGATGGCGGTGATGTCAGCCTTGAGTCGTATGAGGACATCAACCAGCTGGGCAGAGGCACCTTCCCAATTAAGGGTCCGGACATTCCAGGTGCATGCCCTTATATCATTATCCTTAAAACGTTTGCAGGGGTCGTCATCAAAAGGGGGGTGTCTCATCCGAGGCTTTCGTAGATTTTTCATTGGGGGGTGTTTTTATGTGGTGGGTCCCAAACCCAATGCACAACCGCATAAGCGGGCTTCGCCTTCTCACTTTAGCTCGCCTTCAGACGGATGTCTGTTGGCTACCCAGAGGATACTTGGTCTAAAACCGGAAGTCGTGAGCTGCTTGGACCATGTGGAGAAGAATCGTTTCTGGCCACTCCCAAGTGAATGACAATCAAAAACTTTCCTCACTTGCGTGAACTTCTACACATGGTCCCATCCTCCTGCAATTCTGCCTCGATAGTAAAATTTAAAATTTTATATTATGGCCAGACCAAAAAGTTCGATTTATGGAATGTAATTTGTATGAAATTCGACCTCTATTGCCAATTCAAGAGTTTGAGTTATAGAATTTCGAGTTATGGAAGTTTCACTGTATATCAAGATATAATATCTTATACGGTGGGTCTTTGGGAGAGCTATCAGTATGGCGTAGATTAAAACGAAGATAAATTTAAATAAAGATATATATGAAATCCTGTATTGATGATAAAGTAATCCATTGAGGACCTGTTGGGGTTTAGTGTATGTAGGTAGTGTATGAGTATATCAGTTATTGTTTTGGCATTACAAATACAGAACGAATTATGGAAACAATTTTTAGAAAATAATGCTAAGAATAGAGCAACGAACAGTTCATCAAACTCGGGATGTTTTTACTTTAATACGAATCGAAATGCATTTCAAATAGACTATCCACTGAAGGTCTGCCAATGTTTTTATATTGAGGAATAAAAAAATATAGCTTCCAAAGCGAAGGTAAGTTAAACTTTTTCAGAGAAAAATTTAATGAAGGTTTTAAAGCATTAAAGAGGTAATTAACAGAATACTCATAAGAGTATTATCTAGACCTTATTTATGAGGATGTTTTAACGACTTTAGAACGTCAAAAACAATGAGCTATTATTAATAAATTTTTGTTAAAACAACTTCTTCGTTTTATTCATAATATCTTTATTTATAATATAACTGAATAATAAAAAGAACGACTATTCGAATAGCCGCAATGTTACGACTATTCGAATGGTATTAATCTGTGAATATTCATACAAACGGTTACAAACCGGATATTCGAATAATCGGTTTTCGGATTATTTGAATAAGTTTGAGAGCCCTAATATGTATACATACGACTTCAAATGAATGAACTGGCGCCAGCGAAACAAAATGCCGTTAAAAACACAAAACTTAAAGGACTTGAAAATCTAAAAACTAACTGAGTAAACACTCACAGATGTATTATGTAAAATATATATATATAAATATGATACAAAAATGCTATATATAACACAGTGCACATACAAATGTAACTAAAATTGTTTTAGCGTTATGAAGCGCTAAGCTTTACGTATGTGGTTGAGCTTTTGTTTTTGGCTTGGCGTCGTATTTAGTTTTGGTTATGGATTTTGCATTGCAGTAAATTGGAAAATTCAATAAACATAAATTTATGTAAAATAAACGCAAATTTCATATGAAAGAAAAATATTATTCGCCAAAGCTGTGAGTGTGCTGTTTAAACCATCAATAGCGCCAATGTGCAGCATCATATAAATATATCTACACAGCTATATGCCAAATAAAAGTGTGCATAAATATTTTGGCAAACTGTGCGCCGTAGATAAAGTGTACTGTATAGTGCTGCGTATGCTAAGCAAAAACAAAAATAAAAAAGGTATAGAATGCTGGGCAGTCTTCCGTCTGTGTGGCGCTACTGCCACGGCTATCCGCTATTTATCACAAATAAATGCAATTGAATTGATTTTTTATTATTTGTATTTCCTTCAACAAACACACACATATACGTTCGTTTGCCATCTTACAGTGCTGAGATTCGCTTTGCTGCCAAATATGAAAATAACAATCCTTTAATATCCTTTTTATTTATTTTGCTGCCGCCTTTGTGTGTTTTTATTTTGCTTTCTGAAGATTTGCAGGTGCAAATCTGTTTGTACGCTCGAGGCGAAAACATAATTTAATAGCTGCCGCCCTAAAATGCAAAGCAATGGCGTAAGAGAGTGTGTGTGTGTAGAGTGTGGTTGTTGTTATTATTTTTGTACAATATTATAGTATTTTTTGATGCGAAAATCTCTTATTCTCATTGCTTGCGGTGAGAGTCTGGTGTTTTGCATATTTTATGTTGTTGGTATATTTTTGTGAATTTAAAAATACCCAAAATAGCTGGCAATGTAAGTGAATAAGACAATAAGTAGACAGCTCGAAGAAAAGTGTCTGGTGCATGTGGCTAGGTGTCAGAGCGTAAATACATAATATGGAAATATTTATACGTAGAGTTATGAAATGAATGAGGTAGTTTAGTCAGCAGAGAACATAATGGAATTTTTAAACAAAATAGTTAAAAGAGGAAATATCTAGTAAATTTTGTGTTAGTAAACGTTATTTTTGAAGACATTATTCTACGATTTTTTTTCTTTTTTGGAAAATTTATTTGCAAAGACTTAAGTAACAACAAATGATAGATATTTTCGTTTCAGTTAGATAACATTGCCTACATTTAGGATTTTAATTGAATCTCAATAGATTAGAGCAAGAGTTTCGAAAACGTTGCCTACATTTAGGGTTTATGTGCTTATGAAAGACACTCTCCTTATACTATATAAATGAAATGAGATCAAGAGTTTCAAAAACCTTAAATTTCCTAATTTTAAATATTCACAAGTCTTTGCCAATGTCCTCAAAATAGCTATGGTCTTTTGAGTCCATCTATTAAGTATTTTTGTATGCTCTATCACAATAGTCTCGAAGCGTATAGGTAACGAGAAAGCTTTTCTGCATAGTTTTTAAACATGAACCATGAAAATCGGACCATCCGACGAATACATTATTTAACAACGCTCATCCATCCACGAAATCGTCAAGTAAGCTATTTGTATGGCATGTACTTTCGGGCACTAAACTGAAACTAACACAAAGAGTACTATACATATATACATTTTTCAAATAAAAATAAAAGAAAAATATTAAGCAGACCGCACAACAATGTCATCTTTGAAAAGTGTCAGCATTAGAAGCAAAACAATTTCATTAGTGAAAAACAAAATCTTATATCCTTTGAAAGACGCCTATAGATTTATTGGTAATGTTGCACATACATATAAGACAATGGTAGGCTTCCATAGGAAACTCCTTCTGAGGTTAGTCATGAGTCACATAAGTGATATTTACATATTTATATATATGCATTTCCGTTTATAAAAATCCGCCTCCAGCACTGCACTTTTTAAAAGATATTGTCCGGACATGTGTCGATGGCGTCAAAAGGACTGACTGCTTTCAAGTCCGAAGTCACTGCTAACTCCTAGAAACCAGACAATCACTTGCATTTCCGCTTGGCGACAGTCGTTCTCTACTAAATTCAATTGTGTACAGCCCTTCGCTGTCTGCTGATTAGAATTTCTGCAATTGAAAACTCGTTTGAATGCCTTCGAGTAAGTCTTTGCGCGCCGTGCAGGAAGTGCGCTTTGTTCGTACCACCAACCAACTCAACTGAATTTGTCATGTAGTTGTTTCTGCCATGCGAAGTTTTCGCAGCATATACAAGCGTATGTACATATGTATGTAAGTTCCTTAAGAAGTCGAGCCCGCATGGTCGCCAACACCTTGACCACATAAGGCGTGCAGTCACAGCGTGCAAGTGCGCATCGCATGCCCGCAAGATTTGCCAACGAAATTGAATTTAAAAGTTTTTGATTTAGAGGGTGGCTATGAAAACTACATAAGTTTGTTTTGTCGGTTTTCATTTTTTTCCAATTCTTTCATTCTTTATGCTCTTGCTTTTGGTTGTCAACGCGTCAGACGAAAGTTTTGTTTGTTGTCAGTTCTTCGAGTGCATTTCTCATAGTTTTGTGCAGTTCAGGTAGTGAAGGTTATTTCGAAGTTTTGTAATCAAATTTTTTATATTTTTACTAGTGTTCTGTGGTTAGACTTCGTTAGATATCCTTATGATTTCACAGCCTTCATTATCACAGAATAAAGTAATTGCCATTTGATTAGTCGGAATATATGTATGTATGTATTAACGAAACTCAATTTGTAATTATAATCAGAATTGGAGCCCTCGATAATACAAATATATAAGCGTGGTGACTCCGATCAGGTGGGGAACATGTCTCTTCGCATGTCTCCTCCAACCCACTTAACTAAAACATCTTTGCATAGAGCCCAACCCCATATAAACTGTTTCTAGATCTACTGTCAGATTACCTCATTAATATGAGCATTAACAATTCGTAGACTCTACCTCATAACAGAGCAGCCTGCGTAGGGGTTACAGTTGCTATTAGATCCTGCCCGACCGATGTACTTAATGTGCTTCTATATTAACTACCCATAGACTGCCATATTCATAAAATAGCTGCATGTTCTGCTATAAGAATAAAGGAGCTAGGTGGATGGAAACAGAAAAACTAAGGACATAGCGATATTCTGAACAGAGTTAAAGTTAATACCAATAAATCAGATTCCATTATCCGAGAGTTAGATTTCAATAGTGAATTCCAGGTGAGGATACCCTCTAGACGAGAGTGGAGAAGAGGCCTAATAAGGGAGGAAAATACCATATACCGACGGGTCCAAAATGGATTGCGGAGTAGGCACAGGTGTATACTCTGATCTTAACATTTCTCGCTACTTCCGTCTACCGAACTTGGCTAGCATCTTCCAAGCGGAAGTACTGGGCATAGAGACGGCCTGTGAAGCTCTATTGGCTAAAAGCAATAATATATACAGATAGTCAGGCGGCGCTCCTGGCCTTGTCGTCGCCACTGACTTACTCCAACGTAGTCCATAACTGCAAGAAGGCACTGAGCACTCTGGAAGGCAAAGTACAATTAGACTTGGTCTGGGTTCCCGGCCACAGGAAGAGACGGAGAATGCAACAATATATAAAATATAATAAACAGATATGGCTAAAATATGATAATACTAGATCTAGGGTATCATTAAATAGTTCCAGGAAGAGTATTTTCAGACTTGCAGCTACTCTAATGGGCCATTGTCCATTTGGAGAACATGCAATTAAAATAGGCATGCCCTATAATAACATTTGCCGAAGCTGTGAACTAGAGGGGAATAAGAAAACAATTTTCCACTTTCTCTGTGAATGTCCCTATCGCAAATCCGGCACAGGACACTTGGAATCCATCAGGCATCAAGCCTTGGAAGGATGGCCACTAAAAGCATATCGGACATAAGTAGCTTCATCGAAAACACATAAATGACACATCTAGTACTAATTGAGCCCATAAAATTATATGGCTTCACTCCTACCCACCTACCTACCTCAAATTACTATATCAGTGCTATGATAATGTCATAGATCATTATAAAGTCGGACTACATTAGCAAAAAAATCGCTAAAATCATGATAAATTTATTCCAGATCTTACTAATCTGAATATAAAACGTGATCTTCCTGAAGTATAATGTAATCTGGGGTTTTAATCTCTTAAGTCTAGATATTAGTTAAACAATTAATTCGCAGAAGAAACGTTAGGTCTTCCAGTAGAGCCTTATAATACGTGTGACGTTGATAGGAATAAAATAAACAATAGCTAAAAGTCTTGCGCTTGCCAAACTATGTAACTCCACAAGGTGGCGCTGTCTTCAAAGTTAGGAAAACTTGACTATAACATAAACTCGACCGCGCAGAGGTTAAAATTATAAAAAATGTTGATATATATGTATATATATCTATTATCATATTATCAGTTATTTTCACTTTCAACTATTTTGGTGAAATATTCGAAATAACTACAACAAATCAAACAACTCACCTTTGTAGCACAATTACGGAGTCACAGGGTTGAATTGACCATTATCTGAAATGGAAAGCAAAAACTTTTGCTATAGTAATTATCTATAGTGAATTTTAATATTTTAATGATGCCATTATGTCATATTAGCAAGCAAATAACAACTCATTACTCAACAGACAATGAGCATTGCAAAGTAAATTAAATAAATCGGTGTTTTTTTTTATATAAAACAAAAAGTAAAACTCTAAAGTTTAATTTTTAGAAAAAAATACATACAGCTAAATGCATAAAAATCAATTTGTTTGCGTTAAACCGTAATTTCACTTAGTCCACATGCGCCGCCCAAGTGTTGACGTGAAAGTTTGTTTGCATAATTTCATGCTCAATTTATGTTAACAATTCCTTTGCTATGCAACTCTGGCTATTCATATGTAAAACGGTAAGGGAATATTGTCAACATCATTAATCAACTGAAAAATATGCACTGAAAAGGTGGCAATTCTAACAAAATGCTACATTTCAAGCGCAATTTATTTCCTTTAAGTTGTTTAATGATGTATTTTTCAAATTGTGTAGTCGTTAGCTCGGGTTAAAATGGCTGCCAGGTGGACTAAAAATAATGTAACATAACGACAAAAGTGACAGATGTGTAGTAATGGGGGTATTACTGGATTTGCATAAGACGGTTTGATAGGTAAAGCTCAGAGATTATAATGAAAATATCGAGATTTTAAATTTTTTTACAGAACATTAGATTTTCGCTTAAACTTAAAGTTGATTAACTTCGAAGCTTTTAATGTTATAAATTTTTCTCATTCGAAAGTACCTAAACGAGGAAAATCAATATTTTTACGAGTTAACCCATAAGGGATCATCGTGATCACCACTACATAGATTTTTGAACTGTTTCCATCTATGTATTTTCCTTGAAATTTTAGGAGAATTATTGTTGAGATAAAATATTCAAAATCTCACTGAGACAGCACAGATAATCGATTTTTCTGAGGAACCAGTAGCTGGACTCATATCCGATGGAATATCCTCTACACATCCTCATACTCATAAACTCTGTTGTGATTCCAAAAAAACTCAAATTTAACTTTTAAAACATGAAAGGTGCACGTATTTTATTTGCCACATATTGGAGTGTCTTAAGGGTATTTTACTTAATATATATTTCCGGCATACTTGATACTACTAATACTTGATGATGACTTGATTTAAACAAGGATGGATGCATTCTCGGTCGCATAACATTTGTGCAATAGCAAGGCGGTGTCACAATCATCGGTACCCTTCACGCCATTGCACTTCTCTTGGATGGCCTTGATTTTCTCCTTACCAACCAATTTGCCCAATGAGCTCTCTACGGCAGGCTCATTGACTTTACCATCGACGAAGTAACCCAATTTGCCTTGCAGACACTTGGCGAAGCATTTCACGTTGCCATCGACTTGACTGTAATCACCTTTGCCGACAGCGCGTACAGCTTCCTCGGAAGCGCCGGTTTCCTTCAGACATTCAGCGCCCAAAGCGTGCACCTTTTGCTTTTGCTCTTCGCTCAAATTGAGACCACCCTAAAGTAGAGGAGGATTGTGTATAATTAGTTGTTAGAAAGGATATTTTATAGAATTTAATTTGGGTTTTTTTTTTGTTTTTAATAAAACAATAGCTTACGTCTTGTGCAGCAGCAACGGCGACGAAGGCGAGTATAACGGCGACGGTGAAGAATTTCATTTTTATTATGTTTTTGCTGTTTATTGTTGGTTTTTAAAGTTTTTAAAAACAAGTTCTAGTTCTCACTTTGAGCGTTGGCTGTGAACTGATTGCCGATTGCTGAGCGAACTGTCTTTTTATATGCGCATTCAAGCCGGCAGCTGGCCAATGTCGCTAACGGATGAGTGATTTTGTTTACTATTTTGTGTACGTTTTTTTGTTTTTTGTGTTTTATTATTCGCCGTTTTGTAGTAGACGCTTTAAGCGCGGCTTTAATTCGAAGTATTCTTTTTAGATTTATTCGCTCAGTTTAGATTTATTTATTTTCGTTTTTCAGTAAATCAGCTGCGTTTACGAGCCGTTGGCAATTAAAAAGCCGGTAAATAAAACAAAAATAAAAAAATAAATAAATGTGGAACTGCTGACACATGTGTGATGTAGGAAGTGTAGACGTGTGTGTGTGATTTTTAGACGAAATAATATTAGTAATAAAAAATTATAAATTTTGTTTATTTATATATGAAATTTAAGAAAATTGAAATAGAAATTTTTTCCTACGATATCGTTCATTATGTAAGATACTCCGATTATTTGCTAGAATTGCGATTTTATTCGAAAAATTCTTCTAGACCCTATATTGGTAATGTAATGAGTTTTGTTGTTCAAATAAATTTGAAATAATTAAATCGGTTAATATACCCCTCATATCCGAATATAATTATAATTTACTAGTAGTTGGTGGAAATCGGACCATTGTCACACCCGTTAAGTGAAAAATTATAATTTACAGAAACTAAGCTAAAAATTCAGCTATAAAAGTAAAATTCGGTACCGAGGATCACAATTAAATCTACCTATATTTTTTAGAAAAGAGGGCGTGGTGAAAATCCCTAATAGGATCTTGTGTATATCTGTATAGAAAATTGCGAAACATATATCAACCAGACATCTGTACAAATGTTATCTTGAGAACTTCGAAAAATGCCTTTACTCACTAACGAAAAATGCTGGAAGCACTAAATTTTATAGAAGATATGGTACAGAAAAGCTGTGCTGAGTTTGGTCTAAACAATGGATGCCCGACCACTTTTAGAACTCACTTTTAAATCCCACATCTCACGAACTACTTGACCGGAACAACCAAATTCTGTGAATACTATTTTCTTGACATCCAAACCACAGCTATTTCCATATAACTCAATTTTGAATTCATCTCAGTCGTTCACTTTACAATATATACCTCAAAAACCAATGAAGATATCGGAATAAAACAATACAGCAATGAAGGTGTGACATCGCTTATCCGCTAATATCGGTAAATCTCTCATAGAATCTATAGAAATTCAGGGCGAATCTTTTGTTTATAATAACTTGCTTCTGTGCCAGAAATGAGTGAAATCGGGTCTTAACTTCCCCTATCTCCCATATAAGTTAATATTTGGGGTTCCAATTATACAGTGGGCTTTACACCCTATATGACGATTAATATATAAGATATCTGCAAAATTAAGATAATATATAATATTGGATATAGTATAGCTTAGTAAGCTAATGTGAGGAATCGGTTCAGGAATTACACAAGCTCCCATATCTTGTATATAATGATTTTTGGTATTCAAGTGAATATTATGCCAAATATATGGATCGAATTGTGTGTTATCTCAAAAATTTCGTGGAAATAAGTTTAGCACCAATATACCCCAAATAGTGATAAATCACAGAAATGTTTATTAAACTCGATTTAATTTTTTTTTTCATTAATTTTTTTATATCTTATTTATTTTTATTTATTAATTACAAAAATATATCAATTTTCATTAGAACTAGGCCAGACTATAGGCTCAATGAAATCCAAATACTCAGAGACTCTAGTAAGCACATCCGGCACTTGACTGCGCAGACCAAATGAATCTATACCGATGAGTCGATATTTATTTAAAGCTTCATCTTCCACCAAAATCATAGGTCCATTAGCGCCAGTACTACAATCATCCGTCGAGGGATTTACATTGCGTGCGCACAACTGTGTCGAACGAATATCATCGACAGTACGTTTCTTTATCAACTCACTGAATGCATCGCGACACAATGGGTTCGAAAGAAGCTGCACGCGTGCTGCACTCACAGCGAGTTGACAATTGACACCTAGAATGACGATAAATTATGAAAAATCATAGAAATCATTGTATATGAACTAACATACCCCAACGTGTGGCATACAACTCAGTATTGTTTGATGGGATTGCTGCAGCGGTATGCAAGCAAATGGGATACACCAAAGTGGAATAGTTAACGTCACTATCCAATTCGATCAAACCGATATCGTTGTATACAGCAGCCACAGTATGTTCAGGATGCACATGAATAGCCTTGATTTTACGCTCCACCATGCCACCGCTTTTTGCCACATCATCAAGACATGTGATACCTAGACGCACTATCGTCGGTTTACCATGTACTAAGCAAGCAGCCGATGTTAGCACGAAACGTTTATCAATCAAGGCGCCACCGCAACGAAATTCGATAGTGCCCTTTTCATTTTCATGCCCAATAAGTGCCATGTAGGGATATTTTCCGGGCAACGCAGCACTACCCTCAGGTGTGTGCGGTATTGAATTCGGCTGTAGTCCATTGTCTAATGCCTCACAGGCTAAACATTTGCAATAATTTTTGTATAAGTAAGTATATATTTATTTATATAACGGTATATCTTTGTGTATAACTTGTACTTACCTTTAACTGCCGGGCGTTTAATCGCTTGCGCATTCGTCCTTTGATTACAAATCGCAAGCATACAAAGTGCAATAAAAAATATTGCCAACGGTTTGGTGAGCAAGGAATTAGACATATTTATGCTACTAACAGCCGATATTGCAAAAAATAATCGCAAATATTTTAAATTTATAATTACTTTAAAGTTCTCTCACGTCTAACTTGGTATAATCGATTGAAATGACTTCGATCTGCAGCCTTCTATTTATATGCACATTTTTATGTAAAGTACCGATGAAAGTAGATTTTTTTTTTTAATTCGGTTTATGTTGATAATACAACTGTCAAAATTACCAATGATTTTTATCATAACAATAAGAATTTCGAGAGTAAACAAATAGAAAGTTGGTTGAAGAGAGTGGCAAAATGCGTCTGCCTACAAGCGACCGCACCTAAGCCAACATTAGGCCTGTGTTTCCAATAGGTACTCTGTTAAAGGTCAACCAAAAACTCGATCGATTTGATGGCGTTTGTTAGCTTTCCACCTTTTTCCACCATAGCTGCTTAGTTTCTCTAAAATTGGAATATTGGTAGCTCTAGAAGGCATCTCAACCGACTGAAGTCTCTGCATTTGGAAAGATAATGTTCTAGCTTCTCAACATCCTCCACGCATGATTTATATTCAGCCGATTTTACTATACAAAGTTTTTACTGGTGGGATCTTAAATCATCTTGTCTCAAGCCATTGTGAGTTATCTCAATAAAATCGGTTGAAAAACCGGTCCATCTGGTTGACTTTTCATTCATATTCCAAATATTGGCTCCTTGGGTGAATTTATATAGCATATATAAACCATTTCTGGTACAGAGACATACTATTAGAAGAAAACAATTTCCTCTGAATTAAATTGAGATATCTGAGAGATTTACCGATATTTTCGGTGAAAAATTACCATAAGTCACTGAGTTCTTCATACTCGATATCCGGGGCATTGAAAAGTTATGGTCTGATTTCGATGGTCCGATTCACAAGTGATGCCACGGATCATATACAGTATTTGTGTAAAGTTTTATTTCGCTATCTTCATTGGTTCCTTATGTATATCTTATAAAGTGAAGGCATCTGATGGACTTCAAAATTGGGTTATATGGAAAGTTGTCGTGGTTGTGAACCGATTTCATCCATCTTCCACATGTGTCATAAGAGTGTCAAGAAAATATTATATACCGAATTTCATTGTCGAATAGTTCCTGAGATATGGTTTTTGACCCATAAGTGGGCGATGCCACGTCCATTTTCCATTTTGTAAAAAGATCTGAGAGCAGTTTCTTTTTGCTATTTCTTCTGTGAAATTTACTGTTTCTGACGTTTTTCGTTAGTGAGTTAACGCACTTTTAGTAATTTTCAACCTAACCTTTGTATGGGAGGTGGGCGTGGTTATTATCCGACTGTATTAAGAAGTAGGTAAAAAAAACGACTGCAGAAAGTTTGGTTATATAGCTTTATTGGTTTGCGAGATATACACAAATAACCGATTTGAGGCCGGGGTCACACCCACTTCCCCAAAAAAATTAAATCCAAATATGCCCCTTACCAGAGCGATCCTTTATTCCAAATTTTACTTCTATAACTTTATTTATGGCTTTATGTGTTTTCAGCTTACGCCATTTTGTGGGCGTGGCAGTGGTCCGATTTTGTCCAAGAAACCCTCTCAAAGTTTCGTCAAAATATCTCAATTTTTTGAAAGATTTTGACTCGGCTCGTCACCCTGATCATTTTGATATATATAACCCTATATCTAACTCGTTTAGTTTTATGACTTACAAACAACCGTTATGTGAACAAAACTCTTATACTCTCTTAGACACTTTGGTTGCGAGAGTATAAATATTGAATTCACGTGCAACATTCTTTGTCAACAGCTGAAAATATTGCCACCCTTTTGGGTCTTACAAATTCTGAGAGTATAAAATTTTTGATTACAACCGAACAAAGACCTTCCTTACTTATTGATTTTATATATTTATTTCTTCTTCAACTTAGATTGGAAAGAGTTGCCTCTACGCATTTGAAATCATTTTCACATTTCTTTTTGATTTGCATTTTCCATAAGATTACAACTCAAAAAGTAGCAGTACTTTTCCATGAAAGTTAGGGGATTTTTTAATCGGATTTTATTCATTTACATTCGAATGGGTTATTGTAGGCAGATAATTGTGCGAGATAGTTCTTAAACATGTTAATGTTTCCTAATAATTTATTTTTTATCTATATACAAAGCGTTGACTTTTTGCACTTTATTTTATCTATTACAATTATTTCGCAAAAGCCAGCAAATAATTATACAAACAAAAGTAGCAACTCACCGTAGGCAGCATTTGTGATTTTTTTTTATATAAATTATATATTTTTTATTTATTTCAGTTTCAGCAGGCGTGAGTACAATTGAAATCAATCTTTTCGACTTCACTTCAATTCAATTGTTTTATTTGTTGCTTTTTGTGGCTTTTTCCTAACAAACTATAGTTTTTTTCCAAACACCAAGTCTCACACTATTATGAATATGTATGTATGTATAATACATACGCTTGTAGTGGAAAAAAACATAACAGCTTATAGCAAAGCATGACAGTCCCCCTTTTTTGCTGTTATAAAAAAACTATTAACTATTGTTTACCCATGTCTACCTGAGTCCGCCAATGCGCTAAAGCGGTCAACGTAATTGGCAATAAAAAAGACTTAAAGCGTGTGCCATGCACATATCGTAGGCGAAACACAGTAGAAAACAGACGTGCGAAAAAGTTCAAAGTCTATTTGTAGCAAAAATAAAAAATAATAATTTTATACAGACGGTTTTTTTTTTACAATTAGCAGCGGAGAGATTTGCATTTCTAAATAAAAAAGTACCAAATTTATTCATATTAAGTATGTTTAGCTAATATATTAACCACATGCGAAGTTCAAGAGTAAACTAACAGCTGTTGAGCTTGTCTTGAAATATAAACAAGTAAGAGCGCTTAATGCATCTCTACGCTTTTGGGGGGTGTTGCCCGTACTCAAGTGTTTAGCATTTTGTTTGCGTCATTACGCTTATCTGCATGGTGTTTTCATTGATTTTGTATGCATTTTGCTCTACTTAATTCTTTGCGTTGTCGTTAAATACTCGTTAAGTTTTGCAAGAAATGTCAACGACGTCTGCATGTCAGCTTCCGCTTCTGTTGGCAACGGAAATCGAAGGGTACACCATATAAGTGTTGGCATCACATATTGAAATTTATATTTGTTCGATATATAAATAGTTATTTTAGATATTTCATAGGTAGTTACAGTTAAAAGATCTGTATGTCTGTCTGTCCAGGATCTTGTATATTCCATTTGATCATATTTATATAATACTATAGTCGCCGAGTCAAAAACTAATTGCTTCATATTACCAATGCTAAATTGTAAAACAAGCTTGCTGGATAATTTATTCCAGAAAGAATAGGAATTCAAACCTTTTAACAAACTTTGAAGTAATCTTCTGGTGTATTCAGTAAGTTTTTTTTTTCTATGAAAACACTTTATTTAGGTTTTATAAGGAATGCGATAGATCACTCCTTATATATGATAGACTTTGTATGCTTCAGAACCTTGCATCGGAACTTCATGTATGATCAGAGGATGGTTGTAGTAAGTTATCTTACCTTACCTCTTATCGTCTATGGTTCATTCATCTTTCTTTATCTGTTTATTCAATGATCTTTCTCACAAGACGATCAAGAATTTGAGCGCCAGAAGAAAAAGCAAAATTTTTAGAATAAACTAGGCAATATTTCTGGTCCTATAGCCATGACTGCAAACATCATGCTATCCCCAAGGTTAACGTTTTCCGTACCCATAATTCAGTTCAAATGGCTTTCGTAGTCAATTAAAGATTTCTATCAAGATTTAAGATCAAAAGAGCTCTTATACGTTGTTAAAGCAACTGTATTGTTCGGAAGGCAAGATATTATAATGGCAAATGTTACAAAACATAGCTTCATGTTTCCTAGAATTGACTATGTAAACACAAACTTGATAAGCTAACCGACAAAATTAATGATTATTGTTAAATGTTATATCTCTCAAAGCCTAAAATTTAATGAAGATCGGTTGAAAAGCTCTGGAGAAATCTTGAAAACACGAACATGGAATAACTTGATGACAAAATTTCGGAGATGAGGAATATAATAAGATAATAAATTAAATTTTTGGAAATCTTAATTAATCACTTAGTTCATAGTCCAAAACAATATATGATTCTCATATTCCGACAGACCATCTTCATAGATATGATCTTAAAAAAAACTTTGCGTTCTTTTTGCATAATTTGTTCACTTATAAACTAGTTTTTTAATTGTCAAAATTTGTTATTCAATTAAAATAAATAAATATTCATTCGCATATACTTATATTATATAATATGAGTGCTTCTGATTTTATAAATAATCATTTGCGCATTATTCTTGTTTATCTCACACTTAAATCGTCATTATTAAACTACAACAACAGAACCATCAAAATTGATAACATCACAGTTACTTAGCGAAATGATCGTTAAAATTAATTCAAGTACACCGCACACGATATCTCTTGACTTAATAGATACATACAGCGGTTTATGCACGTGAAATTGAAAACGGAAAATAAAATGAACATAAAAACCTACTTAATTTCGCTCAACGCTTGCTAATTAAGTATGTAGATGAGTAGTGCCGGAGAAAAGCAACAAAAATTACGTATTTTGCATTGACTAACTAAATGATCGATGCAAAACGTAGTAAGATTGATTCGATATTAAGTCTGCGTCGCGTTCGTGCTAAACATTTGCATATAAATGACCAAGAGGCTAGACTCTTTCACCCAAATCTGTCTCATTTGGTTTTGAGTGAACTTTGTACCCAATAAATAACAATCAGCTTTACTTATAACACTGTGAATATATACATATTCATATTTGAGTACAAAAACAGTTATCTGAAGCGATTGAATATTCGAGAAAACGAGTAGATGGATGTATAGCGTTTGATATATCGTTGCTATCTGTGACTGGTGCTTAATTTCGGTGATATTTTATGGCTGTATTAAGCTTGAAGTTGCAAAGTCATCGCAGAGAATCAATTAAGCTTACACTATTCAAAACGAATGATCACAACAGCAATAATTAACTTTATTGCAGTAGTTTGTAGTTACTTTTATTAGTTATGCTTGGTAATAAATACTTTAAAATAAAATAAAAAATAAATAAAATTTTTCCATCAAGAGCTTTTATGATTTTTATACTAGTACTAAACATAGATAAAACATAAATAGATAAACATACTAGTATAATAGTAATAGTAATAGTAATAGATAGAGAGTTATATGAAGAAACTTTTGAAAACGATCAAAATGACGAAACGATTTCCGTATATTTGTTAATCCTATCGACTTCCAAGATCTGGTATCAGCAAGGAGATCGAAGTAGAACTTTGTACAGATATAGTAGTATTCTTGTTATAAACCATGTCTGATCCACATATACTCGAAATTCGTCCATACTTTCCCCTGATACCAATATAATATGTGATGAATATGTGCGATGCCTTAGTAATCATATATAGATGTAATTCGTTCACAGATTTCCCTACACTCCCTTTATAAATATATACTCAAGATAATGATTTCTTTCCATCAATATGGTTTTATACCATATGTAACACACCTTACCATTTTTAAGGGGCTATATGATATACTATGTGACATTTAAAAAAAATAGTTTTTTTTTTGTTTATTCGATAGTTAATACTTTCAAAAATATCCTGTGAAAGCGATAAGGTCATATCTGTAAAGTTTTTTAATGGCGGCGTTCTAAAGTGCCACTGCACGCTGGTATAAGCCGCTATAGTCGAAACATTAAACGCGATAATCCCGATACGACATTTCTCAAAATTGCTGGCATCATAACTCAACGAGGATTTGACTGATTGACTTCAAACTTAAATGAATTTTTTTAAATATATTTTCTTTACAATGCTATGATCTTTCTGATTTGTTGAAAATTGTCAATTTGGCATTAAAAAAAAACACAATTTTTTACCTGAAAAAAAGACATTTTTTCTGAACTCCGCCATTTTGTTAATTTTTGATATTATTAGGTCATTGTATAGG
This sequence comes from Zeugodacus tau, assembly GCA_031772095.1. Taxonomy (NCBI): domain Eukaryota; kingdom Metazoa; phylum Arthropoda; class Insecta; order Diptera; family Tephritidae; genus Zeugodacus; species Zeugodacus tau. Next base: position 72,216,278 of record CM062652.1, on the reverse strand, counting down.
AATTATCTTTAACTTTAATACACTTTTTTGATTTTTTTGTTTCAGCTACTCATTCGGCCGGAATCATGGTAGCAGTTGGGGAACTTTTTTTTTGGTACCTCCTAAGACAGCACATACCTCCGTTATTTTTCAATATTTTTCTATTTTTTTTTAATATAATAATATACTTCATTATGTCCAAAACACTTCGAAACATTCTATCGAGTAATTTCTTGAAAAAAAAATTTACGAAAATCACCTAATTTTTCATGGGTTCCACTGGTAAGGGCTGCTATATATATTTCTGGCCTACTAATGAAAATAGGAATATTTATCAACGAAAATGGTTTTATTGTGTTTCAAAATATTCTCCATCAAGATTTATACACTTTTGCATGCGCTCAAACCAATTTTCGAAGCACTTTTTCCACTCCTCCACATCTTCTGGCGACGAAAATCGTTGACCACGCATTATTTTCTTGATGTATGGGAATAAAAAGAAGTCATTGGGTGCCAAGTCAGGGCTGTACGGCGGATGACCCATCAATTCGACGTTTTGGCCGGTCAAAAAGGCGCTGGTTTGAGCCGATGTGTGAGAGCTCGCATTGTCATGCTGCACAATGATTCGTCTTCTCTTGTTCGTTTTTCGAATTTCTCCGAAGACTTCAGGCAAACAAATGGTGGCGACCATTTGCTTCGAAGTGCTTCTTACACGAACAATTTTCGTTGGATTTGATTCGTCTTGGAAGACCCACACGGTCGATTGCTGTTTTGTTTCGGGCTTATACGCATAGATCCATGATTCGTCACCTGTGACGATCTTATAAACGTCTTTTGAAGCACCGCGATCGTATTTTTTCAGCATTTCTTTACACCAATCCACACGAGCCTTTTTTTGAGCGATTGTCAAATTGTGCGGGATCCAACGAGAACAAACCTTTTTTACGGCGAGGTGTTCATGCAATATCGAATGTATGCTGGTGGAAGAAATGCATAGGCATGCCTCTATCTGAAGGTATGTTACATGACGGTCGTGCATTATAAGTTCACGTACGGTCAATCAGTTCAGACCTCCTTTAGTTTCAATATAAGCCAATATAATAGTTTTCGGGCATTGTCTGATATTAACGGATTAACTAGTCCGTTCGGTTGATTCATTTCCCTACCTTGGATTTCGTGCGTGAAAAAAATCGTATTATTTCAATTTTTTATGAAACGATTTAAATATTTAGTTCAAACTTTTTATTGACCTGAAGGCAAATATTTGATGAAGAAATTCACGGCTGTTAATACCCTAGAAATCTTGACAACCGAATTTGAAAGTTTAATTTTGATAAGGATTTAAAATTGTGTGACAAAAAAGCTACCCTGAGGCATGCAATTTCTTCAAACAGTATGTTCAAATCTATTATTGAGATTGACATTTTGTCAGATTGAAATTTTAGAACAATTTTTGAATATAATAAAATAATGAAAAATATATTTTTATTGCCGAAAGCCCCTGTTACCTCTTAATTTACTTTATATATCGATTATAAATATCAATTTTTGAAAGTGTTTTCAACTTTTAAATTAACCTTAAACTTCGCTCTATGTCTAGACTATATAATTAGTTAGCAAACAATGTTTTATTGAACCCTTTTTTGGAAATGGCTGATAATTGTTTTGTTATCATCAATCGCTAATACTAAGTGTGCGTTTAAATGTAATGCATTTTAAACAAAGTTGAAAAAAACAAAATCGTTAAATCACAGTATTTCATTTTAATGACAGATCAATATATAAATATGTATATATGTTTAGATGTATATATATATATATGTATGAGGTAAATCATTTAGATTTAGTTAATTTAATTTAAATGTAGATATTTCCTTAATTTAAGTGACACGTGCTTGCAATACAATTTAAACGACAATTTTCCTAAGAAATTACAACTTAATTTTTTTCTTACCCAAAATCTATACCTAATCCCCTCGCACTATAAAATATCAACACATTTGCGAAATGTATATATAAAGTGCAACAGGTGTCAGCTGCAGGTTAGAGCTTGATTTTCTCGTCAGGTGAAAACCGTGTAAACTCAATATTCTATTACAACTTCGAAGGAATGAAATCGAATATTTTGTTAACGACTTTAATTGCACTCAGCGCAGTTGTCGCGGCTCATGAGGTAAGAGGAAGAAGAAAGAGACCAATTCATATAATAAAATATTATAGACAGTATATTTCCATCTACTAAATTACTATTTATTACTGAATTATCAACTGAAGTCCCACAAACCAACGCAAGCACACCAATTTTATGAGGAGTGTCTGAAAGAGTCTGGAGCAAGTCCAGCGCTGTTGGATCCTTTGAAGAAAGGTGATTTCAATGCTGTCGATGATAAAGCGAAATGCTTTTTGAAGTGTCTCGAGAATAAGAAGGGTATTTTAGAAAACGGCGTGCCAAATGAAGCGGACATACGTAAAGTACGCAAAGTCGGTAATGAAGAACCAAAAAATATTCTAGCCAAATGTAATGGCTTAATGGGCGCTAACGAGTGTGATACAGCCTTTCTGATACATAAATGCTATTGGCAGGAGCATGCTGCTTTGATTTGAAGTAATTTTTTCGAATATAATATTTTTGTGATTAACATTCATTAATATTATAAATAAAACAAGTAAGGAAGGGCTAAGTTCGGGTGTAACCGAACATTTTATACTCTCGCAATTTATTTATTTAACTTTATTTATATTAATAATACAAAATTTGGCCCACATATTCGTCATATATAGTGCATAAAGTCCATTGAAAGTTGGAAACCATAATATTAGGTTAGAATCACCGAGGCCCTCATGTGTCGATATATGGGGCCTTAAAAAGCTATGGTCCGATTTCGGCGATTTTTAGAATGGGGCTGCCACACTATTAACATAGTATTTGTGCAAAGTTCTGCACCGATATTTTCACTAGTGCTTCCTTTATATATTATAAAGTTAACGATTCAGATCGTCTTCAAAGTTCTGGTATATAGGAAGTAAGCGTGGTTGTGAAGCGATTTGGCCTATTTTCACAACATATCATTGGGATGTAAGAAAACTATTACAAACCAAGTTTCATTGAAATCGGTCGAGTAGTTCCTGAGATATAGTTTTTGACCCATAAGTGGGCGATGCCGCGCCCATTTTCCATTTTGTAAAAAAATCTGAGTGCAGCTTCTATCTGCCATTTCTTATGTGAAATTTAGTGTTTCTGGCGTTTTTCGTTACTGAGTAAACTCACTTTTAGTAAATTTCAACCTAAACTTTGTATGGGAGGTGGTCGTGGTCATTATCCGATTTCTTTCATTTTTGGACTGTATTAGGAAGTGGCTAAAAAAGATGACCGCAGAAAGTTTGGTTTATATAGCTCTATTGGTTTGCGAGATATGTACAAAAAACTTAGTAGGGGGCGGGGCCACGCCCACTTCCCCAAAAAAATTACATCCAAATATGCCCCTTCATAGTGCGATCCTTCATACCAAATTTTATTTCCATAGCTTTATTTATGGCTTAGTTATGGCACTTTATGTGTTTTCGGTTTTCGCCATTTTGTGGGCGTGGCAGTGGTCCGATTTTGCTCATTTTCGACAGCAACCTTCCTATGGTGCCAAGAAATAAGTGTGCCAAGTTTCATAAAGATATCTTAATTTTTACTCAAGTTACAGCTTGCACAGACGGACGGACGGACGGACGGACGGACGGACAGACAGACATTCGGATTTGAACTCCACTCTTCACCCTGATCACTTTGGTATATATAACCCTATATCTAACTCGTTTAGTTTTGGGTGTTACAAACAACCGTTATGTGAACAAAACTATAATACTCTCTTTAGCAACATTTGTTGCGAGAGTATAAAAATATTTTTAAAGTTTAACCTTTGCTTTGATTGGCGATAATTCGAAGGTTTTTAGATATTATCATTTTTGGACAGCACTGCATACCCGTTGCTATATAAATATTCTCTCTAATCTCGGGACCTACTGGAAGTTTGAATACAGCTTTTTTATTGAAAATAATCTGATTTCATCTCAGCTGAAAATACTGATAATTTTGATTAGGAAACCCGAACTTAGTATTGAGATCTTCATATCTCCAAAAAAGTGTATAAGTGCCTGAAAAGCGAATACAAAAGGTAAAATCCAAATTTAGAAACTTGATAATTGAATAAACTTTGTTGCCTTTATGCACTTGCTTTATTATTTCAAAACATTTCACTTTCCACTACATTTCGTAAATCAATGATTGATATTCTTACAGGAATATACTCAAGCACCCAGTTTGCCCAAAGCGCACTTCTCGAATTGATACAGCCTGTCACAGTGACTGGTACCTTTGACCGACTCGCATGAACCCATTGCGCCAGCTAACTTAGTTTTATCGGAAATACCGCTAACCTTCGACATATACTCGAGTATTTTGGCCGCATTAGTTTTCCCAGCAGCATCGATGAGACCAAGCTGTTTGTAATAGCAAAGCTGGAAACATTTCAAAGCCTCGGAGTCGTTTTGAATGAGTTTACTGATAACAGGGGCGCCTCTAACACGACTGGCATCGGCGTCGGATAGCTTCGTCTCCTTAATGCATGTTTCACGTGAGGTTTTATCGTCAGCTGCGTGGAGCTGTGGTATAATTTTATATAATCAACTTTCAAAAAGGATTTCGAAGAAATTTTTCAGACTAACCTGTGTTATCAGACCACAAATGAAAACAGCCAAGAGGAGTTGTAATAAACCGTATGATTTCATTGTAATACTTTTTAAACTCAAATGATAAATTTCACACTGAATCGCGCGATTTAAATAGTAGGAGATTTAGTGACACAAAAACCACATATCAATGGTTAAAAATTTCTTTTATTTAGAATTTAAATTATGCTCTTCATTTAAACAATTATTTTTGCTGTAATTCAATTAAAACAATGTATTTCCATTCGGAATAGAAAAAACTAATTGCCTCAAATTTCGAGAAACCATGTAAATTTTTTCTGTTAACAAGTTAAATGCTTTTGATTGAGTAATTATGAATTGTAACAGCTGAAAACATGCTGAGAACAGCTCAACCGTACACAAAGTTTTGTCACTCTGTGACCTTCTTCCGGGCTACAAAACTGGCTCTCATTTTGCTCTCATATCAAATGAGTATAATTTTTTTCTAAAAGCTGATCTTCTCGATTCAATAATGACCTGTAAAGAAGTTCACAGCGAAAATTATCGCCTAAACGAACTGATCGTGTTCGTTGGATCGGACCTGGAAAAATCATTTTGATTCTACGAGAATTTGTAGGGGAAGTAAAGATCTCGGTACCTGCAGTTTATTTATAATATGAATTTTAGTAGATCTCGAAAATACTTCGACTGGTTGTGAGAATTACGATCGAAAGATCAGAAGGAGGCAACTTACATTGGAGACGGAAAAGGTATACTATGGAAAAAATTGTATCAGTATGTTCTAAGTACTTATTGTTTAGACTGTTAAATTTTGAGGTCAGATTGTATGGATCTCCAGGATCTTTTCGTTAAGGAAGAGTGCTTTTGGGAATGTGGAGTGAATAAAATATAAATAGCTGTTCCTTTCAAAAAGTCCAACGAGGTTGCAGTGATCATATGAAAAGTATTTACGGACTACCGAGCTTTAAAACACCAGGATATTACAAAAGTATAACGATTTCCTCTTAACAAATTGGCTTGATAGCCATATTTTCATACGACAGGTTCTGTAAATACTCTTTTCATTTCCAAACGCGAGAAAAGTCAACATTAAAACAATCATTTGAGCAACTGCGTGCATTACTATTCTTATATGGAACTGAATTTTATTTCATTACTTTTATAATAAACAGAGCAACTTTCCAATAATCATTGAAAAGCTTCACACTATTATGCTCCACTAAGACTCAGCCCAATTTTGCATCATCCCACTGAACTTTGCATCTGCATCGACTCGCTTCGACTTCTTTTTCAGCTTCTTCAACTTCTTCTTCATACCAACATTTTCAGTTATGGCATCCTCCTCAACTGGAAATGTAGACTCAGTTTGTCCGATTTCATTCGTAACGTACGTTTCCTCCATAGTTTCTGCATACGGTATTTCTTCACTTTCCTCATCGTCTCTTTCACCATTGTATGCGTCCTCCATCAACTTGCGTAAACGATTCTCTTCTTCAAGTGTCTTCAAACGTGCATAGCATAAGTGCATTTTGTATGAAGATTCACATTTATTGTTTGTATTTAAATTCATACACTCCTTCACCAAATGACGTTCGCGACCCACAATCGCATACAACTTTGCGAAGAGCTCCTCTTCCATGTAAACACCTTTCGAGATGAGACCCAATTGCTCGTAGAGACAGTAGGCGAAGCATTGTAATGATTCATCAGTATTTTCATTACTTTTGAATGTGAACGGATCTTCGTATTCGAGCGCATTATCATGGGATTCATTTATTTCCAGCTCAGGTTCATAAACAATGCCATCTATTTCTGAGTATTCAGAGAGCTCTTCCATTACACTCAGATTTGGTAGCTCAGTTGTCGGATCATTGGTGCCGTTAAGTACTTCAGGATCACGAGAGAGCAAACTCAGTCGAAAACGATGCAATTCCGCCATGGAGAGTTCGGTTTCCTTCATACACGAACGCAGTACAGCGGCGGTGAGTGCGGGACGCGCTTGTTCTTGTTGCAGTTGTTGTTGGCGCGCTTCCAGTAAGTCTCTATGTCGTTCCTCGTCCATCGTTAGGGACATGTTGACGGAAATCGTGATGGTGCGTGACTGTTGATGAACTCAATATTGTTTTGAAGTTTGAAATAAATTATCTTACAATCCTTACCTTTGCATTTTGCACTGTGGCACCGAGCAAAATTGCGAAGAGGCTTAGTGTATAGTACATAGAAAATCTAGTGCTTTAGTTCCACCAAATGCATTTATGCTTTTTGAAAAATTAGTAAACAATTTGTGTATAAATGAACATGTACGCCTTCAGCTGGTAGCTTTTATAGGCGAAGCAAATTGCCTATAAACGGCATCGATCAGAATCGTATTGATTTGTTTATAATTATGGTTATTATAATTATAGTTAATTACCTTGCTTTATGATTATAGAAAGCAAATTTCACGCTTCAATGGCAATTTTGATGATTTTTGTTATTTTGTCGTGATGATTACAATTAGTTTAGTATCGCACTTTAACCCTCATGTTAAATGTGAATTTCGGAAATAACAGGTTAGTTAGGTCTCTCACATTCTGAACAAAATTTGTTTTAAAAAAAGTTGTATTTTTCATTAAAGCTGACTGAAGAAGCTTTTCAAAGGCTCAAGTTCAAAACGATGTTCTATTTTACTTAAAATAAATAAATACTAACGCGGAAGAGTTTCAGCAAAAAGTTTTACATTTGAGTTTTCATAAAAAAGCTGTATGTTTAAGCTTCCATTCATATTATTTAGTTCATAAAATACTAAAAATACATTATTTTAGACTTGGAAACGATAAGGTTTTTAAAAGCTGCAATCTAAGCTTTTAAGCTTTCATAAATTTACAAATGTATATTGAGTTTATAGTATATTAAAATACTTTATGTGAAAGTTCGAGCTAAGTCCGCAAATAATCGAAAGCTCGAAAGCTTGGAGCTTTTCAAAATAAATGTAAAATATAAAATGTTATTACGTTAAAACCTATATCTGAGTATTATAATACAGCTTTGCCTTCCACTCTATTATATTTTCTTAAGTGATTTTCCATAACCATATCAGAAAATGTGAAAGCTTTATAATATCGAAATTCACGAAAAAAACCACGTCAGTCTGTTTAGCTTTTATTTCATTTGTTTGTCAATACTTGTTCATTCATTTTTAGTGCTACTGTTGCTTTGACTTACGCGGATTTGTTTACTTTTGCAGTTAAATTGACAACAACAACAGCAAATGCTCGATGCTTGTATAAAGTAAATCGCAAACACCCAACCCCCCCGTGTAAGCGCATCAAGCCTTGTGCATTGTTAAGTGCGTTTTGATTGAGTTTTGTTGACATTTCGTTTCATTAATTGTTTGCTTTTCATTTTCGACGACATTACATGGCATGCCATCAGCATATAGCCACCACCGCCTCGCTCATTTTGCTGCAATGCGACTCTGTGTATTTACCACTTTACAACAAACATGTTACAGCTACAGCTTTTCCCTTTTTGCTCTCTTTTTCCAAAGTGGAAGTTTACAATTTCTTTGTTTTCTTTTCCGTTCCTGCCTCTTACCTCTGCGTTGACTTCGTGCAAGTGGCTACAAAAGCTTTGCGGGCTGTTTGTTGGTGTGACGCTTATTGTTTGTTGAAGTTTATTTTCGAGTTTATTGAGTGGAAACAAGCGATTAATCGAATTTTTAATGAGCATGCAAAAGTTTATGAAAAATTTATGTCTATTTAAGCATTGCCCACCTTCCCTGATTGTATTGACCACCATATGCTACATAGTTTCGTATCGTACTCTTTTGTACAGACTTTTATTGTATTGCAGGGAGAGCTTGAATTCCCAAGCGGTTTGTTTCTTCGGCGCATATTATAGTGGGGTTTTTTGAATCGAGTTAATTGGAGAAAAATTAACAAAAGGAAATTTAAGGCATGTTTTGAAGAACAGTATTGGTATATACATATGTATGAGATCCATTAAGCTTTCATGTATTAATTATTATAATCCAATAATATACCAAAAAAAATATTTCTTTTGTCCAATAAATAAATATTTGATTAACTAATTACATTGTTATCTAAATTTTAGCTTTAAAACGTAATATAGTACTGTATTGAGAGCACCCAGTATCCACAAAAATCCTTACTCTTCATGATTCTTATGTGTATTTCTTACTGCTTCCCGTCAATAACGTGTTTATTTGTTTTTAATTTGTCTGGCTACGCACGTGTCTACAAACTCGAAGAACGCAGCCAGCGAAAACAAATTGGAAAAGCAATGCGTGTGTTGAAAGAAAAAGATGGTAGTGAAAACTAGTTCCAATAACGGCCAATGTCCGGGGCAAGTTTAAGTAAAATATTTGACATTTTGCAAATTTTGTTGCCTACATTTTGGCGCATTGACAAAATATTTAACAGACTAGTTTCTTTCCAGAATATTTTTGATGCACCTTAAAAAATATTCGTTTATAAATTTATTTTCGGTAGTGAACCCTCGGTAGGGGTTTTCCTGACTTAATTAAGTGCTCTTCTCTCAGCTTTCCTGTCATTTACAGATCTACGAAACATAATTTATATTTCTTATGCCAAGATTTGACCAAATACTAAAGTTGTTAGGGTTTACTGGACATTATATTCGTGTCCTAATCTAGTTTTTATGGTTGAAGCGATTTTCCTGGCTTGAGCTTAAATCGTGTTTTATAAATTGAGAATATCTACGTCATTTCAAATATCCACTCTCTGTGGAATGTCCCAAAAGCTACAAAACCATACCATATAAACCAGAAGTAGCCAAGAGACGTAGAAAGAGTTAATTGCGACTGTGTTTATTTAGATGCTACGTGTTCATCCCTTCAAATCGGAGACAAGAGCTCAACACAAACATATACTCAAAGACACAGTGTGTCTTTTAAAAGCAACTAGACATCATAAGACTTGTCACTGTAGTTAGTTAGTTTTCATTGGAAATCTACTTCGCTTCACTTTCAACGTGTTTGCCTTCACTTTTATAATTAAAATGTTTGTTTGATTGGTTAACGCGTTACTTAAAAATTCATGCTACAGATAACAGCTTCCAAGTAAATATTTGCGGTGCGAACACACACAGTCTAGTAGAGGCAAAGAAATATTGAGTAATAGAAAGGGTATAGATGGAATCAATAACCTTTGAAGTGTTCCACGTACGGTCAGTGAGCGGGTTGAGTCATTCATTTAGTATTTATGTGTTCAAGTATTCCTTCTATCATTTGGCACTCGTTTTTTCGCTTTTAATTAAATTGTACTTGGTTACGTTTGAAAAATTTCAAGGATTGTAATCAAACATAATTAATGTAATTGATTTCAAAAGAACGCAGTCGTTAACGAGTACACCTTTTCAGTGATAAATGTATATGAAACCGCTGTGACCAACAAAGAAGAAGGAAACACCGAAATTACAAAGATAAATGGCAAATGATTTCATTGAAAATTTTGAAGTTTTCAGTTCCTTTGTCTGTTTTTGAGTGCTACTAATGTATTGGTATGCTATCTATAGTAGATGAAAAGGTTTCTGAGAAAGTGTATCCTTTTTTGTTTTTGAAAAAAATTTAGAAACTAACTTTTTATACTCTCGGAAAAAAGTTGCTAAAGAGAGTATTAAGTTTTGTTCACATAACGGTTGTTTGTGTCACCAAGAAATAAAAGAGTTAGATATGGGATTATATATAGTATATATAAATGCTGAGGATGACGAGTGGAGTTGAAATCCGGATGTCTATCCGTCCGTCTGTCCGTCTGTGCAAGCTGTAACTTGAGTAATAATTGATATATCTTGATGAAACGTGTTACTTGGCAGGAAGGTTGCTATCGAAGATGGGCGAAATCGGACCATTGCCACGCCCACTAAATTGTGAAAACCGAAAACATATAATGAGCTACAACTAAGCCATAAATTAAGCTATTGAAGTAAAATTTGATTTGAGGGATCGCACTATGAATGTAATTTTCTTGGGGAAGTGGGCGTGGTTCTGCCCCCTAATAAGATTTTTGTACTTATATCGTAAACTACTAAAGCTAAAGGTCAAGGAAACTTTCTAGAGTCGTTTCCTTTTGGTGCTACCTTATGCAGTCCAAAAATGGAGGAAATCGGATTAAAACCACGCCCACCTCCCAAACAAAGGTTATATTGAAAACTACTAAAAATACTTTAATTGAGTAAGGAAAACCACCAGAGACCTTAAATTTACAGAAGAGCTGCACTCAAATTGGTATAAAAAGTTTGAAATGGGCGTGGCTCCGCCCACTTATGGGTAAAAAACCATATCTCCGAAACTACTCGACCAATTTAAATTCGGTTCATAACACTCTCCTCGCATCCCAATGATATGTTATGAAAATAGTGGGATCACCTTTTTAAAATTCGTCGAAATCGGATAATAAAATGTCAAGACCCCATATAGCGACCATGAAGACCTCTGTGCTTCTAATAAATTTTGTAGAGAAAATATAGGTAAGTCTCTGAAATATTTTGAAGAAATTCAGAGGGAATATTTTTATTCTAATAATATGTCTCCGTGCCAAAAATGAGTGAAATCGGGTCATAACTTCCCTTAGTTCCCATATACCTAATGTTATGGTTTTCAAACTTTCAATGGACTTTATACCGTATATATGCCGAATATGTGAGTCAAATTGTGTGTTATATTAATAAAATAGCTTCCTAGACACATCATTAATGTTAGAAATATTATTACAAAAAATTCTCTTAATAAACATAAAATAACACACCAAAAAGTCTCCTCCCTTAACCCACAAAGGGCTCACCTATTGCCTGGTACACCAGGGCGCATAGATAATATGTATTGTTTTATTGCCATTAAGACATCATATAAATATAAAATTAATAGCAATAAATTCATAATGTCAACTGTCAACAGGAAACACCACAAAAACAAACACAGACACACAAACGCACGACAGTTTGTGCAAAATTTATGACACAACAGTTGAACTACAGCAAAATCGCACACAGGAGTCAGCCAAATGGAGCACTGCATGCGAACATAGTAAATAAATAGTAACAATAATAATAAAAACAAAAACAACAATGGTACTGTGTATAGGCACGACATTTACAAGGTTAATAAGCAGTAAAAAGGACTAATAAAAAAGCGAAGAAGGAATGATGTGGACTCCAGTGGCATAAAAGTAGCTGAAAAGCAGAAAAACGCGAATAAAAAAGTTGGAAATTAACTCAAGTTTCGATGAGTTTATTACAAGTCATAAAATTATTTCATTGTTTTTCATAATGTCACATGTTCTGGTGTGTTTTATATATACATTTGTGTGTGTGTGTATAGGTGAGTGTGTAGCGGAAGAGCCTGCACATATTTCACTTGTTTATTATTGTTGATTTCTTGCGCATTTTACGACTGTTTAATATTATTGCCAGCAAGGATCGCATGTGTGTTTGCGTGTGTGTGTGAAAGGGACGGGTCTGAGTGGGTGACATAATAAATAGCTAATTTTTTTTGGAGAAATTAATATGAATTTTCTAAGATTTACCGCAATTTCACTAAATCTGAGGCGAAATGTGAGTTTGATAAGGCGAGAATTAAGTTGCTTAATAAAGTATTTCAAAGAAAAATTTACTTTGTTTGCGATAAAAAACATGAAAACCTCCTTAATTTAGTGGTCAAAATCTTTTTGGAGACCTACTAGAAAATAAATAATATTTTTTAGTAAACCTCCTACTATAACTAAACAAGATACATATTAATATTGCAGCATATCGCGCAATAAATAATACTTTTATGTCATGCTAATATTTTTTGCGCAATCCAAGTGTTGAAAGCTACTTAATATCATAACACAGACAACCATGAGCTAGGAAAGGAGTGAGTAGCACAAATAGTGTGGCTTTTGTACCGCTATATACTCCCAAATCTAACGGTATTTCTGCAGGTTTACCATAATATGGAAATGCATACGCTTATGTCACGCGAGAAAGTATTTTCAACGACAATTCGCTGACGTGTGATTACTCTAATCATAACACGATATCAACAAGAGCAAATGCCGTGTATAAATATACACATTTTGGAACAAAAAAATATAAATTAACAAATAATTCAGTAAAAAAAGAAAAAAAAAGTGTTGAAAGATAAAATTATGCACACGCACGAGTGCTGAAAAAATAATAATGAGCAGAAATTATTGCAAACAAATAATAATAATGATGTCAGACATGTGAGTGAACTAAAATATTTTGAAGGAAAATATGCAAGCAACAACAACAAATAGTTGACAAATATAAATTGTGTAACTAAAACCCATAAACCGATATTAAAGCAATGCCAAAATTTCAAGGATTCTTAAAACAAATATTGAATTTAGGACTCTCCGATTATATATAAGTTTCAAAGGATCTAGGATTAGATCTTTAAATATCTGATCTCTGAATTTTCAGATTATTTTTTTTTTTTGCCAGAAAGAGAGTATACGAGATACGAAACTGGTCAAAAATTTAAGATAAATTTTTCTAAGATATAAAAAGGCTGAACGAAGAAAAGAGGCAGATAACTTAAGTATCTTCCTCAATAACATCAGTTAAAATCGAAACAAGAAAAAACGTTAACTTCGGCTGTACCGAAGCTAATATACCCTTCACAGGTGCATTTCTTTTAGTAACTATGTGTTTAAGCAAATTTAAAGACGTAAGAAAAAGTAAGTAAAAAAAAGAAAACATTTTACTAATTCTTTTTAGCCGGGTTGTTTGCTAGAAACATTAAGGCTATATAGTTAACCGATCCGAACAATTTCTTCGGAGATTATATTATTACCTTAAGCAGTAATCCATGTCAAATTTCGTGAAGATATGTAGTAAAATGCGGAAGTTTTCCATACAAGCCTTTGATTCCGATCGTTCAGTTCGTATGGCAGCTATATGATATAGTGGTCCGATATCGGCAGTTCCGACAAATGAGCAGCTTCTTGAAGAGAAAATAACATCTGCAAAATTTCAAAACGATATCTTAAAAACTGAAGGACTAGTTCGTATATATACAGACGGACATGGCTATTAGGCATATAACAAATTTTGACGAAAAATTTGGCATACCACCACGTGGTGGCAAATATTGTACAAGTAATGAATATCACTTTTTTAGGTGATTTCGGTTCAAAAACGTTCCGCACAAAAATGGATTTCTAAAAAAAGTCAGAATAAAAGAAATTGTCGAGCGCACAGCTGTGTTATTGTATTGAATCAGAATTTTCTGAAGAAAAATTAGTTTGGGGTGGGTGGGGCACTTCCCTTAGGTCCATTAAAAGGCGTTTGGAATAATAGGAAGATTATTAGAAAAATAAATATCTATTATTATGAAGAAAAACGTGTACAGAGTACAAAACTTTTTTTTTCAGCAGTTCTGATAAAAAAGTAATTTCGTTTTGCGCGGAAACTTTTTTGCAATTTCGCAAAAAAAAAAGATAAAGGGGTTCATACTTTTTTATTCTCTATTCGACTATGGTATGCCGTTTTTCGTATTTGCAAAAATTGTAAAAAGTTATATGCCTAATGGCTATATCGACTCAGTTCAACATACTGATCATTTATATATATACTTTATAGGGCCTCCGACGCTTCCTTCTGGGTGTTACAAACTTCGTGACAAACTTAATATACCCTGTTCAGGGTATAAACAGGTTGGGAGTGATGATTGATGATAATTCTTCTCAGAAATTTTCATTAATTGATTCTGTATTTCAAAGGAAGAATTGACAAAAGAAACTGCTTTATAGAGAAGAATTAATACTGCACCTCATTGTAGCTGTCAAAATCTTCAGTGGTTTATCAATCCTCATCTGTATAGAGAATATGATGACGACGAACGATACGTATATAGATCTCGTATATAAAAAAGAGTGATCTACGAAAATCACTTCAGGGTTTTTTTTTTTTAATTTCAAATTAACAGAGATTGGAAAGTGGTATAACAGTTCTTATCTTTATATGGTTTCTTGGAGACGGTGAATATATGTGGGCAATTAGATCTCGTATATAAATTCATAAAAATCTGTAAAACAGCAAGTCAGCAGTAGTTGGAATAATCATAAGTGTTTTCTTACTAATTTTTGGTTATTTTTTTTAATATATTTGAAAAAATAATTCTTCCAAAACACCGCTTTACTTGGAAACAGCTTTTGGTTACTACCTTATAATACCCTCCCTCTTTCTTATATCGTAAAAATCAAGTTGTTTCCTTCTTGTATTGAATCTGCTCCACTTTTCTTGCCGAACTTAGCAGAAGATATGGAGTAACCTAAGATTTGCTGACTCAACAGTTTACATTTTATGCCATAAATAAACTGTCTTCCAACCAAACCACTTCCAATGTACCTCCACTAACTGCTTCTCAGCTGTCTTATTTGTCTTTACTGCTCGAATTTTATTTCGCTTATGTGATTTCTCAGCATTTCGCGTGCACAAAGTTTTATTTTATGTTATGATTATTATTATTTGTTATTTTATTGTTTCATATATTGTTTGGTAAGTGTTTGTCTCATAAACGTTTGGCTTTCGTTGCACGCATTTGCTTTCATACATATGTGTGTATGTATGATGGTATATGTTATAGCTGTAAATAAAATCAAATAGTACTATGTTCGCTTCATTTTCAATAAACCTAATGCTGTGGAAAAACATTTTTATGCGCTGAGTTATATTGCCAGTATGCGCTTTATATTTAATACAACAACCAACTGTGTATGTGTTGAAATTTATGTAAAATGAGATTTTTGAGCATAATGGTATATTGGTCTAGACAGCAGCTCATTTATTAAAGTGCAGCACTTAACACGTGACCTCTTGGATTATTATTGATTTGATTGAAGGCGATGTTGGCTGTTTTCTGCGACTATATTGCTTAAATTGATTTCGAAACTAAAAAAAATAGTTTGTTCTGTTGTAGGAACGTTATTTAGCTTTTCAAAAGATAGTTTTTGAGCATCTTGCTGGAAATCAAATATTTCATGGTTAAATTGTGGATCATTCTAGCTGTCAACTTTCTAGAGCAATGTTATACTACAGACACCCCCAAAAGCTTACTAAATTACCATATTAATCTTCATGATAATCTCAAAAACATTACGACATTTTAATGATTAATTAGCGCTGTATTTGGAAGCCACCTATAATCAACTCTATTATCTACAACACCTCCATTTCAAAGAATATTAACTTCATTTACGTATTAATCTGAAAACCAAGAAGAATGCAGAAAGAAAGTAGATATTATGAGCAAATATCCTTCAACAATTTCCGCAGCTGCTAAGCCCTTTTTAGGGCGAAAAGCCATTTCAAATTCAATTGGGCTTATCCCCTGCAATACCTGTGAAATTAATTAGAATTTGCTCATTAAGAGATCGGGAGCGATGTGGGTGAGTAATAATCAGAAGCGGAAGCGGAAAGAGAGAGAATAATGAAGTGTAAGAAATGAAAAAGCAAGTGAAAGAAAACAGACAGTGGTATATATATTATTATTATAGGAATACCAAGAATGTGTGAAGGATTAAGTAAGTGAAGCAAGTTGAATGGTCAAATAGAAATAATATTTAATCAAATGAGCATTTCAGGCGAAACTAATTAAGGATTAATTTGTATAAAAGACAATAACGGACAAGGTGACTCACTATCGTGCGACTTCTTTAACCTGATGCTGGAGAAAATAATACGAGTTGCAGAGCTAATAGAGAAGCTACAATTTTATATAAGAGTGTACAGCTGCTGGCGTACGCCTCTGATATGGATATCATTGGAAACAACACCCGCACCGTTAGTTCTGCTTTTTCCAGACTGGATAAGGAAGCGAAGCGTGTGGGTCTGGTGGTGAACGAGGATAAGACGAAATATCTCCTGTCATCAAATAAACAGTTAGTGTATTCGCGTCTTGGCTCCCACGTCACTGTTGAGAGTCATAACTTTGAAGTTGTTGATAATTTCATATACCTAGGCACCAGCATCAACACCACAAATAATGTCAGCGTCGAAATCCAACGCAGAATTACTCTTGCCAACAGGTGCTACCACGGACTGAGTAGGTAATTGAAAAGTAAAGTCCTCTCTCGACGAACAAAAACCAAACTCTTCAAGTCCCTCATCATTCTCGTCTGTCTTTATGGTGTAGAAGCGTGGACGATGTCAACATCAGATGAGACGACACTAGGAGTTTTGCGCAAGATTTATGGTCCCATAAACATTGGCAACAGCGAATACCGCAGAAGATGGAATGATGAGCTGTATGTGTTATTCGACGACATAGACATAGTCAAGCGAGTAAAAAGACAGCGGCTACGCTGGCTAGGTCATGTTGTTCGAATGAACGAAAGTGCTTTAGCTGGTGGAAGTCGTGGAACAGGGAGACCTCCACCCCGATGGAAGGACCAGGTTCACTTGGTATAACCAATTGGCGCCAAACTGCCAAAAGGAGAGATGCGTGGCCCGGTGTTGTGGGCTCGGCTATAACCGCGTAAGCGCTGTCTACGCCAGTCAAGAAGCAGAAGAAGAATCGCAATGAGATTGATATTAGAAAGGAAATATTTCGAAATCTTCTAGTTTGTTTATAAAACAGGAAAGAATAGAGACTAAATTGAATGTATAAGCGGAAGATGTAGTGGTTGCAATGGTCCAGACGATGGAAGTTCATACTGTAATTTAAATTTATAAGATGTTATCGAATTAAAAATTTAAGAGAGAGAGGGAGCTCTTTTTTATGATAATTGCTTCCAAAACAGCATTACCAGACTAACAGACTATAACTTAAAATATATTTTTACAAACCGCAACAAACTTAGATAATATATAATTTTTATACTCGTTGCTACGAGAGTATTATAGTTTTGTTCACATAACGGTTGTTTGTAACACCTAAAACTAAAAGAGTCAGATATAGAGTCATATATACCAAAGTGATCAGGATGACGAGTAGATTTGAAATCCGGATGTCTGTCCGTCTGTTCTGTGCAAGTCTGTGCACGCTGTAACTTGAATAAAAATTGAGATATCTTAATGAAACTTGGAAGACGTATTTCTTCGCACCATAAGAAGGTTAAGTTCGAAAATGGGCGTAATCGAACCACTACCACGCCCACAAAATGGCGAAAACCGAAAACACAGAAAGTGTCATAACTAAGTCATAAATAAAGCTATGGAAATAAAATTTGGTAAAAAGGATCGCACTATGAAGGGGCATATTTGCATGTAATTTTTTTAGGCAAGTGGGCGTGGCCAGGCCCACAAATCGGTTATTTGTATTTAACTCGCAAACTAATAAAGCTATATAAACCAAAGTTTCTGCAGTCGGGTCTCTTACATACCCCACCACACACCATGAAAATAGTTGAAATCAGATAATAACCACGCCCACCTCCCATACAAAGGTTAGGTTGAAAATTACTAAAAGTGGGTTAACTAACTAACGAAAAACGACAGAAACACTTAATTTTGCAGAAGAAATAGCAGAAGGGAGCTGTACTCAGATTTTTTTACAAAATGGAAAATGGGCGTGGCATCGCCCACTTATGGGTCAAAAACCATATCTCAGGAACTACTCGACCGATTCGAATGAAATTCGGTATACAATATTTTCTTGACACCCTGATAACACGGACAAAAAATGGGCGAAATCGGTTAACAACCACTACTACTTTCCTTATAACTCAATTTTGAAATCCATCTTATTCCTTCACTTTATTATGTAAACATAAGGAACCAATGAAGATAACGGAATAAAACTTTACACAATTAGTGCATATCATCTCTGGCTTCACTTGTGAAAAAATTGTCGAAAACGGACCAAGGGACTTTCAAGGCCCCAGATATCGAACATGTTGAACTCAGCGCCTAAGGATAAATTTTAACCGAAAATATGGGTAAATCTCACAGATATCTCAATTTAATTCAGAGGAAATTGTTTTCTTCTAATAGTGTGTCTCTGTTCCAAAAATGTTTAAAATCCGGTCATAACATTTCCATATACCTCATTGTAGGTTTTTCAAAAGTATCTTCTCCTAGCTCCCATATACCTAATTATAGGTTTTTCAAAAATACGGTGAGCTTTATTCCGCATATATGTATTGGTTAAATTTCTTCAATAAATTGCGAGAGTATAAAATGTTCGGTTGCACCCGAACTTAGTCTTTCCTTACTTGTTTAATATCGAGTTATTTTTTCAATATTTAAAATTATCTCCTCTCAACTAATCGCTAATTGCAAACCACTTAACAGCACTTTAGAAGTCACTAAACGCACAAATATCTTTAATTGGCCACAACTCACGGTGTATGGTTTGACCTATGCACTCGGCATAATTTAATCTATAACACAAGTACCTGTCAGTTGTGGCAGCGAAATGAGCAGCATAACATAACGGTAACGGTGCCGGTGCATGAGGCATAGTGAAGTTAAGTGGCAACGAAACCGCAAAAGATGCCACCAGATTACATTTGCGCGCATAACTGTAATGCAAATATATACATACATATATGTATATGTTTGTGTATCGGCAGCTTTGAGTGGGCATGCGGCTAAATGCACAATCCATTAAGTATCATCTACACCGTTAAATTGTAATATTTTGTGGTCGCCCATGGGATTGCTTGGCATGGGCAAACAAACTCTTGGTCGGAAATTTTCAAGTGATACGAGGCGTGTGTGTTGTTTTTGTTGGCATGTATGTTGCATGCGGTTTTTAATGACAAAATAAAGATGTTCTTATATGCATGAAATGAACGCCGCACTCACTTCCACCACACGCGGCTGCGTGTAATATGCGTGTGTAGCTGCACTCGCTTAACTGTATTAATACGCATGTTTTCACATATTCATGTAAATATGCAGTCGGTTTGTGCCGACAAACTTTGCCTACGAAATTTACAACTTTGAGGGCGTACAACAGCAACCGCACTGCTAATTAATGCTTAACCATAAGTTATGTATACGCCATGTGGACCCAATGCCGGCGTAGTGCAGCAACAAGATTAACACGCATTGCAGTTGGTGTATTAACAACAGAAGCGTTTAATTACAAGCCTTTAACTCTAGTATGCTAGATGCATGATGTTTGTTGTTATTATTGCAGTTACATTAACTGTAACTGGAAATAACTGGAAAGCAGGCGGCGGGAAATGCTAAAGTAGCTTAAAATCAGTTGCATACATTATTTGTTAAATTTAAGAAATATTGGATGATTTGAAATAAATGGCAACACTGTTCAACATCTCTCAACTTTGGAAACTCAAATATGCATTCATATACAAAATATATAAATATTTCTCTATCATTTGAAGATTGTAATTTTTTGTTAATCAAATTTAAATATGGTGGCAACCTTTTCAATGCTTTATAAATATATTTTTTTCTTTCCATCAAAGAAATTTTTTTTGTTTGCGTCTAAATGATGATTGTAAGGAATTTTATTTATTAACATTTTTTTTTAAATCTCATTTAAACCATTATTTTTCATGAGAGATTTTTTTTTAAATTTCGATTAATGCTCACACACTATTAGCTGCAATATTCGACTAAAATTGGGCACAATTAATTTAATTTTTTTTAAACTTGGCAACCCTTTTTTAGTATTATTTAATTTTTATTGGAAAATTGTATATAGTGCTTGTGCAATGACTATAGTTTAGTTTTTTTATATAGCTTATAATACCTAAGTGACGATATTTTTTGTTGAAAATTATGATGGCAACCCCTTTAAAGAATGCGTATGGAATTTAAAATTTTTAATTAAAATTTCTTGTGAAAGCATTAATGGGATGTAACAATAAATCAATTTTATATAATAACTATTATAAAACGAAATTAAAAAAAGTATGTAAAGCTGGCAACCCTATTAAAAAGTTAAATAGTAATTCGACTTATACAATTTTTGTTGTTAGAAGTTTTAAGATGTATTGTTCTTCAGTAAATAGCTCAAATAAATTATCTTTATTTTTTCGTCGGGTGGCAACCCTTAAAAAATATACACATAAATGCTAAACATTTAAATAAAAACCATGTTCTTTCTTTTAATATTATCTATTAAATTTTGAATAAGTTAAATTGTAAAATAATTGAAAAGGTGGCAGCACTAAAATATACAAAAATCTATAATATATAGGTCTACAACTTTGCTTACGCCGTTTTTTTTGTAAATTTAAGGTTTTTTTCACTTAGGACAGCCTCACCGTACGTATCCAAAAAGCATTCGATGAGCCTCAGCCGCACTTTTCTTGGAATTAAAAAAAAAAATTCCCGCAAATGTCGAGAATTCGGCTCAAAAAGTGACATTTTCAGTTGAGAAGAAGTTTGGGATGCAAACAGATCTCTACAAATATTTTGTTGGGTTAATGTTGACACAAATGTCCAAGATCGATATAAAAAAAATCGATTTAATCGACCAGTGCTTGACCCTAGAGACATCCATTGGAAAACTGCGGAAGCAAAGTTGTAGACCAATATATTACTGCACACATTGTACGAGGACTGCTATATATATTTCTGGCCTAGGCACTAAGTGTTGCCAGGTGCAATCTGACATTTCCATTGGAAAGTTTGACATTTTTTAGCATAACATCACTCAGAACGTTTTGTCATTTAATCGTGAATTGTTTTATTTCCAGGGAATTAAAAAATTCATCTCGGCCAAAAAATGGAATTAACTCGTGAACATTTTCGTGCGATCATTTTTCACAACATTCGACGTGGATTATCGCGACAAGAGTGCATCGATGAACTAAAATCTTTGTATGGCTATGAAGCACCATCCTATAGCACTGTGAAAAACTGGTACAACGAATTCAATCGTGGCCGACGCTCGCTCAAACACGAATTGCGTGAAGGTCGTCCAAAAACAGCCGTTGTGCCAGAAAACATCGATGCCGTACGTGAACTGATAATGCAAGACCGTCATGTAACATACCTTCAGATAGAGGTATGCCTATGCATTTCTCCCACCAGCATGCAAAAGTGTATAAATCTTGGTGGAGAATATTTTGAAAAACAATAAAACCATTTTCGTTGATAAATATTCCTATTTTCATTATTAGGGCAGAAATATATATAGCAGCCCTCGTACTTAATTTAGAAAAAAATTGTATTAAATAAAATTATTCATGCAACTTGAAAAAAAATCAACAAGCTCAGCTGTTCGTTCGTCTATCATCGTTCGTTATTGTTAGAATATATTTCATTGTTGCATCTGATTTTGTCCATTTATATTAGTAATATACATTTCATACAAATGCGCTGTCAACTGATTCAGCAAATGACCCATAAACATACAAATGCTAACCTCAACCTCAACATTATACACACACCCACACCCACTGCGGTCAAATGTCGCCACGCATTCGTGAGTGTGCACATTCCAGTTGCGCCCTTCAACACATCGCTTTGCATTTTGATAAATGTCAAAATATTCACTTTACTTTATTTTCAAATTAAATATTACATTTTGACGGTTGTTGTGCGCATTTGCTGATTTTCGGACGCTTGCCTCACTTACACAACGCACACACATAGTATAACAAACCTACATGGTTGGTTAGACGGCGATAATTTGTGTTGACGTGCGCATTTGTGACGTTTGCATGTCAACAAGCAGGTCAAACAGCCAAATAATAGTCAGTGAAGCGTGCCTTTTCATTCACCCACACACCCCCTGGACCCACCTCATCGTCAAAATATGTACTACTACCGTTAATAATTCCCGCATTGTGTCTGGTTTTGTGTTTTTCAGCCATTACTCTGTTGTTTAACGAAAATGCCACCTTCATGATTAGCTAAATAAATGGATTCGTTATTATTTGAATGTTTTCATGCACGCTTTTGCGCATTTGCGGCAAGTTGCCAAAAAACAGTTGAATTCATTTAATTCCTTTCATTTATTTAATAAGTGCGCGCGTTGTAGCATGCTTTTAGGCGGTTTATCATAAATATACGAAATAATGAATAACAAAAAATTTCACTTTGATATGCTGTTGAGTTGTAAAGTGGTAAAGTTGAAAAATGTTAGAAAAGCCGCCATTGTTGTTTATTTAGTGCTTTATAACATTGTTGTTGTTATTTTTTTCACTTGTCAAGTGTAGCACAAAGTGGTTAGAGTTGCGACTTAGCGATAGAATTCGAGTGGGTGTGTTCAGCGAGAGGTTTTCTTTTAATAAACTTATAAATACAGGGTGATCTATCTGGAAAATGTATTTGTTGTATGTCATAAACCCACTTGTCGATGGCGATGGTCAGCCTTTGAACCTAACCTAACCTATGTAATAAAGGATATTTCTAAAACGTATTTTATACAGTGAATATATACAGAACGGCAGCAAGATCAGCTATTGGAAATGATGATCGAATCTCGACGGATTCCCCATTTAAGAGTGTAGCTTAAATATTTAAAAATTATATAAAATCTCCCAAGCATAACTGGAACTCTCTCCAAAAATTATTTTCTATATTCTTCAAAAATATTACTGAACTTCCGTGATCGTCTGAGATCACTAGGTGAAGTTACGAATGATACTTTTAGTCTATTAGGAGTCTATTTTTGTTTCTATGGATTATCTTTGAGAGACCATGACCATAAGATCATTAGATGGCTCTCCAAGGCAACGATTTTTGAGTTCTTAAGTTTCTCTTTTTATGAATGATCTACAGTGATCTTCTAGGATTTTTTTTTTAAATCTGGAACCAGAGATTTCGGACTTTCCATTGTATTACGAGTTTTCACTTATCATTATAAGATATAAGATTATTGTTGATGTATTCATTAAAAAAAATATTTCGGAATATTGATAGAGTGACAGCAGTCGTATACTCGACTTGAAATAGCCCACTTTCGATACTACCAACATTATTATTTTTTTTTTTCAAATATTACGAAGAGAGGCCTCTAAGTTCCGACTAATATTTTTGTTTGCTTCTAAAACGAACCACTATTGTTGTACTCACTTTTAGTATCCTTTCAAAACAGTGATTATTAATGGGCATAATTAAGTAGCAACAATATGAGGTGCCTAATGTGGCATTAAAACGAAATTGTTTAACTTGTGACGCTGAGAAATGAATAGTAGACGAATGTAGCGAAATTTGCCACAAACACGCTTAGCGAAAACCCAAAAAAAGAAGACTTTGTGAGGTTATGTGCGGTTGTTAACCGAACAAAGGCGAGTGGGCAATATGAAATGTCAGCAAGGTCATTTGCATTACCATTTCCATTAACATAACTTAGTATTTTCGTTGCTTTTCATATTTTTATCAGACGGTGAATGGCAAAGGAACGCTAGACGAGATTTTGGCATGTTTTTCATTTGCGCTTTTTTCAATTTTTTCTACTTTTTTCATTTTTTTTTGAGTTTACGTTAAGTTGTGCAGAGTTGAGTGAACGTGTTGACATGTCGGCGAGCAATTGACGCCCTTTGCAGGCGACAATAAAAGCCGCACTCACTTAAGTACTATAGAACTTGCACAATCAGACGAAATTATGGCAAAATATGGATAAAAAAAATAAAAGTTGAAATTTAGATTACTTCAGTATTTGACGGCGAAAAGTCTGAAACTTTTCGGAACTACACTTAGCAATTTTATTTTTTTTTTTACAAATTCACTTGCACTAAATAAATTTCCATAACTTATACGCACGCAGCATTTATCAATTTATATACTCGCGCAGCTTTACAGCCAGCTAGACAGCCCTTTCCCGCTTGAAATCCGCGAATTTCAATTAGATACGCGCCCAAAAGCGCACAATTTTTGACAGTTTCATTGAATTTCTTAGCATTAATATAAAGCTGACATTTGAAGTTGATTTAAATGTCGACGCCAACACTCAGACATACACACACATAGACGCGTGTGCTTAAACTTAGCGTTTCTTTATTGTAGCTGTCACTTAACAGAACTTGCTGTCTTAACCGCAAAGTAAACCTCGCCGCTTTTTGATAGCAAATTCTCGGGACTAATGAAAAAAATGCTGCTTTTGAAAATACCAGCTGAAAAGTGTCAACACGCAGTCACTATGAAAGCAGCTGTGTTCTACGCACTGAAAACGATTGGAGTTCAGGATTTGCTGATATGCAAAGCCGCTGAAGGCACACAGCAATTTTAACTTCATAATAATAAGGTGGAGATGAAAAAAATTTGAGCTATTATTTTCAAGTAGACAAGCAGCAGTTTTTTATGAGACTGTCTTTTAAGCTTAACTTTCTTGGCTTTTTTATGACTTACATTTTTTGGACTATTTTCTCAGTGATTTTATTTTTGGTCACAAAACTAATCAGATTTATGAAGATTGAAATTCTGGAAATTTCACTAAAGAGCTCATTAAATTGTATACTGTTTTTTTTAAGATTCCGGGTTTGAATGTGCAAGATTGATTAGAGATTTAAGCTTGAGAGGGAAACCAAGGAAGTTTGAGACTTCGCAAAGATACTTTTTTGTTAGGTTATTATCTACAAATAGCCATCAGCTTACAGTCTTACAGAATTAACTATATTCGTCATAATACAGCTGGAAAGATATGGACCCATAATGAGTACATAGACATTGGGACCGATCTATGCTATGTAAAGCACCTTCTTCTAATTTTCTATTTCTATATTTATCTCAGTCTCGAAAGTCAAGGATAAATTGTGGAAATGGAAGTTTAGACCGATTTTATCTAATTTATCGTCAAGTTGTGGCCACATTGTGACCAGACAATTCACATTAATATCACAAAGAATCTTATAAGTTATCCTTATAAGTTATACTTTCGGAATAGAGTCAACCTTATAGCGTTTTCAGACAGCCAAATTAATTTATCAATTAAAATTTTTATTGAGAAACCCTTTTTTGCCTTTTATACTGCCTGATAACCGATCAGCTGTTATGCAAGAAGTTGGTAAGTTGTTCCATCAGCTGATTGATATTTTTAGCAGCGACATCTACCGTAGCGTTTATCAAAAAAATTCAGTCAATCGCAGACAAAGAACGTATGTATATCGTAAGTCTTTATCGCAGAGTTGCATTTGATTTTCAAATCGATTAAAATTCAATGAAAAATAAATGTAGATTTTATTTTGTATGGTAAATCGATCTTAATAAAGAGAGGCCGGTTAAGTGATCAATTAGCTCCTGTCTAAAAACGCTATTAGGCACGAAGTTCTTCATATTTGATGGTTATAACGGGTGATTTTTTTGAGGTTAGGATTTTCATGCATTAGTATTTGACAGATCACGTGGGATTTCAGACATGGTGTCAAAGAGAAAGATGCTCAGTATGCTTTGACATTTCATCATGAATAGACTTACTAACGAGCAACGCTTGCAAATCATTGAATTTTATTACCAAAAAAAAAAAAAAAAAAAAAATGTTTATCGACAAATTTTGTTCAGCGATGAGGCTCATTTCTGGTTGAATGGCTACGTAAATAAGCAAAATTGCCGCATTTGGGGTGAAGAGCAACCAGAAGCCGTTCAAGAACTGCCCATGCATCCCGAAAAATGCACTGTTTGGTGTGGTTTGTACGCTGGTGGAATCATTGGACCGTATTTTTTCAAAGATGCTGTTGGTTCAACAAGATGGCGCTACATGCCACACAGCTCGCGATTCTATGGCCATTTTGAGGGAAAACTTCGGAGAACAATTCATCTCAAGAAATGGACCCGTAAGTTGGCCACCAAGATCATGCGATTTAACGCCTTTAGACTATTTTTTGTGGGGCTACGTCAAGTCTAAAGTCTACAGAAATAAGCCAGCAACTATTCCAGCTTTGGAAGACAACATTTCCGAAGAAATTCGGGCTATTCCGGCCGAAATGCTCGAAAAAGTTGCCCAAAATTGGACTTTCCGAATGGACCACCTAAGACGCAGCCGCGGTCAACATTTAAATGAAATTATCTTCAAAAAGTAAATGTCATGAACCAATCTAACGTTTCAAATAAAGAACCGATGAGATTTTGCAAATTTTATGCGTTTTTTTTTTTAAAAAAAGTTATCAAGCTCTTAAAAAATCACCCTTTAGATGGTAGGGATCGATTTCAACCACTTTTAGATAAGATGTGCCACGTGACAAATGTTGTTATAAGTATCGATTCAATATGTCATTTAATGATTTAATTGTAACTAAATTAATCTAGTTAGTTTAAAAAGTTATCACAAGAATTGAATTTTATAAAAATGGAGCCAAATCTGTTTCACAATGGTAAAGTAGCTTATAAGTTACGAAATACAAACTAGAAGTTGGCGGTACCACCCCTTTTGTCCGATTTTTGAACTGGTCCACATTTAACATATTGGACATTCTCCAACGAAAACTGTGAATGGATTGTATTTGAGCTCTTGAAGTTCATTTTATGAAAACTCAAATGCCACCCAGACACTGAGTGAATCAGCCGAAAATACACAAATATTCAAAACAAATCGCACACAACTACTTTTGCGTGATTCTTCTAGTTAACTGTACATTTTTTGGCTTGCCAAACGCGTCATTATACTTCCAACTCCTTTCTTTTGCCTACAACCACTACATTTCCGCTTGTTCTTCAAAGTTCAAGCATATTTTGCACATCCCAAAAAAAAAGCTGCCGAAGCTTCCTTAACATTATCTGGAGTTATTTATTTTTCCGCTTGTTGTTTTTGCTTGCTTTCATTACTCCACACTCCAGTTGGAGTTCACGCGCTTGATAGCTTTTTGCTCGTTCCACTTGTCATTTCACGCTTGTTTCGCATTATTTTCACATTTCTTTGTGAATCGTTTAAAACATTGCCTTCCTCTCTCACTCTCCAGCCATACAACATTTATGTGTGGTATGTTTGAGTGTGTGATTGCAAGCGTGTAAAAATACAATAACTGACACTTGTTTGAAACAAAGAATGAACATTTCACAAAATGAATGTTTGGTAAATTTTTCATTTCAATTTTTGCTTCGATGCGTTTCTTTACACTACTCACTCTTCATTCTTCATTGCGGAGCAGCAGCCGTCAGCTCTTTCACTTGTTAGCTGCATTATTATCTACGTGTAATATTATTGGCTTTTGTGTTAACTGTTGCTATTGGAATTGCAGCGCCGTTGTATTTTTTTTTTTTTTTGTTGTTGCTTCTCTATTGCTGTTGGCAACGAGATTTTTTTTCCGCCTCAGCAATATCATGCAAATACAAATTCTTTAACTTTGTTAACTTCTATGACACTGTGTTCGTGGCAATGAAAGGCAGTCAAGTCTATTTTCATTCGTTTTTATTGGAATGTGGCACGTTGTACAATAAATAACTCGAAGCATGAAGATGCAACAAGCGATATAGCGTGGCTGAAGTTCCTTTTGCAAAAATGTCATGCTAATTGAAAATGATTCTCAAAAGAATTTGTGAGGTTAGATTTTTCTTTGGAGAAAAAGGAATAACTGTTTGGTATCTTAAAAGAACATTAATACACTCCTAACTTTTCACTTGAATACAACTAAAACTCGTATCTACAACACCTGAGTAAAGCCTAGTTCACGAATATGATCCAAAGAGCCCAACTAATACCATAATCGACTTTGTAATCGAGAAAAAAGCTATCAAAACTTCGATGAAAAAGTGATACCATAATTCTTGTCTATCGAAAGTGAGACCGAGAAGTAAGGAAGACATATAATGTTCAAAAAGTACGACAAAGATTGTCGCGAAGGCAGAAACAGGGTGCTCTGTTAATTAGGGATCACGGTATGAGGGGAAACAAAAATCTCAAGTTATAAATTTCGAACCAGAGAATTATAAAATTATCCAGTGAAGATGAGATATGTCATTCGGAGATCTGATGAAACCGATTCCTTTATCCCCAGAAGATTACATACGTTCTACTAAACATATTGAGGATAGGAAATGAAAAATCAATTGGTTTTATATAGAGAAAATGTAAAGAGAGAAAAGAGAGGATTCAAAAGAGAGAGAGAGAGACTTTTTATAAGTTGGGAACTAACGTTTTGACGAACGAAACCGATTCCTATATCCCCGGAAGTTTACATACGTTCTACTAAACATATTGAGGATAGGAAAATGAAAAATCAATTGGTTTTATATAGAGAAAATGTAAAGAGAGAAAAGAGAGGATTCAAAAAAGAGAGAGAGAGAGAGAGCAAGACTCTTTATTAGTTGGGAACTAACGTCCTTTCCAGCTTGCTCACCATATTATATGGCATATTTCAGACTAAGAATACAATATTCGTACACTACAAGTAAAATTTGCCCAGTTGCTCTATTGGTTTGATCAAATGTGAGATGAGCTTCATTCCGAAGAGACCTTTTTGAGAACTGAGACATCGAGACTATCTTCAAACACTAAAAATATACAAAAAGATAATATTTTAGTGATATCTTCTTCTCTCCTTGTACGTCGGTATTTACATACTTTTCTCTCACACTGTTTGCCCGAGCAATTCGCTCCTCACACGGCATGCAGTCGAGCAGTCAAACTGTCAATTATTTCCAATATTATCTATTGCAAAGCAATTTCAAAATGAAAAATTCTTCAAATGACAATTACAAGCAATCGCATTACAACAACACTAACAAAGCTTAGAAAAAGCTCGTGAAGTCAACAAAGTAAATTGCTGAAGAAATTTTGTTTTAAGGTTGGCCACTACTTGCGGCAAACAATGATACAATAATTTTTATACTTTCTTACGGCTTGGCTTCTACCATAGTTGTTGTTGTAGAAGAGAGCGTGAGTGAGAACGAAAAAAGCATGAAAGTATATGTACTTTTTTGCAGACGACAACTTCAGCAGCATTCTTTGCATAGTTTGGAGTAGAGCAACAATTCTCCAGTCCATATGTTCTTATGAGGAATGCAGTAGTTAAAAATGAGAGTACATGTTTACAAGAATTTAGTACATATGAATACAAAAAAAGAGTGCGCCGAGGGAGTAGGAATGTCGTTATGGTCTGTTGAATATAATGAAAATTCTTCAAGCAGCAACTTTTACACTTTAGTGCTTCGGTTGAAGGAAACTACAATATGAAACTACTGGCATTAACAATGGCAACAATATTACAACAATAGTACAACAAAATATTGGCAGTAAAATCCTTAAGCGTCATCGTCGAAACGAAGACAAGTTTGCCGGCATAACAACGGATCAGCTGAGCGGTTCAGGCGTGGTGTTACTGGAAATCAGGCAAAAGAAACACCAGAAACACAAAACCAAAAATTAAACAACATGAAAACGTCTTGTAAGTTTTTTGTTATGGCTGCTGTTGCCTTCCCCAGACCAGTCTACATGACGCGCTGCAAACACCCGCAGCCACAACTTCCGCTTTCTAAGCTGCTTTTGTTGCGTAACACTCAAGTGAGGAAAATCGAAAACTTCAACAACAAAAAAAACTATTGTCTGGCTTTCACAAAACAACAATAACATTGAGACTGCAAAAATGAAGTTTGTTAAAGTCGCAACAAAAAGCTCGCATTTGCTTCGCTGGTTGGCAACACAAGGTGTATGCCGCCCGTCACATTTTTGCTAACAATGCCAGCGCGCGCTAAACAGTCAACAGACGCGTTGCATTGACAACAAACAACGCAAGCAACAATGGTAACAGCCGCTACTACTACATACTACTGTGTCAAACAATGCTTGCAGCAAACACTACAAATGTTGTTGGTATGCGGAAAAAACAACAATTGTTGCGAAAACAATGCTGACAGACAGTGTTGTATTTTGGACCAAGTTTGAGAATTTTCTAAAAAATTATTTTATGCATATTTTGCCAGAAATATTATATTCACTAGCAGCAGCCATCACGTGATGTCATAAGCAACATCATGTGACTTTAAATTGATCACATGATAGTGAATCCACTGCTCATCATATACTCAAGATCACAAGCGGTTTGTGACTTGACTAAGTGTCACTTATTGTAGTCAACAACCACTGATTATTTATGTAGTTGTGTATTTCTATTTATAGCGGAGAGTGTATCAATTTTGCAGAGATGATTTGTATATAGTCGCTCACAAGAGAACGAATGAGAAATTATTTTATGCCCTCTGCTCTCACAAGAATTCTATACACGAATATTTTGTATGAAACGATCGTCTTGCACGATAATACAAAATTTGGTAGAAAGTTTTGTATATCCCATATGGTCTAGTGGCTAGGATATCTGGCTTTCACCCAGAAGGCCCGGGTTCGATTCCCGGTATGGGAAATTTTTTTTCAATATTTGTATTTAATTTTATATTCCTTTTAATGTCTGTGATTGAATATTTTATAGATTTTTTTTACTATTTTAGATTAGTTCTAATTTCAATAAATTATATTTGATGTTAAATTTTTATAAAAAAAATTATTTAAAATTTTATGAAAAATCTGTCTCATTTTGTACTATTTTTTCCTCTATTAAGTTTTGTTATATTTTCAATATTTTACTTTTATTTTTTTTGCTTTTTAAGTAATCAAATTTGATTTTAAAAAAATTTTTATTAAAAAAAAAAATATGTATGAAAATTATTTCTCATTTTGTACTATTTTTTTAGTTTATTATTATTTTTTTCAGTGTTTTATTTTTATTTTTGTTTTTGCTATTTAAATATTCAAATTTAAAATTCTATTTTTTTATCTATTTTTTTTTTAACTTTCAATTTTCTCCCATTCACTGTCACACTGTACCAGCCGTGACTCAACCCACTTCAAACAAAGAAAATCATTTCACGGCTGTCAAATTTTCTATTAAAAACCGTTAGTTGGTTTCGCTGCGTACTATACATACAACGTCTGCAAGTCAAAAGTGATTGGCGGGATCTGTCAAAGTGAGTATGGTGCATTTGAAGGAGTAGTAAGAAAATAATTTCATCCAGCAGCGAGTGGGGTTAGACAGTTGGAATGAGTGCGCGAAGGACTGTCTAAAGTCTGATGTCGCGTCATGAACGAGCTGGTGTTTCAAACAATTGTTGCGTTGTGGTGTGAAATTGTTAGCCAACCGTTACTAAGGCGAGAAAACAATAAACCATGTTGAAGAGTATAAATTAGACAACTGCGGAGGGGAAGATTTAAGTGAAGTTGTTTGGGTTGAGGACGAGTTAATGAATTTTTATTTTACTTAAATTTTATTTTGTTGTAAAAACTTTAAATATATTTTTGTTGAAAAGCTCTTCATTTTGTTAAACTTGACATAAAATTGTATTTGATTTTCACTTTTAATTACGAAATTTGTCGCAACAACTTGTGTGTAAAAGTGAGTAGTAAAAGCGAAAGCAACTGAGCGAACGCAAATAATTAGTAAATGTGATGGCACACTTTAGTTTGTCGGTTGTGCTTACATACATAGATACATATATAGGCAAAGTAACGGATGCAGAAGTGTATATGAAACCCTCCTACATCCAACTACACACACTTTACTAATGATAACTTGGCAAATGTTGTCCTTGTGCACATTAGTCAGTCACTCGCTCACTCGTTCAGTCACTCGACGCAGTCACTCAGCCAACCAGCGATGCTTGCAATGCCACTAAACTTATGATTTATGCGACAATTCGTAAAATTGCCACCAGTGAGTGAAGTTGGTTTATTTGCACTACTCCCCCCCGCCTTCGCTCCCGCCAAACAGTTTCACAAGCAATTCAACTTTTACAAAATTGCAATAATGACTAAATTAGATGCTTAAATACACATACAAATGAGAGTTAACTGTACATGATACGTATAATATAAACTCAAGTGTATTGCGCTCAAAAAGCATAAAATATAGGTCAAGTTTACACATGAGCTTTTGCAAAGTGATTAAAAACTTGCGTTACTGTGCTTTAGACACATCAACTCAAAGTGTGTCGTTACAGCAGCTCTGTACCTGTCAGTGTTAGGCGTAGCAGGCGTTGGTAGGAAAGTTGACACTAACTATATAACTAGCTAACTAACTAATTTAATAACGGGGAAAACGGCGTTGCCTGTAGGAATTTTGGTGAGTGATTTTGGAGACAGTTTGACAGGAACATATACAAATTGGAGTTGACTAATCGTAAGTATGAGAGCTCTTTAATATGAAACATCAATATTGAAGAGGAGGAACAACAGATGTCGCTTCAGTACCGAACAAAATTATTCAAATTTCATATATACTTTAGTTAGCTTTCAAGCAGGCATCTATCATACCACCTATTCAGATCAGATTACTGTACTCAAACGAGTGTTAGAATGATGATTAGAAATTTAAGCTACAAGGAAGTGGCAGTGAGCTAAGACCTCTAATCCAGCGCCATCAATATTTATTTATACTCTCCCAACAAAGTTGCTAAAGAGAGTATTATAGTTCCGGATGTAAGTTTTTTTGGGGAGGGACGTGGCTCCGCTCTCTACTAAGTTTTTTTGTACTTGTTGTGAAAATCGTTTCACAACCACGCCAACTTCCTATATACCAGAACTTCGAATTCGATCTGAATCGTTTACTTTACAATATATAAAGTAAGCTCTAGTGAAGATATCGGAACAGTACTTTGCATAAATACTGCATTTAGAGTGTGGCACCCCCCTTTCTAAAAACCGCCGAAATCGGAATATACAGTGAATCAATTAAGTTTAGGTACAAAGAAAATTTCCCTAATAAATCTCTGTTTTATTCATTTAAATTTATAAAAAAACACTTTTTTTTTGGGAATTCAAGAAGCTCACCTTTTTTATATATTTATTTAAAAAAAAACAGTAGTTTTTTTTATAAACACTACAAAAAATAATAACAAAAACTTCAAATCCATTGATTTCACATCAAAAAAGTTTTGGTACAAAAACGAAAGCGAATTAAAAATAAATTGATACAGATAATATTTTATAATTTTAATACTTTGTGGGTCCACCTTTGGCTTTAATTATTGCTTGCAAACGTCGATGCATACTTTTTACTAGCACATTAGTGTCAATCTTTGTAATTTTGGCCCATTCAATCTCTATAGCAGCTTTTAAAGTGTCCTTGGACGAAATATTATGTTTTCGAATTCTTTTTTTCAACAAATCCCATATGTGCTCTATGGGATTAATATCCGGTGATTGTGGT
Source organism: Zeugodacus tau (assembly GCA_031772095.1). Lineage (NCBI taxonomy): Eukaryota > Metazoa > Arthropoda > Insecta > Diptera > Tephritidae > Zeugodacus > Zeugodacus tau. The sequence goes on along the minus strand of CM062652.1, from coordinate 72,182,574 downwards.
GGCGTTTGAAGTTGCTTGCAGTTATATAGAAGCCATTCACGGACTAGATACGACGTGTGTTTTGGGTCGTTATCTTGTTGAAAAAGAAATCGGCTGCTGTCGAGACCCAGTTTTTGTACGCTTGGACGCAGATTTTTCTTCAGAATGTTCAGATACATATATTTGTCCATTTTATCTGTAATAAACTCCAAATTACCCACACCAGATGCAGCCATACACCCCCAAACCATGATGTTTCCACCACCATGTTTAACTGTAGGTATTAAGTTATTTTCTTGCATCTCTGCATTGGCACGTCTCCACACTTTAATTACTCCGTCTGAACCAAAAATGTTAAATTTTGATTCGTCGGTGAATACAACATTCTCCCAAAACGAATCCGGTTTATTTAAATATTCTTTAGCAAATTTTAATCTTTTTTTCTTATTTGCTATTGAAATGAATGGTTTACGTCGTGCAGTTCGTCCGTAATAACCAGCTTTGTGCAGCACATTTCTCACAGTTTGGGGATTTATATTTTTTTTGAATTCGTCATTTATATTATTCGTTATCTTTACAGCCGAAATACGCGGGTTACGCTTGACGGCAACTATGGCATTGCGTTTTTCGTAGGGAGTCAAAGCTTTAGGTCTGCCCGACCTGTGTTTTATATTTAGATCACCATTATTTGTATAAGATTTTATAATGTTATAAACACTAGAATGACGTTTCCCTACCTCCTTGCCAATTTCCCGCAAAGTTTTATTTTCCAAATATAATTTTAATATTAATTTTCTTATTTCGAGCGAAATTTGTACACCACGGCCCATTTTTTATTTTATTTAAAAAACTAATTACACAAAACTCTTGCTTTTCCGCTTGATTATGTAGTTCTCTGTCCGGCTTAACGAAATAACTAAAAAAAATTTGATCAAACGCAACAAAAACCAAAATTACACGACACACTGAATGAAGTGTACTTAAACTTTTTTGACGACTTTTTGGCTGCTTTCTGAAAACTCAACGTCTCAGTGTCACCACAAGAAAGATAACGGTACAGCAATGACTCAATAACGATGAGCATAATGCTGTTCTTAAAATAAGCATAACGGATTTTTTTAAATTTCTATGGAAATTTGTTGTTTGAACGATTTTTTCTGTAAATTTTTACTGTACCTAAACTTAATTGATTCACTGTAGGTTTTCGAGGCCCCATATATCGAATATGAGGACCTCAGAGCTTTCTAATCATTTTTTACCGAAAATATGGGTAAGTCTATAATTTAGGGTTTCCCTTTCAATGGACTTTGTAACAGGTATATGACGAAAAATTAAATAAATAAATTGCGAGAGTATAAAATGTTCGGCCACACACCGAACTTAGCCCTTCCTTACTTGTTTTAAATTAAGAACGCTCTCAACTTGAACCCGTTTTCGTTTTATACCACTGAGAGAATGTGAAATACAAAGTGATATATGAATTTTGAGAGTACAGTACCAACTTGCACGACTGAAATGGGCTTCAAAAATGGCGGGTAGGCGACCTCTATTGATATTATTTTGAAACATATTTCCATACATAATGCCTTTTATAATTACAACAATTAGTTTAATTTATAGCTTTATTATATAACGGCACTTAAGACTTTAATTGTGCACTGGTTTATTTTCAGCATTTTTCTTTTAATTTTTTTCTGAGGCCATTGTTTCGCTTCCGCACTCAACGGTTGCCTGTGTCAGTATGTGTAATGTCCACAAACTAAATTTGCCAAAGTTAAATCCAATTTGCCAACAATACCAGCTGTGGCATGATGCAACAAAAGTAAGCATATTCATAACCGTAGATGCAGTTGGAGGTGTGTATATTTGTATATCAATGAGTAAGTTGACAAAAATATGAGAGAATATATATATATGAGTATAAATGCATGTGCGGTGCCTATGGATATTTGCACAACAGAGAGCACGCTACCTTTGGCAATGACTGCTAATTGAGTCACAGCATGGATAGCTACATATTTATAACACAAACTGAAACTTTTACCACAATGCATAACTATACATACATACATATATATATATATATACTCCAAAGGTTAGCATAAGTATGAGTGCCAGTATGAGAATGTCTGTAAGTGTAAATAAATACGCTTTAGAAATGTATATGGAAATTTCTGTTATAATTTTGTTATTGTTGTTGGCATAAATTTGCAAATTGACAGCACGTGACATTGCACTCTGGCAGCGGATGAATTTCCAGTGTACTAATGATGACGAAACTGGCCCAAGTTAGTTGCTCAGGCAAAGTAATGAGAGTGTTTATTTGTATTTTAAGTAAGTTAGTAGTAACCATAAAGACATACATACATATATATTTATAACAATCAAATAAGCGCCCCTGTTCGTCCACTCTGGTGCTTTGCTCTGAGTGACATAATTTCGTAAATGGATTTGCTTTGGACTTTTGGCATTTACTTTCCACAGCGTTGTTAGAATTTCAACAATTTTTGTGGTAAAATTTTTGAAAGGTCACTACTAATGGTGATTAAAAGTGAACGTGCAAATATTACTTCATTATTGTTTTCATTTTGCAATTGTTTGGGAGACGTGGTTCAGAGCTTTGCTACTTTCACTAGAAAAGTACATAATTCGTGAGCTTTTACTCTCTACAAAGCAACTATCGGTGCATTATACGCACATTGAGTCTTACATACTACAGTGTGTGGACAGCAAACATTGGATTCAGATCCATACTTAGTTTCAAATTATTAAAGCCTTAAATATAATATCTATCCTAAGTTTTCCTTATCGACTCTTCATAATAAAGATCTTGAGCTTAGACCTAGAGCTTACTATCTTCAGATAGATTTTGCCGTCCCAGAGATTCATATAAGTTCACTCATAAAAGGTGGTCTTCGGAGTACCTTTCCACTAAGATCCTAAATTATGAATATTTCCAATGATAAGCGTGCCAGAGTAAGACCATTGATTATTTTCCTCAAAAAATTACATATCAGGGCTCGATTAACCCTTAACATCAACATACACAACAGTTGTTCCACGGGTTCCTTCATTCAAACTCGTTCATCTGATAATGAATATGAATGAACAGATAGACCACAAGAATAGCTAGTACCGATTTCCTGAATAACGGAAAGCTGAGATTGACCACGTTTTAGAAAGAAATTCAAAATCTGTTCTCCAATCCAACACTTACGCTATTCCCTGATCCCCTCAAATATATCATCCTTGGAAATTTTCTGCTTCTTAAATAGAAAGCGATTGGCTTTTTTTATTTCAAAACACATTTTTCACAATTCTCTCACACTTCCACAGACACATTTAGGCATTGCAATTTTCACACGCCTACCAAATTCTCGCAAATAAATATTTAAATGAAAAACGTACAAATGATGCAATTACCTACTCCCCAAACGGTCACCTAAATAAATTTCGAATTTTCAACAGCAATAAATTTACAAATGAAATAAAGCCAACAGCAACAAAGCAAGCGCACGCGCCACTTAAACGCTGCCGAAGCGTAAAGTAGAAAAAGGGCTATACTAGCAGCACATGGACCCACATCACAAATACATGACCCGTGCCTGGTAGTGCTGGTGGGGGTAAGTGAGGGTGTTGGCTGGATTAGTGTTGAACCTAAAAATTCGTACGTTTGCCATGCAAAACACGTCGCCGGTGTAATTCGCAAAAACCAACACACTAAACATGTCCGGTCATAGAGAATTGTTAACGAGTGATTTCCGCTGAACGCCGAATGGCAACGCCTGCGCCAGCGCAAAGTAACCAGAACGTGTTGCAACAAACACCACTTACAACAAACAATAAGCAAACAATATTGAGGGTGCACAAAAAATAAACAGCACAACAACAACAACAACTGAAAAAACATATTAAACGAGTACGAGCTTTAACCCGTTTAGCTGGTGCTGCATAATGAATGAATGGTTGCGGTCAAATTTGTATCGATACCGAGGGGTTAGTGTGAATTGAGTATAGCGGTATTAGTGCCAGTAGTGCTAGTGACTTAGTTGGTTGTGTGTAGAAGTACACAGTTTTTTACCGTAACATAAAGCGGTATGCAGCTAAAGGCTTTGGCGCTATTTATGAGTGGAGCGCAATCATTTGTTGGTGAATACAGTTCGAGGCTGCTAGGCCGTCTTTTACGCCATAAAAAAAATAGGAAAAAGTATGTTTATAGTATTAACGGAAACAAATCAAATATTTAGGCAAGCATAAGCATAAATATTGATCAAGAAGAAGACAGCCGAAAACATAGAAAAGCGTAAAATATGAGCTATGGTCATTGCTTATTCAGATCAGGTATTCGGCGCATACTTACAGTGGCCAAAGGCCAAACGGTATACACGATACCCAGTAAACATTAGTGGCCAATGGCTTTAAATGAAAAAAAAAAAAAACGGATCCAAATATATGGACGGATGATCGGAGGGGCTAGGTTTCGAAGGCTCTTGATAACATAAATCGGTAATCGATGAAATAAAGGAAGACTCCAGAGTAAAAACCCGTGTATAGTAGACTACAGAAATTTAAAGAATGAGGAGTTGGCATATTGTGCATGAAAGTTCCGAAATTATAAGAGTAAACGAACGAAAGTTAATATTATGAAACATCGGAAGATGGACCGACGAAGAGAGCAAAATATTAATATAAATAAGCAAAAGATCGATGGCGGAGAATATGAATTAGGTAAACGGATGAAAATATAGAAACCAGCAGAATGAAGACTCGATAAAATTGAGGACCAGCAAGCAATATAGAATATTGAAGTTATTAGTTGCTTAGGAAACCTAATGGATCGGATGGAAGAGGGATGAGTTATAAGAATCATAAACAGATGAGAGAATATGACAACAGATATATGGAAGATCGGAGGGATGGACGATCAACGACGAATCATATTTAACAGCTATAAGTTGACAACCTAAAAAGAAGGAAGGTGGCATATATAGGGAACCTAATGGCTCAGATGGAAACGGATGGGGTATTAGGCTTATAGAGACGTAAAAATATAACAACTATGGATAGACTATAAACGATATTCAACATTCATAAGTTGAGAATCTAAAAGGAAAGAAGGATGAAAGTATGGAAGGAAGGTTCTATTCTCATTTAAAAACGGAAAACTGAACATATGCCATATTGTTCGAATATTAAGGAAATTACAGAATAAAGGCATACCGAAAAAAGAACTTTGAGATCAATCAATGCCTTAGAATATACTAATAATAAAGTCAAAGTTCAGTAAGATGACAATCTTGGAAAACTGAAAGGAAGACTCCACAAAATGAACATTTTCTTGAAACTATAGAATGGAAAAAACGGAAGCAAACAATTCCTAATGGCTCACTGGGTAAGGAAAAACTTCGCATACATTTTTCAAATTGCTAACATATGCCTGTTGGTTTGGTATTTGATTTTCAGCGTGTAAAAATATACACGCGCAGGCAAATCGCCTGAAAGTATGCGAACCAACAAGCATATAAAGTAAGGACGAGTCATGCGTATACATACACTAAACGCTCAAAGGTAAAAATATGCGGCCAAATCGAATTTTTGATTATTATTCGTAAACATTTCGGTGTTGCCAACAATAACCGTTACTTTTTCAATTCGGCAAACCACTGCAGTGAGAAATTCAATTTATGCTACATAAGGATATATATTTTAGCTCATTTGTTGATTGAGTGCTGTGCTTCACAAAAAAGTGGGAAAATTTGTAAATTGAGACGGAATTAATTCTGTGTGTGCTTTTTGGGTAATTACATAGGGAAATACGTGATGAATATCTAACAAAAACAGATTGTACTTGTATCCAATAGTGCCATTGGATTGATAATTTACAAAATTCTTCATATTCATAAATCCCGAAATTTCGGGATTGTAGGCGGGTTCATATTGGGATCTGTTTATATTGTAGAGTATTTCTTCTCAATATAAATGATTATTCATAGCATTTCAGTAATGAATTTCACCACAAATGAAAAAAATAATTATCGGCAATTTAAACACCGAAAATTTTCGGGACCATATTTTATAGATTTTTAAGCTGTACTGCTGAAGTCTTTTAATTTTCAAAAATTCCTAAATCTTCAATATTATTTATAAAATTATATAAATACAATTTTTAAAACAAATTATGAATCCCGAAATTTCGTGATCCCGTTTTATACTACATATTTTTATATATGCATATTTTTAACGACCCATGCCTCATTTAATAATTAATGCTTAACAAATTGGACTCCATTTGAATTCCATGGCTCTACCCATCTTAGGCGCCCTCGAATATTGCGTCTCTGTGGCGGCCATAAAACTATAAAATTTTATTAGCGCTTTTTTTCGGGGGTGCGCTTGTCAGCTCAATTCTTTTATGACCTGTGACACTCCATAAAGCAACAAAAACCAAATGCAATACAGTTTTTCAGCCAATTAGCATGAGCTACACCCACCAAAAGCTACTACTTAGCCACTTGTGTAGGCACACAAAGTGGACTCGAAAAAAATACAGTTAAACAAAGAAAAAGTAAACAAAAATAATTGCAATTAATTTGACTATTTGGTGGCTTTTTTCCCTGAGCGTTTAGCTTTTTTCCACTCGTTCGATATTTTGTTGCCGTTAGCTCCCAGCAAAGCGCGTTGCGTAAACTCGTAAAAAGCCGCGCAATTTTAATCACTTAATTGTTTTATTCTTTTATTGCTATTGCTTCTGCTATTATTATTATTATTGTTATTAATTTAATTGCGCACTTTTTTATGACTTAATTACTTAATGCGTTCATTTGTAGGATTTGTTGTTTTAGATTTACGGCATTTGTCACTTTTTATTGTTGTTGTTGCCGTTTTTGTACGGCGTTCGTGCATGACGGCATGTGGCAGACCATTGACAATGTTTCCGCGTCGTAAATTTTTGGTTTTTGTTTATAAAACACTGGAGGAGAGATAGTCTGTGAACTGAGCGGGATTTATGAGGCGGTCGAGTTTGTTGCGTAGAGAAGAGAGAACAAATGTTTGAAAGCTGCTGAAAACCTAATATAATTATCTGTTGCGAGTAGGAAAATATTCGAAAAAGTGTTGATTTGGATTCAAAGGAGAAACTACCCTCACGTCACGTGACCCATTAAAATCTAGTCAAACAGAACTTAGGTCACACGCCCTCCAGTGGCTTTCAAAATCTAAGCAAATTAAATTTCTGGTGATCTAAAACTGTAAAAAAAAACTTTCATATCAAGCATATATCTTTCAACTATCCTCACGGAACCCCTAAAACGTAAACCTCGCTGACGTCACGTGATCCCTTAGAATATTAACAATATGACCTTACTTGACTCTTACAATGTAAAAAAAAACCAACAAATTTTATATAAATCCCGGCATAAGGTCAGTGATCATGTTCCAAAGTGTAAGAGAATTTTAGCCAAAGTACATTGATCCCACCTTAAATTGTAAAAAAACAGCCATAGGTTAAACACCCCGACAAAAAAGTAAACAAACGCCAGTCAAATGCCATGACACCTTTCCAACCAACCCTGACCAAAGCTCATTGATTCCACCCCAAAATTGTAACATACTTCGACCTAAGATCAGTGACCCAGCTCTAAACTGTATACAAACATTTATCAAAGGTTATTGCTCCTATTCCAAAATGTTAACGAAGCCCGATCAAAGGTCATTGAACTCATCCCAAAATGAAAATAAAATACTATCAAAAATCATTGACCACATCCCAAAATGTAAACAAAACCATCACAAAGGTCATTGACCTCACCCCAAAATGTAAACAAACCTCTGTCAAAAGTCATTGACCTTTCTCAAAATGTAAACAAACCCTGGTCAAAGGTCATTGACCTCAAACAAAATGTGAACAAGCAGGTCAATGACCTTAGATCGGGTTTGTTTACATTATGAGGGTAACGTGACATCAGCTTTGTTTACATTTGTAGAGGCCCGTTATGTCATATTTGTTGGCGGGGGATCGGTCTTGTTTTGAGTGATCAGGTAAATGTAAAGGTTTTATGTATTTTGACGGGTCACGAGAAGTTAAGTTATTTTATTGCTTTAAGTTAAGTAAGCCAAAGGTGTGGGCCACGGGAGTATGAACACGGATAGAGAGATTCAGCTTATTACTGGTTACTACTTTACGTGTAAGCAAATATCTGCTAAGATTCTATAAAAATTACCAAGCTTGCTGAACACTAAGTATTAAATAATTTTAGGGGGTAACAAAAAATAATATTTTATTTATTTATTTTCAGTTTGCATGCACAAACTTTCTTCGCACACGTATTCTCCCATTTATTTGCTAAAACAATACCTTAACAATTTAACAACTTAATTCAATAAACTTACCTGCACGCTGAGAAGCAACAGTGCGCCAAATGAAAAATAAAATAAAAAAGAGCAAAAGTTTTGCATTTCTTGCAAACCCTTCAAACACCGGCACGCCTTAGCAGCAACTTTTCCTTCGCACTTTACTGCACTCACACAACAAATACAGCCAAGTTGTTGAATCCCCTTAGCAACTACCGTCGAACGTCGTGTGTTGCACTTATGTGAGCGCATGCACATAGGTTTGCCTACAGGTGCGACTGGCAAATGTCGCTCAACGTCTTTAACCCTTTACTTACTTACTTACTACTTGCAGCAATGCGTGTTTAAGAAAAGTTGAAAGTTCTGTATTCTTTGTTATTGTATGCATAGTTGTTGCACACTTATGTCGACATCTACGCTTTAGTCCTTAGTTGGCTTTATTGTCTATCTCTAAATCTACTCGAGTAGCTCGTAATTCACTCGTTGCGTAGTTACTTTTTGTTGAGTTTTGCATTTGTTGCGTGAAGAATTGCATAAGAAAGTCAACGTGCACTTATTGCACACGTGTGCAAACTGACAGTTACTTCAGTAGAAAACGGTAGCAGGAGGGAGTTGAAGCAAAAAGTGGTAGCTATTTGCAGTTACTTATTCCTCCTACAACTTCTATGCTTGTTATACCCTTTGCTTGGCAGAAAGTATAAACTTTTTAGCAGTAAGACGCTCTTGTGCGTCGGTGAAAAAAAAGTTGCAAATTTCTTTATGTTAACAATTTGGTTCAAAAATCATGAGATTATGTATGAAGGAACTCAGAGCTTGTATTTTCATGTGTATAAGTGAATTTCGTAGGAAAGTTTGATTTCGCTTTTTTTAGTTTTTGGCGCTTAATAATAGACTAACGCAATTTGTTGAATTCTAGTTGAAGTATTTCAGTGATAACTGCGTAATTGCATATGGTGTTTTAAGACTAGATTGGATTGGAATCTTAGCCAGTTAGTTGGTTTTTTATATATCATGTTCTCTCTCAAAATTATTGATCAACAATGCTGGGAATGCTAACTCAGGAATTTATAAATTTCTCTATCTATGTCCCATACCTTTCGGAACGGTCTTTCAATTTTGACAGTGATTGTTTGAATTCGGTAAAGTTGAAGCCTTGTTCTGGACAATCGTAGAAACACACAGGTTTTCGGAGCACTCAAAACATGTTCAAAAAGTTCACTTCCAGAAGAGAAGTATTGAGTAAATTGGAAGGAAAGTATACAAAAAATACTGGCTTCAAGGGTATTATATATTTTTCCAGAAAAAATGCTTTCATTGTGAACTACGAGTATTGAGTATACATATTTTAAGTCATATTACAGGAAGTACCACAAAAAATGCTGATGTGAGACCAAGCAAAAAAGTGTGAGGAAACCGGTTCTGAAGTGTCAGCGGCAGTACAGTATCTTTAGAGTGCAGTGAACATGCTGCGAATAATATAAAGCTAAAGATTAGCTCCATAAAGAACCAGCATTCAATAGCGTCCTTTGAAAATGAGGAAACGGAGTTTGTTTTTAAATATTGTATAGCTATATCTCGGTCTTTCATTGGAGAAGTTCTTCTATGTGGTGGGTCCCAAATCCTACACGCAACTACAGGAGTGGGCTTCGCCTTCTCAATTTAGCTCGCCTTCAAACGGATGTCTGTTGGCTATCCAGAGCATACTTGGTCTAAAACCGGAAGTCGCGAGCTGCTTGAGTCACATGCAAGAGAATTGTTCCTGGCCACTACCAAGTGAATGGCAGTCAGAAACTTTCCTCACTTGCGTGAACTTCTACACATGACCCCACCCCCACCAGCATTAACAACACCAACAATGTCAGCCTCGAAATCCAACGCAGAATCACTCTTGCCAACAGATGCTACTTTCAACTGAGTATGCAATTGAAGAGTAAAGTACTCTCTCGACGAACCAATATCAAACTCTATAAGTCGCTTATTATTTCCGTCCTGATATATGGTGCTGAAGCTTGAACGATGACAACATCCGATGAGACGACTCTTGGGATTTTCGAGAGAGTTCTGCGCAAGATTTATGATTGGCAACGGCGAATACCGCAGACAATGGAACGATGAGCTGTACGATTTATACGACGACATTGACATAGTTCAGAGAATAAAAAGACAGCGGCTCAGCTGGCTAGGTCATGTTGTACGAATGGATGAAAACAATCCAGCTCTGAAAGTGTTCGATGGAGGAAGCCGCGGAAGAGGACGACCTCTACTCCGATGGAAAGACCAAGTGGAAAGTGACCTGGCGTCAATTGGTGTTTCCAGTTGGCGCCAAAAAGCAAAAAGGAGGAATGAGTGGGGCGCTCTTGTGGATTCGGCTATAATCGCTTAAAGCGGTTCCTACGCCAAATACATATATTATAGACTTAAATGAGACGTTTAATAGCAATGGTCCGACCAAATGAGAAAGCGTTCCACATAAGCAAAATGAAAAATAGGGCGGTTAGAATATATGTAGAACTTTGGAAGACTTTCCAAGCAGAAGGTTGCTTCAAGATCGTCCTACAGATAATAGAAAATATTCTAGGAAATACAGTTCTAGTATTATAAAGCCCATTATATCCAAATTTAAAGATCAAGTGGTCATACTGAATAAATCCGCTCATGATATATGATAATTGTAGAAGAAAATTGGAGATGGCTAAGCGTATACTTTTCATACAAATTTTTACTAACACAAATCTTACCATAAAATTCGCTCTAGATGAGTATTTAAAAGAAAATATAACTTAATAATAAATTCATGAAATAATTTGCAACAGCAATTCAATAAAAGACAGAAACATGACTTTTTAATGCAATCATAATGCTTTGACTGATGCTACTTGAAGTCGCTGACTTGTTTCGAAATTCTCCTTCTTGCAGCGACTTCCTGCAAACGTACCTACTACAAGACAATTATTTTTATGACTGCTGTCAAGCGCTGATGACACAACCAACAACATAAAACAAAAAAAACACAAAACAAAAATAACAACAGCTAACCAAAGCGAAATGGCAAATGCGTTTACTCATAATAAGGAAAACTAAAAAGCGCACAAGACAAGACACAACCAGCAGAAAGAAAGAACAGCACCGCATCTCAAAATACGCAAAATAAACAGTTACACGACAAAAACGCAGCACAGCGTAACAAATAGCTTAAGAAAGGAGCATGAAGTGCTCGAGTAGCAGTTGGCAGTTCGAGGTTGCGTATACGCCATGTACTGTGTAGCATAATGTCTGCGTACCTCAAAACAGCTGTAGTAATATGGAAAACACGAAAATAATGCCGCACATAAGAACCACGAAACTAACAACATGCTTGAGCGAATGCAACAACAAGCACATCATAATCATAATAGCAACAACGACAACAGCAGTAAGGAGAAGTTGGTTCGACTTGAGCAACGCTTTGGCTGCCACGCAATTTACATTTAGTAATTATTTGAGCCAATTAGTGACAGCGGTTCACTGAACGGCTGGCCATTTGCTGTTTGGCGTTGCTGTTAGAGTGGCATCTTTTAGTTTTTTATCGCAGTTGTGGCGCGCCTTTAATTTGTTTGCTGTTTCCTGGTCCACCGCTTATGTCCGCGCACTAATAATTTTTTAGCGGCGACGCTGTTGAGGTTCAGGTTTATAAAATTTTATTGCATAGTAAGCAGATAATTAAGCTTTGTGATGGTCGCATTTTTAATCAAATTGAGAGGATTTTCGAGTAGAAATTGGCATCTGGTGAATGCAATAGAGTGGCATTTGGAGGAATTTAAGCTTAAATTAGTACAGAAATAAATGATTTTTCATAAGTTGCTTGATTTCTAAATAAAATGTGTAGAGTTGCCACCTGTTTAGAAAAATTTTGTATATTAATTAATAAAACTATAGCACAGATTCCATTAAAAATTAAACAAGAAAGAAGCTAAAAAAATAAATAAATAATTTGAGTAGGGTTGCCACTATTTTAAACTATTTTTGGCATTTTTCATATTCTTTAAACATATAATACAAAGATTATTTTTTCTTAAATAGTGTTTATTGCTGAGTATTAATCCCATTAAAGTGGTGCAACCTCGAAAATGTGTTTAGATTTTATAATAGGGTTGCCATTTTCATTAAATTTATTTTTTGATATGCTTTGATAAATAAAAAAATATTATACGCCAATGATTTTAATTAATATTTGTATACACTCTCGAGTGTGCACTTCATACGAGAGTAAATCTTTTGTTGCTGTTGTTATTAACAAATACCTTCCGGACAAAATCCGACAAAATGCATAAAACTTGTGTAAAGTGCAATTACCGTGTAAATTTTTGTGAATATGCTTTTAATTTTTACCACACAATTACAAAGTGAAAAATCGGAGAGAGGATGGAGAGTAAAGCAGCATAACCGACCTAGCAAGGGCTTGAGATGCGACGAGGTGTTCTTTTTGCAACGCAAACTTGCATTTATTAATGGGCGAGTAAATAATGGCAACTACAACTATGCAGTTTATTAACAAAGCAAATAACAACAACAACAATAGTAGCAACAAATAAATTAACAAAAGATATTAACAACGTTGACAACCAACAACAACAACGTGAAGTGGTGAACAGCCGCTAAAGACAAGCCAAGCAATTTCAGCACATTAGCAGTGGCGGCACAAACATGTGCAATATGCCACAACAACACCACGACCGGAGCCGCCGAAACACCCACACACAAACACACGAATATGTATAGTCACAACATACTCGCTGACATTGTACATATGTATGTATCTCTCGTACATATAAAGGATAATAAGCGGCAGCTGAATAACAACAAGCTGTAAACAATAATAACAACAAGAACAACACTACTAACTAACAATAATGCAACGAAGAGCTTGTGAAACTTTAGCAATTATGTTGTTATTCCTGGTAAACACATTTGTGCAACAAACGCACACCAATACACGAACAACGCTGCAGCGAACACATGCACCAGCTCGGTCCAAAAGCGTTTGAGGTGCCAAAATGTGTGTGTGTGTTTTGCGGAAGAGTCTGTAGGAACCTAAAAATATCAAAATTTCCAAATGAAATGTAACTAATATAATTATAACTAATATTCCGACTGGTTAGAAATCAACTATTTGCGTACTGGTGCCGAAAAGTATATATAACTGTGTAGTACAGCAAAAAAATTGTACTTGATGCTCAATACTCATGAGAGCTCAACACCCTTTGCAATCGATAATTAATCTCTATCTTTCTCTTTCTATTCGTTTATAAATATCTATATCTCTTCCTCTGCTCTCCCTCTCCATCACACATACTATATCTCTCTCTCTATTTGTCTATCTTTAACTTTTTCGCTCTCTCTTTTTCAATCACAATTTGTACATCCGTCTATCTAATTTCTTTACCAATATTTTTCTCTCTTTTTCTCGCTCTTTTTAAATATAATATTGTGTAGTACAGCAAAAAAATCTGTACTTGAACATGAGAGCTCAACACCAATTGCTGTCGATAATGGATCTCTATCTTTCTCTTTCTATTATTTTATAAATATCGATAACTATTCTAATGCTTTCCTTTCTTTTACACGCACTCTATCTCCATCTCTCTATATTTATCTATCCTTACCTTTCTCGCTCTCCCTTTTTCAATCACTATTTCTATATCCTATCTAATTTTTTACCAATCTTTCTCCTCTCTCTCTATCTCTCTTTCTCTCTATCTCTCTCTTTAAAAATAAGTGCTCAACACGTCTCGTTTTCGCAGCAGATATATCAAGACCAGTAACTTTAAAAGACTCCCCTGACTTTAAAAATTCTGTTCCAAATATTTCCTACAGCACCTTCTACATCTTTTCGGTCTTATTTATGTACTTTTAAAACATATTAAACAAGTTTATTTAAGGACACGCGCGCATATTAGTACGTCGGATACATGCTCCTGGGGGTTTTGTAACTTTTTTTTTGATGTTGGGAATGTTGAACATTATTTTGATTTTTATATCATTTTTATAGCACAAGGAAAAGAAGACCCAACACAGTGAAAAAAAAGATTCAAACATCAAAAAAAAATTATTTAAATAAAATCTGCACGTTTTAGTTAAAGAAAAGCTCAGTTTGAGGTTATATAATATAAAATTGAATAAAATTTTTTTATTTCATATAAAAATTTAAAAAAATTATGTTATTATTTTTAGATTTTATAAAAGCTATAGTTTCAGAAAACAATATCTTTAAGCATTTTCCTCACTATTTTTAAGGTATTTTTATTTAATACTATTATTTTCAAAAAAAATATTGCATACTTTTAGGATTTTTGCAGCATATTCTACACTGAAAAGGTATCGCTTACTTTCAAACTTAAGCACAGCTTCCGCATAATCCATACTTCCATGTATCTTTTTGGTGCAGACGCGCTCTGTTGCATCTGTTTTGTCTATTATTTTTTCTTTTTCATCCACAACATTTGCATCCTCTTATGCTTTTTTTGTCCACCATATGTACTTATTTCTTTTTATTTTGTGTCTGCTCGTCTCGCTCGTGTCGCTGGCAGCGCAGACTTGCATGTCGCATTATCGTGCTTAACATAAAACTTGTGTGCTTGTCGCATAATTATATTATTTTGTATGAAACAAATTTCTTCCTTCCTCCATTCGGAATAGGCCAAGAGGCATGAAGCCAGCTATTTAAGGTGGTTATAATGTTTGGTTGTAAGTGAAAAACGAAATAAATGCATTTGCGGAGTTCGTTAGTTGGGAAAATGTACTTAAAATTCTGGAATTGGTGTGCTGAAGTGAAACTGAAGTGAGCATATGTGAGTATATAGAGGTGGAGAGTTATCTTTTATTTTCATTTTACATGAAATTATAGTTGGTATTGTACTGCTCTTCTATTTTTGAATGTGCATATGGTTTGGTATTTTCAATTAACTTTGCATAAAGGGTTTCTTAGCTTGGAAAAATATGATAAGAGATGATTTGAAGCAAGGGAGCTGTCAGTCTCTTGAATAACTGATACAATTTTTGGATTTACTACTCTTCAATGCTTGTCGAATCCAAGACAACACAAATGATGCTGATTCTAGATCCAATGGGTCCAGTAATCAGCCTTCAACTTAAAATTGGTCTCGAAGAATCATTCATATCTTTTCTTAGACCAATTTATAGCTCAGTTGCATACTTTTAGTCTACAAACTTCGAACCAATCAAATTCTAACAGTCGCAGCGACATGTGAATCAGATAAGAGTCAACTAGAACCACTAAACTGACAGTAAGCGTCATGAAACCAGGCTTCTTACTACAATCCAAACACTATTGTCAAAAAATGCAACACCACCTACACCATCAGTACGAATTTGAACTAAACCCTGACGCGTCTGCGCTGTGATGGTCGCCATTTCAGCTAAGCCGCAAAGCTCAACGCTGCATCGTAGTCTCTCTCATCACACCCGTAGACTTTTACATCACACAAACTCTCGCAAAAAAAAACAGAAAAGATAAAGAGGTGAAACGAAAACTCTTCTATCCTACACTTGCAAGCGTCTTACAGTCCTTCAGAGGTATGTAAGCTTGTATAACACGCGAACTCTACCTATATTTGCTAACCAATGACTTTAGCTTCGTTTTCGTGTCAAATCGCTTTGGTCATTTTACTCTGTCTGTCTCTCTGTTGGTTTTTGCCATTTTACCCTTTGATCTTTGTATGCTTGTGTGTTGCGAGTGGATAGTGTTTCGTTGGTATTGTTTTACGCTCGGTGCCCATAAATCTTTTGTCCATTTTGACATTTCAATTTCAATTTTTGCTGCTTCGCTTACATAAATGTGCTGTGACAAATGTACGAGGAGTTATACCGGCTTACATATATACTGCCTACACATTCTTTATTCCTTTTTCCTACACATTACATTTATGTTCTAAGCAAATATACTCGGACATGTCCTTCTCGCCTTATTGATCCTGAACTCAAGTTTATTTCCCACTTCAACGCGGAAATCATTGTTTATGTGGGTTCGTGAATGGTTGTTGGTTTTTGTTACGGGTTATCACCGTAATTTAAATTCGTACGTTGATTTCTTGAGTTGATTGGAAATCTTTATAATGATAAGAATGTGGGCTGGAGTTTGGCAAAAAAAACATATATTGATAGAGCTTTTTATCCCACTAAAGATATATTAGGAATTATTTTTTTTTTTAAATTTAACTTAGGATTCAATATCTTTAAAGATCAATTTTTTTCGATCTTCAATTATTTCGAAATTTAGTTCTTAAAAGCTTAAATTACGTGTGAAACTTGGCTAAGCCACATTATTAGGTTCAGAGCTTCACTAGAACCAACTTTCTAGAGTTTGAGCTTTTCATAGATTCTTCTCAAGAAACCTATACAAACAAATCATCCCGACTGATAAAATATATATGAACTTATTACTTCAATCTTTCTTCTATTTTCAGATGACCAAAAATAATTAAAATTTCTAATGAAATTCCAATAACGCTGCCTTAAAATCACTTTTCGGCAGTTGGTGGTAAAATTTCTCTATGGCTTTATGTAAATGTAAAGCGAATATTTAAGAAAACAAATGCACAATATTTCTCATGCCGCATACGAGTATTTATGACCTAACATCAGCGTAGCCAATATGCAAATTTTACTACAAAGAGAACAAAAAACAGAGTTCAAGATTTATACAATTTACAGCAAGTTGCCCTCACGAATTGGAAGACGATTTACGCCATTTACAATCATTAAATGGGATCAGTAATGGTTTGAGACTGAAAAAAAAGTCATGTGGCAAACCTTGAGTTCACATGTCCACTGATTGCGACGCTAAGTCATGGCCTGACAGCCGTGATATGTTGCACCAACTGCGAAGCGGTCAAGAAACAACTGAAAAACTCGAAAAAAATCAGTTACAGTCGAGCAACAGCAAGTGGCCATAGCGCTTAGTCAGCTGAAACGAGCATACGCTGGTTACAAACCAGAGCTTTTTATAGGTGCAAAGCTCCGAAGGCAAGCAAAAAGTGGATAGAGAGAGTAGTAGCAGAGAAGGAGAGTAACTGAAGAGGTGACAAAGCATATGTGAGTTTTGCGCCGCATTTCTTTTTAAGTGATTTCTTTCTGGCGCAAGAAATCCGCTTCCTGCGCACACTGCAACGCTTGTTTTTTCTTGCCTGTGAATATACAGTTTTTGCGCCTAAGAAAGACAGCTGTCGTGTATTTAGAAGTTTGAAAAACTGTGGCATAAAGCAGAAAATGAACTTGCTCGCTGTATTGGTTATGGTTGTAAACCTACACTTGGGCGCTATGTATTAATGGAATGCCATCTGTCATCGCAACGCTTATGAATCAAAATCAAATAAAGTCGCTGACTTCTGCGAAGGCAAATAGAGCAGAGTACATAGAAAGTGCAAAAACTATGAAAGAATGTGGAAATAACAACAACGATACACGAGTTGTAACAAAACACAACCGTGGCATTTCACTTGACATTTGAATTTCTCAGCATTGCGCGGCAATATGACTTACAGGCCAAGCGGCTCGTTTCCTGCTCGCAGGCACACAACTGGCAGCGCTTCGCGAAACGAATATCAAAACAGAAAAAAACGCAAGAATAACAAACGTAAAAATGCTATGTAAATATTGGCTGGTCAGCTTTTTGTTTTGTTTATTAATTTTGCCCTCCTTCGGCCATGTAGAGCTCGCCGTCATATGGAGTGCTTGCATACGAGGGATGATAGATAAGTTTGATAAAATTACTCCACTTTTTTGAGATTATTCATTACTATGGGCATCTCTTACCAGTGCTTTTGTTATTGTAGCGATAGCCAAATAATTTTGAGTAGTACTACCGAGTTCTCTCAGTCCTTGTACCGTTAAAAGTTCATGGTTACAGTTACATAGGCTTTCAGCAGTAAATTTCCATATAGTAACTAGCAGTAGTCACAAAAATCACTTCTTTGCCTTAATAAAATATAGACTCCCCGGCTTAGCTTTGCAGAAGTAACTCTGTATTACCTGGAATCCTTACTGAGATCACCACCTAGCCTTTTTCTCCAACTTCTAATATTCGCTATCTTCCAACAAAGATCTTCTTTAATCTTCAAACTAGAGCTTCGGCATACTGTAGTATTAATAAAAGCTCTTCGACATAATTTACAACGCATTCAAAAGCTTTCCAAAAGCTTTGCAAAAGCTCTTCGACATACTTCCACACTTTATAGCGCCATCAAAAATTATAAGGTTCAAAAGGTTCTTCGGCATAATTTACAACGCATTCAAAAGCTTTCCAAAAACTCTTCGGCATACTACCACACTTCACAGCGCCTTCAAACACTATAAAATCCAAAAGCTTTTCGACATAATATAAAGCTCATTCAAAGGCTTTCCAAAAGCTCTTCGCCGAACTTCCATACTTTCCAGCAACTTTTACCACTGTAAGATCCCCTCAATCTTACAGACAACCCTCGTAAGCGCACACAGAAGCTCATAAAAATACAAAAATATACACGTACAGTATTGCATGTGGCTTGTGGCATGTGCCGGTTGATTTTGCATTGCCGCACTGCAGTGTTTGCAAATAAAAGTTCCAAACTTGTATGTTTTAAGGCGCATGCAATGCCAACTTGTTTGTTGTTGTTTTAGCCTATGCATGACGACCCCACAAACTCATACCTAGAGCATATTTATATCAAGCATTTTAGACGTGCAGTCGGTTGCTTTACATACATACATATGCATGAGCACACACACACACACATATTCTGTATATGTGGCAATATGTAAATGCATCAACCACGTCATTGTTTGGCCAAAATGTCCACTTCCGCATGATGGAATGCCGGCATCCGCTTGTTTTGGCAGCTGACTCGACGGTAGCTTGGTTCACAGGTGAATTTGTCGTTCGGGCATGCAATGTTGTTGCAACAAACTTTTATTGTTTTTAATTTTGCATTTTCTAATTTTTTTGAGAGAGCTGAAAAACATCGAAACATTACTGATTTGTTTTGCGATAATTTCCCAGCTTGGAAGTAATCAGTATTTTCGCAACCAGAATTTCTGGTTGAATTACTTGTGTAAATGTTGTGGAAAATATTTGATAAAATTTCACTAAAATGCTAAATTATTCTTCGTGGTGTGCTTGAGTCGGGTGAGTAGGCAGTGAATTCTCAGCTAAATTCCTTCGCTTTACTAAATTTGGAACTCATGAAAGATAAATCAAGCTTTAAAGCTGTACAAAAGCTAACGATTTTGTTGGTAGCCGGTTTCAAAATGAACTCTGTTTCTACTGACACATTCTCTAGAATATCATCAAGTTTACTTTCCCAACCATTTTTGACTCTCTACACTTATATGTGGTTTCAGTCCAGATTTTAACAAACAAGCTTCCGGTTTGTAGTTACAAACCCTCTTTCGATCAGTAACTAAAGTTAGTTAGCCGATATAGATAACCTTGTGTGTATTTAAAACCCGTTTAGTAGTTAAGAACTCAATGGATTCGATTATCTAGGCCCCAATGACTTAGGGATCTTTAAATATCAATTTTTTTATACCATTTTTAAACAGATATGGAATTATGGGAAGATGTTTTAAGGAGATAGATGATCTTCGAGATATTAAACATAGGAATTAAGATCTCCATCGACGAATATTCTTCCAAAACAAGGTTGATAAATAATTTATCGAAACATCTTTTCTGAAGGCAATATTGTTTTTGGTGGATGATTTATAAAACAAGATGAATGATTAAGATCTATTAAGTAAAATAAAAACTAGGAACAAAGCAGATGAAATATGCCGAAGCTTTCGAAGAGATCATTCCAAGATTAACCTTAGTTACCCTTGATGAGACTTACAGAAGGAGTTAGGTGGGTTTCAAAATTAAAAAAAAAAACAAGTAAGGAAAGGCTAAGTTCGGGTGCAACCGAATATTTTATACTCTCGCAATTTATTGCTATATCTTTATTAAGAAAACACACCATTTGACCCATATATTCGGCATAAAAACATTTCACATATTAACCGATTTATAGGCTATTAAGCTCATAGTATTTTTGAAAATCCTATAATTAGGTATTCTCATATTCATATATAAGGGAAGTTATGACCCGATTTTAAGCTTTTCTGGTACACCTGAATTAAATTAAGATACCTAAGAGATTTACCGAAATTTTCGGTGAAAAGTTACCTTGGGGCACTGATTTTCGATATCCGGGACATTGAAAAGTTATAGTCCGATTTCGATAATTTTTTCACAAATAATGCCACAGATCATATACAGTATTTGTGTAAAGTTTTATTTCGCTATCTTCATTGGTTCCTTATGTATATATTATAAAGTGAAGGAATAAGATGGAATTCAAAATTGAGTTATATGGGAAGTTGTCGTAGTTGTGAACCGATTTTGTCCATTTGTGTCATCAGGGTGTCAAGAAAATATTATATACCGAATTTCATTCGAATCGGTCGAGTAGTTCCTGAGATATGGTTTTTGACCCATAAGTGGGCGATGCCACGCCCATTTTCCATTTTATAGAAAAAATATCAGTGCAGCTCCTTCTGCTATTATTTTTGTGAAATTTAGTGTTTCTGACGTTTTCCGTTAGTGATTTAACTCTTTTAGTAATTTTCAACCTAACCTTTGTATGGGAGGTGGGCGTGGTTATTATCCGATTTCAACTATTTTCATGGTGTGTGGTGGGGTACGAGGAGAACCGACTGCAGACAGTTTGGTTTATATAGCTATATTGGTTTGCGAGATATATACAAATAACCGATTTGGGGGCGGGGCCACACCCACTTCCCAAAAAAAATTACATCCAAATATGCCCCTTCCTAGTGCGATCCTTTATTCCAAATTTTATTTTTATAACTTTATTTATGGCTTAGTTATGACACTTTATAGGTTTTTGGTTTTCGCCATTTTGTGGGCGTGGCAATGGTCCGATTTTGCCCATATTCGAAAGCAACCTCCTCATAGTGCCAAAGAATATGTGTTCCAAGTTTCGTTAAGACATCTCAATTTTTACTCAAGTTATCCGTTGCACGGACAGACGTACGGACGGACGGACGGACAGACAGACATCCGGATTTCAACTCGTCTGGTCATCCTGATCATTTTGATATACATAACCCTATATCTAACTCGTTTAGTTTTATAACTTACAAACAACCGTTATGTGAACAAAACTATAATACTCTCTTAGCAACTTTTGTTGCGAGAGTATAAAAATAAAGTAATTTCTAAACTAAGTCTCTCATCAGCTTCATATTTGAAATCTGAACAAGTAGTGCGTATCACTTTAAAATAAAAAAGGTTTTGACCTTAGTGATTGTAATTTTAGAAATCCATATACATTTAGTCAACATATTATGAAGAATATCAACTATCATATGAATAAAATGAAGAAAATCAAATCAAATTAGATATAATAAAAGGCACAAGAAACCACAGAAGTTTACGTAAGTATCAAGAGAAGCATCAATGCGGACAAAGCAGCAAGTTTGTAAAGAATACAGCCAACCAAGGAACATGCTATCGCAGTCAATTTAATAGAGTAAAGCGAAAAAAAGCAAAGGAAAAGCTAATAACGGGAAATCAAAGTGTAAACGTAATGGAAAACTGTGTGTGAAAATCACTGGCCACTTACATTTCCGCGAATATCACACGAGCTAGCAAATAAACAAACAAAAATAACCAACAAATACAAAAAAAAAAACGACAAATGTACAACAGGAAGCGGCCACTCGATATACTCACACAAACATTCATACGAAACACAACACTCAAAAGCATTTGGCGCTTGGCATACGGCATTACATTTCATTCACTTACGTTTATTAAAAAATTCCACAAAACAAATAAGAAATAGCACAAAAAGAAAGTATAGTACACAACAACAACCAACACGGAAGTGTGGCAGCAAAACTACTCGGAAACCAACAACAGCAAGTGTAACTAACACCATGTGGGTGTAAGTAATAAACACATATGTGTTGCTTTTTGTTGTTGTTGTTCATACACAGTTGCATCAAATAAATTGACTAAATTGTTGTAATAGAAACAAATCTCACAAGCAACACTTGCATACATTTATACTGGCATATGGTTGTAAGTTCTGGTGTTTGCAACATTTCCAATCAACCGCAGATTCACTTTAGGGAAACGGTGCGAGAACGCTACAGCTGTTTACATGCGACTGTTGCACATCAATCTTCACATATTTGCAAATAGTTGTGCATGGTGTTGGGTCAGCTTGCAATATTTAATTACAAAATGCATTGGCAAAAACGAAATAATAAATCCGAAATGGTTGATAGGCGTGTGGACAAAGTGAGGTTTTTGAAAATGAAATTCGAAATTTTGCGTCAAATTCTAACAAATATAATTGAAGTGGTAATAAAGCTTAAGCTGAAATCAAACTTGAGCCTTGAGTTGATTTTGATATGCACTTTTATTGATGAAAAAAGAATCTCACGGAGAGGTCTTATTTTCCATAAAGATATCGTACGAAGATTCCAAGCCATTCTGCCTACAGCATGTGTCATAGGTCCAAAGTAAATCGCAGTAAGTCAAAGGAACTCTTCGACCTCAGTAAGGTCAATCTTTCCCCAGTCATAGGAGTTCCTACTGACCATTGTCACAACGGAAGCGATCAAATTAAAGTTTTACCGTATGCTATTTGCAGTAGCTACTTGAAGGAGGATGAGGTAGAATCTTACCAATATTTACTTACGGAATCCTCCGCCTTTCCGAGATCTAGGCAAAAGTTCCTTGGACCTCACTTTTTTGGGCATCCTCGCGAATTAAATATTTTTGGGATCACTAAAGACTGTCCTTAATAGTCTAAGTGTGTTTCCTTTTGGGTAACAGCCTTCGAACCTAACCTAACATAACCTAACTAGTGTCCAGAGTTACGACTTTCTCGGAAGAGTTCTCGATAGCTTCGATTTACCAGAAAGTCCTCGAAAGAGTTTACCCAAAGTTTGCTAGTCTGGTTCTACTTAATGTAAACAAAACTAGAACGAAAGCACCACAAATAGTTCTCTCCAACAGGGAAGAGAAGATCGACTTGTTTGGCGCGTAACAGAGAGAGAGAGAGAGAGAGATACCTAACTTACTACGAGAAAGTCCTTAATGAAGATCTGACAACCGCTTGGACATTAAGCTAGATGACTTGTGATGAAATAAATGAGCTCCGGTGATCGAAAGCTCATCGATTGAAACACATTACTGCTGGCAGGTAGTCCCAAATTGAATTCAAAGAAAACTAGCGAGAGTATACCCCACCTCGGATCGCTCCATTCATGCAAAGGTTCAATGGTAATCTGCTAGTTCAAATTTCATTGAATTCGCAATTAGATCAGAGCTTGCAGATGGTTGAGATTTAATTTCTAAAGTTCACAGTTTTTCAACTAATATTCCCTGCTCTCCAGGTTTTTTATTATATATAGGATCTGTTCTGAACCTCAAGAAGTCATATTCGACTTAAGAAGACTTTACTGAGAAGAAATAATAAAAAGTCTTAGCAAGCGTTATTATTGTTGCTCAATAAACTTTTTATCCAAGTAGAGTAAATGACTGCCCAAGTTAATCTATGGCAGATTGCCAAAACCACAATAAGCCAACTTGCAACATAAGCTAAACTTACAAAAACTCTTTTCATTTAGAGTTCTCTTTCTTTATTTCTCAATTTCACGCTTCATTTGCAAATGTCCGCACGAAATTCGGTCGCTACTTTATATGAATTATAGTGAAAACTTTTAAGCCACATTGTCACATAATTACCCACCAAAATAACTGCAAATAGCAAACAACAACAAAAACAACAGCAAAAAGAAACTACGGCGAAACCAGAAATGATCAACATTCACGCGAATAGGAAACAAAGAAATTAACAACAACAATGGCAACAAACATTGTTAAATGAACTTATAAAAGCCACATTAAAAGTCAATGAGCGGCTAATGGAATTAAGTCACTGACGACGGCGGCTTTATTCCTTCGTACTTGAGTGTGTATGTGTCTCCATGTGTTGTTGTTGTGTGCTCTTGGTGTGACCAGCGAAAATCAGCTACGAAAAATGTCCGTTTTAAATGTAATGCACGTAATGTCATTAAAATGTTCATTACGAATAATTAAGAAATTCTGGCTACACTTCTTCGAAGAGTTTTCGGTTTGGCCTTTTCGCTGTTTGGGGATTTTCGTATGTCACCCGACTGCATGTTTTTCCAATTACACTGTGATAGTCAAAAAAAAAGACAAGACTAAATTCGACGGTTTCCCCCTATTTCGGGTCCTACGAATCGAACTGCATCATTACTTTTTTGAGTTACAATCATGGTTTCATACAAAAATTTTTGTTGAAGTTTTTCATCAAAGTTGCCCATTGTAAGAGAAAGGCACATTTTTCTTCGGTCTCTAACTTATTTAATGTTGACTTTTTTGGTAAACTTTCTTTGGCAAAGCTTCTCAGAATAAGTCCGTCTTTAAGTTCTTAGATGACTGTAAACCCCAAAATCAATGTTGTTTGTGTCCTTATAGCCAATATGTCGAAAAAACTGAAATTTAATCCATTTTTTTAATGTTTTTTCCCTCTATCTCTATTCTCTGTAATCTATGCTTAAATTTTGACTCTTAGGCAAGCATTTAACGTTTCTTTCAAACGTTACTTGTTGTTATTTCTTATCAGTGCAGTGGTTAAAAGCTTGACTCGTTGCTTGCTGATTTGTGTTGGACATTGATAGATGAGTCTTATTATTGAAAGAAACGTTAAATGCTTGCCTAAGAGTCAAAATTTAAGCATAGATTACAGAGAATAGAGATAGAGGGAAAAAACATTAAAAAAATGGATTAAATTTCAGTTTTTTCGACATATTGGCTATAAGGACACAAAAAACATTGATTTTGGGGTTTACAGTCATCTAAGAACTTAAAGACGGACTTATTCTGAGAAGCTTTGCCAAAGAACGTTTACCAAAAAAGTCAACATTAAAAAAGTTAGAGACCGAAGAAAAATGTGCCTTTCTCTTACAATGGGCCACTTTGATGAAAAACTTCAAAAAAAATTTTTGTATGAAACCATGATTGTAACTCAAAAAAGTAATGATGCAGTTCGATTCGTAGGACCCGAAATAGGGGGAAACCGTCGAATTTGGTCTTGTCTTTTTTTTTTTGAAAAATACTATCACAGTTTTTTATAATTTCTCCCTCTTTACTATTGTGTTGTGTTGTTCAATTAAGGAGCAGATGCTATTTGAAGCGATGTGTGGTTACAACAACAACAAGAACCAAAAAATTATTGGTGAACCAAAGTCTGGTGTTTCAGAGCGAAAATATCTCTCCAAAGAGGCTGATTACTAAAAAAAGATTGTGAATAAAACCATGCTACTGAAATGAAAGACATGGAGACTCCTCTGAATTCCGGAAGTTTAACATTAAAATCATCCTCAGGATGTTCTTACTAGTCCTAGTGTGATCTCCGTCTTGGGGATTGGTCTTATAACCTGACCTAAAGTAATTTTGTCTCAGAGGATTACCTACTGTATATATACATAGAGTCCATAATCTTTAAAATAAATAAAATCTAAACTTTGGTCATGGTAGGAATTGAATTACTTCATGTTATTGACACTTTTAAGAAACCTCCACACAAATTATTGATTTATAAAGTCCGGTGTGATAAAACAGGACCTAAGAAAGATGTTCCATAAGAAATGTTTTTAGATTCAAGTGGGACCATCATAGCTCTCCAACACTTCATCAGCAGTACGCGAAAGAAACGTTCCAGAGACTCCGTATTGAACAAGAAAGCAATATTTTCTTAAGACACTAAGACACAGTTACCAAAACAAGAATGACGGATTAATCGACAGCTCATTTATCGACAGTTATCAGTTCCTTCATCAGTGTACTAGATCCTAGACGGCACTATAACCAATTAACCAGACATAGGTTATACTTTCTTACTAGAATCGTTGAAATTCGAGACTTTCTTTTCATGCACATCAAAATACTAAAGAGAATCTCCATCAATCGGATTTCATATATAGAAACACACAATTTTGATATAAAGTGGATACATTCGACTGAATCCGATACCAGATCGTTTACAAAAATATATACATATCTCCTTTTGAAACTCAAGTAAGACTTCTGGACATTAGAAACAGCCAAATAACAGCTCCCACCAACTGAAATACAACAAATTTATCGAAAAAATTCGCTTCTCATCAATTAATCCTTTTGTGTTATTTATTTACTTTCGAATTCTTTTTGAAGTTTGCAGACCAATCGCTAAGCCTTTTCAAATACTACCAATTTAAGCATGCGACAAAAGAAACCCGTAAAGAATACAAAAATTAGCTACAGAACTGCAACCTTCGTGCTACCATTTTTCGCCTTCATTTCTCGCTAATTTATGCAAATTCTCCGACACAATTTGCAGGAGACATAATTAGCTTAGACAGACGGAATTTTTAACGATTTGTCGCATGATACCCAATGTCTGGTTTACTAGCGACTGGCTACCGCCAACGCTATCACAGCTTCGGTGTTCATTTTAGGCCATTATCAATGAAGGAATTTGCACGGTATTCAGGCTTAATTCCAACAAAGCGACGAAGAGTCTGACAAAGAGTAGAGTAGAGAGAAAATGCGACGTAAGCAAAAAGAGTGGAGCCACAAAGCAGACGCTGTAGTTGTATGAAAGCAGCGCGGAACCTGTATTAAGGCAATAGTAATGAATGTCCAGCATCCTAAGGACAACAGCAGCCCGATATCAAACAAAAAAACAATGAAATATGTCTTGTGCGGGTATAGTTCGTGGCAAGTAAGAGGGAACGAAAAATAATACCCTCTGATACTCCTTTGCAGCTTGCACGTCTAATACTGCCGACAGCACTAAAGACAATTAAACTCCTGCTGTTTAACTAACGAACGGACAAGCGCTCCTCAACTACCAGCATAATAAGCAACAACAAGGGCAAATCAGTTTACGCTCGCTTGACGTAAATAGCAAAGAAAAGGAGTCGAGAAAAATAAATAACTGAATCAAAATAACCGCGTCAGCAAGCGGAAATAAAATAGGGGACACATTCCAGCAAGGCGGACACAATCAGAAATCGACCAACGGAAGTTTAGTGTGAGTAGACAGTAGGTGAAGTAGGGGGGGTGAGTGAAGAAGTTGAATAATGAGTAGTAGGATATCTAATGCCAGCGAAAGACATTCAATGAAGCAGGCGTCTAGTCTTCCTGTTAGGCCAGCACGCGTAGTCCACATTACTATTCATTAAATTCATTAAGCGCCGTTGAAACGCCCCGGTGCTTATATCTATAAAGACACGTATGTTTGGGATAACAAACAGTGTTTAAGAATTGTGAACAATTTTATACTTTTTTTTTTTAATTTTTAGTTTAAGCGAGCTTTTAGAGCTTTCTAAGCTTTTGAAGCTTTTATGAAAAAATGTTGAAAACATATTATTTATAAAAAATTACAAAATATTAATGATTTTTGAGCTTTTCAGGAGCTTTTTTGACATTTTAAAAGTTGCTAAACTAATTTTCGAAAAAAATGATAACATTTGTAGAGTCAATTTTTAAACAAGAAATATTCCTGACACAGAGCTTTTGTATAAAATTTATTGAAACTTTAGACAACTATCGTTATGGAAGAGCTTTTTCTCACAGAAAGCTCCCTTAGTCAAAATGAGTTATTACGTAATCTACTCAAAATAAAATTGTACTCTAAATATAAATTGATTTCGCATTCATATGTTCTATGACTAATCGGGATATATTTTTTGTGAAACCAACAACCTCTTCTTCTTCTCTTTCTTTATAACAATTCAGATCCCGAATTTTTAGTAGCCCACTGTACAACTCCCGCCGAAAAGCATACTCCTACTACATTGGGTGTGGCAATCAAATAAAAAAAAAACCGGAAACTATGTGCCATCATCCGCATATTTTCACTCCTTTGGAAACCTGAACTGCAACCTCCGACGAATGCCGCTGATATAGCCTACCCTAATCAAATCCCACAACACGTTTCAACCAAAAAAACATCGACGTGGATGCAAATAATAACAGACAGCGTAAAACTACTCGGAAAAGACTGCAAAAACTCACCGACTACACATTCGAGTGGTGACAATGAAAGCGATATGCAGCGCGTAGCAGCTGAAAATGGCATTCTCGAGTTGAATACTCCACAACCGCGCTTGTGTCGGTCTGCGAAATGCCGCGAAGTCGTTGTAGTTTGTTTTGGCTGTTGTGGGGTCACCAACAATAAACAATTCGGTTAAGCTTCGCCTGTCTTATTAACGTTAATGATACACGATATTGCCATAAAACATACAACATACAACAGCAAGTTGGTGGCCAAAAGCGTGACGACCCTTCACAGCTGCTGCCGTAAACGCCACAACTCCTCTTCACATATTTATATGTGTCCTACCGACCCAACAGTGTCTATTTCATTTCGGAACTGACATTTCTTCTTGGCACACTGATTACTCCGATTTCACTCTCTACATTACTGCTGTCAGCCCAGAGAGAGAGACAGACACAATAATATTTAAGTGACACACTAAGGCAGTCAGCCAAAAACTTACTACTTGACACTCACATTGCTGTTGGCTAGACATTGGGCGCATTGGTTAAACGATACAATGTCTGGACGCATTTCCTTTCTTTTCTCCTCTTTTATTATACATCCCTCTCATTGCTCGGTTCATGCCGCGCTTCCAGCTTTTGACGGTAAATGTCAAATGATGCTGCTCTATTTGAGCAGTCTTTGCGAAGACTTTTCCGGCGTTCACGTTCTTTGTGGTAAGTTGAGTGGTTTGGGGTACTGAGGAGGTGTAGGTGACAGGATTCATATGTCAAATAAATTGTAATTAGTCGGTGGTACTGCACGCTTAGACTAGCACAGTAGCTTTTGCTTTATTGTGTAGAATTTTTGATATGAATTTATTGAAGAGACTTTGTCATTTATGAACAAGCTCTTGGCTTATAAGACTTCAATGTTAGAAGGTTTCCAAATTCGTCCTCCAATTTTGTGGAGTGGCTTTAATATCTTGAGAGATTTTATAGTATAACAAAGACTATATGATCTTGGGGTTGAAAACAAAACTCATTCGACTTTTGTAGTTGATTTTTATTATATTTAATTAGACTAAAATATTTAAAACATTATATAAGAACAAATTATGGCTTTGAGTACTTTATTCTCTCCTACGAGTCGCTTCCAGCTCACTTTTGCGAGTTTCCTATTCATCGGGCAAGAAAATGTCACCACGAACTTTATCGAATTCCGGTGAGGCACAAGCATGGAACTTGTACACCTTATCACAGGCATTTGTGCCGCCAGCATTGAGGCAACCATTCACAATATTCATCAAGCGTTGTTCACCCACAATCTCATAGAGCGACTCCTTCATGGCCTGTTTGTTGATGGCATTGTCCTTGTAGAATACCAATTTATTATAGAGACAGTTCACATAGCATTTTTGCTGATCGGTCGGATTCGCCACCTTTATTTTGACCAGATTGGTGGCCAGTTCATCCGAGTAACCATATTCTCCAACACAAGCTTCCTTGGCGTGTTTCAAATTGAGACGATAGGCGATCCAAGCAGTCAATACCTCGAATTTCGCTTCCAATTCTGGTGTGAGCTTCTTGGGTTTGCGTAAACCGGCCTCCGCGCTGAAAACACACAGACTGAGCAATACTGTCGCCAGCATGCAGCAGATGATTGAGGATTTCATTTTAAACTTTTAAGCTGGGCTTAGTACGTTTAATTTAGTAGTTTACTCTAATGTGTATTGACACTGAATACTTTGCTGGTTGCAGTGCGGGTCTTTATATACTAATAATCTTATCAGTTAGACCAGTCGGGCTAGGTTGTGACGAAAGTGTTGTAATCGAAGTCATTTCTTGTTATTGCAATGTTTATTTTTTAATTGAGTGCATAGCACACTGGCGAATTATCAGGAACTATTTAATTTAATGCATTACAATTCCTAAAATATAAACTATTTCAACATTCGTTGTAATAAATTGTGAAATATCAAGAGATGTTCATATGTATTAATGTGTAGTAAATATGATTCTTATGATTATCAAGCTTCGATGAAAATCACGCTTCAGTGATAGAAATATACGAAAAACTCACGCTTATCAGTTTTCCATTACAAATATAATGAGTTAATTCGAAAAACTGCTGTAAATTCGATTTCTTTATAATTTTAGATTAGCTTGAAATATGTACATTAATATTTCTATTTTTAATTTCTCTGTAATTTATGGAATTTAAATTGAAACCCAATATTTTTTTTAATTGCCGAAACATAAACAATTGTTATCTTTATACAAGGAATTCTGAGTTTTTGTGAGTTTTAAATATAGAATCACTCTATGTTCTAGAATCATATTTTAGATCATTAAAAATCACTGCTTCCTACAGCCAGTGGTTGAAAGTAATAAAAAAATAATAATCTAATATGGTATAGTAATTTCTTATTAAAAAATAGTTGGCAATCCTTTTCTTAATCGAAAAATCGATTTAATACTAAATATCATTTGGAAGTTTCTGCAATTAAGTACCCTCAAGATTCTTGTTAATTAAATACAAATAACATTTTACCAATATATAGCAAATGTTCTTGGAATGAGTCCTGCAGTCGCCAGTCGCGTTTCTTTGTATGGATCTTCACACTTTGTCACTTAGTGGAGGATTAAATGTGACCACGTCGAACGACCTAGTAGATTGGCTTCCATTATCGACAGTAATAGCCATCCTAGCGACAACAGAAAACGGAAAATCGAATATATACCTGAGATTGCGTTTCAAATGGTAGATACAACTTTGATTTTATAAACGTATTTGTCAATTAACTTTTAATTTCAATATCCTCTTAGAATATAAATCGCTATAATGACAAATAATACATTGAACGATTATTTGGTTTGATAACTTAAAAAAAAGGTTGAAGGTTGTTTGCGGTACTTAACAGAATGTTATATATTTGTCCTTAATTCTTTAATATATTAAGAATTAATGGAAAATTGTAATGAAAAAATCAAAGAAGTTGCTAATTTGTTATAAAAATATATTGAAACACTGATTATACAACTATATCTGATCAGTTGTTTATCACGCGCATCATGTGTCTGGCGACACTATCTTGGAATAATACCGTTACAATAATAGAAATATTTGATATCAGTTGTTTATCCTTCTTCAGAAACTTATGAAAATCGAATATGAAATGACAATACAGATAAAAATTGATCAATATGTAATCTTTATTTCCCAGTGTCAGACACGTTCATCTATATATTCATGTTCAGTCAAGACTAAGCTTAAAGTGCTGTTCACAATATAGCACTAACCATAAATAAAGGCTTAAATGGACCAGATGACTTAAATATTCAAACTAATACATACATATCCATAAAGCTTATTCTATGAGAAACACATTTCTTAAAGCTTTAACGGTCAGCTGATTACGTATATTGAAAAGTGATGGTAGCATCGCCTCCGTGGCGCAATTGGCTAGCGCGTTCGGCTGTTAACCGAAAGGTTGGTGGTTCGAGCCCACCCGGGGGCGATAAAATATTTTTTACAGCAGATTTATTAAACACAAAATAAAATTCGTTTTATAATATATAAAATATTATATTAATTACTATAGTTGAACTGAATTTAAGACGTTATTCTAGAATATATAAATATGTATCTAGATACGCGGTCGAATAAAAATTAGTTCAAAAGTATTTTTATTTCAAAAAGTTTATTATTTTTCCAAAACATTTATAAATTATATTCAACACAAAATCTTAAATAAACCAATAAAAAAATCTACATTAGTTTAATTTGGTGTAAATTATCTATTCATCAGGCAAGAATATGTCACCGCGTACTTTATCGAATTCCGGTGAAGCACAAGCATGGAACTTGTACACCTTATCACAAGCATTTGTGCCGCCAGCATTGAGGCAACCATTCACAATATTCATCAAGCGTTGTTCACCCACAATTTCGTACAGCGACTCTTTCATGGCCTGTTTGTTGATGGCATTGTCCTTGTAGAATACCAATTTATTGTAGAGACAGTTCACATAGCATTTTTGCTGATCGGTCGGGTTCGCCACCTTTATTTTGACCAGATTGGTAGCGAGCTCATCCGAGTAACCATATTCTCCAACACAAGCTTCCTTGGCGTGTTTCAAATTGAGACGATAGGCGATCCAAGCAGTCAATACCTCGAATTTCGCTTCTAATTCTGGTGTGAGCTTCTTGGGTTTGCGTAAGCCGGCGTCTGCGCTGAAAACGCATAGGCTGAGTAATACTGTCGCCAGCATGCAGCAGATGATTGAGGATTTCATTTTTAGCTGATGTCGTGGATTTTGTCTATTAGTTTATTGAGTCGAATATTTGAACTGAATGCTTTACCTAGTGCAGTGTAACAGTTTATATACTCAAGCTATAATCTAAGCTTATGTTATCACTGCAATTATTGAGAATTTTTACAGGAAGACTTCTTTTGTTAGGCAAGCTGTATTTCATTACGGTTAGAATTCCCACGAAGCGTGCAATTCATGAGAACTGAGATTTTATTGATAAGTTCTAATATAATCAAGTCTATTAGTCTTCATAATATGCATAATGCATCGCCTGCAAACTTAATCTATCGCGTGTCTCTGCAGTTTGCAGTTTATATTTTCGCTGATTGTGAGGTTTACTTATCAGTGATATTCGAAATTTGTCTACTATTTCAGGAATTGTAATCTTCGATTAGTATTAATTGTAAATTCCTTTGAATAATTCTTATCTGAAACACTTTGAAAAGCTTACGATGGGTGTGCTTTAATGGAAATGTTAATGAGGAAATTATACTAAGCTCAATTCTGTTACTTAAGTAGTAATTGTTCCTAAAAATTATTATTTTTTAATTATTTGAATTAAATTAGTATTTAGAGCTTTCTTGCTCATTCGGTGGTAATTTAGAAAATAATTTGGTACGCTCTTATGCAAAATTTATTAAGCACCATCATTAAGATTTTATTAACTTAAAAGGAATATTCGAAAAGTAAAAATATGGGAGCAGATAGGTATAGTTAATATTTCCATGAAATTATCTTATAAAACCTATTTTGAAGCAGGGGTTCTCAACGCCTCCGTGGCGCAATTGGCTAGCGCGTTCGGCTGTTAACCGAAAGGTTGGTGGTTCGAGCCCACCCGGGGGCGAATACTTTTTTTGCAATACTATTATTTTTTTCAAAATGGCATACACATTTCACAGGTCTGAATATCATCTCACAGATTGCTTGAGGTAAATTTACAGATAAGAATTATGGAGTTGTAGTAAAGGTTGACGTGAAAGCAATAGTACATGGAGATGTTCCTCTTCCCACATATTCTCGTGGTATTCACATAAAGCTACGACCATTACTAAAGCGCTGTTATTTATAGAACAATTAAAGCAAATTATAATATATAATAATAATAATTGATTTGAAATGAAACGAAATATATTGATAAGATTCTGTATAATCGACTCATACAAATGTACTCTTGTTTATATGTAGAACTGAGAGAAAAATCGCTCGAGCTTGACGAATGACTGATAAGAACTAATACAATGATAGACCCCAAACACCAACAATACGAGTGTGATTAGTGCCTTTAGCCATCAACACACCTATTAATGAGCCGCATTACAACAAAGCAACCATAATTAGCAGCTGGTTGAATTATTATATAAATAAAAACTGTTTTTTTTATATTTGATTAATCAGTTAATGCGAACATTTCTCGGAATACCTAGGAAGTATTTCAATTATTGCGAGTATATAAGTTCGCATTCGGGAATTCCACTTCCATTCTACAATTAAAACGACTTCAGGGAACAGTCATATTTTATATATAGATTTACTATCGCTTTACTTTAGCACACAACAAAATGAAATTGCTTTTACTATTGGCAGTCTCCACTCTCATAGTGGGTAGTATAAACGCCGCTATATTATCGGATACTCAACATATTACTAATGAGTTGGATAAACAGATTGCAGAGCTTTATAAAACCAGATCTGTCGATGCTGGTCTAAGAGCTACTGCCGAATACTTTAAGGCACCGGACACAAGTGAACTTCAAAGTAATGCACTACATTTGGTACATGAAAGATTAGCACCGGCTGCTGAATTTCTGAAATCGCCAGAGCTTCCAAAACGATCTTCCAACACCAAAGTGGAGAATTCATTAGATGCCGCCGCTGTGTACTTTAAGACTCCCGAATTGCCGAACCACCACAAGGGAGTTGATCGAGTGGCGGAGAGCTTAGCTGCCACTGCTGGATTTGTGAGAAAACCAGATTCTCGAAAACGTTCTTCCAGCACCAAAGTGGGCAATTCACTAGCTGCCGGTGCTGTGTACTTTAGGGCTCCCGAATCGCCGAAGCTTAATATAAGAAATGTCCGAGCAACAAAAAATTCAGATGATGCAGTTAATTATTCAGATGTAAGAAGGAAGATTGCAGCAGCCAGAAGGCGGCTGTTTGAAACAACAACAACGCCAGTTAATTATTCAGATGTAAGAAGGAAGATCGCAGCAGCCAGAAGGCGGATGTTTGGAACTACAACGGAAGCCGACATTCGGTATTATTAAATTTAATTTTACAGTTTATTCTATACTTATTTCGACGAGGTCTAAAAATTAAAGTAAATGGTTCCCAAACTAAAAATTTATTTAGACTATCCGTAGCATTAGTAGGTTGAATTGATACATTCTTATGTAAAATAAATACCAAACAGTCGATACCAATAAAAAACAATAAAAATATGAAAACAGATAGCAAAATATTCATATTACATTGTATAGTTAATATTTCCATGACATTGGTTATAAACTCTATTTTGAAGCAGGGGTTCTTAACGCCTCCGTGGCGCAATTGGCTAGCGCGTTCGGCTGTTAACCGAAAGGTTGGTGGTTCGAGCCCACCCGGGGGCGAATACATTTTTTGCAATACTTTTATAATTTTTAAAAAGTTGTGCAGATTTCACAGGTATATCTTGATATTACTATAAAGATTGCTTTAATTAAATTTCTAAATAGGAGTTAAGGAGTTCAGGTTGGGGTTGCTACGAATGCCAATACCAATTTCTCTTACTCCTAATCGAATAATTTCCTAGATTTATTTTTATAAATAAAGCATGTTTCAAAATAATTTAATTAATCAGTTAAACGCCTAATAGTTTGATAGCGAACACTTCTCGTAATACCTAGGAAGTATAGCAATTACTACTATAAACTATATATTATTACTTTACTATATAAGCTCGGTTTAGTTGAGTCTACTTTCATAGTTGAGTAGCAACGCCTATAAGGAATAGACGAACAATATTCAGAAATAGTATCGATCCTTAGCGCACAACGAAATGAAATTGGTTTTGGTATTCGCGTTCACCGCTCTTATATTCTGTAGCATCAATGCCGCCATATTGTCGGAGACTAAGGATATTACTAACACTTTGGATAGACAGAACTTAGCTGCCGCTGCTGAATATCTGAGAGCACCAGAGCCTTTAAGACGTGCTTCCCAAACCAATATGAGGAATTCACTAGCAGTCACTGCTGTGTACTTTAAAGGAACTGTATCGTCGAAGCTTAACATAAGAAATATCCGAGCTGCAAAAAATTTTGCTGCGGCATCTGAGTATTATGACGTAAGAAGGAAGATCGCAACACTCAGAAGGCGGATGTTCGGAAGAACAACGGAAGCACCTCGCCGACGATTCGTTCGTCTGGGTTAATTGTGTTATAAATTATAATTATATTGCATAATATAACAAGAACTCATGGTCGAAGACAACACTGCGGCCATGAGGGTTCAAAAATAATGATTCTGGTTTAAATTATATATAGATTTATTTTGAAGATATTTAGGGTTAAAATTATAAGGTCCCGAAGGTCAAATTTATTTCTAGTTTCTTTTTGGATCAGCTAACTACTAGAAGTATCTTTTTCTTTTTTCGGAACTATAATTTGGAAGAGAATCTTAGGAAAAAATTAAGTTAACTGAGCAACTGACTCTATTTCCCGAAACTGCATATAAATAGAGTACCTCTGTAGTTTTATAACATTTGCATTGCTTTGGAGGGAATGTCTTTCTGCTGAAATTGGAATTGTAATCTCCAATTTTAGTATTAAATTTTCAGATACGGTAATAAAAAATCGAGTTATATGGAATTATCTCCAAATCCGACATACTTTTTTTATTTGGTAAATGGAAGATTAGGTGTAAAGAGGTAAATTATTTCATGATTGACCTTGGAACCTCCACTAAGTTACGGAATGATAAGAAGTGAAAAAATATGTGTATATACAATGCTACAAATTGTTCGAACTTAAAGAATGCCAGATAAGAACTAATATTATGATGAAAAACGTTTTTATAACATTTATTTAATCAGTTAAAAGATGATTACTGAACATTTCTCGGAATACCTATGAAGTGCTTCAATTATTCTAGCAGATCTATATTAATAATCAGTATATAAGCTCGGTTTAAATAAACTAACATTCACAGTCCACTTACAACGATTATAAGGAATAGACAACCTGCAATTAGAAATAGCAACGGTTAACTTTAGCACACAATAAAATGAAATTGCTTTTGCTACTCGCTTTCACCACCCTCATAGTGGGAAGTACTGCCGAATACTTCACGGCATCCGATGCCAGCGACAGATTAGCTCCCGCAGCTGAATATCAAAGAGCCTCCGATTATCTGAAACGTTCTTCCAGAAGAAAAGTAGGGAATGCACTAGCTACTGCTGCCGAGTACTTGAAAGCATTCGAATTGCCGAATAGTTACGACAGAGTTGATCGAGTGGCGGAAAGCTTAGGTGCCACTGTTGAATATATGAGAGCCTCCGATTATTCGAAACGTTCTTCCAGAACCAGAGTGGGGAATGCACTAGCTACCGCTGCCGATTACTTTAAAGCATCCGCATTGCCGAGCCATCAGAAAAGAGTAGATCGAGTGGCGGAGAGCTTAGCTGCCACTGCTGAATATTTGAGAGCACGTGAATATCCACAACGTGTTTCCAGAATCGAAAGTGAGGATACACGCGCATTCGCTGCTGAGTACTTCAAAACACCCGAATTGCCGAGGCTTAATATTAGAAGTGACTGATCTGCTGTTCATCGTGAACGAGGTCTATTTTAGATAATTTCATTTCATTTTATAGTACATTTTATACTTATTTCGAAGAAGTCTAAAATTAAAAGTAAAAGCTACACAAACGGAAATATTATTTCGATTTTCTTTTTGAATTAACAAACTGCTGCATGCTCTGTGGAAAAATATGTTGTTGGGAAGATCACTCGAACTCATTACAGTCGCCTGGTGAAGTTCAAAAAAGGAAAGTAAAATAAAAACCCTTGCCTAAATCTATGTCCCTTAAGGCAGTAGTCTGCTTTAGAAGCCGAAAAAAAGCGTTTTTTAGCTTTTTTTTTTAATGATTGCGGTAAACGGAATTTTAAGATAGTGTACTATATTTAAGGCTTAAAAATCAATATTTATTATTAAAAAATATTGAAATTTTTTCAAAGTTGTAAGTATTTTTTTGGAGCGTCTGGAGTCTGCACTTGTAAATCGGTGCCGTTGATGGAGGTCGTGCGATGCATCTGAAACAGTCGAACCAAATTTTTTTTTTAATTTTTATAAGTTTCTTTTCTTTATGAACTAAAAATATACCGAAGAAGTTATAAAATTCCAAATTTTTTAGAAGTTTGAAAAAAAATTCACTTTTTTAATAAAAAAAATTGACTTAAGTTGCAAAACAAGTAGTTTAAATAATACTTTTGTCCAACTTTTTTAGTTCAAATAGAAGATAATTTAATACTGAAGCTAGATCACTTTGGTTTTTTTTTTGGACCGGACATATATTTCTTTTGCTATCGCCGACACCGTTTTCTAACACTTGTGAAAATCAAAACTCGAGAAAACGCGCTTTAAAGTCTGCCTGAGCATTCGCACCTGCTCGACGCTCGGCCACTAAAACTGCTCTAGCTTCGAAAATATGTCGAATTGGCCTCTGGAAGTATAAAGACATATTCTTGGTTAGTTTTGGAAGAGATTTAAAACAAAAAAATCAAATTTTATTAAGCCTGTAAAGCAGACTACTGCCTTAACAGCTACCCCAATAACATAAGTGCATTTATTTCCACCACTTCTTATTCCTTAAGTAGTTCATGAAATTCTGCCACACTCATCCCATAACATTGTCTCTCTCCTCAATAATTGCTCTGTTTTGGCCTAACTGCAGTAAGACGTGAACACCAACAACACCACAACATGAAATATAAACTTAGCAATATGATAAGAAATAATTTAGCCGTAATCTTAGTACTCTGTACTTTGATAACAATTACTTTGCCTTGTATTTTTGCTGATAGTAACTTATCAGTTTTATTCGTAAGTTGTCTAATATTTCAGGAATTATAATCTATAATTAGTATTAATTTCAAATTCATTAGAATTTTTCTTATCTGAAAAACTTTGAGAAGCTTATGACTCGATAGAAAGTATAAATGATAAACTATTACTACAATATCGAATATTCCTTAAAAAAATGTTATAAAAATGCATGAAAATATTAAAGTAAGGAGTAAAATATTCTTTTCATAATTTATGTTTACCATAATGGATGGAGTGATAAGGAGTGAAAAAAGATGTACATATATATACAACTTCATCATGTAAAAAATAATATTTTTTTACCCAATCAAATCTTGTTTAGTCATAAAACCACTGTAATTCCTAAAGTGTCGTTATTTATAAATAGAACAATTAAAGCTAAATATAATATATAATAATAATGATTGATTTCAAATGAAGCGCAATAACAATTTATATTGATAAGTTACATTGGAATCGGTGTATATACATATATATAAAACTGAAACAAATTGAGCTCGAACTTGAGAAAAGGCTGATAAGAACTAATAAGATGACGGATCCCAGACAACCATACTGCGTATTCGATTAGCATCATTAGCCATCACCTAAATAACTAATCAGCCGCATTACAACAAAGCAACAATAACTAGCAGCTGTTTCAGCTACTGTATAAATAAAAACCCCTTTTTAACATTAAATTAATCAGTTAATCTGAACATTTCTAGGAATACCAAGGAAGTGCTTCCATTATTCTAGCAGTAGAAGTATATAAACTCGGTTTAAATAAATTAACAATCACAGTTCAATTACAACGACTATAAGGAGCAGACGCACTGCAATTAGAAATAGCAACGATTAGCTTAAGCACATAATAAAATGAAATTGCTTTTACTATTCACGATCAGCACTCTCATAGTGGGCAGCATCAATGCTGCCATATTGTCGGAGATCCAGGATATTACCAACGATTTGGATAGACAGAGCTTAGCTGCCGCTGCTGAATATCTGAGAGCACCAGAGCTGCCAAAACGTGCTGCCAACACCAAAGTGGAGAATCCATTAGATGCCGCTGCTGAGTACTTTAAGGCTCCCGAATTGCCGAACCACCACAAGGGAGTTGATCGAGTGGCGGAGAGCTTAGCGGCCGCTGCTGAATATTTGAGTGTACCAGAGGTTCCAAAACGTTCTTCCAGAACCGAAAGTGAGGATGCACGCGCTGTCCATGCTGAGTACTTTGAGGCTCCCGAATTGCCGAAACTTAACATAAGAAATGTTCAAGCTAAAAAAAATTTAGCTGCGGCAGCTGAATATATTGAATTAAGAAGGAGGATCAATGCAGCCAGAAGGCGGATGTTCGCAACAACAACGCAAGCGCCATGTCGGTGTTATCACAGACCAGGTGTAATATAGTTAATTAAATTTAATTTAATAGTTTATTTTATACTTATTTCGAAGAGGTCTAAAATTAAAAGCAAATATTTTCCAAACTAAAAAATTATTTGGATCTTCTTTGTGAACCAACAAAATGCTTCAAGCTCTGAGGAAAAAATATCACAGGAACTTATTAGATTCGGCTGTTGCAATTTAAAAAAAGCAAGCAAAATGAGCCACACCCTTTCCTATAACTCTGCTTTCCTCCTCACTCCTTAAGAAGTTCATCAAGTTCTGACAAACTCATGCCATTACTTTATACTTTGTCTCTCTCCACAATAATTGCTTTGTTGGGCCTAACCACCGTAAGACGTGAACAACAACGTCACCACAACATGACGATGATAATTCTATGGTTACACACAGCGGCAGAAGGCATGCTTCAGCGAATTTACATGCAAACACATGCGTACACATGTGAGGTAGTCAGCTTGTATGTGTGTTGCTGGAAGTTAAGTTGTTTGTACTTCCGTTAAAATGTCGCTTGCCACATGCCACCATCAACGGTAAGTAATCAGTTCAACAATATGCCATCTACTTATGCATATTGTATGCCATGCCACTTGACACTGTACATATTAAGTTGGGAGGTGATATGAGCGCGTCGGATATTTGCTTTGAAAAGGGGGAAAAACAACTTTACTCAATTCAATTCAATTTAGTCGGTGACACCTGATGGAAAGTGCCTACACACACGTAGTTGGTGGCAAGGTACTTCTAAGCATTCTTGAGGTGATTGCCATATGTGCTGCGAAGATTTCGTCATGCTCGCATAACTATTCACAAATAATAAGAGACATATATGCCGGAAAATAAATGAAGTTCGAAAATTCTGAAGCGCTTGAGCAACAGCTGTGAATAGTAAATTGGATATTTTTGTGTGGCAGACATTTCTGGTTTATTTCTTTACTTGCAATAAGTAGTCATAAGAAGATTCACACAAAAGTTGCATTGACGAGAGATTGGTTTCGCGAAAACGTAACCTCAATATTTTTGGCAAAAACTTTAGACAATATATATTGATAAGAAGCAGTTTCCATAACAATTTCTCGGAATTATGTGCAAAACTAATGAAAACCTGTCTATTTTAGATTCATCCTTTCGATTAGTTCCTACACTCAGATTCCTCTTTTGGATCAGTTATGTTTGAACCTCATGTTAAAGGTATACGATTAGCTTTTTATAATTATTTCTAAGAAGGAGTCTGTTCAGATTTCGATTTAGATCCTACTCTCAGATTACTCTTTTTGATCAGTTATGTTTGAAGCTAATATTAAAAGTATAGAATTCGGTTTTTATAATGATTTTTCGGAAGAATTCAAGGTGTATATTTTTCATACTCCTTTCTGATTTTTGTCGGTAATCTCTATTGACGACTTCTGAGAGAGTTTCAGTAACCTGTAAAAGCTTATCAGTGAGAAAAATATTGTATCTTCTGATGTCAGCGGTTTTAGGAGATAGAACTAAAAATCTTTGGAAGCTTTTATTCTCCATTGAAAGCTTTCAGAGTAATGAATTTACTTATAAGAATTAAAGAAGCTATTTTAAAACGTAATTCGTAATCAAGAACATTGTGTTAGCTATACTCTAACGGCCATCTCCCCAAAATTTCTACCAATATATTCTGTAGTCTGTTCAGATTTCGATTTAGTTCCTACTCTCAGATTACTCTTTTTGATCAGTTACCTTTGAAGCTAATATTAAAAGTATAGAATTCGGTTTTTATA
The DNA here is from genome assembly GCA_031772095.1 of Zeugodacus tau. Classification (NCBI taxonomy): domain Eukaryota; kingdom Metazoa; phylum Arthropoda; class Insecta; order Diptera; family Tephritidae; genus Zeugodacus; species Zeugodacus tau. Next base: position 72,140,607 of record CM062652.1, on the reverse strand, counting down.
ATGATTTCTCGGAAGAATTCAAGATCAGCTGTCGGTGGGTGTATATTTTTCATACTCCTTTCTGATTTTTGTCGGTAATCTCTATTGACGACTTCTTAGAGAGTTTCAGTAACCTATAAAAGCTTATCAGTGGGCAAAATATTGTATCTTCTGATGTCAGCGGTTGTAGGAGATAGAACTAAAAATCTTTGGAAGCTTTTAGTCACCATTGAAAGCTTTCAGAGTAATGAATTTACTTATAAGAATTAAAGAAGCTATTTTAAAACGTAATTCGCAATCAAGAACATTGTGTTAACCATACTCCAACTGCCATCTCCTCAAAATTTCTTTCAATATTTTTTCCAACATTGAGGCAAAAATCTCCACATCATAGCAAAAGTCAAAACTTAAACTTCGCCATTACAATAACAATATAAATCTAATGGCATGAAAATGCAAATTGACCACGCCCACTTCAATAAAAATGACAACCGAGGCACACTCTACAATCTGCCATTGAGTTGTCACAAGAGTTTCGCTCCCAAAGGCCGTCAATGCTGCTGCTGTTTATGCAAAACGCATTAGTTTATTTGTTTTGTTGTTATTATAATTCGGTGTTTTCAAACACACTTCACCAGCACACAGCCACTCACACCCACAGCTGTGTACTCGGAGGGGTCTCCTGAGTACAATCAGCAAATTTGTCGGCGAAAAAGTTTCATCTTCAGTTGCAAGTATTCACGCGCGCTCCCGAGCGATATGGAAATGAAATCGTGTGGGGGCGCACCTAGAAAAGCTATTATAAAAGCTACGAGTACTGAGGCGTCAGGCGCCGTTGTTTTCCCTTGTCAGCGTGCGCTTATCACTTGCACACGCTCGTCAGAATCCTCGTGCGGGCATTCATTTGGTACTTGGCAAGTTTTTATCTGCAGACACTTGCTACGCAGTTTCTCCACAATGTTCTCCTAGTTGCTAACCTACACACTCGCACTCTTCGACTAGTCTCCGCATTTTCTTCGCAGCTATTTGTTACATTAGCTTGCTGGCGCTGTGTCGATAAACGTTCCCGTAGGTGCAATATTGCTCATTTCCTCTTCATTTCCATATCGAATTGCCAGCGTCTAATTTCTTCCTTGTGCTTTTGGAACGAAGCCGCAAGGATTTTTGATCAGTGCAGTCGGTGGAAATATGGTTCGCTTTGAAAGAGAATTGTAGCAGATAAAATTTTAAATTAGTCTTCGGAGAAGCGAGCGAGTGATATGGACGATAAATAACTTCTGTTTGAACTTTTTGAAAGAAAATATTTTTTGATAAATCTTGAGTATCAAGAGTAGACAGAAAGAATCTTTATAAAGTTAGAATCACAAGAAAATTTAGAATTGAAAACTAAAAATTGGTTTACTTCTTCGTAAAATGTTGCTCCTAAACCGAAAGCTATAGTGAAAGCTTTAACCATCAGCATGAAAGCTTATTCTTTGAAACTTATTTTTAGAAAAACTAATGAGGAGGGCCTATAATACTCCCATACAATAATGAAACAACTACAACTAATGAAAGACATACTATCGTCTCTGATGAGAGAGAAAGCGCAAGAGAGAGATAGAGAGAAAGATATATATATAGTAAGTAACAGAGAGAAAGAGATAGAGAGTGAGGGAGGGAGAGAGAGAATGTAAGAGACAGAAAAACGTCTTCGTTGGAGCATAATACTTGTTTCTGGTATCGTATATCGCATCTTCCTTATAACAGACAGTCTTGAACAAATTCAATATCCATAAATTTTCAAGTTGCTTTGCTTTTATACCGAGTTCTGTTATATATTTATTCATAAAGCAAACCTACTTGATTGACACTCTCATAACAGTTTCATTAAAAATCATTGCTGTTTTGCTCTTTTCATTAAAATAGCTTAGCACAAACTGAGAGACAAACCAGAACTTATTCCAAAAAAAGAAGTATATGTAACGTTATTTTTGTTTCTCACACATACTGAAGCGCATAAAAAATGTATGAGCTCTAAATTTGTCAATCTAGGACTTGGATGGAGATGAGAGCCACATAATAATTACAACAAATGAGCAGAAAAATAATAAAGTTGAACTCCAGTTGGAAGCAGTGGGCATATGAAGTGTTAAATATTTGATGAAACGCTGAACGATTCTAAAAAAAAGTAGAATAGTCTCTCAAAAGCTTGTAGAGTGAGACAGCTTGCTTCGAGTGAGTAAAAAATACCAAAATAAACCGTTAATTTTGCGAAAAAAAAAACAATTTTACAAAAAAAATTTTAAAAAGAGGCGATAATAGACACAATATATATATTATGATACAACAACAATTTCAGAAGAAAGACCGGCATTCTAGCAAAAAGCTTTTGATTAAAGGATGTACAATTAAAAAAAAAGCATAAGCATGAGTGCACAAGAGAACCAGGAAAAAGTGCAAAAAACAGGAAAAACCCGTTAAACAACGGCTTGGCTTTATTGCCAAGAAAATGGCAATTAATTATCCGGCACAGCACATGTGCCTGCACACAGTCTGTCGCACTTAGCCGCGGGCGGTAAGCACACATGCGTAGGGGAGTAGGAAGAGTGCGAGGATTACAGGCAAAACAGAGTCAAGCAGTCAGGATGTATGTTTGTGCTGAGGTCGTCGACGCTTGATGCCGTCACCTCGTTTACGGAGCTTTTTGATATGGTGTTGTGCGCCAGTGAAAAATGATTAAAAGTAAACGTTGGCGTAATATTGTTGTTGTTGTAGATATAATTTTATTTTTTTTTTACTTTTACATATATGCAGGCTCATATTTTTATAACGTGTCGACCAAGTGTAATTTTTTAATGAGCGAAATGTAATACAGTGTGTGGGAAAAATGTGGTGTTTAGTTATAAATATTTTTGTTATTATTTTTAATTAGCTATAATTGTAAAAAAAAACATTTAAATTTATATTTTAAAAAATTTCCAAATTTTCGATCTGAAATTACATAGAATTTCCAAAAAAATATTTTTATTTTTTGCTAAATTTTTAAAATTTTTTGTACAAATATTTTTTTTTTATTAAAATTATTTTTTATTTTTTATTTTTTTTTTAATTAAAATTATTTTTTATTTTTTTTTAATATTAAATAAAATTAAAAACAAAATTAACAAAAATTTTAAAAAATTATTTCTCATCTGAAATCTGCACATCAGTCTTTCTCTCATAATATCAAATCACGCTCAAGTTTAGCTCACAATTATGACTTTCCATATAAACACTGAATTTCACAGTCAATTTCCATGCATAAATAATGCATATAGATGACATACAGATATCTACTCGCGCCTTCTTTCTGAAAAAAATAATAATAACGAAACGAAGAAAAAACTACAACAATGCAAAGTCATTGCTGCTGCCGCGCTTTGCTTGCATTAAACATTTATGCTACATACTCACGACACACACGCACACACACTCGTAATGGCGTCAATTTGTGCGCTCATTACATATTCGCACATTGCAAGCAAATTAGGTGGAAAATGCGAGTACGTATACGACGTGGTGTACGCCGTAGCACTGGTGTGAGGTCGGAGCGAAAAGTTGGCAACTAAAGCGCGAATGTGTGCATGTGTATCTGTGTATTTGTAAAGCCTCACAATCAGTTTTATCATTCGCTTTTGTTTTTGTTTTTGTTTCGCGCTCTTCACATTGTTTGCTTGAAATTCACCTTCAGCCGCCTTTTTTACAAACGATTTGTCTGTGCCATCCGCACAGCGCAGCGGCGTCATCATCACAAAATTTAATACCGAAATAATTAAGTAATTTATTAAAATTAATATGCGCACGACAGGCATAGCAAATTGCACAGAATGACGGCATGCAAGCATATATAACTCTGGCTTGTTTGTATACAGATATACATGTGTTTGTAAGTGGGAGAGATTAACTTTAGCGCGCCTACGATATGAGCACTTATGTGAGGTGTAATCGCTTGTATTTGTATTTGTAAGCGCTTGTCACTTGTCAGTGGGGTGCTAAGAGCTTTAACTTCGTAAATGTTTACTCACATGCAAATAGGTTTCGTGAGGGCTTAAGCATCCCTACTTGCATATACTGTATAAACAGAGTGATATTTACACTGACTCTCCATAATTTCAATAAACTTAAATGAAATTATTTTTTTATTATTATTGAAAATAAGAGATCTTCTACATCGATTCATAGCTGACGAAAACGTTTCCAACGTTAAAATACCGGGAAGCTATATATTACGTTGGCAAATATCTCCCATCCGACGATTCAGAGCGGGTGAAAACGACACCATGGGTCAGCCGGCGGAAGACTTCTGACGACGAATACCGATCAAATCACGGAAAACATCGAGTTAGAGCGGCATGTGGCATATCGTGACATCGCACAGGAGATGGGAGTTAGCCATCAAACCATTTTAAATCATCTGCAGAAGGCTGTATACACAAAAAAAGCTTGATGTTTGGATGTCGCATGATTTCACTCAAAAAACCTTCTGGACCGAATCAACGCCTGCGATATGCTGCTGAAACGGAACGAACTCGACCCATTTTTGAAGCGGATGGTGACTGGCGACGAAAAATGGATCACATACGACAATATCAAGCGAAAACGGTCGTGGTCGAAGATCGGTGAATCGTCCCAAACAGTGGCCAAGCCGGGATTGACGGCCAGGAAGGTTTTGCTGTGTGTTTGGTGGGATTGGAAGGGAATCATCCACTATGAGCTGCTCCCATATGGCCAGACGCTTAATACTACCATCTACTGCGAACAATTCGACCGCTTGAGGCAGGCAATCGACCAGAAGCGTCCAGAATTGGCCAACAGGAAGGGTGTAGTGTTCCACCAGGACAACGCCAGACCACACACTTCGTTGATGACTCGTCAGAAGCTGCGGGAGCTCGGTTGGGGGGTTTTATCGCATCCACCATATAGCCCGGACATAGCGCCAAGTGATTACCACCTGTTCCTGTCCATGGCGAACGCCCTTGGTGGTGTAAAGTAGAATTCAAAGGAGGATTGTGAAAAATGGCTGTCCGATCACTGTAGCACTTTTTATAAAGCATTGAATAAAGAGCAAAAACTCGGAAGGAGATATTTGCCAAGGTTCAGTCTGAGCGCTGAAGAAGGGGTAAAACCAGCCACAAAAGCAACACAAACAATACTTATGAGTAATTCTTTGTTTCTAGTGAGACGAATATTTCGCGAAACTATTTATACTCCTAACATGACACATCAAATCGCTCTTCCATGATACTCATGTTTAAGTTTTTCCCTTAATACAGAAGAATAATTCCATTTCTCGTAATAGTATTATAATTACTGAGAATACAAAAGCAGTTTTAATTAAAAATTCAAAATTAATCACGTGAACGAAAGCTGCACAAAACACTTGCGCTGAATTTTAAACATTTTTAAACGCATTTCCACACATACATACATATAGTAGAAACTCACACACATGCCTGAAAGTTGCAGAGCAAACGTAAAACTTTCAATTAATTAATATTTAATGCAAATTAAAATGCAAAAGGCGATGTGCGCTGTGCGCTGTGAGATGTGCGAAACAAGCGAGCATTTTTCGGCACTTAACACACGTGCATTTGAACTTAATCTTTGTTAAGTTTCTGCCATGTAGTACTTGTAGTTGTGAACATTAAATTTTACAACCAACTCAAGCATCAATTGGCGCACTTTATTAAATGCGAAATATTAAAATTAAATACCACAAATAATTTAGCTGTGTAGAGGCGTGCGAACTGCTCAAGCACGCACTTCAAAGTATTTAATATAATTATATATGTGTTTATGCATATTTGCTTGCTTACCTTTGTGCGTAGTTAAATATCACTGTGCGCACTTGCTTTGTAAGCCAAGGCACTTACTCTGCACACAGAGATAAACACTTCCACACAGATTCCACGGCTTATTAACACTTTTGGAATTTTGCAAGTAATTGCGCGGAATTGATTAATATTAAATGAATTGTGCGCACATTTAAGCGTGAAATATTTTATACACTAATACATACACATGTCTTCTTATATGCTTTTAAAACTTAAGACCACATATAAGCTTATGAGTATGAAATGTTTGTCATAAGTTCAGGCATTAATTCGCTTGCAGCTCTTAAACTTTTCACAGCTTTTAAGCGTTTACTGCGCTTAGATATAGAAATAGATTAATTAATTTTTGTTCCCGGAAAATTTCGGGACTGAAATATAATAAGTTCGGAATACCGAAAAATTTCGGGATTAAATTCGATATTTAGTCCGATTTCATGAAATTTTTCGAGACTAAATTCGAATATCGAAAATTAAAAGTTAATAAATCAAAAATAAATCCCCTTAGTTTTCGGGACTGGAAATAGTTAACCCGATTTCCCGAAAAATTTCGGGACGAAATTCGAATATCGAAAATCAAAAGTAAATCCCGGTAGTTTTCGGGACTGGAAGACACTTAGTCCGATTTTTTGAAAAATTTCGGGACTAAACTCGAATATCGCAAATCAAAAGTACATAAATCAAAGTAAATCCCGGTAGCTTTCGGGACCGCAAAATAGTTAGTCCGATTTCCCGATTCGGGACTAAATTCGAATATCGAAAATGAAATAGTAAATCCCGGTAGTTTTCGGGAGTTTTTAGTCCGAGTTCTCGAAAATTTTTGGGACTAATTTCGAATATCGAAAAAAAGTGAATAAGTATAAAAACTCTAAAGCCATGTTTTTTCTATAATCTATATATAGTGCGTGAACATTGTGGTGGACCTAATGCTGACCTCGCATGAAATATAGGAACAGACTAATGAGCCATGCTCTAGATATGCAATTCCTTTTCTTTAGTGCAATTCCTCAATCCCGATTGTTTTAGGGAGTGGAAAATAGTTAGTTCGGGATCCCAAATATTTTTTTAGGGTTTCGACTCGGCATATAGGAATGTATTTTTTTAACACACTTTTAATGATTTTGAATAATTTTCTAAATTATTTGATAATTTTCGGGATTGGAAAAAAGTATGATAAGTTCGTTATCCCTTAAATGTTGGAGACTTCACTCGACATATGCGAAATGGAATGCTCTGATACACTATATAAATAATTTTCTAAATATATTGCAATCATCAATCCCAATAATTTTCAAGATTGGTAAATAGTAAGTGCGGGATCCCAAACATTTGGGGGATTTAACCGAGCAAATCAGAAATCAAATACCACAACCTCAGCTAGTCAGCAACTGCTCTGGAACGTCAAAATATTATTACAGTGCTATATTGGGAAGAATGGGGATACCCAAAAACTCAAAGTTATGGTTGAACTTCCTATTATTTAGAACTAAATGCTGCCATCGTCTTTCTAATAGAATTGTCAGCAATCTAAATACAATAATTTCGAATGTGAAATAAAAATTTCTTCTATAAAAGTGTCTTCAGTGATGAAGGAATTATTAATCAGGGTTTAATACATGCTTTTAAAAAAGTATATATATACATATATTTAAGGACCTGTTCTAATACAAATAAATATTTTATCATTAACCCTTCTGTGTTATCTAACTTACTGTAGTGTTAATAAATATTTATGTGGAGGGTGTGAATGGAGTGTGGAGGATGGAGTCATATGTAGAAGTTCACGCAAGTGAGGAAAGTTTCTGATTGTCATTCACTTGGGAGTGGCCAGGAACGATTCTTTTACATGTGGCTCAAGCAGCTCACGACTTCCGGTCTTAGACCAAGTATCCTCTGGGTAGCCAACAGACATCCGTCTGGAGGCGAGCTAAAGTGAGAAGGCGAAACCCGCTTATGCGGTTGTGTGTAGGGTTTGGGACCCACCACATAAAAACACCCCCCAATGAAAACGACGAAACAGCCTCGGATGAGAGACCCCAATTTTGATGACGACCACTGCAAACGTTTAAAGGACTACGATTTAAGGGCATGCACCTGGAATGTCCGGACCCTTAATTGGGAAGGTGCCTCTGCCCAGCTGGTTGATGTCCTCGTAAGAGTAAAGGCTGACATCACCGCAATCCAAGAAATGCGATGGACGGGACAAGGACGGAAGAAGGTGGGTCCTTGTGACATCTACTACAGCGGCCATATAAAGGAGCGCAAATTCGGTGTGGGATTCGTGGTGGGAGAGAGACTCCGTCGTCGAGTCCTGGCATTCACTCCGGTGGATGAACGTCTAGCCACAATCCGCATCAAAGCGAGGTTCTTCAACATATCGCTGATTTGCGCCCACGCCCCGACGGAAGAGAAGGACGAAGTGATCAAAGATACCTTCTATGAGCGCCTAGAACGTACCTATGAGCGCTGCCCCCGCCACGATGTAAAAATCGTGCTTGGCGATTTCAACGCTAGGGTGGGTAAAGAAGGTGTCTTTGGCACAACAGTCGGAAAATTCAGCCTCCATGACGAAACATCACCAAACGGTCTGAGGCTGATCGACTTCGCCGGAGCCCGAAATATGGTCGTCTGTAGTACTAGATTCCAGCATAAGAAAATCCATCAAGCTACTTGGCTGTCCCCGGATCGAATCACTCGCAACCAGATCGATCATGTTGTGATAGATGGACGACATGTCTCCAGTGTCCTTGATGTGCGTACGCTTCGTGGTCCCAACATCGACTCGGACCACTATCTTGTAGCAGCTAAGATACGCACCCGCCTCTGTGTAGAAAAGCGCACACGTCAACAAACACAAGGAAGGTTCGACATCGAGAAGCTGCAATCACAACCGACAGCCGAACGATTTTCTACTCGACTTGCACTCCTGCTCTCTGAGAGCACTCATCAGCATCTCGGTATAAGGGAGCTGTGGGACGGCATATCAAACTCCTTACGTACAGCTGCAACCGAAACCATTGGTTTTCGGAAAAGCCAAAAAACAGCTGGTATGACGAGGAGTGTCGTCTCGCAGTGGAGAGAAAACAGACTGCCTACCTCGCAATGTTGCGATCGACCGCAACACGGGCGGGATGGGAAAGATACCGAGAGCTGAAGAGGGAAGCGAGACGCATTTGCAGACACAAAAAGAAAGAGGCCGAAATGCGTGAGTATGAAGAGCTTGACAAGCTGGCCGACAGGGGTAATGCTCGAAAATTTTACGAAAAGACCCGGCGACTAACTGAAGGTTTCAAGACCGGAGCGCACTCCTGTAGGACCCCCAGAGGTGATCTAGTTATTGATGACCAGAGTATACTGAGTTTGTGGAGGGAACACTTCTCCAGCCTGCTGAATGGCAGTGAAAGTACAACACCAGGAGATGGCGAACCCGATTCCCCAATCGACGACGATGGAGCAGATGTTCCATTGCCCGACTGTGAAGAAATTCGAATAGCAATTACCCGCTTGAAGAACAATAAGGCGGCGGGTGCCGATGGATTACCGGCCGAGCTATTCAAATACGGCGGCGAAGAGCTGATAAGGTGCTTGCATCAGCTTCTTTGCAGAATATGGTCGGAAGAAAGCATGCCTGACGATTGGAATCTCAGTGTACTCTGCCCAATACACAAAAAGGGAGACCCCACAATTTGCGCCAATTACCGTGGGATAAGCCTCCTCAACATCGCGTATAAGGTTCTGTCGAGCGTATTGTGTGAAAGACTAAAGCCCACCGTCAACAAACTGATTGGACCTTATCAGTGTGGCTTTAGACCTGGAAAATCAACAACAGACCAGATATTCACCATGCGCCAAATTTTGGAGAAGACCCGTGAAAATAGGATCGACACACACCATCTATTTGTCGACTTTAAAGCTGCTTTCGACAGCACGAAAAGGAGCTGCCTTTATGCCGCGATGTCTGAATTTGGTATCCCCGCAAAACTAATACGGCTGTGTAAGCTGACGTTGAGTAACACCAAAAGCTCCGTCAGGATCGGGAAGGACCTCTCCGAGCCGTTCGATACCAGACGAGGTTTCAGACAAGGTGACTCACTCTCGTGTGATTTCTTTAACCTGATGCTGGAGAAAATAATACGAGCTGCAGAGCTAAATCGAGAAGGTACAATCTTTTATAAGAGTGTACAGTTACTGGCGTACGCCGATGATATCGACATCATCGGAAACAACACCCGCGCCGTTAGTTCTGCTTTCTCCAGACTGGATAAGGAAGCGAAGCGTATGGGTCTGGTGGTGAACGAGGACAAGACGAAATATCTCCTGTCATCAAACAAACAGTCAGCGCATTCGCGTCTTGGCTCCCACGTCACTGTTGACAGTCATAACTTTGAAGTTGTAGATAATTTCGTCTACCTGGGAACCAGCATTAACACCAATAACAATGTCAGCCTGGAAATCCAACGCAGAATCACTCTTGCCAACAGGTGCTACTATGGACTAAGTAGGCAATTGAAAAGTAAAGTCCTCTCTCGACGAACAAAAACCAAACTCTACAAGTCTCTCATCATTCCCGTCCTACTTTACGGTGCAGAAGCGTGGACGATGTCAACATCCGATGAGACGGCACTAGGAGTTTTCGAGAGAAAGGTTTTGCGGAAGATTTATGGTCCCTTAAGAATTGGCAACGGCGAATACCGCAGACGATGGAACGATGAGCTGTATGTGTTATTCGACGACATAGACATAGTCCAGCGAATAAAAAAACAGCGGCTACGCTGGCTAGGTCATGTTGTCCGAATGGATGAAAGTGCTCCAGCTCTGAAAGTATTCGATGCAGTACCCGCTGGTGGAAGCAGAGGAAGAGGGAGACCTCCACTCCGATGGAAGGACCAGGTGGAGAGGGACCTGGCTTCGCTTGGAATAACCAATTGGCGCCAAACTGCCAGAAGGAGGGATGCGTGGCGCGCTGTTTTGGACTCGGCTATAACCGCGTAAGCGGTGTCTACGCCAGTCAAGAAGAAGAAGAGGAGGGTGTGAATTTCAAATTTTCAAATCGAATGACTTGACATATTTTTATCACATAAAAAGTCGCATTGTCATGCAAAAGGGGTTCCCTATCAATGTGCACATACTATAATAAAAACATAATATGTGTGAAATATTCACACGTACTTACGAATAAATTAATATTTTATGAATTTCACAAAGTTAAAGGGTGTAAAAAACTTCACGCGCTTAAGTAATATAATATAGGGTTACAAGGACAACAAACATGTAAGTCTTACGTGGCAGAATGTACACTTAATACACTGATAAATGCATATAATTTCGTTCATATTAACTTAAATAAAGTAAAAACTACAATGACTCTTATATTAAGAAATAATTTCGTATGTCACTGCGTATACGCAACTATTAAACCAGCACACTATTTGGTGAACAACATGCTCCAAGCTTAATATTGTTAATTACTGTAGCTTAATTAAAATTTTAACATTAAATTAACATTACAAATTCTTTGAAACTTCCTCAAATAACCCACACTCATTTAAAATTCCTTAATTTATCCCGCTTCAAGCCTGTCATCAGTGCACTTCCGGTATGCTGTGATTTTCCCCGACTATAGGCCATAGTAAATCGAATTTTCAATTTACAAATATTAAAATTAAATGTCAACAACAACGAAAAGTTATCAGCTTATGCATACATATACGCATTATTTCACGCAATCCTTCTGTCACGCATGATTGTGCCAACATTTCTGTGAAAATTCCACACATTCACTGAACCATTCATTTGACGCGCTTTTCAATCAAGTGAAAAGGATTTACCCAAACGCACGCAGACACCTTCCGTATAGGCATGCCACCACATTAATGTGCGTATTTTTCAAACCGTAGCAGAAAAAGCTTTGTGCAACCATCACAACCAACCGCACTGCCTACCAAAAACCACATTCGCATTTCCATTCACCTGTGCGGTGTGAATTCTTTCACAAGAATTCTGCGTACAGTCAGCCCAAACCATCCCACCATATTTTGTGCCAAACAATTTGTGCCTTTTCATATTTCTAACTCAAAAGCGGCCACAAAAATTTCATAGGCAAATATGCATTTGGGTTGCTTAACAAAGATTTCATCGATAAGTTAGAATTTGCTTTTTTCCGCCTCATTTCACACGCGCCGCAACGCACGCGGAGTGACAAACGAAATGAAAATAAACACACACCGTTACAAACGTGTAAAATAACAAAAACAATATTGTTGTGAAACTCACGCTCTCTCTGTCTCTCTCTCTTTGCATGGTTTTTAAGGGCTTACGCAGCTTACTATAGACTTTTCGCCAGTGACAAGCAATCACGCGCACTCAATTGCTCACATGTCACCTTTTCATAACTCAAAGTTGACACGCGGCGGTGAGATGAGCGGTGGCTGAGTGACAAAAACTGATAATAGCAATCGGTGGTAACCCTTTGTGGAGAATAAATGGAAGCGACTTTTCTTAAGGACTAAAAGTACGAGGATAGAGGTCCTAGATATTCATAAAAACAACTATTTGTAAACCGTCATTAATTTCCAGTACATTTACTGTTTACTTTGCTCAATTAAGTTGCTTAGTAACCTCATTGATAGGTGTTCCACAAGTTCAGTTTGACTAAATGTGAAGAATTTCATGTTTTACCAACATTTATTTAACAATTTCAGACCTTCACTAATTTCCAGTACATAGACACTTTGCTGCACTCAAATAAGTTGCTTAGTAACCTCATTGATAGGTGTTCCACAAGTTCACTTTGACTAAATGTGAAGAATTTCGTGTTTTACTTACTTTTGTTTAATTATTTCTTTAACAGTTTGAAACTTTCATTAATTTCAAGTACGTAGACACTTTTCTGCACTCAAATAAGTTGCTTAGTAACCTCATTTATAGGTGTTCCACAAGTTCACTTCGAATAAACGTGAAGAAATTCGGGTTTTACTAACTTTTTCTTTATTGCAATCTATTCAGCAAAGATATAATCACACCGTTTCCGATTTTTGAGAATAGACAGTGATCAAAACTATGAAGATTTCAGTCTAAAAAATGTGAATCAATACTGAACCCATATAATAACATTATAACTCTCTCTTTCAAATTATATCTATAAGAGGCTTCACTGTCATCAACCAAAATTCTTGCTGAACATAAAAATTATATTTTCAAGTAGAATTGCTAACCTCAACCATTCAACTAATACCAAAAATAAAACCAAACCTAACCTCCTCCAAGAACCGTGATAACCAAAATGGCAACAACAAATTACCAGTCAAGTTGTCAGCTCGCTAAGCGCGTTTTCAGCTGTCAATGCTGTTTGACAAGAGCATAGAAACAACAACAACAGCAAGAGTAAAAACGGATTTTGACAACTTCATTTGCTCAACCGCACAACTGACAATGTACGCGCCACGCAAACCCTTCCCATTCATTGCCTGCGCGTTCACTTCATTCGTTTCAAAATGTTGTCAGCAGCTACGTTGCGATAAGCTTGTGTGTGGCACGTGACGGACGCGCAGATTTTCAAAAAAAACGACGCTGCTAGTATTTGTATGGTGTTCATCCGTAGAGTACTCACTTCTCACAGCGCTGCCTTTCAAGCATTTTTATCAATTTTTTTTGCACTCTTCACTATTTTATTTATACTTCTCAATATGTTGGCATATATGTATATTTCTCACATGTAGTGTATTTCCTTTCTTTTATTGCCAAAGCACTTGGCTAACGCCTGTCATGTGTGTGAGTAGTGACGTCAGAAATGGGAGCATGCAATCATTTTCTGGTAATTGCACTCTTCAATCGGTTTTGCGCGCTTGCTTCCGCCAAATTGGCATTGGTAACTTATGAATTTTGCCACTTGCCACTTTTAATTCGTTTGTCAATTATTAAGGTGAAAAGTGTGTTGAAGATTTGAAACACCTAATTTTCTGCTGCCAACGATACATCAGTGTTGTGTTATCAAGGCAATTGCAGTGCTTTCGCGATTTGAAAGCTCGGCTATAAGTTGTAGAACTATTGAAGAGTTACATTTGTGAAGTCATTGGTGATTAAAGAATTTATTATTTGAAATTTGAAATATATCATAAGAAATCTTCGGGTCCACTAGGATTTGAGTAGCTGAAACTGTGTTCAAGTTGAAAGTTTTCACAGTGTAAGCTAGAAAAGCTTGATTAGAGCTTATTGTAAGAAAATAACGACATTAAACATAGTTCTAAAAGTATGAAGAATATCAACCCTGTGTTGAATTCCATCTTTAACTCAATAAACTATCTCTTAATTAAAGAAATTGCATCTTATTGGTTTATAAAGACGACGCCGGAAAGCTCAGCTGTAGGTATCTTCTCAAGTCCGTATCTACCATGTAAAGAGAAATATGTTTACCATTTCCACTAGATCTCGATTCAGTGTGTTCATAGTCTTATGGGAGTTTTTCTTCACTACATTCTTCTATGTCTCAATAGCAATTAAGCGGTACTAAACTGAAAGCGCATTCAAAAATAAAGTACTGTTCTTTTCTGTCAATTCTTTTAAGCTATAGCACCTACCTGTTTCTAATTTGTTCTAATTTTTATAGTTACAATGAAAGCGAAAAACATAAAACATTTCTCTTTACTCTCTAACCCCATTTACAATACAAAATTACATTTATTTGAAATTTTCGATTTGGCCCACTTTCAACTGTACTACAGCACTCAGCTATGTATTTTCAGTGGTTACCCAAAAAGAGAGCACTACAAGTGGTTAACATTTTCATCAAGTGCGGCCAACTCACGAAATTGTGCTTTGTAAAGTTTTGCGCGCACAAAAATGTGCTGCCAAATAAAGCACTTGAAAAGCTTTCACAAAAATTCGCGAAGCTATCAAAAATTGTAGATTTTCAACAGGGGTTTGGTTAAATCTAAAGTCTGCCACTAACCCTTACCACTTTTTAGGTACAATTTTTTTCTATTTTCCGAAAGAACTGAATGGAGACACAAGCAACCAACGTGAACTCAAAAGCTCACAAAGTACAAAGCACAGCGAAAATTGTGAAAAATTATAGTGATTTGCTGCAAGTGGCCACTAGAAATATGAGTAAAACATAAAAGCAGCTTTATAATGAGCGCAGTCGCGCGAGAAAGATAGCAAAAAAACAAAAGCAAAAAAAATCGCATGAATGCTGGAAAAAATTGCTAACCGCTATTTTCCGCAACTGTTGCACAACGCCGCCCGGAAGCATTGCCATTGCAGAAAGGCGAAATGGCACAATTGTTGCTGCGATTGCAACGCTGCAACATTTACTCGGCGGCGCTTTTATGTCATTACTTGAATTGCTGGGAAATTCGCATTTATCTGCATGGCGAGTTTGGGGCGCGCGGTAACAGCAGGAGAACTGCAGCAGTAACCGGAGGCCATTAATGCCAGCAATGTGTAGACCGTAGGGACTTTGAATGAATGCAAAAATCGCGCCAGCAGCTTTATGACATAGCGTTGACAGTTGACTTTAAGCTTTTTATTCTTTTTCTTGCACTTTTTGAATGACCACATCACAATGTTTTTTATGCTATGATTTTTAATTAATTTTTTTTTCGACTCTGCTCTCAAACATATTTAAATATTTGGCTTTTTTTGGTATTTTAATTCTGCCTCAGTTGTTGACCGCAGCAGCGTACGTAATTTGAACTGTTTTGCTTGTCTCCTTAAATTTTCCACATTTTTGGTTGGTTCAGTAGAGAAGCGTACGTAATTTTGGTCCAAGACTTAAACGCGATCTACTTGCAAAGTCCTTTATCAAAAATAATTAACATTTCTATATCTCCACCCCTATTGTTATTGTTGCTGTAGCAGAAAATATTCCCAAAATGGTTCTGAGGAATGCTGTCGAGTTCGATCGGATAAAAAATTATGATCGTTCCAGTTTTGTATACTTAACTGTCATGAGAACGGTATTTATTTCTTTCTTTTCTATTTTTGTTATTGAATTTCAGAGAAAAGCTTCTATTAAAAAGTGAAGGCGATAGACAGAAACAAGAAGCTTGGGTTTCCTAACCTCGACAACCGTGAAAATGGCCTTTATTCCATCTTTATAGATCTTGAAAGAAGAACAAAGTTCAAAATGAAGAAAAAGAAGAAGATTAACAAAAAAAACGTTAACTTCAGCTGTACCGAAGGTAATATACCCTTCACAGGTGCATTTCTTTTAGTAACTATGTGTTTAAGCAAATCTAAAGACGTAAGAAAAAGTAAGTAAAAAACAGAAAACATTTTACTAATTCTTTTTAGCCGGGTTGTTTGCTAGTAACATTAAGGTTATATAGTTAACCGATCTGAACAATTTCTTCGGAGATTAAGCAGTAATCCATGTCAAATTTCGTGAAGATACCACGTCAAATGCGAAAATTTTCCATACAAGGCATTGATTCCGATCGTTCAGTTTGTATGGCAGCTATATGCTATAGTGAACCGATCTGAACAATTTTTTCGGAGATTAAATTATTTCTATGGGCAATAACTCACACCAAATTTCGTGAAGATATGTAGTAAAATGCGGAAGTTTTCCATACAAGCCCTTGATTCCGATCGTTCAGTTCCGACAAATGAGCAGCTTCTTGAAGAGAAAATAACATCTGCAAAATTTCAAAACGATATCTTAAAAACTGAAGGACTAGTTCGTATATATACAGACAGACGGACATAGCTAAATCGACTCAGTTCAACATACTGATCATTTATATATATACTTTATAGGGCCTCCGACGCGTCCACCCAGAAGTTCCAAACTTCGTGACAAACTTAATATACCCTGATCAGGGTATAATTATTCGGAACGTTTTTCTGGGTTTTATTGTTCTTGAAGGTATTTCTAAACTTCAGCTTTTTTTAAATAAAGAGTGCTCCTTGTCAATACTATGCCACCGCTCTCTTTTATGCAACCCCCTTAAAACAAATACTATCCGCATATGTACCACACATCTAAATTAGCGCCCGTCCACCTCCATGCACTTTCGATCTTTTGCTTTCTAATTTTCTCATTTTCCGCTCTATTTCTCACATTTCATTTGCTTTCTTCCGCTGAGTGCGCGTTAATCGCACACTAATTTCCAATTGCTAGTCCCAATACGCCAAAGTCCAAATAACTCACCAACTCCAAAACACTCTCCATGCACCGCCTCGGTCCATTTTACTAATAGCGTCACTCTTGCGCCTTGCGCCAAAGGATAATTAGCAGTTAGTTAGTGATTAAAGAATGCTAAAATTCTCTTTGTACCCACGGCAGCATTCAAATTACATGCAGCAACACACCGCTCACCGCTTTATCACCGCAACGCTCATCAATCTTCATGCAGCACTTTCCACATTTTCCGTGGTCACAAAGGCTCTTCGGCGGAACTACTGCAAAAACAACAACAGCGGTGAACGAGCGACAAAGCTTTATTCGAATTTCATTTCCATTTACAATGATTGTCAACAATGAATATTGATTAGATTGCGCTCGGTGCTCGACACAGCATCGATGCCACGCTGTTGCATCATATGCCTCGTCTTCATCGTCGCTTACCGTTGTCTCTCTCTCTCTGTGTGCCATTAAAGTGCATTCAATTAATATATTATCGCATCGCATTCGATTGTCGTCGCAGTCGTCGTCGATGCCATTCGACATTTTCGTAACGTCCTTTCACTAGCCCTAATTTGATAGCTGAAGGACATTTATTTTAATTTGCGTTTTGCTGCTGCAGCCGCTGCTCGCTCGCTCGCACAATACAATAGAAATTAGAATATACGCTTTCTACAACTAAACGAGTAAGCAAAGCTCCCAGAGAGAGTGGTCCACAGCACTAACTCACATGCCCTCATTCTTATCTACTAATTCATTTCCACAGCATAGTCACAGAGAATTGTGTCATTGATACCAGCAGCTGTGTAGGTTGAAAAATACCATTTCTTTTGGACTAATTGTTTGGATTAGTGCATTAGTTTTCGTACGGCCTCATTTCATTTGCAAAAGTGGAATCGGTAATTTAGTGATGACCTTGCTGGCCCCGATGCAGTGCATTATGTGAATTTCTAATTATAGCTCAGAGTGGCCTTAAATTACAAATTGATGGATTGACAATGAGCTGTGAACCTTGAAATTTTATAGGACTAAATGACTGCTCAACGAATACAATTGAGGTTGTGGCTTTCACAAATTGATATTGAAGTGAAAGGCAAATATAATTGAAATTGCGATTGTTTAATGGCAAAGCTCTTATCGATTGCCAAAATTCGA
Source organism: Zeugodacus tau (assembly GCA_031772095.1). Taxonomy (NCBI): domain Eukaryota; kingdom Metazoa; phylum Arthropoda; class Insecta; order Diptera; family Tephritidae; genus Zeugodacus; species Zeugodacus tau. Next base: position 72,122,496 of record CM062652.1, on the reverse strand, counting down.
ATTCATAAGTACTTTAGAGCAACCATAATCCCTTCCCAATTATGTAAATTAAAAGGAATTCGACGCTCGCGTTTCACACTGGAAATATTTCGTCAGAAGTTCAATCAGTGTGATTTTGAATATAGTCTTTTCTCTCAATAGTAATCTGAATTGATCGATGAGGTCAGTCGAGTTTAGCGAGTTTGTATGATATATCTGACCATCAAACATGGGATGTTGTTATTCTTGTAGAGCAAAAACCCATGCGCCTAGTTTTTTCAGGAGTACTATCGAGTTGAAAGTTCTTGGTCGCATGAAAGTCCATTCCAGATTTATAGGCCCGACTTTCGTGGGAACAGTTGGGACTTGCATCATTCAAGGTGATTCGGACTAACCACTAACAGAGCTAGTTATGAATAATTCTTCGCCAAAGAGTAGCCTTTCAAGAGTTCTTCAACGATTACATAATCGAAAAATGGAGCTGTGAGAATCACCACTGTTATCACATTCTCGAAGATTACAAAATAGAATCATTGTAAGCCGGATAATAGCAGATTTAAAACAGTGGGGTTTGTGTAGGCTATGGCAACCTTTCGAAATAAGATCGCTTGACTATTCTGGAGTAGACCAAAAGCTCCGAAGACCGGAGAAGAAGAATATCGAAAACTTCTAGGTCGACACTTAGAGTTCTTCAAAAGTTGTATAGTCGAAAAAGCGCACTGTCAGAACCACTACTCTAACCACTTTCTCGAAGAAAGCAAGCCCATAAGCGGATAAAGCCAAGTTTAAAGCTATGGATCCTATTTACTTTTACAAAATCGGTTTGACTATTATCTTCCTAAAGGTTCAAAGATTACTTGTTCATAGCAAGCAAATGTTATAGCTTTCCAAGCAAGATCGCTAGATTATTCTGGAGTAGACCAAGTTTTTCAAAATTTTTAAAAATCGAAAAAAAAAATTTCAGCATCTCGACTGTAACCACTTTTTCGAAGAAAAGAAAAAAACTCGAAGAAACACCCAACTTCGAGTTTAAATGAGAAGAAATGTGAGAACAACAGTCAAAAATTTAAGGTCCTTAGCGAGACAAAGGGACTCGAACCAATTAGGAGCCGACAACACTCCTAAAGAAGCTCCTGCACAGGAAACATTTCCTTCTAAGAGTTTATTAACTAATATTCCATATATTTTCTCTATCCTTCCGCCAGCCAGTCAGCTAGCAATTATAATTTCGCTTTAAAAGCGTACATGTGCAAACAGCCAGAAGAGACAGACAGGTGGCAACCGGCGAGTACCACGCGACGGAGTCGAAAGTCAAAAGGATCGACAGACCGTGAAATGTGTACAAATTAAATGGTCGCTCAATGCATTGACACCACTCACAAGCGCTGACAGAAGCTAACCGTTAGTTAGTTGCCAAGGAAATGATGCGCACCACACTTACAAACTTCAGTGGCGCTGGCGTGGCGGAAAAAACAACGCGCACTACAACAGCGAACACCAACAATAACAACAACAACAGCCAACAGCAATTACCATGTCAACAGTAGTAAGTGGTAACGCGTTGATTGAATTTTCCAATGGCGCTCCAGGGCGGTGTGGTTGAGTTGGTAGTAGCGATGGAAGTGCAGGTGTTTGGCGAAGAAGAAGCTTGCCACCCGAGTGTGTGTGTACTTGTGTTCATAGTTTTTGTTTGTAAATAATTTCAATTTTCACCCATTTAACATTGTCATCGCCAGCTGCTGCTGCTGCGTTAAGTTAAGTGTTGGCATTGTTTCGCAAAATCGCTGCGTCAATTTTCATTGTCAACAATGGAGTACAGTGTGCGCCATAAATATATGTACATGTACGGTTGGTTGTTAGTGGCAACCGCTGGCATCAAAGGCGTTTTCCATAATTTCACCGAAAAATGCGCAGCAACAAAATGTTCTTATCATTGTTGTTGGCGCTGTTGCTGTTGCCATCACGGTTGGTTAATTGTTTTACGTGTTGTTGCACAGGTATTGCCACCCGCTGCTGCTGTTGTTATTGTTATTGTTTTTCACTTAATTGTTTGTAATATGATAAGAGACACAATAATGTTCATACCCCCCAACCATAGATCAAGACCCCCAACGCACACAGTCTTTGTTTTTGCTGTTGTTGCTTTTTTGGTTTTTTGTTTTTCGCTTTACACCATCCAGCAAATGACACGCATGACAGCCACCTGTCCGCCATTATGGACATTCATTCAAGCATCAGTCAACTCCTTCCCATACACGGCCAGCGCCCCGCTACAACCAGCCTCCAGCTCAAATTCACTGCTGTTTATACATTTCCTCGACTACGGCCGTACAGCTCCGGCTTCAGCTTCTGTTTCAATATCAGCATCCCATTTCATGTCCAGGCCATTAAACACTTTCACATTTCATAAAATGTATATTTACACCGGGTCTTCACTTTCGTTGCCCCGCATCGGCAGCAGTGTGGCGTTTTAATTTTTGGGGTGTGGTAAATAGCTTGAAAATTAATTACAGTCACTGCATGCGAGAATTCATGGAGCATTCAGTGAGTTTTTGGGTTTATATTGCAAGGCAAAAATAAAATGTTTGTGTGTGCATGCGCCTAGCCATTGGTGGTCTTTAGTGGGGTTATTTGATGCCTGAAATTGCATTTCATTCATTCATTGTATTTTCGTTCACTCGCATTCCTGTACACTTCACCGCTTCCAGGGACATTGGCAAATTCTATAAGTGTATTAAAAGGCTGTGTTTTTGGAGGTTGGTGTTGTAAGATTTATGTTCCGGTTGCTTCAGTTCATTTGAGTCTTATATGCCGGAAATGAACGGAGTTGTCGGTTTCGAGAGTTTTCTGACACTCAGAATTAAAAGCTCTGCTTGACAAAATATGATAATATACTACAGAAGCTTTTGAAGTAAAAGCTTCGATGAAAGCTTAACTCATAGATTTTAAACACAAACGTTTCGAAAATATTTCTTCAGAAATATACATTTCGAGAACACTAAATACAAGAATTAATCCATAGCCAACTTTAAACTAAAGTCTCGGGTTCTACTGACTCTGACCCTATAAGATATTTGTGATCTCTTTCCAAATACTCCTCAAAACCGTTATGTTTCGGTTGTAGAAGATTACTGAGCGAGTAAAAGCTTTTAGTTTGAAAAAATATGCCATCTATTGACTCTCAATTTGTAACTTATATTTGTATGTCCCAAATTATGATAGGACAGAATCAAATACCGATTAAGAACTAAATTAGAAAGACGTAGAATTCAAACTCATCTGCCTAATTTGAATAATTAATCAAAAGTTATGATGTATGAGAGATAAACAAAATTCATAAATTTTCACCCAGGATACTGGCCGGGGTCAAAATCTGTCTATTATCTTCTAAGAGGTTAAACGATCACATCTTCAGAACCAACATAAGTCAGTGACAGCTTCCAAGCAAAATCTCCCGAAAATCTTGGAGTAGAGACAAAAGCTCCCCGGTTCCCACTTAGACTTCAAGATTTTATTGTATAAAAATCGAAAACCTTTGCGAGACTCAGTAATACAGAACGATTTTATATATGATTGCGCCTAGTATAGGCTTTCTTCCATATATTTCCTCCCCCTCTAGCTCTTCTAAACGGGTCCAATCGGTGGTTATTTAATAATAATTTCATCCGCACAATAGGTAGTTTTCCAAACAAAAATCTCTCGAAAATCGTGTTGTAGAAACGAAAGCTCCCAAGTCCATATTAAGACCTTTAGATCTTTCATAAAAAAAATCGAAATACTTTAGTCTCAGCAACGGAAAAATATTTGAGGGGTAATTGTTCTTGACATTGATTTATCTTCCATATTTCTTTCAGCTCTTTTTAAGCGGTTGGACTTTCGAATTAATAATAATTTCATCCGCACATCGTCCTAACAAATTGAAGTCTCACATTTCCTCTACTATATTTATGCACTGCAAACTTCACACCATGCTGAATGGCTGCATTAATTTGCAAAATATTTCCGAATAATTTCAAATATTTCAAAAAGCAATGAATTTTGTAAAACAATGAAACCAAAAGCATAGAAATTTTTGTCATTGTAACCGCAGCGCAGTCAAATTTTCCCGGCCGCACACACACAAAAACCTCACATGCTAAATTTATAAATGCGAGTGTACATGTGTGTGTTTGTAGTCTCATGTGTAGCCTGGCTTATGCGTTTTTAAGTTATGCGTGCGAAAAACCGAAAAACCGCAATAAAATATCCTATCAAATGCAGCAGCAGCAACAGCAGTGGCGGCGGCGTCGCCAACAAATCCAGCATGCCAAGCGTTGATTCGAATTTGGTTATGCCACAAATATGTTGCAAATCCCCATTCCCTCGGGTTCGCATGTAATTTTTTCTCATCCATATGTAGTATGTATGGGTGTATGTGTGCCTGTGATGGCATGTGGCTGCGCTCGCGGCGCTTATTTGGCGGTTTCACCAATTTCATATGAAAATCTGCGGCTTTATTTATTGTGAATTGTTCGCGCGGATTTTTACCAGCTCTTTTTGTGCGACTGTGTGGATGTGTTTGAATATTTAGCAGTAAAGTTAGTTGGAGTGAGCGTACAGTGATGCATAAAATTTGTTGGTGGTTTCTTTTGTGTTATTTGGAAATTTAGAGAGTATGACGATGACTCTCTTTTGTAGGATTTGGTCTCACAAAGTACCAGTTCCGAGGTTCAACAGTGAATCAGAGGAAAATCTACATGGCTTTCCGAAAAAAATTGTATCGAAGACCAAGAAGAAAGAGGCGCCGAAGAGAGTCCTGGAACAAATTAAAAAATCTGAGTTCCATCGATGTCTTAGCTCAAGTATGTAGGGTTTTACTTAAGGAAGAAGCAAATTCTTAACTCAAGGGCTGTGAAGACCAAGAAGAAAGAGGCGCCGAAGAGAGTCCTGGAACAAATTACAAAATCTGAGTTCCATTGATGTTTTAGCCCAAGTATGTAAGGTTTTACTTAAGGTTTTCTTAATCTCCGGAAGAAGAAACTTCTTAACTCAAGGGCTGTGAGCAGAAGATATCGATATATTTAAACTGTTGCTCAAGCTAGAGTACATATATAGAATGAAGGCTTTTCTATAGATGATAGCTAAAATCTTTAGAAAAAGAGAGGTGTCATCTTTCTCCATCTATTGTCACCAATTTAAGACGCAGACAGCTTAGGTTTACTTAGTATTGTCCACCTGATAACTTTTGATGACGGTAAACCATACAGTTCATGGGTAAGGCAGACCCAGGAAAGTGGTCAAGCAAAAGCTAAAGGCTTCACTGTACGATAATAAATATATTACTTTCACTTGAGCTTTCACCTGTTAGACAAAGCTCCAACTTTCATATAAGTTCTCCGAAAGCAACTTTTGAACCACCCAGTAGTTCAGCAAAAATTTGTGTGACTTTCATTAAATCACAAAAACAAAAAAGTGTATTTTATCAACACCCAGTTGTAATTAATGTCACAGCATTTCGCTTATCGAAAGCTCCGCTGTCAAACCACACGTTCGCATAGCTTCCACCAGAAAGCTCCACATGACATTATCATACAAGAAATCATTGCGAATCAACGCTTTACAGCCAAACGCGCAGCGAAATCACCTGACCGCTGCACTCAAATTCACTCGCACATCATTGCTTTGGCACCGTATTCCAACTGCTGCACTCATCAATTCCGACGCTTCAAGCTTGCCACAAGAGATTTTCAGCATTTTCAATTTTCGCCAACATTTCAATGGATCTTTTGTAAAAGTTTCCCCAAATTAAAGGTGGGGAAAAGGTAAAAAAAAATAAACACAAATTTAAAGCACAACAATGAGCTTGAGTTTGATTATTGCACAGCGGTCGCGACAGGCGCAGCAACACTGTGTGTGCTACTCCCCAGATATTTGCGTTGTGGAATGTACTTGTATGGAAAATTTGCTCGAAATATGGTAAGTAATGTGCCGCGCCAATGTATGGCTTAATAAATAATATGCACGTGCGCTTGTGTGAGAAAAAGTATTTCCATTGAAAAATATAATTTGTTCTGCCTGATTTTTATTTATTTGTTTTTTTTTTTCAAGTAAAATTTTTCATTTTTTTCCTTGTGCCTTGGCTCCTGCGTATATATGGAATGTCCGTTTGGTATTTCAACGTTTTGTTTTCATCTTTGTTCTTGCATTTACCATTAACACACGCCAGTGCGTCGGCATTTTTACCGTTCAAGCGTACTGTATGTAATTTAATTCACATATACGACAGATTCTTGAAAATATTTGACTTTGGCCTTTTGCCAGTTTCAGTGCCACCCACTACAAATTGTTTCGGTATTTTTGCAGCATTTCTATAAATTATATTCAATATCTGGGTGTCACTTGGCTCTGTCAAGGCATTTGTTGTGCCACTTTGTTTATCTATTTTTGTTTCTGAGCAGAAAAATACAATTTCATATTAATATGCTGAAGTATTCTCAGAAACACTACTGATGCTGTTTTCTAATATTATTTTATGAAAGACTGCAGAGAATTCTCTGAAATTTAATTTCTTTTTGTTTTGATGATTATGAAGGATTTTTAGATGTAATAATTAACGGCCAGAGTTGCCAATCAGCCAATAAAGTACTCGAAATGCAATTTGAACCATTTTTGAACTACAGAATTTTCATAACATATAAGAGGATTCAAAAGCTAGATACCTGAAAATCTAACACTTGAAACCAAGTTTATATATATAGGGTTGCCACCAAGAAATCGTAAATTAAAAATTTAAATAATATACTAAATAAAAGGAAAATAATCGATTTCAAAAGAATGTTATTTTTAACGATCAAGAAGATTAACGATTAAGAGGAGAAAGTTATATAATTATTAGTATTAATGGATAGGGTTGCCATTTCATTATTAAAATAAAAACTTTTAATTTATATTTATATAAGAAACCTCATTGAACAAAAGGATCTTACATCAGGATTAATTCTCAAAGTCATATTTATAATGTTGACCAATATTTGATAGGGTTGCCATTCCATTTTTAAAAGAAAATATTTTCCTACTTTCATAAGAAACCTCATTAAACACAGAGATCTTAAATCAATATTAATTCTCAAAGTTTTATTTATAATGATAAAAATAGGGTTGCCATTTAATTTTTAAACGGAAATACGATATGTTAATTTATAATTATATAAAAATCTTTTGAATGAAAAAAACGCTGAAATACTACCTATCAAATTTTAATTTTGACTTTTATAAAATTAATACAACAATAAAAAAGAATGAAGACTTTTTATCGAAAAAAATTTGGAATTGGATCTATATAATTAGATTCAAGTACGTAATAATTTTAAATAAAAAACAAAAACCAAAAAAACAAAAAAAAAATTAAAAATTTGAAATATACAAAAAAAAATTAAAAAAAGAATAAAAAATAAAAAAACAAAAAGGGATTAATTAGCGTAACCAATGTCTGCTACGTCCACGTCGTTAATCCTGGGTTACGCTAATTGCAGATAATAATAGTGCATAAATCAATGATTTTTCATCATGTTCTGAGTTGGTTTTTTATTTGTAGCTCATACAAATATTGCTGTCCCAAAATTCCCTTTGGAGGGTAAAAAGGTGAAGAAATAAGGAACATTTTAAGATATTTTCGAAAAAAATCGAAGGGGGCATAAAGGGTTAAAAATTCAAAAAAAATATTTTTTTCATTTTTTGCTATGAAATATTAATTTTAAAAATTTTTACGATACACAGTTTCAAAGTTTGAGAAATTCTGTACAAAAAAGTCACATGGTGTTTTAAAATCTGTTCATTAGTAAAATTTTTTTACAAAAAACTTTGGCTCCTTACAGTATGACACAGACCGCGTCACAGACCTAACACCATATTTTTATACTCTCGCAACCTGTTGCACAGAGTATAATAGTTTTGTTCACCTAACGGTTGTTTGTGTCACCAAGAAATATAAGAGTTAGATATGGGGTTATATATACATAAATGATCAGGATGACGCGTAGATTTGAAATCCGGATGTCTGTCCGTCCGTCTGTCCGTCCGTCCGTCTGTCCGTCTGTCCGTCTGTCCGTGCAAGCGATAACTTGAGTAAAAATTAAGATATCTTAATGAAACTTGGAACACATGTTCCTTGGCACCCTGAGGAGGTTGCTTTCGAAAATGGGCAAAATCGGTCCATTGCCACGCCCACAAAATGGTGGAAACCGAAAACCTATACAGTGTCATAACTAAGCCATAAATAAAGTTATGAAAATGAAATTTGGAACATAGGATCCCATTAGGGAGGGGCACATTTGGATGTAATTTTTTTGGAAAAGTGGGCGTGACCCCGCCCCCAAATAGGTTTTTTGTATATAACTCGCAAACCAATAAAGTTATATAAGCCAAACTTTCTGCAGTCATTTCTTTTAGCCATTTCCTTATACAGTCCAAAAATGAAAGAAATCGGATAATAACCACGCCCACCTCCCATACAAAGGTTAGGTTGAAAATTACTAAAAGTGCGTTAACTCACTAACGAAAACCGTCAGAAACACCAAATTTTACATAAGAAATGGCATAAGGAAGCTGCACTGAGATTTTTTTACAAAATGGAAAATGGGCGTGGCATCGCCCACTTATGGGTCAAAAACCATATCTCAGGAACTACTCGACCGATTTCAATGAAACTTGGTTTGTAATAGTTTTCTTACATCCCAATGATATGTTGTGAAAATAGGCCAAATCGCTTCACAACCACGCCAACTTCCTATATACCAGAACTTTGAAGACGATCTGAATCGTTAACTTTACAATATATAAAGGAAGCACTAGTGAAGATATCGATGCAGAACTTTGCACAAATACTACCTTTATAGTGTGGAAGCCCCATTCTAAAAATCGGCGAAATCGGACCCTAGGTTTTCAAGGCTCCATGTATCGAACATGAGGACCTCGGTGCTTCTAACCTAATATTAGGGTTTCCAACTTTCAATGGACTTTATACAATATATATGATGAATATGTGGGTCAAATTGTGTATTATATAATATAAATAAAGTTAAATAAATAAATTGCGAGAGTATAAAAAGTTCGGTTACACCCGAACTTAGCCCTTCCTTACTTGTTTATTTTAGATTTTACATATGGGGCATTCTCTGGAAAAAAAGCCACTTGAAAAAAAAAGTTCTTTATTTTCTTTGGCAATTATATATCTTATAGTACATGTAAAACCTAAAATAAAACATATGGTTTTAGGTCTGTGTAACGCGGGGTTGCCATATTATAAGGGGCCAAAGTTTTTTGTAAAAAAATGTTCGAACCGCCATAACTTTAAAACTAATGAACAGATTTTAAAACACCATGTGACTTTTTTGTACAGAATTTCTCAAACTTTGAAACTGTATATCGTAAAAATTTTTAAAATTAATATTTCATAGCAAAAAATGAAAAAAAAATTTTTTTTGGAATTTTTAACAACTTATGCCCCCTTCGATTTTTTTCGAAAATATCTTAAAATGATCCTTATTTAATCACCTTTTTACCCCCCAAAGAGAATTTTGGGACAGCAATATTTGTATGAGCTACAAATAAAAAACCAACTGAGAACATGATGAAAAATCATTGATTTACGCACTATTACTATCAGAATGTAGCGTAACCCAGGATTAATGACGTGGACGTAGCAGACATTTAATCCCCTTTTGTTTTTTTTTTTATTTTTTAATATTTTTTTTAATTTTTTTGTATTTTTCAAATTTTTAATTTTTTTTTGTTTGTTTTTTTTGGTTTTTGCTTTTTTTTTAATTATTACGTAGATTAGATTCAAGTACGTGATAATTTTAAATAAAAAACAAAAACAAAAAAAAAAATTAAAAATTTGAAAAATACAAAAAAAATTAAAAAAAATATTAAAAAATAAAAAAAAAACAAAAGGGGATTAAATGTCTGCTACGTCCACGTCATTAATCCTGGGTTACGCTACATTCTGATAATAATAGTGCGTAAATCAATGATTTTTCATCATGTTCTCAGTTGGTTTTTTATTTGTAGCTCATACAAATATTGCTGTCCCAAAATTCCCTTTGGGGGGTAAAAAGGTGATTAAATAAGGATCATTTTAAGATATTTTCGAAAAAAATCGAAGGGGGCATAAGTTGTTAAAAATTCCAAAAAAAAAATTTTTTTCATTTTTTGCTATGAAATATTAATTTTAAAAATTTTTACGATATACAGTTTCAAAGTTTGAGAAATTCTGTACAAAAAAGTCACATGGTGTTTTAAAATCTGTTCATTAATTTTAAAGTTATGGCGGTTCGAACATTTTTTTACAAAAAACTTTGGCCCCTTATAATATGGCAACCCCGCGTTACACAGACCTAAAACCATATGTTTTATTTTAGGTTTTACATGTACTATAAGATATATAATTGCCAAAGAAAATAAAGAACTTTTTTTTTCAAGTGGCTTTTTTTCCAGAGAATGCCCCATATACTATAATACCTAAGACAGACATGTAGTATCTATTGTAGTATGCTTCAGAAACCATATGTGTATCACCCGTTTTCCGAATTTTGTTTGAAAGCAAATGGTGTTCCGTACTACAATAGAGTTCTAGAAACCATTGAAATTTTGTGGTCTTGTGAAATGTACTACAATGGATTGCATTGAACACACCGAAAGCTTTAAGCTCTTCTGCCACAATCAAATGTTTTCTGACATTTTGACATACAGAAAATTAATTAAATTCAAAATTAATTGAAATCAAAAAACAAAATTTGAAAAAAATGATGTGAAAAAAGGTAATATCTATGTAATATGTAATAATTATATTGGACAATAATATTTTAAGATTTCTTGAAGTTATAACTAAGTCAGGATCAAATTTCCTGCCTGTTATTCATAATTACATTTTGCTTGAATTTATTTGTATCAGCTGATGAATGTAAACATAGTACAATATACTACATGTGTGTCACTATGCTGTTATATGGTTTCTTGAGCTTTTATTGTAGTACATATAATAGTATGGAAACCATATGTCTGTCTTAGGTATAAGATATATCATTGCCAAAGAAAATAAAGAACTTTTTTTTTCAAGTGGCTTTTTTTCCAGAGAATGCCTCATATATAGTATAACCCTATATCTAACTCGTTTAGTTTTGGGTGTTACAAGCAACCATTATGTGAACAAAACTATAATACTCTCTTTAGCAACTTTGTTGCGGCAGTATAAAAAGGCTTAAATAGGGTTGCCATTTAATTTTTAAAACGAAATACGATATGTAAAATTAAAATTATATAAATATCTTTAGCATTAAAAAAAGCTGAAAGCAATACTAACCTATAATTAATGCCACAACAATAAAAAAAAGAATGAAAAATTTTTATCGATACAAATTTGGAATTGGATCGATATATTTAATGAAATTGTAATTTTTTTTGTTATCGTTTCTTATCATGAAAAGGCAACCATTTAATCGACTAATGAAATTTAATTTTTAATTTTTTTTTTCACATTTCATTAAATGCTTGCACCCATTCGAAGCGGCATAATAAATATTTTCAACAAATTTCTATTTTCAATAACACTCAACTTGTTGGCTAATTTATAACAATTTGTCTGTTGCGGAGCAAAATCCTTTTTTGCGCACAAAACCAGCATACAACCCGGCTATGCATGAGTATTCATCAGTATACACGTATACCCACATACATTTCATTTAATATAAATGACCTGTACAACAAAATTTGGAAAATTCGTAAAATGCCTGCCAGCACTTGGATAAAACACATTCGCAATGACTGCAAATTCCCTTTTAATTGCAATGATTTAACTTCAATTTAAACTTTTCAACAACCGAGCGCAGAACTGCATGGCATACACATACTCATACAACAGCATGTGAATTTATATGTATGTCTGTGTGTGTATCAACACTACTGATTCATTGCCGCCCCAACTCATTTGATGCTAGCAAATTTTAATAGTGAACTGAAATGCAATTGGGGGGTCACAGACAAACACACACCCTCCCAGAAGTTGGCTCAAAAGAGCACTTACACACACAGCAACACTCGAGCTTTTGATTTACGTCGAGCGCGCCCATAAAGCTTATGCAATAAATTTATCAACTACAAATTTTCGAGATTTGTATGGCTATAATTGTTGTTGTTGTTATTCATTATTGTTTTTATTGCTATTGCTATTGCTGTTTGGGGTGACGATGATGCTGCTGGCAAAAGGGATTAAAACTTATCAGACGCACAAAACGTGGCACAGCCCGTGGGGCATAAGGCCAACTGCCTGGCGTCAGGTGAGTGGGTGATTATAAGCGAAGTTGGAAGGTGCATTGGCAGGGCTTCCAGTCAAACACACACACAAACATATGTTAGTGGACAGACATATTTATTTCGTTCGTTTTATCTGCGTATTGCTGGTCTGGCATGCGTCAATTTAACAAACTACAACAACAGCAAACTTTAGGCTCGCCGTGACGCTGTCATTTGGCTTGTAGTTGTAGTTAATTCTTCATCAAAAAAATAACAAAAACACAGACGCTCTGTGTAGTGTGGCGCGCTAAGCGGATGATGTGTGTGCGTTAGTAGCGCCACAAAGGTAGATTCTCAACTAGTTGTGAATTGGAAAAATGGTTGCTGTAATATAGTTGCTGTGTGGGGGAGATCACAAGTGGTTTGTTCAGGGGTAATGAAACAGCTTACGTGGACATTCAATCGCTAGCTTGTAAGTGGAGATGTAGCAGAAGTGACTTACGTATGCTGCTGAAGTCACACTGGCCAAAAGGTAATATTTTCTACAGACGCAGCACCAAAAATTATTTTGCCTGCCAACTCAACTTCTGTGAACTGCAACGTATGCTCAAAAGTTTTAGATTTTTTTACTCTCTAGCATCTAATTGTATTACTGTGGCTTTGTGTTCTAATTAGATTTGAAAAAAGTTGAGTTTTTTCAATCATTCTTGAAATATCGAGTAACAGTAGGAGGGATCAATTCTGTCGGGTCTGACAAAGATGTCTGCTTTGGTAGTCTATAGAGATTTTCAGCTTCTGATCTGGTGTGTGCTTTCATATTTGTAATCTTTACTACAATTTAGTACTTTTCCAAGATGGATATCGTCCAGTTTATACTCCAACTCTTAACTGTTTCTAGTTACATTCCAACTCATTTTTCTTCGATTGATATATTTTCAGTAGAAGTAAAATCATCCATCAAGTGAAGCTTGGACGGACCCGAAATTATTCGTTTCCTTTCGTCTCGTATTTAATTTTTAAATCTTTTGCTATGTGATTTCATTTCATTGAGTTTATTGTTAACAGTTGATATATTCTTCATAGTGATTTAGTCTCCTTTCTCACCCCATGTTCTGGATTCATCCCGTTTCTGTATCATAATCTCACACCAGTTGTTATATTCTCCCTAGTGATTTTAGACTCTTTTCTCAACCCATGTTCTGGATTCATCCCAACTAAATCTGTACCTTCATCGTCTCATTACTCTGCGTCTCCTCTCGAAAAATTGTTTCTAGTTATTTTCCTTCTGTGTTATTAGATTGATGAGATATTATCTGATCATTGAATATCGTCGAATTATTTGTTGCTTTGCAAAATTTTTCCGTTTTCTTTACTTAGTTCATTTTATTTTAGACTGATCTCATATTATATGGTATTGTTCCATAATTAAAATAATGTGGTTTTCTTCTGGCTGATTTGAGGTTTCATATTTCTATTATCATCCCAGTTTATATTTTCTCTTGCAGATCCACTTATGACACCTAATTTTTGGTGCAAGTACTGATCTCTTTTCCCATATTTTCGATTAGTTAATGTTTTTTTTTTTCTTTCTTATTGGTCCAATATCACTTCATTTTTATTTCTTCTGATCTGTAATTTTATATTGCCTAGATAACCTTGATTTCCTCAATGAAAAAATTGGTCTAATATTTTATTTCATAGTCTCAGGCCACTACTGTCTATTGCCTCAGTTTTCCTTATCCAATATTATTTATAATTTTCTTCTGGCGACATACGACCTCCCACCTTGTTATATATCGTGGAACCAACGTCAGAAATAATCTAATCTCATCCTCATCGCCTCACTTTATCTCACCTCTAGGGATTCTTGAAATGTTCTCATAACTTTTTATCTACATATATTTAAATAATTTTACGGTTTATTTTTAAATTTTTCTCATTTTACCTCCACTTTACATATTAAAAAATTCGATTAGAAAATAATGTTCTTAGTTTTTTCCTCTTTTTCAGGTATTGTTTAACGCCTATGAGATATCATTTAACCAAATGAGATCGTGCTCATGTGCCAAAGCTGTTATTCTCACTTTAAATGCAATTACACACGCCATTAAGTAACCTATAGAATATATATAGATATACAAACATAAACAGCAAAGTATGATGAGACTAGAAACCGTAAAAAAATTGAACCAGAAAAAAGGTGAAGCTTTACAAAATAACGAGAAAACAACGCACATTTATTTCTATATTATTATTATCCTCACTCATCTTACATATATATACCTATATTAGCTATATAATATTAATAAAAATATATGAGTATGCCAAAGGTGGTGACTTTTTCCGCATTATACCCAACACGGAACTCCAACTTTGAAGTGCGCATCAAAAACTTAGTTACACATAACCAACTTATTAGCTGTACAACGCTTGTTGCACGCTGCACTTGAAGAGCTTTGCTCATACATATGTATTTAAGTATATCTATGCCCCTCCCCCCAATCCCCAGCGCAATTAGACAACAGCGGCGGCGGCAAATACCTAATATTGTTGTTGTTGTTGATGATGCCTCATTACATTTGTCATAATTTTCCATTAGCTTTGTTAATAACAAAAGTCAACAGTGGCATTATCAGCAGCATGATTATTGTTGTTGTGGCGCGTAATAGTATGTTGTTATTGTTGTGATTGCTACAGTTACTATTTTTATGCCGCATTAGCAATGACGGCGCGCGCATGCAAACATACAAATGCATAAAAGTACAATTATATGCATGTGAGTAGAGCCATTGAGGTGTGTATGTATATCTGTATATAACTGTATATATGTACATATATGATAACGGTCCATTGGGGTTTTAGCTAAGCCAACAGCCCTTAACCGAGTCGGCACTGCATGCAGTAACAAAAACAACAATTGTTATTTTACACTGCCATAGCATGCCTTTAGGCGCAAAGCCTTGCCGGCATATTACATAATATAAGGAGTAGCATCCTGGCTGGCAGCCTCCGAGTACTCTTAATGAGTATTTATGACTTATGCAGTTGCACAATTAATCTCGGATTTTATGATATTATGATTTGCTATCAACACACACATACATACATACACACACGCATATGTGAGACTTATCCTGTTTGTTTGTCTACTCTTATGTGTTTTTGATTATGTTTGTGTTCATTTGTGCGCCACGTCTGCACTTTTGCTCGCATAATTTATATTGAACGTTTAGATGGGGCGAAGTGTAGCCAGATTATTTCCCGGGAGCTTTCAAGTAGCAATGGCGGCTGAAGTTTCCGCCTTTTTGTATTGTCATTAGGGTGTTGACGTCTATGTTGCACTAAGTAACTTAAATTGAAATCTAGACATGGGATTAGTACGAAAATTTAAATTAATTCGTTTAAAATAATAAAAGTTTGTCAATTTTAGATTCAATTTTTCTCTTAGTAAAACAGGTGGTAAAACACTTCGAAAAAATTAGATATAATATTAAAAGAAGAATTCTAAAAAAATAGTATAGTTTTCAAAAACAAGTATTTGTAGTATAAAAAAAATTCTTGTCAGAAGTGGGATTCGAACCCACGCCCTCAGAGAGGACCAGAAAGCTCCATATGAAACCCACTATTTTAGTAGTAGGTAAGTTTGCACTTGAGTCTGGCGCCTTAGACCGCTCGGCCATCCTGACACATAACGGTGTAGCAGCTAAATATGCCGTATTTACTACAAATCTTGCTTTCCTTTTCAAAAATTTCTATTAAAACCAAAAAATTATTCTAATCGTTGTTACATAATGTAATATAATAATTTATTTTGTTTAAAAAAATTTTAAATTTTTTGTTATTTAACAATATCAGGTGATAAATGAGACGTTTAGTTGAATTTTTTGTAAACTTTACTATTTATTTATTTGTTTTCTTATTTTCATATCACATTATCATAAAAAATAAAATTTTTTTTTGGAAAAATTTCCAAAAAAAATTCTTGTCAGAAGTGGGATTCGAACCCACGCCCTCAGAGAGGACCAGAATGCTCCATATGAGACCCACTATTTTAGTAGTGGATAAGTTTGCACTTGAGTCTGGCGCCTTAGACCGCTCGGCCATCCTGACACATAACGGAATGCTGGATAAATACAGTGCGGTTTGACAACAGCTGATTGACTTTTGACATTTTTGACGATCGTTGAAAAGATTTTTAAAAGATAAATTATGAACAGTAGAATTATTTCGGTTATATTCGGAATAATTGATTAATATTTTATCTTATAATGATTCTCCACTTCTTCAAAGCGATAAGGCTATTATTAAATTTTTTTACTCAATTCTGTTCTCTTCCAATTGTATTTCCTATTTCATTATAGTATTAGAAACAGTTTTACTAAGCCTCGCATTAAGTTATCAACCGTGTTCTAATTTATATTGTTTCAACTACATACCAAATACAGCGTTCCTTCTTCTCTTCCCCTCCTTTCCTTAACATTTTGACAAAGTGCAGTGGATTTCCATAACAGCTTAAATTACTAGCACTTAAGCAACATATATATTCTGCTACTAGAACCAAATTAAAAAACAACAAGGCAAATATAGCATAAAGTAGGAAGATTAAAAAAACAGAGCGCAAAAACAAATTACCGCTAAATGTGAAAATAAAACAGGCAAAGAAAATCACAACAGTTTTCTACTACATCTTCCTCTTCTTCTTAAGAAAATTTACTAACAAACAGTTACTCCATTTTACTGTTAGCACAGTAAGTACAAATGATAAAGAATGCACAAGCTGAGCCCGTTAGCGGCCATGTCGCTTTGTATGCGTTTTTAACTTCTTAGCTTTGTCAGGGTGGAAGGTAAATATTTTCATTGTACAAAAGCTGGCATAAAAAACAACAATTTTTCTTAAGTAGCTAACCGTGTTGTAGAAAGACTAAATAAAAAAAACAACAACGAGGAATAGTATGAGTTGGAAAATATTTAAGCAACAACAAAACATTAAAAGCCAGCTTTGTCTTCGTAGAGATTAAGACGACAGTCAAGGCAAATAATAATGGGCGAGATTTTCGGCACGAATAAATGCTAAGACGCTGCTTAAATTATAATTTCTTGTGCTGGATTAAAAGCATATAAATAGATGTACTAGAGAAGTGGTAGCGAAAATAAAGTAGGCAAAGGCAGAAAAAAATATTGTAGAAAATGTTGAAGTGAGTGTGTACCACTTTGTACCATAAATTTTGTAATGCAAAGTCAGTAAGCTGAATGAGTAAAGTGTTTTTCCATAAAAAGTGAGCTAATTGGTAGAGAGGTCATACGAGTCCTTAGTTTCTGTCAATCTACTATAATGTGATGCTTCTTGGATATATGTAAGTACTTAACTGAAAATAGATCGATAATTCCCGGATTTTTTTGACGTAAATATCAGCATCCTTGGATTAATCAGATATTCTGCATACTCAGAAACCTTTAAGATTTTTTCAGAGTTCTCTACAATAATATCAAACAGATCGTAATGCTTGAAGATACTCTTATACAATGTTGCCAGTTTTCCACGGTATACAAATAAGCAATACAAGATTGTATTGATATAATAAAAGTATTAGTTGAAAATTGTAAGCTCCTCAAAACTATTTTCCACAACCATGTAAATAATAAATAAACGAACAGTATAACCAATTTTTTCTCCCATTTTGTACTCGTATACAACGTTGCCAATTTTCCATCGAATGGTTTATATGGCTCAAAGCTATAGCTGTTAGCAATACAGGGTTGTTTTTTAGTATTAAAATCACCATATTTTAGGGAATTATGTAAATATGAAAGTCACAAGCACTAAATCTAATTTTTTCTCTCATTTTGTTCACTTATACAATGTTGCCAGTTTGCCGAGGTTTCCTGGAATGATTTTCATGGGTCGAAGGATACAACACAGAATTATGTTTATACATATAATGAAAACGTTCGTTGAAAAATTCCTCAAAACTATTCTTCAAAATTATGCAAAAAATTAAGAAACAAGCAATATATTTCATTTTTGTTTTCATGTCTCTCTTTCATTCCTCTCTTTTCGGCAATTAAGCACCAAACACCATGGTGATTACCGAATTTTAGTGCTAATTTACCAGCAGTTTACTACCGAACATACATCATTATTGCGCAATATATTCTACTTAGCTGCTGGATCTTAATATCTACTCTTTGCTCGTTTTCGCTGCCTTTAAATCTTTATTTCTTTCATTTACGCTTTTTTATTGCGGCTTTACTTCCTACTTTTACAACGTCTGCCACACATTTTTTTATCTTTGTGTGTATAAGTTTGGCTCTATTTTATTGTCTCCTGCGTTAATCTCAACGCCAAGGATTTATTTCTAGTTTTATAATTATCCTGGTGGATTTCGTACCTCACAAAAGGCAAGCTTACGAAAAACAACAAGCATACGAGTACACACAAAAAGTGCTAGTAAAAGTATTTAGTAACCGCTTTTTTTGACGTATTAAATGAATTGCGCAATCCCAAAGCCGCACTAACAAATACAACTACAAGTAAGTATAGCCCTGCTCGGCAGCAATAAATCCCACCATCGCTCTATCAACGCTATGCCGCACTCACGTTGCAATTTTATTGTCTTTTTGTGGCTTTCGCTATTCTAACGGTTTGTCTGATTCACCGTTTGTCTGCTGTGTTAGTTTGTAAGCAGCCCCTGACTCAACACAACTCAACTCGCCACCAACTGACAGCTTTTGCTCCTTGGCTTTCGTTACTATGAGCTTTTCTATTTCTCCCTTCCATTTTACTTTTGTTGTTGCTGTTTTTTTCGTTGTCTGCCACGCTATACAACTTAAGCGGCTTTAATTTGCCAACAGGGATTTTTAATTATTTCACTTTATGTATTTGATTTTCCACCAACATCGTCTCACTGTCTCAGCGCTGACTAGCCTCTTTTTTTGTATTTTTGGCTGTTTGTCGTAAATGACTGGGCGTTCATCGGTCTGTATTATTGTTATTAGTGTTCGTACGTGCCAGGGTTGCTTTGATTTGGCGGGCTTACTTTTGTGGCTTTGTTGGGAGTTCGTTGGTTGCTTGATTAGTGCCCAGAATCTGGTGTCGGGAGTATTGAGTATTAACTAAGTGGTATTAGTGTTGTGACATCTGAATGGTTTTAGTGTGCGACAATTGATTTTTTAGACAGATTTAATTTGAAGCTGAGTAAAAGTGGTAATCGAAGAGACTTAAGACTTGACTTCAGACGGCGTGCTAACTATTTATAGACACCAATTTCTTTATATACATAATGTGAATTTTGAGCTTTCACTTTATAAGGAAGCTTTCTACAGCTTTCATTTAAAATTTGTATCTCCTTTACAATGTAGTTTTTTTAAATTTATGTATTCATTAAGCTAAAGAGCTTTTTTTGAAATCCTTACTTTTTACTTTTTCATTACTTTCATTGTTTTTGAAAAACTTGTAAAGCTTTCATTTTATTTAACAACAGTTTACTAACTTCTGTGTGAGTTACAAAAAATGGTTCTTAAATATACTCTTTCAATAAATAACGGAGCTTTCACTTAAACCGTGTAATTTAAGCTTTCACTTTACACGAAAGTGCATCAAAATTTCACTTTACTGCTTGCAACATTTCATTGAGTTCTATAATAAGTTATAAAAATTGGTTCATAAAATCACATTTTCAAAAACTATGGAGCTTTCATATAAACTGTGTATTTCTAGCTTTCATTTTATAAGAAAAACGTATAAAGCTTTCATTTTAGTTTGCAACCTTTAACTGATTTCTATAATAAAATATAAAAATTGGTTCTTAAAATCAAATTTTCAAGAAACTATGGAGCTTTCACCTAAACCGTGTATTTTTAGCTTTCACTATACACAAAAAACGTATAAAGGTTTCATTTTAGTTTGCAACCTTTAACTGATTTCTATAATCAGTTATAAAAATTGGTTCTTAAAAGAAAATTTTTAATAAGCTATGAAGCTTTCACCTAAACTTCTTTAACTTTATACGAACAACCTCTCAAAATTAGATTTTAGTTTACAACATTTAACTATTTCTTTAATGAGTTCTGAAAATGGGATCTCAAAAGCACATATTTTAAAGGAGATCCTATGGAGCTTTCATCTAAACTTTCTAAAATCACTATTTCTATTCTCTTTTCTATTAAGTATTTTTCAAAAATTCATTTCCACTATCACCTTTAAGCTTTATTCCATAACCGTAGCGAGCTTTCGACTAACTTTTTGGTTTACCAAATCAAATCAATTTCCCTCACCAATTCACTAATAATTTACCTGTTTAAGTAAGATGACTATTTAATATGCTCCAGAAGCGCAAATTTTAAAGAAATCTCATCTCTGCCAATCAAATTTAATTTCAACATTTTACAAATTACACAAAAAAGCACTCAAAAGAAATGTGCAAAGTTCCAGAACACGAACTTACCATTGCCACTTAAGTCGCATAAGAAGAACTTCGTTAAATGCACTTTGAGTACATTTTTTGCATTCATGGCTACAAAGCTTTCGCTGCTCACGCAAAAGCTAGCTAGCTGACGCTGACTTTGCACTGATAAGACACAAATTAAATTAATTGCATACTTTTTGTGTGCGCGGAGTGAGGTGAGTGATGAGGAGCGCACTACCTCTTTGTGGCAACAGACAGGGAATGGTACGGCGCTAAAGCGAAGGCAGTGGGTTGGCGTAATGTAAAAAAGAAATTGGTGCGAATAGCCATAGTTGAAAATAAGCAAAAAAGAAATGATAAAAACAGTATTCGTGGTTTTTGTGTGCGGCTACGTTTAAATCTAATTATTTTAATTACACTTTAGTGTGCGAAAGCGCATAGCACAGGGGTGCCGAAGCTGTACAAAGAAGCTAAGCAAAAATAATAGAAAGATAGCTAAAGTTAAAGTTGATTTCTACACGCAAGAGCGTACAGCAATTGCTGCAAAACATTTTAGTTTCGAAATTTTTATGAATATTTGTTATAATTTGTTTAAAATTAAAAATATAAAATGCCTCTGCCAGCCAACACGCTTTGCTTGTTGCTAAAATCATACAAAATGAATTTGTTAAAACTTTGCCATTTCCAACGTAACTTTTTAATTTTCTGCACCACTTGCGCTACAAAATGCGTTCAAGCGCTGGAAACTACACAAAAAAACACACAGATAATAATAATAAAACTTGCGCTCACACACACGCGCGTGCAAATGAAATAAGTAAGTAAAATGCATTGGACGCCTGGGAAAAATGAGATACATTCCGGAGGCTAGTGAACAGTATGCAAGGCTTGTTGGCATAGCACGTTTGATATGCGCGAAATTGTAATATCCGCCACATTGCACAAGCTGGCGGTGCATTGGCGCCTAAAAGTATGCTGTTGCGAGCGCACTCAAGCGTGCAATACATTCAAAGAGAAACGCAGCGTGAGAATGAAGTACAAAGAAAAGGGTAGAAAGTGGTGAACAAAGTAAAAATTATGTTTTATGTGAAAGCTCATTATGAAAGCTTTTACAAATATTTATTTAACTCCACATTTCATACATAATATAGAATTTGTATCTAGTTTTCAAAATATGTAGTGAACAGAGGAAAAATTATATTTTAGGTGAAAGCTCATTATGAAAGCTTTTACAAATATTTATTTAACTCTACCTTTTATACATAATATAGAATTTGTATCCAGTTTTCAAAATAAGTAGTGAACAAAGTAAAAATTTTGTTTTATGTGAAAGCTCATTATGAAAGCTTTTACAAATATTTCTTTAACTCCACCTTTTATACATATCATAATATATATTTGTATCCAGTTTTTAAAATAAGTAGTGAACAAAGTAAAAATTTTGTTTTATGTGAAAGCTCATTATGAAAGCTTTCGCAAATTATTATTTAACTTTTGCTATTAAAAATAAATAAAGAAATTTTATCAAGTTTTCAAACCAAGTGCTTTGGAAATAAATGTTTAAAACATTAAATCAAGCTTTCACTTTTAATGGGTAAGCTTACAAATCTTACTAAGTGTAAAGAAATAATTTAAAAACTATTTATAACGAATTTCTGGTTTCATGGCAAATGCTTTAAAAACCAAAATGCTTAAAAGCTTTCACGAAGTTTGGAAGCTTAAATCGGAACTTTCAACTTTAGTCAGCGGAGTTTACTTTAGCAGGAGAAAAATTTAATAATTTAAGTTTTAAGCTTAATTTACTCGCAAACAGGATGCCAATCTCTCTTATTCTTCTTTCTTTTACTATATGAAAAGCTGTCTTCTCAACTTCCGAACGATATAAAAATATTTCATATTGCTATCTATTTATAATTTGAGTGTTTCTTCAGTTTTTCACCTTCATTAACTGTAATGCGAAACAATCGAATTTTCACTAACGGCACACATTATAACACTTGGACATTAAGCTTGAAATGAGCTTTCGAATGGGCTCAAAGTATGCAAGCCTATTCTAGTTTACATAAAAGCTGTTTTTCGCGTTTGTGATACCTTCCTCTCCTTTCCTGCGCTCCCTTCACACTCTTCATCCTCACTTTTTTTAAACATTCCAAACTCTTTATTTAATTTGTTTCCTCTCTCTTTTTTGTTTAATGCGCTTGGGTGCGTTTTTTAAGCGTACGTGCGTTAAGTTTAATGTTTCAATTTCAATCCGCTCACATTTCCAACGCCTCATCCTTACCACGCTATTTCAAACTTTTCCCGCTTTGCATTTTTTGTATGCGTAAAGCACAGTTGCGAAAGCCACTCAAGCGTCTCAAATTATTCGCAGCTGGTGACAGTTAGCGTGCAAAAATTGAAATTGATTTCCGTTTCAAATTGCGCTTTGCCGCCGAAGCGTAATCATTATTTTTTTGCATTTTTTTGTGAAGTGAAATTTTTTGACACTTTTTATGGCAGCACAAAAGTGCACATTCCCTTTAGAAGTGCGGCAAAATTAAATTAATCGAAATAATTGCAACATCTTGCCGGACAACAAAAAGGGTTAGCATTAATTTGTGCGCGTTTGGTATGCAGTGGCGCAGAGTCGCAGCTGTTGCTGCAGTGCTTTTGGCATTATGGACTTAATAAAATGAGCGATATAAGTTTATAGAGCATAGACGCAATTAATAAAATTATCGAATTGATTGTTTTTGGTTACAAACTCAACAATTTAAAATTATTTTGTAACTTAAACTTTCTATAAATCTGAAGTTGAATTTCAAAGGAAAGCTATGGTGTAATTATACACTTTAAATTAGTTGGAAAATATTTCAAAGCTTTTACCAGAATTTCATAATTTAGTTGTGCTTTTAATTTAGTTTCATTTATAGAATTATTATTATTATGGAAAATTTAGTACATAGCTTTTAGTAAAAGCTTTATGACTTCGAGATGTACGAGGAAATTTTCTCTACCCGTAAAAGCTTTTGCGTTTTATGTTAAATTTGATGTAAAGTCCCATTTAATAAAAGTATTCTAGCAATTTTTTAAATATTTAACACATTTTAAGCCTGTAATCAAAGTGCTTTCGTAAAAGCTTTCTAATTCCACGAAGCTTTCATCGAAATTTCTTTCTAAAATTATTGCTTTTACACAATTATTATTATTATTATGAAGAATTTAGTAAATAACTTTCAGAAAAAGCTTTACCAATTAGAGATTTACGAGCAAAAGTTGTCTACTAGTGAGAGCTTTTGTGTCTTGAGTTGGATTTTGTATTAAGCCGCATTAAATACAACTTTTATAGCAGTTTTCAAAAGCTTTAAAACATTTTAAGCCATTAACTGTCTTAAAAATGCTCTCAAGTAAGCTTTAAAAGCTTTCAGTCATAACTTATACCATTTTTTTACTTCTAATGATTTAAAAAATTATTATATTATTATTATTATTATATTATAAAATCTCAGTAAATTTAAGAGCAATCTTCATCTTATTATCTTGAGATTATATTTTTGAAGCTTTAGCTGTTAAAACACTCCTCTGATTTTGAAAGCTTTTCGATCCAAGCGAGCTTTTTTGAAAAGTAACTTTTTATAACCCCTAAAAATTATGTATATTGATATCAGGTCATTACACCTCTAACTTCAACACACCAAAGCGCTCCCTTTATGCCACCTCTCCAAGTAGAAGAAAACTCATTTCACGGTTTTTTTACAGATATCCAGTTAAGGTTTCTAAATAAAATAATAATAATTATAATTATTATGGGCATATCTACTGCAAAGTGACAGCTGTCACACCCCCACTCACGCACCTAATTTCGGACCAGTTATGCTTATTGTTGCATACTTTATGGAGCGTACAGCATGTAAAGGCCCCGGCTGGTCAAAGTGTAGCCATTTTTTATGGAACAATTAACTCGTTTAATAATTTTAATCGAAATTATTACCGTATTTTATTAAGCCACTAAAATTGCGGAACACAGCAAAGGTTGAAACAGAAAAATTGGAGGGAGCTGTGCAGCAAAGGAAAAAGTATAACACAAATAAAAGTGAGAAACAAGAAAAAGAAGAAGAAAGCGAGTCAAATGAATCGTAAATTAGTGAAAGGAAAATTAAACAAACCCAAGGGAGGAGAAGGGTAGAAAGGAGGTGTATAAATGAAGCGTGTAGCCTGAGTGAGTCAGGGTTAGAATTTTATTATTATTTGTTGGACACCTTTATCGAAATTGCCGAATGCGACCCTACTTTTTTGCCGTTTTTCTTTACTATATACCTATTTTGCCTCACTGCCTTACGAGGTAGGGATTAGAGTTTCATATTTCGGCGCAATGATGCTTATTGCGTTTTCTTTATTAGCTGTTCTTGTGTTGCCACTGTTTTTGCTTTGCTGTTGTTATTGTGCGCCAACCTCACGCCACATCATATTCTTATGATGGCCAATTACGAAATTTGAATTGTTTACCAACGTTTGCCAAGCACCCAAACAGTTGGCCAAAATTAACCAATTTACGTACGCGGGGGCGGCAACGGTGTGGAGCGGTCAAGCGCACGTAATAAGAGCTAACGCTTGAGCAGTTGATGTGGTGTGAGAAATTTTAATTGTTCCAACGCAATTTATCGTAAAAACGATAAAAAGGATTTTACGAGTAGCTGCGCGTTCGAAATCTAGTGGCTAAAAAGGAAAGTCTCAAGGTGAAACCAATGCGTGGGCGGTTAAGACTCCAGTCAATCTTAAAGTGTGGGGGGTAACTGCTTTGGCAAGTGTTGTAAAGTCAGCAAAAACCCTTTGCTTGCTCTCTGCACAAAGCTATTGATGATGATGATTTGCCCTTGGAAAGACTAATGGCAATAACGAGTTTGAATTGTTGCACGTTAGCTTTGTAATTTGCTCAGATTTCAGACTCAACAATCGAAATGGAATGAGCCGCATTTATTATTTATACGGAAATTAAAATTGAACAACTGCTTGCTGCTAATGAATTGTTAAATTGTTTGACGGTAATAACAAAGGCATAAAATGAGGCGTGTGGGGTATAGTATATAGTCTGCAAGTTGGAAATAATTTGTAGTGGAATTTTAATGAAAATGAGTCTGGCAAATAGCAATACTATATTTAAAGACATATCAGAGCTTTTATGTATTATAAATCTGATAATTTTCTTCTTTCTAAGATAAGGTGAAGTGAAAGCTTCTGTGAAAGCTTCTAATGCAATAATACTCTCCGCAAGTAATGTATATTGGACTGTAAATGAAAACCAGTCTGTTATCTTCCGGTGCTCCTGTGTTTTGTAAATATGTGAATAAGGCCTTATTCTTTCTAAGGTTTTTTCTAAGATAAGGTGATGTGAAAGCTTAGGTGAAAGCTTCTAATAATAATTTCCGGAAATAATGTATATTGGAATGTAAATGAAAACCAGTCTGTTATCTTCCGGTGCTCCTGTGTTTTGTAAATATGTGAATAAACCATTATTCTCTCTAAGATAAGGTGAAGTGAAAGCTTCGGTGAAAGCTTCTAATGCAATAATACTCTCTGGAAAATATGTGAATTGTTCTTTAAATAAAGATGGTATCTAATGTTATAAATTTACAAATTTTGTCTTATTTTTCAAAAAAAAATGAAAGCTTTGGTGAAAGCTCTAAATGAAAAAATAAACTTTGAGGTAAGAGAATGCTAGTGACAGTCGCCGGAATAATGTTGGTGGCATAAATTTACATTACTTTTATTAATTTTCTAAATATTATACAATTTTACAATAAGCCATTTTCTAACAAGCTCTTCGCCAACGTTAAATAATTTCTTTACGGTAATTGAAATTGAAAAGTAGCATAAAAAGTCCTCTAATATAAGTGCTGGGAAAAAGCGTCTCTGCAAACTGTTCAGACTTTCTGATTATTGAACCAGGCGCATAATTTGGTCGGTGATAATTTCCGAGAAAATCTTAAATATCAGCTGAACCGTAAAAATCGCAAAGCCATGAAAGCACAAGTGCAGCGTGCTAAAATAAATGTGCAATGGTAAAAGCTAAGAGGACGTGCAGAGAATTTTGTGAATGAGCGTGAGATACAAATGCCATCAACAAAAACAGCCGACTCACAGTGCTGTCACAGCAACGCAATGTGAACGAAAGCACTTGAGGATCATAAAATTAAATTCTATCAGCGTAAAGTGTAGCCAAAAAAAAATTTGAAAAAAGCTTTAAATAGTAGCGAAAAAATAAAAATAAATCTATGAAATGGCTGAAAAATAAAGAGACTCTTCGCCAAATTGCGAAAGATGCTGGAAGAAAAAACACATAACTAAGAAATTACAAAGTGCTGCCAGTGCCGAAATGGCTGAGGAGGAGTTGGAAAAAAGTAGCAACAAAAATGAAGCATAACGCTGGAAAGGAAAAGAAAAGAGTGAAACGAAAAACGCAACGCACGTTTCCGACGAGCGCAAATGCTTTTGCAGCAGCAAGGAAGAGCAAGAGCGTGCAGAAGCAGCATTTTAAAAAAGTGCCAGCCGATGCTTAACAAACCATAAGTGAATAAAGTGTGCACTCTGCCACATACAAGTATGTCAGTGTGTGTCTGTGAATTGCAAGGAGGCGTGGCGTTAATAAATTTAGCAGCAACGCTCCTCCATATATGCAACGCATTGCATAGCACACGTGCAGGCGCCGCAACAGCAAACCCCTGCTTGTTGTTGTTGTCGTTGCTGCTGTTGTTGGTAAGCAGCAGACACAACAGGCTGTGGCCAAAGACAAACGGCAGTCAGCAACAGCATTGCCACCATTGCAATGTGCACAACACGTAACGGCATAAAAATAAATAAACGAAACGTTAGAGCCGAGCCAAAATCGTACAAAGTCAAAGTAAAAATTATTGCTGCACACGAGACAGGCGAGTTTGGGGGGCAGATATGTACGGTAATGACAGTTACTGGCGCATCCACTTGCAGCTGGCTAACGACTAAAGCGTTGCATTTTGGAGTTTTCGGTAAGCACGTTTGCTGCATAAGTCCGGCACCGAAAATACGCAATCGAGTAAGTGTGAGACTTACGTGTGTACGTGAGCGTAAACAGGTGACTTAAAGGCCACAAGCGAGCCGATGAGGCGAACGGTTTTAGAGTGGGAAGAAAACTTAATTTAGTCTTTAAAGTAAATTCTTTTAATTCCTTAAGAGAAAACCATTTTTCATTTCATTAATTCAAGTGAGAGGAGACTTAAAGCGATCTATATAGTAAAAGTCTAGAGCAAATGCTTTCTTTTGAAATCTGAGAATAACCTCTACCAACCCATTTTCTCTTCATTTCCCATTTAGACTTATTTTACAGCTCCTTAATACATGAGATTCTTCCATATTCTGAGTAACTTTCGGTGGATTTCTGATCACTTTCTTTGAAATGAAAAGTCCGATAATAACCTGTACTAGCCATCAGAGTTATAATTTATACTTATTCTATAGACTATATTATATATAGCTCTTTCGACGGATTCATGAAAGAAAGTATTCTTTGAAATGAAAAGATCTGAGGTCAGATGATAATCTATACTAACCGATTTTCCCTTCATCAAAGTTAGAATTTGGACTTACTATATAGGCTATATTATATATGTATATAGATCCTTAATATATAGGGTTCTTTCATATTCTGAGTCACTTTCGCTGGATTCATGATTACTTTCTGAAATTAAAAGATCTGAGGTCCGAGGATAATCGGTACTAGTCGAATTTCTCTTCATCAGAGTTGCAATTTGGACTTATTCTATAGACTCAACAACAAATATGTATATAGATCCTTAAGGGGTTATATACAGTTAGAATTTTCAAAAAATCGATTTTTTTTTTAATTTCATTTTCTTAATGTACATATATCGTTCCGGTGAATATTTTCAAAGTTACAAGCAAATTTGAAAAGGCGTTTCAGAGTGCTTGGAAGTACAAGGTCCGAGCGGCAGCGCGTTTTTCTCAAAATGGTGTTTTCAAAGTCGGTGACCAACATTACTCGAAAACGGCTAGACCGATTAGTCTCAAATTTTAACACGACCTTCTTAAATATATTTTTTAGTAATTAATCGAAGATTTTTACTCTCCGATAAATATATTTTTTTTTATAAACAATTTAAGGCCGAAATTTCGGTGAAGAATCGATTTTTTTTTTGAGAAACCGCCATTTTGTCAAAAAATTTTATTTTGCTTATTCCTTCGATTAATTACTAGATTTAACATTATTTTAACAAAATCTGTTTGGTTTTTTAATTTCATATGATCCAGTTCCGAGATATAGTGGTCACCGCAAAACGTCTTTTTTGAGAGGAGCTCCTTGAGATCAGCTGTAGCTCTTTTTCAAATAAATATTTTTACTAGTACTAAGTCTTAAAATACAGTTAAAAGATACCATAATATGTGTATAAATTTTTGGATCAATAAATTAAAAAGTTTTCTCAGAAAAAATTCTGGAAAATTCACTTTTTTTCGGCCGTCTAACTGTATATAACCCCTTAATACATGGGACTCTTCCATATTCTGAGTCACTTTCAGTGGATTCATGAAAGAAAAAATTCTTTGAAATGTAAAGATCTGAGGTCCAAAAGTTATCTATACTAGCCGACTTTCTCTTCATCAGAGTTGCAATTTGGACTTACTATTTAGACTATATTCTTTCTTACTACAAAACATTATTCTTCAGTATGAGACACTTTGGGTGGGTTGATGACTAAACGATCGATTTTCTATAGGTCGTTGTTTCAGAAACATTTTGTGAACGCCATAAGAATCTATTCCCCAGTGTATTGATCTCCTATTGATTCCCCCTGGATCACCTATAAGGATGTTTTATCTATCATCTCCCGATTATCATCAGCTTAGTATAAAGGCATTTCCATCTATTGTTTCATAAAATGTTACTTTCTTCTATAGACTAGTACAATTCCTACCGTTTTTGTTGAGGCTGTAACAGAATATAGTGTTATCCAAGTTACTTTTCGTGGATCCACTAATAAATATATCAAGGACCGCCGATATTTGGAATACCAAAATACTAAGTTCATTCAAAATCTACTAAATTCATATCATCAAAAAAAAATCTTCCTAAATTTAGTAATTTTTTGCCTTAAATTCCAAGTCCAATCATTCCACAAAACACACACCCATCTCCCACACCCCATAATTTCATTTTCTCATGTTAATTAATACTGATATGGGTTTCAAATTAACAAATTCCCATATAAATACATTTGATTGTCTTAAGACTTTGGACTTTTTAAGACAGTTACGCACAACTGACAATGGGACAACAGAATTTGCTCCAACTACAGTGACTTAATCCTGCCATGATAAGGGATCACCATGACAAGCCAAAGAAAATTGGTATGTAGGAGTATAAGGAGTGTGAGAAGTTGAGGCGAGTGACAAGGCAAATCGTAGAAACGGCAAAACAATGCCAGCACCTAAATTGATAGCTAAATGAAATTAATACAAAGGCAACAAGACTTGCAAGAACAACTAAACAACAGAAGCAGTTGTAGTTTGAGCAAGAACAACATTGTGCAACAACAATAACAAGAGCGTAGCAAATAGAAAAACAATAAAATGTAACCGAGCATAAGTGAAGCAGTGAAATATGCAAATTTGATTAAAACGAAAAAGTTACACAACAAATCATAAACAAACAAACAAACAAAACTGACCGGATCAACGTAGCAAATGAGTGCAAAGTTATGCAAAGTGGAAAACAATAAAATAAAATTTGAAAAAAAAAAACAACAAAAACAAAAACAAATGTTATCTCAGAATTTTCATGAAACAAGTTACTCTTAGGAGAAAAGGGTTGAGATGAACAACTTTTGCTTACTTAGGACACGCGTATCCTTACGGTCTCCCCCTGCAGTTGTTATTATTATTGTTATTATGAATGCAAGAAAATAATTTACTATTGTTGTTGTTGCTATTGGGTTATTTAAAATGTAAGCGACGCCTAAGTAGTTGATGATAAGTTTGCCAGCAATGAAATTTCTATACTTCTCTGTATTTATTGTAGTTGTAGCACAAATCAGCAGCGTATTAAAAGTTTTCACTCAAATTTTCGTGAACCTAACCTTACCTTTTCCAACGGCTTTTCGCAAATTCTAACCTAAAACGCAAAGGCATCTCTGTCATAAGAGGAGAGCACGTGCTTCGCTCGCCTCGTATTTTCTTAACTATAAATAAATTATGCATGTTTGGCAAATCTTGGCAAAAAACATTGTCGTAAACTGACAGACAGACAAGACATGCTGTTACGCTGAGTAAAAGTTGTTGTTCTTCGTACGAACAGTATGAGCACAAAAAAACATGCAAATTAGAAAGGCGTGCGGCGTGCGGAGTGCTTGGCTCATGTCTTGCCATTGTGCGGCATCCTGCTGACAGCCAAATACGAGGATAAACTCTAAATCCTTGTTTAAAACTTATGCGTAGCAAATGGACAATGGCGCTAAGACGATTGGTCAAACCAGCTCTACTACATACATATATACGCCTTGGTTTCATAGAAATTTGTTGAATTATATGCATTTACATATCTAATCGAAGGCTGCTTCTGCTACGGTTTCAAGGCATATATGTACAGTAGTGTGTGTGTGTATATGTGTTGGTATGGCATAAGTCTTTGGATTTTCACAACAAATGAAAATTGTAAATTAAATTACATTTTGTTATGCCAACACATGCCAACAATGTGTGTCTACTAAATGATTTTTAATTTTTTTGATTTGCTTGTGACATTTTTCGTAGACAAGGATTGCAAGTTTATACAATTTTATTTTATTTTATTTAATGAAATGTTGTTCGAGTATTTTGTAGTAATTTGAAATAGTTATGTTGGCAAGTTGATTGTAAGGGTCGCAAGGTTCTTGGCGAAACATTTGCAAATTGTTTAAGGGGAATAAGTTTGATATGATTAAAATGAAGAAAGTCTAAAGGTTATTCGATTGAGTTAGATGTGTGAATTTTTGGAATGGGAGAAATATTATTGCTAAGCGACTCTTCACAATTGAAGAAACCTAAAAAGTTAGTATTTTTTGTGAAGGAAGCAGGTGGATAATCTGTGATCCACTTGCGCTAGAACACTGAACTGACTTCGAGTAAGCTGGCGCGCAACGGCAATATCCAGCATTCACCAGACTAAGGTAAAAAAAAAATCTCGGTAGGCACACCTTCGGCGAACCCAGCATAATATAAGCCGACTTAAGAGGTTAGGTGCGTTTCAGAGGCTAAAGACAAGGGTATTTTTACAATGTTTTTTTATTAATATATCCAATCATATATTTCATTTTAACAATTCAGCGTATCAAAGATACATGTTTAAACAGTATTTTGTAAAACTTTATTCAAAATTTCCAAAAACTTAGCCGTTAGCACCTTATCTCCCATGACGTGAAAGGTCTTGCGATCCACATCATAACTCATGATGTGTTCATCTAAAATTAATAAACCAAAAATATTTCGAAAGTGCATGGATAAATCTAGTTAATGAACAAAGGAAAAAATAAAATTTTTAAATTTGAATTTTTGACAGACTTTTAACCAAAAAATTCACTTTTTGGTCAAATTTTCGGCATATATTGGCTCGAAAAAAATAGTTACAATAAAAATAAAAAAAAATCCTTCATTAATTGACTAGATAATGTTATTCAAAAGATGTGTGCAAAGTTTCAACAAAATCGCTTCATAAGTTTTTTTAAATGTCGTGTCCACCGACTTGAAAATTGGGTTTTGAGATAAATGCATTTAAAGTTATACTTTCGTACTGACGTGACCTAATGGACGGAACCTCCAAAGGGTATATCTCTTAGAATATTATTCGGATTGATTTGATATTTTGAATACAATTTTAAACATATTTTGAAACCCACCCTTAAGAACAATGTAATAGAGTCCAAATGCTTTGTCGAATTATGAGGGCCTTGGGAATCGGTTGGGAGTATTTAGGTCAGGCGAAGCTGCATAAGTGAGACTCTCTGTAATTGGGGAGATCTACCCCTTGACCTAAACTTATACTAAGAGTGATACTTACTTAAATCTATACTATTCAATATTGCTTCTTCAAAAATTTCCTTTGTAAATCAACTCAATGTGAAATCACCAAATATTCCAAATATAAATTTTTCTCAAATATTTTGTAAATCTACTTTAAATTTAATCTAAAACATCTTAAGTAAATAATTAAATAATTTCTATAAATAATTTCTAAATAAATGTAGCATTCGTCTATCTATATAAAAAGAATATAATATATATAAAATTTTGATAAACTTTATCTCAAAAAATCTGATAATAAGCCTGATTAATATTTGCGTCACCATAAACGCCAAAAATTTTACAATAACAACATCTATTAGTTTCGAAAATAGTATTAATTAATTATAAGATTATTTATGAAACAACTGATAATCTCTAACAATTTATGCTGATTTTTATTTCGTTAACCTTAACAGCATATTGAAGTTGGCTATTTCAAACAACGAATTCGCATAGCCTCCGTGGCGCAATTGGCTAGCGCGTTCGGCTGTTAACCGAAAGGTTGGTGGTTCGAGCCCACCCGGGGGCGAGTAAATTTTTTGTAATTTTCTTATTTTATTTGATTTATATTAATTTTATTTAATATAAAATTAAATTATAGTAAAATAAAATTTTTCTTTCTATAATCAAATAGAGGCTTTCGAAGCCAAATCGTTGAAGAGTGATATTTCGAAATTAAAAATCTTAGATATATTAAATATTATTTTATGAAGAAACATTTTCAAAGATTACTTCTAAAATTATAGTGAAACACGGGTATTGTTTTGTAGTGGAAAAAGCAAGACAATACAAGAAGAATTCTAAAATCTATATATTTATTTTCTTCAATATAACAAAATTGTGATTTTTCTAACAAATATGTATATATAAATAATGTTTTTAAGCTGATAATTGTCATTACTATCAATCAAATCATCATTATTACTTTCGAATTGTATTTAATAAGTTATCTTAAGTATAGGAATCTAATTACATATTTCAATAGATTGTTCTAGAAAACAAAAATCATACGAAATATTTGGCAGTGAAATCTATAAGTCATCTTAAAACCTATCATATTTAGATAAGCTTTGCTGTAACCAGTATAGATATATCGATTATGAGCTCCTACCTATAAATATCATCTTTATAAATAGAAAAACTTCCTCGAAGCATTATTCAATACCAGTTTCCATTGAACTTTACTCAAGTAGTTCCAATAACAGATTTTTGGAGAGAACCACTGCTCAGCCAGAAACGTCTTCCAGCTTAAATCAAGTTCCCTTCCCTAATGAGCATTTGTTGACATAAGCATTAATGAACCGTAAATTTATGAATAAAAGAAAACAAATCTTGCAATTAGCAGACAATAAAGTAAACAAAGATTGAAAGTGAAAGTTGAGCAAAACGGTACTTTTGTAAACACAGACGTAATTAAGTAATACGTAAAAGTAATGAAGGCGCAATTATTAAATCAACAAAGAGTTCACGAAGTATAGACATATGCACACATAAATTGATAATAAACGAAATTGCAATTATTTAATAACTTTGAGCTGTTAACAAAACCAACTTCCAGAAAAACAAAAAACGATTAATAAAATATCTAACGAATTAGAAAAAGTCAACAATGCCAAAGAAACAACAAAACAAACAAAGTGTTACGAGAAACAAAATATAAAGCAGAAGTTACACAAGTAAAAGTATGTTCGGAACAAAAATCAATCAAACAAAAAATATTACAGCTTAATTATGCCATCATTAGAGCGGAGCAAACACAAAATTTAACTTGTTGTTGTTGAAACGACAGCTAAAGGTTGGCATGAGTTAAGCTAAACTGCTTGCCAACCTTAGATCACCCCTTCCTGCAACAACGCGGAGCGCATAATTGAACCACGAGCATACGAAAGCGAAAACCCGAAAAAGTTGCTGGCATATTTTGAGGCGCAAAACATAATAGCAGCAGCGCTGCGCCAGCTGAGCAGCAGAAAACTTCAAGAAGAATCGTCGTTGCAAAGCGAAGAAAAAACACCAATCAGCAACAAAATTTTCGGTGATAAGCAGTAATGAGTGTCGTCGCAAGCTGCTTGTTGGAGCATTTTTTTTTTGTCATGTTGCTCAAGCACAAAGCGTGCAAACTTAAGCAAAGTAGTAAAGCGTAAAACTTTTTCCTAGACATATTATGAAGCTCAAATTTGCTTAACCATTTTTGTATGCGTTTCACTTTCTCGAAATCTTGAGCGGAGCGTTGAGGAAAAACTTTTCACTTTTGCTTGATACAAGAGAAATTTTGTAACATTTTGTTAATAATGAAATTTTGCAAGTGATGAGATTCTTGGCGGTGATAGTAGTGATTAGAGAAGCGGAGGATAGTTGTTAGAAGGAAAATATCTAAATACTGAACCAGGAACACATGAGTTTATAGTATTGATTAAGGAACTAGGTTAGGTTAGTGTTCAAATACAATAATAACAGCACAAAGTTTGAAAATAATTAAAACTTATGATAATGTCTGAATGGATCTCGAAAAATCACTAAGGCATCAAAAATATGATACACGGATACTATTTTTTTGAGAGATACAACTGAAATAAAGTTTATAAGCCCCGCTGGAAAAACAGGGTTCAGCATTGGCTCAGTATACATATAACATGATTTTTAAGTGAAAGCTTTGCTTTCTGAAATCAAAATATGTATAAAATATTCATCAAACAGTAAACTAGCGATAGTTTATGAACACTATTATTAGAACATCATCAGATCGTGTCATCTATATGGACAGAAATTTTCCATATGTCATAAGAACATATGTCATAACAAAAGAAGTTCAGACTAACATTTCCCATACCGATTTGTTAAAAATAAGGTGACTTTCCGGAGAGCTCTCTGGATTCTAAGGAACAAAGATACATGTACATATTACACAAACTCAAAGCCAATTCGAAGTGGAGTCTGAAATCATAGAAATCAACCGGCAATATCAAATCATGAATATGGAAAAGTTTCTCAAAAAATCCAACAACAGCAAACATAAAACTATTAACTGTAACGTTTGTGTGATCAGTTGTCTTTGTGCTGATGTCACTTTCCCTTATGAAGCCCCATGTTCCATCTAGAAACTTCCCTTACATAAAAAAAACACTCTCAAGAACACTACCTCATTCCATATAGTGTTTGTCTCTCTCCAAAACCAATGCAAGTGACAGCGTTGTGCCAAATTATATCACAACTTTCGAGTAGTTGTATTTATTAATGCGCGCATAAAAGTATATTACGCCAAAAGGGCGTATAATGAAACTGGCCGAGTTAAATGAGCAAAGTTGACGCACAAAGGAAAGGACTACACTAAAGAGGCCAGCGAGACAAAACGTGGCGAAGTGGTTAGAAGCGGAAGAACCATAGCAACACGACTGCGAATATATTCAATAATATCTGGGCATTTCTGTTAACATAATCAAGTTTTGGGAATATGAAAAAATCACGATAATGGTTGGGAAATGCGAGGCACTGAGCTTGCTGAAAGTCGTAGAAATGCGTAATGAAAGCGAAAATGTACAAAGAAAACTGCAAGCAATGTAGAAGAAAATAGCCAAGTAGGCAGGAAAACTTTTGCGGCCGAACGCCTAATGATGGGCCGCAAAATTGAGGAAGTAATGCAGAAAGTTGTAACAACGAGGGAAAATAAAAGAAAATTACTAAATATAGCATTGGAAGTGAAACAAAAGGAGGTTGGTTATAGAGCGGGGAGAGTAACCAGTGCATATGTGTGTAGATATATAAATACTTGTGCTGTTTATGGCACAAATTATGAGGAAAAGTTCGAACGTTTGAATGGTGGAATTGGTTGTGAGAGAAAGACAAAAAAGGAAGTGGAAGGAAAAGGAAGCGCTTGGTTAACATAGATACATATTTTTTATGAGTAGAGGCTTATAAATTACGTGTGTAGTAGTGTCTTTTTTATGCTCGAAATTATTAGTAACATTATTGTGTTATTGACATGAAGCAGTTGAAGTTTGAGGCTGAAAATGTGTAACAATTTGTATTTGAGTATAGAAAAAAAAAGTAATGGTAAAAGTGAAATTGAAGCACTTTTTTCTTTTTTTTTTTTGATAACAGTACCCGAGTTCTACTTTTATTCTTAGTATTCATTTTTCTCTGAACTTTTTTTTGATCTTAGGTGGTAACTCTTATGAGTATATGAGTCTGTTGGTTAGACTCTACCTTCAGTAAACATGGGTAAGAGTTATGTACTTTTTAATGATTACAATGCCTTTACTGATCAATTTTAGCTTCATTAAGTCTCTCCTAAACTCAACTACAGTCAAATGAATTCGTTCCTTACAACAAAGTCTAATTCGCGGTGCATCTATTTGTACAAATATTTTCTATTTGCAAGAAATTTTATTTGCTTCAACTAACACTAAATTATAAACTACTAACTCATAAAATAATTCAACATATTACACCCGCTGCATCCACTCTCCTCACATTTATATATCCTCAATCGCTTGAAAACCACAAATACCAAACGGTTATGTATGAATCATATCCTAACCAAACATAAAAAATATTACTGCACCTACATTTCTCAATATAAAAAATAAAATGACGCCTGTTTATCCGTCTGCCAACTTTTCTGCCGCTGTGCTGATATGACCGACCAGCCAGTGCTGTGTCTTTGACTCCTTGTTGATCCTTTCAGCCTTTAGCCGTGTCGGTCGTTTAACTTTTGCCGCCAGATATGAATATAAGCGCTTCACTTTGCATTGCCGCTTTGTAAATCATTCTTTAAACTCCATTTCTGTGTATATCCACATTCAAAGCGGTCTTTGACTCTGTTTTTAACTCGCCAGTGCAACTCTGTGCCACCGTATGTTTGTGGTTAATTTTTGAATAGTGGTTTTTATGACTTTGCATATGGGCAATTTAACTTTGCGATTTCGAAAATCTTTACCGCAATTATTTACTTTTAAGTGGAAAATTTATTATTGTTGGAGCATATTGAAGAATATGCCGTTCTATGTCATTAACGAAATTGACTGTATGAAGTGTTTTGTGGGTGGAAAAACAAGTTTTCAGTTAATATTTATTAAAATATGAAGTTAACAACAGGTCAATAAACCTAATCTTTCTCTCAAAGAACATCGATTCCCTCAATTAAATTTTACCAACAAAATAGCGGAAATAACAAAAATGAAATGCTGGCAGTCATCCAAGTATATGTATCCCACCAAAATAATATATTTTTCTAAGGCAATAATGAGTAATGAGTATTCCAATCATTTATAACGAAAATATGCAAAATATTTTGTTTTTCAGTAAAATATTGTACAGTAAAGTGGTAAGAGCAGCAAAAATAATTGTAAACAAATAAATTGAAACATGAAAATTTACTATTTTAACAACAACAACCAACCACGAAACCGAAAAATTCAATTAAATTGAGGAGAGAGAAAGCAAGCGCAGTTGAATGAAGTGACGAAGAAACTTTTTCAATTAAAATGCTGCAACCAAAACAATTCGATGCCATTTATTTATGCAACAAATAGCAATTGCAATGGACAAACATGAAATAATAATTTGTATGGGCGACAGTGAAAGATTGCAAAGTGAGGGAAACGAGATAAAGAATTACAGAGAAATTGTATAGGAATGGTTCGAAGTGTTTATGAAGGTTAAAAGACAATGTCTGAATAGATCAAAAGACGAGATAGAAACACCTAAGCATGAAGTCAAGATTTATTTTGAATGTATTAAGTAAAAAAATGTGGATAAATGAGGTCAAGAAGACTAGTTAGACATATTTTTTTGATTTATCCTTGAAAGTTATAGAGACCTAAATATTTTCGAGCTCCTATTCGGCTAGAAATTAGTGAAGTAATGAATGAAAAGTGGTTTCTTAAAACATAAAGCTCGCTTAATATTCAAGAATACCTCACTTTTTTCAAATTCACAATCTTACAGAATGAATATTTCACAAGAAATATTTTTATTACGCGAAAGTCTTCTCCAGCACGTCATCTTACCATTTTAAATCTGCCTACTCCTTCTTATTTTGTGTAATCAACATGTTTATCATGCAACATGTCACATTTATATAACAACTTGCAACATTTGCATATATGTAAGTATTGCAATTTTTCCGTACAACACACAGCAACAGGCAGCTGCCATGATAGCTTGTAGAAAAAACTGACAGTTCTGACATTTGAAAAGTTTTTCTGCTCCAGCATATGACTGTCACATTAACAACAGTCGCAACGTCTTGGTCTCCAGTATGTTCACGGAAAACTACCTGCACCCTGACCTTGCAACCAAAATGTACAGAAATAACATACTTTCTTCTTCTTCTCTACTTTTCTCCGCACTTTTTCAAGGCACTACGCGTATTCTGTATTTCGCAATTTTTAATATGAATATAAGGAATATATGTGTATGCATAAATATTTGTGTATTCCTTACTAAGTCGAATTACATTTATTATACCGCATGAATTTCATATGCAACATAGCGCATTTCCGTCATAAACTCTTGTACAATTTTTCATGCCACTTGCAACTTACACATAATGGCAGCACGCAGATATAATTTTTTTCCCCATGCTTTCTTTTTTTACGCGGAAGTAGTATAGACTTGCAAAGAATGCGCTCAGAATTGCAATGAAAGTAGTTGTTTGTCAATATTATTGCAGATATTACGCAGAGTAACTTACATGCTTCCATTTTGTAGAAATTTGAGGGGTTATGGACTGGGATTCGTCTTATTTAATATGATAAGCGATGGTTGGTGAGTTTGTCAGAATAGATTGATAGTTGAAATATCACAATACTTGAAAGTATATGTCACAGCTTCACTTTTTATGGGATTTTGAAGATCTAACCCAATAACTTAACTGTTCCTTATACATAGATCAGAGGTCATAATGGAAATTTCTGATAAAAAAACCGTACTTTACCAAACCTTCAACTTGCAATTAGCAACGAAGCCGAAGCATCTTGAAAAATTAATAAAAGCGTTATAATCAAATATGCAGAACCTCTTAGTAAATTAAACCAATTTTGCGAAAGTAGAAACCACTAATAATAGATTACATAATGCTCTCGAGCGCATCCATCATGTAAAGAGCATCACATTTTATCTTAATGTGCTCATCAATAAGATGGTATTTTTTATTAAAATTGCTAGGCACTAACGACCACGATATGCTATTAAAAATTTGCACACAAAATTGCACATAAATTTTGCAATAATCAAACCGCAGTAAATTCCAAAAAAAAAAATCCCAATAGGCAAGCAAATGAAGAGCCGGAATAATCAAGGTGCTATAGAAGACTAGCATGCAAACCCATTAGGTCATCAATATCAATTTCCAGCAGTTACAACAAAAAAAAAGAGTCACAAGCAAACAGAAATGCCCAAAAACTGCAAATAATCGTAAAAGTAGAGCGCATAAAATGGTGGGGTTCCTAGTGGTAGATAATGCGCCGTTACTGGCAAATATGTGAAGTTCACATAAATCTAAACGCAATTACCCAGTTTTTAAGATAAATGCGAAGGCTGTTCAAATTAAATGGGCAAAAATACTTTGCTGACTGTGCGCCAAAATGCTTGTTGGCCACACATTGAGCGGCGAGGCGCCTAAAAATATTGAACAAAGTCAATAACCAATGGTCATAAAACCGAAAATCGTTTGTGTACTATAAGCGGAAAATTGGAAATGAAGTGGTTCCTGCGGTGAAATACTACTATTATATATTAAATAAAAATTACACTTCGGTGGTGTACCCTAAATTTAAGTGCCTACACTCAAGCTATAAAACAGAAAAGAGTAATGTTTGAAGGTGGTGGAGGTAAGCACCAAAAAATAACATAAATTGAGGAAGTGGTAGACATATTTTTAACGATTTAATACCAGTTACATTTCGGATTTTAAACTTGTAATAAAGATTTCATAATGTACTACCATTTTTGTTGAAATATGTTCGGGAAATAAATAAGATAAGTGCTTTAGAATCAATTATTAATACAATATTCTTTATTGAATTTTAAAAGAAAAACATAAATTGTTTAGATAATAAATTTAATGTGTTAAATTTAATGTGTTAAAAACTATTATAATTTTTACTTACCGATGTCAAAAGGATAGCTAGCTAAAATCAGGCGGTAGGTAGAAAGATGGAACAAGATAGGAGTAATATGAATTCAAGTTTTGTGCACAATATTTTATTTAAATTGAGGGGCTATACCAGTGTAACCCATGAAAAATAATGCGAATTTGTGAATTTTTTTTATAAAAGTACTCAATCTATTGTGCACATAATAAGGCATATTTTCAGCTATATTTAAATTTTTTTACAAAAATATTGAAAAGTTATGTGCTGTCTTTGGAGATGCCAAAAAAAAGTTCCCCCAACTGCTGACATCATTCCAGCCGAATGAGTAGATGAAACAAAAAAAAATCAAAAAAGTTATGAAAGTAGAATATATTTCCTATACAATGACCTACGATTTTTGAAATATATCAAAAATTAACAAAATAGCGTAGTTCTGAAAAAAAATGTCGTGTTTTTAAGTAAAAAATGGTCAACAAATCAAAAAGATCGTAGGTCATTGTATAATAAATATATTGAAAAATACTCAGTTTAAATTTATAGCCGATCGGTCGATTTCTCGTTGAGTTATGATGTCAGCAATTTTGAGAAATGTCGTTTCGAGAAAAATGCGTTTAAAATTTCAACTATAGCCGCTTATACCTACGAGCGGTCGTTCTTTAGAACGCTGCCATTCAAAAACTATTCAAGATACGACCTTACCGCTTTCACAGTATATTTTTTGAAAGTATAAACAATCGAATAAGCAAAAAAAAAATGTTTTTTTTTAAATGTGGCACTGGTAAAGCCCCTTAAAAAAATTTAAAAAAAAATAAATATTTTTATATTACATTTTTTTATTATCGAATTTGGTGCGAATAATAATGAGAAATTAATTTTGTATAAATATTATTTTTCGAAAATATATAAAGTTATAAACTACCCGTTAAAATAAGCTATTTCGAACTTTTTTAAAATTTTATTATTGAATTCGGTGCCAATAATTATTATTTAACATCACTAAGTATTTTCCTTAACCAATCGGTTGATAGAATATGTTCTTATTGTTTAAATTTTTTTTAATGTTAAATGGTCGTCCGAAGAAAAATATTTCATATAATTACGAAAAAACATATAATATGCATAACTACGTAGTGCATACAAACATATCATATTAGAGGACTCACCAAATCACTATCCACCATAAATATTGCAAAAAATGTTCTACTGACTTGCATAATATACACACACACATAACGCGAGATTTACCGATCTATACGCTTATAAAAATACTAACATTCGTAACGCAGTAAAAATTGTACCGAACGCGACCCGAATGCAAACGCATTTTCATATTGACTTTGCACTTATTTTTTTTTTGCTATTGCAGCATATTTGCTTCTTACTGCCTTCATACATCACGCACTTGCTTCATTTACTTAGATTATGACGCAACACATACTTTTTTCTTACAGCTATGCAGCTTCATTTACTTATTTTTTCTTACTTCACTGCACTGTATTGCTTTTTTCTCGCTCTGCTTTTTCTTTGCTGCGCACTTTTTTGCACTACTAACTTCTTTATAACATACATACTTACATATGAGCAAACATATTTACACACTCGCATATTTACAATCGCACATACTACACGACACGAGCCGACCCAAGCTGACCCGAGCTGCTTACCTTGCTAATCGCATATGTTGATTTTTTCATTTAACACTTATTATTAAGCGATTTTAATTGATTTACACCTATACATTTATTTTGATTGATTTTATTAACACTTTTTCCACACTTTTATAATTAAAACACTTCACTTAATAGTTATTTTTAATAGTTATTTTCACAAATTATCACTCTGCAAAAATTTTTGCATCACTTCACCACCACGCCAAATGCACAATGAGCACGCATACCGCTAGGAAAAAAATAGTAACGGTAGGAATTTGCATGCGCTCACATATTTATGCATTAAGAAGAGCATGAATGGAGTTTTTTGTAATCTCTTAATTAATAATTTTTTAAGAAATCACTGCACTCACTCCCCCTTCTTTTACTTAAAGAGTTTTAAGTCCATTTCCGCTTCCTTCATATTATTCCAAATAAAAGGAACTCTTAATAAAAATACAAACATTTCTCACGTATGTGTATATCTCTTAAGTGCTTAGCGCACTAGAAAAGCTTGCTGCTAACGGAAATGAATGCAAATATGTTTGGTTATATGGATGTGTGAGTATGCAAATTTCTCTTGATATGTTCTTTTAAGTGATCGCTTTGTTTATGTAACACCTCCGAACTGCTCACTGCTTCACACAGACAAACGTGCTTCACTGGAAGTATTACTGTTTTATTGAACTTTTCCCCGACAAGAGAGAGACAATAAGTCTGTCTCTTCTCTCTGAATATTATGTTCATTTCCGTTTCCTAGTATAGGAAACAGTTCAATAGCGCTCTGTGAGTAGTAAATTTTTCTTTAGTGAAAACAAATAAATGTTAAGCGCTGTTCTTTCTCCTTTCATAAGATCGTTGTATGGGTATGCAATTTGCTAAAGAATCCAGATTAAGAGAATTGTGGACTGCGAGAGTTCTAGCGCTCTAACGTTAAAAAAGTACAGTTGGCTTCAAAAACGATTCTATTGGAAGGAAGCGGAAATTAGTGCCGGTAAAAATCTGTGCTCTGTTTCTATTCTCTTCTTGTTATATGATTGTATTTACTTAAAAAAGCTGAGAAAAAGGAGAATTATAACATATGTACTCAGAACATTCTAGAAACTAGTGATGATTGAGTAAAGTTGATTGCGAGAGGACAATGGTAGGAGGTTAGATTTAGTTGAAATTTGACTACAAGGTGAAGTGACGTGCTTAATATGAGTTCACGGGTTATTAAAAATTCTAAAATTAAGTGAAATAATTTAAAATAAAGAAAAAGAGTGTTAGTGTTCGCATAAGTAGGTACAAATATAGAGCAATATAACAATAATAATAAATTAATTCCGTTCAAAAAAAATTTAGTAATAACGAAAAAAATGTGTGTCTTACATAGTTCGTTGAGTATACTTCGGAAGTTTAGAGTGAATATATATAGACAAAAGTAAGCGTGTTTATATACCTACATATGTACATTCAAAGCTTATATGAAAATGTATTGCGTTTGCATTCGGGTCGCGTTCGGTTAAATATTTACTTCGTTACGAATGTTAGTATTTTTATAAGCGTATACATTGGTAAATCTCGCGTTATGTGCGTATGTATGTTATGCAAGTGAGTAGACCATTTTTTGCAATATTCATGTACATATATAGGTATGTATATAAGTAATCAAAGTGATCTCTCAAAGAACAATTTGCATATTCACACAAGTGCATTTAGTTGAGAGCGCTATTATACTCTCTTTTACACAGAAGAAGAGAAGATAAGGAAGAGTGTCATCCAGTGAAAGAATAAGCTTATAGTTAATCTCTTAATTTTCAACGGCAATTGAGTTGTTTATGCTCTTGCCTGCATAACGTCCAAGTTCATTTCCGTTTCCTATAGTCATTCATACTCTCTAATGATTTCTCCTATTGGAAAGAGGAAAACGGAAATTAGAAAAGGTGTAATCGTATGCTTCGCTTCTCCTTTAAGAGTTTTTTCGAATATTGCTTCATTAGCTTAATAAGCAATGCTAGAATTACAGAAGAGTTTGCTGAATATTCTAGAATTTTAAAGGGGAACAGCGTTTGCTTTATTGAAAGAATGCAGTTGTAGGAGATGCAGTTCAGTTGAGATTTGTCGCGAAGATTGAAAGACGTCTTTAATTGCAGTGTTAATTATTAAAAATTCTAAAAAGTGTGAATATTAGTTTAAATACTTAAAAACAAATAAATATCAAATAAATATAGTGTGTAATAAAGTGTTTCGTGGT
This sequence comes from Zeugodacus tau, assembly GCA_031772095.1. NCBI lineage: Eukaryota > Metazoa > Arthropoda > Insecta > Diptera > Tephritidae > Zeugodacus > Zeugodacus tau. The sequence continues at coordinate 72,077,804 of CM062652.1, read as the reverse complement.
TCGTCGCGTATAGTTCGTCGGTCGTTTGAATGCTGGTACGAGTACGATACAGGTATGTAGTACATATATGTATATGTATATGCGCATACGCTGCCATACATACATACATACATAGGTATTTCGAAAGATGGAATATTACGGCAGTTGAAATGTTGTTTTTTCCAGAAGGATGGTTTAGTGAATGTGCACAATATATTTCATTAAGTTCTGAATATGAAATTATAATTTATGTTAAGGACTTGGTGTATGTGTGTATGCTTTTTACCCTTTATTCTTTGCTTGGTTGATGTATATTTAAACGAACACATATTAATATATTTATGTTAAGTGAAAGACAATTCTACTTGAAGGAATTTAATTGTTATTCTTTTTATAAAAGTATGCTAAAATAAAAAAAATCCCTAACAACAAATTGGAAATATTTGCAGATATCTATACGGTTACGGTTCGGTTTCGCGTATTAAAAAGATTATTTAATTATAGTGCATGTTGAATATGTAATCATAATAGATGGTTCGATTTCCTGCAATACTGAAACAACTTTAATGTACAATAGCTTGCAGACTTTTATACTTTATTATTTGCAACAATAAACATAATGCTGAAAGCATATTGGTGAGATTTTTGTGAAAAAAATAATATTTATTTGAAAAATTAACTTTTAATTTCTAATTTCAATGACTTTTAGACACTTATTTATCTACATAAAATTAAGTATGGACATCGTTTTCAAGAAATTTGCAGCAGCAATTTTGGTAAATATTTTAAATATATTTTACTTGCAATATTTAATTATAATAAATATTTTTTTATTAGATACACTTAGCAGAAAAATAATATTGGTGAGTCTTTTGCAAAGAAATTTAAATATATTTATTTTTAATATTTGGTTATAATTAATAATTGATCAGACTTAAAAAATTTAAAGTATTGACTACTCTGTGAATCCTGATACTACCTGTTAAATGGTTGTTAACATAAAAATATCTTAGTATGCTTTGTCTCAATATATCTTAAAAATACATAAAAATGTAGGCAACAAGTAAATAATATAATTGGTCTTTATAGGTAAATTTTAAATTATATATTTTCTGATTCGAAATTCCACTCAAATAATAATTATATTTAATAATATATCGATTAATCTTTATTTTTTAGAATGCGACACCTCACATTATTTTATTTTTTAAGATTCTTTGCTTACTAGAAATTAACCCATTGAAAATCTACAAATATTTTCGCCTTTATTACCATTTATGTCAAATATAGGTTTAATTTGTCTAAAATGCACACTCAGCAAAAGCATTTGCATGAATTACCTTTTATAATTTTTCATCTCTCACAATTAATATCTATTATAAGACCATTTTCATTAAAGTTTCCACTCGCATACCTTATGACCTTTCTTCATGGAATGTGCGTTCTCTTTTATAAAGATATTTCAATCACCATATACCCTGCACCTAAATTCATCAAGTCCCACCTCAACAGGCATTTAGTGAAAATTAATAAAAAAGAGTGAAAAATTACCACTTGCAACAGCAACCTTTCAACTTTGAGCCACAAGAACTCACCAACCTCAAATAAAAATTTGCTGAAGCGAATGTAAGAAAAAAATTGCTGCGGTCTAAATGAAAAAGCGCCCAAAATAGTATACGCATAACTAAACTATCGAAATCAATTACTTTGGTATGCCATAAAAAAGCACCCTCATCGCTCTCTATACAAGTAGTCCAAAAACATCAAATGCCCTTTTTACGTTTTTACGTCGAGTTGACTGCAGGAATTTTCGAAAGCCTCAATTTTTTTTATTTTGTTTTGCCTGCCAAACTACTGCCGCTTCATTGCCTCGGTGCAAACAAACAAATCGAAGGAAATATTTCAATAATATTAAAAATTTAGTGCGGTCTAAAAATATAAATTGCTCTTTACCCTGAAATAAAATAAAAAATGAGTAACGTTGTTGTACACTGTAAGCAAGTAAGGCTGAGTGGGTAGCTCAATAATAAAAGTAAATGTGCGGTATGAAAGGAAATATTACTGCATGCCTCGCACTCCAAACATTTTGTGGCCTCAATAAATTGATATTAAATATTTTAGCCAACTATGTTATGAAAAGGCCAAGCAAAGAAATAGTAAATAGCGCAGTGAAAGGAAAAAAGAATATTTGCTACAAAAGCAGCAAATTCTTAAAGGAAAAATAGGCGATTTCGCTTTGAACGCAATGAGAAACAAAAGCTCGAGGAAGTAGCTTGAAAAATATACAAACATTGTGACTTGTAAAGCTTAAAGGTATGCTTTTGAGTATTGAACATGCTTTGTAAATATGAGTTATTGAGTTATGCTCGGTCAAAGGATGGAATCTCGTAAGATTTTTCTAATAAACAAATATTTTTGCATTCGATAAAAAAAAATTACAAAGCAAGTCAAAATGTAAGCTGCGGGAAGAGTAAAATCTTAGGAGCTTTTGGTAAGCTTTAAAGCTTTTCGGGTATTTTGAGTTAAAACTTAGTACTATTTAAATACAATTTTTTAAACAGTTAAGCGAGCTGCAAATGTATTATTTTTTATGTTTCTGAGTCTTCTCAAACTAATTGACCCTTTTTTTCAATTTTTATATTTAGAAAATGTATCACTAACAAATGTAATTACATGTGATATATAGTGACAAGATCATAGATAAAATATATAATAAAGATAAAAATGAGCACTCTAAAAATTCGCGCGTAGGTTTTGCATAAGCAGAGTGGCGCAGTGGAAGCGTGCTGGGCCCATAACCCAGAGGTCCGAGGATCGAAACCTTGCTCTGCTATACTTTACAGTGGTGCAATATTTTTAATTCTAAAGATTCTCATAAAAATATAAGTTCTATAAAAATATATATAGAAACTGCTATAAAAAATTAGTTGTCAAACTATAATTTATGGCAAAAAAATTTCACTCAAATACTCAGCACATTGTAACCAGCGCAAATTTAACAATTTAAGCGGCTCACATGCCTACCCAAAAGCAGTACTTTAAATGAGCGCGTTCAGCATCAGCACCTTTATTACACATCATTATGCCGGACAAATGTGATGCCAGGCGGGGTTTTGTGTTACACCACTGGACTGCGTCAACATAATACCGCTGAGTGAGCTGACAATATAGCCATATATAGGCGAGTATGTCTGGATGTGGTGGCTCGCGTAATTATTGACTGTCATGCATGAGCACATGATGAGCTGTCATTATTTATTTTTAACGCCAGCCGCGTACGAGGCGCATCATCCAACGAAGCCCACGCAAAAAATGATAAATCTGCAATATAATAGCGGAGGGGGGAACATCATGGGAGCGACGGTGTTTGAGTAGATATCAAGCAGTAGATTAAGGTTATTTAATCAAGCCTAGCCTGCAGGATTAAGGTGAAAAAGTCAATGAAAGTGAATGAGTAGCTTCAGGTTAGCGGATGTATATAAGTCGGGGGAAATAAATGGGTGGTCGGGGGAGGTGGCAGCTGGTCATTTGTGGTAATGAGCGTTGCATGTAAAATACCTATACAGTCTCGCCATTGTTTCTTTGTAAATAACTGCAATGTTGTTGTTACTGCTTTTGCAACTTAGCGCAGCATCCAACATAAAACGGAGAGTGACTTATTGACCCAACCGGCGCTGTGGGTTAAATGCGCGCTTTTATATACAAAAAATGTTGTTGTTGCTGTTGTTGTTATTTGCGCGCACGCCACTCCCATCAGCTGTCGTAATGAAGATAATATGCTGATATGCCGCACATTGTAGGTGGAGTAGCAACGTAGTTGACGCTGATTTCCATCATCATGTGGCCGCAGTGTTGCAGTGTGGCATGCAACGCCAAGCTATAAAGCACAAACAACTTGTTATTTGTATGTGTAACAGCAGTGGCAAACGTTAAATGAACTCCACTATAGTACAATACACAGCGGAAAAGGCTGGTAGCAACAAAAAATATATGTATATTCGAAAAATATGCTCGTGGCGAGAGTGAAAAAATAACAACAACAACAATTTTTCGTAGACACTTACAAATGTGTTGCCATTATTTGCCTGATCAGAGCTTGGCGCACGCTACTGCAACCACCACAGACCTTCATTACAGGCAAATGACTGGCGAGCAGTCAAATAAGGCAAACATGATACAAACATACATATATAAGTATGGAACCATACGTTTGTTTGCTTGTCGGACTTTGGCAATGGATAGCCTCTTGGCAAGTCCAGCCAAGCAACGCCCGCAGCTGTTCTGGACGTCATGCCTCCCACGCTTCTCTCTTACACGCTCTCACAGCATCCCCGCCTACATTGCTGCTCGCCGTCAGCAGTTAGCTCGGCTGGCAGAAGTGTATCAATTTTTAGCTTAGTAATAGATTGCCGGTTATTTTCTTTTTTAATTTAAAGCATCACTTTCTACCACAAACGCAAATGTGCCGTGCAAATGACTCGAGCTTGTTGGTGGACAGACATGCATATGTATCACATGGAAACACCAGATGTGTTGGAAGCTCATAAGCATCTACATATGCATATAAAGGTATGTTTTAATGCACCCAGTAAGCTTTTTGTTCAGGATTTTTAAAACTTTTTGCATAATTATTATTTCTATATTATTTTCTTTTAAACCCTGCATACTCTAGAGATGTAGAGACTATACTAAATAAGGGCTGACTTGGTTGATACTTGTACCAGGCATTTTATCTAAATTAGAATTGAAGGCACTAATATCGAATTTCTAAGAACTAAAAGTTAGTTCCTACAATCCCATCTTGATAAACTAGGATGTTGTTGTAGTGCAAAATTATCCAAAAAATTATGATCCGTTCCGGTGTGATCAAAAGTTATCGGGAATTTTTGTTTTTGAAAAAAAAAAAATTAATTTATTCGTCCACATGAATTTTGTCGGCTTTAAAGCTGTCTTCTTCTTCTTCTTGACTGGCGTAGACACCGCTTATGCCGATATAGCCAAGTACACAACACGCATCTCTCCTTTTGGCAGTTGGCGCCAGTTTGTAATACCAAGCGAAGCCAGGTCCTACCATAGGAGTGGAGGTCTCCCTCTTCCTCGGCTTCCACCAGCGGGTACTGCATCGAACACTTTCAGAGCTGGAGCACTTTCGTCCATTCGAACAACATGACCTAGCCAGTGTAGCCGCTGTCTTTTTATTCGCTGGACTATGTCAATGTCGTGGAATAACACATACAGCTCATCATTCCATCGTCTGCAATATTCGCCGTTGCCAATGTTTAAGGTACCGTAAATCTTCCGCAAAACCTTTCTCTTGAAAACTCCTAGTGCCGTCTCATCGGATGTTGACATCGTCCACGCTTTTCCTATAACTATGCACCAGTATCAACACCAATAATAATGTCAGCCTTGAAATCCAACGCAGAGTCACTCTTACCAACAGGTGCTACTATGGACTGAGTAGGCAATTGAAAAGTAAAGTCCTCTCTCGACGAACAAAAACCAAACTCTACAAGTCCCTCATCATTCCCGTCCTTTAAAATAGTCCCCATTCGATATTATGCGCTTCTTCAAATAGTCGAAACACTTCTCAAACTCGATTTTTGGTATAATATTTGGCTCTTTCAGCGATCTGTCGTATGCTTGTAAGGCGGGGCCCTTTAATGTTCTCTTTATTTTTGGAAATAAGAAAAAGTCACACAGTGTAATGACTGTCGAATATAGAGGCCATGACATCGCTATAGTATTGTTTTTGTCGCCTAGAAGAAATTTCCAGAAAAACGAATGCAATCAATTTCCAAAAACAAGTTTATTGGGTATAATTATTTCAGTAGTATACTACAAGTACACTCATATACATGATCTCCAAGCGCATTCAACAACCATACTCACGAGTATAGAGACCCCTTCAAACATACGCCCATCTTTTCAATTATATACTCGTGCAAATATCTCATTTGTGTTACCAGAGCTTTTTCACAAGAAAAAACCCCATCAATTAGTTTGTAAAATAGGTTAACATGCACTAATGACGTTTTCCAACCATTTTCACTCTCCACGACTATTGCGAAACACTGCTATTTGTATATGAGTATGTGAAGCAGTTACTATTTGCATGCAAGGACTTTTCACAGCCCTCATGATACTCACACATAACATATACATACATATGTATTAATGCGCTCATCACAAACATATTCAATATCATTTTCACTTATTACACAAAGTAATAGATTTGCTGTCAGCCATTCGTATGAATATCAACAGCATAGACGATGAGAAGTGCAACAATTTGACTTTGGCCATGGCAACATGCTATTTGTTTGTTTATGCCTGTTTGACTTTTGACCCAGTTCGCATGAAATAATACACAATTACAACAACAAAAACTAGCTGTTTGTGGTTTTTGGCTTTTGGAAAAATTAAATAAAGCAGATTATTGTATAAATTTTGTGGTTGCCTGGCATTTTGTTGCATATAAAGTCTGCTGGCTGCGTAAGATTATACAAATAACCCTAAGCGGTTTTAGTTAGATAGCAACTTATTAATCTTGCATGCTGATATTGCTGTGCTGTAGAAATTACTAATTTAAGGCTACAATTTAATTAATCAAGTAAATTGTGATAAATTAGAAAGTGTTTAAATTACTTGTGCAAATTTACATAACATATGTGGTTGCCCACAGCGCCTGGGGAGTAGAAATAGGCGTAGCTCGGAACTTGTTTACAAATATTTTACAAGAAAATTTCACAATTTAATGAATTTATTTTCGTTGTAAAACTTATTTTAGCTATTTTAATTATTATTATTATTTAAATAATTTTCTGAAAAATTTATTTAATTATTTACAAATTAAATTCTTGACTAAAACTATTTTTTTATTTTTATTATTTCAATATTTATATATTTTAGAATATTTGTCAACCTTTTATAAAGCCATACTTAATCTTTATAAACAACTATTTTTCCAAAAAAAAAAATCGGAATCACAAATCCTTCCGTCACAATTAGCAGAGCAAGGTTTCGATCCTCGGACCTCTGGGTTATGGGCCCAGCACGCTTCCACTGCGCCACTCTGCTTACTTACCGTTACTTGCTGAGTTAGCCTATATTTGTTTTCGCAACCCCCTCACACTTCGCATTACTTTAACTGTGATAACATGACATGCATAGTAATTAGACAATAGAAATCATTGCTTGTGATAACTATTGAACATATGTCAACCAGTTTTTTGCATATATTACGCAGTATGGGTTTTCAAGAATATAGATAATTTTGTATTATCTCTTAGACAATAAGAATTTATATATTTTTTGAACAATTTCAAAAGCATTATCTTTATTTTATATACAATTTTGCTATTAATTTCTTTAGGAGATGAGAATCTGACCTCCCTTCCACCCCCTCATATAAAAATGTAATTAATAATTCGCATTTAGCGCGATTTTCGCAATTAATTTCGCTTTGTTCGTAAATAGTTGGCAATTTTCTGCGTCAAATGCGTTTTTGTATAGACAAGTAATGCATGAAATCGCTTTATCAATAAAAGTCTGGCTGCGACGCGTAATTCATACAAATCCTATTTAAATTGTATGCTGTTAAAACTCATTAAAAGGAAATAACAAAAGGTGAATTTTTTAGGGAAAGAGGCTGAAAGAGGCTGAAAGAGGCTTATAATACATTGGAAAACAGTGGCGTAGTTTTTTGGTTAAAGAAAAGGGGTTCATTGAGAAATTTCCTTTAATGCTATACTTAATTATTGTCATGGAGCTTATTTTCTCAGTTTCGTGTCCACATCCGGTATACGAGGTATGTTCAAAAAATAATTTGTGAATTCTCCAGAAGTTCATTTGTCAGATTTTTTATATTTTTTTTATATATTTTCAACCGGCACTAATTTAAAAGCAAATTTATTAATGTAAACGAATGAATAAATATTTCGTTTCAAACCCCGTTAGTTTTGAAAATATCTCACATATCTAAAGAAGATTTTAGTTTAAATATTAATATCGTCTGAGGATCTCTTGTTCCACACTATAATGTTTCTATGGATTAAGGGGTTAGGGGTAGACGTGAAAAAAAAATTGGAAAATAAATTTATAATTTTCAAAGTTATAGCTGTTTGACCCAATTCCAAAAAACTGTCCTTGCTGTAACAATCATAAGTCCTTGGTGATTCATCTAAAATCAATCGGATAAAACAAATTAGTTTTATAAATAGATAATCCTGGGCCTGATCGAAGCTTTTTATTTTTTTCTTTTTCATAAATTAACAAAATGGCAGCCTCAGCAAATTTTTTTCTAGATTTTCGGGAAAAAATAACTGTTGATTTGTTGTTTGATTGGTGTTAGGAAATCGACATTAAAAAACGAACCTTCGATCAGGCCCAGGATTACTATGTATTCTAAAAGCTATATAAATTTCATTAAAATCTACTGAGCGGTTTACGAGTTACAGTTGCCTCCAGTTCAAAAAACATAGTTTTGAGAAAAAAGCATTTAAAGTTTGTCATTAGCGTTTTGGAGTGCCCAAAAGTAATTTTCGGATCAACATCAAATTTTCAGAGAATATTTTTTAGATATTAAACTTAACGAAAATTCAAAAATGGTTTTTGAAAATCTTGACTATCCCTAACCCCTTAAATCAATTTATAAAAACTATAAGGTTATAAGAGGGTTACCTCATTCAATGTAGAACCTCAAAAATTCGAACATAAAAGTTTTCCACTTCGAATATTCAAAAATTGTTTTCGAAAACAATGTTGAGGATGAAAATAATACAGAACCCAATATAGAACATATTGAAAACCTTGCTAAACAGCAACCATGTAAATTCTGATTTCAAATTTTTTTGAGTACCAAAAGCGCCTATTTTCATAAAGTAATATTTTTTAAATTATTTAAAATTTTTTTTTTAATAAAAAATAGCGGTTACACCACTGTTTCGAATCCTTTCTCACTTATTAATATAATATATACGACGCCAGTGCAAAAATTATGCCGCCGACTGCATAATTATATAATTTTACAGTTATGTTGGATATGTGCTTGTGCATTAGGGCGAAAATCTATTATTTTAATAAAGTAAATTTCAGTTGTTGCTATTGTTTTCTGCCAGCGGTTTGTTAATTATAATGACATGTGTGCGTGCATGTGTGTCTGCTTGCCGCCAAATTAATTACATTTAATGTATTTCAATTTGTACTCCAACTCATTTAATTTCTCAACAAATTTTAAACATAAACAATTGTGCGCTAAAACAATAAGAACAACAACAACAGCAGCGAGTTGGAGCAGCAGCGACAACAACAATGGAGGCAGCAACAGCAACAACAATTGGAGCAGCAACAGCCGACAGCAACTATGCGTGCTGCGTACACTTGCCAGCGTTAAAAGCCACAAAACAATGTGTGAAAAGGTGCGAGGTTGCATTAGTGCTAAATTTTGCACAGTTTACTCTAACTGTAGGGGAGTATGTGTTTGCCGGCGACCCACACTACATTAACTTAATTGTATTTGTCATTTGTTATGTTGGCACAACTGTGACGACAGCGAGGAATAACAAACTTTGGCGGCGTGCAAAAAGTAAAAATCCAAAAAGGTGGCAACTCCACAATTACCAACGCACCGCATTGAAGCCAACAACAGTAATGCTTATGAGCAAACAACACTTAGTAATGAATACAGTCAGAAGTCAGCAAGCTGGCGAACACAACAAAAACAACAACAACAATTGTCACAGCATCCAACAGCAGCAGCCAGCAACAATCACAGCAGGTTGCACGACGCAATTATTATTGTGACGCGTTTCCGGTTTTCTAATTTAACCCCAAAACGCCGTAAAAGTTGGTAATAACAACAACAACAAAAGCTACGCGACAGCATGTTTGTAGTGGGAGTGGCAGGCAGACATGCAGGTGAGAACCAGTACTGCGACAGGAGTTTATGCAAATCTGTTTCACTGTGGCAACATAAAAGTGACGCAGGAGTGTGGGAGAAGAAGACGCGCTGCATGGTACCTATGAAGAGGCGCGGCGCACCAACTGTTTAGCGGTGGCGGACAGTGAGCGCTGACGGCGTGGCAAAAAGGTGACGCTGAAACTTCATTTAAATAAATTAGAAAATATGACAAAGTGCTCAAAACTCGCTGGATGTTGTGAGATTTCAGCGTTGTTTTTGCTTTTTGTTCCTATTTTATTTCCCGCTGCCGTTGTTTCTGGTTTGCTGCTGTTGCGGTTAAAATCTCTAAGATTTGTATGCCCGACTTTTTGTTGTTGTTGCTCATTTAATTGTTGGTAAATTTACTAAGCGCTTGTGTGTTCTTTTTGGCGTCTCTGCCTCGTACTTAACAAATTTGTTGCTTTTGCTCTAATTATTGTCACTTGTTCGCTGTCAGGAACACCTTGAATGCGTGAAAAAAAGTCCGAGCAGTTGGGTGATAAGTCGTAGATGGTAATTTTTTGGATTTTGAGAATGGGTGAGGTTTATATGATGAAAATATTAGCAAGAACACTCTAGATCGAGTTATATATGAAATGGTGCTTCAATCATAAAGAGAGAGAAAGGGAGAGAGAGTGAGAGCGCAAGAGATAATTAGTTTTATCAGATTAGCTAGGGATATGCTAGCTTTTAGCCAGTTTTCTAACCTAAAATTTAAATATCTTTATTCAAAAGACTTAACCTCAAATCGAAAAATTTTCTAAACTTGCCGTTTTTCATAGAGAAGTTGATAAACAAATCAGAAATTGATAAATTGTTTTGAAATTACCGAATTAAATAGTTTATTAGGGTATAAATTTACAGAAATATAAAAACAAGAAGGGTCCATTGTACCCCTTGTGTTCTTTTTAACGTTAATATAAGTTAATTATCATTTATACATGATAGATGGAGGTTGTAATATATTTTCCAGCTACAAAATCGGAATATTTAATATTTTTAAATCAATTTCTGACATTTACCCTCTCAAACCCCACCCCTGTGTGTACAAAATTCCAGTAATATTACTTTACTTCAGTTTTTCGCTTTATGTTGACTATTCTTTGTGTCTCCACTACAACACAACGCCACATAAGAATAGTCTCTTATCACATTTAATTTAAGACTTTTTTACTATTTCAACTAAAAGCACTTAGAAATGCATATAATTTTATTTTTTCCCTTTTCCTTTTTGCTGTCATTCCCTGAAGTGTGTCAAAAAGGGTACACTGAACTTTGGACCTCCCCACAGGCGTGTCATAATAAAACCTACCTACATTTCAGCTCTTATTTATTCATATATTTTAACGGATGTGGCACTTTTTCACTTTTGTTCACGCGTTCATTGCAGTTCCCTTTGGGTCAAACGCCAGCATCACACAAAAAGGTATGAAATTGTGAATTTCTAAAGCAGGAAGTCACTATAAAAATGAAATTAAGGTGTAGAAAAGTGGTTAGGTAAAATGTGGAGGGTGGAAGTGGGTTTTCAAGTTATTCAAAAATGCAATTTGCAGTAATGTATGATTTAGAAAAAGACAGTTGAAGGTGGGGAGAAGTTTATGTATAGCAAAAAAAGGTTTCTTTCTTCAACTTAAATAAAATAAATAATTTTTTTTGAACAATGATTAAATTTTTCAATACTTTTATAACGAAAAATATATTTAAAAGAAAAAAATATTTTAAAAATAATAAAAAAAAATTAAAAAAATAATGGTCAACGTTAAGTATAGCAGAGCAAGGTTTCGATCCTCGGACCTCTGGGTTATGGGCCCAGCACGCTTCCACTGCGCCACTCTGCTTGATAAAGCGCTTCTGTCAAATATACTATACAAGCAAGTGCTACAGTTGTCTCTTTCACACACATTTTATTCACGCTAGAGACAATTTAAGCAGCTACAAAACCATCCTCTACCTAGCTGTCAAAATATGGGTAGGTACATACTAACTTCTACTTAAATATTCAGTGAGCGTGTGGTAATTTTCATGTTTGCAAATATTTTCATTGCTTGCTATATTTAGTGAATATATACTTTATTTGTTGCTAAGTACGGGTAACTTTTTTTATTTATTCACGTATTGCTTTTTCCCCATATCATAACCGTTTCATTATCATCAAAGCCTCAATTTGTCATTAATATAACAAATTAGTCGCTTATCACATATCGGCTTATCGCATTGCATATCAAATGAATAAACTACTGTATTGGTTAAACAAAATAGTGATTTGTACAGTGACAGCTAAAAAATTGGAAACAAAATTTGATAATCAAACTAATGCAGTTGAATTAATTATGAATAAAAAGAAAATAATAAATAAAAATATTTAAATTTGAAAATAATGATTTTTCTAAAATTATCTCACTTTGTTTTGTGGCGGTTTAGCCAAAATTGAGGCCGCACACTGTTCCAAACACAATGTAAATAAAAATTTTAATAAATAGTACACGCTGTTTATTCATATTAATTGCTCCACTTATTGCTGATAATAGTGAGCAACTAAATGGAATCACTATGGCGCATTAAAATAAACAAAGCGAGAGTTATATGTATTTTAAGTATTGTTGCAAGCAGAATACTGGCAGCGAAACTAATTTGCATAATCGAATCATTGAAGAGCTGTTTATTATTAACAAGGCGTTTAATTTTACTGAAATTGAATAATACCGTAATTTCGGGATTGAAAATTTTTCTGGTCCCGAAATTTCGGGATTTCTCAAAAATGTTTAAAATACTTTAAATTTTATTGAGAAATAAATTAAAGTAAATAAAAATTTTTTTTTTACTAAAATTTATTAATCCCGAAATTTCGGGATCTTTTAAATTTGCATAAAATACTTTAAATTGTGTTGAGAAATAGGTTTTTGTCAAAAAAATAATAATTTTTACGTACAAAAAATAGAATTAATGTCAAAATATTATGAGCATTTACAACACTTATGTATACCAAGACTAGTGATTTCCCTGAAGAAATCTTCAATTTAAAAATAAAAGAAAATAAATAAAAAAAATTTTTTTTCCACATTTTATGCTTAGCAATTCATAAAAAAAAAAATTCGGGATCCCGAAAAATATTATAAGCGAAATCTCAACTCTATAATTAGATATCATATTATTTACATTTATGCTTCTACATATATTTTTTAATGATTATGAATCCATAAATACACCACATGTATCTACATATATACATAAATATGTATGTATGTACATTTATTCGTCACATATTTTTCGATTAAAAACTCTTTACGCTTTAGCGCATAAGCACAATCGCAAAACACTAAAGTAATTAATGTTGAAATTGAATTTTTGCACAAAGTAAATAAATGAGACGTGAAATATGTGCACAGCATGTGCATACAAAATTGCAATTGTACACATACCCACACACACACATATTTATAAACACATACATATGTATACAGACGTTACACGCACACTCGCTTATACACCGACTAGCCTATTATTAATTTGCCAATTCCCACGGGCATTAATGCCATAGTTGGCGCTTACGCCTCGCACCTTCTAAATGATTTTACATTGTTTATATGCATTATTATTATTATTATCATTGTTGTTGTTGTTGCATTTTCGCTTATCATACGCATAATCGTTGCCTTTTATGTTCGCGGATAATTAAACCAACATAATTAATAATTGATAATTGCATATGAATATTTATGCGCCACGATAAAAATATGCAGGCAGTCAGTTGGATGTGAAAAAATATATATACATGCATACATAAATATATATTTAAAATAATAAAATAAATAGTTTGGAGGGAAAATATGCAATATTTGTGGAATTATTGTATTAATTGCAAAAAATCGCATGCGATATTTTTAAAAATATATTTTATCTTTCTTCTGACAAGTTGCTAGTACAAGCTGTGCTGTTGTAATTAACATAAATTATTTACAGAATTGGAAATATTTTAGTGAAAAATATACTAATATTTAACGTATTGTTTTGTTATTAGGAAAATTATCGCATGCGATAAAAAGTTTAATTCTCTAATAACTAGGGAAGCTGGTGTTATCTGGTCTTTTCAAGTATATTCACAAATTTTCTAACTTCTTTTAACCGTTTTTCTCGAGTCGTAGCTGCGTTTTTTTCTACGAATATTAGCTATAACCCATGCGCCATATATAGTACCCCATGTTTTTAATGTTATTGTAATAGTATAAATTAATATTAAATGGCTTTGGAGATGTGCTACTATGGTAATAGTATTGTGGCAGATATAAAGTTGATAAGTTCAGTTACATATATATCGAGAGCTCAATCCGTATCTTATGCCAAACGATTATCTTCTCCTTGCTTGTCTAAACCTTAAATTTTGTCAACTAGGGCATTTAGAACTGAAATCTCATTAAATACATCTCTACTTTCAAGATTTCTTGAAGATTTTTTAGGTATTCCTCTTTAGTTTGTACTCATCTCTGACTTCGCTGGTATTCAGGGCTTCTTGTGAGGTTTGAGAGCTTGGCTGAATTAAACGAGGGACTTAATGAGCCGTCAGAAATTAATTCAACTGCAGTATGAACCAAGCTCTATTCCCCGTCTACAATATTGTAAGGATCTGTAGCATTCCAAATCACATTTCTTTCTATTTCCATCCCTACCCTTTGAGACTCCACCCATTGAAATCACGACAACAAATTAAAAATGCATTTAACTCATAATTTGTTTGTGTTGCTGTCGCAAAACTTGTCGCAGTTCATTATTTGACCAAATCCTTGGCCAAGCGAACGAAATTAAAGTTCAAAAGAAGAAAAGTTGCAAGAAGCAAACAAAAAAATGGTTGTCACAGATACGGAAGTTACAAGGCACACACACTAACTCACGCTCGAGCACCGCAGTTGTTCGAAGAAGACGAAGAGGAAGAACCGGAGGAAAGCGCCGGCCAGAAAGACAGCCGGTTAGTTGGCGGCGGTGGCACTGGAGTGTGATAAATTCAGACAGATGAACAAACTTGGACGGCAAAGTGCAATTAAAATAATTCGGACAATGGTTTTAAACAAAAGAACGACAAACAAACAAGCGCACAGAGTTGCAACGCAAAAGTCGGGTTAATAGGGAAAAAGAGCTGCACAGGCAGTGGCAACATAGAACTTGAGCTTGTTGTACGCGTAAAGTTGCAACAGTGAAAGCCACACCAGCACCAGCGACGCCAGCAAATAAATCGCATTGCCAAAGCATGGCAGAGAGCGAGAGATGAGAAATGTTTGTGAAAGAATTTCGTTGCTTGGTGGCAAGACGGTTGAAGTGGCGGCGGTGGAAACAGCGTAGAACAAAGAAACTATGCGAAGGATTGTCGAGTGACCAGTGCGCATAAAATTGTAAGAAAGCAGAAAAGTAAAAAAATGTAGCCGAGAAGCTCAGCTGAGCGCTGTGGATAAACTTTATGGACAGGAATAGTTGCGTATTATGGTCACAAGCAACAACACCCAAGAAGCAACAGTAATGTAATGCCACAAAACCAGAAGCCTTGTGTGAGAAGGGTTAAGAAATCTGTAAGCTGAAGCATTCGCCAAGCCAAGAAAATAATAATAGTTTAAGTTACTGACCGACCAGCGGAAGATGGGCAAAAGGTTGAGGCAAAAGTTCAGTATGTTTCGTTGAATCAGTGATAAACCAATGGCGCAAATCACTGTTGCTAAGTAACGCAGGCTAGGCCACAGAATGCCAGCAAAGCGAGAAGGACGATGCCATAAGTCAAATGAGAGGTCAAGAAAACCGCTGTAACCGCAATTGAAATGGTGCAAAGGCGCACAGAAACAAAAACAAAGTAAAAATGCAATAAGGAAGCGTTCAGGAAGAGAAAACGAAAAATAAACATTAATGAAACATAGAAAAGTTATCGAAAAAAATAAAGAACTTGGTAATAATAATGAACGACCGAGTCAAATCCGTTATGAGACGCTGCGCTTGGAAAAAATAGCAAAAACAAATATAAAAATTACGCTTAAGCTTTACTGAAAGCTTTCACTTTTAAAACGGTGTAAGCTACAAAGTGAACGAATGAGAAGATTCTTAGCGAAAGTTCGTGAGGAAAGTGCTTGCACTTAGACTAGCAATAAATAATAAAAGCTATTAGTCATGGAAACAGAGAAGCCGCTGCGTAAAGCTTCAAAGTTAACACGAAGAAAGTCTAGGAAATTAGAAATAACGAAGAGTTTTGCATGCGAATCAAGTAAAGGGTAGAGAAGAACAAAAACAAATAAATATGGTACAACGCTTTTACTCGCAAAGCTTTCAAAGCATACATATGTATAGATGTTCAAATATTCCCTAGCAATCTCAAATACAACGCTGTGTTGCACTTATTCTTCTTCTTGCACATTCAGCTCATCGTGACCAAGGCTCATCACCTGTTTGCTTGCAACAGCAGCATCTGTCTGTATGTGTATGGTAGACTCATTGTGGTGGCAGAAAGTGCAAAGTCCAAGTCAACATTTCGAAACAACGAAAAGACGCGCGCACATGCAACGCTGTAAAGCGCGGATAACTTGACTTAAGTAGTTTAAAACTAAGTAAGAAAGTTTATTTATAACAAAAAAAATCTTGACAATGAAATAAGAAAAGCGAAAAATGTGGCGGAAGGCAACTCACTATTTTTGGAAAACTTGCAACATCACAAATACAGGTGAGACAGCGCGAAAGGCAGACAAATGAGAATCGAAATGAAAATAGAAAATAACTGCGTTTTGACTGATTGACTTAGTGTTGTGTGTTAGGTGATTTGCTGAAGAGAGCTGGTGGTTTGTGATTGGAGCAAGGGAACTTACTGAAATCTATGCATGTATTGTATTTCTGAAGCTTTGTTCCCTCCTCTCAAATTCGATTTTCATGTCACTTTTCATTTTAATCACTATATCGAGTTCGAGTTGCTACGAAACAGAGTAGAAATATGTTTCAATAATAATTCTAAATAACGGTAATTATGTTGCAAAAGTACTTAAGTTCTTCTTTACAAAAATCAAGTGAGCTTTTTTTAAAGCTTTTTAAAGCACCAAAGAAAATGATTATATGCCGGGATTTCTCATCAAATATAGTATAGTAAATTCACAATATGTTACATGGTTCCTCTGGCTCAACCACAAGTCGATATTGTTACATTCTGCTGATCAAAAGTGGGTCTTCTACCTCTGATGGTACTGATTCGCTTATGAGACTGTTATTTGATACTATTCTCAATATTATAGTTCCATTTCCATGCTAAGCTTCTCATTTCGCTCTATAGAACAATAATCTCAAAACCACTTTACTCTAGCGAATAGTTTTTAGACGAATTCGATCTAACAGAGAACATTTTCAAGCTTTCAAGTTTTAACCATTGTACAAACGAACTTCAGAGTCAAGCAACGAAGTCGTCATGTGTTTGGGAATCAGCTCCTAAGATTTAAATCGGAGAATTGGAAGTTAATTGCATCAAAAGTATCTCTACAACTGCCTGATTTTGGCATGCTTGACGCCCTTTGTACTAATTTCAGAATCTTCAGATTATTATTAGTAACTGACGGAAATAGTGGAATTTCAGAAAGAGAAGAAATAATAAGTGCCGATAGATGTCGCTGTGTCGCAAATTTCAGCGTATATATGGTAAATAGGATGTTATTTTACTAAAAACAAAAGACAATTTGACATTTAACTGTTGAACAATTTGAAAGCTTTCATATATGATTCACTACCACCCATAAAAGTGGGCAGTTTGCCTTTGCATAAATAATAAATACTTCGGAAACCGAGTGAATGCAACAATGTTGATGCTGGAGTATTTTTCAATTATTATTTGTAAATAATAAAATATCAACAATGAGTGCAGCGGAATAACTGTGGACAATACGAAATTTTACGTGTGGAAAAAAGAAACTTATCGAAAGCAGTACAAAGGCTTCAGTAACAAAATTTACATATACTCGTGCATATACATATATATTTGTTTCTGCGCACAGTAAATACAGTTACGTATAAAATTGGCAACAAGTTAAAATTTCACAATATTGCCAATGTCAGTTGCTGTTGATCAATGGTCAATGGTGGCCATATATTGTTGTAATGCAACAAAAATACGGTAAACGTACCTTGCTGATGTCAAAAGTGATTCGTGCGTTAAATTAAAATAAATAAAATATTTTCAATTTACTAGCATCACTACGAGAACGCCGCTACATATAAAGGCAACTGTATTTTCAAGCGAAAAAAATAATGCAGACCACATAACAATTAAACAATTCAATATAAAAAACCAACCTAGGGATCTACAACATTTGTATAGTAAACTGGAAGACTAAGTGGCTAACTTGCAGAAAATAAAAAAAATACTTTTTTCGTAAATATTTCTATATATATTTGTTTTTTTTTTCGTTATTACAACATAAATAATTAAACTTATTCAATAATATGCGTCTGCTCAGCTACAAGGCACTCAATTTTTGAAAAATGTAAACGCTGCTCTCCTCACGCTCCTCACGTCCAACCCAAATACGCCTCCACCGATGCATACATAGCATCGCTGTACTCTTCGTCATCTTCATGGAATATATCCCCTTCCTCCACTTTGCCCAAATCATCTATAAATATGACTTTCAGCGAGAAAATATAAAATAAATAAAATTTAATTATGCAATATTACTGGCTACATAACAACAACAGATCCAACAACATTACAGCCATACAAAAAAAATATATTACAATTATTATAACTACTTCACAGTTACAATACAAAATAGAGAGTGCAGTGAGTACACAACATTGACTACGAATACGGTGAATTTTTGGTGGGTTGGTATGTGTAGCGTGTGTGTACGAGTATATTTAGGTGAGAGAGTGCTGGGTGTACAACAGAGACATTGGATCAAATACTAAAGCTGTTTACTTGCACTATCGGGCCTCTGCTGTGGGATGGGTAATTTTAAATCTCGATGAGGTGGGTAATTTATATTCGCGGGCAGGTGTGGCTGATAGACGATGGTGGGGAGACTGAAAGAGAGTATTAAGAAAACAGCGAAGTTATAAATAAATTTCAAAATTTAAATAACAGCTTTCAATTATTATATTTCTAGCATATTTTTATCATATATGATCCCCCACCTTGTTCTATTAGCGCTTTTTGCCTCCTGCACAGCTGCCGAAATGTTCGCTTTCTCTCTTTTATTGATCGTCTCATTGTTGACCGCTTCCAGTGCGGGCGCCATGTTAGATTGATCTTCGTTATCATTTTCTTTGCGTCTGCGATCCTCCATAAATTGTCTGATTAGTAGATCTAGCTTATCTTCAATATCGTTCACCTGGTTGTTTGAGTTTAAAGAGAGAGGACGATTATTGGTATAAAAAGCGAAGAGATGTTTTTTTCGAAAATAAGACAGATTTGAAAGCATCGATTTACTTGTCTCTCCATTTTCACCACTCTGGAAGCTAAACAGATTTTCGAGGCATCCTTAATTTTTGGCGCACGTTTACCGCCTAAGATAAGATCCAGTCTAGGAAAAAAGAATGATATTAGATTAAAAAAATATATACTGTAGGATTTAACAAAAACTTTCAACACAAAAATTTAATAATTTTAAACAATTTTTCTGAAGATTGGTCATAAGAATATTAAAAGAAATGAGTGATTTCTATGGATGAATTGATTTCTCTATTTTATACGATGATTTTTATCTCAAAACTTCCAGTCTTGAAAAAGACATTTTCTGAGTTCTATTTTTACCTCGCGTGTATATTTTTTACTCGCATCAACAGGTCCGCATGACCCGCGGCATACTGTTCCAGTACATCTTTGACATCGTAGGGTTTCAAGGCCTCTTTGAATTTTCGACGGGCAACCATAAACTTAAGCTATGTGAGGAAATTAAAATAATTAAACGAAAATAAAAATAAAATATTCAAAACAAATTTCAAAATATAAACAGTGAAAAATAAACAGAAAAAAATATAACAGTTAAAACTAATATGGAATTTTAAGTAAATTAAGACTCGTCTATATGTTTAAATTTTTCAATCTGTGCCAACTGTGCCCAACTTACCATTCTTATAAATCTAATAGCGATCTTATGTTTCTTCATTAACGTATTGCATTTCGGTGTATAGTCTTCATCTGCAAGAAAACATTCTGTAAGTTTGTCTTTTATATAAAAGCAATCAAAAGTAACCTGGGCTTTCCACGGACTTGTCATTGAAGACCGAAAGATAGCGACCCGACTTCGCTGACTCGATGTGTAAAATATCGGCAGGAGAATGTATGGTTTGGCTACGGCGACGCCGACTAGGTAAACGTCTTAAGGGGCTTTGAACTTTGAAACTAAAAAATTAAATTAAATTTGGGACAAATATTAGCTGATTCCATCAATCTCATTGACAGCATCTCTTCACAAACTTTACTCACGAGCTTGTGGGACTCGGCAATTGTATAGGTATTTCGTGTATCTTCCATGTAGCCACCGCTGTAGAATTCTCATCCGCCGCATAATAACGCCAAGCAGACTGTATTAATGTGGCAGCGGGCTGGTAACGACTTATCATGTGTTTTTGACGTTGTTGTTGTTGAACTTTCAAAGCGAAACCGCTACCCAAAATGCCCTGAAAATGATATACTTCATATTAAGAAAAAGCATAATAAAATAAAAAATAGAACCCAATCTTGCTGGAACTCACCGCCGGCAACGCAAAGAACGAATAACTCAACAAAGTTACAATCGTACCGATCAGTTTACCCTGCCAGGTTACGGGCACTGAATCACCATAACCGATAGTGCACATTGTTATCTGCAAAAAAGACAGATATTCGCTTTAGTTCGGTACAATGCTGATGGAATATATTCTACTTACAACACCCCACCAAAGAGCTTTCGCGAAATTGTTAAACTGTTCATTAACATCACGTTCTACTAAATAAACCAGAAAGGCAGAGAACGTGAGACCGAGGAAGCCAATGTAGATAGATGTGAGTAGTTCCTGAAAAATGTATAAGCAACAAAAAAGTTTAAGATGACTTGGAGCTTTCACTAAAGCTTACAGCGTTGCAAAATCAACCGAGGCTTTTGAAACTTACCTGTCTATGCGCATAAACAACACTCCCCAAAAGTTTCCAGCTACCACCACGTCGATCCATGCGCAACATGCGCAATATCTGAAAGAATCTCAGCGCCCGCAACGTACTGGTCGCGAACACGCGACGGGGAGCACCCTGTGCCAGTGCAATCAGAGAGGCAGCAATTGTGATGAGGTCTGAAAGTAAAATATCTGGCATTATAATACATCTTGAACGCGAAAAATCTAAGCTTTTCACCGACCTATAATGCAAAATGTGCCGGTCATGAATTTAAAGCGTCCCAGAAAGCCCTGATAGCGCGAGCGTACACCTGCCGCCCATAGCCTGTAAGAAATTTGGAAAATTCGTAAACGCAGTCTTAAGACAACTTACACAGTTGACTAAACTACCCACCGTATAATGAACTCAAGTGTAAGCCAAAATACCACCAACACCTCCAGTCGATACAAGGAGAAGGATGCCTCTTTTTCATATTCGTTGATTGTGGCGAAAATACTTAAGGCTAAGCAGGTGAAGATCAAAAGGAATCTATAAAGTGGAAGCGAGTGAGTAGCTTCGTGAACTCTAGTTGGAATTAGACAATAAAAATCATCAACTTACACCATTATGTGATAGGAGATTGCGAAAAATCCGCGTGGTCGCTCCAGGAAATTATAAATACGACCCTGTATGATCCGGTAACGTGCATCGCGACGATGTGTACCGCGTGTATAGGTAATAGATTTGCCCAACAGCGACATTCGTGGAATAACTAAGCGCTTCGTTGTGGGCCGATATTTTTTCTTACATAATCTGTTGAGTTATTGAAAGAAACGAAAGTAAATTTAAATTAAAATGGTACTTATTTAAGGAGAGACCTTATACGAAACTTTAAAGAAAGAAAGAAAAATCTATCATTTAGAGGTACAATTTTACTAGGCTCAGAAAGACTCAACAATGCTGCAGTAAAATATTAGGATTCGATATTCCGATCCTAGGACAATGAAATAAGTGGCCAGATGAGTTTTCTTTTAGATTGTTCTCAGTTATTATTTTGAAGCCTTCATTTTTTCATGCTCTTCAGAACTCATATCTGAGATTATTACTCAAAGTTTTCGCCTCGGCAAGGATCACACATGGTTTGGATGATATTTGTCCTAGATAGTCATTGTTGTAGCGATATTGTATTTTCTTAAATCCCTAAGAAAGAGTTCGGAATGTTTCATGATTAGTCCAAAAATCATCATACGGATCTTAGAACAAGACCAATCTATCTGCACTTTGCAAAGAACCCCTTTAAAGATCGTACTAGGTTTCAAGTGTTTCTTCGAAGATTTTTTATAGTATCGATGAAATATTCACTACACATTTATTTTCAATCCAATCTGAAACCTGTTCTGAGACCCAGAAACGTCATTTTCGCAGTTTTTATAAAAAACTAGTACACTGTATCCACATTAATATTTAGTACCAAAGGAACAAACTTGCCCCAATTTGAAATCCTTATCATAAATATTGAACGCTTCATTATTCTCATCCATATAGTCAGCCATTCTGTATAATTTCTTGGTATTTTCTTATAATTTCAATGTCTGGGTTTGGTTTAAAACCAAATTTGTAAAGTCTCTTTTCAAAGTATTTTGAAGTTGTGTATCTATTGAGCTCTTTCAAGGATCAAAGCAAACTTCTCTTTTAATAAATTTCACTTTCACACACTTTAGTGTCCATTATTTATATTTTTAAACATTACAAAACTTCTATCTCTTCACTGTCTTCAGTCTTTAAAGTTCAATGGTAGAATAAACTTCTTGAAGGTTTCTATCACAGTTACCCCAGCAATGGCCTAGCCTATGACGTTTTTTTTTCGTCTTCATTCACACACCTTACTATTTAACCATCATAATATGATATCAATATGACTACTTAACGTTGTACAATTTTTATGACCCCACCAAACCCGTTCAGAGCCCATCAAAACAGATAATTTCCACATATTTACCCAGATCACTGAATATGACATTAAAATGTTAAATTGAAAGTAAGTAAGCGCCGGTAAGCATTTTGTTATATTGAATTTTTATCTATTTCAAACAGACAATTTTATTTCACTTTTTTATTGTTTTTATATAAAAAAAAATAGGCGAGTACTTTATTGGCGAAAAAAGGTTGGGTGGCGGCGTTCGGTAATTTGAAAAAATTCCATCATTGACATTTTAAATACGTTTATAAATTTCTCTGCTCATCTGCCTGCGTTTTTGTTATAGTTTACACCAACATTTTGTTGTTGTAATTGATAATATTAAATTTTTTGAATATATTTTTCCCTACATTATTCGTTCAAGCAGATAGCGAGCTGTCAACGCTTTCATATGTTAACGGTAAATGTTTTAATCAATGCATATAATTTGATAATCATTTTATGACAGCGATGATGCAGCTTTTGAAAACTTAAACTGAAATTTTAATCGCTAGACGACAGTGATGCGTAGTCGTTTCATATACTTTTAGTTATTGGAATGTATGGGTGTTAGTGGGGTCTAATACAAAGTGCCTTGATTGACAGGTCTGAATAGAAAAAACTTCTTTATACGTGAATTCGGTATTCATAGAAATGTTAATAATGTTTAATATTGAAAAAATAAAACTAAAAGTAGTTAAATTCACGAGGCTTAAAGGCATTGCAGAAGCTGTTTAGTGAGCCAGGTTAATGTACTACTTACAGAAAAGTTAGAAGATGTTCCGGACTATACCAAATTCTAATTAGTATTAATAGAGATAACAAATCAGCATTAACTTGACGTAACACTCTAAAAAGTGGTCTACCGATACTTGGGCTCTTTCTTAACATGACTAAGTCACTATAAGCTGGTCCTAATTCCGAGATGGTTCCACTGTAGTACATCTTCGGTATACAAATCAATCAAATAATATTTTCTGGGAGCATGAAAGAATTAAAATCTTGAATCTCAAGTGGATTGTCCAATGCTTCTTCCATTCTAGATCAGAAGCTCTAGTATGGAATTTGTCGAAACAATTGGTCAGTCATTCGATACTAGTATATTAGGTTTTAGAATACATTATCAAGTCAAAATGATAATTCCAAACTTGTTCCAATGTTAAGCAGAATGCCATAAAATGTCGTCTAAATATACTGGAACTAATGAAAGATCAGTTTACAAGATTGATATTATCATTTTTGGCAACTTTACGATCGAAATCGAAATTATATTCGTTTTGAAACCGTTTTGTGGTTTTTATGCTTCCTGTAAATCAAATTTGCAAAGAATCTGGCTCGATCCGTTAACTTTATATGACAGATACAGTATACTCTCGAAAAGTAAATCGATTGGTATTTTGGGTAATTTACTTTTTCGAATAATTTACTTTTCCAAATATATACATAAATTATCTGTTTTTATAATATTAAATGCATTTTTAAACTTAAAAAAAATCATTCATTTATTTGCTTCAATAAAACATATGTATTTACATGAAAAACATATTTACATTTACATATGTATATACATATGTATTTACTATGAAGAGAAAAAATCTTGAATATTCTTTTTTATATATATTCTTTTTTTATTTATATTCTTTTTTTTTCTTTTGCAATATATTTTCTGACCATTTTTGACAATTCAAAAAGTCTGACACCTGATTTGCATCGTTTTCATTTTTAAACCAGTGGATCAAGTAGGAGAGTTTATTTACTAAAAAGACGCGATAAACAAGAGAGTAAGTGTTTTTGCAACATCGTAAAAAACGCTGCTTACTTCGTTTCGAATTTTTTATCACACTCTCTGAAAAGTAAATTAAAAAATTTACTTTTTCGAGGTGCATGTGTAATCTTAAAGGTGATTAACTTTTCCGCGATTATTTACTTTCTGAGAATTTACTTTTCGAGAGTATACTGTATTGGAATGAATTGATTTGGACTTTAATAATACCATATAATAATATAAAAAAAATATAATTTTCCATATTTTTTAATAATCAGTAGCATTTGGGATAGTTTAGTTTTCAAGAAAAATTTCAGAGTAAGCAGAAATTTTAGCATCTAGTTAAATATTACTAGAAGAAATCTTAGAAAAGAGTTAAAAAAAGTTCTTGTCAGAAGTGGGATTCGAACCCACGCCCTCAGAGAGGACCAGAAAGCTCCATATTAAACCCACTATTTTAGTAGTAGGTAAGTTTGCACTTGAGTCTGGCGCCTTAGACCGCTCGGCCATCCTGACAGTTGGAAATGATCTGTCAAAGTGCTCACTTATGCTCAGCGCAAATATTTTGTACAGTTTATTTTCTTCTTCTACCTCACTTCTCATTTGATTGTCTATAACTGTTGCTGTTGATATATGACTCATAAATATACACCTAATTCTGTTTTTACACGATAGAATGGTTCCCGAGAAATTCGTGTAAAAAAAAATCGTGTAAAAAAAGATACTGGCCAAGTACAAAAATAATAGATTGGTTCTAGACCTCAAAAAATAAGTTAAAATTAGACTAAATAATATAAAAAAATATTGTTGTAGTTATTTTAAGAATTTATTTTCGTTTTAATTTATTAAATAAACTAAATTATAATAAAATAAATTAAAATTTAGATTTCATAAAAAAAATAATATCAGAAATTCATTGCCAAAAAACTTAAATAACATAAAGTACAACCATAAGAAAAATTTAAACATTAAACAATTTTATTTATTGTCACTGTTTGATAATAAACGTAAACGTTTGCGAAAGACTACAATATCACTGCCATCACTGGAATGATTTTGTTGATCATTATCATTTCTAGCCGACTGTGTTGGGACATCAGTAGATTTTTGAACGAAATCAGTTATCTTAGATTGAGTTTTATTTCGCGTTAACCCATTATAAACTTCCCTGTAAGATGCCATTAATGATTTCAGTTCACGTTGAAATTTGGCAGCTCGTTCCTCGTCATGATCATGTTGTTCAAAATGACTACCTAATTTTGTAGCGAGATCAAGACCTTCTTTAATTAGAGATGCTTTCAAAATTGGACGATCTCTTTCGTCTCAAGGGTGAATTCGATAATTTCATTTTCGCTCAAGCTTTCATCTACCAACAATTCTTCTACATCTGCTAACGATAGGTCATCGAATCCATCCCCACCGATTGCATTAGCCATTGTTATTATATCAGCAAGTTCAGCGTTATTATCGATAACAGGATCTTTGCATTTTACGCATTCTGGCCAAATATTTTTCCAACACGAGTTCAAAGTTGATGGCTTTAATAAATCTAACGCGATCTTGACTTGATTAATGCAGTCCATTATAGAAAATTTTTTCCATTCATCTATGACTGATGATTCCTCATAATTATCAAGTTTTTCTACAACATAATAAAATGAACTTCTTATGTAATACGTTTTAAACGTAGCAATTATCCCCTGGTCTAGTGGCTGTATAAGGGAAGTGGTATTAGGCGGCAAAAAACAAAATTGTACGTTTGGGTGCTCCAAAACTGGATGGCCTGGTGCATTGTCTAGAATCAAAAGAACTTTAAATTCGAGACATTTTTCTTTCATGTAGCGCCTAACTTCTGGGATGAAGTGCTTCTGAAACCACTCTGTGAAAATTGCACTGGTTACCCAAGCCTTTTTGTTCGCCATCCAGTGTACAGGCAATTTATTGAAATCTACACTTTTCATGGAACGTGGTCTTAAGGCACGATGTACTAGGAGTGGCTTAAGAATACGTTCTCCTGAAGCATTGGAACAAAACAACAACGTAATACGGTCCTTTGCTACTTTAAAACCACCGGCTGTTTTCTGCGATTTTGCTACATAAGTTCTTCTAGGCATTCTCTTCCAAAAAGGCCGCTTTCATCTAAATTCCAAACTTGGTCTGGAGTATATTCTCCATCTTCAATAATTTTTTTTAGTTTTTCGGGAAATTCTTTAGCAGCCAATTCATCAGCGGATGCAGTTTCTCCCTTAATTTTTATATTGTGGAGAGCGTGTCTTTTTAAAAAACCAGTCATCCAACCAGTACTTGCGGAAAATGCATGTTGTTTTGACTGAGATGATGTATCTGGATCAATTTCCTGGATACGTTTATAGATTCTTAATGCTGTCTGCTTGATAGCAAGTCCGTCTACCGGTATTCTCTTTTGGGATTTGTCTTCTATCCAGATTACCAAAGCTTTTTCCATTTTCTCTTTAACAACATCCCTTACATACGATGATGACTTTGCACTTAATTTTGTTCCAGAACATACTGATGCTCTAATTGCCGTTTCATTTTTTTTAATTGTTCTTACAGTAGCTTCATGGATTCCGAAATTATTTCCCACAACCGTTGCGCCTTGTCCCGTTGCAAGTTGATCTAAAATTTTGATTTTGGTATCTAAGCTGATCGCTTTCCTCATTTTTAATGCAGGAGAATTATGTAACATGGGTATGGCTACCAAAATATATTTTATTAATCAAAAATGCAAAAATCTAAAATTAAATATTTGAAACTAACCTGTTATTGGTCTACCAAAATTATATGAGCTTCTACTTTATTTTACTTAGCACTTGTTAAAAATCAGCAAAAACTAACGATCTTTCAATTATAATTGTCAAATAGGAACTAAGTTGTGTGTACAATACATTATGTACGTTTTTACTTTTTCAATAATTCGGGGAATCCCGCATTTCCAGAAATTACACAGAAATTAAACCGAAATTACGCATACATAGACATAACTCAGAATACACACCAGAATTATTTTAAGTAGAAAAAAATTCATTGAAAAAAAACGTGTTAAATCCAATAATTCACAGAATACACAGAAATTAAACCGAAATTACGCATACATAGACATAACTCAGAATACACACCAGAATTATTTTAAGTAGAAAAAAATTCATTGAAAAAAAACGTGTTAAATCCAATAATTCATGTAAAAAAAGTAATTTTGTTTTTTTTGTATTCGTGTTATTTCAAATTATGTCGTGTAAAAATAGAAATATTTTTTTCGTATTTACTCGTGTTATTTCAAATTCGTGTAAAAATAATTCGTGTAAAAACAGAATTAGGTGTACTCGGTAATATTTGCGGTCCAATAACACTCGTAATAAAAATGAACATGTGCTCTAATAATAATTACTTAATTCAATTAGAAAGATATGCAATTAAGTTATTTTTGAAAAGAAAAGAAAAGGAAATGTTAGAAAATTAAGTTTGTGAGTCTGTATGTATTTAATAAATACAAAGTAGTCACGAATATAGTTATAGATTGACGTATACATATGTACATAACAAGTAATAGCTTTAATATTTAATTGAAATAATTAATAGTGGCATTTTTATTACATATGTAAATATCAACAATTTTCATTAAAATTTTTTAAAAATATTTTCTATTATTAAATGCGTTTTTTAACAAATATTTTAATTTATGGGCTAATATTTGGTTCCATCTTCAGTTTTGTGTAAATACGGAGCAATAATTTCATTGTTATACAAACCACGACAGAAACATTTTTTCCTGAAAGCATAGAGGAGGTCACTTTAGAATTATATTTACTCCTACATAAGCGTAGGGATGAGGTGTAATAAGTTTAAAGATTTTCAAACGTTCTTTGTATGGAAATTTCTCAAAATTGACTTCATAAGTGTCAAAAACATGTGTTTAAAAATTCTTTCTCAGTTATCTTTCTTGGAAAATGTATGCCTCTATAAATTAGATATCTCATATTCTAATTTGGCATAATCCAAATAATATAAAATATGACGTGTGGAAGACTACTTGAAATGGTATAAAGAAAATATTTTTCCTACAAACCTAAATACATATATATGTATATTCCACAAATCTTAAGGTGAAATAAATAAAAATAAATACAAAAGCAACAAAAACTACTTAATTATTATTATCTACCATAAATTACCTCAACAATAGATTTAGTTTTCAATTATGTACACATAAATATACATACGTCTAATAACACTTGAAATAAAGCCATAAATCTTGCGTGAAACCACATTGCCCCTGCCACTCAGTGGGTTAATAATGTATATTACTAAATAACGAGTAAATATATAACTGCATATATAAGATTTTCGCGAGCGTAAATTCCAATACAAATTAAACGGAATTTAAGAAAATTCTAAGTATTTCTATATTATATCAAATAAAATTAAATTGTCACTCTTATACAGTGGGTCCGCTATGGATTTGCGCCAGCCGTTGCTCTCACCGGCTAACAAACGATTAGACGCATGTGTTTTTGTATTGGTTTATACATGTGTTTGTGTCAATATGTGTGTCTGTGGGTGTTATAGGAGGTTATATGTGCCGTACATGCGGGTGTATATGAGCGCCGTTATGTGGCGCGCCAAAAGTCCGGAGACAGCTGATTATGGCGATTTCTTCGGGGTATAAAAAGTGCGACGGAAATGCTTTCAACGCATTACTCGACAAATTAAATAAATACATAGGTGTAGAAGTATTTCAATTAATAATAAATAAAACAAGTAAAAACTACAAAATTAAAACAGTTAATTAATGCACTTGAGAGTAAATTAAATACAATTTGTTTGCAGAATAATTTACGGAAACAGCACGAAGTAGTGTTTGATTAATAGTTTTGAAACATAAACATATTTAATTTTGGTTGAATATTTTAGAAACAGTTAATTTTTGGTTGTAAAAATATAATTATTTTTATATTTTATTTTTGAAAATTTTGAGAAAATAATTTTTTATTGATTTATGAAAATTTTTGAAAATTATAATTTTTTTTGTATAATTTTTATTGAAAAAGTTAAAGTTAATTTTTTTCAAAAATATGCTAAAAACGTAAATGATAAATTAACATTTTTCAATCAAATACATTCTTTTAAAATAAACATTTAAAAAAATTATAAAAATTTATTTGAATGAAAAAAAAATATATATAAAAAATAAATAAAAATTAAAAAAAATATTATAAAATTTTTAAATAAAATAAATTCTTAAAAAATGTTTAATAAAAAAAATTAATTTAATTATTTTTAATTAAAATTTTTTTTTTATATTAAAAATTACAATTTTTTATTTTAAAATTTGTTTTAACCAAAATTGTATCACTTTAAAAAATTCTTAATTTTCAAATAATTTTTTTAATAAATTTTAAAGTTGCGAATGGATTATTATTGTTTGTTTTTAATTTAAAGAAAATAAAATTTAAGACCTTGAAACTAAGAAATAAAATATCTAAAAATTTATTTTTTCATAGAGTATAAAATTAAATTAATTTATATTATTTTTTTGTTTAATCTTGAAACAAATAATGAAAAAATCTATAAACATTTACAATTTATATTTCACTTGCAAAAAATTGTGAAATTTTATTTTCATAGTTTATTATACTCGGCACGTTTGCTATTTATACTTGGCCGCCTACTAAGGCCAATTATATATAGCGCTCATAAGAAAGCATGCATGTCTTTAATACTTAATATAATTTACTATAGATTAAGATTATTTAAGACAATACAAAGTAATCAAATGCTTACCTTTCGTGAGCCAGTGGATTGCCAAAGTGTTTCAGCGCAGCGAGAGCTTAATATTCCTACAAAAGCGTAACTTTCGATTTTCGCGCCAATAATTTACTCGTCAAGAGTCAACCAACACAATGCCTAACTAAATCTATTTACATATCTGTGTAGTACATGTGCGTTCCGTTTTTCCACGCTTAAGCGAATTTGTTTTTTTATATTTAATAAACAAAACAAGAAAACCCTCTAACATTAACTTGCATTTGGCCCGCTTTTCCCGATCTACTCACTTGTTTTGGTATTGAAAACTCAAAACTATATACAAAACGCTTTTGCCACAAGCAAATTTTAATAATATGCTCCAAATGCTACACACAACAAGTCAATTGATTGGCGTCACCTAAGGCCATTAGCAACAGGCGAGAAAACACTCTCAGCAAGTGCCTCAACAACGAGGAGACACGACGCAACGCAATGCCTCCTCCTCCATACAGGCCGACCAAGCTAAACGGACGGGCAGGCAGGCAGCTAGAAAGAAGGCTAGCAGGCAGTCGGACGGTCAGCGTTAAGAGCTAACAAGCCAGACACTGAAGCCGAAAAAAAAATCTTAATAGAAACAAAACATAAATAAATACGTACATGAAATATTTAAATATTCATTGTACAACAAAACAGTTGTACTTCGCAAAGATAACAATAACAACAATATTAGAATAGAGTGTGTCAGAACAAAATAGATGTATGTACGTTTGTAAGTAGTACTTGGTGGCCCACGCGCATACTTTTTGGAAAATTGCTTGTTTTGTCATCACCTTGTTGTTATTGCCTAGAATGTATGATTTGTTTTTCTTTATTGTTACTGTCTATTTTGTGGTTGTCTGCAATATAAAATTAGCAAAATCTTTTTTTTATGAATACAAAAGATGAGTCGCATTTCGCAGCGTGAAAAAAGTGTGAAAACAGGAAAATCACTGTGTGGTCTGAGATTTAAATAAAAAAGACTATCAAAAAATTGTTTCATAAAAAAAAAATAAAAAATTAAATAAAATAAAAAATACAAAATTAAATTAAAAAACAAAAAAATTCTTGTCAGAAGTGGGATTCGAACCCACGCCCTCAGAGAGGACCAGAAAGCTCCATATGAAACCCATCAATCGTATGATAGGCAAGTTTGCACTTGAGTCTGGCGCCTTAGACCGCTCGGCCATCCTGACACTTGGAAAACTGGTGGCAAAGTACACACTTCAATATAATAAAAATAAAATCTTTTAAATTTATTTATAAAATTTTTAATATATATATATATTATTTACCATTAATATTTCAATTTGGATTCATATTTTAAATTCTTGCAAACAAGATTTATTTATCTAAACTACATAAATCATGTAAAATTGAAATTAAAGAAGAGAACGTGTATTATCATATAACTAACTGTTTGTTGCGCCATCTAACGGCACTAAGCAGAAAGAATTATAACCCTTAGCGAAGACCGCAACAACAGACATCGATAAGCCATTCACAATGAACCTTACAGAAGAAATATATGCTAGAGATTATAGAATATAATGGAATGACCGATTGATCCTAATTTTGAGAGTGTATCGAATATTTTTATACAAACGAAGACCAAATGTTCTCATTAGATATGATAAAGGATTTCTTTCGGAATACCAGATCCAATTCTTTAATACTAGATTGATGACTTAACCGATGATGATAAACTGTTTCCTTCGATGATTGACTGGCCTTTGGGCTATCATTACATTTAATGTGTTCATAAACATCCTAAGCAAAGAATGTATAATAATTATTATACATTCTTTGCTACAGATTCCGTTGAATATAATAGAATGACCGATGGATCCCTTCTTTGAGAGTGCATAGAATATTTTTCTTATGCGAAGACCAAATGTTCTCATTAGATATGATTTCTATCGTATAGCGGTTCACGCCGCTTTCGGGATACCGCATTCAATTCCTTAATATGTACTACGTTGATGACTTAAACGATGATGATAAACTGTTTCCTCCGATGATTGACTGGTGATTGGGTTATCATTACATTTAATGTGTTCATAAACATCCTAAGGCTGTTCCATTTGGGACCAAATTTTTTTATTGAAGCATTTGGGACCGTCTCAACTAGCTAAAGACTGAGTATTCGTAAAGGTTAAGTCTGTTCATTTCATCATCTCACGTGCTCTGATATTTAGATATTAGCAGTAAGAGAACTTTAAAGATATTTGTTTAATGTTAAAAATCATATCATTCAAAAAATTTATGAACATCAAATCAGTTCTACAAGGTAGATCTGACGGTTAATAACACCTTACAGCTTATTAAAGTTCTCGTATTTCCAAACTTACTAAGGCATTCGTAAAATTTTTGTAGTGCTCGTTGTGGATTTTTTTACTGTGTGAAAAGAAAAATGGTCTAAGTGATGTCCCGGCTTCAAATCGCTGCCTCATATAAAGCTAGGGGTTATTCATTAATGGATATGACTGTTATGCTTGGTAACAATGATGATTCTACCAAATTTCAGACGAGATTTCCAGGAAGGCAGAGGTGCCACAGTTAAAATAACGTATGACGATTACAAACAATACATGAAGCAATCTACATATATCTTATCAATATTTTTAGGGACTTTTTACAATATTATATACTTATATTTCTTTTGCATTCCGAGAATATGGGATATGCAACGCGAGAGCTGCAAGATTCAATACAATAATTATTTGAATAATAATTTGTTCTATTGACAATTTACAATGTAATAATTTTGAACAAATAAATAACAAAAAAGTTCTTGTCAGAAGTGGGATTCGAACCCACGCCCTCAGAGAGGACCAGAAAGCTCCATATGAAACCCACTATTTTAGTAGTAGGTAAGTTTGCACTTGAGTCTGGCGCCTTAGACCGCTCGGCCATCCTGACACTTGTGCACATTGTGACAAATGACATATATGAGCGATCACTTATTTGGAAGAAAAAAAATTAAATTACAAAATGTGTAAGGATTATATAAAAATCAAAAGCACGCTATACTTGTTTGAAAAATGATAAAACATACTATTATTTATGAATTTTTATTTATATGGCATTAGAACAAATTTTCAATTCTCACTGTTCGCAACGTTGCTTCACTTCGTTTCTTTTATTCGTAAATTGTCGTATGATATGTAGTTGCTTTGCATGTTTGTTGTATAACAATTATAACACTTACCTTGTTAGTGTTTCATGAAAGCATTTTTATGTTATGTTATTTTGTGTGTCCCATATGGTCTAGTGGCTAGGATATCTGGCTTTCACCCAGAAGGCCCGGGTTCGATTCCCGGTATGGGAAGTTTCTTATTATTTTTTTTTTAGTTTGATTTTTTCTGTCAGATTGCTTTATTACCCTTAAAAGATTAGTTTTACTAATATTTTTAGATTTTTTACTATTAATATTATGAAATCTCGTGCAGTACAAAAAGATGCATTGTCAAATCTAATAATTTTACATTGAAAAGCAATTATTATTTGGACAATTCCGCTGGAAAGCTTTTAAATGTAAAATGAAAACTTGCGAGTTTGGTAGCTTGTACTAAATGATATTGATAATTATATTTAATATTGTGTATATGTATCCCTCATGAAATCCCACCTATACAATCAGGACTCTCCGTATATGAGTCCAAAGCGCTTCTATAAATGATATATATTTAATGAAAGACTTTTGCTAACTGTATTTTTTAATCAGACCCAGTGTCAGTTCTTCTAGCGAGAGATTAATCAAAGAAAATATATCCTCCCCGGCGGGGAATCGAACCCCGGTCTCCCGCGTGACAGGCGGGGATACTGACCACTATACTACCGAGGACACATCCTTCTCCTTTAATATTATAGCAATTTATCATTGCGCCAAGGATGACAAGGACAATTACTCGCAACAAGCTGTGAATAATGTATATAAGTATGCATTTTTACGTACGTATGTGTAGGTACAATCAATAATGAGTGAGTATTTTTAATAAAGGACATTGAAATTTCAATTTTATTATAAGCAACATGGAATGGTCCTTATGAAAAACAGCCTGTTATAAATGACATCAATTCCCTACTTTCCTGTCGCTTTCTTTTAGCTCTGCTTTCTTGTCAAAAATTTGTATACGAAATCTAGAAGATAATCTAATTCTTTTTGATTCTTTATTATTGATTTATACTTTATTTCTTCAAAAAATGTATAAGAACAATGTTATCCAGTCTCTTCTTCATCTTTAACTGATTATACCAGTTTTTGCGATTTATACCAGTTGTTTCTTCGAACCACTACTCTCCAAAATTTGGTGCATTGGCAACACCGAAGAATAAAATTAGCTGTAATTGCATCATAAAGTGGTTTAACTGTTTGCAGTTCCCTTTCTAATAGACTTAGCAAGTCTATTACATTTATACCAGTTGGACTTTCGATTCGCTTTTTCAAATTGATTCCCGAATCGAAGACAATTAAAGTTAGAGTCAGAATGTATGATTCTTATTAAAATTAAGATTATGTTTGCTTTGTAAACTTGTTCTTATACATTTCTATTTATTTTTGTTTTGTGAGTGTCTGATTAGAATTATACCAAATTTAAGGTAAATTAATAAGTAATCATAGCTTCAGGAAAATGTTACTCACAAACAATTATTATCTTAAATGCATTTCACTCTTCGCAAAGCTTCAAACTATAGTATATCTGACATTGTTTCTGCTAAATTACTTTCAATAACATATAATAAAAAAATTGATTTCCAAAGCAAACAATCAGTGAATGAATGACTTTAATCGAACATGCCACATGTTTTCCTACTTTCTTGTATGCGCTGTTGCATATTGCAACGCTTCCAACAAAACTCATTCATTTGTGGCGCTAACGCAGCAGTCAACCACCGCCACTCAATTATAATAACCACTGAAGCGCTCAAGATCGATGCCGATCAATGAACACGAACCATTGTGCATTGTGTTAGATGAATGAATAGAAGAATGAAAAACTGTTGTGACTAAAAAATTAATATGATAATGGTGATGAGCTGGTTAAACGGCTGGTAATAGCGCATTTTAGTTTGACATATTTGCAGAGTATCGAACGCGACACGATCGGATCGTCTGCTATAAACGCCAACATAACATAATTTATGGAACTATAACAAATAAGTATTACGCTATAATTGGAATTCTATATATATTTTTTTTGCATTACAAACAGGAACTTGCGACAGTTGATGAGAAAAGCCTAAAGATCAAATTCACAGACAGTGATATTCAGGTTCGAGTGATCCTCTTCAATAGGACACACATGCATATGTATATGTCTCATGTTGCCACACCTTTAAATAAAGTAAGTCATAAATATTTATATGTCGCTCACATGCAACTCTGTCGATTGCACTCGTTTATTAGTTGTAGAACGTGTTAGGTGAACGCAAGTAAGCTGTGATCGCAGACGCAATGAACATGGTAAACGTTGGTCGTAGTATATGCACTGTCTACTCATCCATACTGTACTCTTGTTCTTGTGCTTAATCGTTGATCTTTAGTACTTTTGATAGCAGCTGATCTTCATCTCTATTGCTGGTGATCTTGTTTACTCAACGCGCGATCGATTGTTTTGCCAACTTGCATATTTGCTTTTGAGTGGAATAGTCTAGAGGCGTTGCTGTGTGCTAAAGTGTCTTGTTGTTGCAATAAAATGCTAAGGAACTTTGCAAACTGTATATTATTATTATTCTCCATTCGACAGCGCCAAATATTGCGATAACCTAGAAGCGAGAACTTGTTTATTCGCAGCATGATTTTTAGTGGGGTCAGGTGAATTTTTTGGTTTAACTCGGTTCGAAAACATATTTTGTAGAAAGTTTATTACGAGTTTGGACCGATTTCTTCTACGTTGTCTTGATCAACAGTATATTCTTACGCGATTCTATTAAGTTTATTCACCGATCGGCCTATACATCAATCTACACAGAAAACCAAAGACTATTTTATTAGATATATGGGGTCTAGGGGAAATACGGAACCGATATTATCTAGTTTTAGTATCAGCTCATATTATTATCAGGGGAAAATGCAAGCAAATTTTTATTAAGATATCTCACAACTTGAGTAATGATTTAATTATAAAGTCAGCCAGAGGCAATTTGGTTCTCATATTCGATATCTTAGGGTGTGAAAAGGTAGTAACCGATTTTGGAAATTTGTTGAGAGTTTTCTAAAATGTAAACACCAAATTTGCGCTACTTAATATTGGCCGCTGTAGAAGATGTCACAAGGACGCACTTTCTTCCGTCCTTGTCCCGTCCATCGCACTTCTTGGATGGCGGTGATGTATGAGGACATCAACCAGCTGGGCATTCTGGTGCGACATTGCAGGTGCATGCCCTCAAATCGTGATCCTTAAAACGTTTGCAGGGGTCGTCATCAAAAGTGGGGTTTTTCGACCGAGGCATTGGTGATGGGACCCAAACCCTACGTCCAACCGTAATATCGGGCTTTGCCTTCTCACTTTAGGTCGCCTCCAAACGGATGTCTGTTGGCTATCCAGGGGATACTTGGTCTAAAACCGGAAGTTGTGAGTTGCTTGAGTCATATGCAAAAGAATCTTTCCTTGCCACTTCCAAGTAAATGGCAATCAGAAACTTTCCTCACTTACGTGAACTTCCACATATGACCCCATTCCCCCATGGAAAGTAGGTGTGATTATAGCCCGATTTAGCTCGTTTGCAAACGGTCTAAAAAGAGAATGCTATTTGCTATTAAATTTGTCAAGTAGTTGCTGAGGTATGAGACTTTATCGAAAAGTGGGCAGTGCTACGCCCCTTGACAAATTCTTAGACCGATTGATCTCAAAACCAATTTTACTAACTTTAGGAGAAAATGTAATGCTTCCGATCTTGTTGGTTTGTTAGTTATTGCGTTTTTCATTGTTCTGAACATAACCAGTATGTGCAGTGGGCGTGGTTATTAAAAGATTTCACACATTTAACATCATATAAAGAAATGCGAAATGCCAATGTTCCCATCAGTGGTTGCACTCATTAAAATTCTTAATTAAACTCAAGTTGCAACAACAACTTGGCGGTCCACAAGCTGGTGTAGAAATGCAATTTGTATTAGCGATCTCTTAAATATGGCCATCAATCTTCTTTGCTGCCACAGACATACAAACATAGGTACAGACATGAATATGCATGTGTGCTTAATCTTAGATTGGCATTTATCTATGGAATATTGAACTGGTTGTCTACAAAAAAAACTAAAATAAAAATGAAAAAAAAAATTAGATTTATGTTGCAAAAAATTTAGCAAACCGCACGATACTAGTTCAAACCGCTTGTCAATTGTCACCATTACAAATGCTCCAGAATTTCTCAATATACCGAGACAGCTATATGTCTTATGCCTACCAAGCGCGCAGTGGCACTACATGTTGCAGCTTGTGGGCGCACATGTTTTTTGTGGCAAGTTCTTACATATGTCTTTCTATATAGATATATATATATATGTATGTATAGAATTGTAATATTCTTATTTTACTTTTTCCCTCATTTGCTCCATTAGCGTTGTTTCACAGCTCCTTATTTCTCTTGCCATTTGTGTTAAGTTCGGTTTTCCATGCCATCACCATCATCATGTAGCTAGCTGGCTGTCTGTCTGCGACGCTGTAAATGGCTTTCTTTGCTGCAACCAGCTACAAATGCAGAATTGTCGTGTACTTAGTATTCCTTATTCTACTCATATGTAATAAGCTTATGCGGTCACTTGCTCTTTAAATGGTTCAAATATGTAGGCCAGCCAGTGCCATTTGCAGACTAGTTTTCAGACAAGAACTATTAAATACATACGCTTCAACATGTGTGCGCATGCCTGTGTGCTGCATTGACCGTGCTTGATATTTAGCACTGGCGCATCTTTGGCAGTTGAGATTGATATCTGTCACCGTATACAGAAAATCGAGTGCGAGTATAGACAGAAATAGGCATATACTTACTTATGTGAATGTATGTATGGGTGTATGGTAGTATAAATATGGTGAGACCAATAGTTGGTGTGAACGCAACTATATTTATCGATTTTTTTCACAACTAAATGGCGTTTTTTGATTTTCACATGCTTATCTTGAGGTCAGGTTTTCACCAGCAATATCGTTCGCTGTAGACAAGACCGGTAAACACTTGGTGATAGGTTCGGACTTTAAGTTGGATGCACAAGAGCCTCTCAATCCAACTCCAGGAGTTGGCTTTGTTCCGATGGAACTATATTCCTCTCGAATTAGACAAAGCTAGCTCCTTCTGGGCGATTATTTCCTTCAAACAGTACAATTGTTAACATTAAAGTAAAAGGTAAACGCCATTCCAAGCTCCCGTAGCTTCTGGCGAGTCACTATTGATGAATGTGGCCCGGCGGTGTCCTGACTCCACTTCCATTGGTCAAAACCGATCGATTCTGAACATTTTTTTGCATTCAGACGATCTGTTTGTTGACAGTACAGATCCATAGGATCTTAGATCTCATGTCAATCCCACAGAACTGATTACATAATCTTCCTGATCGTTAATCCTGGCTTGGCCACCATTTGTGCCGGCTCACTGGTATTTGACCGCGGCCGTTTTCGTTTGAAGTTTTCGTAAGTGTCCCACTTTTCAACACCAGTAATGAATCGCTTCAGAAATGAATCGATTTATAGCGTCGAGTTTCTAGGTGTCTCCAGCCTTATTTAAATGGTTCCAAATGGGTTTTTGCCAATCTCCAACTCCTGTGCGATCGAAACAAGGGTTACTTAGCGGTCAGACTAGACTTTCCATTATTATATAATTATTTTCGAGGTGTATTCAAAAAATAACGGGAATTTTCTTTTTTTGAAAAACAAAATATGTATCATTTCAATATTAATTATGCCTACATAAATGTTGTAGGCTTCAAAATTGTACTCATTCGATATCATGAACTTATGCCAGCGCTTCCTCCGATCGTCGAAACACTTCTCAAACTCATTTTTTTGGTTAGCCTTTCAACGATTCCTGTGAGTGCTTGCAAAACTACGGCCCTTTATTGTTCTCTTTATTTTTGGAAATATTCATGACTGGTTCAGCTCATGAAATTTTAAATTTTACAATTCCCGTTATTTTTTGAACACACCACATATGAATAAATCTTATTTCAAATATATAATTTAGGATATATTTTTTTATTCTTGAAAAAATCATAACCGTATTGCTTTATACTCTAAGCTCTTTATATTATACTCCGTATATCCAAGCCGCAGTTATTTGAAGACTACAAAAAAATAAGGTATATCGAACGGTATCATTTTCACTGCAAAGCGTCAACTTACATCATTTCGAAAAGTAGTGAAAACCTGTAATTAAGTTAAGCTTAATGAAAACAACAACAACTAACCAACTTTGCCAAATTGCACTCAAACACGAACTCTGCAATGCAACCAAGTGCCATGCGACAGATTTGGGAGCCACTGAATTTCCTGCAATAATTAATTTGCACTTAAAATGACGTGTTTGCAACAACTCTGACGCGAGTTGATAATGGTAAATACGGCAAAGGAAAACATAAAGCAAAAATACAAAAAAAAAAAAATTACAAAAAAAAAAAATAAAAAAACAATAATTATCAAAGTACATTTGTCGTGTAACGAAGCAAAGGCGAGCAAAAGCTGAAGAAGACCAAAAAAAAACAAAACACAAATGAAAAGCTGCACAAAGCCAATACGGCAGAAATCAAGATCATGCAACAACAGCAACAAAACGAAGCTGCTGTGCCAACATACAAACTCCAAACAGCGTTGGGTAGCGAGTTGGAGTCGGTCCGCTGCTGCAAGAAGAGAAAAATAATAGCAAACAGAGTCATAAGCAGCTAGCTTGAGCCAGCTGCAGCAGCAACAACAAGCACTAGCAACAACAGTGCTGGCCACAGCCACAGTAGTTACAGAGCAAATTCATTGACTTTGTGTGCCGCCGCAAATCTTCGCCTTTGAAGCGCAGCTTAAATCAGTCTTCGCAGCAGACTAAAACCGTGTGGACGTTTCCGAATAGGCGAGCGCTTGATTGTAAGTTTAGTGAAGTTTCGCGATTGCCGAGTGACAATAAGTGTTAATGTCGGTAATGAGAAGTGGAAAGAGTATACTTTAAAGTTGAGCTTAGCGCTTGACAATAGCGTGCAAACCGTTGCACAGCTGGACCTTTATGCCGAACAACAACTAGAGAAGGCCGGCACGCATGTCTGTTGTTAATTTTCGCCACTTTTTTTCGCTTGCTTTGTGAGTTATGAGCACTCGTTGTAGTACATGGTGTCACGCTGCGTTTGATCGTGTTGAACGTGATAACATAAAGTGATTGTATTGTGACAAATTTCGGACTACCGTTATAATGCGTTGGTGTTTAGCTTTCAAATGCGCTTGTGTGACTTTTACATAGTGTTTTGCGAAAAAAAATAAAAAAATAGTAAAAGAAAACATAAAAAAATTTATATGCAATCGAAATGTGAGACTGTGTGAAATTATGTGGTTTTGAGTATAAAATAAACAGCTTTGATGCAGGAAGAAAAATTTATAAAAATCAGTAAAAAAGTATATTTCTTCAAAATAATTTGATCTTCGCCGATTTTATATACCCAACCTGTATTTGATGGCTAATTTGAAAAGAAACTGATTTAAAAATCGTTAATTTGAGTTGCTATACAGAAAATTAAAGAGATCTTCTCTTCTAGAACTACAAAATTCATATCACAGCTAACCTAAATATTTAGAGACCACCAAGTCGAATGTGTCTTGAACTCTATTTTTGTCTAATGGAAGTGTTTTTTACAAGAATCTCAGATAAGTACAGTGAGTTTGTGATATAGTAGATTTAAACACAAGATCAGATCTCCAGACCCCAACTGAAAAAAAAAATTAGAAAATAAGAAGAAGAAAAAAATGTATGCCTTTGACAAACTGGTTTCTTCTGGCTAGACCATTCATTTTATAGTTATGTCTAAGGTCTTCTGACGAAAAGTGTCGAAAAATGTACTTCTAAGACTCTGCTTGGCCTAACTACAAAAAATGTATTTTAAAACATCGATGTTAGCGGCTAGCGAACCTTTTCTGTAAGAGATCGATCTCGCCGAAAGTGTTGTCGGGTAGTACCGATATTCAAAAACTATTTATAAAGCTTGATCTTGAGTTATCTGAACTTCAAAGATCAAAGATCTCATCACACAGATACTACTGCTTTATTGAATTACTCTGAGAAAATATGTCCGTTTCACACGCTTTAGAAGTAAAAATAGGGAACAAACATAGATGATACTTAAGATTTGATGTTTTCAAACTTTTAACATGTCTTATAGAACATGGCGCCTGTTGTGGTCGAAACTATGTAGAATTTATCTACCACATGGTGAGAATTCGGTTCGAAAACCGAGCGGGATAGAAAGGGAAATCAGAGAAAATTTTTCAAAAACGAAAAACTTTCCCTAAGAATAAGTGTTCTAAAGCATCTTAAAGCTATCATTAAACCGCTATTTAGAAAAGGTCTAAGTAAACGGCAAAGTGCAGTTAAACTGTTGATTCAGCATAGCATTCCCAATAACCTTCGCTTAAACTGTCTACTCTGATATTATTGTCATCGCTATTGATATGCAAAAATCACCAACAGTGAATGCTACAAATGGGTAAATATTCTAAAAAGAAATCTACAAAGGTGAGTGCGAACCGCTAATCAGTCAAAGGCGCACAAAGACGAAGTGCCTAAATGGCTAATAAATGCGCCAAGCCTTAAGAACCAAAATTCAAATAAGGTGTTAACTGCGCATGCGCGCATCTTCAGCGCTTCCAAATACTCACGATCTATATATTTAGTCACATATCGCTGTGTGAGTGAACACACGCGACGTATGCGCCACATGATAAATTTGCATATGAAAAGACACACACAAATTCCTACAACAACTTCAGTTTTGCGGCGATTTTTTCCACATTTTCTTTGGCGAAAGACTCTGCAACTGATTATGAATTCTTTCGTTTACCACTTGTATACCAGCAGTACTTGTGCTTGTGTTGTTGTCCATTAATAGCCGATATAGCGGTGAACTAGAATTTCTCAAAATAGAAACGGAATTAGTGAAAGAGTAAAATGGGAGAAAATAAGTTAGAAAAAATAAAAAATAAAAATAAATAAATAAACGGAAAAAGAGAGTTTAAAAGAAAATCGATCGTTGCATACCTTACAAATTGTGCGGCGTCGAACAAAATATTTATAAACTCAAACGGTGTGTAGTATTGCAACAACAACAATAGCAATAAGGTGCGCATGCGCAACTGCATTCTAAGCGCTGGCGATTTTTATAGAAATGCATTCCACGTTGCTTGGAAGCCGGCTGCTGGCGGCCTGGTTAACAACCAGCCGAAGCCGAATACGACTACGTTGCGGCCAAATGACCACGACAATTGGCCGTTAGATGAAAAGTGATGTAAAAACTTTAACTTGAAATTAAGCCGAAGTGTAATGGATATTAAGCGAATAGTACAAGTATAATATTTGTAGGCATTTGTATACAAAGAAGCGGTAAAAATAGCCAACTTGTATGGCTGTATAAATTTTACGAAAATTAAAAATTTTATACTGGCTTACAATTGCAAAAAATGCAAACAATTTTTTGAATATTTGTTTTTATTTTTATTTCATAACCTTCGAAATTTCTTCAGCAAAAATTACATTTATTATGTGAGCATTATTGACACATGCAAATTTATGCTTGACTAACTTATTATGTGAAGGTTCTACTCAAAAACAATAGAATTTTTTTAAACAAAAGAACTTACTTAGTCATCATATTATTAGTAAAGAAGAAGACTTAAATTTCTTTGTAAGGGGTTTTGTAGCATAGACAATGTTAGCGATAATAAATACTTTTCTATTTTTAACATAAGTTTGTAATATGATATTTTGCTTAATTTTTTTCCG
The DNA here is from genome assembly GCA_031772095.1 of Zeugodacus tau. Taxonomy (NCBI): domain Eukaryota; kingdom Metazoa; phylum Arthropoda; class Insecta; order Diptera; family Tephritidae; genus Zeugodacus; species Zeugodacus tau. The sequence continues at coordinate 72,034,324 of CM062652.1, read as the reverse complement.
CAAAACAATTTCTTTTAATCTGCTAGTTGAACAAAAAATACTTTTGTAAGAGAAAATATTTTTAAAATTTATAGAAAAGAGAAACAATTATTGGAGTTTTTGCAAAAACAAAATAAAAATTTTAAAATAATTTTTTTATAAATAATTTTAATTTTAATTTTAATTTTAATTTTAATTGTAATTTTAATTGTAATTTTAATTTTAATTTTAATTTTAATTTTAATTTTAATTTTAATTTTAATTTTAATTTTAATTTTAATTTTAATTTTAATTTTAATATTAATTTTATTTTTAATTTTATTTTTAATTTTAATTTTATTTTTAATTTTAATTTTAATTTTAATTTTAATTTTAGTTTTAATTTTAATTTTAATTTTAATTTTAATTTTAATTTTAATTTTAATTTTAATTTTAATATACATACGTTTAATATTTTGTGAAACAGAATACCAAAAATTTTGAAAAAATTCTTCAAATTAATTTAAATGTCTATTAAATTAAACGATTTTGTTTTTTCAGTAGAAGAAAAAAATGTAAGTCATTCCAATTATTAGTTTTTTTTTCGAGTTCTTGCCCATTGCCTGATTTCCATTAATAGCTTTTTAAATCGATTATTTATTAAAATTAATAAATACAATTTTTATTTTGTTAAAATTATTTTTTTAATTATTTTCTTTTTCAAATATTAATATTAAATACAATTATTTCTTGAAATTATTAAGTTAAAAAAAAATGTTTTTCTTGTTTTTGTAGTTATTTCATTTTTTTGGGTATTATTATAAATTATATTATTTCTTTTTAAATATTTTTTTTTTAATTTTTTCAATATAATACAATTGAAAGTTTGAATTTTTTGATAAGAATATTTATTTTTTTGTAAAGTTTAAATTTTTTTTTTTAATTTCAAAACCTCCATTTTTAGATTCATCAGAAGAATACCAGTTTATTGTAAAACTAATTTTATTTCTACAAACTCGCAAAAATATTTTAAAGTAGTTTATATTCGCAAATTCATCAACAAAACGTGATATTCACGAACAAAAAATATTGACAAAAAAATTACACCCAAAAGCAGTGAAAACACTTTGGCTAATCGTTATTGATGTTTAATTAACTACAGCAAAGGCTTTAAGCGTCTAAAAAACGCGAAACAAAAGTAAATTCTAAAGAAAAACAAGAAAAGCTGGAGGTGAATTCGATGAAATTATTAATTGCTTGTCATTGTGTTGTTTAGACATAAGAATATGTATGAGTGTGTTTCTTCATTACAGTTGTTCTTACAAACAATAAAATATAGTCAAGTGTGGTCTGGCCATTGAATCCCGCATGCGCAACTAATTATCTCTACGACTTTCTTCTTATACAAGTTTTAGCTGCTGCCACTTTGTGTGTTTCTGACATAAAATTGCTTATGAATCGAGTTGACAATTCCAAATATTAAATTTGTGTGCCAAAACAATAATTAAATAAATGCTTATAACAATAGCAACAACAATTGATTGATTTTTGTGTACAATTTTTTGTGTAATTAAACAACAAATAAAGTGCTTAAAGAAAAGTGACCAATTTCAACGAAAGCTGAGTGAAAAAAACTACTAAAACAAAAACAACGAAAATTCATATAAACGCCAGTGTTGTCATGGCGCTGCTATAAAATTTAGTAGGTGAGTAGTGTGGAAAGCGAAATTAATTTTAGTGAAAATTTATATGAAAATAGTAATCTTACATGTAAATATATGTATTACTTAAAATCAATTTTACAACTACAACAAACTAATTTTGGTGTCATCTTTGTCCACTATTCGTTTGAGTATATCACCGAAAGTGATAGTAAAAGTTTGTTTTGCTCTATTTTTACCAGCTCTCAACCCACAACAGCTCACTTACTGACCACTTTTTAATTTATTTCACAGCAATTACTAACTAATAACAGTGTTTGATAATTGTAATTGCTGTCAGCGCAAGTTTACTGCAACAACAACACGAGAGTTTTACTTCATGGTCAAGCATCTTCCTACAAAAAATTATGTGTGAAAGTGCTCTAGTCAACTTGCACTTGTATTTAAAGTTTATTTATGCAAGAAAAAATAATGGGAAAAATGTCATGCAATATAGATTATATAACAATTTGTCAGCTTTTAAAAATTAAAAAAAAAAAAAATATTTGTCACCTAAAAAAAATAAAAATAAATTAAATATCTGTTGCATATCTACCTGTGGCGCTTGTTATATAAACAAATGTAATAATCATCTTTAGTTATTTATTAACAACCATGAAATGTTTAATATCGTAAAATGAAGTAAATCGTTAAATGTTGCAATCTCATCACATATCAATTAAATGACTTGCAATAAAAGTAAAAGTCGCACTTTGGCGGTGCATTGGCCCCCCTTATATGCGTGTAGTCATCGAAATGCACTTGTTGATACTCGTACATACAGACGCACATAAATGCAACCACAGGAAATGGTTGTGCATCCGCACAAGTGGGTGTGCTATCACTTTTATGGCTAATTTTCTTTTACGACTCCGCAAAGTTTTATCGTGTTGTGAAATGATAGGATTGTGGTTAAATTAGAGGCAAAAGATGATAAAAATCAAATAAAATTCGTGTAGTGCGCAGTATATACAGATATAATAAATGTGGCAATCTACCAATGCATACAACAGTAATAAAAGCTTTTAGCAAAAAAAACCAACCAGAAAAAATTTCGATCAATGGATAATATAGAATTTATTAATCTTTAACCTAGACGCAGTCAAACATAACTGGTAGTAATGTTTGTTTTCTCAAATCTTGCAATTTAACGATTATTAGCCGGATTTTTAATGTACCTTTACATTTTATCAATATTGTGGAAATATTTTATCTAAAAATATTAAATGCTCATTTTGTAAGATATTTTTTAGGCAATATTTAGACAATGTCTTTTCTGAACATTTCTAACAAAATCATAATTGACAAAAAAGTTGAATTTCTCTGTGAATTTGTGAATATCCATTGATATCTTCTTGACTGCCGTAGACACCGCTTACGCGGTTATAGCTGAGTCCACAACAGCGCGCCACGCATCTCTCCTTTTGGCAGTTTGGTGCCAATTGGTAATACCAAGTGAAGACAGGTCCTTCTCCACCTGGTCCTTCCATCGGAGTGGAGGTCTCCCTCTTCCTCGGCTTCCATCAGCGAGTACTGCATCGAAAACTTTCAGAGCTGGGGCACTTTCGTCCATTCGAACAACATGTCCCAGCCAGCGTAGCCGTTGTCTTTTTATTCGCTGGACTATGTCTATGTCGTCGAACAACACATACAGCTCATCATTCCATCTTCTGCGGTATTCGCCGTTGCCAATGTTTAAGGAAAACCTTTCTCTCGAAAACTCCTAGTGCCGTCTCATCGGATGTTGACACCGTCCACGCTTCTGCACCATAAAGTAGGACGGGAATGATAAGCGACTTGTAGAGTGTAGTTTTTGTTCGTCGAGAGAAGACTTTACTTTTCAATTGCCTACTCAGTCCATAGCAGCACCTGCTGGCAAGAGTGATTCTGCGTTGGATTTCAAGGCTGTTTACTTTTACGAAAACCGAATTGGTGCGTTGGTATTACATTATTTTCGTGGAGCAAAGGAGACATCTTTGATAGTAAAACCTTTTCAAATATTTTAAAGAGATAGGGTAGAAGACTGATTGGTCTGTATGAAGACGGCTGTATTAAGTCTTCCTCTGGTTTGTCTAACATGATGATCTGCGACTTTTTCCATGAAATTGGATAGTATCCGAAACTGAAAATAGCGTTATAGAGCAAGGAAAGCACTGCTAAAGCATTTTTGGAGTAATTTTATCGCATACTGACGACTTTTTTGGATTCAGCTCTTTTATGATTTTAATAATTTAATTTCAGAAGATGACGCTTGAACCCAAGCGACTCGTTAGGAGATGATTGGAAACTGAAAGTTGTTATTTGGCAATTAGATTAAAATACTTTTTCTAGGTGATTTGCAAAGCAATTTGCTTTATCCTCGTCACTTCGTGCCCAGTTTCCATCAAAGCCTCTTATAGGCAAGTTGGAGTCGACTGGAGGCAATATTTAGCGAAATTTATAATTTCGATTTCTAGCTCAAGATTTAAGGTACTGGAATTATACTTAACATACATTTTTCCTTTACTCCTCTCAATTTGAATAAGTACACGATATGAAAAAATTTCGTTTATTTTCTTCGATATTTAACCAATTCTTTCGAATTCTATACAATGTTCGAAATTATCGATAATTCATAACTTACATACGAGTAAAGTAAAAATTTGTGCATATAAGTATTTATCGATATTTGCATTTTTTTATTGTTTACTTACCGTTTTATGTTACCAGAATCGTACTTAATCGATATTTATCCTTATTCCTATTTTATTACTATAATTACATTATAAAATTTAAAATATATCTTTTAATTTCATCAATATTCACAAAATTCTTTTAAAGAAATTCCTCTAATTTGACACATTTGTTACATATACTACATAATCTGCCAATAAAACGATAAATATTATCGATATTTGAAAAATGCACTACAAAGTTGTATAATTATCGACAAAAATTGCATATACTTGATGAAATTTGATATTAATGTGCTGTCAACTGTGAAATTTATCGATAAATATTATCAGTATTTTATGTGTTGATCTTTTGGATTTCGTAATTTATCGATATTTAATAAAATTTTAAATCTATCGATAAATATTATCATAAATTTATCGATACCTTTTTTATTTATCGATATTTTCTTAACGTGCTGCAAAATTTTAAATTTAGCGATAAATATTTGCTGAAATATTGCTGTGATGATCTCTTAATTTTCGTATTTCATCGTCTCGCTCTCCACCTCTTCCATCAACAAAACAACTCCAATGAGTTTACACCAAAACATCCGCCGCCTTTAATTACACCTTGCAACGCCCGCATTGCATCTACGTACTACCAATACAAACACACATATGTACTTGCAACGCAATTGCAAAAACTCATTTTATAGTGACATTAAATCTCCAAGTAATATTTTTATTTGCAAATATTTTTCACATGGCATGTTCATTTGAGTACGGCGATCGGTGAAAGTCGGACTAATCAATGTGCTATCGGTTTAGACTCGTTGCTGCTAATATTCCATACATATAAGTGCATATGTACGTGAAAAACATACTCGCAACGCTTGGTTGATTTGTCGGTTAGGTTTGGCTTGTTTGACCGCTGTACCAGTACCTTTGTCGCTCAGATGTGAGCGTTCAATGATCTCTTTTTCATCGAACGCTACACAAACAACATACACGCATGTTTTTACATACATATGATTGAATATATGTGTATGTATGTATATGTAATTTTAATTGCATGCCTGTTGCAAATGCGCTTTGCTTTGCTGACCAATGAAGTTGATAAAGTTGCACGGTTGATGTGATTTTTATGTTGGCTCAAATAAAGTCGCATACAAGCAACTGCATACCAATCCACATTGGTATGCTCTGTTGGCATTTCCAGTGAAAATAATGTGCACACAGATTTTTCCATTTATTTGGGCAGTTTTGAACCAGTTCAAGGAGTGTTGCTCGAGTAGTCCTTTTTGATTGCACTCATTTCAGCAATTTGTTTATGTCCATTGCCAGTTTGACGTGTGTTAGATAATCTGGCTGAAAATATTCACCGCTGGCGGCAAACCAGCCGCGCAACCAAAGATGGAAACATGTTGCTTGGATAATAAATTACTTCCTCTTGGATTAGCGTGTTGATGATATCACCGAGTAATAGTGAAACTAGATGGACAAGAGCATGTAGAGCATATTAGGTGGATAGGCATGTTTCAGTTATAAAAGAGGTTTCAACTGTCTATATGAGTATGTACTTCGTAATATCCGAATTATTCGTAACAGTCCGATTTTGTTGTTTTCAAGATTTTGAAAGATCTCCTTATTTCATATTTTCCGTTTTACCATTATGGGAGTCTGAGGTGAAAAATTTGACAGTACCTTTGTTACTGACGACACTTGATATGATTGTCAGAGGAAAACCCACTGCTTGGTAGATAATAATTACACCGAAAGAAAGATATGAACCTAGATGATCTTTTTAGACGAGGTTACGAGCATAATTTTTTATCTATTGTAGAAGAGGCACCAATGTTAAAGCTGGACTCGGACAAAATATATCGAACAAATAAAGGTTAAAGACATATGAAAGGAAAACGATTGACAAGTGATGGGAATCGAGCAGAAAGGAAAGGAATTTATATGAGAGTAGGGTATAATAAAATGTGATATGAGAAGAGATGATGCGTTGGGATGGGATAGAGTATAAATATAGTATTAAATGCGATAGAACGGGATGGATGGATGGAAGGGATAGTATAAATTATGTTAGGATAAGGAAAACTAGCAGGATAGGATGGGATAGGATAGTATAGGGTAGGATAGGATAGGATAGGATAGGATAGGATAGGATAGGATAGGATGGGATAGGATAGGATGGGATAGGATAGGATAGGATAGGATAGGATAGGATAGGATAGGATAGAATAGGATAGGATAGGATAGGATAGGATAGGATAGGATAGGATAGGATAGGATAGGATAGAATAGGATAGGATAGGATAGGATAGGATAGGATAGGATAGGATAAAATGGGATAGGATAGGATGCGATAGGATAGGTTAGGATGGGATGGGATAGGATAGGATAGGATAGGACAGGATAGGATAGGATAGGATAGGATAGGATAGGATAGGATAGGATAGGATAGGATAGGATAGGATAGGATAGGATAGGATAGGATAGGATATGATAGCATGGGATAGGATGGGATAGGATGGGATAGGATAGGATAGGATAGGATGGGATAGGATCGGATAGGATAGGATAGGATAGGATAGGATAGGATAGGATAGGATAGGATAGGATAGGATAGGATAGGATAGGATAGGATAGGATAGGATAGGATAGGATAGGATAGGATAGGATAGGATAGGATAGGATAGGATAGGATAGGATAGGATAGGATAGGATGGGATAGTATAGGGTGCGATAGGATGGGATAGGATAGGATGCGATAGGATAGGTTAGGATGGGATGGGATAGGATAGAATAGGATAGGATAGGATAGGATAGGATAGGATAGGATAGGATAGGATAGGATAGGATAGGATAGGATAGGATAGGATAGGAAAGGATAGGATAGGATAGTATAGGATAGGATAGGATAGGATTGGATAGGATAGTTTATGACAAAATTGGTTCGGTTGGTATTTATTATGATAGGACAGGATAGAATGAGATGAGATACGATGAGACGGGTTAAAATAGGATAGGATAGTATGTATAAGATAGGAAAGTATAAGATTTGCAAAGATATGATTCAATAGAATAAGATAAAAAATACAGAGGAATAAAGAAGAAGAGAATGGTGAAGAGATTGTATGTATGTGATTGGCGTTGCAACCGTTTAGCCGGTTATAGCCGAATCGCCGATAGTGCGCCATCTCTCTTTCTCCTTCGCAGTTCGGCGCCAGTTGGAGATCCCAAGTGTAACCAGGTCGCTCTCCACCTGGTCCCTCCAACGGAGTGGAGGCCTTCCCCTTCCTCGGCTTCCTCCGGCGGGTACTGCATCGAACACTTTCAGGGCTGGAGTGTTTTCGTCCATTCGGACAACATGACCTAGCCAGCGTAGCCGCTGTCTTTTTATTCGCTGAACAGCTCATCGTTCCATCGTCTGCGGTATTCGCCGTTGCCAATGTTCTTAGGACCATAAATCTTGCGCAAAATTTTCCTCTCGAAAACTCCTAGTGTCGTCTCATCTGATGTTGACATCGTCAAAGCTTCTGCACCGTAGAGCAGGACGGGAATGATAAGCGACTTGTAGAGCTTGATTTTGGTTCGTCGAGAGAGGACTTTACTGTTCAATTGCCTACTCAGTCCAAAGTAGCACCTGTTGGCAAGAGTTATTCTGCGCTGGATTTCGAGGCTGACATTGTTCGTGTTGTTGATGCTGGTTCCCAGGTATACGAAATTATCTACGACCTCGAAGTTATGACTGTCAACAGTGACGTGGGAGCCAAGACGCGAATGCGCCGACTGTTTGCTTGATGACAGGAGATATTTCGTCTTGTCCTCATTCACCTCCAGACCCATTCGCTTCGCCTCCTTATCCATGCGGGAAAAAGCAGAACCGATGATATCAATATCATCGGCGTACGCCAGGAGCTGTACACTCTTGTAGAAGATGGTACCCTCTCTGTTTAGCTCTGCAGCTCTTATAATTTTTTTTTTTATATGGTGAAGAGATTAGTATAAATAATATAAAGAATTGAAAAATAAATAAAAACACTACGCACCAAATTTTTTTCTACTATTTTTATTATTAAACAATGACTTATTAGAAGAAACAATTTAAATATCTAAATATAAAATATGTCAGCCTCTCATTTTACGTGCCACGACAACTTCCTCGCATTGATATTTCGATATTTTTGACATAAAATCTGATTTAAAGCCACTTTATTAAAGAAAACAATGCGAATTGCGCAGATAAATGTAGATAGGAACAAGAATTTGCCATAAAAATTTCTAGAAGAATTTTTATGAGCACTCAAATGGAAAAATAATATAAAAATTCACCAATCGTTGTTAAGACAAGACTTTTTTTGCCACAAGGCTATGCAAATAATTCTATAAGCTTCATAAAATGGCAACAAACAGTCAGCAGTAGCCGGAACATGCAATTAACTGTACACAATAATGCACATGTATATCCAGAAATTGATCATTTGCTGCGGAATGATAATTATAAGCTTCATTATATGCTTCAAACACACATGTATAAATGTAAGTATGCCTGTGTGTAAGCGCGATAGCTGCGAGGCATGCGCTGCGTTCCGTATTGCATCTTAATAAGAAGCCGCCGGCGAGTGCGAACGCGGCAGCATTGACACACATTTTATTTTTTATTCTACTGTAGTGTAGTGCTATTGAGTTTTGCTGCACTCAAATATACGCGAGTGTAGTAAAAATATATATGTATAGAAATAAAAAAGAAGATTTATGACCAAAATTGTTGTTGGCATGTGTGACAGTGGCAGTAATATTAGTAGCCATGTGCATTGTGTGGCAAGTGTTGAATGCTAACGGTTGTGTTGCCACGCGGTATATATATACAAACAGTTTGGAGTGACAGTAAAGAAATTCTTCTTTGGCTGTTTTGGCAAATTGTTTGCCATCAATTTGTAATGTCATACAGCAAATTGCCAAACGAATGCTGCTACTAAATATAATATGAATATATTTTAATTTATTTTTTGCTTTAAAACTACAGCGTCTCATGTATTCTCCTGATAACATCACCAGGCTTCATACTTAATTTGTTAGTACACCTCCTCGCTTTGTGCTGATAAAGCTGTTGCCGGCGCTGTAAGAGGCCATGTAACGCCTGTGTGTGTGTCAGAGGTGAGCGTATCTTGTTAAGCTTTCAACGCCGCAACTTGACCGCTCAACGTTGGCGGCTGGCAGCTGAGTGAAAAATGCGCTGGAAGTGGAAAAGCATGTCACTGCTGCAAATGAGCTGCTATTGTTTGTTGGCTATTGTTTTGTATGGCATTTTACATTTCAACTTTTACCAATATTTCATACTAAGGTTTTACTTTTCAAATTTCCATTTCTTCAGTTTTTTAAACACTTTTCGTTTTCATTTTGTATTGTCGCTAAGTTGACATGTGTTTCGAAATACAAAATTTTTTATCGCATACTATTAATAATCATACTCCGTTTGAGTTGGCGCGCTGACCCAGTCTTCGCTTATGAGCACATCTTCATTTCTTTCAACGATTAATTTCTACTAATAATAAGTTGCCGATGTTGCAGTGCGGCAAGTTTTCTCAGTTATATATATGAATGTATATAATATGTTATCCAAACTTCTATTCACATTGCCTCAACTACTTTGCCTCTCTAACGCGCTACTTTTCATATTACACTTCTAAATCCGCCTTTGTAAGCTGCGCAGACTCACACTGCTCTTCGCCTACTGGAGGCCATCGCGCTTTGTCACATTGTTCGCCCGTTGTTTATTGCTTGTCTTCCAACAATAGCGTGCATTTTTTCTGATATCCAATTTATTTCACAATTGAAGTGTGTGCTTGCAGAGCTGTGACTGTTTTGTAATCACTGTGAGTTGCAGAACACTTTCTAATGTTTGGAATTTTCCATAGTCACATAGTTAATAGTAGATTAAATTTGACCTAGAATATTATTTATAATTTTTTTCTAGATTCTTTTTGAATTAAAATGGGGATGGCTGGATGATTAAAGTATTTTAAAATATTTACAATAAGTGGGTCTCAAAGTGTTCTTTGTTGCTTTTTAAATTCGATAATAATATATCCAGCACTAACCATCTGTTTTGTAACAGATAACGGTTTATAACGGATTTATAACAGGATACTCTTCCAAAACGGACACAATCTTGACAATTTCTTTTCATTGGCCATTCTCTTCAAGTCTGAGAAGACAAAAAGTTCACTGATGTCAAACCTGGTGAATACAGCGAATGCATATGAGGTTAAATGCCCAACTTAAGCAATTATGAATCGGTCGACTAGGTATTCAGTTAGCACCTATATACAAGGTATATTCAGAAAATATCGGGAATTTTCGTTTTTTGAAAAAACTCATTAGTTAATGTTGTCACCTTCAAAATAGTTCTCATTTGAAATTATGCGCGTCTTCCTATCGTCAAAACACTTCTTCAAACTCGATTTTCGAGATAGCGTTTAACTCTTTCAGCGACTTCTCGTCTGCCTTAACCCTTTAAGGCTCGCTTTATTTTGGAAAATAGGAAAAAGACACACGGAGTCACTTCTGGCGAATATGGTGGCGGGGCATCGTTATAGTATTATTTTTGGCCAAGAATTCACGAAGAAGCAACAAAGTGCGAGCTTTAAAAAAAATTAAAAATTCCCGTAATTTTTTGAACACACCTCGTGTATAAGCTTAGGCGAAAATTTCGACCGATTACAAATGTATGCATATTTTCAGCATCGGACTACATTATATAGAAGAATATAAGCTGACCGATTTCTACGGTTTAAAGTCAACTGGATGTTAAAAAATTGTTACATATGTATATGGGGGCTAAAGGAAATATTTATCCGATTTAAGCTAACCTCAGTATTCTCGGGGAAAGATACACACTTTATTTGTTAAGATATTTCATAAAATTACGAGATCTTTTGGTACAAAATCGTCTGCAGTAGATTTGAATATACTATAAACGCTATCTGGGAACTTGAAAAGTTATGAACCGATTTCGCACATGATTTTCGAAATCTTTATTAATGCTTGCCTTAACTGATATAATGTGAGAAAATCTGGTGGAATTACATGGGTATTATATAGAAAGTAGGCATGGTTAAGATCCCAATTAAAATTTTACTGTGAAGTCATTTTGGAATTATTAAAATGAAAATATAATTTATTAAATATACAATTTTTGTAAAAAGTTGTCGATGCCCACTGTGTTACATTTACAGTGGATTAATTATGTAAACCTGCCTTTACTTTACTATTACACTCTCTCCACCATAGCACAGCAATGATGCTTCCAACAACCGTTTGCAACAATTAAAGCCACACTAATGAATATAGGCAGTTAATAATTGCTCTTAAACAGTCAAGCTCAATGATAAATGTATTTATGCGCGCATCGTTAATTGCAAGCGAGAACTATGCAAAGTGAACTAAATAACAGCAAACGGGTCTTATGTATAGGGTGAGGCAATAGTTTGCCAACTCAAAGCGCTAATGAATGAATTTTGCTTTTGTTGTTATTGCTATTTTCTATAATCAATTTCCCGCATTACAAGCTCAACAACCCAGTTTTATGTGCCAAACATGCCGCTGTAACCTCAATTCTTATCACGTCTGCACCGAAGCAACATGCTTTTATCAAAAGCGGAAAATAGTTCGTTGGCGGTGGTAGATATTAATGGTCTACAGTTCTTGTTCTTCAAACAAGTTTAGTTTACTTGTTTACGAAACTGTGCGAATGTGGCCTGAACACACATGCACATACACACATGGTAATTGCATAACAAGTGTTTAAGTCTGTGACACTTTTCAATGCGTTTATCCAATTGCGACGACCATAAGATCGCCGTGAGAACGTCACAACTGTAAAGTGATTTGCACAAATTATGCTGTGATAATTTACAATTAAGTCAGCTGGTTGGCAAGGAAATGATGCATAAACAGGTTCGGAAATTCTTATCTGTGAGGTAGGTATGCTTTTAAGAGTTGTTTAGCACATAGATTATGTCTGAAAAACATTTCTGAATTTACGATTATCTGCTTAGAAGAATGCAGATGAACATTACACAATTTTAATGGAGGTGAAATAATTTTTTTTGTAAAAAGGAGAAGATGGAAGTAAAACGTTGTATCCGGAGGACCTTCAAATGAGGCGAATTGTACAAATATCTACAAAATGATTTTGAAGGTCTGTAAAATTAAGTTGAAAGAAATAGGTGAAACTCTAACGGTATCAGAGGAAGAAATTGGATATAATATGTGTGTTTTAAAAAAATTGTCCAAAAGTACATTATCACTTTGTTTTATTATGTTGCATGTTACATGCCCCTGAAGTACGCTAAAATATTCAGCTGCATTCATTGCTTATTTGGATGTAGCAGCCGCTAAGGTTAGACGTGTTTTTGGTGATTCTCAAGCTCACACTTCGTTGCTTGCCAGACATGGCTCCGAGTGATTTTTTCCTATTTCCAACAATAAAGAGAACCATAAAGGGCCTTCGCGAAATCGGTGAAAGAGTCAAAGGCTATGCCAAAAATAAGAGGTGTTTCAACAATTGGAAGAAGGGCTGACAATATCGAATGGGTACTATTTTAAAGTTGTCAACATTATTGTAGGTAAATGAACAACTATTTATTAAAACAAGTAAGGAAGGGCTAAGTTCGGGTGTAACCGAACATTTTATACTGTCGCAATTTATTGATGTAATTTTATAAAGATAACAAAATTCAACCCATATATTAGGTATAAAGTTCAATAGAATAACGAAAATCATCATAAATAGTATTTGGGGACTGAGGTAATTCCTAAACCGATTTCACTCGTTTTCAATACCAAGATACAATGTATCGAAGACTATACGCTCACTTAATTTTATATTACTTATAATTAGGTATATGGGATCTGGGGGAAGTTATGACCCGATTTTTACCATTTCAGGTACTGAGAGAAACTGTTATAAGAAAAAAAATCAGGGGAAATGAATTACATTAAAATATCTGAGGGATTTACCTAAGTACATATATTTTCGGGGAAAAATTACCCTTAGGCACTGAAAAGTCATGGTTCGATTTTGACATTTTTTAACAAGTGATGCAACAGATCATATAAAGTGTTTGTGTAAAGTTTTATTTCGCTATCTTCATTGGTTCCTAATGTATATATTATAAAGTGAAGGAATAGGATGAAATTCAAAAATGAGTTATATGGCAAGTTGTCGTGGTTGTGAACCAATTTCGTCCATTTTTCACACGTGTCATCAGGGTGTCCGAATTTCATTGAAATCTGTCTAGTAGTTCCTGAGATATGGTTTTTGACCCATAAGTGGGCGACGCCACGCCCATTTTACATTTTGTAAAAAAATCTCAGTGCAGCTTCCTTCTGCCATTTCTTATGTAAAATTTGGTGCTTCTGACGTTTTTCGTTAGTGAGTTGACGCACTTTTAGTAATTTTCAACCTAACCTTTGTAGAGGAGGTGGGCGTGGTTATTATCCGATTTCTTTAATTTTTGGACTGTATAAGGAAATGGCTAAAATAAACGACTGCAGAAAGTTTGGTTTATATTGCTTTATTGGTTTTCGAGTTATATACAAAAAACCTATTTCGGGGTGGGGTCACGCCCACCTCCCCAAAAAAATGACATCCAATTATGCCCCTTCATAGTGCGATCCTTCATACCAAATTTTAGCTTTATTTATGGCTTAGTTATGGCACTTTATGTGTTTTCGGTTTTTGCCATTTTGTGGGCAGTGGTCCGATTTTGCTCATTTTCGAAAGCAACCTTCCTATGGTGCCAAGAATTAAGTGTGTCAAGTTTCATTAAGATATCTTAATTTTTACTCAAGTTACAGCTTGCACAGACGGACGGACGGACGGACGGACAGACAGACATTCGGATTTGAACTCCACTCTTCCCCCTGATCACTTTGGTATATATAACCCTATATCTAACTCGTTTAGTTTTGGGTGTTACAAACAACCGTTATGTGAACAAAACTATAATACTCTCTTTAGCAACATTTGTTGCGAGAGTATAAAAAAAACGAAAATTCCCGTTATTTTTTGAACACAAATGATATAATGATTTTAGAATTTGCGGTTGACTTGATGACGAATATTTCGGTCAACTAAACGCATTATTATTATTGATTTAATATATTTAGGTACTGGAAAGGAAAAAAATCAGTTCAGACCTCTCCCGAACCCTTATATACTGAATGATCTGATTTCAGTCTATCCGGCTGACTGGAGTGAATATCTGGTATTGCAAAGGAAAAGAACAGTTGAAAAATGTATTTAAAGTTCCGAACTTAAATACCTTTACTCATTTACTAACTTTCAACAAATTTACTAACTTCAAACAAATGAACTTAGAATTTTTACGTCTTTAGCTTTTTCCTTCCCCAGCAATATTTTGTTACATCACTCTTCGCAATAAATTCGTGAAAACACTTCTACTTTATTTTTTGCGCTTAACATAGATATGCATTAGATACTCTATCATTTCTGGTTTTCTCTTAATCAAAACACTTTTTTGTTGCTACGTCCGCTAAGCATGTGAGTTGTAATCGTCATAATGACCTCTTTTCTGCATTCACCGCAGCGCATATAACACAAACATGCAAACATGCGTATCGTATCGTATTTATTTGTGTTTGAAGAAAAAATCTGCTGTGTCAAAGCACTGACCCAATTCTACTTTTCAAACAGCGGCTGCCGCAAACAGCTTAGCGATTGGTAACGCTGGTAGCTGTGACATACACAGATATAGACTTTGTTTTTGCAACATTTTGTACAACAACGAGTTGCAACATTATCGCTGCTGTTTTTCGATAAACTTGCCGTCAATGCCACATCCTGTGCATTTATACCTTCTACTTGCATACGTGTGGGTGTGTTTGCGCGTTTGCAGTGCAAGTGTGTGGGCATTAGCAAGTTCGCTGCTTGAGTCTTTCGTTTGACCAGCACAAGGCATAAAAACCAGTTGGATTTTGAATGAATTTATGAATTTTTGCTTTTAACTGATTTGTGTCTGTTTTAATAATTAAATTTATTTGTTGTTACATGAAATGTGTTGGCTTATATTTTTCACGGCTTTTTGGAATTTGGCACAGCTGACAGCCAGCTTTATATTTGAGATTGAGTTGTCGCGTTTCTTTTGTGTGGTTGCCAGATCTTAATTAATGTTTTTTCTTGACAATGGTAATACATTGACGGCTTATTAAGTTATAGTTGTTGTTGCTATATACTAAAAAGTATGAGTCAAGTCAACTTTTTATGTATATTTTAATAATTTTTTGTATTTTTTCGATATTTTTTTGCTTTTTTTTGTGTAAGCTTTTTCTTTGTCGTTTAAAAGAGAAATTTGCATATATTTATCTTTGTGTCGCTGTAAATCTGCTGGCGTTTAAATGTCATAATTTACACTTTTTTCACTTCATTGTCTTTGCTATTGAATGCTGAGGTCTATGACAGACATAATTTGTACGTATTTATGTAGACTTGTTTTTGTGGTTGTTGTTTTTTGTTGATTTGTAATTAGTTAAAAAATTTCCTGTAACTTGAGTTCACAGTGAATAATTTTAATAAATTATTGAAAATTGAAAATATTAAAAGTAAAGTATAAATTTACTAGCAGACCCGGCCACGCGTTGCTGTGGCTGAGTGATTCAAGAAGAATTTGAAAGACAAAATTTAACACAAATTAACATAACATTTTTATAACATATTTAATAAATACTTTAAATATTTTTATTTGATATATATACTCTAAATGTTTTTAATCGTAATAAATCTCAGTTAATGTTCAATGAAGCGTCAATCGGTGTACAACATTTTTGGTCAAACGGTCCTTTGTTAATAGAAATAAACTTGATGGTCTTCCTACTCGTGAACACGCCACGTATAATTGCCCATGAGAGAAACATGGAATTTCCAAATCTAATCCGCAAATAGACATTGTTTGCCTTCAGATTTATTTATAGTCATCGCGAAAGCTAAACGAATGGCAAACTGTAGTCTTTGAAATGGTATGGGAGAATCGGATGGTATCATTGGAATACGTGGTAACAAAACAATTTCTCCTTTAAACTTTCCTGTCAAAATACATAGTTGCTTCATGAAAGTTTCCAGTAATTCGTTTGATCACCAAACGTGTGCCGTTGCATAGTTTAGGAGGGTTTAAATTACGCAGTAGAATACATGCATTAACTTCATCTGCAAAAGTAGAGCGAGGAATAACTGACAACGTTTGCCGGAAATCACCAGATAGTAATGAAATAGTACCACCGAAAAGCCTGTCACTATTGTTTAAATCCTGCATATTCATATTTAATGCTTCGAGCCATAGCGAGCCATTCCGCTTCTTTTTTTGATATTACAAATTGCATTTGGATTGTTATGAATATCTAGAATGTGCTGTCCGCCCACCATCCAACAAAGTAGCAGCTATGCCTGATGATGCAACTGCTAATGCAATTTTATGTTGTGACCGTAGTTTCGTAAGAATTTCATTCTTACAATTTTCAAGATGCACTGCAAGATGTTGGATAGCAGGTTCTCTATGGTGTATGAGGAAGCTAAGTATGCGCCAGATAGCTTCATTGCTGCTAATGTAGCGTGCTATTTCATAATTTTCGTCTATATTTTGTACTCCAAATACGAACAAATCACTGCCATTATTAACGTACTTGCAAATATACTTGATGGATTTGACAGAACTGCAAAGCTCAACATTAAAATGAGCCTTGTACGTTTTGGAGAATAGTGGTGAGTATGGTACTACCCATTGATTGTCAATTTCTAATTGGTTAGAATTTGAAGTTCTCATTTTATATGTATGACCAACATTATCAGCGTTTCTGCGGCGATACAATGGATAACCATGAATAATAACTATCCTATCATCTAAGTTGGACCAAATTACATTTCCTGAATATCAGTTGACTCGTTTTTGAGTTCATTCGGAACATACACACGGACACTGAATTTTTATACTCTCGCAACAAAGTTGCTAGCAACAAATGTTGCTAAAGAGAGTATTATAGTTTTGTTCACATAACGGTTGTTTGTAACACCCAAAACTAAACGAGTTAGATATAGGGTTATATATACCAAAGTGATCAGGGTGAAGAGTGGAGTTCAAATCCGAATGTCTGTCTGTCCGTCCGTCCGTCCGTCCGTCCGTCCGTCTGTGCAAGCTGTAACTTGAGTAAAAATTAAGATATCTTGATGAAACTTGGCACACTTATTTCTTGGCACCATAGGAAGGTTGCTTTCGAAAATGAGCAAAATCGGACCACTGCCACGCCCACAAAATGGCGAAAACCGAAAACACATAAAGTGCCATAACTAAGCCATAAATAAAGCTATGGAAATAAAATTTGGTATGAAGGATCGCACTATGAAGGGGCATATTTGGATGTAATTTTTTTGGGGAAGTGGGCGTGGCCCCGCCCCCTACTAAGTTTTTTGTACATATCTCGCAAACCAATAGAGCTATATAAACCAAACTTTCTTCAGTCGTTTTTTTTAGTCACTTCCTAATGCAGTCCAAAAATGAAAGATATCGGATCATAACCACGCCCACCTCCCATACAAAAGTTAGGTTGAAAATTACTAAAAGTGGGTTAACTCACTAACGAAAAACGCCAGAAACACTAAATTTCACATAAGAAATGACAGATGGAAGCTGCACTCAGATTTTTTTACAAAATGGAAAATGGGCGTGGCGTCGCCCACTTATGGGTCAAAAACCGTATCTCAGGAACTACTCGACCGATTTCATTGAAACTTGGTTTGTAATAGTTTCCTTACATCCCAATGATATGTTGTGAAAATTGGCCAAATCGGTTCACAACCACGCGTACTTCCTATATATCAGAACTTGGAAGACGATCTGAATCGGTAACTTTACAATATATAAAGTAAGTACTAGTGAAGATATCGGTGCAGAACTTTGCACAAATACTATGTTAATAGTGTGGCAGCCCCATTCTAAAAATCGCCGAAATCGGACCATAGGTTTTTTAGGCCCCATATATCGAACACGAGGACCTCGGTGCTTCTAACCCAATATTATGTTTTCCAACTTTCAATGGACTTTACACAACATATATGACGAATATGTGGGTCAAATTGTGTATTATATAATATAAATAAAGTTAAATATATAAATTGCGAGAGTATATAATGTTCGGTTACACCCGAACTTAGCCCTTCCTTACTTGTTTTTTATTACTTTTTATTTCGAAATTTTATTATTTTTTGTATATATAATATTTTAAAAGTATTTTAAAGGTCTACTTCATATCTCAGTTTACAATTCTTTGTTGTCGAATAATTCTGATTATACTGGCAGGAAAAAATACTTCTAAGAGTTAAAGGGAACTTAACGATAATTGTTTATCTAAATATATATTTAAGTAGCAAATTCACGTGTTGTTGTTGTTGAATATGAAAAAATTCCTCCAAGTACTTCAAATAAAAAAAAAAAATTATTCAAACAAAAGACTTAAGAAACAAACTTGATTTTTGGTGAGAACAATTTTGCTAGAGCAATTAAGAAAATTCTCATAATTGTTATTATAATCACACTAACATTGACACAGAAGTGATTTTAGTAGTTTGTTTGAGTAAGTTTATAGCGAGGTTGAGCATAATTTAATTTCATTTTAAATCAATAATATAATAAATAGAAAAAAGGGAAACTATTGTAAATAAAACTGGTTATTTATATACATACACACAAAAAGCTTTTACCGGGAAGTTCGAAACATTCAAAAAAAATTAAAATGAAATAGGAAGGCTGTTAATACCAATTTCGGACATGAGACTCAGGTCTATGTACATAACTTGAATGGAACCAGATTTATATACTGCCGTGAACTGTTAACTCGATAGTCTCCTTCAATATTTTTATTTCTTGTATTTTTTTCGGAAGCAACAACAACAACAATGAGCACCAATTCAACTCTTATCTCACATAAATTCTTCACATCATTCTCATCATTTTGATATCCATAACTCAATATCTATCTCAATTAGTTGTGAAAAATAACAAAAACCCGTTAGGGGACCAACTACATATGTACTATTATGTGGAACATATTGTGAGGTTATAAAACCAATAACTATAAATCACATACTTTAAAAGGAATGTTCTCTATGTTTTACATAACAGGAGCTGCGCAAATTTGCTACAAGAATGTTAGAAAGCAGGAGACACACATAAATATGCCAAGCGTTCGGGAAAAGGCGTGTTACAACAATAAATAATAACAAAAATAAAAGGCGCGCCATTGCCACTGAAACGCCTTACCATTTATTTGCATTTATTTATGTGGCAAGTCGGCAGCCGAAAGTAAGTAGGTCACTAGAACTCTTGGCGGCTGGGGATTGGTATTTACGTGCATGTGGTTAGAAAGGATTACCCAGTGGACATTAAAGGCTATAGGAGTGGAACAGCATTGAATTGAATTGAATCTTTGAATAAAGATTTGAATTTTTTTGGTAGATTTCTTTATCATATTTATTTGCGAAAAATCCAACGGAAACTATGTATTTTTTTTTTCAAAATATTAGTAAAAAATAAAAAAAAAGATTTTTTTGAAGAAAACAAAACTTGTTGGAAACATCGAAGAATTTTCAAAATTTTTGTAAGAAATTTTCAAAATATTTTTTTTTCTAAAAAAATTTTAATGTAATTTTTTGAAAATTCAAAAGAAAAATATAATACAAAAGTTCAAATTTTATATTTTAAAATGTTTTTTTATCTACATATATTATACAATATTTTAGTTATTTAATTTCATTAAAAAGTTCCAAAATTTACAAAAATATCTAATATTGTTATTTAAGAATTATAATTTTTTTTTCTAAAAATAATTAAAAAAATTTTCAAAATTTTGGTAAAAAATTTGGAAAAAAAAATTTTAATGTAAAAATTTAGATGTAATTTTTTGAAAAGATATAAATAAAATATAGTAAAAAATACAAAATATCAAAATCTAAAATTTTTGAATATATTTTTACATTCGTTATATTTTTTGGTTATTTAATTTCATTAAAAGGTTTCAAAATTTACAAAAATATGTAAAATTGGTTGCCAAAAAGTGAAATATATTTTTTTTCCAAAAATAATTTCTTAAATTTTCAAAATTTATAAAAATATATTTTTTTTATTGAAAAAACTGACTGAAATTTTTGAAAAAAAAAATGCACTAAAAATACAAAATTTCAAAAATATATATTTTCAAATATTTTTTTTTTATTAAGATATTTTTCATTAAGATATTCCAAATTTTACCATTATTTTTTAATTTAAAAATTTTATGAGTATCAAAAATTCTCCAATCTCTTTTGGTTCACTGGTTAGCTTTCGATAAAATCCTTTCTATAAATTCCCATATATTTTTGCATTTATTATACACATAAGCCCGCACAGCAGGCTTTTGCACGATTGAGAACACATCCCACTCTAAATTAACCGTTTACATGCGAAGTGCGAAACTTGGCAATTGCCTGACTGTGGGCACAAAACACGTGCGACAATAAGGCAGATAACCTGAAATCGATCTAACTCTACTTATATACAAATACACATATTAAATAGAACAGGATGCAGCTGTGTCTGGTGAGAGCACCAACAGCATTTATCATAATAACTATATACAAGCAACAACATCGTGCCGTATATGTACGCATTAGAGAACAACACTATAAATTGCAGCGTTGCGACGTGTTGCCATAACTGCCACACCTGCGGCTAGCCAGCAAACCAAATTTACTGGCAGGATGATGCACTGGATTAGAGTGCAAACAAATATATTCAGCACATACAGTCTAGCAGTTAGTAGGTAAAACAAGTAAACCTGTTTGAGCTTCCCGAGGAACTGCAGGCAAATGCGTTATTCCACATTGCTTGTTCGACACATTTTCAATGCAATAAATTGAAATTATCCGCCGCTCGGAGTCAAGTGTATTGGCCTGCTTCCAGAGGAGTTGTATTTGTTTTTTTGTGAACAAATGCCACTACAGATTGATATATAGCATGTGTGTGAGTGAGTGCGTGTGTGGCAATAAACAATTTAAATTTTTTTTTTGAATTTTCTTCGCTATCAGAACGCTCTACATACGCGTTCGAAGATAAATGTCTCACGCAGTCAGTTGCAATGCTGCCTTAACTGCCGTCAATTTTGCTCAATTACGCGTGCGGTCGCAGTCAGCACGACCGCATTGTTTTGTCTATTATATTCTAAGCAACTCTGCGTCGTTGCACTACTTTTAAGCACAGGTAGTCTTCGTACGCTGATTGCTCTTCTGATTGGCATTATTAGTGTGCCATTATGCAATCATCGAATGTTGTTGCACAGTTGTTGTTACATTTACAGACAGCCAGCATGATGCCTCAATTTAGCCTATCGCTTCCGAGACCACTGCTTTTCTTTATCTTAGCCTCTATTTATTAGCAACTCTTTAGCCTATCTGAGTGTACATCTTTATTGCCTCCAACTCTTTGTAGTCGATTTTGCATACGTCTCATGCCATGTCATTTGGACAGCTATCAATGGTGAATACTTCAATAGTTGTATGTAGCGTATATTGTCATGGCAATTTATTGTGCGCGAGCTTCTGGAATTGATCGCTTAACTCTCTAATACTGCCTCTTAATGTCTATTATTTGACTGTTGAGATACTGAATGTGTTAGTTTTCCTGTTAAATTAATTTCTTGCTAATATTCCTGCAGCTATGTGTAGAATTTATTAACTTGCTTAAGTATATAAATTTAGTGACGTTTAAAAACTCGTTCGAATCAATAAATTAAATTGGCTTTTAGCTGTGTGGAGTTAAAATGTAATTGTAGTACTAAAATCGCACGGAATGGTTATTAAAATTATATTGAATCAAAGTATTTATTCATGGGAGAAGTTTTGAATTGCATTAGGATTTATTATATTTCAAGATAAATCGTTATATTCCGAGTTGGTTTCATTTAAAATTTATTTTATTTTTTAAGATTCCTCCAATTATTATCCTATTTTAACACATAATATAATGAAATAATTATCATCCTAGGTGTGGAACTTCGCCTAAATGTAGGCTACGTTTAAGCTTATATAATATTTGCATACTTTTAGGGTGAAATTACATAGGCAGATTTTTTCAAAACATTTCCGATTGTAGACAACATTCAAAAGCATTAAAAAAATAGTATTTTATCGAAGCACATGGTGTCCTTAACTTTTTCTACTATACCCAGTTTCTGAAGTTGGCCTTTTAGAGGAAAGTGACCTCTGTCTTGCTGCTTACATCTCTCGTTCCCAAAAGTTTAAGTTTTTTGGTCCATACACTATCAATTTATTGCTTTAAGTTGCGTTTAAGGAAGCTAAAAGTTTTGGGTAGCTTATCCGCATTTTCATTTTCAACTATACCGATATAACCCGGCACACCGTTATTAATCAAGTTTGCCACGCCTAGTCCATTGATTGAGTCGTTTTATGATCTTATGCAGTGAGACTTTGTGTTAGCGCAGTAGATAGCATTAATTGCTGTTTGCTCTCCTCAAGAAAGTTGATGAATCTGTTGTTTATGGTGCAAGCTCACCGCCGTCTCTTAGTCCGACATTCTGGCCTTGAAAGACCGAATTGCAGTTTTTTCAGTTTTTTAGTTCGAAGCTGCTTTCTGCTTCTTCTGTAGCAGTTTCACCTTTCAAGATATCGACGTTGGCACTTTCGATATTAGTATCGTTGGCTCATTAGATTAGATTTTATTTGAGGATCGCACTACGACCTAAGGTCTATTGTGTCCTCTCCTGTTTATCACAGAATACCATCCAGTCCTGTAACTCTAAGAACACTTAGTAAAGCTGCAGGACTGGTGGTCGCGATACTTTCCCTTTGGGGAATAGAGACCCCATTACCTGACTCCTTAACTCCGCAATCGCGTGCATTCCAGGAGTAGATGCTCAGGTGTTTCCGCTTCCAAATCACAGAATTTACACAGGTCCGTTGAGCAGATCTAAAGTTTGTTCAAATCACGCCTAAGTCTGCAGTGGCCAGCGTAAAGTGCCACTAGTTGTCTCATTTTGTTTGTTGGGTGAAACAGTTTGGAGTGGCGAGGTCCCTGCAATTGCAGCCAGCAGGGTCCGTTGAGCAGATCTCGAGTTTGTTCAGATGACGCCTAAGTCTGCTGTGGCCAGTGTAAAGTGCCACTAGTTATCTCATTTTGTTTCTTGGGAGAAACAGTTTGGAGTGGCGAAGTCCCTGCAATTGCAACCAGTAGCGATTCCTATTTATGAGTTCGCCTTCGAGTAGTCCATTTCTGAGAACTTACGGGCCAACAGCAATGAAGGGCTCCGGCCCCACCGGCCTGGTTCATTATTCTCTGCTGGAGAAAAAAGTCCTGAACATCTAAAGGTTTAATTCATATACAGCCAATATACCATTTAGAGTTCCATATTCAGAGAGCTGTGGAAGCCCTGCATCTTATGACCATAGTACTTTAAAGTTTTGAAAATATTCTTCGAAAAAGTGCTAGGTGATGAAATATAAAAAAGCTTTATTAATTTTAAATAAATTAGCTCCTTATTCACTACTCTAAGTTTTTAATACCAAAAATAGGAAAAAAACTATTTTTAATGCCCACACATTCCGACTTTTCACATATTGGTTATGCTAATAATCATAATTGATAATTCCACCTGCTGGTCATTAAGTAGGCGGAGTTAACTGTAAAACAAAACAATCGCTACTTAAGCATGCAAGCATAATATTTTTGCATGCCATTCCCCCTCATATGCATATATCCATATTGTTAAATGCAAATCCATACAAATATTTTTCATATTTACTTGCCAAAGTTGTCGAAGCTGAACGGTAAACAATTGTAAAGAAAGCATGCCAAAACCCAAACGAAGCAAATATGCAAACTTTCTGACTTTACACAAATCAAATCAAGCGAAGTAAAGTGCAGAAATGGTACAAACGTTAACGTCACAGCAAGGTCGACGAAAATTTAGGCCACAGCTCAAGGGTTAATGCGAACTTTTGGTTATAAAGAGTCCAAGGAAGTAGTAAATATTTTTGATTCGGTGCGAAGATGGTATTGGCAAAGGTTTTCTGGAATCACCGGTAGTTTGAGATTCCTCTACTTGGTGTTTGTAGGGTTAATTATCGTTTGAGTCGAGAGGTTCCAAAGTTTGAGGGAAATATTGTAGAGTATTATTCAGTTTTAAGCTAAAATTGTTAATCTACTTTTGAGGTCAGTGTTTTTATAACATTTTGAAATTTATCTCAATCGAAGTTGCAACCGTCTATATATTCTTACATTATGCTATTGATAATGATATATTACTCAGTCATCGGGTACTGATGTGTGTTTAAAGATAAAGGTGAATTTTCCACTCCTCTTTCTAACAAATATATTAGCTCAAGATTTCATAACCTCAAACAATTTTTTATACCACATCGTAAATTTAAAATGAGAACTCCTCTTCGATTCCAATCTACTGTGACTAAACTTCACTGATTGAATTTTTCCTACGTGACCTCCCATCCACAAATAGCCTCAATTGAACTTAGCATACTTAGCAATTTTCGAAATGTAACTACAACAAAAAACCAATTATTAGAACAACACATTTTGGGGCTACACTGCTATTACATTACTCACAACACTGACATACGCGTACAATGTGGGCCTGAGCTGGCGCAGTCAAGCTTGACCCATGAAAATTGCATAGATTTGCATTTCAACGTCAGCGACAACAACAGGTGATTACGAAATTGATAGAACAATGCAATGTGTAAAGTGATGATGAAGACAGATAGACAAATGAGGCGGACAGTAGAATGTAAGAAGAAAAAAAAAAACAAAAAGAGAAAAAAAAATGAAATCAACAGACAAAAACGAAATTAAAGTGATCAAAACAAAAGCGCTAAAAATAAGACAACAACAAGGAAATAAACAAAAATTGAATAGCTTAAATTAGCAACTCAACAGCTTAGCTTGCTTTTGTTGCTTTTGATTTGAAGCGATAGCCATTGTAAGCTTATAATTTTGCAGTTAAATCGCTTGGAATGGGTGAAAGATTTCGCAAAGAGTTGCCGAAAGAGTTGCTGCCAAGCGTCAGGTAGCATTGGTGTCGATTTTAATGGGTACTTAAAAAAGGCGGTCAGAAAAACTACAATCTAAGCTTGATGGGTGTATATATTAAAAAATTAAGCTATAAATTAGCGATTAGTTTTACTAATTCTTGAAATATAATTTTTGTTGGTCATAATGTTTATTTCGTTGGATTTTAATTAAACCTTTCAATTAATTATCAAAAAGTCGAAATTGGTTAGTAAGAGCTAATCGAGTATTTTACGAACTCATCTAGGAAGAAGGAGATGATATGTACGAGTATTTAAGAGGTCCCTCTCTTTTATATATACCTGGGCAGCTAAGGAGTGGCTAGGTCTAGGTTAAGTTAGCATCATGAGATCTTTATTAAATTAGTAGAGAACTATATGAAAGACTCAGCACGGAACTGAGTACCCTGTGCTGTTCGTATTTACTTTGGGAACATGAAGAAGGTAGTTGGAGATCTAATGGATCTCTAGACTAATACATTTTCGATCCGCTTCTGGACTACTGTTTCGAGGAAATAGATGTTCTGTGAGCCGAAAGTCGGCGCCGAGACTCTGAAGCTCCCTGAAACTAGCTCAAGGCAGAGTCAGAGTAGCATACTTACATAGACTTCAAAATCGAAAGGACTGAGATAATTTCCACCCAGATCTCTAAAGCTCAAGTTCCTCTTAATTTTAGAAATTATGGAACTTTAATATGGGAAAGTCCGATAGTAAACCTCAGAAAAACTCTTTACTACAACACTTTTATTCTTCCTCTTTTTCTAGCCACTCTTCACATGCCGCTACCATAATGGGCAACTCACTGACGCATGCCGTTCATCGCGGCTCAACTGCTTTCAGTAACAACAGCAACAACCATACTGGCAAATCACGCGCTTCCACTACACCACGAAATCAAAAGTCACGCTATCACGCCACACTCTGCGACGATGGTGACGTTGGCGCGCCACAACGCAAAGCCAAGACATTACCGGCACGTCACAGCCGTCGGCGCAGTGAGCACACGACCGATGACATTCACGGTCATGGACGTTGTAAAACGCCGCCAGCGTCGGCGCCGCCGAATGGTGAGACATCGCGCATGCTCTTTCTACTCTATCTGATACATCGCACCTGGAACGTGGTGGTGGAGACGGTGGATACGCGCAGTAAAAGGTGAGTATGCGCGCTAGCACGGAAATTTGTTGAGGTGTGCATTGAGTAGAGCTTTCGTTTCATTTTGTTCATTTCTTTCGTAGATCGCGACGCAGCGCACCTGCTTCGGAAGGTCATACGCTCACACGACCTCGTTCCTCGCATGTGTACACAGAACGCGAGCTCAGCTGTTCGAATAGTGATGGTGACTGTTCTATACACATCACAGATTTGGATGAAGCTGAGGTGGCTTCGTCTTTTTGCTGCTCGCAATATTCATATTGTAGTTGTAGCTACTGTTTTGATACGAATCAGAATGTTTACAATTCTATCGGTGGTGGTGAGGACGAGTGTTCGCTGGATTCGATTTGTGAGCGAACTGTTTCCAAGTGTGGCAGGTGAGTCAGATACACGAAATTTGTTGCAACATTTCATTTAGCTTTTGAGTTTTAAGTTTGAATGATACAGTGGTTGCAAAACTGTTTTAAAAGTCAAGTTCAAAGACTTCTAATTTGTTTATACATTGCTATTCAAACTATTATAGATCTATCTACCGACCTTCACAATGTGAGCGTGTCTCGGCTATAAGCCAAGACTTACACCAAAAAGATCGGTTTTCAAACGCCTAAAAGCATGCCATGTTAAACAGCTTAATTATCGGTAAAGATAAATCCAGTATTATATGTTTTTAATTCAAATTTTATTAATAAGCCTACACTAGTACCCATTATGGGTTATCACTAATAAATAAATTATGGTTTGTATAACTAATTTCTAACTATAATATGCGTATATCTCGGTCGGTAAACAAATATTCCAAAACGTCTGCGTAGTCGTTGAAAAAGTGTCGTTAAGTCTAACGATCCTGGCAGCCTTGAATAAACACTTGATAACGGTGAGTTCGTTACAGTTCCTATATATTGATTTTGTGCGGGAGAAGCTGGAGCACTACCTGGTGCCGTGCAGGAACATGTCGCAGGTGACTGCGCTTGATAAGACGGTACTGTTTCAAGATTTGTAGTAGGATAGGATACAGAAGCTGGAGCTTGGTAAACTTGACTCTGATCAGGAGCTGTATATGGTAAATCTGCAGGCGCAGAAGCACATGGTGAAGGTTCCGGAGTTTCGTATGGAACAGGCGCTGGAGCGGGTACTGGATCACTAGCTATATAAAGGCATGGAGCTGGAGCTGCGACTAGCACCGGATCTGGACTAACATAAGGCGCTGGAGCGGGAGCAGGAGCTGAATAACTGTACGGACTCGGTTGTAGTGTGTCACATGGTTGTTGAGCTTCGTAAGGACCAGGAACAGAAGCTGGAGCAGGTACTGGATCACTAGCTGTATAAGAGCATGGAGCTGGTTGCTGTACTTCATATGGAGTTGGAGCTGGGGCTGCGACTGGCGCTGGAGCAGGAGCTGCATAACTGTAAGGACTCGGTTGTTGAATTTCACATGGAGCTGAGGCTGGTGCAGGCTCTGAGTATGTTGCGGAAGAAGAAGGGGGTGCTGGGGCTGCGTAATTTTGAGTCTGCTCTACAGCAGCATAAGGCACACGGGCATCAATTGGTGCTGAATAAAAGTTGACAGCTGTTTGTTGCACCCCTGAATCCGCACAAGGTTGATCACTTAAAGCCGAAGTTTCGTAACTTTGACTTGGTTCTGCATATGGTGATGGCGCTGGGGCTGCTACTGGTGATGCGTAGGCGGTTGGTGACGACTGTGGTGCTTCGTATGGAGCTGGCACTGCACAAGGATCACTTACTGGAGGAGATGCAACATAACTTTGTGGCTGTTCTGGGCCATAAAGTACAGGGTCGGAAACGGCAGCAGCTGCTGTATAAGATGGTTGTTGCACTTCACTGACAGCTAGGGCAGGACTTGGAATTACATATTGTGCAGGATTTGGTTCAATTGCAGCACACGGCAAAGGTACAGGTGCTGCTTCCGCATAAGGACATGGAGCTGCTTGTTGCAAATCATAAGAAGGCGGTATCGAGACTGGACTGGAAATAGGATAAACTGTCTGTACCGGTGAAGGAGATGGTGCGGCTGCATTCGAGCACGGTGCTGTTTGTTCTGATCCATATGGAGCTGGAATCGCGTCCTGTGCTACATAAGGAGCAGGAGCTTGGGCTATTACAGGGTAGCTTTGCGTTTGGTCAAGTGTTGAATAAGGTGCTGGTGCTGGAGCAGGAGCCGGATCTGCAGAACAAGGTGCTTCATAAGGAGGTGAAACTGGTACCTGTAGTGCATAAGGAGCAGGAGCTGGAGCTGGTACAGCATAATTTGCACTTGGGTCAATTGCTGTACAAGGTGCTGGTGCTGTTTGCTGTGCCTCATATTGAGTTGCAACTGGATTTTGTACTGCGGAAGCAGGACTTGGTGATGCGTAAGGACATGGTGAGGGCTGTTGTGCTTCATATGGAGCTGGTGCTGGGTCCTGTGCAACATAGGAAGCTGGGTTCTGTGCTACATAAGGAGCAGGGGCCGGTGCTGATGCGACGTAGCTTTGACTCTGATCAAGGGCAATGTAAGGAGTTGATACTGCAGCAGGTTCTGGCGCCGCGTTGGAACATGGAACTGGTTGCTGTACTTCATATGGTGATGGAGCTGTTTCTGCAACTGGATAAGATTTCGAAACTTCTGCAGGTACTGCATAGCTCTGAGCTGCATATGGTACCGGTGCTAAATCTGGTGCTACTGTTGCATAAGGACAAGATTCTGGAATTGGTACAGAAAGAGCAGGGCCAACGTAATTTTGACTTTGATCAAGAGCAGCATAAGGTGCCGCGATTGGAACAGGAGCTGGAGCAGCAGCTTGATAACTTTGGCTCTGGTCTGCAGCATTATAAAGTGAACCATCGGAAGGAGCTGGTTGTGGTGTGTCATAAGTAGATGCTATTGGAACTGTATCTGGAGCAGCATAAGGCACAGAAGCTGGAGCTGGTACGATATAATTTTCACTTTGATCTTGAACAGCATAAGGCGAAGGATCTGGTTGGGAGTAGGATGAGTATGGAGATGACGCAATATACGAGGTCGAAATCGGTCCCTGATCCGAAGCAATATAACCTCCAGATGTTGGTGAGGTAAACGAATATTCTTCACCTGTTAATGATGAGGACTTTAATGCTGGCGCACAGGGTCCTTCGCTGATAACTTTCCAGTCTATGGAGAATTAAAAATATTTCAGAAAATGAATTAATGTAAAGATATCCAATTATATTTACGTCGTTTAGTTGCACAAATCAGCTGGTTTACGAGACAGGCATTGGGCACGGTACGCGTAGGTCCACCTGGAACTTGCTGAGCACAAACAGGCTTAAACAATGCTGGACAGACTATTTCATGGCAATTTAGTAAACAGTTTTCTAGATCTGTTTTAATGGGAACTACAAGAGAATAATTAATTAGGCTGATCTAAATGTTAAAGGAGTGTAATGAAAAACTTACCACGCTGTCCCAGATAAATTTGCTTGTAAATATAAGCATTCAGTCTACATTCGTTTTCGAAGTACAGATATGCTACGCCATTCGTGGCACACACGGGTAAACCACCTTCGGCACATATCGGTGTATAGAGCGCCGTTGCGAAGGAAGTGATCAGGCTCCCGACAAATAATATTAACCACATAATTCAGATTTGAAGCTTTAGTAAAGTGAATTCTTCAATAGTCGTAATTTAAATGTACTGCAGTTTTTAGGGTCTCTTGCTTTTTATACTCAATTTTATTGTGGTCCAATGTAAATTTCAAATTTTGGACCTCACCAGCAACGGACCTGCTTATCATCAATTTATGTGCTTTTGGTCCAGCGGACCAATCTAATTGTCATTGCTCCGTCCGTGTTCATAAAGTTTGGCAAAGTGCGTTCTTCAGTCATTAGACAGAATTGAGGGCTTATCACTGAAGCTTACGCAAAGCCGGTGGCCTTCAACTGCACGTACGTGTTTTTCGCACGCCGGTAGTCATGTTTACTAGCCGCATATTGTATACAAATTGCATTGTTAATGAAATTGTTGTTGCCGTTGTGTCGAGAGCTCGAGGTTAGCTTGTTTACTACAAAACATACAACAGCTTACGTAACGGGGTCTCGGTCTTGAATAAAAAAAAATATACGCAGTTAAAGAAATTATCCGGTTTTCTTGAATAGTATGAATCATACCCTGTTTTAATTATATAACCATGAGTGAAGCTTTCTTCATTTGTTCGAAGGTTGAAAAATGTTCTCGACTTCGTAGAGGCATTTTAGATGATTTCCAGAACAAGTTTTTCCATATGCAGGTTTGATCTCCAACCTACCGTATAGAAACCTTTTCTCGGGAAGGTTTGCATTTTATAAGTACATATATTGGTTTCTACCACTTCAAGATTTTGTATACACGACCCACCAGATATCATGAAGTGGTAAAACACATTAGATTTTGGCAGTCCATTTTCTTATATTACCTACATATTGAGCTGTTTGATGTCAATGAGGATTATCAAAATCTCTACTTTATGGTTGATAAGTACAAAGTCCTTATATTCTTTGAATCTCGTGAGCTATGACCATCAAAGCCTACACTCGTCTATAAGTCAAAGATCTGAGCGGTTTCTCGCGGCATAAACACATTCTGGTCTAGCTAATTTGCTGCTTTTTTAGCCAGACTATTTTAGTCTTAATTACTGTTTAAACAACTGAGACTCGTCAAAATATAGAAAAAGACGGGATGGCTTTTGTGGAAACGGAGAAAATATTAATAGATTCCATTTGGAAATGGTTCATATTGTGTACTCTCTACAATACTTAAATGTAGATTTAACCTTCTTCTATTAAGTGACTATAAATCGGATTGTTTTTATTCAAGAATGTGAACGCGATCGCAAACTTACAACGATCGCAGTGAGTGTGATCATAACAGTGGCTACAAAACTGTAAAGCTTAATGCATCATCATAGACACGAACCATATTGTGTTGCCTAGTGCCGAGCTTTCCCTGATTAAACGTTGAGCCATACAAAACAAGTTTCAATTGCAATGATTTAGAAATTTTCTTATGTATTAAAAAATTAATTAATTCGAAAATATTCATAATTTTTCATTTAATGTGAGATATAGACCAATAAGTCGCTTATCTGAAATCATTATATACCTACATATATTCTATAATATCATATGGAACATTTTTTGTTCCAAAGAGTTTAAAATTTTTTGAGAAATGTTAATGAAGAGTTTAAAAGGAAAATTGCAACCACTAATTGCTTTAATTTGATGAATATGGATTGTTGCTCGATAGGTTGTCGGCTTTATTTATCGACTAAAACAACGAACTTGAAAAAAAAAATTCAGAGAAACCTCCGTCAAGATCGTAATGAAATTGTCTCACACGGAATAATAAATAAAATAAATAGTTCTTTAGGCTCACAGATGTTTATCAGGTATATTCATATGGCATTCCAAGGGACAACTATTAACTATGAAACTGATGTCTTTTAATTCAGTATAGTATAACTTTTTTCATGGACTAAGAGAAATGCAAAAGAAGTATTGTTTAAGTTTTAATTGGATTTATTTATTTATGTCTTCGACAACTACTTTTAATATTTTATCGTCATTGATAGTATTTAACAGCACTGGAATAGGGGGGAAGAATAGGAGCAGGTGCGGGTGCTGGGGCCGGCGCTGAGTAAGATGGTGGTGCATAAGGGGCTGGAGCCGGTGCTGGTGCAGCATATGATGGCAGAGCAGAAGCTGGGGCTGCATATGCGGCAGGAGCAGGTGCAGGAGCTGCGTAAGGAGAAACGGGAGCCGGAGCTGGTGGAGCGTATGGCAGTTGAACAGGGTCAGGGGCAGCATAAGGCGCTGGAGCTGGAGCCGGGGCTGCATAAGCAGCAGGTGCGGTTGCAGGAGCTGCGTAAGGAGAAACGGGAGCCGGAACTGGTGGAGCGTATGGCAGTTGCACAGGGTCAGGAGCAGCATAAGGCGCTGGAGCTGGAGCCGGGGCTGCATAAGCGGCAGGAGCGGCTGCGTAAGGAGAAACTGGAACCGGAGCTGGAGCAGCGTAGGACGGCTGAACAGGTTCAGGAGAAGCATAAGGCGCTGGAGCTGGCGCCGCATAAGCGGCAGGAGCGGTTGCAGGAGCTGTGTAAGGAGTGGGAGCTGGAAGTAGAATTGGAGGTGCATAAGGTACAGGCGCAGACGCTGGAGCTGCGTAAGGCGAGACAGATGGTGTTGATGCTAGATAAGTAGGTAGGATTGGTGATATACTTTGGCTAGGTGCTGCATAAAAGGATACTGGCGCAGGTGCTGGAATTAGTTCGGGAGGAATAAATGGTTGCAGAGCTGGAACTGGGGCTGTATAAGTGGCAGGAGCAGGAGCTGGTGCTGATGCATAAGGGCATGGTGGTAGTATTGGTACTGGATCTGGTTGTGCGTAAGTTGCTGGTGGGAGCACTGGAGCAGCGTAAGCAACTGGAGCTGGTGCAGGTGCTGCGTAAACATCCACAACTGGTGCTGGAGCTGGTGCTGTAGCATATGGGCATGGTGGAAGAACTGGAGCTGGGTCAGCAGGAGCTAATGGTGCGTATGCAACTGGAGCTGGTGCCGGAGCTACGTAAGCAGCTGGAGCCGGCACTGGTGGTAAGTAGGCGTCTGTAGCAGGTGGTGGTGGAGCATATGCATCTGCAGTTGGAGCTGGAGCTGCTGCGTAAGGACATGCAGGTGCTGCCGGAACGGGTTCTGGTGCAGCATAAGGGACTGGAGCGGGGGCGAGAGGTGCATAATCAATTGGAGCTAGAGCAGGTGCTGCATAAGCAACGGGCGCTGGAGCCGCACAAGGAGGTGCTACAGGAATTTCCGGAGCTACAAATGCTGGTGGAGTATAAGCAATTGGAGCTGGAGCAGGTGCTGCATAAGTATCAATAGGCGCTGGTGGTGCATAAGCAACTGGAGCTGGAGCCGGAGCCGCATAAGCATCTGGAGCTGGTGCTGGCGCTACCGCATAAGGACATGGCAGAGGAGCAGGCGCTAATTCTGGTGGTGCATAAGGAGCGGGAGCAGGTGCTGGTGCTGCATATGCATCTGGAACCGGCGCAGGTGCAGCTGCATAAGAACAAGGAGATGGCACAGGAACTGGATCTGGTGCTGAGTACGCAACTGGAGCTGGAGCCGGCGCTGGTGCATAAGGTAATGGTTCAGGAAGTACAGCAGGAGCCGCCGCATAAGGACATGGTGGTTGTAATGCAACTGCTACTGGGGCTTCGTAGGCAGCTGGAACAGGTGCTGGCGCTGCATAAGATGTTGGTGCTGGTGCGGGTGCCGAATATTGATATGAAGGTAGTAGTGCTGACGGATCTGGAGATGGTACAGGACTCAGATAGCGTGGCAACGCAGCTGGTTGTATGTTAAAGATGCCCGCATTAACGGATGCAACGAATACACCAATTAAAATTATGAACCGCATTTTCAATTTAACTTATTTATTACTGAAGCAATTGATGTACTTTACTGTGTAGTCGTTTTGTTTTACTAATAAACTGGCGGCCGTGAACCTTTTATACCCAATTTTATGGCAAAGACCTATGATGTTTAGTGGAGGAATAACCCTTATCAGGTTATGTGCCTTCGCTACATGGGTACAATCTTTCTACTGCCTATCGTAGGTGGTTTAGTGCAGTCGACTTAGCACGCGGTGACGTTGGTTTTGAACGGGTCCATTGTACGTGCTTCATGACTCTTAGAATTCGCTTACTATCTGCTTTGGTACCACATTCTTCGGCGCTGAGCAAATAAATAACTGTTTTTGTTTTGAAACATATGTATGAATGAAATGTTTAAGCTTTATGCTTACCAATATAAATCTGCCATAAAACGTGTTTCTTGGTTTCTATGGTAATAATATATAATATAATATATATATTTTTTTTATTTTTTCAGGTGAGTGCACGAATTATTCAACTATTTCTACACGAAAATTTAATAAACCATAATTAAAATGGTAAGTTCTTTGATAATATACTATTAGTTGCCTATATGCGTCATAACTCGCTTTGAACTTGCCTCTGGTCGCAGACACTTCTCGAGCACTTCTTACAAAAATCCATTCAGTCTGTGGAAATGTCTTCAAACTTCATGATACCTAAATTTTCAAAGAGATTGTTCTTTGGTTGATTTTTATACTACCTTACAAAATATTTTTATCTAATAATTTAAGTTTCATTGTGGGCTTTTCGCCTATGGTTCGGCAGAAGTCTTCGGATTTATCCATGTAGTAGATATTTTATAGAAACAAGATAATTCCATTACTTAGGAATCAAGATTTCATATATGTCGGTGTTTTACTGGTTTCGAAATGTCTAATTCAACTAGCTGAGTTTTCTAAGACCGTGGCGATGATTTCTGAATTGATCTCACAAAAAGTTTGGTTGATATTTATCCTAAGAGTCTGTGTAACTGATCGCATAATATTGATCCGCCGCGGTATCTAAAACACGGAAGAATGTTAGATCAAAGGTGATCATATTACTGAAATAGCTAAACGAGTTATTTAGACTTCGATTCACCACCATTTCCCCCATCAAATATTTGGCTATGATTCCTTATGGAACTAGTCGTTGACCAAAATTAACAAATCGATTAAACTCTTAAGACTTTCACTGAGAATCCATTTGATGCTTATCTTTTTCAAACGAATGTTTCTACAATTCAATCATCCTGATTTCTACTATTAAGACCAATCAACAATTCCTGTTATGGATCTGATGTAAAGAAATCAGTAAAGAAGTGATTAACATTCATCCAAAAATAAACCGTTCCTGTCCGTTCACGTATATAGATATACTTCTAACTGACTTTATAAGAATGTTAGATTACCATGAGCGGAGTTGAGATGCTAATGAGATGCAGTCTAATATAGAAATTTGTTCTTACCAGTAATTGAGCTTATAATATTGATTTGCATTGGAACTTCATAAGAGTCATGATAATGTAAAGATACTTAAAATAATAAAAGTTTTAAAAATATTGGTGAAGAACCGACCTCAGTATTGTTACGACTCCTGGAGTCTGAGGCCTCGAGAAGTAATATTCAACTGAGACTCAGATTTAGAGTCATATATTTTGGCCCTGAATGAAATCTTAAGCTTACTGTTCAACGAATTTATTGTGCCTCGTACATATCTTCATTGAAAATTGATATTAATTTAGGTTAAGTATATTATATTGGAAATCGTAGAAGTTTTTAAAGCTGTCTTTGGAGGGAAATAAAAAAATAAGTATATTTACTTTTTTTAATTTAACTTTATTAACATTTCTATATATTTAAGGAATAACTAATATATGTATATACAATTTCAATGGGTCAGGGAATCTTACAGCTACTTACACATACTCATACAAGAATCACATTCATAATTAATTAAGTCGAAATTTCTATTGGCTCATTTAGTCAACTATTAATATGCTGAACCTGGGCCCTTCGAACCCTTATATTCAATGAGTGTATAGGTAGGCTGATAATAGAATGGAGCAATAGACTGTAAGCCGTTCTTTGTAACCAATGGGTTATTATCAATCCATTGCGCAATAAATGAAGCGAGATCTGGCGCATATTGCCCAGAAATCTCTTGAGGTGCTCCAATAATGGCAGGAATATCATATTTCAACGATGCAATTCCGGATTGCGGAGGATTTGATGAGCATGTACATGCGGGCGCCGGTGCAGGCGCGTAATCTGTTGTTGGCGAGTAATTAAGAGGATCTGATGCTGGAGCCACAGGAGCGGGTAATGGATATTGCGCAGCGTAGGGGTTTACTGGGGGCGCTACATCTGCAGTAGGGGCAGAGTATGTGCTCAAATCAGTGGATGGTGCTTGATATTGTGCTGAACTCGGATAGGCGTACGAATCTTGAGCAGGTACAGAATTTTGATCGGAGGGTGCATATGGATCTGGTGCCGTATATTGATCTGGGGCTGAGCAAGGAGTTGGGGCTGGCGCACTGTAGGGAGCTGGTGCCGCTGCGGGTGGGTAGGGGTTAACAGCCGGATAAGATTCTGAAATTGCAGGTTGACTGGGTGCGGCATAAGAATCTGCGACTGGATCAGCGGAGGGCGCAGGGTATTGACTTGA
Source organism: Zeugodacus tau (assembly GCA_031772095.1). Taxonomy (NCBI): domain Eukaryota; kingdom Metazoa; phylum Arthropoda; class Insecta; order Diptera; family Tephritidae; genus Zeugodacus; species Zeugodacus tau. Next base: position 71,997,611 of record CM062652.1, on the reverse strand, counting down.
TGATGAGCAAGAGGATGGAGTTTGTACTGCATATTGACTCGGATTTTCATAAGCAGCTGGTGCCGGTGCTGGTGCAGAATAAGACGCTGGACTCGGTGCGGGAGCCACAGGGGCAGATGAGGCATATGCAGATGGAGATGGCTGATAGGAGTCCTGATCTGCTGATGGGGCTGGAGCAGTTTCGGATGCAGAGCAAGGTAATGGGGCAGGTTCGTAAGTAGCTGGGGCTGGTGCTGGTACAGGTGCTGCGTAATCTAACGGTGGTATTGCCGGTGATAGAGCGTAAGAACCTACTGCAGGTACTGAAGCATATTCCGGTGCTGATTCTTGCCCATAAGGAGCTTGGCAAGCGCTTGCCGCCGGCTGCGGAGCTGCAACATAATCAGATGGTGGATAAGCAAATGGAGCCGGATCTACGCCGGTGGCTAAATAAGAACTAGCACCAGGTGGTGAATAAGAGTCAGGCGCCGCTGGTGGTGAGTAAGACGGCGGAGCAGCTGGTAAAGTTTGGCTTGGAGCAGTATAAGGATCTTGTGCTGGTGCGGCGTAAGCAGTTGGTGAAGGAACAGGGGCTGGTGCCAATGCTGTGTTATCAGCAGCGCATGATTGAGGCGCCGGAGCGTCATAGCTTGTGATTGGGGCGGTTTCAACTGGAGTTGCTGGTGGATAATATGTTGCTGGTGGTGTTGCCGTTGGTGTATATGCGGCTTTGGGCTCATAACTCGGGGCGGGGACCGGTGCGAGGACAGGTGTTGTAGCTGGTGCTAATGGCGGAATAGCATCAATGCCGAAAGCTGCAAACAAACCCTGTTCGGGTGCTGAAGTTTCCGGACAAGCACCATTGGCAATGATGACCCATTCTGGATGATATATTAATGAAAATTGTGATTATTAGTGCACTTAATTCAGTTAGTATGTTTAGAATATTTGCTGCTTACGTTGTCTCGTATCACAAATCAACTGATTAACCAGGCAGGCATTGGATACCGTTTGCGTGAAACCTCCAGGCACTTGCTGTGCACAAACTGGCTGGAATAACGCTGGACATATAATACCACCGCAGTTGGAAAAGCATTCCACGAGGTCCACCTTAGTAGGACCTATAAAGAAGATTTGAAATGAAGCACTCAAAATATATTAGAAAGTAATACTCACTAGGGCGACCAGCGAAAAGCTCTTTATAGCTGAAAACATTCAATTTACATTCGTTCTCGAAGTAAATGAATTCAAAGCCACTCTTCGCACACACCGGCTCACCACCATCTGGACAAAGTGGCGTATCGAACGCGTTTTGTGCGCGTGCAACTAGGATGTTGAACAAAAGTATACGCCACATTTTCGCAGTAATTGATCAACTGACCGAACGTTTATTGAGTTTTACTGCATAACTGAAGGTCGCATGCCTTATATACTCATGATGCAATTAAGTGGTCTGCAAAAAAATGCTTACTCTTTCACTAATTCAGCTATCATTCTATGTGCTTCTTAAGCATTTAAGCAATCTGGGCGCACCATTTGGCCAAAGCAATGAAGTTTTGTCCAAATATGTGTGTCATTAACTGTAGTCTCGGCGTTTAACGGTATTGCGGTGCATGCATGTTTTGACGGCGTTCTGCAGCTGCAACTACGTGCCTCTAGACGCATTTGCAAAAAAATTCAACAAAAAAATAATGATAAAAAAATACTACAGACAATGGTGAAATACTCATGCTCGGCTTATAAAGTTATCAATTTCATATAATTTATTTTTTATTTACAAAAGCTGTGCATCAGTTCAAGCTATCAGTGGCGCTCTGTTTTGCATAGTAAAAATATATAAATATGTATTTATTTCATTCATATTTCCATCGTGAAATCATTATCACTCTTTGCTTTGCGATTTTTGCTTGCTTATGTCTGACATTTCATTGTCAACACTTTGTTGTTAATTGCTTGTTAATTGTTTAATCTCTTTGGAAATAAATATAGGTGAATGGCAAGTTGGTGTAATCTTAATTGTATATGTTATTGATTGTTGTTGTTGAACGTGTGTAACTGAGCTTTTGGAAATATTTACTTTTGTAATATGCTATTTTGATATATGACATATGTAAACTATATATTAGGTTGGCAAATATCTCCTTTCCGATTTTTTGCTCTTTATTCTATGCTTTATAAAAAGTGTAAAGTGATCTGATTTAGTTTCGTCCGATAATCTGTTTCCATCTAGACGGCAACTTCATAATATCCCCCTCGTAGAAGCCCACTCCTTATTTGCGAAGAACTCGGACATCCACTTTTCACAAGCCTCTTTTGAGTTCAACTATACACCACCAAGGGCGTTCGTCATGGACAGGAACAGGTGGTAATCACTTGGCGCTACGTCGGGGCTATATGGTGGATGCGATAAAACCTCCCATCCGAGCTCCCGTAGCTTCTGACGAGTCATCAACGAAGTGTGCGGCCTGGGGTTGTTCTGGTGAACACTATACCCTCCCTGTTGGCCAATTCTGGATGCTTCTGGTCAATCGCCTGCTTCAAGCGGTCCTGTTGATCGCAGTAGATAGTAGAATTAAGCGTCTGACCATATGATAGCAGCTCAGCACAACAACAACAGCTCATAGTGGATGATTCTCTTCCAATCCCACCAAACACACAGCAAAACCTTCCTGACCGTCAATCCAGGCTTGGCCACAGTTTGAGACGACTCACCGGCCTTCGACCACGACCGTTTTCGCTTGATATTGTCGTATGTGATCAATTTTTCGTCGCCAGTCACCATCCGCCTCAAAAATGGATCAAGTTCGTTCCGTTTCAGCAGCATATCGCAGGCGTTGATTCGGTCCAGAAGGTTTTTTTGCGTCAAATCATGCGGCACTCAAACATCAAGCTTTTTTGTGTATCCGCAGATGGTTTAAAATGGTTTGGTGACTAACTCCCATCCTGGGCGACGTCACGAGATGCTACATGCCGGTCTAACTGGATGTTTTCCATAATTTGATCGGATTTGCCTTTAACGAAGGAAGACTTTAAAATAGCGCGAATGACGTTAGTGAACTACATGTTTACACGTCCATAGCGTAGTTTTGTAGGTTATGTTAAGACCTTTCAAATATGTATAGTATTGCCAGATACGAGCTCTGTAGCGCTTTATACACAGCCGCGAAATTCAATAGACAAAAAGGCGGAAGGGAGATATTTGCCAATCTAATATAAGAAATTGATACCCCATGTTCCATCTCGGAACTATGAGAAAATGTATACATACATATGTATGAATAACTCTAATCCTCGAAAATATTCAAGCTTCTATGAGACATTCGACAATATAAGGACACTGAAATACAAGCCCTGTTACCCATGGATTATTTAACTCTGTTTTCCATCAATTCTTATTAATATTTTATATACAGTAAGTTGAATGAGGTTATTCTCCAAAAACTAGTGATCTTACCACCTTTTGCTGGGACTATAAAAATGATCATCGGACTTGTATTGATATTTATTACCACTGAATATATTTCCAAGTCTTTAAGTATTGACTTTTATACTTATATTTTAAGGTTATTTTAACGAATTCTTCAAATACAATATTTTCACCTTCGCTTAAACCCCGATCAACCTCAATTAAATAAACCCAACTCTTCCTCATGTCTGTCAATCAGCACTTAAGCAGATCAACAGCACATCATGTGACATTTTTGCTGTAAGCAGTCACCTCGACTCAAAAGTGTCACTGTGCATTTGCACGCTCCATGCGCTCGTTAATTATACACACTCTCGCTAAGAAAACTTCAACGCACTCACTTTGACGGAGTTACCTCAATCCGTGCTTGTGCTCATTTTCGGAAGAAATTTGTTATTGAATTAAGTAAATTGACAAGCGACAGGTGTAAGAGCCGACGAGAGTGTGCGTGAGCGCGGTTGAGTAGTCAAGAGTTTCATAGTTTTACGAAATGAGACCGGTCCAACACTAAATCTTGGGTTTACACAGTATTTATTTTTGACAGCCAGCTTGTGATCATGCTGAGCGCAGGTGTAGCGGCGACAACATACCGTTGTGAGTGCACCAAAATACAGGTGTCAGAGAGCGCGCGTATGAGAGATTGAGAATGCGCTGAAATGAGCGGCTTGTTGACCAATACTACGCTGTGAAAACATAAACAAACAGCAAGAGAGCAGCAAGCTTGTTAGCAGTTCTTCTTGTTAACTGATCTAAGCCATGTTTGATCCGCTAGCGCTGCACGCTTTTCAGTTGTATTTTAGCGGCGTTCCGAGTTATACGTGTTTTGCGCTTGGATCGGTTTTATTTTTTAAACGTTTATGTATTTAAGTTTGAGTTGGAAAATTCCTGATTTCCCTAAACTGGGAAAGCTCTTTAGTACAGTGCTAAGAACATCGATTACAAATGTACTCGTATGTAGTGCTGATGTGTTTCAATTATGCGGTCATACAAGGGAATGACAAAACAAAAAGATAGATATGAAAATCATGAATCTGAAAAATAAAGGATATTAATTTTCAGAAGGGAAAAATACTACTGATTACAGATGCGAAAATATTAATTATTATTTATGTCAATGTTATGAAAATGTTCAAAAATTACAATGAATTTGAGAAAAATTAAAAAGGTGTGTGGCAATATAAATAAAAATAGTGATTTTATAAGAAAGTACTAACTAATCATAACATAAAAATTGGATGCCTTATCTAAACAAAAAATATTCAAACTGACTGAATAGTGTTTAAACGGAAGTAATTTCATGTCAATAAACGTGAAATTGTGAATATATAATTATTCAATTTATTTAATTAAACATAATATATATAATCTAAATCAATTACGGATCATCAATTAAGGAACATCATATCCATTTTCAAATGCCAAAGGCGAATGCCTTAAGGTCTTCGAAACTATAGATGCGCGGTTGTGAAGGTAATTATAATCCAAGAAATATATAAATAATAATAATTTATATGAACAAATATATCTAGAATACCAGGTAGATAATAGAAATACAAAATATAAAAAATAGAAATATAAAAGATATATTTTTTTTTGAAGGCGAAATTAATATATTTCGGTCACAAAATTAATTTCTGAAAATATTTATATCTATTATAGATATCTTAATTTAAATTGATAAACATAAGCTCTACTTAACGTTACATTTATTCATGGGTCTGTTTCTTTAAACCACGGACTTGTCATCTTTATAACTACAAAAATTAATCTTGATTACACCCAATTGACTTTCTTCTGTGCACACTCAGCACATAACCTCTGATTTTCAGCCTTTGTTTCGAAGAAATCAACAATCAACCAACCCCTTAGTATTAGATATATTATCCTGTGTTGTTTTTGAAATCACAGTTCTATTGTTTTAAGTTGTCCTCCTAAAACAGGTTCTCAAAAGAGACTACGGTAGACATTCAAATGGACTTAAGTTTGTTATTGGACTTTAGGCCAATTGTAACCATTTGTATAGCGACCCATTCATCCCAAAAAATCCGCAAATCATTATTAGACATACGCTAAGGATTCTAAAAGCTACGCAATCGGTATATACCTTAAATTTCACTTTGAATTCATATAATTTGCTATATAAAAGTGCTAAGCTCTTTGACTCGTCGATGATATTAAAGCGAGACCTCTTTGATCTGTAACTCTTAAAACTAACTAACTGCTACTAAGTGCTGCTTCGACTGGTTTTGCAATTCGACTATATACAGTGGAACTTTCATAACTTAAACTTCTATAACTCGAAGTTCCCTATAACTCGAACTCTTAAATTGGCAATAGAAGTAAAATTTCCTTCCATAAATCGAACTTTTCGACCAGGGCATAATACAAAATTTAAAATTTTACTATCAAGGAAAAATTTTAAATCTATATTTCATAGCTTTTTGAAAAATGTATGTTTTAATGAAAATATCTATAACTCGAAGTCTCTCTAACTCGAAGTTTTTTTGTGGATTATGGTGATTCGAGTTAGAGAACTTCCACTGTATATAGTGAAGTGTTCTAGATCTCCATGTTCCAAAGATTATGAGAGGTGGTGAAGTTATCTCATGTAGGGAAACTCCCTCTTTTGAAATGATATATTCTGCTCCTGAATTCAGAATATTCATGCCTCATTTGAAAGGACATATGGGAATTGAAAAGCTACAGCTGTGGTATTATACATTGTTTCTTGATTTTCTTCGATCTAGACGTATTGTTCAGCGGTCGTTGAAAGTATTATTCTGTTAACTCATCTCATTATTCTGTCTAACACTTGACCTCAGCTATTTAATTACTATTTATAAGGCATTTTAATTTACTTTTAAATTATTCTTATGAGCAATCCTTTCATGAAAGGTAAAGCCTACTTTCGCATATTGATTTCTGACAGTGCCGTTAGTTTCCATTAAACATTAAAAGGTAAAAAGAAACTGGTTAGCACCACTTTGATGCGTAAATTGGCATACTCAGACTGCCGCACGATGATGATGAGTTGACCTCCATTATGCACACACAGACACACACATATGTATGTATGTAACCAACAAAATATAAGGTATTATAACACATTCGATTACACACCCAATGCACATTTTCACCAATTAAACGCGATTGACAGCGCGAACAAGAGAAAAAAGTAAATAAATTAAGGAAAATAAATAAAATATAAAAAATGCGAGAATGTTTGCCAGTTTTGTAGCCTGCGGAAATTATCTAACTCGAGCGATGCGAAATGTGAAACGTGTATTACGAGAATGCATTTACCAGCTAGACACATATTTATTTTGTATATGTGTGTGTATTTGTTGGCTGATGCATGCAATCGATTAGAATTGCTTAGTGGCAAAAGACGGAAAAAGTCAGGAAAACAAGAATAGTAATCAAAAATCTCGTCATCGATTACGCGATGCTACTGTCATTTCCGAGCACAAAAACATTGATATATATGTATACATAGGTATGTATTTATATATGTATGTATATGTGTTAGTGCCTGTGTGTCTACATATATATACAACGTTGCATATATGGTTTCATATGTGCTAATATATTTATTGAATAAAATCGGAAAATCACTCAGCAGCTAAACATTCACCGCAAGCCACACAAACTCATACATATATACATATATACAAACATTCACTCGCATCCATATGTATATGTGTGATCTACCCAGAAGTGAAGGCAGAAGCCGAAGAGCTGCACACTTCTTGTTCAACTTGACTGTAGATTGGCTTCGAACCGGCCTATTCGTTGCATTCACTGCATTCTAACGGTAAAACGAGTACAACTTTTCTTATAACGAACTGAAGAAAAAAAAAAGTTGTTACTCGCTCGCTGACTAACTAACTGCGCGACGTTGGTGCATTGCATTAGTTTCATTTGCAACAACAACAACAACAACAACAACAACAACAAAAAGCAAACACTAGGAAGACGTACCGAGATTGGCTGTAAGATTTGTAGAAAGAAGAAGCGAAAAAATTCTGAAAGTAGCTATAGAGTAAAGCAATTTATTTCCACTTACCGCATACATAAATTCAGGCACATAAATATTACAAATACATATGTACAAATGCATATGAAAGCAGCTTTAGAACGTTGCACAGGCATAAGCGTACAGAAAACAACAACAAAAGCGTTAGAAAAAACGGCGAATATGCTGGAGAAGCATACCAGCATCATTAATAGCAACAATAAATTCTGTATAGACCCGGCGGCAACAACAACAACTACAGCAGTAGCTGCAGCAGCAATCAATGTTGCAGCGTTGGCAGTAGCAGCAAGTTGCTAATGCCGCGAGCTTGCAACGCCCAGCGTACAGCACAGCAGCCAATTGTTAGAACACAAATGCACTAATAACAACAACAGCAGCAAAGACAGTAACAACAACAATAACAACAATCAATGTTGATAACAACAACAATGACAATAACAACAATCAATGTTACTAACAACAACAATGACAGTAGCAGCAGCAACAGCAGTAGGAACAGTGCCAGTGACAGTGACAGCCGCCACTGACAACAACAAATTACTGTGTAAACGCGCATGTTTGGCCCATTTTTTTGTTGGCCTAAACTATGCCACGAACCACTAAGTTTTTCGGCCAAATGCTCGCGTTGCTCTAAGATTTGACCAGCGCTGCTGACAGCGCAGGTAATTGGCAACAAAAAATCTGCGCTGACAGTCAGCTTTCGGCTTACAAGTGATTTTATTGCCTACCAGTGTCCTGATTTCTTCTGTCAGCCGAAAAAATTCCAACGCAGAGTTGTAAGAATTGCTGCCGAAATAGCAATAATCAAATATTTAAGCCGAAAAAGCAAAGTAGCAATCAACAAAAGCAGCTTATTTGCAAATCCAGCAGCGTTCTGAAGAGCTTGCCTGGTGCTTTAGCTGTCAGCTGTGGTCGAAATTGGAGCAGCTCCACTGCTATTCCAAGGCTACCAGCAATCTCACACGCCAGTCAATTGCTTTGCGCTCATTAATTGATGCTCCAATTTCGGCGCTCACTCCTCTTTTCTGGTGCTTTCGTAGACATTTGCATGCCACTGTTCTATTTATCAACCGCTTCCATGATCTCCGCTGTAGCTTGTCCGGTTTTTAGGTTATATTAAAAGGATGTATTGATTTTTCTCACACTAAGATGTCTGAGAAGTGTCACGGATGTGTGATCTATTTATTTAAAAAAAATTTTACTCGAAGACCGGTAACGTCTCTTCGGCTTATAAGAGTCACTGTTTACTAGTACGACTTGCACTTTATATAGACTAGAAAAATACAGTCACTGCAGTTGTCTATCAAACATCCGATACCGGTTTCGTCTTATAAATGAGACTTTGGCTTTCTAAGGAACCTATTTGATTGAAAGAAGTCGCTTTATCTATCAGTTAGTTTGTATGGCTGAAATTTCTTTCCAGATCTGATATTTTCAGATATTGTTGGTTTTGCTGCTGTAATAACAAAAATGTTCCCCCAAATTAATTTGAAGAATGCTTCTGAGTTACTAGTTCTCATCCGGGTATAAAATCGTGTCCGTTACGGTTCTAGTACCGTCATATGTACTGATATTAGTTTCGATATTTATCTGACGAGAGATTTAGATCCTTTACCGGCTTATTCCAAAAAAGAGCAAATTTTGGCAAGAGCGCTTTCATGTAAGGTTCCAAGAAGGACGTTGGTTTAAACACCAGCGATCCGAACTAACAACGAAAATTCAACATTTGAGTTGAAAATTCAAAATTTGAGTTGAAAATTTAACATTTGAGTTGAAAATTCAACATTTGAGTTGAAAATTCAACATTTTAGTTGAAAATTCAACATTTGAGTTGAAAATTCAACATTTGAGTTGAAAATTCAACATTTGAGTTGAAAATTCAACATTTGAGTTGAAAATTCAACATTTGAGTTGAAAATTCAACATTTGAGTTGAAAATTCAACATTTGAGTTGAAAATTCAACATTTGAGTTGAAAATTCAACATTTGAGTCGAAAATCATTAAAATTTGAAGAAGAAGTGCAAGCATACGCTGTGCAAACCATAGTTTCTTCTGAGTCCACATAATTTTCTAACGAATTTTGTGTTCGTTCAACCAAAGACCGTTTCTTCACCTCTTCACATTCTCCTTGGAGGCTTACATTACAAATTCAGCAAACTAATTTGCTTTCTAAATTTCGCCAAAATTCGTGGTAAATAAAATAATTTTCGCTAATTTCGAATTTGCTGTTTAAACGGTAAAATCGTGGCATTCATGCCACAGCCACAACCATCAGTCATTCCAACCAAGCAGCAGATACAAAGTATTCATCAAGTTATCCCATCAAATCAACTACTGCAGCAGTCAACAGCTGTGACAACAGCAACTGTGCCATTTATTTGGTTTCCTTCCTCTATTGTTGTTGTTCAACTACCTTGGTGACTTAATGATGCAGCTGGTTGATACCATTGTTGTTTGCTATTGTTGTTGTTGTGCTATTAGCTGTCACCGCTACGTAACTTTACGCGTCGTCGCGGTATAAACTATAACCTGCTCCCAAATCCAACTTTCCATAGTGAGCAATTAAGACGCAGTGCGAAGGTTTCAAGAATTGTTTTTGCAATTCTTCTGCTGCTCTTATTTTTTGTTGCTGTTGTTGTTGGCTCTTTTAATTGCTCTTGGTGACACGCTTTCGGCAGCGCGTCATTAACATCAATTAAAAAAATTCAGTTGTAGTCAATTAAATTTTTGGCTAAAAAAACAAATGACAAATTTGGTAAGTATTCAAGCGAATAAAACAAAAAGACAGCTGAATAAATGCGTGAATAAAGACAGTCTTTAGAAAATATAAATGTTGGCAATTTAGATTACACTAATTTCCAAGGGTATAGTTCTATAAAATGATGATTTCGTATATATTCTTTGTATTCCACAGTGTTGAAGAGAACATTGCTAGCAATTTTCCGAATTTTACAGTGGAACTTCCATAACTCGAATCACCATAATCCACAAAAAAACTTCGAGTTAGAGAGAATTCCGAGTTACGGAAGGTAATTTGTATGAAATTTGACATCTATTGCCAATTCAAGACATCGAGTTATGGAGAACTTGGAGTTATAGACGTTCCTTTTTCTCTTTCTTTTATGCCTCTCTTCTATATGATCCTAATATTGTGGTTTATTTAATATCATCTTATAAGGATGATCTTAATTCGGAATAGGCATTTACGAGAGCTTTTTGATATTACTATCTTATGGTTGCCTTGTATAATAACTTCTCTCAGTAATTTATGATTTACTTCTGTGGAGAGAGAGAGATATTTATGGTAGAGGATATTTATTGAGATCTATAGACTAAATAGGTATCCTTAAAGCTTTTCCGAAAGCTCATATACCAAAATACTTCATACATACTGGACGAAGTCGCTAAAGTCTGTAAAGCAGTAAGTCCCAATCAGTTTTTTAAACTTCCTGTCTTGTAAGTGTAGATAGTAGTGAAAGCTTTACAAAAGCTTGATGAAAGCTTGATAGAACTAAAACTTTTGCATGCTTTCGACAATAAATAGGTGAAAATAATCGACAGTTTTGACAAGTGAGAGCGAGCGTAGAAGAACTGAGTGAGGTCTTGTAAAATATATATAAGAAAAGCAATTATTTAACTTATTTTAAATAATCATGTGAATCAAACACAAAAATAATGGTTCAATAAACCTCAGTGCTGACTTAGAAACCTGATTTCTTATATTACCGACAAAGAAACCTCATTAAGAATAATTGCACCATAAATTTTACTAAATTTTTCATACTTGTTTATCGAAATTGAAAAAAGTAAATAAGCTCAAACATATTTCTACTAAAAAAATAACAACGCTCAGCTTCCTTCAGCTTAGCACAATTTCTTGGCAACAAAATTTTAGTACTCCATAAAATCATGCCATAAATTAACTGCTCAACTTCATTGAGTAAAATAAGTTTGCAAACAAAAATACTAAGAAAAAGCAACAACTACAACCAGCAACTATTTGAAAAGATCAACATTTTCCAGCGCTTGAAGAAAGCAACGTGCTGCAGCAGGCGTCCATCGACTGCAGCGCGCAGAGTGTAGAGTGCAGGGCGTCAACTAAACACCACCCAAATTATATGCTTTATGCACAATAAAAAGTCATTGCCAAGGTAGAGTCGAATTACATACTTTAAATAATAATACTCGCACTCATAAATTTGAAAACTGAAATGCACATTCCTGTCGCTGCGGCGAGCGCGTGTTTACCGGTGCAACGGTGTCAGTACCTAACTCTAAACGCTCGAACATACTCGTGCGCCATGGCCAATTAAGTTGGGGAAAAAATGGACTGGTGGGCAGTTAGCGCTGAGTGCTTGTGAAGCGTGTTGAGTTATGTGGCGCAAAGTGAGTGAATGAGCTGGTGAGTGTGAGAGTGATTGTGAATGTGTGTCTAAGGTGATTGAATTGGGCTTTTTAGCTTGCGGCTCTATACTGAACTGAGCTGAGCTTATACTAATTTCAATAATAACGGTAGATGCTTGCTTTTGTTTGTGTTAAAGTCAAATACTGTTGCTGTCATTATTGTTGTGTGAGATTAGGAAAAAGTATACAGTTAATAACAATAACAATGGAACTTAAAATATTCATAGATTTAGGCAGAGTGATTTATTAGATCATTTCTAAAATTCATTCATATATATACAATTGAACTTCCCTAACTGATATTGATTTTAATAAGATCCACAAAAAAACTTCGAGTTAGAGAGATGGATGGTAATTTATATGAAATTTAACTTCTATTGTCAATTTAAGAGTTCAATTTATGGAGAACTTCGAGTTGTAGAAGTTCGAGTTATGGAAGTTCAACTGTGCATACATATGGATCGAAGAGTTTCGAGTTTAAGACTGATACTATTAAATTTTTAATCTTTTAGTGTATCGTATCGTTTCTGTGCCCCTCGAGTGTAAATCACATTTTATAAGGTCATTGGATTGGAGGCTTATCGAATTTTTGATTTTGTCCGAAATGATTCTTTTTGGAATACTCGCTAAAATTTGTAGAAAAACCATTTTACGAAAATACATTTTTATTTATGGATAATAATTTTTAAATAAAATTTTTCAACGGAAGCTTTGTTTTTCGCTTATAATAGCAATCGAATGTGTAATTCTCAACAGAGTTAAATTATGCTCGTTAAGGAAAATTTGCTAAAGTGACGTCACAGAAAAGTTTCGAGTGCATTTATTCAGTCAAATATGCTTATTTATATCACTTAGTTCATCTTAGTTGGGTCTATGAATTGAGAGTAAGATATCTCACGAGAAAAGACTAGGAGGGAGTAAATGTTATACCAAATATCCAAAAGTTCAACGAAAAAACTGTAAAATCAATATTACAATCACAAACCACTAAAAGCCGCCATCAAGTCTACCTTTTTAACCAACAACCAATCAAAAACAACAACAATAAGCATTATGCATGCGACTTAAGTACAACAAAATGACACATTCGTAGATTTTTTTATTTTATTTGTATTTTTGTGAACGCTGAAACCGAAAGCACTAACAACAACAATAAACACTGACACATTAAACGCTTCAATTAGCTGTGAACGTGTCGATCACACAAACACTGCAGCACGGCGGCTGACTGGCTGGCACTGGCAGTCTGCGCGCGCAATTGGATTACACCGTTTTTTTGTTGCAACAAATTAGTGCAACCGCAATTGAATTCGAAAGCAGTCAGGCGCAACAAAGTGACTAAATTACCATTAGCAATTGAGCTTGCCGTTTGTTTACAGACATTTTTAGCTTTTTTTTGTTTTCGGATTTTGGTTGTAAAAATAGAATAGGTGGAACTTAACGGAAATTAGTGTGGGGGAAGTGAAAAAAAAATTTGATAAAATTTTGAGTAAGAAAATTTTGGAGAAATAAAATTCAGGTTTCAAACTACTAATCTTATTAAAAAAAAATATATTTGTTTTAGTTAAATTTTTTATTTTTTTTACTCACATTAAAAAAAACTACTTTTTTTCTTTTTAAAAAATTATATTTTTTTCAATAAACGTGTTTTCTTACGTATAAAAAAAAATGTTAATTAAAAAATATTGTTTTCTATTATTTTAATATTTTTTCCCTGTTTTTCAATAACCATTTTTTTTACATAAAAATTAAATTAAAATTTTTTGTTTACCTTATATATGTTAAAAAAATTTTAATTAAAAAAAATATTTTTTTCTTTTTTTAATTATAAAATTTTTTTTTCTTTTTTTAATTATAAAAAAATATTTTTTCCATATTTTTTTCTTTTTTTAATTATAAAAAAATATTTTTTTCTCTTTTTTTAATTTTATTATTATATTTTTTTCTATTTTTTTTAATAAACTATTTTTTTTTGGCAAAAAAAATTCAAAATTATTATTTTTAAATTTCTTTTTACAAATTATTTTTTAACAATAAAAAATTTCTTTACTATTTTTTTTATTAATTTTTTTTTAATTCTTTCCAACTAAAATGTCTCGAAAAAAAATTTCCCTGCCTTTCCTTTCTGTATCACATTCTCCATACACCCATTTGTGTATTTCTTACTTTTTCCCGCCCGATCCGCATTTGGATGCGCATACGACCCGTCGATCTCCAGCGCGCTGAGTGTGACAGCGTGCCGGTCTCTGCAGTCGTTCATCGTCGTCGTGCAGATGACCTGCGGCCATCACAACTGCACCGTCATCTCAACACAGCCAGCTAATTTCTATGTAGCACTTGGCCGCCTGCGGCACGTCTCACCTCAAACTCACCTCATTTCAGCATATAGCCCGAGTATTTATTAACAATTTTCAAAATTAGACCGTAACGTTAGCTGCGTGTGCTTTCTTCTTCTAGATTTATGATTACAAGCGCTGCTACTTGCCTAGCAATTTTCTCAGTTTTATTGCTACGCTTTGTTTTTTTTTATTATCATTAGTAAATGACTATTTAATATAACTTGCTATTCGCTGTTGGCTGTTGGCCATTGCGCATGCGCACTCACTCAGCCGATCAACGAACCAACAGCACTTACTTACTTTTAAAACAGTCAGTTGTGGTATATTGCTGCTTTGCATTTACAATAGTTTTTTTTAGTTGCTAATGTTGATTCCACAAATCCACAAACAAACATACATATATATATATATATATATAGTTGAAGAAACAGATTTATATCTAATCGTCTGCACTCGCACTAAATTTTTTGTAAGCGTAAATTTTAACTCCTCATTTCACTGCTTCGCCGCCTAGAAATCAGTGTTTTTTAACGCTTGTGAAGTGTGTCTGTTGTCTTCGAAATCTTTGCGGTCAGCTCATAAAAATTACACCTCTTACTAGCTGAATGCCTACATTTTAGATTTAAGCGTTTCTTTTTTTTCTTTTCTTTTTCTGCCCACTCAGCTTTTTTCTTGTCTTTTGTCTGCTTTTTGTTTTGCACACCAGGTGAATGCGCGTTCTGCTTGGCCGATTTTTGTACTTTCGATATTGCGCTTCTAACGCCCAACCCTGTGGGGGTGTTTGGCCGTAAGTTAGGCTATAATCTGCATGGTACAGTGGGCGCAAACGAGAAATTTGTAAGATTTTTTGTTTCTTTTGGAGCTTTTGTTTTGTTTTACAATGACCGAAATGGTTTCAGTTAACAAATTAAACAAAATTTGTTCAAGAGTAGATGAAAGATCCATAAGTGGATCTTGAAACAATCTTAGTAAAATTTACTTTTGTTAGTTGTTGGATTCTACTGAGATGGATCTCATTTTTCTTAATATCGTTTATGACTGTGTTGTAAAGTATAAACTATTATCACATTAAGTCCTCAAGTAAGGGTCAGAACCACCAGATATCTATCAGGCCTTTTAGAGTACTTTTTTCTATCTTCTCAGTATAAGAACGTTTCTATTATGAGTAACAATACTCTCCTTGGTTTTTCATGCAATCGCCAAATATTTATTTGAAATTTAGCTCATCAGAACGATTCAGTCTAAACTTCATTTGAAGATAATACCCTATGTATACTTAATATTTCTTACCAAAATCTAAACCTAAAACGTAAGCCGTTGTGAAGCCATTTATGGACTAATTAAATTCAAAAATAGAGTTGTCTAATACCACTCATCAATCAATTTCGCTCCGCTGTTGTGGCGGTCTCTAATTCTCCACAAACTCATTAAATGTTGAAATTCTACTTTATTATATCTCTAGAAGCCCAATACAATTCTGTAAATGTAAACATCTTACAAACCAACTTGAGAATGAAGAGCAGTAAGCAGTAGTGTACCGTTACTTCGAAAAATATTATAAATTTCTGATTATTAAGCAATATTTATAAGAATTGTCTCTGATTGATACACTAATATATCATATATGACACTTTTTCTTTTCTAAAAAACAAATTGTTTAGCTTCTTTACCAGCGAAATGTGCGCTTTCTCCATGTAATCAGCTATACTATAGAATAAAATGCAAATTACAATTAATTAATGCAGACACCATACATTTGAAAAGCCAAAACAAAGCCGCAACATTAACGCTTTCTCAATTCTAGAAGTGAAACAAAGCGGAAAGTAGTCTCTACACAAATTTAGGTGTGTTTATATATTTCTGAGTATTGGTAAAGCTTTTTGTTTATAGAAAACAAATATCATGTTACTGATTTCATGTTTAATTTTAATATTTGTTTACAATAAAAATGTGTTGTGATAGAATTTCATGCGTGAAAATGGTTCACGCTTGTAACGCTCGCATATTTAGCTAAATAATTACAAAAATATTTTTCTATAAGCGCCAATAAACTCTCGCTAATTAATTAACATACCAAAAAATAGCGAAATTTCTATTCTTTATAATTTTTTTGTTGCATTTTTTGCATATTTGTTAAAAGAATTTAATACTTTCACTGCTCTTTAGTTAAACAATTGTTCTTTTCTGTTTGCATTTTGTTTATAAACTGCAAATGTTTGGCACTCGTACTTTTTATAATGGATAAATAGTTTATTATTATTTCTTTTTTGTAAAAAGTGTGAAAGTGTTAAGCAAACAAAAGTGGCGTGAATAATGGCATGCATTGTATTGAATGATGAAAGAATGCAGAATTTTTGGGAAATATTTTTGAATGGATATGCAAATTAAATTTTGCAAAAATAGTTTATTGAAATTATTTTTGTTAAGAATCACCTATCAGTTATCACACTTTTTCCTTTTTGTCATCAGAATACTAAAATAGTGAAATCAATTTTAATAAACTCTCACTTATTTGACAATTAAAAGTTTGAAAAATGTTTTTTTTGTGATATAAAATGTTAATAGAATATTAAAAAGTGTTAGTAAGTTTTCAGAACTCTTTATAAGCAAACAATATTCAGAAATTGAAAGCTGAAAATATGTATGAAAGCTCGAGTGAAAGCTCATTTTGATTGATGTGGTTTCAAGAGATAACTTTATGAAAATAATGTGTCTTAGAATGGTATAAGCACCTTATTCTATGATTTCAATACTTTTTGGAAACAAGTCAGTAAGAAAGGTTCTAAAATCCAAAGCTCCAAAAGGGTTTGAAAGCTTAAATGAAAGCTCATTATGCCTGATATTATTATATCAGCCCTTATTCTATGATTTCAAAACTTTTTGGAAACAAGAAAAAATCTGAAATTCAAAGCTCAAATGAAAATTTGAGTGAAAGCTCATTAAAAAGGTTTAATACGATTTTAAAGCACTCATTTTAAGTTTTAATAAAATGATATTAGTTAGAAAAATTCTAAAATCCAAAGCTCAAAAACGTTATGAAAGCTTACGTGAAAGCTCATTATGGCTGCTTATAACAGCTTTCAGAAAATCTTCTTTAATTTGTGCCTAATATTTCTGCTATAGAAACCAATATGTATCTTGGAATTAGAGACCTGATTTGATTCTCATATTGAGCTCATTTAAATCCCATTCCCTTGTCTACACTTCCAAATTAAAAAAAAAAATATTATGCAGATCGGGTCCGTTATGTTCGCTTCTATTTTCTAATTCTTACGCCGTCGTTACAATTCAATTTAACACATTCCCATAAAGAGGTATTTGCTCCCAAGCATTCTACAAACATCTAAACTCCACCAACTTCCTTGTACTTTGCTTGTTTCTTCTCCGCCTTTGAACTAATCGCAGCAATAAATGTGAATTGACACAAAGCCGCAAATTAATGTGCGTCGGCGCATGTGTCATTCCCTATACATAACGCCAATCAAGTGAATGCCCCCGAGGCATGCTCTAGCCACCAACAGTCAAGCCATGCGACCAGGCGACACGCTACGCCACGCCGTTGGTGGGATCAACACATAACAAATTTAAGGCGACGCATTACACGAGTGCCGTTGCCATTCGGATTGACACAGTGCTACAAAAAACGGTAGAAAAAAACAACAACACAAACCTAACAAAAAATCCATAAAAATGATAAATATTAAACCAGCTTGTTGGCGGTCCACAAAAGGCCACTGCCACTTCAAATGCCTTCAACACACGGTGTACTGAGACTTAAGTTCGCATGCCTTTTGCGGTTGTACTGAACTCGACGGCACGCAAGCAAGCACGCACGCAAAATACTTAAGTATCGGTGCACAAGCCGAGTCTATATATGCGTATACTAAGTACATGCTTCAGCATAAGTATGCTCAGTTAAGTGTGTAAGTCGTGTAGCATTTGTTTTTACGAGTTTCCACCTCACCGAGCAGCGCATGCGCTTAAGTGACTAAGTTCGTATGGTCTATAATAAGCTTGAAGTGTGCTAGTCTATTTGCCATTGCTCTTGTTCTGCACAGCTCGTTGCAAGCGCGCGACTACCGTATTTAGACTTGCAACAACGGTTTGTAAAAAAAAAAATAAAACTACTCACATTTATTAGCGAGACAATCATTGGCCTCACCTTGTCATATTGACATGTTTTTAGGTGGCCGCAGTTGCTAGGGAAGTCTTGGGTGTTGTTGTAGTTTTTTTGCTCAATTTTGCTCAATTTTGGTTTATTTTAGTTTTATATAGAAATCGTTTATGGTTATATTCGTTCGCTAACTCTCGTGACAGCACTCAAATTGCTTTGGCTTATGAAATTTTGTTTCCTTTGGAGGTTTCGGTCTAGTTGTGACTCAAGGTAATGAACCAATAAATGCTTAAAGTGCCTTAGATTAATGTGGGAATTGTATTTGAGTATCTGCTTTTCCCTGCAACATAATTTTTTTCAGATAGAGAGAGCTTCTCGTTTAGAACTTAGATAATCAAAAATCTTCAGAACATTTGAGATCAGCGATTCAACATAACCTCATTCAATAATCAGATTGGGAATTGCCTGATATGCCATACAACTCTTTGTTTTTTTTTAACCTTTACATGTCATTCAGAATTAATTAATTTCTATATTCCTTTCGATGGGAAAGTTCCTCATGTCTCTTAACGATCCTTCTATAGGACTAGGGTTCAAAGAGACAGAGAGATCTTCTTGTTGGACCTGAGTTTGTCAAAAACCTTCAGAACATTTGAGATCAGCGATTCAACATAACCTCATTCAACAATCAGATTGGGAAGGGCTTAATATTTCGCATCATTATTCTTTACTTTAACCCTTCAAAAGTCTCTAAAACAAATAATTTAAATCATTCTAAACTATCATTCATCATTGTTTAATTTCTATATTCTTTTCGATGGGAAAGTTCCTCATGTTTCTTAACGATCCTTCTATAGGACTAGAGTTCAAAAATCTAACCAGCGTTGCAAAATTAATTCTGCAAATTTACATTACAATTACACTTTTTTTCCGAGAGATAGAGAGATCTTCTTGTTGGACCTGTGTTTGTCAAGAATCTTCAGAACATATGAGATCAGCGATTGAACCTAACCTCATTCAAAAACCCAGATTACCCTAGTATTTCATATTATTGCTCGTTTGCTTTAACGACGTAACGTAACGTGACGTATAATTCAATTATCCTTTCGATGGAAAAGAGTTTCTCATTTTTCTCATCGATTCTTCTATAAAACTAGAGTTCAAATAATTTTTAGTGTTGAACAAATAATAAAAAAAATAGTTCTGCAAATTCTTTTAAAATAAATTTGATAAACTATCGATATCTCCACACTTCATAAAATTATATAATAACTCTTTGTTACTTTTATTTTCATTATTTTCATACTTGTTCAATGTTTTTGTCAGCATTTCAATTGCACTTCACAAGTCCATTGATGTCGCTTTGATTAGTGGTAATTGTATTCGATGGCTTCTCACTTATATAGTAGTTGAGTACATACCCTGTAGGAAATCGATGGCTTGTTGCACTCTTAAAAGTGATTTAAATGTTATAATTACTGTTTTAACTCAGAAAAAAATATTATCTAAAACATTTGTGGCCTTCGTTTGATGACAAAGGACTCCCTATTCAATTTCTGGATTTTTTTCGAAATATATCTCTAAATTTTCCAAAAAATGTATTAATAAAAATATATTATTTTTAATTTTTATTAATTATATATTATTAACTATATTTCCTACTAAGTTATATTCAACACTAAAATTCAAATTCACTTTATAATTTCCTGTTGGGTTACTGGCCATTCTTCTCAACCTCGTCAATGTCGCTAGCGTGGATAATTGATCAAATGTTCTTTTGTGGTTTTCCGCATTGCACAATACTGACTTTTTCACTTACATTACGCTTGTAGAATTATATGTATGTATGATTGTAGATATGTATACTTGTATAATATATTATAGAATTTTGCTGTTGATTGATATGGTCGTCATGTTTTTAGGATACCACCAAAAGGTGAAATATTCTTTGTAATTATTTTTGCATGATTTTTGCTTTCAGTTTCCAATACAACTTTTTTATTGTATTTGAAATATTATTGATTGGCAGTATACGCGTCAGAATATTCTAACATTATTTTGTGGTTTATTTTCACACCTACATACAATACATCTATATAGAATATGTACTCGAATTTATTTATTATTTTTCAAGCAATATCTTTGTGAAAAAAAATCATGTACTTTGTACGTGTGTTTGCGCTGTTTATCAAGTATTTCTTAATTAAAATACAAATACTTGTGGCTATAAGTGAAAACGTTTCAAAAAGAAACCACTTCAAACGCCAAGGTTGCCAAGCATTACACAAACAATACAATGAACACTTTGTTCTTCGTGCAGAAAAAATAATTAAATGTGTATCCATGTGTACTTGTATGTGTGTGTATTCCTTTGGGTGTCTCAAAATGGTGTTAATTAAAGATTTTGTTTGTTTATTTTTTTTCGCCAACTCATGGTTTGGTTTTTGTTGATTTTTGCTCTTGTAATTGGTCATTTTGTTTCTGGTGTTGTAATAAGAGTGTGAGTTTTGTTTTTATAATGCCGTTATTTAAGTCACGTTCTCAGCTTAAATTTGTACTTTATTACAATTTTATTAACTTTTTTTGGTACAACAAGTTTACATATTGGGTGAAGCCCAATTTAAGCGTGGCTTAGTGGTAAGCTAGTCCGTGCTTTACTATCGAACAATTACGAAACAATTACTTAAGTAATGCAATTACACCTAGAACAATTAGGTAATTGAATTAAAAGCATTGTCAAACACTTACAAATATAATAAAGCTTTGTCGATTTTGAATCATATGGATACCGAAATTCGTCTTTGAAAAGCTCAAAGGAAGCTAGAAGACTTTTTGTTGCAATTTTCTGAAGCTTTAAAAAAAATTAGGCACAACTGAAACTAAATTATTTTCAATAAAATATGAGAACCTGCAAAAGCTTTTCTAAAAGCTCTCCAGTTTACAAACCCAAACCTTTTTTACCAATTTATGTAATTGAATATATGCTTTTAAATTAAAATAAATTATATTTTTAACTGTAAAGGCTTGCTTAGGCAGTTTAAAGCACAGTATCATTAAAAGCTCCAAAAAGCTTTGCTAATCAAAATATAGCAGGATTCGAAAAAAGTCAGTTTTTTTGTCAAATTTATTTTATTTCTCTTTAAAAAAGTAAAAGCTCTCAAAAGCTTGCAAAAAATTTCAATATACAATTGGTAAAAATAACATCAAGTTCAATCTTCAGATATTTATTATGGTTTTCACTCACCTAGAAGCCTTAAATATATCGTATATTTATTGAGATTTACTTAATTTTGTGAAATTGGATTTTATCTTACAGCTGACAAGCTTTTTATTACTCCAAAGTAAAGATGAAATCCCTCAATCAATTTTATAGGTAATAAATTCAATCAGTGTCACACTCATCGAAATGGAAATGGAATGTGTGGTTAGTGTTCCCAGATGAGAAAAAAGCCATCAAACAATGAAAGCGAAAGATAAATTTTTATCACAAAAAATATTGAAGTAATATTTTTAAGCAATAAAGTGAATAAATAAATAAAATAAAGTGCGAAATTTTTTTAATCAGCGCAAAAAGCATGAAAGCTCCACAATTGTAATGTCATAAAAAGTATGCAACTTTGTTGTTAGTAATGAATGCCACAAAAAAAAGACGGATGTGGGTTAACACCTTGCGGATATTTATGTGCGTACAATTGACTTTCTTTCGTTTTTTTTTGTATTTTTGTGAAAATATTCAAACTGTCTTCTGCTTTGTTTCTAACTGTATGTGGTGTATTTGTGTTGTGCTTTTCGAAAGGTGTCTGCTGTATTCATTTCAACGTGATTATGGGTCATTTACCACAACGCTCTAGGCCAATGAAAATAAAATCACGCTGCTGTGCGATCTTCACGCATCTTCTAAATGCCGGCAGCTGCTGCTTACAGTGTTTGAAAAAATTAATCATGCAGTGACCCATATTTCACTGCTGATGGCAACTGACCTAAGCAGCAAAATAAATGAGCTGTGAACTGAGACAATGTGTGGAATATATGATTATATATCCGCAATGAGAGAATGGTGTGTGATTTTTTAAGACACAATAATTAATAATATTTACAGCCTCCTCTTCTGAAGAGTAGTGGTTAGTTAAATACATAAAATTAGCAATTAAAATATTGCCAAATAAATTATCGAAGAAATGAGAATGAAGATAAGAAAGAAATATGGAACGAATGCTGTGTAGTAGAGATATCCCCAAGCTTCACTCTTTTAACGCATGTATTTAGGTTAAATATCTGCCAAGAGCGAAAGCTATTAAATTGGATGATTGAGGATATCAATTCTCGAAACTATGCTTCTACAAACCTAGAATCTTATTAATATTTGATTTACAAAATTATTTACATTTTTAATGCCGAAACTTTGGCTAAGGTCAATACACTGCTTTAACCAAAAACAACGAAAGCTCTACACGCAATTTCGGTTTACCTAAAAATTAGCATATTTTTCCACGCTAGCTTTAGCAATTTGTCAAGCTTTGCTTCATTCAAATATAACCACCAATGTATTTTGCGTAGGTTCAATTTAAGTTTTATTACTTTTAAATTAATTTTTAATAAATATTTTTTTCTTCCATTATTACACATTTTCATTAGTCTTATTGCCTTGGCTTCACTTCTCCTTTCTTTGCAAAATATTAGCTATTTCGCCTTGTCATTCATTCAAGCCTCTAGTCTAGTGACTCATGTGTGTTGTTATCCGTGCAAAAAATCTGTTTAAATTGGCACCCACACCTTGGCGAATTGAAAGCAATTACAATTGATTTTCTACGCCGATTTTACTATTGTTATATTGGCTTCAGGGTTGAGCTTTATTAAAGCAATGATTTATGTGTTAAAATTTGGTGAAACTGTAGCGGAAAGTACACAGAATGATTGCTGATCGGATTAAGATTTGAAAATCATTGCGAAAATGTTGGCAAAATACACAAATAAATTATTGAAAAAAAAAATTATTGAAAGCTTTATTTGTGAGCGTTTGAGCTTGGTATGAAATGCTATGAATAATGTTTATTGTTATACTTTTTTATACCTTAGACATTATAAGTCTTATGCGATTTTTTCAACTTGCACTTTTCATAGTTTCACAGTTAGACAATAAGCTTAAAGCTCATCATTTAAAAGCTTAAAAGCTGGTAATTGACTTTTTAAATCATCAAATCTGTTTATAGTCAAATTTATTTGACAAAAAGTGATTATAAAAGCTCTAAAAATTATAAAAATGAAAGCACTGATAGTCAATAAGCTTAAAGCTCATAACTTAAAAGTCAATTAAGAATATATTTTATTGATTTTTTCAAATCATCGAACCTGCTTCTAAGAAATTTAATTTGATAAATGTTTATGAAAGCTCTGAGGTTTATAAAAATGAAAGCTCTGGAAAACTCGTTTATCACTACTTTTTATACAGCTTCAAAACTTATTGTAATGACTTATTTTCTCAAAAGCTCTTACTTTTTATTTCGATAACTCGATTTGCTGTGTTCTCTTATTTGTTTAGAGTAGCCCTCACAACTTTCGTACAGCTTAATTCACTATGGTCATAACAATACCACAGCATGGATTCGCTTTTGTGAAAATAAATTTTTGACTAAATATCCATAAAAGTCCTTGAGTTTATGCCACACACTGGCGTAGACACAATGAATGTGAGCATGCGCACTGCGTTTCTCACTTTATTTCACGCATTTCAGAATTAATTAGCGCTGCAACACCCGTTTTAATTAAAAGAAAAAAAGTATTTAATGTCAATGCCAAGCAAAGCTAATGTGCAGCATGAAAGAAAGCCAAAACAAGCGCGCCCAGCCTCAGCCGCCGGAAAGTGTGAAAAACGAGATTTTCTAGCGCCTCAATGTCACGCGTGTTATAAAGGAAACACACTTTTGTTTCAGTGTGTAAACAAAGTAAAATTTGTTTGCCAAGGCGCTCAACTGCTTTTTTTTTGAAAATTTTTACTTTTTTTCACTTTGCCGTTATTTGGTTTTAGTTAATTACATTTTTAATTACACACGACACAAAATTGCCCATGAAGTGAAAAATATAAAAAAATTCGACTGAAAGTGTAAAAAAGTTTAAAAGCAGGCAAGAAAAGAAATTCAAGACATATTTACCTAAGTTAGTGTAACTAAAAAGTGAAAATGTGCATTATATAAACAAAACCGTTAAATGTCATACAGTGGTATTTGTCAAATTGTGTTGAACTCTGCGTTGAACCCACTCGCCGACTCGGGAGCCCCAAAAAAGCCAATTGTCAAATGTTAATTGCGCTTGGAAGACTTCTTCTTCAGCTACGCTGTAACTGATTACTTTATAAATACTTTTTTTTTATTCATTTCTTTTGCTACTTTTCCTACATGTGCACCAACCTTTGCTGTTGAATTTTCTTGTTTGCACGCTTTCAGTTGTCATCGCATGTGTCTTCTATGGGTCAATTAGCCGCCACGCCATCTGACCATATGCGTCACATGTGACCAATTGCGGTCAGCACTGGCACTATGCGGTATTAGTGGTATTAAAAAGTGAAAATAGTGAGGTGTACTTCATTTGTGTCTACGGCGTACTAATTACGCGCTCTAATTGTGAGCTACGTTGGACTACGCGGATATCTTTAAGTTGCGATATGAATTCACATATATGCAACTGATGGTTTTGTTCTAATTTGCTGTGGAACGAAAATATGTTTAGTATAAAGCTATTGCTGAAATTTGTCTTTATAATTAGTGAAGATCCCTTTAAGCTGGGTTACCTAATCTTGATAGTTAATCTTAAACCCGAGAATTTAATACTGATACTTTGAAAGTTTTATATTATATTTAAATTTTTGAAATCTAATACAGCTTTTATGCAACTTAGAGCTTCCATGCAGCTTAAAGCTTTCATTAAGCTTACATAAGAGCTTTCACTTAATTTTTTTTTAATTTCAAATGTGTTTAAAAATACTTCTAAAGTCCTATAAAAAGCTTTTCGTTTGTTAATGGTTTATTTGCGAAGTTTCTTCAATGATTTCTTTGTAGAATGTCGAAATTTGGAAAAGAGTTTTTTTACAATGATTTTATCAATCAAACGAAAACCAATCATGAAACCATTCCGATACATAGACAGCTGATGTCAGTCCCACACTCTTCCTGTTTTGAAGATTTCAATTTTCCAGAAGATGTTTAAAAGACAACAAAAAGTGAAAATGCGAAATGGTGCGATGCTGTAAGCGTTTTTCAAAAGTGTCTGCACGTAACTTAGCAATTAACAACAACAACAACAGCAAATAACAGGTAGCAGATAAAAAATGAAAGACTTCAAATCATATTAACTGTAAGTACTCGCACCATTGACAGCTGCCAAATAAAAAAGGCAACAAATGTAAAATTAATAATACTTTAGTAGCGTAGAATCGAAAGCTTAGAGAAAAAACAAAAACTTTTTTTCTTTATTTTTTATTTTTTACCTTTAACTGCCGAAAATATGCGCGCTAAATTGATTTATAGCGTGTTTAAGCTGTCAAAAAGGCAAATAAATTTTTCTACAAAAAAATATTTTAAACTTTCTAAGCGCACGCAATTATAGTAAAAGTGATAAAATATCATTTAATTGCACGAGGAAATCATATTTAGAAAAGAAACGAGGTTTGTGAGAAAAGAAAAATTGAAGGAAGACAATATATCGGTTAGAAATATTAAAAAAATAAAGATATTATAAAAAAATATTTACTAATATTTTAAAACTAAAAAATATATGCAAATATTAAAAAAAGTAAAATTTACAAATGTGTATATTTACTCCCCGACGGGGAATTGAACCCCGGTCTCCCGCGTGACAGGCGGGGATACTGACCACTATACTATCGAGGATTGGTAATTAAATACTTGCGCATTACTTTTAATTACCAAAAAGACGAATATTTGTGAGCAACAAATTTGTCTTTATTTTTGTAATTTTGTAAAGAAAATTTATGTTTTTTGTATTCTTTGTTGTTTCTATTTCTACTCTGAGATTTGAAAGCTATTGCGGTTCTTTCCTGGTTAATCGTTTACTATAGATTTTATATGCTGTGATTAAAACTAAAAATAAGCTAGCCAAAAATTCATGTCGAAGAAAAATATAAAAGAAACAACAAAAAGAAAAAAGAAATACAAAAACTAGGTCAGTCTGCATATTAAATACGCAAATCAAAGTGGACGTAAAAATATAAATTTAAACATTTATGCAAACAACACAATTGCTGACACGCTCAAAGACAAAAGCGCTGCGAAATGTGGCCGGCAGTTGAGGCACATTTTGTGAAAAAAATTTTACACTTACAAAATTAACAAAACCAAAGTAGGCAATTTATAGTTAAACGAGTGGCGCATTCTTTGTTTTGCGCTTTATTGATTTTTTACAGCTCATAACTGTTTATAGCTGTGGTTTTTACAAAAGTAAGAGTTCGCGAATTCATCACTTTTGGTTTATTTCTTTTTCAATTTTTTTATTGCTACATTTTTGGTTTTGATAGCGTTGTAACGGTAAATTGCAGGAATTTGTTAATAGGTTAGGTTAGGTTAGGTTATTCTGGTAGGCTTAAAAAGCCACACATAGACCATTTTTGGTCCTTTGCGATACCAGATGGAGTGCCGTCACTTATAATGAGAAGTAATCATCCTTTAGGATGCCTGCGCTTGTTGCGAATTTTAAAAGGCTTTGTGGCTTCACCAACGAAATCTCTTCCAGATTAGCGTAATGTGTAGCCCCCAAATGCTGAAGCCGTTTTCTTGATAATGCAGGACATTCACAGAAGAGGTGCTCCATTGTTTCTCTGGTGCCTTGCTCTTGACATTTCCTGCAATCCTCGCGATCTATCAGCCCCATCTTGTAGGCGTGCGCCGCCACAAGACAGTGACCAGTGAGTATGCCGACCAAATTCCTACATTTGCCTCTATCGAGCGTCAATAGAAATTTCGTGTACTTTTTATCTACCGCCTTGCACATAACTTTTGCGGTTTTGCATCCCGGTATATTCTTCCAGCGCGCTTTGTACTTTTTTACCAAGCTTCTGTCTAGATCATCATATAGACAGTGTATGGGTTTATCTACGTTCATCATGTTTTCGGATGACAGTCCTACGCCTCGTTTGGCAATCCCGTCCACTATCTCGTTACCCTCTATGCCCTTGTGGCCTGGCACCCAGTAGAATTGAAGACGCCTGTTTCTGGCGACATTATCCACTGCTGTCCTACCACTCAAGACACTTTTGGCCGATATGCTAAAGGAGGATATTGCCTTGATTGCCGCCTGACTGTCTACGTATATGTTTACTTTAGAGTATCCTATTGGTGCACTTAAGGATAGCTCAGCGGCTTTTCCAATTGCAAACACCTCCGCTTGAAATATACTGCAGTGATCCGGTAGTTTAAATGGTTGCCTTACACCTAACTCCGGGCAGTATATCCCCGCGCCTACTCCATCCTCCATTTTCGAGCCGTCCGTAAATATGTTTAAATTGCTGCGTGCAGGTGCTATGCCCTTACGCCAGCCATCCCTTTCTAGGTTTACTTTGAACCTTCTTTCCCATTTGAAAAATGGGGTCATGTAGTCGGTGTCCGCCAAACTACCATTACCCACTGAGCTATGCCCGAAGGTTCTACACATAAATTCTCCTGCTGCCAGAAGGCGCCCCGCCGATTTAGCCGCGCTGTTTTCAGCGAAGAGATCTATAGGCGGCAGGTTTAGTAATATTTCAAGAGCCGCCGTTGGGGTGGTTCTTAGTGCTCCCGTTATGCAGAGAGCCGCAAGCCGCTGAACCCTTTCCATTGGCTTTCGATACGTTGATTTCCGTGCGCCTGTCCACCACACTAGAGCACCGTAGAGCAGAATCGGTCTTACCACTGCTGTGTAGCACCAGTGCATAAGAGAGGGAGAAAGCCCCCAGGTAGTACCGAGCATCTGCCTGCACGCATATAAAGCATTGCTGGCCTTTCTTACTCTCTCCTCTACATTGTACTTCCACAGCAGTTTGCTGTCCAAGACTACCCCCAGGTACTTGGTGCGGTCCTTGAGAGGCAGTTCTGTCCCATTTAGCGAGGGGTGTCTCCATGTGGGAATTTTGTACTTCCTCGTAAAAACAAGCAAGTCAGTTTTCTCCGCATTCAACCCCAAGCCTGCATGAGTTGCCCAGTTCAGTACAGTACTGAGAGTGGTTGTCATAATGTTGCTGATAGTGTGAAGACACCTGCCCGTTATTAAGATGGCAATGTCGTCCGCATATGCTACTATCTTAGGGGCTTTGCCGTCCAGCTTCTTTAATAATTTATTCACCACCAATGTCCATAGGAGCGGAGATAACACCCCACCTTGTGGGGTACCCCTGCGGACCTCCTTGGTCATTCTGGCATCGTTCCATTCCGCTATTATCCTTCTTGAAGTCAAGAGGCTTTTGACCCACCGTTGTATTGCGGTATCAACGCCTATTGACTCGATACTGTTCAGAATGGCTTCCGTTGACACGTTGTTAAAAGCTCCGGAGATGTCCAGGAAAGCTCCGAGGGCATATTCCTTATATTCCAAGGCTTTTTCGATGCTGAATACCAGCGAATGGAGTGCAGTCTCCACGGATCTGCCTTTTGTATAAGCATGTTGCGCCTTAGACAAGCTGCCGCGAGGCGCTGCATCCCTGATATGCGCATCCAATATTTTCTCTAGCGTTTTCAAAAGGAAGGAAGTTAAGCTTATGGGTCTAAATTCTTTCGAGTAGGTTGGGTTGTTTTTACCTGCCTTTGGTATAAACACAACCCTAGCCTCTCTCCATGAATGCGGCACATAGCTGAACCTCAAGCACCCCCTGAAAATCGTTTTTAGCCACGGAACAACCAACCATTGAGCCTTTTGCAGCATGGCCGGAATAATTCCATCCGTACCGGGTGATTTAAATGCGTCGAAGGACTGGATTGCCCATTCTATCCTCCGTTCTGTTATGATATTTTCGGGTACACTTACAGCCAGTTTCCCTTCGTTAATGGGACTAGCCATGTTCTTGCAGCCCGGGAAGTGCACATTGAACAGGTCTTCTAATGAATCCTTGCAGTTATCCGTCCACTCCCCGTCACCCCTGCGAATTAGACCAAGCGGGGCAGGGCTTTTGGATAATAGCCTCCTGAGTCTCGCTACCTCGTTGGTCTTTTCCAAGCTGCTACAAAAGTTTTTCCAGGACTGACGTTTGGTCCTGCGCACCAACTTTTTGTAGTCCCTTAAAAGATCCTTGTACTCGTTCCAACAGTCCTCACTTTCTGCTTGTTTGGCACAGTTGAACATATCACGTACCATGCGTCTATGCAATCCGAGCTCCTTGTTCCACCAAGGGGGCTTCGTTTTGCGCTTTAATCGTAGAGTAGGACACGCGGAATGAAATGCTTTATTGAGAGCATTTGTGAATTGATTCACGCCTGCCTCTACCTCTTCATGAGAATTGAACACGCAAGGTCTTAGTCTTTTGTGCTCTAGTATTTGAACATAGAGATCCCAGTTTGTATTTCTGGGATTTCTCCTAACGTGTACCTTAATTTTCGGTACAGATTTTATAGAGAAGTAGATGTACCTGTGGTCAGAGAATGACGGTGTACTTAGCACTCTCCAATTCTCTACCATTGCACATCTACCGGTATAGAGTGTTATGTCTAGCACGTTACTTGAGGTGGGTCCTATATACGTAGGCTCCTCTCCTCGATTAGCTATCACTAGACTACTTTGTAAAACGAAGTTGAGTAGGGACTCACCTCTTTGATTAATGTCGGTGCTGCCCCAGATCGTGTGGTGGGCGTTGGCATCGGCTCCCACTACTAGCGCCTGCTTCCTTCTTCGGGATGCCGCTACCAGCCTGTGAACTTCCACCGTGGGTGCCTCGTCATCATGTGGCAGGTAACAGGATGCAAGGAGTATAGGCTCATCCTTGACATCCTTTACCGTCACAACAGTCAGATCGTCTGTGGAGAGGTTAAGATCAATATGGGAATACAAATTTTTGTTCACTAATATGGCTGTTCTTACCTTGTTAATAACGCTCGGGGTATATGTGGTGAAGTTTTGTGACTTTAGCCCAGCAACCACGTTACCCGATGCAATCCATGGTTCTTGGACTAAAGCCACATCGTAGCCGCCCTTCTCTAAGTTGAGAAGGAGCTCGGCGGAGGCGATCCTACTTTTGTGGAGGTTCACCTGTATTACCCTCAGCTCTCGGCTCTGCATTTCCAGAGTGCTGGGTAGGTGCCTTCTCCACCTCCTGTAGGACCAGTGAAGTCGCCAAGATCTCTTCTAAACCGAGATCCTTCTCCACTTCACCTTTCTCGAGCGTGTTTACGTTGCCGTCTGCGGGGTGGCGCTTCTTGAGGCGAAGGAACACGCTTCCAACGCCCCACGCCATCTTCCCGAACCTTGCGTACAGAATGTCGTCCGCCGCCTTATTGATCTGGAGGATGTAGCTTTGGCCTCCATCTTCATTTGAAGATTTTGCCACGCTCAACACCCTCCAGTCGCTAGTCGGCACGTCCGGATTCTGCCGTTGTAGCAGCCGCAAAGCATATTCCGGGTCCACTACGCGAGGTATAACAACCTTCGCCTTGGGCACCGATGGAATATCATTGCGGTCCACCACCTCCAGTCTCCCATTCTCCCATAGGCTAGGAAGCGTTCTTACTGCTTCCTTTACCCATGTAAGCGACGGGTCATCCTTACATTTTAGGATTTTAACCCCACTAAGCCACCCAGCTCCATCAAATGTGGGCATGGGTGCGCTTGGCTCAGCATCCATCCTTGCGAAGAGGGCTTCCAATAGCTTCATTTCCACTATTTTCCACCGCTCCTGTGACATCTGCCCCAGCGGGTTACTACGGTCAATGAGTGCCACGATCAGATGTCGTTTTGCAATCTCACTGGCCGCCGCCGCTGCTTTGGATGTCATTGGTCTGTCATCCGCGTGCCTGACTTGTTGCTTCTCAGCAACGTCCTTGCACTTCCTCTTTTTCGCTGGTGCCTTTGGTTCGCTCTCCGTCGAACGCTGCCTCTTTTCAGCTATTTGCTCCTCAATCCGATTAGCAAATGCTGGATCCGAGGCATTGCACCAGTTCCGTGTTGCGAAATGAGCACGACCGGTCTTCACCTCCTCTCTGGCCCAAGCCAACCGTTGCACCTCATCTTCCTTCAGGTTGGACTTGCCCTCGAGTCGGTTACATATTCCGACCGCCGCCTTATATCTAGCTTTGGCTTTCATCCCCTCCTTGTTAGGCTTCTTCCGGGGCCCTCTCTTGTTACCAGAGTTGGTACCCACGGTCGACAGCTCAGGAGAGCGAAGCAGCTCCTCTTCTTTTTCCGCGTTTATGCTTGCGGCGCTTTCTTGGTCCGAGTCTTCTAGGACTGTGGCACCAGTGCGCTGCAAGGTTGGTTTGGCAGTAGTACTGCAACCACTGCAACCTGCTCCCGTTGCAGTGGAGGTGTGGCCGCTGGCGACACAGCTTTCGCTGTGCCCGCCGGTGGTAGCAGCCTCATCTCCCACCGACGTTTGGGCTGATATCCCAGCCCGCTTTTCTTCCTTTTTCTTGCTCTCCATTGTGAGTTTTTTGATTTCGGGGTCCTCTACCCCTAGCGTTTTCAACCTACCGCCAGGCACCTCAATAGCAATGGCCGACATCTTCCCCCATCCATCTCCCTCTGGGGAAGCGTTAAAAGCAGTCCACCTCAGGGAAATGAATGGAGAATTATGCCAGCCTTCGCTGGATGACGCCTGCCACCACTGTCATGCCTTAGCCAACCAAGCGGCAGCTTGAGTCCACGACAGTGCAAGCAGCGCCACCCATTGCCCAGTCGACACCCGCGCGGAGGATATAGCTAAGAGGATTTTTGTCGAATTTGTTAATAACTTGCAGATAATTTTTTTTTTTTGAGAAATTTACCAAATGGTAATATTATTTTGAGGATAAATTGTAGATAAAATTAACAAAAATATTTTTCAATTTAAAATCTTAGATTTCATAGATAATACTGTAATTAAAAACATTAAATTTGACTATAAAAAAAATTAAAAACATATTTTTACAAAAATAAAATTATTTTTTAATTTAAATAAAAATAAATACTTGCAAAATATATTTAAATTAAAAAAATGTATTAAATTGTAGTAAAAATTAAAAATTAGTAAGATAATATTTCAATTTAAAAATTTAGATTTCATAGACAATAATGTAATTAAAAATATTAAATTTGATTAATTTACGACTATAAAAATAATTATTAATTAAATTAATTTTTACAAAAATAAACTTATTTTTTAATTTAAATAAAAAAAAAATTAAAAATTAATAAGATAATATTTCAATTTAAAAATTTAGATTTCATAGATAATATTGTAATTAAAAACATTAAATTTGATTAATTTACAACTATAAAAAAATTAAAAACATATTTTTACAAAAATAAGATTATTTTTTAATTTAAATAAAAATAAATACTTGCAAAATATATTTAAATTAAAAAAATTTATTAAATTGTAGTAAAAATTAAAAATTAGTAAGATAATATTTCAATTTAAAAATTTAGATTTCATAGACAATAATGTAATTAAAAATATTAAATTTGATTAATTTACGACTATAAAAATAATTATTAATTAAATTAATTTTTACAAAAATAAAATTATTTTTTAATTTAAATAAAAAAAATATAAATAAAATTTTAGCAAAAAATATTTAAATTACAAAAAAAAAGAAACAAAAATTTTTGCAAAAAAAATTATAAATAAATGTAAATTTTTGGAATTATTTTCACTTTTTACTTCCCAGATGTTTACTCAAATTTCAATTTATTTCTAATTAACACAATATTAATAATCCAATCGAAACACGGTATAGTATTATAGTTCCACCATAAAGGTTCATAAATTTCATTTTCAATCATTGACTTCCTATGCAGTTCGAAAATCAATCTTTCACTCATTTTAGCCAGCTTCACTTTCAAAAATATTGTGTTTACAAATAATTTTGCTTAAAATTTTCGGCATCTGATTTTAAACACATCAAAGCATAACATTTGCCACGCGTATTTCAGGTCTGTTTTACTCCACTAATGACATACATAAATATCTATAATATCATATTTGTTTATGTTATATTGACGCCTGTAAGACTTGCCATTACTGTCAATTACACTTAAACCCATTAGTCAATACAACTGTCTTATATGCAATACAATTAAAAAAGACTTATACTCGCTTACAACTCACACCTCACTCGCATTTTTTTCGCTGGTCACACTTGTCATACAAAAAATTGCTACAATATAAATGACCACATATTATATTTATTGTTGTACTTAACTTATTGCAACAAAGTTAAGCGCAAATGCGTAAAGCAAATAAATAAATATAAATACAAACATACGCTCTCATAACAAGCTAGCCATGCACCCAAGCTGTCAGCTGTCAGCTTAAAAAAATCGCTTTAACAGCTGTTGTTGACAGCTACAACGAGCACAGTTAGCAACAATCAGCTGATGTTGACATTAGTAGGGGCTTAAGTAAGCGTCAAAGTCAAAAGCGTATTTTACATGTAATGCATAAATAAATTATATAAATACATATATACATATGTTTGTATGTATTTTTATACAATTTCGGTTTCATTCATAAAAATTTTAGCGCACAGCCGATGTAGAGTGTATGAAAAATGTCGGGAAAATCAAAAAATTGTTGAAAACACGCAAATGTGCTTTGCCTTTCATAGTGGGAATTTGTTAGAAAATAAGTATGTGAGTTTATAAACATTGTCGACTACCGCAGCCGGCGGCATTTCACATAAGCCATATGAGCACCAAATTATTTGAAAATTATACATAAGTGTAATTAAAGTAAAAAAACAAAGCGAATTGGTAAGAGAAAACAATAAAATATTGTTGGTGAAAAATTATAAAGCGTTATCAAAGCGTGTTGACCTCTAGTTTTACTAGTGGCTTCAGTTTGTTGGTGACAGTGGGCCATGATTAGTAAAAATAACGACAAATTATTTATTTTGATTTATTTTTGGTTTTACTTTTCATTTAATTTTTAGTTATATGAGAGTTTCTAAATTAAAAAAATATATATATAATTTTTTATATAGAGAAAAATATGAATTTAATTTGATTGAAATGTTCCTTGGATGTAATAATCTATACTACTATTATAAAGAGGAAAGATATGTATGTATGTTTGTAATGAATAAACTCAAAAACTACTGTGCCAATTTCAAAAATGCTTTCAGCATTGTAAAGCTACATTCACCCCGAGTAACATAGGATATATTTTTGCTAGAATCTCAACTTTCTGGAAATAGTTCCCAAGTGAGGGTATCAAAAAGACTCCGTGATGGAGAATCTGAAACTGAAAATCTTCTTGCAAGTCACTCTCTTCGCATCGCAATCGCGTGCAAAAAAGTCGAGTAACGAGTACTCGCAGTTGCTTGCTGAACAAAATTTCAAAACCTGCCAAGTACGCGCTTGAGAGTCGAGTACGGAGCGTCTTGAAGAACGAAATATTTGAAATGTACAAGCAAGGGCGTCGAACTCTTAGCATTCCCAACGTCTTCATAATCAGAGAGATAGACAACGGACACAAAAGATTAGAGGTCGTAATAAAGTCTTAGATCATAATTAATTTCATGTTCGCATTTTCCTCATTTTACTATTTTAAAATGAACCCACACAAGAAACGGGAAAGTACATTCATATGTATGGGAGAGTGTGTATAAGTCTGTAAAAACTTATAACTTTTGAAATGTTTGTTTAAGCTCGTGCAAAGCCGGAGTGGTTTGCTAGTTTTTTACATTTAACTTGTAACGTTTACCAAAAAATATTAGTAAAAAATTACTTTTTGTTCATATTTGGAGATTTTAAGAGTAAATAGGTTCCATATTTTCCACATCATGCCAATATTTTGGGATAATGTGTAGTCCAAATTTTTAATACATTGTCAATATGAGTTTATTTTTTTAAATATTAATTTTAAAATAATTTTTTTATTATATTTCAAAAACTTTAGTTTTCAATAATATTTCGAAATTGTTTGATATTTTTATTTAAAAAATTTTAGTTTTCAATAATATTTCAAAAATTGTTTAATATTTTTAAAAATTAGATAAAACAAAAACAATGCGTACTCTAATACCATAAAAATATATTTCTATACTTTATATTTAAAAAATATAGTTTATTCAGAAAAAGATCTCTTAAAAAAAATAATTTTAATCTGAAAATATTTTCGAAATCAATTTATATAATAAAAATAATAAAAACAGAAATACCTTTTTGTCCCACTGTACCACAAGCATTTCTTCGTATATAAGTAACCACGCTTATGTCTGCAATTTTTCTTGGCTATGTTTGTTGGCTTTAGACGCTCACAGTCAACACGCTTGCCACTCTAACCAACAGTAGCTTGCATGCAACAGTCAAAGAGTCGCGCATGCGCATAATGTAAACATGAGTTGACAAATTTTCAACTTGAACCACGATTACGATGAGCACACAAACACATGAAAGCAACTGAAGGAGCATATAAGTAAAGGCAATGAATAACTGTAGACGTTACGTTGTTATTGCTGTTGTTTGTGTGTGCTTTTACTATGAAATTATTATTAGATGCAATATGAGCAGTCAATTGCAATGTAGTTATATATATATAGAAAATAATATTTATGTATGTATGTCTGTGTAGCGCTGAAGATGCGCTTGTAACTTTTTTTATTTACTTAGCTTTATATTATCGCCATTAAATGCGAAAAAAATGTGAGTAAAGTAAATATGAACTCTAATTACCGCTATAACGTCTGCTTATGATTACTCACTGTCTTGTAATGAATGATCACATATATGTACATATGTATTTGTGTGTGAATTGTTGCATGATTCTCTACGAAAGTGTTGAAAAAATTTAAAAATATTATTATGAAAGTTTTAAAGTCAACAGCATCATAAATTTGTGATATTTCTTTGCGTTAATGAGCTGTATATGGCAAAAATATTGTTATAACATTTAATATAATATATACATACATACATACGAGTATGTAGCGGTTACATGCAGACACTGCACTTAAACTTGGTGTATGCTGTAAATGGTTCATTGGCATTTCACAGTTGTTAGTAGGCGCATTTGAATGTCATAACGGTGTTATTATGTATAAAATGATAAACTCCAAGTAAGCTCATACGAAGACAGTGAGGTCTACATAACCAAATTAATACTAATTTTAAACCAAACAAAGACTGTCTAACTAAGAAGACTGAAAGCTTTGAGGTCTCAAAAATTTGGAATAGAATCCTTATACTTTTAACTAAACTTTTCGAATTAGGAATAATCAAATCACAACTTCACTAATAACTATATACAACCGATATCCAGTTTTCATCCCAACGACTAACATTTCGAAATGATTAATAAACATAAAAAATTATGAATTTATCGCTTTATTATTTTTTTCTTTACTCACAAATGACAAAATGAAAACGGCAATCAACTTAGAAGCAGTCATCAATGCTTGGCACATAGCCGTCACAGAAGTGCCAGGTGGACCAGGCAGACCAACCTTGCATGCGCAAGATCTCTTGGGCACAACGTACAGAGGGTTCAATGTTGTCGGTCAACAATCCATTGCAGCTGATGTGGCACTGGTTGTAGGAGAAGCGACCGTCAGCAGGTTGGCACCAGTAGTAGTCGTTGATCTGGAAGATACCGTAATCGTTGGAGCCATTGTAGTTGGTTGGTCCGACAACACCGGTGCGGAAGGAGCTCTCATGTTCGGCAATACAGGCCCAGCGAGCCAATTGATCACGTGGAACACCCAAGCGAGACATCTCACGAGCCAAGGAGCAACGGTTCAAAACCTCACCGAAGGCTGGGGCGGCCAAAGCCAAAGCGAAGAGCAAGAATGCGAAAGCTTTCATGTTGATTAGTTAATACAGTAGAAAGAACTGATGTCTATGGCAGTCAATGAGTGCTCTTTTATACCAGATTAGTGCAAAGATTTTCACAAATTGATAACTGATAAGATACTCGTCAGTAAATAATGGTTTTTCCAGAAGAATATCAATGAGACATTAAATAAATTTAACTTACTACCGCGCTGTTTGCATTAAGAAACTTGCGACGCAATTTGTTTACGTTGCAGTTGAACGGAAAAATCGTCAACATTTTTAGATAAGCGCACTTATCTACGCCTAGGTACTTCAAACGATTTGCACATAATTCTTAGGTGCGCCTTGCACAAGTATAAAAACTCGAAAATTGACACGGTAAAGCATCAGTTTTATTGAAACAGTTCCAAATAATCAACATGAAAGTATTCATCTGCTTAATCGCCGCTCTGGCTTTGGCCGCACCAGCCCTCGGTGAGGTTTTGAACCGTTGCTCCTTGGCTCGTGAGATGTCTCGCTTGGGCGTGCCACGTGATCAATTGGCTCGTTGGGCTTGTATTGCCGAACATGAGAGTTCCTTCCGCACCGGTGTTGTCGGACCAACCAACTACAATGGCTCCAACGATTACGGTATCTTCCAGATCAACGACTACTACTGGTGCCAACCTGCTGACGGTCGCTTCTCCTACAACCAGTGCCGCATTGGATGCAATGGATTGTTGACTGACGATATCGAACCCTCTGTACGTTGCGCCCAAGAGATCTTGCGCATGCAAGGCTGGTCCGCCTGGTCCACCTGGCACTTCTGCGACGGCTATGTGCCAAGCATTGATGACTGCTTCTAAATTGATTCGATTGGATTAACATTATGACATGAGTTTGAATAAATGATCACTGCAAAAAAAATTTTGAAGTTTTAGTTATTTTAGAAAATATGATTGGTAACGGTGTACTATCTAGAATTCCTGTTTTATTTTTGTATTATAGAAGGTTACAACAGTAATTGTTTCTATATTATTCTAAAGATTGTGGTGTCCTTAAGAGCAGATATGTATATAGATACACCGGAATGTGTTCTTTGATAACAGAGTCTCTAGAGATCTCAGGCAAATTGGAGCCAACACTCAAATAATTGTTTCTGACGTCGATTAGGTTTAACACACTGGGTATTGAAAATAGGTAATGAAGATACGAGGGCTTCCGGCTACCCTTTAAAGATTCTGCTTCAATTGAGTTAAAGCATCTTCTGGCATAACTCATTTTTTCATTTTCTGATGTTTCCCGTTAATTTCTTCCCACACCATACCTTTAGCCACTTCACCACATTACGGAATTTTTCTCAAAACCCCTTGAACTTGACAAAATCTGCATAAGCTATTTACGACCAATTAAACAACAACTCAATTATCCCCACTCCTAAAGAATGCGAATTCAACAGAGTCAAAAGGTGTCAAATATTTGTGAAAACACACAGAAATTACTAAAATCCAAATTAACTGAGGACAGCGAGGTCGCCAGTGTCAAACTACAGCCGGGAAGTATTTCTGACTGATTGAGTGCGCCAGTCAGCGCAGCTGTAACTGCGCTACCGCGTGGGTGTCAGCTACACTACTTCTGACCATGGCACAGCTTGGCTGGCGATGAAAGACAGCTAATCAAATGGGAAGTCAAACAAGTCACAGCACGCAGCAGGTTAAACCACGAGCACAGCAGGAAGAAGCATTTGGCAAATAGAAAGAGTGACTGGCGATGTACAACAAACCAAAAAAGCAAAAAAGCCACAAACTCGTCTGTGGCTTAAACGCCAACACGCGCATGCGCGTCAAGTATTTGCACACTAATGACCGACAGTGTTGGTTGAGGCGACGCGCTGGAAATATACACGCTTGACTTGCTTGGGTGCCGTTTAATGCGGCACTTTAAATGTGGCTGCCACTACGTCGGTGAAGACGAAAAATTGTTGTACTTGCAATTTGCTGGCTGACTGAATGAATGTCTCTCTGGTTCGATACGGTCGGTTGTATATGCGCCGTTACGGCCGAGCGCCCAAATTGCTGATTGCATGTGGCTGCCATTCTTTAGTTTTTCTCATCTCTTGGTTTTTGCCTTTCTGCAAAGTACCAACATTTAGCAAATGTTTACCAAAGCTACTGATTATTCGCATAGATAATTTATTCAATAACCCGGCAAGTACTGGAAGAAAAAGTACTTGGAAAGCTGGCTTACTTGCAGTTAGTACGTGGTATTCTAAGTGTAAGCGGTGAAAGCCGCAATAGCGTGTACTTGCTCCCCAACAAACTGCCGACTTCAAAACTGTCATTATCTCTGTTGCCTTGCTCCGTGTGCCGACTGCTGTTCGTACTTCGCTGTTGGTTTAGCTATTGGCGCCAAGGGTTAAGTGTGGCGAGGTCAGCGTACATTAGCCGTACAATGGAGATTCACTGGAATTATATCGCGGTTGAGGGTAAAGACAATTCGGTTGTAGAAAAAATGATACGAAATTAGTCTTAGTAGCGAGCATGCTTCGATGGCTTTCTTCCTGTTGTTTCTTCACTTAATGAACTGGATGCAATTCGACATACTACCTTTCTCTAAAACTATATCCTTCTATAGGGAATCCAAACAGTTTGTGCGCTAACGGAAATTATCTCAAATTTCCGCGACTGAGCCGAGACATAGCATGGTCAATAAATGCGATGTTACTCAAAGATGTCAAAGAGATCATGACATAATATCGAAAAGACGCTTCGAGAACTTAATAACGTTTA
This sequence comes from Zeugodacus tau, assembly GCA_031772095.1. Classification (NCBI taxonomy): domain Eukaryota; kingdom Metazoa; phylum Arthropoda; class Insecta; order Diptera; family Tephritidae; genus Zeugodacus; species Zeugodacus tau. The sequence continues at coordinate 71,957,565 of CM062652.1, read as the reverse complement.
CGTTAACGCTGTCGAGCTCCCAAAAAGCAGTAATCTAAATGTACGCTTCATAAAAAATAGACATAATTTGAGGAGTTCGATATAGATTTATGAGGAGATCCTAAGATAGTTTTGGTTGGAAACTTATCTAATCAGACGTTGATTCGAGTACTGAAATCCTTACTTTCCTAAAGGTGCCGGGTATTTTATTTTAGTATATTTCATTGCACTTGAATGGCTTTTGAAGATTAAATAAAACTTTAGCTCGCTATGTTATAAGAGTGTTGGGTCCTGAAAACATTACTTTGTGTGTGGAGAGTTCAGAGTGTTAATCAAGTCAGATTCTATATAAAAGTACTTTGTCAATTACATTTAGGAATTCTTTTACTATCTTCAGGGGTTGAAAGGAACTATTTAAGGGTCTCATGGTCGATTCCTCAACCTTTTCCTTTCCTTTCCTTCTTGTAGTTCAACATCTGAGCATGCCCATTTCGAAGATCCATAAGATACTTCAAATTTTCAACCAAATTTAATCTGTAGAAGACAAATCACATATCCTTGGTGCAACTTAAATATTTATTATTATTATTAAAATAATTTATCATAGTTTCCACTGGAATATTTTGCATTGCATTTTACTGGCAATAAAAATGTACAAAAATTCCATTACAATTTTCTAAAAGTCCAACAGTTTATTATTTTGACTTAAATAGATAATATTCAATATTCGATAATTTTTATAAATATGTATTTCGTATCTCATTGGCACACACATCCATTTAGTATAATAAAATAGATATCATCGACAAACACCGGATGCTCGCGCTACATTAATAAAGCGTGTGAGAATTGTTATCTCAAATATATCGCGATCAGCAAAACACGAAAAAGTAAATAAACAAAACTCATATTAAGAGTACCAAAAATAAATAAAAATGCGTAACAGACATATAAACAAAACTCATGACTTTCAAAAAAAATCAAATTATAGTTAACAATTTCCAGAAGCTTTATAAACAAGCAAGTTGCTCGTCAATGCGATAAGCGCATACAAATTTCATTCATCATTTTGAAAGAAAGTAAATTTTAACAAGTTGTCTGAAGAAGTGGTCTGTTTGTCTTATTAAATTGTGCCATAGATAAGCCTTATACACCATGGCGAGTGTGGCGCTTTAGGCCGAGGGGCCGTTCTTAGTTATTTATCTGGAGTTATCTATTTTCCTGTAATGTTTTGGAATGTCTGAGTCTAACAAAACCTTACTGTTTTAATAAGGGTTACACATAAAATAAGCGCTTGTTAATCGGTTTTGCTGATCCTCACTGGGATTTCAACTTAAAAACATATACCAATGTCCCACGAACAAGCACACTAAACCACAGAGCACCAACATTCTGTTCATTAGCAGCCAATAATTGATAATATGTATTTTGAACGGCACACTTTTTGAATTTGATATCTGCGGCAAGCAAATCGCCGGGATTCACCGCAAAACAAGCGATTATCAATGAAGTGGAGAGACTAATCAGACTAAGACTATTGAGCACCTACATATATCGAGCCTACGACAACTTACTTGAGTGCGTCCAAAAAATAATAATAAACAAAAATTTGCATTAAGATAACACAAGAATTGTCGGTCTCGAGGAAAATAAGCATTGTTGAAGAATTGGCACAATTAAGACAAAATCTTATATGTCAGTTCGAGTATTTCTGTCTTGAAAAATGTTTTGCAGTAACTGTACCTAGAAAGTCTATAGTAGCCAGCCAAGATAAATATAGAAATACAAGCTCAAATTTTATATTTAATATATATAATATGTGTGGGTCTAGGAGAGGCCTAGCTACACGTTGCTAGGTCAAAGGCTCGAAATTAGTTTAATGACAGATGTTCTATGAAAATCGATTTAAAATTAAGTATAGTACGATACTAAGTTTAGTATGAATCATCCTGATTTTTCTGTCTCCACCCATCTCTCAACATGTAGCTTCGGTAATGTTACATAAGATATCCACTTTCACTAGTTGCGATAGTAGAGCGATGAAACCTGAGCATCGGTCAGTATTTTTGTATAGTCAGCAGTAGTGGGATGCAAAGTTAAGATCGCGGAATACAGCTCTAGTTATACTAGATTACAACTCTGAAGGTTTTTATCGAGAATAATAATGACTTCATACAACTCATACGTACACCATATTCATCCATATGATTTATAATAAACACAAAAATAGGTTCGGTTACGCTTGGAAAGTGCCCTCACCGCATAAATAAGCACCAGAGCTATTTGTAATATACTCATAAACACCTCTAATGTAGCATAACTGTCAAATGAGCCAACAACCGTGTATATTATATTACCACAAGCTCTTATTTCATCTGCTTTTATGATGAAAATTGTAATTTGAATTATATCTTGTTTACATGGCGTACAAAGAATGAAGCAATAAACGTAATCGCTTGTCATCAAATACTACATTTTTCTGCTTGGTTGGCTCAATAATTCGCTCTGAGCTGAGCTGAGGGCAACCGAGGTTGACGGTTGGTGTTAATGAGTAAAATTGTGTCGGAAAATATTTGGTGTCATAATTGCTGGAAATAAAAAAAATAATATTTAAACTTGTCGGCAGTAAATTGTATACGAGTCTAAAAGCGATAATAGTCGAATTTAGCACCATTTTCCACTATTGATATTTTATGAGCATATCAACAGTATTGCAGCTTATTATGAGCGCTGAAATTCATAAATATTTTATTTTTTTAATTTTTGGTTGTTTTTTTTGCAATTGTCCTAAATTTAATTATTGGTTTTCTGTCCATTAAAAAATTGGCCAACCTCTAATTTAATTACTACAACTGTGAGGGCTTGGCCACAGCAACTGACTTGATTATTTAATGATTTCCGTTAAACTGTTATTCGCGAATTTTCGTTATTTGTTATTTTTACTGTTTGTCTTCGTAACACCTTAACAATTGGAAACATATTTATTTTTGTGTTAATTTATTATGTGAAGGTCGTTTTACCGCCAATAATCCAGTTAAATTACTTTTTTAATGGAGTAATGAATAGCGGAATTATTTGAAATTAGTTCCAATAAACAAAGTACAATCTTGTATGTCATAAAATAATTTTGGGAAAACGGCGGGCTTTTTTGTTCAGACCTTTAGAATATACCTCAGTCAAATAATTATAAGTGCATGAACTTTTTGCAAAAAAACTTAAAGATTACAAAATTGCAAAATATTTTTGAGTATGAAGGTTTGTTAACAAATTTCAAAATATTTTTTATACTATAAAACAGAATTAAAGTTTAGGCTAATAGTAAATATTTATATGTGCATTTTACTATTTTTATCAGTAAAGCGGAAAACAGGAGCAGAGAGGTTCCTCCAGAGATCCTCAATAGGATTTAGGTTCGAACTCAATGCTGCACATTGTAATACCGGAATTTTCCGGTCGTTAAAGATGTTCTTCGTGTGGATTGAAGCTTTAACCTTTCGATATGTCCAGTTATATGCCATAAATATTGCCAGCAAATTTTATTAACTCGCTGTCCAAAAGATCTACATTGATATTAGCATTAATTTGAGTGAATATAAAACATGTAGATAGCTTTCCACAGCAGCAAAATGCAGCCCATGAAATCAAGGTACCGCTTTCAAAACATCGCTTGTAGTAGGACCGCCGTTCCTGGTGCGAATCACTCCAATATTTCTTGCAATGACCTGGGCCGACCAAATTTAATTTTTTTTCGTCACTAAAGACTGTATTCTATCACTCATCGGCACAGAATTGGTATTTATTTGCAAACCTCAAATGTGCTTTATTGTGTCTTTCTTTAGCGTTGGTTTAGGTGCCATGGAGGTGTGTTTCAGAAACTGATTTTTATGTATAATTGGAAAAATAATATTTTTTGTGATTTTCTGTCTTAACTAGGTCCATATTTGATCGCTGCTTATCAAGTCCGCAACTACTAGCCGTCGAATCGTTCTTTTGCACCGCTCATCAATGTTGTTTTTCGTCCGCTGCGTCGCACTATACCATAATTAGTGGGGTTTTTAAGAAATTTGGAGATACAGTTCCGATGTCGCTTTGGTCTAGAGCCATTTTGGAACCGCTTTCATGCATTCCTATGATTATTACTTGTTTCTCGGCTGATAAACTAGTACCAGGAGGCATTTTAGGCTTAAAGTTAAATAAATGTAATCAAATTTTTAATAATTCATTAAGTTAATGCACCTACAATAATTTTGAAAACAAATTTTAACAAAAAAAGTTTTTGCTGCGACACTATTAGTAAGAAAGATCCACTAAACTGATTTTGCACAAATCTTAAATATTTACTATGCAATACCCAATTCACAACCACATTCTGAATGTAACTGTACAACGAACGAGAAAAGTATGAAACAATTCTCGTTGCATAGTAACGGTAACATATCAACCTTTTATTCCACATTTACCGAAATCCAAAAAATAACAGTGAATAAGAAATATAAACAAAAGCAGAAATGCACATATAATTATTTGACTAGGGTATTATGACTTGTTTGAATGCAACATCAGTCAAATCAAGCCGCCAGTTCAGTTAATTGACTGCAGTTTTCAGTACTTTTCGAAAACCATCTTGCTTTTGAAATAATTTTACAGAAATAATTCAGAGGGAGTCAAATCTCGAGAATTAGGTACACAGATAAAGCTATATCTTTTTGATATTAGACGCCTAGGGTAATAGAAACTGATATATCCATGTTGATATCTTTAAATATGGTAAAATGATGGATTTAGCGCAGAAGGTTATTCAACTTTCATCTCAAATTTTGGTCTTGTAATGATGTTTCATTGATTTCGATCAGTTCTCTAAATAAGGCAATTTTTTCCTATAAACAGCTACATATAATTTCCAAAAAAGAGTATCTTTCGTTGGTTGTAATTAATTCAAATTGATTCAAATAATTGAGAATAAATATTTCCCGAACATGCTTTGAAGCTTATGATAACGGTAATTGAAACTTTCTACAGAATATATATCATTCTAGTAAGTAACGTCATTGAATTGTATTTATAAACATCCCTGCTAACTGTATGTTTGAAGAAACGCAAAAGATCACTGCCTCATACCCCCAGCTAGGCTTTCTAAGTCATATGGCTATGAAAAGCAGCTGGATACCAGAACGCCATCAAATATATGGCACAATAAAAACTGCATAGGAATTCATTAGAAAAAAAATTAACCGAAGAAAAAAGAAAACAAACAACAGAGGAAAAAATAAAGAAATTACAAGAATATCGTAAAGCACAAAATTTGATTTTTTATTGGACTCAACGGACACAACAGAACGTACGGCAACAGTAAATTTCAATTATACCAAGTCAGATGATCAAGCAACGATCACTGGCTTCAATAACAATCATATTCATCAGATAGAATATTAGCAAAAGAAAAGGTTGAAAGAAACGTGGAAAATAAGAAGGCATAAAAAGTGAATAAAACGGTGAAAGAACATTAAATGCAGCAAGGAGAATGTGAAAACGAAAGAACATTCACCAAAGGTAGGAAACACTACTTAACAACTGGCAATAGTTGAAAATGCTGAGCAAAGTGGAAAGTAGAGACAAAGAAAAAGAGGAAAATCATACAGAAGGTGCTAACAAACAGCTAAAATGACCAAGTAGACTGCTTACAAGAAGTTTGTAAAGAAAAATATATAAAATTTACATACCCACAGCTGTACGAGTATGTATGTATCAGTAGATCGAAAGAAGGCCAATGACACCAAGCAGTCAATTTATACATATATGTAAGCTTAATATGCAATCAAAAGAATAATAATGCAACAAAAGCAACTATAGCTTTAGCAAAGCGGAAGAAATTGTCTACTTTTGTTGTTGTTATATCAAGTATTGTTTTTCAACTAGCCTCTGAGAAGCTGCTGTCAATATATAGAGTATCACTGCTAATCGATGTGAGCATGTTCACACAAACTTGTCACAGAAGACAGTTGTTTCAGGAAGTCTTTATGATGTGAGCTAGCTGGTGCTTTTGCTTCCTCCACGTTTACTGGCAATATAGCAAATGGCTAATTAAGCAAGGAAGGAAGTGGGCTGCACTATGGCTAGTATTAATTTGATGAACAGAGAGTGGAAATATGAGGAATGGAAGGGAGATGGAACGCAGAAGTATAATGTATCTGTATATCTAAAACCGCATCTTGGTGATAATTGGCGGTATTTGCCATTGTAATTAAAGAACCATGAAGAAACTGAAATCCATGACAGATAAATTACCACAGATAAATTACAGTATACAGATAAATTACCACAACCAAATAGCAAGAACTCCTGAAATACTAGTATCGAGAAACTCAGAACTCATAATAAAATCGAAAAATAAAACATAGAACTTGCAACTCAATCGAAAACCATTTATTAAAACCACCAATCTTTCAAAAAAAATTAAACTATTCAACAACTTAGAAGCAGTCATCGATGCTTGGCACATAGCCGTCGCAGAAGTGCCAGGTGGACCAGGCAGACCAACCTTGCATGCGCAAGATCTCTTGGGCGCAACGTACGGAGGGTTCGATATCGTCAGTCAACAATCCATTGCATCCAATGCGGCACTGGTTGTAGGAGAAGCGACCGTCAGCAGGTTGGCACCAGTAGTAGTCGTTGATCTGGAAGATACCGTAATCGTTGGAGCCATTGTAGTTGGTTGGTCCGACGACGCCAGTGCGGAAGGAACTCTCGTGTTCGGCAATACAAGCCCAACGGGCCAATTGATCACGTGGAACACCCAAGCGAGACATCTCACGAGCCAAGGAGCAACGGTTCAAAACCTCACCGAATGCAGGAGCGGCCAAAGCCAAAGCGAAGACTAAGAATGCAAAAGCTTTCATGTTGAATAGTTAATGCAGTAGAAGTAACTGATGTTTTCAGTAAAGAACGGTGCAGCTTTTATACCGATTTAGGAAGATTTTGTCGATTGATAACTCATATCAATAATGATATCGATGTACCGGATACCGCTACTCTCATGGAATCATCATAATAAAAAATGCATTTAACAGTTTATCTAGTATAACTGGATTGATTTGGTTTATTCGAATACATAATATAGACAATCAGAGATAATGAAGTTATCAACACACAAATACTCAAAATTTTCAGCAGACGGATCAACATTTTGAAATGTGGTCAGTTGCTCATAGCTGGTGATGGAGCCAAGTTTTTATAACAGCGCATAATATTCCCGAAATAGTTTTGTGAATTTCTGCTGTGGTAATAGTCTGTGGTTTTATATTATATACACATATGTATATTAATAAGATGTCGTTTTGACTTTCGTGAAAACGAACCATGGCATTAGAACATGTTCTAGATCATGAGGCCGTATATTGACTTTAAAAATATCGGAAAGAATAATTTTGTATTTGCAAAATGTAGTCTATTTTCGGTCATTCCAAAAGTTAAAAAAAAATTCACTCGATACAATCATGTTCCAAGTATTTAAAGTTCTGAATAAACTCTTTCGAGTTTAAGACAATGATATCATTCTTCTCACAACTTCATTAATAATACTCTCATGCGGAATACTGAAGAGGGCCGAAATATTATATGTATGTAGCTTTCGCAATTATCCGTCCTTCTCTCAACTCTCACACACATTTCCTGATTGCATGTACTCTTCAATAATACACTTGTTATCATATATTATAATCTTGTCATTAATTAAATGGACATGCACTGCTGGGCTGCATAATTTAAGTTCTTGACTGTAACCTGGGCAATAGTCAGGTTAACCGAGTTCAAGGGAAATGCAACGTTCACATACTAAAAACCATAATATGCTGCGGCACTTGTCTGGAAAGTAATTTCTTGCACCTACTGACGAAATAAATTATATTTATATTTGTACATATAGTTTCCCTGCTTAACAGTTCAGAGCTCAGGTCCTCCCCTTTATAACTGAAGCATGACGATTTATAAGTTCTCGCTTGAGTTAGCCACAAGTGCATGTACTTAGACCATGAGTGGCTGAATACTTACATGTGTCCATACATACATAACTGATATGGACTTATAGAAAACATTGTTCTTCTAAGGGAATTTTTCACATATAATATGTAAATACATATGCCAAATGACAAAGCAAACAACTAAGAATTATATATAATATAACAAGCAACAACAATAAAAATTATGTCCATGTAAAGAAGAAATCCCTACGTTCATCCCTTAAAATAAGTTAAATGAATTAGACAAAAGAAAGTTTCCCAGTCAATTATTACGCATTTATTTCATTAAATATTTTCAACAATTATTTAGAAATCATAGTTTAGAAGCAGTCATCAATGCTTGGCACATAGCCGTCGCAGAAGTGCCAGGTGGACCAGGCAGACCAACCTTGCATACGCAAGATTTCTTGAGCACAACGTACAGAGGGTTCGATATCATCAGTCAACAATCCGTTGCATCCAATGCGGCACTGGTTGTAGGAGAAGCGACCATCAGCAGGTTGGCACCAGTAGTAGTCGTTGATCTGGAAGATACCGTAATCATTGGAGCCATTGTAGTTGGTTGGTCCCACGACGCCAGTGCGGAAGGAGCTCTCGTGTTCGGCAATACAAGCCCAACGAGCCAATTGATCACGTGGAACACCCAAGCGAGACATCTCACGAGCCAAGGAGCAACGGTTCAAAACCTCACCGAAGGCAGGAGCGGCCAAAGCCAGAGCGAAGACTAAGAATGCGAAAGCTTTCATGTTGATTAGTTAGTACAGTAGAAGTAACTGATGTTTTCAGTAAGGAAAGATGCTGCTTTTATAACGATTTGAAAAGATTTTGACGAACGATAACTCTTATCAATATTGTTATTGACATACCGGATGCCGTGAGAGTAAATTAGAATAAAAAGGTTACGTCGACAATTTATCTAATGTAGCTTTGTTAGTTTAGTTTAATCGAATATATAATATTGACAATCAGAGATAAAGTTATCTACAATACATAGGTATTATATTGGTGATGGTTTGAGGTGTTGAAGTTGCATAGGATTGTTATTAATTTTGCGGTATGTGCAGTAACAGTGCAGAGGTTGTCTGGCCAGTTGTTATCCTTTTCCCACACTGAATCACTTGGTCAATGAGTTTTAAGTAGGCGACGTAGGTTCCAGAATCCTTGGCTGATAGGTTCCAGTTATATAGACCGACCAGCACGGAAACGTATCATGGAGTTAGTAGATATTTGTTCGTAAAAATAATAGAACTGGTTATTTGGTCCTCCTTTTTGTGGTCTCATTAAATGACTATCACAAAATATTCTGGGTAACTATTTAAGGAAACACGTGTTATTAAAATTATTTGTTCCAGCCTGAACTAGCGACGAACGAAGGAGAGTCAAACAAACTTTGTGTAACCTGAAATAACCACTATTTTTTACCACACCAAACAGAGACTAATACCATACATGTATTTATATGCCAGAAATCTTGGTTATGTTATTATATTATTCCCCTAGACAAGGGTTCTTATAAAGAATTGTTACAATTACGCATTTTCGTACTGAACACTGAAGAAAACTGAAGATTTAACATTATTATGTTAAGAGTCCTATTTTTTCTGAAAGTGTGTTTTTACAGATACATACATAAGTATATCAAAAACTGATGGTATTGAAATAACCCGTAATATTCTCTAAACGGATTAGAAAGAGTTTCCTTAGATGAATTGCTCTGAATTCGTTCTAAATTTGGGGTTCCTCCCAGATTTTGTGAAAAATGTGAAATCTAATTATTTGGTTCAAATTGGATATAGGATTAATGGTATAGGAACAAAAATATATCTTCTCATTCCCTACAAATCTTACTATTATAGCATCGAAGCCTATGTTAGTATGTATCATTCAGCAGAATTGGTACACGTACTATTTGAATCATAGTACGGCGGGATCACTTAGTCTTTATGATATACTGCGCTGAGCGCTATGAAATACTTATTTGCAATGATTTCCTCTATGTGAAGCTATATCCTGACTGGAAGAAGCTAAGTAGTCTCGATAAACTCAGTAGAACTAATAAAGTTAAACTAATGTATTAAAACAAATAAATTTCAACTCAATATAAATCCATTTATTTCATCGGTAAAACTTTCAAAATATAATCGTATAATTCATCAGCTTAGAAGCAGTCATCAATGCTTGGCACATAGCCGTCGCAGAAATGCCAGGTGGACCAGGCAGACCAACCTTGCATGCGCAAGATCTCTTGGGCGCAACGTACGGAGGGTTCGATATCGTCAGTCAACAATCCATTGCATCCAATGCGGCACTGGTTGTAGGAGAAGCGACCGTCAGCAGGTTGGCACCAGTAGTAGTCGTTGATCTGGAAGATACCGTAATCGTTGGAGCCATTGTAGTTTGTTGGTCCGACGACGCCAGTACGGAAGGAGCTCTCGTGTTCGGCAATACAAGCCCAACGTGCCAATTGATCACGTGGAACACCCAAGCGAGACATCTCACGAGCCAAGGAGCAACGGTTCAAAACCTCACCGAAGGCTGGAGCGGCCAAAGCCAAAGCGAAGACTAAGAATGCGAAAGCTTTCATGTTGATTAGTTAGTACAGTAAAAGTAACTGATGTTTTCCGTAAAGAAAGATACAGCTTTTATACTGATTTGAAAAGATTTTGTCGAACGATAACTTATATCAATATTGATGTTGACGTACCGGATGCCGTGAATGTAAACAGAAAAAAAAGTTGACAGCCAAATTTTATCTAGGATTGATTTGGTTCATTCGAATGCCTAATACAGACAACTAGAGATAAAGAGAGTTTCAACAAGTGAAATTGCATTTTATATTTGTGTATATACAATACTCTTGATTTCACAGTACAGAGGGGTACATTTAAATGTCTGGCCAGTGGTCGTCGCTTCCATCAGCTCAATCATGGAACCAAGAAAAAGTATATCTACTAATTAGATATATGCATTTGTTAACTAAATTTCTTGGCGCACAAAAAGGTTGTTTATTTTGTAGAAATGGTAGCTTTTAATGTTTCTTCTCTCAATATTAATTTCCATAATTAAATTGCTTGCATACATCAATTACAACCTGTTAACATATATTATAATATTTTCTCTGTTTAAACGGACATGCACTACTGCTCTCTATAATTGAAGTTCTCGACTGTAACCTCGACAAAAGTGAGGTTAACTGAGTTCAGAAAATATTGGACAGCGCATATAAAATGATTCGAAAGCAGAGAAGAATACATGCTGTTTCATAAATCTAAGAACCCTAACATACTACGGCGCTTAGTCTGGTGAGTAATTTCCTACGCCTACTGACGAAATAAATTATCCATCTGCTTGTATAAATAATTTCCCTGTTTCAACTTTTGCTTAACAGTTCAGAACTCAGTTCCTCCCCTTCATAACTGAAGCATGACTATTTCTAGGTTCTCGCTTGAGTTAACTACAATTACATGTACTTAGACTGTGAGTGACTGACTTACAAATACATATATTCTTATAGACTCATTAAAATGCTCCTCACCACGGAAATCTTTAGTATAAGGCGAAAGATTAATTCGACAATTGAAGAGAAGCCAGGTTGTCCTATAACACATAATAGAACTGAACCTATAGAAAACATTGTTCTTTTCATTGAATTTTTCACATATGTAGGTAGATATCACAAATTTCTTATTCAACTCTCAAAACTAAAGAATGAATTGCTAAAATTCTATAATGTGCAAACTCAGTTCAATAAAAAAAATTATATATATAATATGTATGATTATTTGGTGCACCCCTTACTTACTTTCGCACGAGTGTAAACGGCTTCCAATAAGAACAGTGACATAAAATATCTTCAAATTTTCATTAATAAATTATCGTTCGTCAGATTGAAAAATAATGATTTGCAATTCTTCAAGTTGTTATCGCTTGCAAGACTTATCGAATTATTAAATCTGCATTCTCAAATCATTTAAAAGCGACTTCTTGTCTCAACGAAAGTATCAGTTTTTTCTACTGCATTAACTATTCAACATGAAAGCTTTCGCATTCTTGCTCTTCGCTTTGGCTTTGGCCGCTCCCGCATTCGGTGAGGTTTTGAACCGTTGCTCCTTGGCTCGTGAGATGTCTCGCTTGGGTGTTCCACGTGATCAATTGGCACGTTGGGCGTGTATTGCCGAACACGAGAGCTCTTTCCGCACCGGTGTTGTCGGACCAACCAACTACAATGGCTCCAACGATTACGGTATCTTCCAGATCAACGACTACTACTGGTGCCAACCTGCTGACGGTCGCTTCTCCTACAACCAGTGCCGCATTGGATGCAACGGATTGTTGACTGATGATATCGAACCCTCTGTACGTTGTGCTCAAGAAATCTTGCGTATGCAAGGTTGGTCTGCCTGGTCCACCTGGCACTTCTGCGACGGCTATGTGCCAAGCATTGATGACTGCTTCTAAGCTATTGGAATATACTATTAAGATTTTAATGATGAAATAAACGATTTTTTTATTGAATGAAATGTATTTTAATGTCAAAGTTGGTTCTCTGTTTCTCTGTTCTGAATTTACTGTTAGGTGTCTGTAAGGATAATTACCCACCTAGTGCTTAACGGAATACATCATATATATGACAGTTATCTGATAAGTATTTAACATAGAAAAGAAAAACAAAAATTGAAAAATTAACTTCTCCACATTGTCTCATTTTAACTCGATACACAGAAATACACCAATCTGTGGAATGCCGGAGGTGTGAGCTAGTACGTTGTCATGTTGGAAAGGCAATATCCTCGTCAAATTTGACAGAAGCGTTTTGCCATCAAATCAGCCCTATATTCGCCATAGTAGAGCCATGTGACCCTTTTCTCTTTTCCAGGTAGCAGACACAATATGGCCTTTTAAATCTGAAAACACGGTTTTCATAACCGTTTGTGGACGATAGGATAGCTTTAGTTCTTCTTCTATATTTTGACTTGACGGTCACGAGTCGATGCAAAAACATCTATAATGTGCCGAAAGTTTTCTTATTCTCAATATCTTATTCTGGGAGGTTCTGTGCAGTCTGTCTCAGCTATCTCGTGCAACTTCAATCGGTGTTCTCCCAATACGATAGTAATGTCTCATTTCACGTAATCTCCCATAGGAACCATTTTAGATACCTGAATAAGCGAAAAAGCGACGTGCGACCACATTAAAACTCGATTAACTGAATTTTGATTATGACAATCGAAGGCGGGGAGTTACCATATACAGCATTCAAGTACTTTGTGAATTTACTACGCGATGTTGTTTACAAAAACAGGAATCGAATTACTGACCGATATTATTCTCTTAGAAAATTTAATAATTTGTGTAATTTTGTTTTTGTTCTGATTGAGCGCTTTGAATATCGAGGGTTTTCAACTTCATTGACCTTATATTAACAAATACGGACCAAACCAGGTCTACATAAAAAAATATCCATCTGAATTACACACCAAATCAGTAAGCCCAAAAACTGTTCGTTGCTAGTACAAAGGCTATGGTCTTCCCGACTGAGCTTGTGAAAGGGATAACAACTCACCAGAAATTCAAATTTTATTAATTAATCTCATACATAAAATGCAACTTCAGATAAAGTATCTGTGAGTTGATAACTCTTTCTCTGGTTGTCTGTATCAACATGGCTACCCTAGATAAACTTTCGACAGCAACTTTTTATTCTATTTACTCTAACGGTATCCGGTATGTCAATATCAATATTGATATACACGTATGTTATCGTTCGACAAAATCTTTTCGAATTAGTATAAAAGCTACATATTTCCTTACTGAAAACATCAGTTACTTCTACTGTATTAGCTAATCAACATGAAAGCTTTCGCCTTCTTAATCATCGCTTTGGCTTTGGCCGCACCAGCCTTCGGTGTTGTGCTGAACCGTTGCTCCTTGGCTCGTGAGATGTCTCGCTTGGGTGTTCCACGTGATCAATTGGCACGTTGGGCTTGTATTGCCGAGCACGAGAGCTCCTTCCGCACAGACGTCGTTGGCCCAACCAACTACAACGGTTCCAACGATTACGGTATCTTCCAGATCAACAACTACTACTGGTGCCAACCTGCCAGCGGTCGTTTCTCCTACAACCAGTGTCACATTGGCTGCAATGGATTGTTGACCGACAGCATTGAACCCTCCGTACGTTGTGCCCAAGAGATCTTGCGCATGCAAGGCTGGTCCGCCTGGTCCACCTGGCATTTCTGCAACGGCTGGTTGCCCAGCATTGACGATTGCTTCTAAATATGTTTGAGAGTCGATTTTAATTCTTAATAAATAAATACATAGTATTAAAATAAAATATAACATATTGTTTTATGATAATTAGAAACTGCTTAAGGATTTTTTAATGTTATGCACTCTTCATGTGATAAGAACAACCTTGTTAAACACTGATATATCCTATATAAGATTTGGTTAGACCTTTTGGTCGGGAATTTTCTCGAGAGTAATATATTAAAAAAATAACCTAAAAGAAGAAATTTATCCGGATGATGCAGTGAATTAATCTGAGGTCTATCTGTCCTTGCATTATTTTCTTTCACATGGTACATGGCGTAGGCATTAAAAAATACATGGAAATAACATTTTGTACGAAGCCGAATTCCTTATTTCTTCCATAAGGATACATCAGTTAATATTATACATACGAGTATATTATACATAAATATAATCTTTTCAATATTTATATCGGGGTAGATGTAAAATCATAATAGGATTGGGTACCAAAACCGCATTTTATCAGTTCAAACGTTTCCTCAACACTTCTATAAGGAAGATATTAGGATTATAAGAAATTTATCTTAATGAAATTAAGACTCAGATAATTTATTCAAACTTTATTTATATCATATATCTTCCTAAAAAGAGCGACGAATCTATAATCGGGCTGTGCCAATTCTTACATGTTTCTAATTGAAGTTTGAACTTATATTCCTCGGTTAGAGAATTTAAGGACATTCTTCCCCTTAGATGGCTGTTATCTTATCTTAGAAATATGATGTATCATTTATAACATTTAGAAACCATTCCAAACTGATTTTAATTCTTTGAGAACATTAGTTTGATCTCATTTTAAATATTATGAAGCCTAAATGAGACCTAGCATTACCATTTTTTCTTAACAAATATAGAATCTTACGACTGATTCGGAAGTATTGGAAGTTGGAGTCATCATGATATATATATCTTAAATCACAACGAAGATATTTTCATCGTCTGAAAAGGGCAAAGCTTTAAAATATGCTATCGTTACGAATATTAAGCGATCGTGTTGAAAATTAATCCAAATATAAAATTGTTACGAAAGTTGAAGCCAATATTTTCTCCACATGATTGTTTTCTTTAAAAAACCACAAAACGTTGTTTGCGAAAGGAAACACTCTTTTGACTGAACACTGTACCTCAAGAACTAAACCTATCTAATTGCACAAGGCAAAGCGCACGTCTCCACAAATTTCTATCGGCCATTTTGTAACTATCTCTCATTTCAAACCACTTTAAAGATATTCACAAACTATAGTTTGTTTGTATGTCATGAAAAAACAGTCTATCAGTCTACTTATGCTGAGCTACTAGCAAATTTTGGGGAACCACCTGTCTTATCTCGAAAAGCAGATCCTCTCAACTCTGGGCTCCCTAACTGTCTGGTAAGATCGAAATAATATTATCACAACTCAGCAACGCACCATATTGCCTCCCACACAACAAACACCTTCCTATCTTATCACACTAAAGTACACAAGTTTGTTTGAGAATATAGAAGTAAACAAGTCATTCTCATTTTATGAATGAAATTATAATTATGTATATAGAGCAACAACAACAATTGAATATATCTGGAAAGTATTATTAATCAGTCTGAATGTCTACACTCGAATATAGATCAGTTATCGCCTTAAATTAATACACGTGTATGATCAATCAATGAACGCCGGTAAATATAATATTAAAAACAAAAAACAATTTATCAAAAATGTCGTTAATCATTGAAAGTAGAGATGATCACTATAGTATCATTGCATAACTTCGTGACTGATTAGGCCTATAAAAGCCATACGACGGTTTTCAGAAATCATCAGTTCTTCTAAACAGTTCGCTGCAAAATGAAAGCATTCGCCTTCTTGATCGTCGCTTTGGCTCTGGCCGCACCTGCCTTTGGTGTTGTCCTCAACCGTTGCTCTTTGGCTCGTGAGATGTCTCGCTTGGGTGTTCCACGTGATCAATTGGCCCGTTGGGCTTGTATTGCCGAGCACGAGAGTTCCTTCCGCACAGACGTCGTTGGCCCAACCAACTACAATGGCTCCAACGATTACGGTATCTTCCAGATCAACAACTACTACTGGTGCCAACCTGCCAACGGTCGCTTCTCCTACAACCAGTGCCACATTGGCTGCAATGGATTGTTGACCGACAGCATTGAACCCTCCGTACGTTGTGCTCAAGAAATCTTGCGTATGCAAGGCTGGTCCGCCTGGTCCACCTGGCATTTCTGCAACGGCTGGTTGCCCAGCATTGACAATTGCTTCTAAAGTGGTTGAGTTTTTTGGTTGCTGTTGAAATAAATTTAGTTAAAGCTGTTCAGTTATAATAAAATAAAATATCTACTTATTCCTAGAATATTTTTGGTACACGTTCTTTATTTCGCTTTGGTGTCTTTATAGATTCTTTGCTGTATGATAAGGGTATTGGTAACTACAACAGATCAGTAATTCAGTATGGAAGTAGGTGATATAGAAGTGGATTTCAGTCATTAATCAGAGTAGTTATTAAGTGGATTCTAATTAAACAGAGCCTTGCAACACCATATGATCCAGATTGAGGTCTTGAAAATATGGTTAGAATAGTTGGAATATTAACAATGAAACATACTCGAAGCTTCTTTCTAATTATAGAGTCTATATGCTTTCCTTACTCACAAGTCAAAATTCAATAGAATTTACTTAGTTTCTACAACAATACAACACACAACAACAAGCCCACGAAATAGGCCGTCTCTCAGCCATCAATGAACGGTATGTCTTGCTGGAAAATTGCGCGGTTGCATGTGGGTGTAGACATTGCCAGTGAATAGATGGAGGGCACATACACTAGAACGTTTAACTACCGCATTTTTTTTTTGTGTGTTGCGCATGCGTAGCGGTTCATGTCGCATGCCTCAAATTACCGACAACTTGTAAGTATTTGACAAGTAGACAAAACAGGGATATTTCTCTTAGTTAAAAACATTGTTAACATTTTCTAGTTTGTTGTTGGCCATGCTGTTCTTGTTGTTTGTGTTTTCGCATGGCTTTCTCCAGTTACGGTAGAATTTTTGTCAGCAAGCACCGCTAAAACCCATCCCGTCCCTGTACAATTTTCTTAACCAAGTCGGAGTGTGTGTGTATGCATGTAGTTGCTTATGGCAGTACATATACCGTTAAACAATGCTCTTGACGCATTTGTTCCGTGTGGTTAAACTAACATGATTTCCACATGTCACACCGCAACCGCAACTACACAATTTACATGCAACAACATGCAATTGTACGAAAAACAACTTGTAATTGCATGACTATGAAACAATGGACCCCAGACGTCAATGCTATCATCAGCATGATCTGTGTCTTGTCAATTCTTGATGCTTACCTTTGTTTAGCGCATTTAAACGCTTAATTCTTTTATATTTGCGCGCCTCAAAGCTGGTAATGCCAACGCACAGATGCACAGAAATATGAGTAGTATTCGCCTTTGGTGGCATTACTAGTACCTAGAACTTTCTCACACTTCCGACAGACATACATACTTACTTACTTATATGTATATTAATGCGTATATAAGTTCTGCGTAAATGTTTAGTTGCACTCCAAGTAATTTAAATTATGCAAATAATAGTTGTAGGACTGTCAATCTGCCGAGTGTGTGTGTGTGTCTTTTATATATGCTTTTATTGCTTTTAATCGTTTTCTAAGTATTGCGATTGCTTTTTTCATAGTTTCGTTTTTCTGAGAAATTTCTTGCCTACATATAAACGTATAATCTTCATTTCCTTTGTTCAATTTCCATTCTTTATTCTTTGTATTTTTTATATTTTCTTTTTTTTTTATTTACAATGGCGTTTTATTTGCTCTTTAAAGTCGCTTTAGCGCCGTCTAAGGTCGATTTATTTCTAAGCTTCCCATTCACCGTTGCTGCTTCCCACGCCTTCAGTTACCTTTTTTGCTAGTTTTTATGATTTATTCGCAGAAATAATTATTTTAAAAATTTATCATTCTTCTTTTGTAAGTCAAGATAGATGAACGAACTGTTTTCTATAGATTTCTGCAAGTTAAACTTGGTTTTATGTAGATACCAAATAAGTAAGTATGAGGTTAAAAACCTAAACAACTGAATGCGATGGGCTATATTTTAAATTTAATTATTGAATATTAAAGCAATAAAAAATAATATTTAACACATAACCTACCGACACATTTTATATACATAACTATTTTTACAGATGACGCCCAAATGACCACTTTTAAAATAAAAGTTATACTATTTTCCAGTTGATTGTAATTATTACAGAATTTAGGATAAACAATAAACACAAAATAATTATCATATATTATTCAATAATTATTTTTCAAAGTCTCAAAAGCCGTCATTTGACCGCTCTGGTAGGTTTAGTGTTAAATTATATATTTTATCAAATCATCCAGTATGTCTCATACTACTGTTCGCGATATTTATTCATGAATTATTTTTAATTTTTATCATTTTCAGGGTACTAGAGAGTTCTCAGTCTTATACGAAACTATTTTTGTACCAAAAACAACCGACATACTAATATAAGTCCTTTGTAAAACTGAGGATCCCTACTTTTAAGCTTTCAAAATAAATATAAAATATTTAAAAAATAACGTACTTATGAGCCAAAACCTTCACAATGACATTCCAAATGTTTAGTTCCCGGATTTCTTTATGAAAATTGTATTTTTTGTATCCATAAAGTCTTATATATATATATATATCTTACTTATACCTTATCTTACTTATACCTCTTACCAAAACTGTTATTTAACTATATCAAAATATTTATGATATTAAAAATATTATTTCATTTCTTCTCGTTCTAGGTGAGTACCCGTGGCGTATGGTTAACTTCCGAAACTGTGGTGGGTTTTGTAATAAAAACGAATAAGTCCCGAGACATCAAAGTAAGATTTGAGCCTTATATCGTTTTTAGACAACCAAATGAATTGATTAATCAAAATTTTTATTGAGAAACCCTTTTTTGCCTTTTACACTGTCGGCTACTCGATAACTGATCAGCTGTTAAACATTTTTGTTTTTGTTTTTCATAAGAATTTGGTAAGTTTCATCAGCTGATTGATATTTTAGCAGCGAAATCTACCGTAGCTTTTTTTATCAAAAAATTCAGCCATTCGCAGACAAAGAACGTATATCGTACGTCTTTCTCGCAGAGTTGCATTTGATTTTCAAGTCGATTAAAATTCAATTAAAAATTAATGTAGATTTTTATTTTGTATGGTAAATCGATCTTAATAAGCGTTTTAATCGAGCCCGGATAATTGATCAAGTAGCTCCTGTCTAACAACTCTATTAAGCAACATTGTTGGACTTTTCTGGTTTTAAACATATTTTTTTCACTAAACTAATTGCGCTAAATTTTTGGACCTCAACATTTTTCAAATTTTAGTTTTTTGAACTTATCTGATAACCTGTCTGATATTAACGTATTGAGTTCCCAAAATAACGGGAATTTTTAAATTTATAATTCACGAGCTTGGAAAGTCCAATTGTTCATAGTCATGCCCCTGAAGTACGATCAAATTTTCAGCTGTATCCATTGCTTACTTTGTCCGTAACAAAAGCTGAGGTTATATGAGGACTTTTTATGAGCTTATAAGTTCACACTTCTTTGCTTGTTACTTGTTGACTAAAAGCAACACTGTAACGATGACTCATCCTCTATATTCAGCTGTGTTCCGTGTAACTTTTTCCTATTTCCAAAAATAAAGAGAACTTTGAAGGGTCTCCGTTTTACTTGCATACGAGAAATCGCTAAAGAAGCCAAAGGCTCTCCCAAACATTTTGTGTTAAGAGTTTCGACGATAACAATATCGAATTTCGAAACTTTTGAATTTTGAAGGCGACAACAATAATGTAGACGAATGAATAAATTTTTTTTTCAAAAAAGGAAAATTATCGTAATATTTTGAACACACCTTTTACATGTCCAAGGACTGAGGTTACTTTCTGTCACTAAGAAATATTTTTTTTGTTGTTTTTCAATTTATATATTCAGCATATGAGCCTGACTTTAGACTCTAATATTTCAAAGGACTAAAGTGTAGAAGAAAAATTTTGATTTTTTTGAAGAACCTTAACAAAAAAAATGGTATTTTCATATTCAATATTTGTCAACTTCATTAAA
Organism: Zeugodacus tau; assembly: GCA_031772095.1. Classification (NCBI taxonomy): domain Eukaryota; kingdom Metazoa; phylum Arthropoda; class Insecta; order Diptera; family Tephritidae; genus Zeugodacus; species Zeugodacus tau. The sequence continues at coordinate 71,937,120 of CM062652.1, read as the reverse complement.
AATCACCTTATACTAAATTTAAATGTTAATCACAGCATTCCGCATGCATGTTAGTGACATAAAAATAATCAAACAGCTGACAGTTTGTCAACATAAAAGTGACAGCTGTCAACAACTAAATTGTAAAATATGCAAGAAAAATCTGAGCGTACAAGCAAAACGAACAATTGTGGCAAAAAAATTAATAAAATTATGCAAACAGGCGAAAAAGCATATGTAAAAGTAGCGAATAAATAAAAGTTGAGGTGGGAAAAGAAATGAAAAATCGCCAACGACAGAAATGTAAATGAAAAACATTTGTTACTCACAGCCGTTCGGAAAAAAATACATACAATTGACTCTAGAGATAGCAACAACAAGTTGTGCATAATTTAGTTTGAACAAAAACGCGTGGGAGTTGCAACAACAGCAGCAAACACAGTACAACAGACGAGCTGAAGCAAGAAATATAAATGTTTATGAGCAATAAATGTGTGACAAAGTGAAAATACTTAGTAGCGATGAATGATTATTTTATTAGAAAATGCAGTTAAATTTATTTTCTTAATTAAATTAATATTTATAAAAATTAAATTAAATACTTTGACTAAATTATAGTCTTTAAAAAAATGCATAATTTTTTCTATAAAATAATAGAAAGCGGCGAGTGAAATTTTTAACGCCAATAATTATAAGGAAATATAAAAAATTCAATAAAAATGCAAAATATCATGCCTGAACATACAGACATTGCTAATAAAACAATTATGGGCACATTTGGCGGAAGTCATCAAGAAAAAGTATTAAAAAGTCGTGTCAACGTTTTCAAAAAACTGCTTAGACTTTGCATTGAATGCGCATGTGAAAGAGCTGGAAACTGTGTGACTGTATGTATGCTGCAAAGTGTCAACGTATGTATGTATCTATGTAAGAGTTACCGCTGCAAAATGTGACAAACGAGCGTCGCGTCATGATTGCATTTAAGATAAGCTAACCTCGCCATCAGCGGCGCGGTGACACAGTAGCAAACGCCGCACGACCATTCATCATTACGGCAAGAAGCAAAGAAAATAAAGAAAGCGCTCTTACCTAAGTATACAAAAAAAAAATACGAAAAAAACGTAAAAAATAGACGTCATCTCAACTACCGAGTTACCGAGTCAGTCTGTAGATAAAGTTATTTTCCCAAGCTACTTCGCAACAAAATAGTCATCATTTGCTGTTTAGTATGCCATGCCAAAAATAATTGGCTCAAATAGAAATTTTTAGCATGATAATATTTTACTGCACTTGCCATTATTTGCGCTAAAAGACGACTGTAAAATAAAATACGATCCAAAAATAAAATTCTGCGAAAAAAAATGTAGCCTGCTGACTTATAAATGAAGATTTTCTCACATCTGCATCTACTTTAAAATTTTTTCTTTGAGTTATGAACTTGTGGAACACCTAATGAAAAGCTGCAAATAACCGTGAGCCTAGTATACACTTCATATTCCGATTAGATCAGAATGAATACAAATGTTTTTGGGATTTCAAATTAAAATCCAGTTTCTATTGGGAAACGTCAAACCTACCCGATTGCGTCAACTATCCTAGTTGAGTAGGTGATTTACGCTCTCGACTTCCAACTACATGACGGATGCTGGGTCCCTCAAATTGTCGGTCTTTATAGGTCAGGATCTCGATGATTTCTATAATAAGGAAGATGATGATGATTTATTTTTTGTAGAATATATCAAACTAAACAAACCCAGATCATGCTTTGAGTTTCCTAAACTGTTTAATCTTTCATACAAAGGCCAAGCTTTAGATAATATTAACGAATATACGAAATACCTATCAGAGGTTCATATAATGTGGAGACCTTCTACCTTCTTATAAAGATAATATAAAAGAAAGATTTGTATGTATGTTTTTATTGAATAAACTCAAAAACTACTGTGTCAATTTCAAAAATTCTTTCACCATTGGAAAGCTACATTCATCCTGATGTGTTACTCTATATATATATTGCTATATTTTTTGCAAGAATTTCAACTTTTTGGAAATAGTTCCCAGGTGAGGGTATCAAAAATACTCCGTGATGGAGAATCTTAATCTGAAACCAAAAATCGTTTTGCAAGTCATTCTCTTCGCATCACAATCGCATGCCAGAGAGACGAGTAAAGAGCGCTCGCTCCCAAGTACACGCTTAAGAGTCGAGTACAGAACGTGTGCAGCGGCTTGAAGAACAAAATATTAGAAATATACAAGCTCGCACTAGGGCGTCGAACTCAGAGCGTTCGCAACGCCTTCAGAATCAGAGAGAAAGACATCGGACACCCAAAACTAAAAGTCGTAAATTTTAAAATTTTAAATTTTACAATTCCCGTTATTTTTTGAAGGCATCAAATGTTCGCTTATAAGCAGTTTCAAATATACTTTCACGTTGTAGATAGTAGTTAGATACGTTAAGTAGTAGGAAGAGGACAGGTTCTTAAAAAATATTTGCAATGATTGATTATGTCACTAAAAAAAACCAAATCCTTTCCAATTCCAACAAATCTCACTTCAACTATACTATTCGTGTATTACACGCGTAAAGACCTTTAGCCCGTTTACATGTAAAATATTTACATGACACCTATTTAAAGCTAGTATAAATTATGCAATTCTATTTGTAGACACAAGTGCTCACAACCAATACCGCTTTAAACCAATTAAAATGTCATTCAACAAGTTTATTTGCACAATGAATGAGTATTTCATATCTACTACTTGAGTAGCAGTGGATCATACTTGTGTTCGTACTTGTATTTGCTGCGTATCTCAAGCATCTGCAAATACAGCGTAGCTTGACTGTGTACATATGAACAATCGAATATTTAACTGCTGATTATCGATTGTTTACACATGAAGCAAAACAGTAATGAGGTGACAAAATGCTGGCGTGCAGCGTGAACGCCATGTTGTTTGTTGCGCTCGCTCCCAATTTTTCATATATGTACAGTTAAACGCCTGAATGCATACACCTGTATGAGTGTTTGATTTTCAGCTTACTTTGCTTGTGTTTTGTTGTTGCTTTTCTTACTTATCTAATCAATTAACCAAATTCGCCACACTTCAAAGCGCTAATGAACACAAATTGTTGTTTTGTTGTAAAACAATTTGTTAAATAATCGCATGCCAAGGTGTGTAAAACAAGACAATAAAGTGTAAATAAAAATTGTAATTTATACAAAACGCCAACGCTGATCGGTAAGCGTGTAAAAATATGTGAAAAATTTTTTTTTTCAACTAAGCAAGCACCCTTAACGTTTTTATACAAATAAGTGCAAATCATTTGATCTTTTATATACACACATGTGTACATACTCATGTCGTATCGTAGCACTTCAGCTACCGTTAACTGCATTCGAATCACGTTGAGTGTGACACTTTTGCAGATAAAGTCATTATTTTTGATTTACTACTTAGAATAGTCGTTTGTGATAATTTATATGCGTTTACAGGAACACGCCCACTGTCGTCATAAAATTTATACTCACAAATACTTAAATATCTCAGAGATCCCTTTTGTGGTTTTTGCAAATTCTACAAATTTACAGCGATTGGTTAATGAATGGGCGTGTGAGTGCCTTTATCGCATGTAAAATAAGTTATGATCGTTTCAGCAGTCAGTGATTGGTAGTTGACCAGCTTATCAACGCTGAAGAGTAGAGAGAGCTGTCATAAATCTGAATAATATCCGGAAATTCTGATTTTAAATTTTCCCGCTGAGAATATTTCAAATATTTTTTACAAGGTTGTCACAACTGTCAGTCACTATTCTGTCAATTTTTATTGCTATGTGTCATTTAGTTTGTTTACAGCGTTATTAGGAACAAGTCAACCTTTTGTGTGCGTTGCGATTTTTATATGTCCCTCTTTGAACGATTTATTCCAATCGTAAACTTGAGTTTTCGACATGGTTGAATCACCAAATGTTTTTTCAACATTTCCAACGTTTTGGCACAAGAAATTTCATTTGAAACACAAAATTTCACACAATTTGTTCAATATTTTTATCCAGTTATGTTATTTGAGAATTTCTGGGTACTTATTTGACAGAATGTACTACAATCAACAGAAAAACAAGAAAAAATAGATCGGCAAACCTATATGAAACAGAAAAACGAGTATCTTGGAGAGCGACTACAAATCCTATTTGAAATTAGAAAGCGAGTATCTCATATCGAGAAAACATAAACATATCTGGTGTAGTGGTTGGATAGATGGTTTCGAATTGGAGATCCTCTTTCAAGAAGTAATTACATACTATCAAATACCATGTAAGCTAGCCTAACAAAGAGAAAAAAGCCTAGACAAGCAATAGAAATGTTTCGAAATGTTGAAAAGTACATTAAGGGGTTACATGGGTTTTTTCGGATAAAAAAATATCTATTTTCAATATTTTTATACTCTCGCAACCTGTTGCACAGAGTATCATAGTTTTGTTCACATAACGGTTGTTTGTGTCACCAAGAAATAGAAGAGTTAGATATGGGGTTATATATACATAAATGATCAGGATGACGAGTAGATTTGAAATCCGGATGTCTGTCCTTCCGTCTGTCCGTCCGTCCGTTTGTCCGTCTGTCCGTCTGTCCGTCTGTCCGTGCAAGCGATAACTTGAGTAAAAATTAAGATATCTTAATGAAACTTGGAACACATGTTCCTTGGCACCCTGAGGAGGTTTCTTTCGAAAATGGGCAAAATCGGTCCTCTGCCACGCCCACAAAATGGCGGAAACCGAAAACCTATACAGTGTCATAACTAAGCCATAAATAAAGTTATGAAAATGAAATTTGGAACATATAATCCCATTAGGGAGGGGCATATTTGGATGTAATTTTTTTGGAAAAGTGGGCGTGACCCCACCCCCAAATAGGTTTTTTGTATATAACTCGCAAACCAATAAAGCTATATAAACCAAACTTTCTGCAGTCGTTTATTTTAGCCATTTCCTTATACAGTCCAAAAATGAAAGAAATCGGATAATAACCACGCCCACCTCCCATACAAAGGTTAGGTTGAAAATTACTAAAAGTGCGTTAACTCACTAACGAAAAACGTCAGAAACACCAAATTTAACATAAGAAATGGCAGAAGGAAGCTGCACTGAGATTTTTTTACAAAATTTAAAATGGGCGTGGCGACGCCCACTTATGGGTCAAAAACCATATCTCAAGAACTACTCGACCGATTTCAATAAAATTCGGTATATAACACTTTCTTGACACCCTGATGATACGGGTGGAATATGGACGAAATCGGTTCACAACTACGTCTACTTCCCATATAACTCAATTTTGAATTCTCTTGATTCGTTCACTTTATAATACATATATACATTAGGAACAAATGAAGATAGCGGAATAAAACTTTACACAAATACTGTATTTGAGCTGTGACATCACTTGTAGGAAAATTGTCAAAATCGAACTATGACTTTTCAAGGCCCCTGATATCGAACATGAAGAACTCTGTACCTAAGGTTAATTTTTCACCGAAAATATAGGTATATCCCTCAGATATTTTAATGTAATTCATGCCCTCTGAATTTTTTTCTTATAACAGTTTCTCTCTGTACCTGAAATGGTAAAAATCGGGTCATAACTTCCCCCAGATCCCACATACCTAATTATAAGTAATATTAAATTAAGTGAGCGTATAGTCTTCGATACATTGTATCTTGGTGGTGAAAACGAGTGAAATCGGTTTAGGAATTACCTCAGTCCCCATATACTATTTATGATGATTTTCGTTATTCTATTGAACTTTATACCAAATATATGGGTCGAATTGTGTTGTCTTTATAAAATTACATCAATAAATTGCGAGAGTATAAAATGTTCGGTTACACCCGAACTAAGCCCTTCCTTACTTGTTTTAATCTATTTTCAACATTTTTTTTTTGTGTAAAATTTTTTTGTTTAATTCAAACTTTTTTTGTTATAGATACACATTTAAAGAATAATTTCTGAAATTAAAAAAAAAAATTAAAACCCCTCCATTGTGACGTCATTTCCGGTGACCCATCGGAAAAAAGGTGCCTCCGCGTTGTCAGCATAATTCCTGACAGGATCATCTAAAACGAAAAAGCAAAAATTAGTGTTTTAGTTAAAACCATAAGTTCGTGTTTGAACGAAAGAAAGACAAAAAAGTAAAAATTGGAATTTTGGCCGACATTTTTCCATAAAAAAAATCGGTCAAATTTGCTTGACATTTTGTTTTTTTTTTTTTTTTTAATAGTTGTAATTGAAAAAAATCCTTCGTCCAAACACGAGTAAATTGTATCTCGAACACCTGTGCAAAATTTCATCAAGATCGGTTGAGTAGTTTTCGAGAACATTTGACAACCGGCTTTGAAAACACGGTTCCGAGAAAGTTACAATAATACCTGACTTGGAGTGCACACCTTCCAAAGGCTGTATCTCCGAATCTAATGATCTTACAGAAATTAATAAGCCAAAAAAATCGATTTTTTGTACCCACGACACCCATGTAACCTCTTAAGATGGTTTTAGATTCATGGCTTTAATGAGCAAAATTGTTGAGAATAACATATTACTTTTATAATATTAGAGATCTCTTGTGCCGCAATATACGAAATGGATTTCCCAGCTTCGAGGTTAAAAAACAGTACTGTTACATAGATATTTCTAGCATGATATTATTAGTTACATGTTTGAGTCCTCTCTGGGTCGTCTCTTTATATTCATCATTACTTTGATATGTTGGCGAGAATACTCACGCTTCACAGTGAACTCTCTATGATAGTAAAGGAGTGAACAGCTTCAACTTTTTCTTCTTTTTATTTTTAGAAATTTTTCATTACGATTTCATATTCCAAAATTTTAAGCATTGTGTTTTCCATTAAGATCAGAGGATCCCGGTTAGTGAAAATGTTAGCCTTTAATTTTCCTTTTCCTTCTTTATTAGTTTATCTCTTGTTTCTTCATTCAATAAATTCGGTGAGTGAGTTCAAAGATTCATATGGTCAGAACATAATCTAACTTTGCAGTAAAATACCTGAAAGGGCAACTGCCACTCAAAAAATCCATTTATTTTTGACAAGATAAATCAGATTGCTTCAAAAAACAAATTGTTGATGAATTTGCCAGTTTTATATCCTAATCCAACCATATAAATGCTTAAAACAAAGTAACACCAAGCTAACACTTGTTGTTTTGGACAAACCACATAACTAAGCGTAACGCTATTTTTATGCCACTTTGCAACTGCCATATTTATTATGTTTATATAAAACGAAGACTTAAATATTTAATATGAAATAACATTGTTTACAAAAAACGCCTTATAGCCTACGACGGCAGTAATAAGCATTTTTGAAATTGTAGCAGTTATTAATATGGCAAAATATTGAGTTGCAACTATGCGTCGTTGCAGCAACAACGACACAAAAATTATGAACCATTTCGGTATAAGCGCCAATGACAAAATCACAAAATCGGTTATTACATAGAGTCACAGTGGCTACAGTTTGTCAACACCATATTTACCGAAAGCAATTAGGCGCACAGAGTGTCTCAGTTGTGACAGTTAAGCGTGCAACAAATCAATAAAACGATACAAGTGGCACTAGTGGTGACAACTTGTTTTCAATGCGACGGAGATGTGGCTAAGCGGCGATAGAAATGGATAATAAAAAGTGAAAACATGGTTACAAGAAAAATGACAACAACAAAAATATTTTTTTTATAAAAGAAAATACTAAAAATAAACATTACAACACCTACAAAAACAAAATGAACGGACAGTCGAAATAAGCTGTTGTTGGCACTAGCTCAGAGTTGTTTGAGAACCGCAAAGCTGGTGTTGCAGTGGACCAACATCTTCGGACTCTATTAACTGCCACTCGATCGACTCATTTGCCTGCTGCTGAATAGCAACAACTTTATGTCAACACTCACCACTCGCAATCATTGCTGTCAGTATATGTTGCACCAACTGGCGGTGCAACTGCTTAATCGCTTCGAAAACTCACTGATTTGCTTAGCGTTCATTGGACGTTAATTTGTCAGCGTTTAATGTCAGCAAGACGCTGTACACGATTAATTGCCAAGCGAAAGAAAGTGAAACTGTTACACATGCAATGGCAATATGTTGCTGGTAGATATTCAATAACAAACCATAAGTAATAACGCGCTGCAGAGAAACCGGTCTAATTGAAACACGGTAACTCAATAAGTTTGATAACAAGACAAGCGTAAATTTTGATGTTTTAGATAAGACATACAACTGTTGGTAGTACCAACTACTTCAAACTCCAAACGTCAATATAAATAACAGTATTTTTTAAGAGTCATTACATTATAATGACCTATTAATACTTAAGTTTCTCCAAAAACTGACAATAGTGCAATGATTCTCAACGAAATTGTTTGAAGATACCATACATAAAATTATTGTAATAATTCCAGGGGTATAATATAAAAATTCTTTGAGGAAGCGCACTGAGTGCTCACTTAAAAATGTATCTACCATAATCAATATAATCTAGTTTTAAAGTGTTTCCTTTAAGTTACCATCAATGACATTTCACGTCACATCGAACTGAACCAAAAAGAAGGCGTGTGACAAAAAAATTAAAAAAGTTATCATTGCTAAGTGACTATACTTGAACCTTTGAAGCTTAATCAGTTAAAATACGTCTTTGCTGTGCCAAAAGTGTAAACAAAAACAAAAAAATATATATATATGTACATATATATCCATATCTTATCTAAATTTTGGTAAATTTAAATGAGAAAAATAGGTTATATGAGCAAGTAGATTTCGCAATACTATACAACTACTGATAAGGTATTGATATTCAATTGTAATCAACTTTGTACTTTTTCTCAATAGGCCTTTTAGATCGACTCTAATGCTCATAGCTATTATATTTATTTATATTTATCTTTTATTACATTTTTTGAATTTATTACATAATTCTACAATAAGAAGCTTTTTTCAGTCGAAAGCTCTACTTGGCTAAATGAAAGCTTGAATGGAATAGGTGAAAGCTCACGAGCGTGGAAACTTCTGAAAATAAATTTAGCGTAGTAAAATTCATAACATAACCAATTTGTAAAACTTTTTTTGTATTTTATTTATTAACATGATAAGTTTGTTCTTGCGTTCAGTATATTCTCATTGATGAGAAAAACTTGTACTCATGCATATAAGTATAAGTATTTTCACAAATTTGTTCAGATTTTTATTAATTATTTATAGTGGCTTAAGCGCGATAATGAGCACTTTCGTTTTATCAGTGTAACCAAATCTTTATGTAAGCTTCAGCTAGCATATCGACAAACAATTATAGAAAATGCTAGAAATGATAATATGGTTTTTAGATTTAAACATTTTTTAAATAGTTCCTATGCAGGTAATGATTAAAACAAATGCGCCTATATGCATGCAATCATTTTTACTTTCTTGCTACAAAGGAATATTAAATGACAATTAACATTTATTATACACTGAACAGGGTATATTAAGTTTGTCACGAAGTTTGTAACACCCAGAAGGAAGCGTCGGAGGCCCTATAAAGTATATATATAAATGATCAGTATAAATGATCAGTATGTTGAACTGAGTCGATTTTGCCATATCCGTCTGTTTGTCTGTCGGTCCTCTTTGTCTGTATATATACGAACTAGTCCTTCAGTTTTTAAGATATCGTTTTGAAATTTTGCTGATGTTATTTTCTCTTCAAGAAGCTGCTCATTTGTCGGAACTGCCGATATCGGACCACTATATCATATAGCTGCCATACAAACTGAACGATCGGAATCAATGGCTTGTATGGAACACTTCCGCATTTTACGATAAATCTTCACGAAATTTGGTGTGAGTTATTGTTCATAGATATAATTTAATCTCCGAAAAAATTGTTCAGACCGGTTCACTATAGCATATAGCTGCCATACAAACTGAACGATCGGAATCAATGGCTTGTATGGAAAATTTTTGCATTTGACGTGGTATCTTTACGAAATTTGACATGGATTACTGCTTAAGGTAATAATATAATCTCCGTAGAAATTGTTCAGATCGGTTAACTATATAACCTTAATGTTTCTAGCAAACCACCCGGCTAAAAAGCATTAGTTAAATGTTTTCTTTTTTTAATTGCTTTTTATTACGTGTTTAGATTTGCACATAGTTACTAAAAGAAATGCACCTGCGAAGGGTATATTAGCTTCGGTACAGCCGAAGTTAACGTTTTTCAAATTTTTTTTATGTTTTAACTGGTAACTTTTTTGCAGCAGTAAATTGTTTTAACTATTTATTTTTAATACAAATTCACACGCTTCAAAGTAGTTACTCATAAATTTAGGCATTGCAAGTATATACATATGTATGTACATATATTTGCATCATTGCAGAAGAATGTTATTTTAAAGCTATTTTTATTTTTCTTTCTCAGTTCATTAATTTGCTTCTTCAATTTCTATCTTTTTAACTTTTAACTTTTACTTAATTATTTGTTTTATTTGAATGGTGGAAATTGTGCACTATTTATTATTATTAGTATTTACCTTTGGCAGCAATCACACATTCACAATTCACTAAGTTAACCTCGCTTGTCATATTTTGTTCTATATTTGGTCTTATTCGGGTTACCCCCTTTTTCATGTCATAAGTACATATTTACGTAATCACTACGACGAAAAGAAGTTTTTTGTTGGAAACCGCATTATAAATAAATCATGTATGTATAGATTAGCTTACATATAGCAAAATATTAACCGGTATAATTAGATAAGGACAGATAACACAACACATGGTACACTAGTTCCTTTCCTTTCTTTTGGATTAGTCATCAATAATGGTATATACAGTGATCCCCAATTATGTCTATGCCTCATTCGCTTAAGTGCCAGTACTTTGCAGTATTGTTGTTTTTTCTCTAATAAAAAATTGTTTTTCCACAAATAAATTAAAATTATTTGCAATTTTCTCTTTACAAGTGCATTGTTAATATTTCTTGCAATAAATGCGCTGAGAATTGTCAACAGGAAAACATACATATATTTCTATAATTTTTTTTTTGTATTTTTGTTATTAATAAGAAATAGATATGATTTTCATTCTAAAAAGAAAAATAGTAGATCGAGGAATTTAAGAAAAAGTTTGGTAAGCACCGCGAGGCACTTACGTGGAATTCATTTACTGCCTCAATTTTTAGCAGTGACACTTAAGCGGGGATTACTGTACTAATATTATCGCTTTCGTCTTCTGCGATAATAGTAAACATCATAAAAGATTTGCTACATATTACTCAGTTCATTAGTTTATCATCAACTGTTAACGCAAGAACATGAAAGTCTTCGCCTTCTTCATTGTCGCTTTGGCTATGGCCGCCCCAGCCTTTGGTAGAACTTTCGATCGCTGCTCCTTGGCTCGTGAGATGCATCGCTTGGGTGTTCCACGTAATCAATTGGCACGCTGGACCTGTATTGCCGAACACGAGAGCTCCTACCGTACCGGTGTTGTGGGCCCACCCAACTCCGACGGTTCCCACGATTACGGTATCTTCCAGATCAACGACTACTACTGGTGCCAACCGGCCAACGGTCGTTTCTCCTACAACCAGTGTCACATTGACTGCAATGATTTGTTAAGCGACAACATTGCATTGTCCGTACGTTGTGCCCAAGAGGTATTGTGCATGCAAGGTTGGTCAGCCTGGACCACTTGGAAGTACTGCAACGGTAATCTGCCCAGCATTGATCCATGCTTCTAAGCTGTATTTAACTGGCTTTGTATTTCTTTGTAATGTATTGAATAAAATTCAATGGTATACATATATATATACATATTTGAGCTGATATGAATGTGTCAATTGTTTTTTTTTCGCGAGTAAAAATGCATATGTATGTATGTCGTTCATACAAGACTCATATATTATACGTAAGATACGTATTCAATATTATAATGATTAATTCTTAAGATACTATAATACGACGTAATTGCTAAAAACAGCACTCAGATGTCTGTCTGATAATTTTGGCAAATTTTTCGTTGCTTTACCTTCGCTAGCTGGGTCATGTTTGGCACTCTTCCTCTTCCTGAAAGCCAGTAGAAGCCAGCAGCTGCTAGCTGTAAGAAAACACTCTTCGTGGGTGTATTCTTTTTTTTTAGCCGATCAATGCTGTGACTTTTTGTTTTGTCATTTTGAACTGAAAATTAGCTGTGATTTAAAAAATTTGACGAACAGGTGGCGCTAAATCAGAGTCGCATTGGGAGAGTTTTCCGAAACTCTGAAGAAGAAAGAAGTTTAGTAACTTGTTTGGGCTTAATAAAAACCTGGGATATACAAAACGTGATAGAAACTTCAGCTAAAATATCAACAATTAATTATTTTAAACAGTTGAAAGGCTGAAAAAACTTTATAAAATCTAAAAAACTAAAATTGAAGGAGTTTAAATGCAGTAAAGATTAAAACAAATTAGTCTATAGGCATGCAATAGGTTTTACTTTCTTGCTACAGAAGAATATAAATTTCATATTTTACTTATTTTTGAAAACGCTAATTTTTTGCAATAGAAAGTTGAATTAACTATTTATTTTGCATTAGAAAATTGCCAAATAGTTACACACAAATATCACACGCTTCAGAGTAGTTACTCGTAAATATAGGTATTGCAGTTATATACATATGTACTGCGCCATCGCAGAAGAAACCGCAAGAGCTGAGTATGTGTATCTTACACAAAGCTAAACTGCAGTTGCAAGTAGTATTCATATAAATACATATGGGTATATTTATACAGCTGCGGTCATGTTATTAGCAGCGCTACTATTTGAGTCATGTAATCATTAATAAGTCGAAAAGGTGACTAGTTTAATTGAAACTTTTTATTGTAATTATGTGATATTACGCAGATTTTTAAATAATATGTAGTTTTTTAATTTTATTTTATTCTGCATTATGTTTTTCACTATTTGAAAAATTATGTACCAAAACCTCTCGGACACATAATTAGCAACGCTTGATAATTTGTTAAAAAACAAGAAAAAACGTTAACTTCGGCTGTACCCAAGCTAATATACCCTTCACAGGTGCATTTCTTTTAGTAACTATGTGTTTAAGCAAATCTAAAGACGTAAGAAAAAGTAAGTAAAAAACAAGCCCTTGATTCCGATCGTTCAGTTTGTATGGCAGCTATATGCTATAGTGAACCGATCTGAACAATTTTTTCGGAGATTAAATTATTTCTATGAGCAATAACTCACACCAATTTTCGTGAAGATATGTAGTAAAATGCGGAAGTTTTCCATACAAGCCCTTGATTCCGATCGTTCAGTTTGTATGGCAGCTATATGATATAGTGGTCCGATATCGGCAGTTCCGACAAATGAGCAGCTTCTTGAAGAGAAAATAACATCTGGAAAATTTCAAAACGATATCTTAAAAACTGAAGGACTAGTTCGTATATATACAGACAGACAGACAGACGGACATGGCTAAATCGACTCAGTTCAACATACTGATCATTTATATATATACTTATACAAACTTCGTGACAAACTTAATATACCCTGTTCAGGGTATAAAAATTAGTTTATTATGGAAAAGTTAATATTTTGTTGAAAAACCATTATTCATTATTCGATTGATTCAATTAACATCTCACATATGCTTTTGGAAATTGCTACCCATTCTATATATACCCTTCCTTCGAACAATTGATGAAATTTCCGATATACTTCAATCGAAACTTCGTTTTTAATTGCCCCAGAGATTATTAATTAAGTTGACTGCACAAAAGCCAGTCTAATAAAAAAATTTATTTTCGTCCATCCATCGTTTAGTTGACCCCGCGGTATATTTGGGGTCGTTATCTTGCTGAAACAGCCAAGTAACAGGCATATTGTTGTCGGAATATGGTAGTATTACACCTATCAGTATTGAAATATACTAGTACCGATCCATATGACCCTCAATTTTTGTTCTAGGCCCAATACCATTTACTTCGTGAGCGCCGAACGAAAGTTTTTTCATCTGATGAATTTAGTTTTCTGTATTTATTTTAGTTTCATCCGAAAATAGGACTCTTCTACTCTTTTAGAGTCCAATGACGGTACTTCTTGGTGAATTCAAGTCGTCGATTTCGCACTGGCCGCAGTGGCTTCTTCCGAGAAATCCTCTCAAACAGTCATTCCTCTCTGAAATGACTTTTGAAAGTTTCTACCGATGGGGCACTATCATGTTCACCAAAAATATACACGCGAATTTCATTTGCGGTTTTTTGGGGGTATTTTTTTGATTCTCTCGTCTTCTCTAGTTATTTTCTTGCTTAGCACTCTTACTGGGGTTTTATGGGATTTGACTTGGTGAACTGTGTTGAAACCCATAAACCCAAACACAAAGTTCGAGTTATGGAGATCTTCGAGTTATAGAAGTTCGAGTTATAGAAGTTCGAGTTATAGAAGTTCGAGTTATGGAAGTTCCACTGTATTTGGTGTTAGACCAAAAATATTGCTTTGCTGCATATCGTTGTTAATTAGTTGACCGTAGCTGTATATTAAAGAAAAGCATTTGTATGCTGCGTCTGCGTCTGCGTCTGCGCTTTTCATTTTTTTGCTGGCGCTCCTATCAGCACGTTTGTCAGCACAATTATATTTTAGCTACCGCCGTTGTTTTCCAATGAGTTTTTAATTTTATTTTCAATTTTCTTGCGCAGTTATCAGCATAATCTTCGTCATTCATTTTCTTCTTCAATTTCGCCATTTTTGTGCTTTCAACTTTTTCTTATTTTTTTTCATTTGAATCGTAGAAATTTGCATGATTTTTGTATTATTTAATGAGGAAAAAAATATTTATTAAAAAAAATAGTATTTCAAAAATAAAGTGTTTTGAAAAATCACACCACTATAAAAAATTAAAATAATAAAAATAAAATTCAAATTCGCACAGAAGCATATGCACATACATATGTATATGTATTATTTATTAATGCTCAAAATTTCATTAACAAGTGTGGATTTGAATTTTCACATTTCCAGCAATTACAAGTTTACTACCAACATTTTTTGCATACCTCCACTTCCTATGCCATTCTACTCCTGCACAAATCACGGAAAACGCTAAACAATGCAATTTTGCGAAATTTCACCTACACGCTTTTCAGCAATATGGTATAATCATAAATAAAGTGAAATAAAACCATATTTCGCTTAAATTTCGCATAATTCATTGCTCACGCGGCCGCACGTTGCGAGCAATTGCCCACCGCTGCGCGCTGCCTAATTATGCGCTGGCGTTCATACACGCCCACCGCGGCTTCCGAAAGCACTTTTGAACACCCACCAACACCAATAGCCAAATGTTGCTAATATATTGTTGTTATTGTTGCGTCGTTTGAATCAAATGCCGCCGCGCCACATACAACACTCTCTTAATGGCGCACACACGCTCTTCCTCTTTCTCAGCGCAATTACATGCCTAGGCATTTTGTAGTCAAATAATCCAAAGCCTTTGGCAGCAGCACAATCACACAATTTAAGCATAGTTTTCAATTAGCCACAATGCATCGGCTACAGTGGTATTCAAACTGCACACGCTTAACATGCGCCTGCGTAATGCGAAGTACAATTTGCAAGTGAAGTTCGATGGTAGGCATCGCGTAATTGAAGCTTTGGCGCGATAGTAAAGCGTTACACATTCAATCAATATATTTCTTTATCACAAGAGAAATTTCTCAAGAAAATTCCCATTACAGTGCCGAGATTAAAACTCATAAAATACCCAGTGATTACAAAAACAAACAGAACAATGAATAAACAAAAGCGATATAAGAGAAACCCTATTGTAAAAAAAAATAGATTAGTTTACACATACACATATGTAATATAAGAATAAATGTGTATTATAGAAATATACGTGTATATGTAATATAAGAAATTACAGATAACAGGGTGCATTTCTTTTTATTAAGAGCCAACACTATTGGATTAATCATCAGTGATGGCATATACTATATATTAATATTATCGCTTTACTCAACACTTTATTATGCGAATATTATTATTTAATAAAAATAATAATAATAATATTTTGCATCGCATTTACTATAAAACCCGCACGAGTTATTCAGTTCAATCATCAGTTTGTTATGAAGTCTTAACAAATCAACATGAAAGTTTTCGCCTTCTTCATACTCACTTTGGCTTTGGCCGCTCCAGCATTCGGCAAGACTTTCGATCGCTGCTCCTTGGCACGTGAGATGTCGCGCTTGGGTGTGCCCAGGGATCAATTGGCGCGCTGGACCTGTATTGCTGAACACGAGAGCTCCTACCGTACCGATGTTGTGGGCCCACCCAACTCCGACGGTTCCAACGATTACGGCATCTTCCAAATCAACAATTTATACTGGTGCCAACCGGCCAACGGTCATTTCTCCTACAACCAATGTCACATTGGCTGCAATGCTTTGTTGACCGACGACATTGAAACATCCGTACGTTGTGCCCAAGAGGTCTTGCGCATGCAAGGTTGGCCCGCCTGGTCCACCTGGAAGTATTGCAACGGTAATCTGCCAAGCATTGACCCATGCTTCCAAACTGAGTATGAATTTGAATTTGTATTACTTGATTGAATAAATAAAATAAAATTTACTAGTACTCGTAAAGTACTAAGTATACATACATACATATATTTGAACTGATATGAGAATGCCAATTCTTTTTCGGGTGTAAAAATATTTCGTTCTAACAACAATTTCTGCAGCTTATAAGGATTTATATAGAATCTTAAATTATATTGGTAAAAAATGTGAAAACAAAGACGGCTTTCGCATACCTTCTTTAGAACTCTGGATCAGAATGAGTTTGGCTAATCTTATCTAAATCAAGTCAGCATATTCAAATAATTACTCAATTTAAAGTTTTTGATGTTTTTAATAAAATTGAAAGTGTTTTAGAACTGCGAATTATGCATGCGATTTCAAGAATAAGTTCTTCGGAGTTGAACCGATCCTTCCAACCAAAACACTTTTGAAATTTTAGTAACTTGTTTGGGTTTAATATACTTGAGATATAAACATTATATCCGACCGTTATTGGATTTGTTAAGGCATTTATTAAGCTATTTCAAGAAAGAATATTTTCAGAACTTTCTTTTCGAAACTTTAATGGAAGTAACTTGATATTGACTTCTTCAACTTTCTAAGGGTGTTATATGGTCCTGAAATTACTCATACTAGAAACTTATTGAAGAAATAAGGCGGTTTTATCGTAGGCATTATATGACTGAAGTCAAAAGAGTGAACTGCTGATTAGTACTAATTCACAAAACCGCATCTAACATAGTACTTATGGAAACACTCTTAACTGAAGAAAAAAGTTTATTTTGAGAGCTTTCAAACGAATATTATTTATATGCATCTAATAATAAATAATATAATACTTTTATATTTTATTTATTGAACTGTTAAAAGAGGAGCGAAAATTTAGTTGGTAGAAATGATCAGCCATAAAAGTAATACCAATCAAAACGAAAATATATTTTTTTCCAAATAGTCAATTTTATTCAGTATCAAAGAAATACACCAGTCTTTCACAACTTAGAAGCATGACTCAATGCTGGGCAGAGCACCGTTGCAGTACTTCCAGATGGACCATGCAGACCAACCTTGTTGTCCTTGGTTCTTGCGTGCGCAACGCACAGACTTGCTAATGTCATCGGTCAACAGAGCGTTGCAGCTCAAACGGCATTGAGTCCCAATTGCGATCGATATTGGGTTATAAATATCAAAATGATCAGAATGATGAGACGAGTTAAAATCCGTCTGTCCGTACAAGCGATTACTTGAGTAAAACTGATGATATATTAATGTCCAATTATCCACAATACATCGGCTACAGTGGTATTCAAACTGCATATGGTTAACATACGCCTGCGTAATGCGAAGTACAATTTGCAAGTGAACTTCGATGGTAGGCATCGCGTAATTGAAGCTTTGGCGCGATAGTAAAGCGTTACACATTCAATCAATATTTTTCTTTTTCACAAGAGACATTTCTGATGAAAATTGCCATTA
The DNA here is from genome assembly GCA_031772095.1 of Zeugodacus tau. Lineage (NCBI taxonomy): Eukaryota > Metazoa > Arthropoda > Insecta > Diptera > Tephritidae > Zeugodacus > Zeugodacus tau. The sequence continues at coordinate 71,919,058 of CM062652.1, read as the reverse complement.
CAGCGCTCAGATTACAACTTATAAAATACACAGTAATTATAAAAATAAACAGAAAATATGAATAAACAAAAGTGCTACAAGAGAAACCATATTGTAAACAAGTAAGCAAATGCTAAGTTCGGGTGCAACCGAACATTGCATACTCTCGCAATTTATTGCTCTATTTTTGTTAAGATAACACACAATTTGACCCATATATTCGGCATAAAGTCCAGTAGGAAAACGAAAATCATCATATATAGTATATTGGCTGAGGTAATAAGTATATTGGCGACTGCAGAAAGTTTTGTTTATATAGCTTTATTGGTTTGCGAGATATATACAAAAAACCTATTTGACGCGGGGCCACGCCCACTTCCCCAAAAAAATTACATCCAAATATGCCCCTTCATAGTGCGATCCTTCATACCAAATTTTATTTCCATAGATTTATTTGTGGCTTAGTTATGGCACTTTATGTGTTTTCGGTTTTCGTCATTTTGTAGGCGTGGCAGTGGTCCGATTTTGCCCATCTTCGAAAGCAACCTTCCTATGGTGCCAAGAAACAAGTGTACCAAGTTTCATCAAGATATCTTAATTTTTACTCAAGTTACAGTTACAGGACGGACGGACAGACAGACAGACATTCGGATTTTGACTCGCCTCGTCGCCCTGATCACTTTGGTATAAATATATATTAATAAGTATAGTAGAAATATAAAAAAATTACAGATAACGGGCTGCATTTCATTTTATTAAGATCCAAAACTATTGGATTAATCATCAGTGATGGCATATGTATATTAATATTATCGCTTTACTCAACACCTTATTCTGCGAATATTATTATTTAATAAAAATAATAATAATAATGTTTTGCATCGCATTTACTATAAAACCCGCACGAGTTATTCAGTTCAATCATAAGGTTGTTATACAGTGTTAACGCAACAATAAATCAACATGAAAGTTTTCGCCTTCTTCATACTCGCTTTGGCTTTGGCCGCTCCAGCTTTCGGCAAGACTTTCGATCGCTGCTCCTTGGCACGTGAGATGTCGCGCTTGGGTGTGCCCAGGGATCAATTGGCACGCTGGACCTGTATTGCCGAACACGAGAGCTCCTACCGTACCAATGTTGTAGGTCCACCCAACTCCGACGGTTCCAACGATTACGGTATCTTCCAGATCAACAACTTATACTGGTGCCAATCTGCCAACGGTCGTTTCTCCTACAACCAGTGCCACATTGGCTGCAATGCTTTGTTAAGCGACGATATTGAAACATCCGTACGTTGTGCCCAAAAGGTCTTACGGATGCAAGGTTGGCCCGCCTGGTCCACCTGGAAGTACTGCAACGGTTGGTTGCCAAGCATTGACCAATGCTTCTAAACTGAGTATGAATTTGAATTTGTATTACTTGATTAAATAAATAAAATAAAATAAAATTGAATAGTACTAGTATAGATATATGTATATGACAACTATTTTTTGTTAGTAAAAATCCATTTGTCGTTCTAACAACAAATTCTGCTGATTATAATAATCCTATTTTATTTTATATATTGAACTATTAAAAGAGGAGCGAAAATTTAGAACTATTAAAAATAAAAGGAAATATATATTTTTTTCCAAATAGTCAATTTTATTCAATATCAAAGAAATACATCAGTCTTTCACTGCTTAGAAGCATGAGTCAATGCTGGGCAGAGCACCGTTGCAGTACTTCCAGGTGGACCATGCAGACCAACCTTGTTGTCCTTGGATCTTGCGTGCGCAACGCACAGAGTTGCTAATGTCATCGGTCAACAGAGCGTTGCAGCTCAAACGGCATTCGTTGTAGGAGAAGCGACCGTTGGCAGGTTGGCACCAGTAGTAGTTGTTGATCTGGAAAATACCGTAATCGTTCGAGCCATTGTAGTTGGTTGGGCCGACAACACCGGTACGGTAGGAGCTCTCGTGTTCAGCAATGCAAGTCCAGCGTGCCAATTGATCACGTGGAACACCTAAGCGCGACATCTCACGAGCCAAGGAGCAGCGATTGAAAGTCTTGCCAAAGGCAGGGGCGGCCAAAGCCAAAACGAGTACGAAGAAGGCAAATACTTTCATTTTGATTGGTTGAGTGGTGCGTTAACGGTTAATAACTGTGAACTTATGATTAAACGAAAGTAGGCGTTCAGCTTTTATAGTAAATTTTTTGCGAAAAACAAAAGATAAGAGCAGGTATACTTTGATTACATTATCGCAACACAATTATGAAAAGTGTCTTAATTAAAAGACGATAGTTAGATTAGAGTATGGTAATCTACCAAGTTGAGTGCTTGCGTGTGTATGTTTACTTATTTATGTATGGAAATATCAATTTTAATTTTTGTAAACTGTCAGTATTATCGATGTCATAAATCATTATTTTCTTTTGTGAAGTACTTAGATTTTTTTTGTTATTACAATTGTTTATATTATAAATCAATATTTATATAATTTATAAACAGTAATATGGTACACTCTTTTTAGTTACTTCAATTACATTTTTAGATATTACAATTTGCGACTTTTAGTACAAACACATAAGAGACCAAGTAACCCAACAGTATGACATGAGCAATTCACTTGACGTTAAACTCCGTCAAATACAACTATGGAGCTTGAAGTTGTCATTAAAGTTGACCAGCTCACGTTTGACAACTAGAGCTGACAGCGAATTGCCTATTGAGAGATGTCATTTAATTATAATTTGCTAAAATCGAAAACAGTGCTTAATTTTGAATTGAATTAAATTTCAATTTCATAAACAAATATATTTTTCAACGAAAACTAATTCAAAAATTTTTTGAAGGTTCCTCTATAACATACATTTTTTCTGAGAAGCTTTTTGAGGAACCGTAATTAATGAGGATATTCTCTGAGAAGATACCTAAATTATGTCTCTTTTAAATCACGAACAACCTAACCTAACTTCAGCACACACTTTTTCTTTAAGTGTAGAAAAAGCAATTAAGAACTATAAACCTTAAACTAATTTATTTACAAAACCCGACGTGATACAGTTTTATGTAATGTTATTGTTAAACGCCATATTACCTATAGGTAAAATACCCACGTAACTTGCGCAAATACTTAGTTTACAGTTGACAATATGAAAACCCCCAACAGTCTGTTGGTACTTTTCGCGTTGATTGCACAAGTTTTCGGCAGCCGCCTGTTCGATCGTTGTTTGCTGGCAAACGAACTCATACGCTTCGAAGTGCCAAAGGAGCAATTAGCGCGTTGGATATGTATTGCCGAACGGGAGAGCTCATTCCGCACGGACGCAGTCGGCCGCACAAACCTTGATGGTTCCAATGACTATGGTTTATTCCAGATTAACAGCAGATATTGGTGTCAACCGGATAATGGCAGTTTATCCTTCAACGAATGTCGTGTTAGTTGCAATGCGCTGCTCACCGATGATATAAGCGAGTCACTGCAATGTGCGCTTTACATTTTGCGGCGGCAAGGTTGGCAATCTTGGTCTACGTGGCAATACTGTAATGAAACGCTGCCCAGTGTTGATGAATGCTTTTGAAGTTTTGTATACTTTTTATTGCTGAAATGTTTAATGTATCGTTGTTGTTTGTTTTAATTAGTCCAAAGGTTTGTTTTTAAATTTTAGTATTTTTGTTTAAATTTTTGTGAAAAATATTTGCATTACTCAAAGTGTTGGTTTTCGTTTGCTACATGCAGCTATGCTATTAAAAGCTTTTAATTAAGTTTAGTATTTCACCAAAGTGAATTATTGTATTATATAAAAAAATTAATTGTAATTTGTTCCTTAAATTTAAATTTCATAATTCTTAACCAACTTAGTATTGAAAAACTAAAACTGAAAGTGTGAAAAAAGATCAAAAAAAGTATTTCCCATACCGGGAATCGAACCCGGGCCTTCTGGGTGAAAGCCAGATATCCTAGCCACTAGACCATATGGGATACATCAACAATATCTGTTACAGGCGTACATTAGCTGTTAGCAGCTCATTGTAGAAAGCAGCATGAAACTTAGGATTAACAGTACGTTGCGTGTTAACTCAATATACTACTGTTAATACACAACGTAATGTTAGATAACAGAAAAACATTTTACACTGTCTATTAATAATCATTGTGCTGTTAAGTACATATTAAAAACTGTTTTGTGAGTTTTATTTTTTATATACTAAATGTTTATTAATTTTATTTTTATACTCTCGCAACAACAAAGTTGCTAGAGAGTATTATAGTTTTGTTCACATAACGGTTGTTTGTAACACCCAAAACTAAACGAGTTAGATATGTATATAGTCATATATACCAAAGTGATCAGGGTGACGAGTAGATTTGAAATCCGGATGTCTGTCCGTCCGTCCGTCTGTCCGTCTGTGCAAGCTGTAACTTGAGTAAAAATTAAGATATCTTGATGAAACTTGGCACACTTATTTCTTGGCACCATAGGAAGGTTGCTTTCGAAAATGAGCAAAATCGGACCACTGCCACGCCCACAAAATGGCGAAAACCGAAAACACATAAAGTGCCATAACTAAGCCATAAATAAAGTTATGAAAATGAAATTTGGAACATAGGATCCCATTAGGGAGGGGCACATTTGGATGTAATTTTTTTGGGGAGGTGGGCGTGGCCCCGCCCCCTACTAAGTTTTTTGTACATATCTCGCAAACCAATATAGCTATATAAACCAAACTTTCTGGAGTCGTTTTTTTAGCCACCTTCTAATACAGTCAAAAAATGAAAGAAATCGGATCATAACCACGCCCACCTCCCATACAAAAGTTAGGTTGAAAATTACAAAAAGTGGGTTAACTCACTAACGAAAAACGTCAGAAACACTAAATTTCACATAAGAAATGGCAGATGAAAGCTGCATTCAGATTTTTTTACAAAATGGAAAATGGGCGTGGCGTCGCCCACTTATGGGTCAAAAACCATATCTCAGGAACTACTCGACCGATTTCAATGAAACTTGGTTTGTAATAGTTTCCTTACATTCCAATGATATGTTGTGAAAATAGACCAAATCGCTTCACAACCACGCCTACTCCCTATATACCAGAACTTTGAAGACGATCTGAATCGTTTACTTTACAATATATAAAGTAAGTACTAGTGAAGATATCGGTGCAGAACTTTGCACAAATACTATGTTAATAGTGTGGCAGCCCCATTCTAAAAATCGCCGAAATCGGACCATAGGTTTTTAAGGCCCCATATATCGAACACGAGGACCTCGGTGCTTCTAACCTAATATTATGGTTTCCAACTTTCAATGGACTTTATACAATATATAAGACGAATATGTGGGTCAAATTGTGTATTACATAATATAAATAAAGGTAAATAAATAAATTGCGAGAGTATAAAATGTTCGGTTACACCCGAACTTAGCCCTTCCTTACTTGTTTTTTTTTGAATTTTTTTGCTTTATATAAGTAATTATTATTATTGATAAATTATTAAAATCAAGTAATAATTCTCTAAATAAATATTTAATTTTTTTTAATCTAAAAGTGCATTGAACCCACTCAATTAAATAATTTATTAACAATTAATATTAAAACTGTAATATTTTTATGCATACTTTATTGCATATGCTATGAGTAAGTGCTTACGCCTTGCTATAATAATAAAAAACAATGATTTGTGCATTAGAGTCACGTGCATGGGCGATAATTGCCGTTGCTACATATCAAGCATATGAAATTGTTGCAATAAAGATGGAATGCAAGAAAGGCAAAGAAAGATATATATGTTTACATATACTTATTTACTCTTCCATACATATGTATTATACATACAGAATAGAGGCAAGTTTTATTACGAAGAAATGCATGCAACAAAATTCAAGGAAAATAATGAAATATGAACAACAGCTGTCAGTTTGCATACTAAACAGATGGAAGGGAGGGAAAGGAAGAATTGGAAATATTATGTTTACATAAGTTAACTATAAATATAAATATATAAATGAAAAATATATTAAAACCCATAAATGCAGGTTATGAGTGCCTTATGCGCCGCAGATTTCTAACGAATGCATGTATAGCGCTATTCTAGTCACTTACAGCTAAATGTGCTGACACCTAGAACATGCTTTATTAAAAAAAATGTGAAGAAACGTCAAAATATGCGCGTGATTGCTGCCAAGCGATTGCTGATAACAACAAGCGCATAATAATTTTATAAGTCAATTCAAAATTATTACGAATGAAAACGTTTTGTAAATATTAAACGAGTGCCTCGCGTGAGCTGAAAGAAGTTTTAAAAATATTAAAATAACCAAAGAAGTATTTATAAAAGCCGCCGCCAAAACAAATTGACTTGCTTTGGCAAACCAAACGCCCGAGTAAACACAGCGTTGCAGCATTGTTACGCGAACAACGGTGTGCTTGGCCAATTGTTGATTTCTTTACATTTCTTCATTGTCAATGCTTTTTTAACGCTGCCATTGTTGCATGTTCTTCAATACATCAGCATTGGTTTTGTTGTCACCAAGCTAGTGTAACAGTCTTCAACTGAACGGGTGAGTCGCCCATCACCGCTGTCACCTGTTGTTGATGGAATTCCGATTAACGCCTACAGTGCCGCACGTCTGGCTTTTCATTCAACAGTGTTTGTGTGGGTAAAATTTTAAATAACAATTGAGGTTTCTGTTTACTCGTAATTATTCTTATTGGCTTTTTGAGTTTTTTTTTCTTGCTACCAGTGAGTCAATAATATACCGTAAACCTTTGGACTAACTGTCAACTGTCATAATCCGCGCTTTGGAATTCAGCGTTTAGTCAAAGCGGAAACATAAAAATCAAAAATACATATTAACAGTATTGAGATACCGTTGTAAAAGAGTAACGCTAGCGTATGCATGTGTGATTGGCGTTGCAACCGTTTAGCCGGTTATAGCCGAATCGACGATAGTGCGCCATATGTAGCGCTAGCGTAGCGGTGAATAAATTATATGAATGTTTGGCGAGAAGTAAAATATCATATACAAGGTGTGTTCAAAAAATAACGGGAATTTTTATTTTTTGAAAAATATTGAACTGAAAATTATATAGTACTTCAGGGGGGATGTATATCATAAATTATACAAGATATGTTAAAAAAATAACGGGAATTCTTATTATTTTTTTTAAATATATATCTGAAAATTTTTCGTACTTCAGGGGACAGGTATATCAACTTCATAAAAAAAATTAAATTTTTTGACAATTAGGAGTTTTAAAATTCCCGTTATTTTTTTAACATATGTATCTCATATATTGTTGGAATATATCTTATTAAACAAATAATAATTATGTGTCGTTATGCTGGATTTAGAGATATTTGATGAAATTACCTTAGGACTTTTATTAAATTAATAAAAATATTGATTACTTTTTTACAAATAAATAAACATTTACATATGTAATTCACACCACTTAATTAATCACATACAATTACGCCCAACACAATTGACAAGTGAGTGAAAAATGATCATTATAACAACAACATTTTTCCTGCTGTCCATTTAGTGTCATTTTTTACAGCGATTTTCCTGCACCCAAGCCAGCTGGTGGCGCATGTGGGCATTGAAGACAGCAGAAATTAAAAGTAAATAACGAAGAACATAAATTGTAAAGAGTTGTCATGAAAAAAAATCACTAAAGAGTGGTAAAACAAGTTCTGAGTTGACTGTAAAATTTTGCCAGCAAAATTTGCATGCTTTACGCTTGAGTGCACAGACGCCAAAGCAGACAAAAACATGTTCATTATGAGCAATTGAAATTGAAGGTTGTAATGTCAGCGTGCACAGGATAACCGGTGACTAGGAATATTAAAGTCAAAACTAATTAAGCGATTGCAACAACACTAGGGGCGCCGCCTGGATGCAATGCGCATTAATCAAACATTGAAACTGAGTTGCTAGGCAGACACACCCCTAAGCGGGACACAAATCAAAGTTCAAAGTGTGTTTAGTGAAATGTGGCAGTCGAAATTGCTGTTGACTGAGTTACACCAACGTAAACACACCTCTCATTTCACCTTTATACACAAAATTTTCCAACGTTTATTTGTTGTATTTTAGCTTTTAGTTTTCCATTTCCACAAAACAAACTTAAAATCACTTCATTAATAATAAATAATAATTTTCTATTTGCCATTTCTGCTTGCAGTGACATCTCCGCCTATTATCAGCAACGCTACGCGCCTACTGCACAACAGCAACAGCAACAACAAAGACAGCAACAATTACCAACACAACATAAACATCCGCACACACATCATCGGCAGCAGCACAATCGTTTAAACGGTTATCCGATGGCACCGAGCGTTTGTCAAAATTCACCGAAACTAACAGCAGCCAACGCGCATAGCGCCGCCATGACTAGCACAACGATCATAGGTGGTGGTGTTGGTGGCGCCGCCACAACCATCTCTGCGCCATCAATCACACAGAAGAGCAATTATGGTGGCAGTAGCATTAACGGTTCCATGGCTTCATATAAAATGTCCAGTTCGGAGAATAGCTGGTCGCAGCCCGTCTTCAATAAGGTGTGTACAAATGAAGAATCTTTATTTCGGTGATTTTCACTTTTATTCACGTTTTGATATTAAGCAAATGAATTTGGTGTTTGCTATTAAAAACTAACATAAGTCAAGTGCATTTCAATTACAGCGTAAGAAATTTTAATTTAACTGTTAGTAGTAGTAGTTATTAACAGCATATGTAAGTTATGGCAGTAAATTGCGAGAAAATTAACAGTTTGCTGTGAGCAAACAAAATGGGTAATCGCTGTAATAAACTGTTAATTGAACTGTTACTAGGCGTGCAGTGGTTGTTATAAAGCGAAATGTGAATGAAATTCTCAACAGTCCCGTATTGTCTAGTGGTTAGGATATCCGGCTCTCACCCGGAAGGCCCGGGTTCGATTCCCGGTACGGGAAAATTGTTTTTTTGCATTATTTTGTTTTAAATTAATTTTGTAATATTTTTGATTTATCTCCATTAAATATTTAAAATAATTAGTTAATTGAATTTTAAATAATTAATGAAGGGATAAACTATTTCATTTTAATCTAAGGAGAACTGTGGTAGTGCGAATGAGCATATTTCTTATTTTTAATGAATAATTTTCAACAAGTAATTTATGTAAATTCAATAACTTAGCAGAAGAATTTCGACAAGATGTATAAATTTATGGACTAGAGTACTTTTAAGTATATAATTTATTATTTATATATGTATTATTTTCTATTTGATTTTATTTCATACATGAGATAATTCATACAACTTTATACGTTTTGAAAATTTTGAATTTTTTTAAACCTTTGATGGTTAATTAATTATTGTTTAAAATTTTTTAAATAATGGTTAAAATTTAGCTTATAATTTTTTATTTATTTTATTTTTAAGCAAGCATACGTTATAAATTTCTCAAGGAAGTATATACAGTGGAACTTCTCTAAGTTATAGAAATGTTCATTAAAACATACATTTTTTAAACAGCTGTAAAATATAGATTTACCCACAGTTTTAGTTATTTACATTGCTATAGTTTGCTATTGTTTGGCTCTTGACGTCTATATCTCATGCCATTGTTACACTATTTAGGAAATCTATAAGCATAAAATCATATTTTTTGTTTGCCCTCATACGATATAGAAAGACTCTTTTAAAATTTTCCCTGATAGTAAAATTTTGATTAATGTCCTGGTCGAAAAGTTCGATTTATGGAAGGAAATTTGTATGAAATTTGGCTTCTAAACGCTATTGCCAATTCAAATGTTCGAGTTATGGAGATCTTCGAGTTATAGAAGGTTCGAGTTATGGAAGTTCCACTGTATAAACATTTTGTAAAGAAAATATATTTCTAATTATCACGCCACCAGTGTACCTAGTTTCTTAAACATAAATAAAAACACAAAAAAAGCAATTTCCCGTACCGGGAATCGAACCCGGGCCTTCCGGGTGAGAGCCGGATATCCTAACCACTAGACAATACGGGACTGTTGAAAATATCATGTCAAATGGCATACTAATGGATACTCAAATCTATAAAGTTCCAAAATTTTAGTATATAGCATTTGTGGTGATAAACAAATGGGCATGCCGCAACCAACACATGTATGGCTTATATTTTATATTTTAAATCGCAAAAATATATCAAAAAGATACATTTGCTTCTACTGTTGTTTTGCTAGGCTTCTTACGTCTCAACTGGCTTTCTAGACCAGCAGTTTCGTTGAGTTTGGAAGCCTCCTTATTAACATGCTGTCTATTTAGATATTTCATTTAGCACTGAATTCTCATCAATATCAGGGTGGAGAGCAAGTCTAGCTTACAAAAGAGCATTAATTAAACTTCTGAGTAGCGTATTTTAGAAGCGTTGAATGCAGGTAATACAGCTTTGACTTAAATAATCACAAAGTTTAGTTAGTTAGGCCCAAAACTGATTTAAGAACTTGATTATATGTTAACAGCTTGTTTTGGATTGATAGAGTGGATATCCTGCCGAATAGGTGGTAAAGTTTAGCTGTCAAGCTCACGCTTTTTTTCTAGACATGCTCTTTCCAGCGAAGCTTAACATCTAAGATGATACTTAGGTACTTAGCTCTGTTACGATGTGGCATTATTTACATATATAAAGAGGACATATTGTCCGATATTTTAAAATAAAGTCTAGATCAATTCAATTTGATTCTAATAAAATAAAAATTGTAACAAAAATTAAAAAAAATTGTTGCACATCTCCCCGACGGGGAATTGAACCCCGGTCTCCCGCGTGACAGGCGGGGATACTGACCACTATACTATCGAGGATGTTATATTTCGTTCGACCAAAGTCTGTTTTGTGCTCAACACCATCAATTTCACTGAATCTATATTAAATTAGCAGGGTTGTATAACAAAGCATTTAACAGTCAGTAAAGAATAAGATAAAATTACAAAAATCGATTTTTCAATAATTATTTTTTAATACCAAATTATTTTTCACTCCATAGGAGAACCAACGTCCACCAGTTTATAATCCAGAAGATTATGTGCAATCATTGAAAAAGTTTGGTAAGCGACAGAGTGGTCAACAGGTGCGTTCTATATATGATAACAACAATGAAAGTACAACTAAAGCAGAAAGCAATCACAAATCAACGACTTTGCCACATAAACATGCGGAATACAAGTAAATAGAAATTTCATATATATTTAAAAAATAAAAAATAACTACTTATAATTTTATTAAATATTTTGTAACTGTCTTACTTCTAGAAGTCCCATACCGGCAGCGCCTGAAAGTGACGGCGAGATGTCCCTGCGACAGTTTGCCTCCGTAACTGATTTATTAACAAAACTGCGCGCGGATTTACGCGTGTCTTTTCCAAGGTACACTATTCATTTTATTTTATAAATCGAATCAATCATCGAATTCCTATTTTGGTTCATTAGCTTTGTGCAGGAATTTGTTGCGACACCTTCCGACGGCATAAGTCTACTACTCGAAGTGCTCCGCGCCATACAACTCTCGCAATCGAGCAATGCCACCATGCCACCGAATCAAATGACCGCCTCGATGACACGCAATCCGCAATCGTATCAACGGCGCGCTTTACTCGACGAACTGGCGTGTCTGTAAGTGAACTCACTACCACCCTCAACTTAATAACATTTATTTATTTATTTTCTATAATAATGCATTTTGCTTGTACTTTCAGGCAATGTCTCAGCATTTGCTGCTCGCGTTCGTTGGATGCGACCGCGCGTTTGGGCACAACGCCTGTCGGTTTGATGCCATTGGCCTCCTCGGCGACTGGTCAGGGCATACGTGCGCGCATTTTGGCCATGCAATTAATGTCTACCGCCTGCGATAAAACGGCATTGGGTCATGGTTCACAAAAATCAGTCACAGCCGGTCACACGGCCGTCTCGGAGGCTATGTCGACATTGCGTTTGCGTTGCAGTGAGCCGGTACGTTTTCGCTTGCTTGTTGGCATGCTGAATAGTGGCGGTGGTTCGGGGGAACTGCAGGCGGTGGGAGTCAAGTAAGCGTGGTATTAAGTTTAGGCAAATAAAACCGTTCTTCAATATATTTTTAATTTCTCAGATTTATTAATTCCTTTTTGGAGAGCTCTGAAAATCTACAGCAACGTTTATATCTACAAGCAGAGCTATTTCAGGCCGGCTTTGAGCCAGATTCTTTGGCTAAGGTGAGATGGACTTTAGATCACTCTATTTTGTACAGTTGTATAGAACAGTAAATTTCTTTAGACTATATCACCCGCCTCATCTTGGGTGGAAAATTTGCGTAATGAAATCAAACGCTTTAACGAGCTGTATGTGGATGTTGACAAAATGATCACACAGGCGCGTGAAGCCGACCGCGTGCGCAGTCAAATGGTGATACTGGAGCGACGAGTGCAGGTAAGCAGAAAGCTAACCGCTATATTCTATTATAAATTTATGTTTCTCTCACTCTAATCCTCATCTGTTATCCTCGTCTGCTTACTATTTAAGATTCTACACGAGGAGAAAACAGTGCTAACATCAATGGAACGTCGTTTACAAGAGCGTTGTGCCGAGTTACAGCGCGAGATCTTCCGTCTGCAGGGTGCACAGAATGAGAACAGCTTCAAGTCGCTGGATAAACAACCAGTCGCCTTGCCACGTCACGTGCCGCCCGGCAAAAATGAGAGCGAACATGAGGATGAGGGTATCAGCAGTTCGGAGACGGGACCCTCACTCAGTCCAGTACCCATATTGGTTTTGCCACAAAAATCCAGTGCTTCCATGGCGGCGAAACAGCTACACAAGAGCAAATCCAAATCACCGGATAATTCAATGGGTGACAGTGGCGCTGCCACCGGCACAGCGACCACCATTGAGGACGTCATGCAAGAGTTGGATCATGTCGTTAGTGAGGCAGAGAAACAGATAACAACACAACAACTACAGCAGCAACAGCTACTCAAGCAGCAGTTCAGTCAATCCAGAATTACGAAGGAAAAGGACATAGTGCCGGTTAATATAGTGCCACAGCCACCGCGCAAATCGCGTTCGCTCGCACATCTCGTCTCTCAAGCAGACGGTTCCGAATTGGATGGCTCCGAGTATGGCATGTTAATGCTACAGAATCACGGTGATCCTGGTGCCGCCGAGCGCGTGACAGCATTGCAAACATTTTTCGATGAAACCGACTACGATATGCCCGAAATCGAAAAGCCGTACAGCATCGAATCACCGGACATACCGGAAGTGAGCGCAAACACCACCGCTTATAATGCCAGTACCACGCGTGAGCTACTCGATGTCATAATGGATGCGCGCCACAGCGACGACGATCCAACAATGAAAGCCTTCCGCGAGGCCAGCAACCAACACCAACATCCACATCCACATCAGCATCAGCACCCACATCAGCATCACCATCACAACAACAATGGTGTTGGCAATGCCACCAACTGCGTCAGCAAACGGCAAAGCATGTCTGCGGCGGCGCCACCACCACCGCCACCACTGCTAGCGAAGAAACCGCAAGCGCCGGCGCAACATTTTAACGGTGTCTTCTTTATGACCGGCATGAATACGCCACAAAAGTACCCCAAACCCGATGTGACCGCCGCACTGCAAGCGCGACGCGTCACCAAGAATGTTGAGCGCCTCGAGGCAGCATTCGCTACAACCAGCCATGAATCGCTGTTGGATGGCAGCGGCGCGTCGCCGGCGGCAGTGCATCAAGTGGTGCGTGAAAAATCGCGCAGCAATCAACAGATCTATTTCGGCAGTAATCCAGCGTTGCGTTTAAGCAGCGGAAGCAGTGCTGGTGGCGGCGGCGCTGGCATTAGCGGCAATAATGTGACGGTATTGATACAGCACAGCAACGCGGCGCAGCCCACACTGCTGCCAGCCGGCGGTGCGACAGCGTTGCGCACGCGCTCTTGCACGCAGGGCTCCAAGTTGACCGATACGCCTTCGGGGCTGTACTGAGTGCGGTGAAAGGTTGGTTTAACAATTGTAGGCATTTACTAGTATATTCTGTTGAGTTGAGCCATTGAAGGCGTAATGCGCTTACTGCAGATTAGTTGTAAGTAATTTGTATATAAAACGTTGGTAGTTTAACAATGTTAAAAGTAGTTTTAAAATGTTATTTTATGCATAAATCATATAAAAAAATTGTGTTTAAACAAAATATTAAAACAAAAAATAATAATATTTTATTTAAATTAAACTAAAAAATTTTATAAAATTATATACAATTGTATTTAATATGCCGTTAATTTAAGTTCATAATAGGTTGTATAAGATTAGTTTTAGCTTGCTTGGAATATCTTCTTTAGTTTTCTTAAAATGAATGAACTTTAAATAAGAAAGAAGAAGAAAACAAGAAAAAAAACAAATAATTTCTTAATAATAATATTATTATATTTTTTTTAATAATATTTATTATTATTGAATAATTTGTCATAATCATTAATTATTTTGTCTTTATTTATAATAAATAATTCTGTAAAAGAAATATAAACAATTAATTTTTTTTGCCGAAAAAATGTGTAAATTTATCGATTTTGGGTATAAAATATTTATTTTATTTTTATAAAAATTTGATATTCCAATTTCATAGTTTTATGGATGAAAAAGTTAGAGATATAATTTTCCCAAAATAATTTGATGATTTTTTAGTTTTTAAACCGAAAGAATAGTCATAATATATTTTATTATTATTTTTTATTGATAATAGTAATGATTTAATAGATAATGATTTTTTTTTTAATTTTTATTATATTTTTTATAAATTTTTTTTATAATATTTTTTTAACTGCAATATATAAGTAATTAAATAATTTTCTTATTTTTTAATTCTAATAAATTAATTATATATAAATAATATACAATATTAGCACTTTTGTTATATTTTTAAAATATCACAATTTCCAATTGTTACAAATTACGATTAAAGTTTTATTGTAAATATGTATTCTATAGCATGAAAGAAATTAAAAATTAATGAAATTTTAAGCAAGTAATTCAAAAATATATTTAAGTATTTTTAAAAATTCTATTTACTTGTAGAGTTTTTAATAAGTACAACTTTTTTGAATAGAACTTTAATTTTTATAATTTTTGTTTTTGCTAATGCTCACGCTATTGACTTATGCAGTTAATCTTACTTGGTGTTAATATTAAATAGATTAACTGTATATAAGTGCACTATAAATACATACATACAAATTAAATCTAATAACTATAATTAAGTGAATTGAAAAATAAATAAATAAATATTATAAAATAATGAAATATTTTTTTATAAAACAAGATTCAGATCCAGGAATAAGGGTTTCAGCTTTATAATACTGCTGTTAGAACATTTATAAAATAATGAAATATTTTATTATAAAACAAGATTCAGATTTCAGAACCAGGAATAAGGGTTTCAGCTTTATAATACTGCTGTTAAAACATTGAAGAAATTTATGTCAACTTTAGGCTGAGCACATAGTGAAATGTGTAACAAAATGTAATATTGAGAGTAAAGACTTTGAGCTTAAAGAAGTCAGTACGATAATATAGTGATTAAAATAAAAAAGAAGGGAAAAGAGGTATGTTCAAAAAATAACGGATATCAAAACATTGTTTTTTGTACAATGTTGATAGACTTCATATATTCTCGTTTGTTAGAAGCTCACATTTCGTTGCTTTTGTGTGAGATCTTGGCCAAAAACATTACTGTAACACAATGCCTTAGCCTACATATTCGTCAGACATGACTCTGTGTGAGTTTTTCCTATTTTCAAAAATAAACAGAACAAGAAATGACCGTCGTTTTACAAGCATACGAGAAATCGCTGAAAGAACCTATGCCAAAAATCAAGTTTGCGAAGTTTCGACGAGTGAAGGAAGCGCAAACTATCGAATGAAGACTATTTTGAAGGCGACCTCATTAATGTAGACTCGTTAATAAATGTTTTTTTTTTGCAAAAAAAAATAAAAAAAATTGCCGTTATTTTTTGAACACACCTCGTGTATACAGTTTACTGAACTTACTCGATTTGAGCCTATCATGCGTTCTGCATACGTTATTATAAAAGACTTGTAAAGTTCTATTTATAATAATAGATTATAACGAAATCTTTCAACTGTAGATCTGTTATGATTACCTACAGCATTACGCCCTTGTATTTGTTTTACCGTTGCACAATTGTCTTGCTGCCAGCCTATTATTTAACATTTAAGTGGATTTCATTGATTGACGAAACGTAGCAATCATAGATTGTGCACTCATTAAGTGCAACGCTTTGTCTATATACGATCAATCGTATTAGTTCGGTTATAGCAACGACCCTGAAAGCTTGAAATCACGTGCACGTTTTTAGTTTTGAGTGAATTTTCTTTTTTCGTTTTAAATCGAATAAAAAAAGCATTGTTTAATTGATTTGTAGCATAGCGGAAATACAGGGTGCGACAATGGAGGATGTTAGAAAGTGAGTAGAGTAAATGTGAAAAATGTTAAAACGAACTTGAAAATTATAAAATTATTGGAAAGTGTTAAAAATAATTTTTTAAATTTTTTTTTTTTTGAAAATGTGACGAAATGTGTTTAACAGTTATTAAGATAGAAGCTATTGGTTTTTTTTTGTTTTAATTTTTATTTTCAATATTATTTTTTTTTTTAATATTTTTATTTTGATATTTTTTGTATTTTTTATTTATTTTTTTTTCTTTTAATGCCAGCTTTGCTTTACAGCTGCCACTCACTCGTCATAACAGCTGCAATGAACACACACCGGCAACAATAACAACAACAAATAGTTGCATTGAGTTGCATGCGAGAGCATTGCATGACAGTGCGTTATGAAAAAACAGTTGCAACATTATTAGTATTATTATTTTCCCCACACTTCGCTGAACTTACATGCTCTTATTTTTTTTGCAGTAACATTTTATTGAATAACAGTATGATAGGTAGCATTTCATACATGTCTGTTCATGCATTGCAAACCAAAGTAATAAGAAGTAATTAATGTCACAAACCTTTGATGCAAAATAAAAAAAGCAAAAAAAAAAACAGAAACAAAAAACAAAATAAAAATTAAAAAAAATAAATAAATTATAAATAAATAAAATTAGTACACAAAAGTAAAACAAAACAAAAGCAATACATAAAGAGCTGTTGCGGGGGTGTGAAAGTGCAGTTTTTGTGTAGAAATTCGACATGGTGAATTGTTTCGCGAATGCAGAACGAAAAATGCGATTAGCAAACAAAAGTGACAGAATAGATTAAGAAATGAGCAACAGCACAACACAACACATGCGCAGACGAACGTTGTTAACTGAAGCGAAAACAAAATAGTTTAAGAATTGTGACAAGCAATTGACTGGGCAGCGAGTTGAAAAAAAATGCAAAATTTGCACAAAATATAAACATAAACAAAAACACAAAAAAAAAATAAGAACAAGAAAAAACGTTAACTTCGGCTGTACCGAAGCTAATATACCCTTCACAGGTGCATTTCTTTTAGTAACTATGTGTTTAAGCAAATCTAAAGACGTAAGAAAAAGTAAGTAAAAACAAGTAAGGAAGGGCTAAGTTCGGGTGTAACCGAACATTTTATACTCTCGCAATTTATTGATGTAATTTCATAAAGATAACACAAGTCGACCCATATATTTGGTATAAAGTTCAATAGAATAACGAAAATCATCATAAATAGTATATGGGGACTGAGGTAATTCCTAAACCGATTTCACTCGTTTTCACCACCAAGATACAATGTATCGAAGACTATACGCTCACTTAATTTAATATTACTTATAATTAGGTATATGGGATCTGGGGGAAGTTATGACCCGATTTTTACCATTTCAGGTACAGAGAGAAACTGTTATAAGAAAAAAATTCAGAGAGAATGAATTACATTAAAATATCTGAGGGATTTACCTATATTTTCGGTGAAAAATTAACCTTAGGCAATAGGTTCTTCATGTTCGATATCTGGGGCCTTGAAAAGTCATGGTCCGATTTTGACAATTTTTCTACAAGTGATGTCACAGCTCAAATACAGTATTTGTGTAAAGTTTTATTCCGCTAGCTTCATTGATTCCTTATGAATACATTATTAAGTGAACGAATCAGATGGAATTCAAAATTGAGTTATATGGGAAGTAGACGTAGTTGTGAACCGATTTCGCCCATATTCCACCCGTGTCATCAGGGTGTCAAGAAAGTGTTATATACCGAATTTCATTGAAATCGGTGAAATAGTTCTTGAGATATGGTTTTTGACGCATAAGTGGGCGACGCCACGCGCATTTTCCATTTTGGTAAAAAATCTCTGTGCAGCTTCCTTCTGCCATTTCTTATGTAAAATTTATATGTTTCTGACGTTTCTCGTTAGTGAGTTAACCCACTTTTAGTAATTTTCAACCTAACTTTTGTATGGGAGGTGGGCGTGGTTATGATCCGATTTCTTTCATTTTTGGACTGTATAAGGAAACAGCTAAAAGAAACGACTGCAGAAAGTTTGGTTTATATAGCTTTATTGGTTTGCAAGATATATACAAAAAAACCTATTTGAGGGCGGGGTCACGCCTACTTTTCCAAACAAATTACATTCAAATGTGCCCCTCCCTAATGCGATCCTATGTTCTAAATTTTATTTATGGCTTAGTTATAGCTCTTTATGTGGTTTTGGTTATCGCAATTTTGTGGGCGTGACAGTGGTTACTCGTCACCCTGATCACTTTGGTATATATAACCCTATATCTAACTCGTTTAGTTTTAGGACTTACAAACAACCGTTATGTGGACAAAACTATAATACTCTCATAGCAACTTTTGTTGCGAGAGTATAAAAATTATTGATCCTAATGGATTATTGATCTATTACAAAATTTTGAAATATGTTGGTTAATATATACGTGTTGTGTTCGAAAAATAACGGGAATTGGAAAATTTAAACATTACTAGTTTGGCGAGTACAATTGTTAAAAGTTATTTTAGAATTTTTTTATGATCTTGTTTTACCAGGAAAGAAAAAAACACCGAGAGTACAAAAGGCTATACCTAGAATCGAAGCTAAGAAGTGTTTCGACGATTGGAATAAGAACATAATATCGAATATGGACTATTTTTAAGGAGACAAGATTAATGTAGATAAATGACGAAATATTTGTTTCAAAAACACGAAAATTACCGTTTTTTAAACACTCTTACATTACAAATTAGTGCTCCGGAACAAAATTAGGCTCCAGTGTAAGACTTGTATTTTCAATAAGACTTAGATAAGTATAAGAAAAACGATTCTACGGTTTCCTAAAAAGCACACAGTGGGTTTGAAACGTTGCATTAGAGACATTTTCAGGATTATGATTTCTACGAGTATAGAAAAGCTACAGATTGTACACTGAGTAGAGCTATGGCGTGTGTTAAAGTAATTATGGACAAACGATTTCAAAAATATTATAGTTCAGCAGTATTTCATATGTAAAATTTGCCAATGAAGAATAAAATTTCTACAAACAAAACTTTGAATACCCACAAACGTCGGCGCTTCGCACTCGGTAACAATTTAATTTGTGTGTTTTTATTTGTTTATAACATTCCAGATAACGCCCGGTTGTGAACACTGTGTCTGCACTGCACTTGTACACAACTCATATAAATGTGAGCGACCATACAAATTGCTTGTCGATAATCCACTTAGGATCAATAAACGCAAACCAACGACTATTGCTTTGGCTTTATTATTATTGCCATTGCATATGTAGTTGTTATTATTGTTGTTAAGCTGTTTTGTTTTTAGTTTATTGCCACTGACGTTTTAGAGGGAGGTGGATTACGGTTTTTTGTGTGTGTTTTTTTTTTAATGCATTAACTAATCTCTACGATACGTGTGCATACATACATATAAATATATAGACACCTATGTTTTTGTTATATTTGTTATAATTGTGTTGTTGCTCTTCTTATAATTTGTAGTGTGTAGTGTTTGGATCGCAAGAGTGACTGCTTGCTGCTTGCGTGTTTTATTGCAACTTATGATTGTTAGGTTACGGTTGTTTTATATATTTAATTTTGTTGTTGTTGTATTTTTACTTTTTATTGCTTTAGCACTTTGCAGTTTGTGTTTGTTTCACATTTTATTTTTTTTGCTTTTCTTATTTAATTTTTTTGCATTTTTTTCTTTTTTATTATTTTATTTTGATTTGTTGTTTTTGCTTTTAGCACTGAATTTCATTGGTTTGACAGATTACGCTACCGTTTGGCGGCATTCGCTGCACTAGCGCTGTGACAGTTGCTCGTGGCGCCTCAGACGGTGCGTTACAAAAACCGGCGATTGCATCCGATTTGATTTCACCTGTGCAACGACAAGTGGTTTTCATCGTGCCTTGTAACCAGTATTCGCGCGGAAGCGGCGTAAGCGTGTGACTGCATGTGCGCGCCTTGTCTTGTGCATATCTGTTTCTTGTATTTTATGGTTTAACCGTGTCGGCGTGCTCTCGTACACTGACGTTTATTAATAAATTTTATCAAAATCCGAAAGTGCAAAATCGTACGCTAGCAACGTGATAAGAAATTGGCGAAATATACGAAATTTGTGTTTGAGAGGAGTGGGAGAGAAAACAAAAACGAGACCGACGCAAAAAAAGCAATTAAAATTCAAATATAATTATCGTATTAACACCTTCAAAACAATTGCAATTTTTTTTTTTGGTAAGTTGCCAAATAAAGATTGATAGTGACAGCTGAAAAGTTGATATGTTTGCTTGCCAAAATGAAAATCTTAAAAGGTCAAATAAGAAAATTGTTGACAGTTTTTTATCTAAATTCTCTAGACTGCATAAGTTGTTTGACTTCATTTAAAAATATTAAATTAATTATCGATCTATTATTACTTATTTGTCATATACGAACAGAGAATAATGAAAATGATAAATTAAAAAAATATTATTTTTAACATATTTTAAATTTGAAATTTCAATAAAAAAACTTTTGAGAAGTTTTCATAAAAAATATTATGCAGTATATGGAATCTAAAGTTTTGAATTGTTTCAAAAACCTTGAATAATGTTTATAGATGACGCTTTTTAATATAGTTTAATACGATTGAGAGCTTTATAAGCGGCACAGCTGAAAAGCGAAAAAGCCGCTTTCAGCTTAATCATTTTTTTTTATTTGGATTTGAAGCTTCATACAGAATTGAATTTGTGCGCACCTTAGTCACAATGCTAACTGTCTCAAATATAGTAAACGTTTGTTTTTATGTATTTTCATGCGTTAAAATCATTTTGTTCTATCTCTAAACAAGTTTCACTTGCTGACGTACTTGTTTGTAAAATTTATTGAACACCAATTGGTAATTAGTAAAAAGTGATGGCGGGAAATGAGTAGGTAATTTTATATGGAAAAGCGAAAAAAGTAGGAAAAGTTGATACACCTTAAAAAATGGTGAACACTATACAAGCATTAAGCGGCTATCTATACCAGTGGACTTTTGCAAAAAATCGAGTTTTTATTTTTTTGTTTATTCGATAGTTTATGTTTTGAAAACAAGAAAAAAGTTAACTTCGGCTGTACAGAAGCGAATATACCCTTCACATGTGCATTTCTTTTAGTAACTATGTGTTTAAGCAAATCTAAGTAAGTAAGAAAAAGTAAGTAAAAAAAAGAAAACATTTTACTAATTCTCAACCCGGCTCCATGTCAAATTTCGTGAAGATACCACGTCAAATGCGAAAATTTTCCATACAAGCCATTGATTCCGATCGTTCGGTTTGTATGGCAGCTATATGATATAGTGAACCGATCTGAACAATTTTTTCGGAGATTAAATTATTTCTATGAACAATAACTCACACCAAATTTCGTGAAGATATGTAGTAAAATGCGGAAGTTTTCCATACAAGCCTTTGATTCCGATCGTTCAGTTTGTATGGCAGCTATAGGATATAGTGGTGCGATATCGGCAGTTCCGACAAATGAGCAGCTTCTTGAAGAGAAAATACCATCTGAAAAATTTCAAAACGATATCTTAAAAACTGCAGGACTAGTTCGTATATATATAGACAGACAGACAGACGGACATGGCTAAATCGACTCAGTTCAACATACTGATCATTTATATATATACTTTTTAGGGCTCCGACGCTTCATTCTGGGTGTTACAAACCCTGTTCAGGGTATAAATATACTGTGAATGTTGTATTCGTATCTTGAATAGTTTTTGAATGTCGTTCTAAAGAGTGATCGCTCGCAACGTTTTTTCTCGGAACGACATCAAATCGACTTCAAATTTAAATTGAGTACCCGAATATTTTTACTTGACCTACATTTTTTTTTATTTGTTGAAAATTGTCAATTTGGCATTAAATAAAATACCATTTTTTACCTAAAAAAAACTAAATTTTTTTTTCAGAATTTTGTTAAGTTGTTAATTTTTCAATATTTTTGTAAAAAAAAAATCTTAAAATATAGCTGAAAGTATAATGTTTAATGTCCAAAATATTGGCAGTATTCGATGGAGTACTTTCTTAAAAAATAAAAAAAATTCACGAAAATTGTCAAATTTTTCATGGGTATAGCTCCTTCTTTTACACTGGTATAGCTCCTTAAAACGGGAAATGAAAGCTAACTTGGATTCAAATCAAGTATTTTTAGTTTATAAGGATGGAGTGAATCTTAAAAATTTTTAAGATTATTAAATTTTTTATAGCTCAAATATTTCCTATCGAACGACCACATTTTTATTAACACTAGCAAAAGTCAACAGTTTGTCTTATCGTCAGATTTTTTATTTGAAAATTTTACGTCTTTTTAAAATTTGAAAATCCGCTTTGTGAGCAGGCAATGCGTCGAGTGAACGCACAAAACAACAAAAAATGAAGAAACTAAATACATTCACGTCGCGACTGATAACAAGCGTATACAAAATCCGCATTTTTTCGTTTAAAATTTGATAAAAAGCTACGAATTAGAAACGCTTTATTGACCGCACTATATATGCCAATATATATATATATATTTAAATATATATAAAATTATAATAAAAATAGTTTTTCACTAGAAGTTAGAAAAATATAATATTTTTTAATTGAAATTCTATTTTTTATCTCCGAAAATTCTTAAAAACTTTTTTTTTATTTTTTTTTAAAGCCGGTTCATTGTTTTCCATGTGAATTAGCAACGCTTTATTGGTCGCCCTATATATGCCAATATATATATATTTAAATATATATAAGATTATAATAATAATAGTTTTTCACTAGAACTCAGAAAAATATAACATTTTTTAATATAAATTCTATTAATTATCTCCGAAAATTCTTAAAAACTTTTTTTTATTTTTTTTTAAAGCCGGTTCATTGTTTTCCATGTGCCATTTCTTCTTCCTTGTACGTAATTGATAATTGTGTTTTAATTATAAAAAAGCAAACATTGCCTTAATTCACATAGTAATAAATTACAAATGAAGTTCATGAAGCACAGGCCGACCTATTGACTTGCGTTAAGACAATACAGTCACTGATATCAGATATCAAAAAAGCTATAAATCATATGACACTTGGACACAGTTAATCTAGTATATACTCGTACATACATACATGTTTATATATATTTTTTTTTTTTAAATACATATTTATATACATATATACAAGATTGTCCAATGAATATATAAAATCGCATAAAGCCCACAAGCATTACAACAATCACAAGCACATTTTTATTAATTTCTAATCCTTTCGCATAGAAACACAATTGCCATTATCTAAATCACCTTTATACAATTAACGGTGCTGTATTTAGATATCACGGTATTCAACAAGAAGTCAGTGCAAAATGTGGCTTCGTTTCACTAACAACAGCCGCATCAAACACACTTATTTATTAAATTCATTTAAGCGCTTGTCACTTAAGAGCTTAATCTACTTTTAGGCGCACACTCATACAACCCACACACAATCCACAAATGAATCCCATCAGCGACGATGCAACGCCGATACTACGACCGCTTGCGCCCACTTTACAGAAAATCGCTTGCGAAGATTTGAACGAGGTGCCCAGTCGTGTGGCCGACGATGTGTTCGCACTACGCCAATGGATACACAAACAGCCGCACTTGTATGCGCGTACCAATGATCAACTTCTTGTCGGTTTTCTGCGCGGCTCCAAAAACAGTTTGGAGAAGGCGAAGCAGAAAATCGATCGTTATTACACGTTGAAAGCAGCCTTGCCGGAGGTGTTCAATGAGCGGCGACAGGTGGACGATCCGTTGGTGATGGAGATTGTGCGTTTGGGGTAACTATTAATGAAGACGTATATAACGGTATATTAAAATAACATTTTTACCACTTACAGCATCATATTACAAATACCGCTGCCCGCGGACTATCATGGTCCATGCATAACGATCATACGCGCCTGCTCATATGACACTACCAAGTATAAGTTCGCCGATATTATACGCGTCGGTTCGATGTTTGGGGAAATTATGACGATCGAAGATGACAATTCCACCGTGAGTGGCTATATTGAGGTTATGGACATGTGTAATGTGAGTGGCCAACATTTTCTGCAATTGAAACCGGATTTGCTGCGTAAATTTTCGACCTTCGCTGAGGAGGCGATGCCAATGCGTCAACGTGGCACACATTTCATTAATGTGCCGGCGCCGTTCGAGAAGGGTTTCAAGACGCTAAGCACATTCTTTCCGGAGAAAATGCTCAGTCGGGTGAGTCGGAGTGTGTTATAGCGCATAATGAGGTTTTTTTTATAATTTCTGTCTTCACAGATTTCCGTCAACTCTAGTCCCGAAGCGTTATATGACTTTGTGCCGCGCGAGCACTTGCCGCAGGAGTATGGCGGTGAGAATGGCACCATAGCCGATATTGTTGAGCGCATGGAGGCGAAATTGTTGCGTTATCGCGACTACTTTTTGCTGGAACCGAAATTCGGCACTAACGAGAAATTGCGCGAGGGCGCGCTCTATACTTATGAGAACTGTTTCGGACTGGAGGGTTCATTCCGTAAATTAGAAGTTGATTAGCGCAAAATTATTTTTTAGCTGTTTAATATATTTGCTTTGATATTTTTCTGTTTTATGTATACTACACATATAAAAAAATAATATTTAATAGTGATTATGTAAATTATTGAATGTCATGTTTTGGTATACCCAGTAAATATTTCTATAAGTTATTGTTTGTAAATCAATTCAAATAAATTTAATTGGAAAAAAGTTATTTAAAACAAGTAAGGAAAGGCTAAGTTCGGTTGTAAACCGAACAATTTGTGCTCTCGCATTTTATTGATATTGAGAAAACATACAATTTAACTCATATATTCGGCATAAAGGCGCTGAGTTCTTCAAGTTTGTTCTCCGGGACATTGAAAAGTTATAATCCGATTTTGAAAATAGTTTTCACAATTTATGCCACACCTTAAGTACAGCATTTGCGCAAAGTTTTATTTCGCTATCTTCATTGGTCCCTAATGAATATACTATATTATAAAGTAAAGGAATCCGATGGAATACAAAATTGAGTTATAGTTATATGTGAACCAATTTCGCTAATTTTTCATTCGTGTTATCAGGGTGTCAAGAAAATATTATGTACCGAATTTCATTGAAATCGATTGAGTAGTTCCTGAGATATGGTTTTTGACGCCACGCCCATTTTCCATTTTGTAAAAAAATCTGAGTGCAACTTTCTCTCTGCCATTTCTTCTGTAAAATTTAGTGTTTCTGACGTTTTTAGTTAGTGAGTTAATTCACTCTTAGTAATTTTCAACATAACCTTTGTATGGGAGGTGGGCGTGGTTATAATCCGATTTCTTCCATTTTTGTACCATATAAGGAAGTGGCTAAAAGAAACGTCTGCAGAAAGTTTAGTTTCTATAACTGAATTGGTTTGCGAGACATATATAAAAACCTATTTGGGGGACCATGCCCATTTCCCCAAAAAAAATACATACAAATATGCCCCTTCCTAGTACGATCCTTCATACCAAATTTTACTTTTATAGCTTTATTTATGGTAAAGTTCTTCTACAAGAGTGTACAGCTGCTGGCGTATGCCGATGATATTGATATCATCGGAAGCAACAACCGCGCCGTTTGTTCTGCTTTTTCCAGACTAGATAAAGAAGCGAAGCGTATGGGTCTGGTGGTGAATGAGGACAAGACGAAATATCTTCTGTCATCAAGCAAACAGTCAGCGCACTCGCGTCTTGGCTCCCACGTCATTGTTGACAGTCAGTCCTTTGAAGTAGTAGATAGTTTCGTCTACTTGGGAACACCAACAATGTCACCCTTGAAAACCAACGCAGAATCACTCTTGCCAACAGGTGCTACTTTGGACTGAGTAGGCAATTGAAAAGTAAAGTCCTCTCTCGACGAACAAAAACTAAACTCTACAAGTCCCTCATCATTCCCGTCCTGTTGTATGGCGCCGAAGCGTGGACGGTGTCAACATCTGATGAGACGGCACTAGGAGTTTTCGAGAGAAAGGTTTTGCGGAAGATTTATGGTCCCTTAAACAATTGGCGAATACCGCAGACGATGGAATGATGAGCTGTATGTGTTATTCGACAACATAGACATAGTTCAGCGGCTACGCTGGCTAGTCCATGTTGTACGAATGGATGAAAACACTCCAGCTCTGAAAGTGTTCGATGCAGTACCCGCTGGAGGAAGCCGAGGAAGAGGGAGACCTCCACTCCGATGGAAAGACCAAGTGGAAAGTGACCTGGCTTCACTTGGTGTTTCCAGTTGGCGCCAAAAAGCAAAAAGGAGGAATGAGTGGCGCGCTCTGGTGGATTCGGCTATAATCGCTTAAAGCGGTTCCTTCGCCAAATATATTGTATATAGTTATGACACTTTATGTGTTTTCGGTTTTCGCCATTTTGTCCGATTTCACCCATTTTCAATACCAACATCCTCAGGGTGCTAAGGAATTTTAACTCGTCTCGTCCTCCTGATTATTTTGATTAGTTTTATGACTCACAAACAACCGTTATGTGAACAAAATTATAATTCTGTCATAGCAACTTTGTTGCGAGAGTTTAAAAATCGGTACAAAAACAATACTAATACTGTTCTAAAGTATATATCGCCAAGATAATATATCTTGCATGCAAAAAAAAATCAGGCAACGAAGAGCGCTTGCTGACTGAGTATATTAAAATATTTAATTTGTATGTTTTTATACATATTTGTGATCCATTAATATATTAATCCGTTCGAAATTTTTGAAGTACTATTTAAAGGTATTAATTCTAACCTATAATTAACATTATGATATTTCAATTGGATTATACGGCAATTAATTGCTTAAGAAAATCTATAGCGATTAGATAAGCCTTTAACTAATCACAAAATTTTATTGCTAATTCACTTTTATATTTTTATATATCGATATGCATATCTACATACAAATTAAGCAGATAGACATATATAATAATGTTTATAAGGTTTAGAACACTTGTGGTAAGACTAAGCACATAGTGGAAGTACAGCAGAGTGTGGCTGGAAATTGTTGTACTTTGCAATTATAACGATAACTTTCAAAAGAATTAGAAGAATATACTGTTAATACAAATATACAGCAAAAATCTCATTTTATCTTCAACCAATTTCTACGCTGCTACACTGTGCATTCAGCCTAATGCACGCCAGTGAACTTAATTAAATATGAAAAATGTCAAATGAGTTCAATGTGCAAATAAAAAAGTTAGTTGGTAGTGGTATACAACTACTTTTCGTTTAAGAAACAGTCTTGTTTCACCTAACTTCATCAGTACTTATCTAGCAATACTATCTCAACTTTCTTATCCATAGCAATTGATTAAACCATTATCGACGAATTTAAATGACTTTGCGCAAATATACCGCAAATGAAATACATATGTATGCCTGTCTATAACAACAACAACAACAGTTTGACTCACCTCCAATTTAAAAAAGAAACATTCAAACAGTTTACGCAGACCTGGTTAGACGAAAGGTCGTTTGCCTAGCACGATTTCAGCGAATTTTCAAAAAAAAAATATAAAAGCGAAACAAAATGCCACAACTCACTATAAGACCACTAAATCCCGAACTGCAAGCTGCTGCAATTAAAGAGCTAAATGAGGTGCCTGAACGCGTGGCGGCCGATATTGAAGCGCTGCGCACCTGGATCCAACAGCAGCCGCATTTGCGCGCACGTGACGATGATCAATTCTTGCTCTCCTTCCTGCGTGGCTGCAAATTTAGTTTGGAGAAGGCGAAGAGTAAAATCGATAAATTCTATACGTTACACACCAAATATCCGGAATTCTTCACCATCAATGATGTGGATGAACAGAAGGTGCGCGAACTGATAAATACCGGGTAAATGCTTGAATACTTTCATATTGCGTACAAATTATAAAACTTGATTTGTTTTTGCACAGTATACTCGTCTATTTGCCGACACCGTTAAATGGGAATGGACCACGTATTGCTGTGGTAACACTAGGCGTTTACTCAGTTGACAAATACTCCATTGAAGATGTTGCGCGCGCAATGGATGGCATACAGGAGATATTAATGCTCGAGGATGATTATGCCGTTGTCTATGGCATAACAACATTGGTTGATGTGAAAAAGGCATCCACAGCGCATTTAATGCAAATGACACCGTCTAGTCTGAAAAAGCTCACCATCTTCTCGGAGGAAGCTTTGCCATTTCGCACCAAGGGCACGCACTTCTTAAATATACCAAGCGGTTTCGAGGCATTCTTCAATATACTCAAACCCATGTTGTCGAAGAAACAGCAGAAGCGTGTAAGTAAATGAATTATTCGTATAATTGACATCAATTTTGTGCGAATAAAATTTAAAAAATAAATAAATTCCTTTTCACTTCCATTACAGCTCTCTCTGCATGGCAACAAACTAGATAATCTCTATGAACACATCCCTTTGAAATATCTACCCAAAGAATATGGCGGTGAGAATGGTTCGATTGCAGAGAGCGTTGCCGAGCTCAATAAGAAACTCGACGAATATCGCGAATACTTCAAGGCGAATGTTCAATATGGTACGGATGAGAAGCTACGCCCTGGTAAACCAGTCGATTTCGATCAACTTTTTGGTGTACAGGGTTCTTTCAGGAAGTTGGAAGTAGACTAAGTTAATATATGTGATAAAAATTTTGAATTTTTTGTATGTATGTTTGTTATATTCATGGATAACTGGAATACTATTTTTAACAAGTGAGTTCGGTGGTTTTTTAGTGATTATTTTTTTTTATTATAGCTAGACGCTTATCAGTTTATTAAACTCAATACCCAGTAGGAAAAACGAGTCTGCAAATATATCTAATTATTTCCACAACATCTAAAAGGAAATCGTAAGAGTTTTAAGAATATAACTCTAAACTTCAGAAACATTCAATTCCCTATCACTGCAGCTTATAGTTATATGTTTCTATTATTCATACCAGTGTAACCCATGAAAAATTAGGCGATTTTCGTGAATTTTTCTAAAGAAAGTACTCGATGGAATGTTTCAAAGTTTTTTGGACATAATAAGGTGTGCTTTCAACTATATTTTAATTTTTTTTTATAAAAGTATTGAAAAAAATAGCGGAGTTATAGGATGTCTTTATATTCCCTATACAATGACCTACGATTTTTGAAAAATATCAAAAAATCGTTTTTAGGTAAAAAAATTGTCGTTTCTTTAATGCCAACAAATCATAAAGAGGTCATTGTATAGTATATATATTCAAGAACACTCAGTTTAAATCTGATCGGTCAATATCTCGTTGAGTTATGATGTCAGCAATTTTAAGAAATGCCGCTTTTTTAAGAAAAAACGCTTTTAAAGTATCGTCTATGGCGGATTATACCTGCGAATGGACGCTCTTTAGAACGCTGACGTTCAAAACGATTCAAGATACGACCTTATTGCTTTCACAGGATATTTTTGAAAGTATAAACTATCGAATAAGCAAAAAATAAAAAAATCAATTTTTTGAAAATGTCTCACTGGTATAGCCCCTTAATGGCAAGTGTAAGTAATTCCATCAAAGTTAATAAAATTATTTTATGGTGGATTAGTTGATAAGTAGTCTTCATATTTTTATGGAGTTCATATTATAAGTGTTAAACATAATTTGTCTAAAGTGAAATTTGAAATAAAGTGATCGGCGACGCGAAATTGGAAGGCGCATATTCCAGCTGTTAAGTATGATTTAGTATGGATATGGATATAGTTAACATGCGTTAGTGACTTTATATCTAGCAACTCCACCATAGACCAGATTTTTACAATAAGTTAAATCTTGGAAAAGACCCTCGACAAACAGATCGACTTCAAAACCTGTTATCGATAGCACCGACAGGAACTGCCTATTCGACGCCATGTCTACATACCATATGTACTTAGCGAAACTAATAGGTTTATGTAGATAGACTTTGTGCATAATGACTTTGTTTATGCCGGAGCCAGCATAAATTCCACCAATAATTTAATCCTGGAGATCAAGCGTCGAATAACTCTTGCCAAAAGGTGCTACTTTGGGATTGGTGAGCATTTGAGAAGCAGATTCCTCTCTCGACAAACAAAAATTACGCTCTATAAGTCTCTCTCTTGATATGAGAAAAAACTTGGAGTATTCGAGAGAATTATGCTCCGCAAGATCTTTGAAGCCGTCCGCGTGAGCGAGGAGTACCGATGAAGATGGAACCATGAGATCTATGATGACATGGATATACTCATAGTTCAGCGCATTAAAATCCAAGGAATACGTTGGTTGGTTGGTATGGAAAATTGTGCTTCAGTGAAAAGAACCTGCAATTCGAAACTCCTGGGTGGACAAGAAGGTATTTACTGGTGTGACTTGTTAAAGGATAGAGGCAACTGGCCAAGTTTTGTGTTCTCGGCCTAAAGTTCGTCGAATTATCGTAGCCCATAGAGGCCTTCCTGAAAAGGATGCTTCCCAAAATTGGTTCAGGAGCCGCCAATTTGTATTAAAATTCAATTTTTAATAAATCCTTTCCTTACTTGCAGAATAAATTTGTTCTCTAGAATGACTAAACCGCTTAAACCCACTGGCGAGTTTTCACTGTACTTTTATTCTGTTGATATGCACAAAACAGCGAGTGGAAGAAATTGATAATCTCAAGCTGATAATATGTACTATGTGCGATACATACATATGCTATAAATATTATAAAGTGAAATCTATTGCAAATTCTTATCATTTGGTGGGTCTAATCAATACCGCGAGTTATTATTTGATAAAATATCTAAACAATTTCGACAAGTGTTCCATATTAGTTCGCTTGCGAGTGCATTATTGAACAGTCCAAAGATTTGCTCCACCTTCACCGACGTGTCTACACAATGTCGCAACTTAACATACGCGCAATCAATGCAGATTTGCAAAAACTCGCCAACGAGGAGTTGAATGAGGTGCCCGAACGTGTGGCGGCCGATATTGAAGCGCTGCGCACCTGGATCCAACAGCAGCCGCATTTGCGCGCACGTGACGATGATCAATTTTTGCTCTCCTTCCTGCGTGGCTGCAAATTTAGTTTGGAAAAGGCGAAGGGTAAAATCGATAAATACTATACGTTACGCACCAAATATCCGGATTTCTTCGGCGCCTACGATGTGGATGATCCAAAGATACGAGCGGTCTTTAATGCTGGGTGAGAAATTATATACATCTGCATGAGTTATAGATATTTACTGGTACTTCTCTGCGCTTAATAGCATAATTTTGTTGTTGCCCAAACCATTGCACGATCAAGGTCCACGCATAATACTCATACGTCAAGGTGCACTGCCAGCTGATGAATACACGATCGAACATTTTATACGCGCCGCTAGTCACTTGCAAGAGATCATAATACGCAATGATGATCATGCCATTATATCGGGTATGATATCGATTATCGATATCGAAAATTGTACGCCTGGACATGTTATGCAAATGACGCCGAGCGTCATGAAGAAAATGTCCATACATGCCGAGGAGGCGGTACCTTTACGTCCAAAACAACAACACTTCATACATATACCCAGTGGCTTTGAAACGGTTTTCAATGCCATCAGACCGCTCATGACAAAGAAACAACAGAATAGAGTAAGTGTTTTTAAGGTGCAATGAATGTTTTTTATTAACGATAAGCTATAGATTTCAGTGCATGCCGAAAATTTGGATAGATTTTACGAACACGTTCCACGTTCTTATCTACCCGTGGAATATGGCGGCGATAATGGCACGATTGCAGAGATAATCAGCTACACAAATAAACAATTGGATGAGTATCGCGATTACTTTAAGGAGAATAAGAATTACGGCACTGATGAGAGTTTACGTTCAGGCAAACCCATTGATTTTGAAAGTTTATTCGGTGTGGAGGGTTCCTTCCGGAAACTGGAGGTGGACTAGATTTGTTGGAAATGAGATTTTTTGCAATATGTAATGCAACATTTATGTAGCTCATATTTAACATCTATTTTATACTAATAATGGTTTTTATATATGTATGTATATAAAAGAAAATATATACGAACACTTGAAGATAAGTGTAAAGATTCATCTTTTCAAATTTTGCGGTTGGAATAAAGATCAGTATAAGAACGTGTTCTTATCAAAAGCTACGATTTTTGTCCCAGGAAAGGATCTCCATAATCTCGCAGACCGATATGAAAGTCTTCACATTCTTCGAAGCAGATTCGTCGGGTGAAGTTTTATTTATTCTATCTGCATTGGAACCATATTTCGTCCATATCGTACCACAGTTAAGCTTTTGGTCCTGAGTGGAACACGGACCACTGACACGCCCACAAAATGGCGATAACCAAAAACACATAAAGAGCTATAACTAAGCCATTAATAAAGTTATGAAAATAAAATTTGGAACATAGGATCGCATTAGGGAGGGGCACATTTGGATGTAAATTTTTTTTAAATGGGCGTGACCCCGCCTCCAAATTGGTTTTTTGTATATATCTTGCAAACCAATAAAGCTATATAAACCAAACTTTCTGCAGTCGTTTTTTTAGCCGTTTCCTTATACAGTCCAAAAATGAAAGAAATCGGATAATAACCACGTCCACCTCCCATACAAAGGTTAGGTTGAAAATGACTAAAAGTGCGTTAACTCACTAACGAGAAACGTCAGAAACACCAAATTTTACATAAGAAATGGTAGAAAAAAGCTGCACTGAGATTTTTTTACAAAATGGAAATTGGGCGTGGCGTCGCCTACTTATGGGCCAAAAACCATATCTCAAGAACTACTCTACCGATTTCAATGAAATTCGGTATATAACACGTTCTTGACACCCTGATGACACTGGTGGAATATGGGCGAAATCGGTTCACAACTACGCCTACTTCCCATATACCTCAATTTTGAATCTTTTTGATTCTTTCACTTTATAATATATACATTAGGAACCAATGATGATAGCGAAATAAAACTTTACACAAATACTGTATTTGAGCTGTGACATCACTTGTGGAAAAAATGTCAAAATCGAACCATGACTTTTCAAGACCCCTGATATCAAACATGAAGAACTCAGTGCCTAAGGCTAATTTTTCACCGAAAATATAGGTAAATCTCTAAATAAATTGCGAGAGTATAAAATGTTCGGTTGCACCCGAACTTAGCCTTTCCTAACTTGTTAATATTTCTTTTATCTTGTTTATTACTCAGAAATGACCGTAACTGGTATTGCGAACTGAAGCATGGACTTGAGATCCTCTCATGACTCGTGCATGCAATAAATAGTGCTAAGAGCTTCACATAAATCTTTTCGCATTCGAAATTAGAATAGTACAATTATAAAAACATAAATTATACAATTTTTGACTGTACATCGGCTGAGAATTTAACTTACAAACCCTCAAGTGTGAACATTTTTCTTGGGTCAAATCGATCATAATACCTTATATACATGAACAAAGTCATAATACTATATTGCAACTAATATACTCTGGTATTAAATAACCGCTACTATTTTTATTGTCGCACACACACACTTTTTTCGAAGTTTTTTTTTTGGGAAGTATAATAATCGTTTCCTTACCTAATCACCTATTATACTATATTGAATTATGTAATGATGACTATTGAATGTTGCAGGTACAAAGTAAAGTCCGATTTTCTTTATAAATAAATGCGAAATGCAATTTCAATTTGAGTATATTGCGGGCTTAAGCAAATCAATACGGTTTAGTCCACGCTGTAAGCACAACGCCTAAATCCTAAAATAAAACTAATATCAAATTAGCAAATAATGACGGCACCCAATATACGTCCGCTACCCGAACATCTACAAAAGATCGCTATCGAAGAGTTGAATGAGCGACCCGAGCGTTTGGCCGCGGATCTACAGGCGTTAAAGACCTGGGCCATACAGGAGCCACATTTAAATGTGCGACTCGAGGATCAGCTGTTGGTGGCATTCCTGCGCGGTTGCAAGTTCAGTTTAGAGAAGACGAAATCGAAATTGGATTGGTTTTATACGTTGAAAACAAAATATCCGGATTACTACACGGTACAAGATCTGGATGCGCCGAACATGATGGAACTGTTAGAATATGGGTAAATATTATACTTATTATATTTCGTGAATTATTTCCAACGAAAAGATCGTCTGAGATATCTGTTTGAATCTAAACTGTCGCGCTGGAACAAATAGTGGAATTTCCTACATTATAATGACGCGGTCCGATCACAAATCCAGGCTATAATGGATGTGGACTTTGTTCTGTAGTATTTTAGCATTAATAACACTAGTTACCAGTTGAAGAGCGCTTATCTAATAATAACCCCGTCATACACAGAGTTAAAGCGTAATACTAACAACCTCTTTGAACGACTCCTCAAACTCCTGTCGTTAGATAACTTGATGTACATACATATATAATTTTCTTCGCAGAACACCTTTAGCACTGCCCATACCGTTACGCGAGACTGGACCACGCATTGTATTTGTATGCGCCGGCATTTATCCAACGGATAAATATACGTTTAAGGATATAATTCCCATATCGTATGCCCAACAAGAGCTATGGATACGCGAGGATGACAATGCAATTGTGAATGGTTTTATTGATCTTGTAGACGTTTCTCGCATAACCCCTGCACATATTGCACATCATACACCGAGTCTGATGAAGAAAATCGTAGTACATGCCGAGAAAGCCATACCATTGCGTCAACGCGCCACACATTTTATTAATTTACCGTCGGGTTTTGAAACACTCTTCAAAATGATAAAACCCATGCTACCAGCAAAGCAACAGGATCGTGTAAGTATATGAATAAGTTCATTCAAATATATACGTATAATTAATAATCGGCCAAAATCAGATTTTCATGCATGGCACCAATTTGGAGTCACTATACCCACATATACCACAAAAATATTTGCCGAAAGAGTATGGCGGTGAAAATGGCAGCATCGAGGAACTAAAGAAGGACTCAATAAAATACTTTCTGGATCACCGTGATTATTTCATAGAGGATCTGCAATTTCGAAATAATGAGAGTCTACGTGTTGGTAAACAACCGGATTTTGAGAGCATATTTGGTATGGAAGGTTCATTTCGAAAACTCGATGTGGACTAGTTGTCTACTATTCAAATATGGTTTGAAGGGTAAAGTTAAGGCTTTGAAATTAAATATATATCAATAGTTAAGGTTTGTTAGATTTCAGTTTTGGAACACAGAGGTTAATAAAGAATGCTTTAAAAACAATAAATATGACGATACTTAACTCAATAGCAACAGATTACAACATATAAAATAGTACAACAAAAAATAATATATATTTTTTTTCTCTTTTTACGAGCCCAGGATCTACAGGTGTTAAAGAGCTGAGTCGAGTAGCCTGGAAGTTCATTTTAGAAATTTAGTGACTTTGTAAAAAATAAGCGAAATAAACAGCTTTATACACAAACACTAAATGCTAATGAGTCAAGATAGACACCTACCCGGCACAAGGATCTAATTACATATATAGATCCACATCTCGCGCTCAATAAAATATACGAAAAAATTTATTTTTTAATTATATAATTTATATGAAATCCATTATGCACGCGTGTATGTATTGAGTTAATGCTGAATCAGTTTAGAGATTCAGCAAAACTCATAGCTATTATTGTTCTTTCTTAAATATATGCAAAATAAATTTGAATTTATGAAATCTATGACAATGTAAGAAAATTGTGCGCTTTTGATACAACTTCGGATGTTCTCCACTAATATTACAACTAAAACATAACACAAGCAGACATCAGTAGCATTGAAGATCATCTACAGTTCAGATGCTGTTACGCGCGATATCACCAGTTTAAGAGCTCTTTTGAGTGATCTTCATAATCACACTCTTCACCTCGGTGTAGTTTTGCAACGCATATTCACCGTTTTCACGTCCATGACCGGACATCTTGTAGCCACCGAAGGGTGCTTGTGCCATCAATGCATTGTAAGTGTTTACCCAGACGGTGCCGGCGCGCAGACCTTGCACAATGTAGTTAGCCTTATCGATGTCACGTGTGAAAACAGCCGCCGCCAAGCCGTAATCAGATTTGTTGGCACGTTCAATTACCTCATCCAATGACTTGAAACGGATGAGCTGTTGTACGGGTCCGAAGATTTCATCGCGTGCAATTGTCATGTGATCGTGCACATCGGCGAATACGGTGGGCTCAACAAAGTAGCCAGGCAAATGGGTGGCACGACTGCCGCCCGCAACCAATTTGGCACCTTCGTTTTTACCCTGTTCAATCAAGCCCAGAATGCGTTGAAGTTGATCTTGATCGATTTGTGGTCCTTGTTCGACATGCAATTCAAAGGGATTGCCAACTGTGCGCTTCTTAGCACGTTCAGCACTGCGTTCAACAAACTCATCATAGATTTTATCTTCGACAAATGTACGCGAACCGGCACAACATGTTTGTCCCATATTGAAGAACAGACCAAAATGTGAGGTCTCCACGGCATAGTCCATATCGGTATCGGCTAAAACAATGTTTGGACTCTTGCCGCCCAACTCCAAAGTGACACGTTTCAAATTGCTACGACCCGAAGCTTGCTGTATCAGTTTGCCAACCTCAGTGGAACCGGTGAAAGCGACCTTATCGACATCATGGTGATTGGCTAAAGCTGCACCAGCTTCACCAAAACCTGGCAATACATTTACCACACCTTCTGGGAAGCCAGCTTCCTTAATCAATTGTGCAATATAGAGCGCAGACAAACTTGTCTGTTCTGCTGGTTTTAAGACAATTGTATTGCCCGTAGCAAGCGCTGGACCCAATTTCCAGGCCATCATGAGAATTGGGAAATTCCATGGAATAATTTGTGCACACACACCAACGGGTTCGTGGCGCGTGTAGGCAAAGAAATCACCGTCAACGGGTATGGTCTTTCCGTGATTCTTATCAGCCCAACCGGCGAAATAACGTAAGTTCTTAATAGCCGCTGGCACATCAACATTATAGGCGACAGCGTAGGGCTTGCCATTGTCCAGCGTTTCCAAACTCTATAAGTAAGAAAAACGTTGCTTGTATGCAAAAAAAAAAGTATAATTGCGCAACAGAACTTACCGCCAAATAGACGCGATCGCGCTCCATCAAATCAGCTAACTTGTTCAAATGCACACCACGCTCGGAGGCATCCATGTGACGCCATGGTGAACCAACTCTGCAATAATTTAAGAATTTGATATTTTAAAATTCTATGTGTGTATATATAGTGGCTCAACAAACTTGAAAGCGGTGCGTGCAGCCTGTACAGCGATGTCAACGTCCTCCTTTCCGGCGCACTGGATTTCGGCAACAGTTTGTTCTGTGGTGGGATTTATGGAGCCGAATGTTCTACCAGTTTTACTCTTATGCCACTCGTTGTTGATAAAAAGCTGGAATATGCAAATTAGAAACAATGAAAACATATGACCGACATTAAACATTGATTTTTTTGTTAAAGATACACTTTTTTTGGTAAAGTTCGAAAATACTCTAGTATGACACTTTATAAATAAGTTTCTAATAAGTGCTGATTCAATTGAAAAGGGGACACTTGCGGGCTGCTACTTTCGAGCAGTATGACTACTCTGTAATAATGGTGAAAGTTGGTGAAGGAAGAAATCATAAGACATATATTTGTAAATAAAATTTCATCTTTATTACTAACAAATTTATACAATATATTCTGATTAAAAATAATATCTTCAAAATGCAAACAAGCATTATTCAAAATCTTTATAGAACATAGCCCAGTAATGTTGATCAATGTATTGAGTTGCGACTTCTTCAGAACGTATATACAATAAACATTGGTTTTCTATTGCTTCCGAGTATTCACCAAATAAGCAATTAACACCCAAATCCCTTTGTGTTTGTGTTAACCACCTCGGTGACCAAAATTCGTCATAGTCTCCATTAGGTGTTTCCAAATGATTATCAATATATGACGAGCAACGTATTGGTTTAGCTATACTCGATGCGAATTGTGCCTCTGATCCAAAAGAGCGATAGTCAATTCTTTCATTTGTAATATACTTGGGATTCTTTCTACTAATAATTGTTACGATACTTTGTATAATCGAAATGTCTTCATTTAGCTCTGGCAATTTGTATTTTTCTGGCATTATGTCATTGGGATTAGATAGATAAGTATTTGTAGCGAATTCGTCTTTTCCATCCACATTAGTCGTACTCCACTTTGCACCTGGAATTGGATTGTATTCCCAAAAATGCCTGCGTACTTCAATTGATGTTTCTCGGTCCGCAAGTGAAGTGACAATATTACGTAAATTTGTAAAACGTACATTAATAGGATCACAGTGTTGATCCTGTTTTAAATGTGGCAAAACTGGCACAAAACTATCGCGTCCATATTGGACGTAACCGACGGCTGACAATAATTTATGTATAATTGTAAAGTCTCGCCCCATCCGTTGAATTGATCTTTCAAAGTCTTCAGTTATAAAATATGGTGCATCGGATTTACGAAGATCTATGATACAATTTCGAAAACCTTCATTGATTTTCATATGCAATCTTAATAAAGTAACACGATACAATGCATTTGTCAGATGATACCATTTGATATCTTTGTATTTATTCTCTAACAAGAACTGAATTTCTTTAACTAAACAACGAATGTTAAAACCAACTGATCGCGTACTGATTGGTAATATTATTGGTTTAGAAGACATATTTTCGAAAAAAATAACTCAACAAGTGCCTATTGATTTTGTACGAAAATAAACTATTTTATTTAAGCGTTGGGAATTAAGCTGTTCGATTCTAAATGCATTTTGTCCACAAAATATCTGTTCCCAGCTAATTGCGCATTGTGGAACCAGTTTAAGAAAGCCTTGCCAATACGCTGCAAAAATATAGAAGGAACAAAGCTTTCGCTTTTGCTTTTGCACAGAAACCACTGCAAGTCAAACATGTTGGAATACACTTCAAACTTGCTATTTGTTTATTCTATAACAATTAAATTATTAAATGTACATAGTATATTAAATTGTGAGGCAATGAACTGGGAGATGTGCAGATGTATATACAGCATTTATTTTATATGTACATATATACAAAATGAGATTTATAAAATTTCCACTTTAAATATTATTGTATAGATTTTATCGCAAAAACATGGAATCTTATCAGAGTGTCAGGAGCACATACTAGTAGTATGTTATATTAAATATGTTTACATTGTTGTCTAAAATACAAACAAACTACAAAACAAAGCAACTTTAAGTTTAATAATTATTTTTTATGGTAAAATTCCAGCTGTGCAGTTATCTAATTTGAAAGTGAAACAAGAATTATTACATTCATGAAAAAAAATCACTTTTCATACAATTGGACAACATATCGCTCATTTACTTGAATAGTGTCATAACTCAAAAAACACGATTTTGAGTTGAGTATGCAGAAATGTGCGCAATTTCATAGTCCATGTTCTATAAAAATTTCATTCCGATGCGTAGGAAAATAAACCGTGATATAAAAATGTGCCGTTCTTAAACTTGTTTGTTGCATTAGTTTTTAACTACAATAACGACACTTCTCAGTTGTGCCAGAATTAGTTATATTTTTTTTTACAAAATAACGACATATTTTGTATTCCAACACATATTATGAAAAGGTGAATTTGATTTTCTTTTCAGAAAGGACGACACATTTTGCATTACAGCGATATTAGTGAAATTAAAATTAAATTTTTCATATTTCTTCTTTCAGCAAAAACGACACATTTGACTTATGACGGCGAAATTGATTTATATTTTTCGCAAATAACGACATAATTCAAAGTGGATCACATTTATGCCCAAAAAATAGCATTAGCACACTCTATTTGGTCCATTTATGCTCAACATTGTATTTAATATATTACAGGCCACTAGATTTGTCAATAAACTGATGGCATTTTTCTATATTTGCTAAATAAGAGACAATTGAAAACTTTAAATCGCTCTCCTAAAAAATCGACTTATTTGAGTTGTGACACTATTCAAGTAAATGAGCGATATGTACATACATATAATATTAAAATATATATTGAAACCCGATTTTTAGTATACGCAAATCTCGCGAACGGTTATTTAATTTATATACAGTAATTTATCAAAATACACAAAAGATAAGCAAGCATATCAATTGAATTGTATAATTACTTTTATTGTTTTTGGCTGCGATAATAAATTATGGCGGAAACTATAAAGGAAATATAAACATAACCAAAATAGTATATATTATAATTTTTTTGTCCAAATATTAATACTCGTAGTAGTTAGACTTATACGACAAAGTGCTTCTAATGTTTAGAAATTCACAAAGGCAAACGGACTTATTGTCGGGAAAATATCTAATCTAATCTACAAAAAAAATGATAATTTTGCAGGAAATATGTGCTAAAACACCAGAAACTTAAAATATCTGTTAAAATGTTTGATACTATAAATACAAATATTATCGTGTACCTATTTAAAAAAAAAAAAAGTTTTAATTTTCAAAAGGCTTTCGCTTTTCACTTAATATTATGTAAGCAAACCGATAACGTTTTCCTTTCATAAAATGTTATTTGTACTGTAAGCATTTGTTTGAAAAATCATATTTGAGTGCGATTATGAATAAATGCATATTATTTACGGTAACTTAGCCTTTGAATAATAAAGAAATAAAAAAATATATATATAAATAAATAAATGAAGGAAAAGCAGAAGTAATACTTAAAAAAATCAGAAATATAATCTTTTAATGCGGCACTCAACAGCTGTTCACAAAGCGAAATCAAAACAAAAAAAAAAAATTAAAAAAAAATGTGGTTTCTAATGTCATAATAAAAAATAGGGCTCGACGCTAATAAATGAAAAGAGAGACTGTGAGTCGTGCTCACTTTCAAACTACATACACTCACGAAAGTTTATAATTGCAGCTAAAAACTAAATTTAGTATGTAAGTATTATAAGTACAGGGGTTCTATATCCCCAAAGAGGAAGTATCGCAGGCATCAGCACTGTTAAGATTTCTTAACGTGACGGGATTGGAGGGGGTGCTGTGATAACTGGAGAGGGCACAATATACCTTAGATCGCGGTGTAATCCTCACTATATAATCTAATTTAATGTAATTATTTAGTAAGACCAAAGGTGATAAACCATAAAATTTAGTACATATAATAAAAATTTGCACACTCATTTAAGTTTTTAGCGCGAGCGCTCAGCCATTTTAAAAGTCATTAATCATTAACTGCTCATTGCTAAGTCGCTGTTTCGCGTATAAACAAACGTAAGCTTAGCGTCAACTTGAAAAAAAAAAACTGATATTCATACCTAGCTCAGAATCAGCTCATTATCAGCCTAGAGTGACTTATTCTTTTTTGTTTTTTTTTTTTAATTATTAAACAATTATTAAGAATACATCAAATTATCAGCAAACACATGTGTAGGTATTTTCGAAAATTCATTTGTCACAATGCAAGACATTTTTATTTTTATTATTTTTTTATTATTTTTTTTAATGTCATTATTTGCATGAACCGCATGTAATAAGACACGGTTTTGCAACTCACTGATAATATTTTCTGCTTATAATTCAACAACAATAGATTTCTTTGCGAATATTAGCAATTTAAATTGATTTCGTCTAATCATTTTCACTTTTTTTGTTGCAACAATTTAAATGTAGTACATTTTTTTTTGCATAATCACAGCAGCTATCTGATCTGTATTCGTCTTAAAAAAATTATATATATGTAGGTAAGTGGATGAGTGCAGAATTATATTTTTAAGCGTTTTTTCCAGTCATATAAATACAAATGTATATGTGTGTCCTTATATGTGCAAATACAAAGTAGTCAATTTGTATTAAAAAGTTGCTCTGTAAACTACCTGAATGTCGGTTAAGTTGCAAATTAGCAATTGTATACATATACTATAAAAAATAATTTAGAAACCCAGTAGGTATAATTTTGCTTTAGAATATAGGATTACAATTTTTTAGAAAATTATTTTTTAACTTTTTAATTAATTTAGAAAATTGAAAATTATTTTATAAGTATTATTTTTACATAATAATATAATAAAACGTGCTATATTTCGCCAAAATTTTTAAAAATATAAAACACTAAAATTAGTAATAAATTTGAAAATTTTTTAGTAATCAATTTTTTTTTAATTTGTAGGCAAAAATTTTGTATTTTTCATTAAAGTTTTAAGAATTAATTAAGTTCATAAAGCATATAATTTCACTCCAGAGAAGATAATCTAATTTTATTGCCCATTCATTCTTGTATACTCATTAAAGCTACGTTTTCAATAAGAAATTAATCATTTAAATTTCCAACAGGTATAAAGCACAGCATACATAGATCAGAAAACTACTCGTGCCAGTATAAACTAGAAGTATATTTAGCAACTGTCGTGACTGGCAAAAAAATTCAAGACGCAAAAACGCCACAAATTCAATAAATAAACATTATAAAATACAACAACGAAGAGCATAAAAGAGACGTGCGACCGGCTTGTATGCGCTACCCACTTGACTTGGTTTATACATACGAGTATATGTATGTACAAAATTTATATAAAAACTGCTACAAATACAAAATGCATGTACGTGATTTGTATGTATAAAAACCAACAAAACATGCCAAAGAACACCAACAAGAATTGAAGAGTTGAGAACATTTTATTAGCGCCAATTTGACTTGTGCAAAATAAAATGATATTTCATACAGGGGCGCGTGTTGCAAAAACAAAAAAATAAAAATAAAAAACAGACCAAAAAACAAATCAGTTTTCAATTATAAGCGGCGAGCGGCAGGAAACTCTGCGGATAAGA
Source organism: Zeugodacus tau (assembly GCA_031772095.1). Classification (NCBI taxonomy): domain Eukaryota; kingdom Metazoa; phylum Arthropoda; class Insecta; order Diptera; family Tephritidae; genus Zeugodacus; species Zeugodacus tau. The sequence continues at coordinate 71,875,722 of CM062652.1, read as the reverse complement.
TAAATTGCACTAATATTGCTGATACTAATACTAACACAAATACAAACATATATACAACATACATATATACTTAATAATAATCTTAAGTAAATGCTTAACAAGAACTTACACCGGTATACAGGATCTCTGGATTGATATGTGGATCTGGCACTTGGCTGGAGTATTTGGCAGCGCTGCCATTCAAAGAGGCGACCAAGGATTTGCCGGATGACACCAGCGCATTACTTCTCAACAAACGCAACATTTTTTGCACAAAATTTAAATAAATTAATTAAAAGCAGTTGACACTTAGCAAGTAAAAAATAATAATTTTAATTCTGTGACACTGCAATTATTTCAAGTGATTATGTGTGCTCGCTAGTTAGATCGCACACTTGTGTTTGCTTCGAATCGCTTTTGGCAACTGCTGGTCGCGTAGCTCTTTCCTACTATACATATGTTTCGTGTCTTGATTGGGGGCCTGTTGCGCGCAACGAGGTGTGTAAATGGCGGATGATAGGCAGAAATTTCAATAATAGCGAATAGTGACAGCTGCTGGCTGGGGACAGTTGTAGTGGAAGCTTTGCGTTCGCTTTTAATTATTTTTTGTTATTTCAATGAGAACGCTTATGCGAACCGTTACTATTTAAAGTTTTTGTGTTAAAAGCTTTTGCGGCAGCTTAAAAGCGCTTTTATGCTTGTTTAGCTGTTTGGAAAGTTTTAAAATTTAATTTGTTAATTAAAATTGTTTAAATAAAATATTTTTTAATAAATAATAGGGAGTAAAGCTTGATATATTATTAAAATTTAAATAAAAAAAAAATTAAAATAAAATAAAAAAATATTCGAATATCAATATAAAGCTTTTTTAAGTTTAAGTTCTTTTCGATCTGCAGAAATCGTAGCGGGGAGTTGGAAAGTTGAAAGTGATCTCTTTCAAAATTTATGCACCAATGTTTTGAAAAACAATTTTATTTCGTTCATTGGGAAATGTTTCTTTTTGCGACGAGTAGCGATTTCTTTGTAAATGCTGTCAATCGATCAAAATTAAGCGCTAAATAGTTATAAAGGGTATTTGCAGCGAAAAAAAGCGTTTTTTAGCAATTTTTTTGGAAAGGGAAAGAAATGATTGCGGTAAACAGAATTTTAACTACTATATTTAAGGCTTAAAAAACAATATTTATTATTAAAAAATATTGAAATTTTTTCAAAGTTGTAAGTATTTTTCTGGAGCGCCTGGAGTCTGCACTTGTAAATCGGTGCCGGTGATGGAGGTCGTGCGATACATCTGAAGCAGTCGAACCAAATTTTTTTTTTAATTTTTATAAGTTTCTTTTCTTTATGAACTAAAAAAATTGCGAAGAAATTATAAAATTCCAATTTTTTTCGAAGTTTGAAAAAAAAAATCACTTTTTTAAGAAAAAAAAATTGACTTTAAGTTGCAAAACAAGTAGTATAAATAATAATTTTGTCCAACTTTTTTAGTTAAAATAGAATATAATTTAATACTGAAGCTAGATCACGCGCTTGTAAGGTCTGCCTGAGCATTCGTACCTGCTCGACGCTCGGCCACTAAAACTGCTCTAGCTTCGAAAATATTTCGAATTGGCCTCTGGAATTTTAAAGACATATTCTTGGATAGTTTTGGAAGAAATTTAAAACAAAACAAAAAAGTTGATTTTTTAAGCCTGTAAAGCAGAACTCATACATTTGAGTTTAATATGGAGCCTATGAGCTTTTCTAATAGAAACCGATTTCATACTGAAAATCTTATATATATTTCCGATCCGTTTTTAAAGTCTACCAGATGTTCGGATCCATTTTAAAGCTTTGCAAAACTAGCCAGACACTCGCGCAGCAACGTTCTGCATACTGTAGCAGATTATATATAGATAGATTATAGATTATAATTATCCAGACTAGACCCGTATACATGTCCTTCAATAAGTCCTTAACAATCTCTTTGCATGCCCAACTGGACTCATCTAAGCCCCTTATTGTTGTTGTTGTTGTAACTATTACCTATCCCTGCCGGAACGGAAAGCATAAGTCTAGTTGTCGTCGAGGTCAGCTAACGGGAGGCCCAGGAAACATGTTGTTTCGACGGGGTCGGACCAAAGGTAAAGGGGTGTTAGATGAGAATGTTGGGCTTGCAAATAGGTCATGCACAGGGACTCGTTGCATGCAGGACATGTATTTTGTATTTTGTTTGTCGGTGTTCAGTCTGGCATCTAAGCCTCTCGCTCTCTATGGTGCGACACTGACCGCAATGACAACTAAATTTGCGATTCCCCCTTCATTCCGGGCTTAGATCATAGCTACTACATACACTTTAAACTTACTAAAGCAATATCTATTTTTAAAACGCACCACACTAGCATTAATAGCGGTTGGTTCAGCCGACCATTAAAAGCTAATAAAAAAACTATGTTCTATAATTTAATATATATCGATGTATGTATGTATGAATGTACTCTTCCATGTTAATTATATGAATAATTGAGAGAGTAACAATTAAAAATCTCTAATTACATCCACATACATATATGTATGTATATATGTATAAACCTGAACACATTTACTGTGGCAGCATGAATTTGCATTTGATTTATTAGATTTTAAACTTCATACAAATAACAACTAATAGTTGATAGAGTGGAATCTCTCATACAAGTATACATATAAATATATATTTAATTACAAAATTCTAACATTTATCTATAAGTAGTGTAGATACTTTTAAAGTGTACATTTACTATCTAATCAGCACAGAACAGCCATATAAAATCGGCAAATCTCATTGGTATCGGAGCTGTGGGAGTACTACGCCGGCAATAGTCGTCAGAGCCATTCCAAAGCAGTGACAACAAAAATAAAAACAATAATAAATAATTTTATCGAAAAATATGTCTACAGAAGTACTAGATATACGACCGCTAACACCGGCGCTACAGGCGAAGGCGTTAAATGAGTTGAACGAGAAGCCCGAACGTCTGGCCGCGGATATTGCAGCGCTAAGAGCTTGGTTGCTGAAACAACCGCATTTGAAGACGCGTCAAAGTGATCAATTTCTGGTCAACTTTCTGCGTGGTTGTAAATTTAGTTTGGAGAAGGCGAAACGCAAACTGGAGCAGTACTATACGCTGCGTGCGACATTGCCGGAACTGAATCAACACAATTTCGTGGATGATCAACGTTTGCGCGCCATCATACGTCTGGGGTAAGTTAGCTACTCACTCTTAACTGGTTAAATGAAATCAAAATATTTTTCTACTCTCGCAACAAAGTTGCTGCAACAAAGATGCTAAGAGAGTTTTACTATAGTTTTAAGAACTAAACGAGTTAGATATAAGGTTATATATACCAAAGTGATCAGGGCGACGAGACGAGTCAAAATCCGAATGTCTGTCCGTCCGTCCGTCCGTCTGTGCAAGCTGTAACTTGAGTAAAAATTAATATATCTTGATGAAACTTGGCACACTTATTTCTTGGCACCATAGGAAGGTTGCTTTCGAAAATGGGCAAAATCGGACCACTGCGACATCCACAAAATGGCGAAAACCGAAAACACATAAAGAGTCATAACTAAGCCATAAATAAAGCTATGGAAGGATCGCACTATGAAGGGGCATATTGGGATGTAATTTTTTTTTTTGGGAAAGTGGGCGTGGCCCCGCCCTCAAATAGGTTTTTTGTACATATCTCGCAAACCAATATAACTATATAAAACAAACTTTCTGCAGTCGTTTTTTTTAGCCACTTCTTAATACAGTCCAATAATGAAATCGGATAATAACCACACCCACCTCCCATACAAAGGTTAGGTTGAAAGTTACTAAAAGTGCTTTACCTCACTAACGAAACACGTCAGAAACACTAAATTTTACAAAATAAATACCACAAAGAAAATGGGCGTGGCATCTCCCACTTATAGGTCAAAAACCATATCTCAAGAACTATTCGACCGATTTCAATGAAATTCGGTATATAATATTTTCTTGACACCCTGATGATACGTGTGGAAAATTGATGAAATCGGTTCACAACTACGACAACTTTCCATATAACTCAATGTTGAATTCCATCTGATTCCTTCACTTTAAAAGATATACATTAGGAACCAATGAAGAGAGCGAAATAAAAGTTTACATACATACTGTAATTGTCGAAATCGGACTATAACTTTTCAAGGCCCCGGATATCGAATTTGAAGAACTCAGTGCCTTATGGTAATTTTTCACCGAAAATATCGGTAAATCTCTCAGATATCTTAATTTAATTCAGAGGAAATCTTTTTCTTCTAATAGTGTGTCTCTGTATCAGAAATGGTTAAAATCGGGTCATAACTTCCCCGAGCTCTCATATAGCTAATCATAGGATTTTCAAAAATACGATGGGCTTAATAGCTTATAAATCGGGTAATATATGAAATTTCTTAGCCAAATTATTTGAGCATATAAGCTTAGATATAATGTATGTTGGTGATGAAAATGAGTTTAATCGGCTCAGGAATTATCTCAGCCTAAATACTATATATGATGATTTTCGTTTTTCTATTGGACTTTATACCGAATATATGGGTCAAATTATGTGTTATCTTAATAAAAATATAGCAATAAATTGCGAGAGTATAAAATGTTCGGTTGTACCCGAACTTAGCCTTTCCTTACTTGTTTTTATTTCCATTCCTCAAGTGTCACGCTATATTTACCGCTGCCGCTAATGGAGGACGGTCCATGCATAATGCTAATGCGTCCGGGCAAATACAATCCCAACGAATTCAATATCTCGGATATGTTGCGCGTTAGCTACTTATTACAGGACATCTCTCTGATCAGCAATGACAATATGATCATTGGTGGTTTTATGCAAATTGGCGATTTTGCGGACTTCAGCATGGCGCATTTGTTACAGTTTAGTCCAACATTGATGAAACGCTTCGGTCTGTACGTCGAGGAGGGTATGCCGATGCGTATTAAGAATTCGCATTTCTTTAATACAGGTGTGATATTTGAGAAATTGTTTGCCACCGTTAAATTAGTGCTGCCAGCGAAGATGGTTGAGAGAGTGAGTTGGATATGTTGAAGATTTAAAAAATATATTTTATATATTTTTTATATTTACTTACCTTTCTATAAATCACAGCTGCACGTGCACAGCACATTCGAGTCGCTCTGCGAAGCTGTACCCATCAAATGTCTGCCAAAGGATTACGGCGGTGAAAATGGTAGCATTGAAGAAATTGTTGCAAGTACTGAGCAGTTAGTTTTGGATTATCGTGAATATTTATTGGATGAAGTGAATTATGGTGTCGATGAAAAGTTGCGCTTGGACGTTGCCTCCAATGTTGAAGAGCGATTTGGAATAGATGGCTCATTCCGAAAGCTAAATGTGGATTGAAGAGTTTTCCATTAAAAAATTAGTATTAATTTTTATTATTTGAAATTTAATATTTATTAATTTGCAATAAATTAAAATGAATTTCCGAAATAAACTAAACAATAATAAAAGCGTATTTTAAACATCTACGTGCATAAATGTTGAACTTCTTGCACTTATGTGTGATTTTTGATCTTTTTTACAACATATGAATAAAAAAAACAAGAAAAAACGTACCGAAGCTAATATAACCTTCACAAGTGCATTTCTTTTAATAACTATGTGTTTAAGCAATTCTAAAGACGTAAGAAAAAGTAACTAAAAAAAAGAAAACATTTTACTAATTATTTTTAGCAGGGTTGTTTGCTAGAAACATTAAGGTTATATAGTTAACCGATCTGAACAATTTCTTCGGAGATTATATTATTACCTTAAGCAGTAATCCATGTCAAATTTCGTGAAGATACCATGTCAAATGCGAAAATTTTCCATACAAGCCATTGATTCCTGTCGTTCGGTTTGTATGGCTGCTATATGCTATAGTGAACCGATCGGAACAATTGTTTCGGAGATTAAATTATTTCTATGAACAATAACTCACACCAAATTTCGTGAAGATATGTAGTAAAATGCGGATGTTTTCCATACAAGCCCTTGATTCCGATCATTCAGTTTGTATGGCAGCTATATGCTATAGTGGTCCGATATCGGCAGTTCCGACAAATGAGCAGCTTCTTGAAGAGATCTGCAAAATTTCAAAACGATATCTTAAAAACTGAAGGACTGGTTCGTATATATACAGACAGACAGACGGACGGACGGACAGACAGACGGACATGGCTAAATCGACTCAGTTCAATATACCGATAATTTATATATATACTTCATAGGGCCTCCGACGCTTCCTTCTGGGTGTTACAAACTTCGTGACAAACTTAATATACCCTGTTCAAGGTATAAATATTGTTTAAGTGTATTTTTCTTGTATATCTTTATATTTAACTACATTTCTATAACACATGGTGATACCTGTAGTAGATAGATAGTATAGATAATTGGTCAAACCAAAACCTCAAAGTAGTTTTTATATACAGTTGAACTCCCATAACTCGAACTGCTGTAACTCAAACTCTTGAATTGGTAATATAAGTAAAATTTCATACAAATTACCTTCCGTAACTCGGAAGTCTCTCTAACAACAACAACAACAACATATACAACGAGAAAAATTTGTATGAATTATGTTTTTTGATTAGAAATTCGCTTTTGGTTGTAGAGTATGTTTATGGATAACATATCACATTACATAGTAAATTAATATATTGCGATAAGATTAGTCACGTGCAACGGATAAGAGTATTATTCGTAGATAAAGCTTATTTATATTTTGGGATAATTGAAATTGAGAAACACGTCTAAACAATATACAAAACTGTCAACGCTAAATTATTATTATTTAATACATTTATGAATGTGCTTATCTGTCAGACAGACAGTGGCCAAGTGATTTGGCAGTTTTTCATTGCATATTGTCTAACCACCTTTGAGTCAATCTGTCAATCAATTTTACTGATATATATTTCACTATCAGCATATTTATTTACATACATACTTCAATATAAAGTTAATAAACCCGCCTAGATGTTATGGAGTGTTGCAAAATCATCTGTCTATCATTTCACTAAATATTCTATAATTATTCACCACAGCAACGTAGTAAAAATATAATCTACTGTTAGACTAATGTATAAATTACTGATAAGACATTTGGGCTTAATAATGACTCATTTAACATGGTTAACACTGGAGGCGAAAATTATTAGGTATTTAAAAATAATATTAGAAAACAAATTTTATTGAAAATTTTAGAATAAACGAAACGGTTATAATTATGCACCACAAATAACTGTATTTCAACAGCGCTACAATTTTTTAAAACGGTTTAATATTAAAACAGAAAACTTGTTTGGAAATATATACAGTTATGGACAATAAAATAGAAACAAAATATGGATTTGATTAAAATTCAACTTTTTATCACTAAATTTTAGCGTTTCCTTTGGCAATCATTGATTGAATATTTATTTCGAAGCTAAAGCTAATCTCATAGTAACAAATTGAAAATATTTTAAAAATCTTGTAATTATTAAGGGGTTAGGGGTAGTCAGAAATACGAAAAAATGAGAATTTTCAGAAATTTTTTTTTGCTATTAAATCATGTTATTTTACAAAAGTAAGTAAATTAACAAAATGGCGGCCTCAAGAAAATGTTTTCTAGATTTTCGGAAAAAAATTTGGTCTTAAAAAATCGAAATTTAAAAAAAAATCTTTGGTTCAGGCCTGAGTTTATTTTGCATTTGAAAAGCTGTAGAAATTTAAAGAAATTTAAATTTAAAGTCTACCGAGCGGTTTTCGAGTTACAGTTTTCACCAGTTCAAAAAACATAGTTTTGAGAAAAAAACATTTAAAGTTTCACACTAGCGTGTTGGAGTGCCCGAGCGCTCGTTGTTATTTGTCAAATAACTCTAAAAGCAATTATCGGATAAACTTCAAATTTTCAGAGTATATTTTTAAGATAGTACACTTAACGAAAATGCAAAAAAAAATTGATTTTTTGAAAATTCTGACTATCCCTAACCCCTTAAGATCAAAAATATAAAGAAGGTTAACAACATATTACTAATATGTTATAAATAAATAATAATTTAAATTCCACCTTTGAGTTCGCTTATCTACAATTCCAAAAATCATTGATATTTGCTTAGATTTGAGATTGACACATTTTTATGGCGTTTCTTTACTGATAACAATTTCCAAACGAAAGCAACAAAAACAGCATGGAATAAGTGTGAAAATTGATGACGGCATAAAACGTTTAGCTGTATTATTAGCTAGAGCGGAAGTTCTCTATCACACTTACATATGTATACTTATACATACGTGTACCCGATATTTGCACCTGACACATAGAAATATGAACCCAGTTGGAATTTGCGGTGTTTTTGTGATGTCTCGATTATTCACATGGGTTTGTTGGTTTAAGTGCTTAGCTGGGTGGAAATACCCAGTTAGAAGTAATAATATTTAGCCAAGAGAATAGCTTAGCGATTAAGATTATTATAATTGGAACAAATGTAGGTTTATATAGGAGATGCTAACAGGAAATTTGAAGCATATAATTTATGAAATACATATAAGTGCATAGCAATATGAAATTATAACGAAAAGTTTTCAAAAAATTAGTGAAATTAATAGGTTATTGTTTCTTTCATTACTTTTGATTTGGACTAACAAAATAATACAATCGTCTTTTATAAGTCTGCTACTTCCATTCTACCATCTAATAATTTTTGGTTTTATAGATACTTTAGGTAGTTATTCCTATCGAGAGTATGTTCCTCCATAAGAATCTTTCAAGTCTTCAACTAACACTAAAAGCTTACATAACCCTTCCAACACTCTTAACTGAGCATTTAGAAGAGATTAATAACAAATATGTTATACAAATTATTGAGCTGAAAAATCTTCGCACTGCATTTCCTAACGGGCATACATACATATATGCAGGTGTCACTGTTTGTAACGCTTTATTTTATCTATCACTCAATTAGTATGATACCAGCAGAATATATTTTATTAATAACGCTCAGTTGCACACCTACTACAGTCGCTGACAGTTGAGCGCAACTTCAATAAATCTAACTGTTTCAAGTACAAAATACAAAATCGTCAGCAGTTTAAGGGCAAACACAGTGCGGTTGTAGAAAAAAAGTGATTGTAGTGTAAGTTTGAATAAATAATTTTTTTTTGTTGCAGTGAGAAAAAATATATATTTCTTATTATAGTGAGAAATAAATATAGAAAAAAAAAATAAAAAATTATATAAAACAAAATAAAAAAATTATCAAGTTAATTAAAATTGAATGAGCGCTATTATTTAACGAATCAGTTAGTGTCTACATGATGTACATAACAACTGTTCCACAAAGAAAAGATGTCATTAAGTACATAAGTATTTATTTAATACGTGTCTTTAATGAAAAAAATAAATATTATTTTAAAAGTTGAAATTAAATTGGAGTTGCTACTCTTAAAACACATTTAGAAGAGTACTTCTGCCTTATATAATTTAATATATTTTAATTAAAGAGTGAACAAAATATTGAAGTATTTTTTCTTTAACATTCAAAGTATTTTAAATGCGGTAAATAAAAATCAACCCATCTCATATACATAACATAGCATACCAGGATACAAATTGCAATATATTGCGAAATATATGTGAATGATTGTTGAAAACATGATAAGCAAAGATTTGCAGGTATACTTATAAAAAATTCATAAATGAATATTATAATATTGCAATACACTACTAATTAACTCTTCCTTAAGCTAAATTATACTATACAAAGCATTTGATGAACACAGCGCATACAAGTTCACAAATTTTTAATGTTACAGAATATGCGGCCCAAATAAGGTTCACCCTACATATGGATATGCAACTAAATTAATTATAGTTACCGAACATAATAGTAACTGAAGTAAATACTGACTTTGATAATAAACCAAAATTCGTGTGAATCGATAGCTTATCGCTATTATTTATAACAAATATATGAGAGTGCATTTGAGTACAGAGGCTAATAAATTCGGTGCAGAATGCTACAGTACAACCAAGTTCAGTGAAAAAGTTGATATTAATAAACCATAATATATTATTGTATACTAAATGGTAAAACTAGTTGTTGTTATTAAACAAAAATTTATTCAAAAATCCGACCACTTACAACAAAGTACATGGCGTATGAGTAATGTGTGTATATGTACTTGTTGTTGTTTAAAAGGAACACCTGCACTAAGGTACTAAAGTGGATTTCCATGCACTTAACTGTTTCGTCCATTCACAGTATATTGCGAAATTGATAACAACTCTAAATTACCAAAAAAATATATAGGTATATATATATAAAAGCGCACTATATACCTTATTATATGAACAGTGTATCCTATCTATGCATACGAGTATATAACTTTTACCTCAAACTCTTTATTGCTTGCATGTATTCGTACTTATACAAAGGTTATGTGTTGTTTTCCATATAACACATGCAGCTTATCACTGCTATTATTCATTTTCATTATCATTTTTTGATATCTATGAGACTGACGCGTTTGAACGCAACTCTACTGCTATATGTTACACTTTTATACAGGAGTGTATATACAATTATTTAGTCGTTAAAGTACATACAAATGAAAAGTTAATTGATTTATACAGTTTAAACAAAGAATACACATTGAATTTATATAATTACTTCAAGTAAACAAGTTTCTTTCATATATACGAATTATATACTTCTATGTACATATATACATATAAAATAACAACAACGTTATACATAGTTTCTTACAACTTTTTTAAAGTAACAAACTTTATGACAGTCGGTATAACTTTAAACACTTTAACTGATAAAGCACATTTTTTATCTTGTCTATGTGCAAATACGTGACACTAGCTTTAATAGTCTTGATAAGGTAAATGACATGAACTAAATTGCAAAAATTCAGATTTGCTTATATATGGCTAAGCAACCAACTAAATCATAAGCTAACACAAAGTGCACGTGTACTAAATTTTTTTTATATATACAGTTGAACTTTCCTAACTCAAATCATCATAATCCACAAAAACAACTGCGAGTTAGAGAGATTTCAAGTTATGGAAGGTAATTTATATAAAGTCTGACTTATATTGCCAATTCAAGAGTTATGGAGAATTTCGAGTTATAGCAGTTCGAGTTAAGGAAGTTCAACTGTATATAAAAGTTCTTAAAAATAGTTAAATTCAAACTTTGTATTAAAAAACATATAATATCAATAAAAATTTATATACAGTAAAAGCTCCTTATTCGCGCTTCCTTTATTCGCGTTTTCACTATTCGCGGATTAAAAAAATTAGACCCAATATCTATATTTGCGACTAAAATTTGTTTCATTCGCGGATCTAATAAGCACATACATAATAATAAAATTATTCCAATAGGTATCCAACCCAATATTCTTGTCGAATGGACTAATAAAAAAGTAAAATAGATCTTATTACAAGAAAATTTTAAATATTCCACTATTTTCGAAATATTTTTGAACTAGAAGGGGCTCACATGGAACTGAACACAACTGAACACAGACTTCAACAAGCACTGGAAACGTGACATTCAATTTGAAAAATCTTAGTGAAGGTTTAAGAACGGCAAATGAGCTCTGCGATTTCTTTATGAACATTGATCCGTCTATGGAACGAAGTCTAATTTTTAAGAGACAAATTGCTAATGCGACTGCTGTGTATCAGTCTGAATTGAAGGAGCTTTTGAAAACTGCTAAGCAAGAAAAAATTACAAAATTCTTCAAACCATTACCTACGCCTTAAGATAATTAGTTGAAATGTTCAAAAACTTCAATTAAATCATTTTTTTATATACCTATTTGTTTTTTTTTTTGTCACCTAGGAACATATCCCCTATAATTCCATATAAATTACCATCCCGTATTCACGGTTTCTGTATTCGCGGCATATTTATGGAACATATACCCCGCGAATAAAGAGCTTTTACTGTATATACAATAATAAAACTCTTTTTGATTTAGAACTATAGTTTTATACAATATATTATTTTGTGCGAAAAAATAAATACTCTCATATTTTAATATTTTTTTCATTATTTGTTGAAAAACGTGCTGCTTACACACTCATCAAATAGCACGCTTTCACACACTAATAAATTGTATATAATTGATTTAAGTTATTCAAATTGAACATTTGTGGCAGGCAGTCAATTCATGAGACCTTGAACTTGATACAATTTCAAGCTAATTTAATTGCTTAAAATTTTTAAGATTCTAAAAGCATGAGAATTTTGGGAAATTTGTTAATTTGAAAAATTAAAATAAATGAATGAAAGAAAGCGCTAAATATGGAAGTCACAGATCATTAGATACTCTCGCATTCGCAAGTAATGTAAAAAATCCAAAAAATTTTGATAATTTCAACTAAATTGCATTAATTTCATTTTTTTACTTTTAACTAAATGGAACAATTGGAAACTATTATAATATATGACTTGTTCGGAAGCATCTGGAAGATCAAAAATATTTTCATAAATTTTTGGAAGTCTATTTAAATATATATATTTATACAAAAATTAAAAATATATAATTCTTTCGTAAATTTCTTTAACCTCCGCTATAAGTATATTATCGATTATATTTTATTTAAATAAATGTTTAATAAATAAATGATATATATATGTATTGATAGGAAAAGTTTAAAATTTTATCTTTTGTGTATGTATTTGGGTTTGACGAAGGGGTGCCTTGTACGATAACAAAGTGGCGCTGTCATGCAGCAACAATTTTGGACAAATTTTATCATATTGAACGACAACAGCATTAATAGGCTAGCGTACACATATAATTATCGAAAAAATATTTAAAAAATTAGATAAAGAAAAAATAAAAAATAATAATATACACAATACAAATATAATTTAAAAAAATGCAGTTTTGATCAAAAAATAAACTAAATTGTAGTATTATAAACGGAATACAACAAAAACTTAAAATATAATATTATATGACACCAAAATACATAGATTAGAAGACTGTCATAGTGGCGTGCGTAATTTGCACTATCTGGAAGAATTTATATGGTGTGAATGGAAAAATGTAAGCCTTCAAATGGATTAACTGATAAAGTGGTAGTAAAACGTTAGAGCGCATAACAGTAAAGTGTTAAAAATTAGACAAATTAAAAATGAATAATTAACAGCAGTAAAGGTCTAATGCACTACTAATCGAACTCAATACTAATTTATAGTAGTGCTGAGGTACTGAATATGCTAATCTAATCAGGTCAGAGAAGTGAGTCATACAAAATCAGTACGCTGCCGACAAACAGGTGTTCCTCATTAGCACAATAAAACGTTATATTTAAGCTAAATGTAAAAAAAATTAAATATCAAGGTCTTACAAAAATACTTACTGTAAATAACAGTTGCACAGACGCGACAATAATAAAAAATTAAGGGAGATAAACAACAGACAATAAGGCTTGTAAAATCAATAATAATTTACAATTCATTTTGATTTCTTTTTTTTTCAGTTTATTTATTATTCAACCATGACGAATATACGTGCCTTAACACCGGAGCTGGCCAAACGGGCGCAGGAGGAGCTAGGCGAAGTGCCCGAACGCATTGATGCCGATATACAACAACTACGCGATTGGATACTGAAGCAGCCACATCTCACAGCACGCACAGATGATCAGTTTTTGGTTGCTTTCCTGCGCGGTTGCAAATACAGCGTGGAGAAGGCGAAACATAAGCTGGACAATTACTATGCAATGCGTGGTGCTGTGCCGGAATTGTATAAAAATCGTTTTGTTAACGATGCGGCTATTGACATACTACATTCTGGGTGAGTGCTTAAAAATTTTGTTGTAGGAAGTCAAGATTTTTGTTAGATTTTTGCTAGATTTTTCACTTAATATTGATTTCAATTGAATTTTTAGTAAATTTATTGAATAAATAAATACTTTATGTCTTTACAGCGTTTACCTACCGCTACCAACACCCATAGCACCGGATGGCCCACGTATACACATCTCACGCTATGGCGTTTTCGATAGTAGTAAATATTCCATGAGCGATATTATCAAGGTGCGCACAATGCTTGGCGATATACAATTCCGTGAAGATGATAATGCCATGGTTATGGGCTTTTTCGAAGTGATAGACTTTAAAGGTGTCGGCCCGGGACATATTTTCCACTTTAATGCGGTTTTGGTGAAAAAAATCGCCGTTTTGGGTGACAAGGCATGGCCTTATCGCCCCAAAGGTTTTCATTTTATCAACGTCAATTCGAGTTGTGAGAAAATTATGAGTCTCGCGAAGGGAATGATGAGTGATAAGATTAAGAAGCGCGTAAGTTGAAAACTATTGCAAATCAGCTAAACACACATTATACATTTCTAATTAAATAAATTTAACTACTTCAAACAGTTCCACATACATTCGAATTTCGAATCTCTCTACGAGCATATACCGAAGGAGTGTCTACCGGCTGAATATGGCGGCAGCAATGGCACACTGGCGGACGGCATCAAAGAGTGGGAAACTAAGTTACTTAATTATAAGCAATACTTTGAAGAAGATGCCAAATATGGCACAAATGAAAAATTGCGGCGTGGTCGTCCCGTTAACTCCGAATCGCTTTTCGGCATCGACGGCTCATTTAGAAAATTAGATATTGATTAGTGTATTTGTTTGTTGTATCTATTATTTTTAAAATGAGATTTTTACTTGTCCTTTTTGTATATATTTGTTATACAATTAAGATAATTCAAGAAGTTTGTGAAATTCACAATATTTGCTATAAAGTGTGTATGAAATGTACAAAATAAAAAAAAAAAATTGAAATAAATGTGAACATTTGTAGAACAATTGTGCTTTACTGTTAAAAAATTTTTCTATAGCTTTATAGTCCTTAAAAAACACACTACCATTTTCGAGCCTATCTTAGCGGTATGGAATTGGATTTATATCCAACAAAATACTATAAACTCGGCAGTATTACCCAAAATTACGCAGAAAATATTTTATGGCGCTACAACAACAACAGAAACAAGAAAAAACGTTAACTTCGGCTGTACCGAAGCTAATTTACCCTTCACAGGTGCATTTCTTTTAGTGACTATGTGTTTATTTCTATGAACAATAACTCACACCAAATTTCGTGAAGATATGTAGTAAAATGCGGAAGTTTTCCATACAAGCCCTTGATTCCGATCGTTCAGTTTGTATGGCAGCTATATGATATAGTGGTCCGATATCGGCAGTTCCGACAAATGAGCAGCTTCTTGAAGAGAAAATAACATCTGCAAAATTTCAAAACGATACTGATAACTGAAGGACTAGTTCGTATATATACAGACGGACAGACAGACGGACATGGCTAAACCGATTCAGCTCAACATACTGATCATTTATATATATATACTTTATAGGGTCTCCGACGCTTCCTTCTGGGTGTTACAAACACCGTGACAAACTTAATATACCCTGTCTGTTCAGGGTATAAAAATATACCAAACTATACTAAATACATACTTATAAAAGTAAATCAGAGCTACAGAGGTTGGCAACAAATTAAATCAAGTACTAGATAACACATACTACAATTTATTAATATACTACAAACATTAAACTACAAAAGACATTCTGCAAGACAATGAAAAAATATTTCTAAGTCTACTACAAACGGCTGGTGAAAGTCAAATATGCATTTCTTATAGAATTTTAACATTTTTAAAACAATAAAAACAATTTTACTTCAAAGTAAATTATAAATTTTCAATACCTAAATTTTTGGTGGATTTTATGCTGCTGGTTTTGTGCCAGACTTTTTATATATAACTTTATGTGCGGCATCATAATGTGGATTTGCTTGTTCTCGCACACGTTGTAGCCACTCGGCGATTTTTGGAAATTTCTTGCCAGCATCATATTGTACGAGTCCTACAAAAACAAATTATATATCACTTATTTTTTATATTTCAATATTAAATTCTTTACTTACTCGTTTGTTCCACTTCACTGGCACCAAATAAATCGGCCACAGTCATTTCATTGTCCACCACAAATTTCGTATCCTTCAACCAAATCTCCTCCAAAATCTTTAATTGTGTTTCCATATTTTTACATAAGACAGCCGCTCTTTCAGCGCTTGGTTTCGGTTTTATACCGTTAATGGGAAATAGCCACATATCACGAAAATATATTGAGCAACCCAAACGTACACTCAAATGTTGCCATTCGAGAAATTCATCAACACGCGCACGGTGCTGCAATGCTTTCGGATATAGTTGCTCACAGAATTGTCCCTTATCGGCAAGGTATCTAAATTAATTAAATTTAAGAGCATAACAAATATTATTATAGAGTTCCAATAATAAATATAAAATAATAAAAATAATGCTATATTGTTTAAGTTTTATTCAAATTTTGCCCTTAATAACTCTTTGCCACTTACAACTCACCTAACCATCGCTATGCTCTCACTAAGATGAAAGTCACCATCTACGAGCGCCGGCACTTTTTGAAAGCGGTTTATTTGTTTAAATTCCGGTTTCAATTGTTCCGCTGCAATTGTCAATTCGAATAGTTTTAGTTACATTTTGTATAGTATTGCAGCGTGGATACTTACACTTCCTCAATGCCACCGGACAGTCTTCATATGGTATCTTACCCAACTGCAATGCAATCCATAAGGCGCGCGATGGTTGTGATATTAAATCATAGTACAATTTGAACTTTGCCATTGTTGTAATTTATTAAATATTATAATTTTTAATTGTCAATATTCACACCTCCGTGTAGGCGAGTCTAAAGTTCGCTAGTCCCAAATCATTTCGCTGTATAGCACTTTCCATGTCTTCCACTATCTCTTGACATATTTTGTTGTTTTATCTTGTTTGCTTTGAAATAATGATTTGTTATTTATTTTGCACTTGCACACACTATTTGTGTTACGAATTAGTGCATAACTAAATCGAGAAGAAGCTTTTAGTGCGGTCTACACTAAAAGCTTGGTGGGTGGGAATAGTTTTATTATGAAACGTGCTGCCTGATCGGTTGGTATTAACTTAATGCGAAGCTTTAAAAAATTTTATTTTTTTTATTTATTTATTTATTTAATGGAAATGCAATTATACAACCTATAGGATATAACAGCACTAGCAATTGGGACTTCGGCTGATTTTTAAAGTTAGGCATTAAAGGAGTGTTAGTAATGCTAGCTGAGTATAAAAAGTGAGGTTAAGTTTTAAAATAAAATATTTGTAACTATAAAATAAATTAATGATTGATGTTTATTTGCTTTCTGTTTAAGACAAATAATAGCACTTTTAAGTCAACCCATTTAATACTAGAGGCCACCTTGAGACAACAGAGCGCTATCTTGACTTGAATTTTAATTAATTTTTCATGCAAATTCAAAAGTAAATTGTTAATAAATTGCCAAAAAAAAAATAAAATTACTTACCTGCAACTCATATTTTCTTGATATCCTTTCGAAATTTCATTGTTGTACATTTCTTAAGTTAAAAACTCATTATTTTCAAATTGTAATATATTTTCCAATTTTTTGTTTTTATTACTTATGTAAGGTATTTATAGTGATTGAATGACAATTTTTATGAACTTAATAAATTCCATATATTGAAGGAAGATTTCTGAAAATAAATAATGTAAATTTGTAATTAAAAATGATGCCAGGGTAATGAGGGGATGTGTTGCAATTTATAATAAAAATAATTTGGAAATAATATAATATTAAGAAAATCAGGTTATATATGAAAAATAATGACGTACATAACTAAAAATTATGTTTTTTTAAACTATTTAAGTCAAAATTAAGATAACGTGTGCACAAAAATTAAAAAAAAAATACAAATAAAATTAAAATACAAAAAAAGTTAAAAAATACATATATTGTTTATAATGCTAAAATTAAGTAATTTCACAAATGGTGTGTGCAAAAAATGATGGAAGAGCATTTCGATAGTATGTGTGTGCCTGAACCATAAGTGATTTTTTATAAAACATATTTAAAATATTTTTATGTTCAAAATATGAATTTTACCAAACACCACAAAATGATACGGAACTTGTTTAAGTTTTTTATACTTTCCGGTCACTCAAAATATTTACCGTATAAACTATGGCTGAGTTTTGTATGACTAAAGCACTGATAGATCTTACAAAAATGATAAGGAACTGCTCTCGACAACAAACTTTTCCATCATTTGTTGAAGTAAGTGTAATTCACAAAAGCAATTCATGCTTATCGATTTGGTAAATATTTTAAGTGTCTCACTTGCATACATACTAGTATTCGCTTGATTGGAGAATGCGATTAGGAAACTTAAATTTAACGCGAATTATAATTATCAACGGCAATTAATCTAAGGGTTTTAAACAATTTTTATGTTTTTATTACATGTATTGTATATATGTTTGTATGTATGTATGAAGCATACGAAATTCTACTATATCATGTATATTTAGATTACAACAAAGAAGTCATATTATTTCCAGAAGCTAGTAGAAAAGTAATAAGGCGTGAGTTATGGTATGTGGTGTAATAAAAATATAAATTTGGAAAAATCAATTATGGTTCAGTTGAATAAAACGTATTAACATTGCAATTACGAGTACATTTCTTAATGAAATTAACTATTAATATACATGGTATGTAAGTATAATTATAGTTTCATATTTTGTTAATATGTAAAATATATGATATATAAAATATATATATGTATAATATATAATTAGAAATAATTAGTTGTTTTAAACACAAATATTATAAATATTGTAAAAATTCAATGCTATTCGAGAATCAATTGCAAAAAAAAAATAAAAATCGTTAAATACACCGAAAGCATACACAGAAATTCTTAAAAAAAATGAATTAAAATTGATAGCCAAAAAATTATTGCAATGAAGCGACAAATAAAATTTTAAGAAAACACGCTTTGTAAAACACCAAAAGCGTTAGCAGCATTTTATGCTTAAACTGTACTTTTCTTATTTGAATTTTTTTTCTAATTTATACTTTCAAGTAGAAAATTAAAGTTTTATTTTCATTTATAAAACATTAATAAATCAAATTTAGTTGTTATAAGCATCAAACGAACTTGTTTCCACGGAATGAAATGAAAACCAAAACCAATTTGGTATACATCAATAAAAAATACGAACAGTTGTACTTGAGTTTCAAAGAAAAATGTGGCTTATTTAAAAATCTCATCGGTTTTGTTTGTTATATATATATATTAATATATAGGCAATATTTCGAACACGTTTAACAATTAAATGCCTAGTGGTTTAAGACAATTTTCACACCAAAAAAATGGAATTCGCGTACTTGAATACAATTAATATTTATATTGTTAATTAGTTTTTAGTTTTACTTAAAATGGTAATGATAAACACACCACAATATATATGTATGTATATAATATAACTATATATCTACAATGAATGATTTACAATGTACATTTTCACATATTTTTTTTTTTTAATATTTTTTCTGTGTATATGTATGTGTATGTCATCTGTATTTGTATTAATATAGTTTTTTTCTTTTGTTCAAATTTTTTAATTTCTCACGTTATTTACGCTTTCCAAAACACGTACACCATATACATAGATAGCTTTGCTTTTAAATATATACATTCATGAAAATTCTTTCCCAAAAATAAGTTTGTTTAATATAAATGAAGCCTTTAAAAATGTGTTTATATTGTATGCAATGTATGCAGTATATATAATATATAGCTTATCTGTATATATATGCTATGATTTTTTATGTGTTTCCGTTGCCAACATTTAAGTAAATAGTTGCGATAGCTGCATTTGTTGCCTTCACTCTTACTTTCACCATATTTTAGTGTTAACTTATCGCTCACATTGGCTGTTGGTTATTTTATAAGTTTTAATGCTTGTTGCCTTCTTGTATGAAAACTTAGTTATAAGTATAACACGTCGCTACATAAATTGTATGTTCTCGTTTAAAACATTTTGTTTTTTTTTTTGTTACGATTTTCGTGATAAATTATTTTTCGAACTGTTGCTTTTTTTACTTTGTTCATTTTTAGTTTATACATTTAATTTTAGTTTCTTTAACTTTTGCATTTTTAACTAACGCACAAAAAAACGCAAAATAGTTTCAAAGTTATTTACGGCGCTGGTAATACAGCTTCAATTATTTACTCTTGTTTATTTCACTTTGTGTTTTATATTTATATTGTTTAGTACTTTCGTTTTAATTTTTTTTATAACGTACTTTTCTTCGTATTTCATAGTTTGTTTCATTTTATAAGCTTTCTTTAGTTTAATCGATATTTAATTTACGAAAAGATTCATCAGGTACACTCACACATTTAGGCGATGGCGGCGAGACTGGTGTGGGCGGCGTCTTATTTGCAACCGCACCAACTGCAGGCTCAATCTGTCGCAATGTCTCATCGACTCCATACTTTTCATCCTCATCGAAATAATCACTAAAATCGTTGAGCTGTTGTTCGAAATTTGACATGGCCTCTTCGTAGGTGCCATTATTGCCACCATATTCGACGGGCAGATACTCCTTACCGATGGCCTTCTGTAGTGACTCCAGCGTAGAGTGTATGTGGAGCTGTGTGTGAATGACAGAAGAACAATGAGTATGAGAAATGCAACCGAAAAAAAAAACGCTCGCTGTAAGTGTGTAAGCCTGACTAAAGCAGTCCGTGCTATAAATTAACGGTTTACTTTAGTTTTATGTTCGAGAATATTATATTGCAATATCCAAGACGACCTTAAGCTGAACTTACACAGCAAGCGTAGGCATGAATGTAGAAATATATATATATTTTTTGTTTCAGTTTTTTTTTGTACAGCTTCAGCTTGTTATTAGCACTCAATATGTCTAACTATGCCACTCATATGTCTGCCAACTCACCAATTCTCTTTGTTTCATAACCAGACGCACCAAATTCAATATAATTTGGGCATCCATGGAAGCATTGACGATGTGTGTGCCCACCAAATTGGTGGGTACGCCATATTCTAAGAATGCGGCCATCTTTTTGAATAAATTCGCTTCGAATTGACGCAACAATGCATACGGTATCTTTGAGAAATCGATTATTTCAAGCACACCACTAATAATCCAATTATCATCGGTGTTGGCCTCAATCTCGGAACGAAACATTATGAAACGGAAGATATCTTTGGCCGTATATAGGGAAGTATCAATTTGACCCATACGTGTGAAGTGTATGCGTGGACCGCCTGGACCCGCTGGCTTCGGTAGTGTGGCGAATATGCTGTGTAAAGAAATTGAATAAAATTTATTAATTATATAATTGAATAATGTATTATGCAGAAAACAAACTCACCCCGCACGACAGATGCCAAATACTTTCTCGTCAATGCGTCGAGACTTAAGTAAATCGCCAGCTGTTGTTTTGTATGTGTAATAGTAGTCGATACGTTTCTTTGCCTCGTCCATATCGTATTTGCAGAAACGCAGGAAGCCCACAAGGAATTGATCATCGGTGCGCGCTGTCAAATATGGCTGCTCTTCAATCCACTGTCGTAGCTCTATAATTTTGCTGGCTATATTTGACTCGATTTCATTGAGTTCGGTGCGCGCGACCGCAGCCAGCTCAGGGACCAGTGGGCGAATTTGTGACATTATATCTATACGGCGATTTTGTACTTGCACCGGTAATGGTAGTAATTACACAATTTTGTTGGGCCAGAAGAATTTTTTCAAATATTTTTTATTTGGTTTTCCTTTAATGGTGATTTAAAATATTATTTAGCTGTAATTAGACATGTTAGAGAATGTTTAGAATTTCAAATAAACGAAAAATGTAATAAATTGTCATTTTGGTTTTCTGTTTTTTTTTCTGTTTCAAACTACACTTTCACACATGCTATTTGTATAAATACTGATACAGGGGTATAAATAATTGTAAAATATTTTCAGTTAGTGACGGTTTATGGTACGCTTCAAATACATTACTACACTTCACTTCGCTGCGACTTTTTGCACTAACTTAAAAAATTTTTAATTTTTAATTTTTATTTTTATTTCGCTTATCGTTTTCTAACGGCTTTAGTGTGGTTTATTCTTCCTGTTCTTTGTTTATTTATGAAAAAAAAAAATGCCAACATTATTGTCGCAACCGTAAATTCAAACTGATTGCAAAAACGCAGTCGCAAAAATATCGCTTATAAAATTTACCGTACATTCGTCACTACCCTTTTCCTGATTAGAAACTAATACAGTCCAGTCGATTCCCCTGTGCCAGCGCAAGATGGTTTTGCTACAGGCTTTGTTGTCGATTGTTGTTATTGTTGATTAATGGTTCGTTGTAGATATATTTTCCTACTGATAAGATATTTAAATACATATTGCCTACATGCACACACACTCAGCCACAAATTTACGGCTTTATAATAAATGCGGTTATGTATGTACATATGCATTTGTAAGTTTTGTTTAAGGCTTTTTCAATATAGAAATCATTAAATAAATTTTTAACGGCTAAACCGTTTAAGTGCCACCTTCAAAGTAAGGGCAGACAATTTCTTTATTGTTTACAAAATTCTATTAGATATATTTTTATATTTATTATAGCATGCTGCTAATCCGTACAAAGTAATTATTTACTATGAGTCATTCTTTGGTATTGTGCAATAACCTTGGACTCAAACCTGACACAATTTATCTGAGAACACCCTTTTATTAGTTCATTAGCTTGAAATGTAGCGTATTTGTATGTGGAAAGCTTCCGCTTAAAAAATAATTAATGAAGCAGTAAGGAAGTTCGGGTCTAACGGAACATTTTATACTCTAACAATTTATACTATAACGCATATGCGGCATAAAGTCTACCAGAGTAATGGAAATCATTATATATATTTCGATTTAATCGACCAATGCTTGACCCTAGAGACATCTATTGGAAAACTGCGGAAAGTTGTAGACCTAATATGGAAGCTGAGATAATTCCTGGTTCGATGTCAACTATTTTTGTCATTGGGATATAAAATATCCAAAATTATACGTTCATCTAATTTTGTTATGGTATCTCATATATATATTAATAGATAAATACTGTATAAACTCTGTCGGAAGGCCCTAGTCACATTCTGCCCCATACATATATGGGGGCTAAAGGATGTTCCGACCCGATTTTGCATATTTTTGGCCCAATATTAAAAGAAACACACTTCTTTTGAATTTCTTTAGAAAATCTGAGATTTGCCGATATTTTCGGAAAAAAAAAATAGCCACAAACCCTGAAGTCTTCATGTTCGATATCTGGGCCTAGAAAAGATATATTCCGATTTTAGACAGGCGATGCCACACTATAAATGTACTATTTGTACAAAGTTCTGTACCGATATCTTCATTAGTGCTTAATTTATATATTGTAAAAGGAACGATCCAGGTGGACTTCAAAATTTTTGCTATATGGGATGGTCGTGAACCGATTTAGCACATTTTCAAATGACACCACTGGGATGCCACTAAAATTTCGTTGGAATTAGTCGAGTAGTTCTTGCGATATGGTTTTTGACCCATAAGTTGGCAGCCCCACGCCCATCGATTTTGTTTACTAATCTTAGTGCAGCTTTCCTGAACGAACTTTATGACTATATACAAAAAATAAGGTTTCTGGTGGTTTTTCTTACTGAATTAAAAAATTTAGTTTTTATTCTTCTACATAACCGGTGTGGTTATAATCCGATTTCTTCTATTTTATTAGACTGTGTAGGGAGAGAGTTTGGTTGATATATCTTTAGTAGTTTACGAGATGTGTATAAAAAAAACTTAGTAGTGGGCGGCCCACTTTCCCAAAAATTACATCCAAATATGATACGTCCTAGTGTGATCATCTGTACCAAATTTAGCTCTCATAAACTTATTTATGGTTTAGTTATAGCTCTTTATGGGTTTTCAGGAATTGATTTCGGTTATCGCAATTTTGTAGACGTGGCGGTAGTCGAACAAGTGTATCAATTTTCAACTCAACTCGTCACTCGTCCTGATATTGGTATTTATCTCTATATCTAACTCGTTTAGTTTTAGGACTTACAAATAACCGTTTGGTGAATGAAACTATTATCCTCGAAACATGTTGCGAGAGTATAAAAAATAAGAAAGAATATTAGGTATTTGAAAATTAATTTAAATTTGTTCAGAGTTTTATTGCTGATTTCGCACACTCCGCTTACATATTTCAAGCTTGTATTTTTAGGAACAATTAAAAGTAAAAAAATCGGTTTCTTAAAATCATAACGATAAAATACAGTATACTCTCGAAAAGTAAATTCTCAGAAAGTAAATAATCGCGGAAAAGTTAATCACCTTTAAGATTACATATGCACCTCGAAAAAGTAAATTTTTTAATTTACTTTTCAGAGAGTGTGATAAAAAATTCGAAACGAAGCAAGCAGCGTTTTTTACGATGTTGCAAAAACACTTACTCTCATGTTTTTCGCGTCTTTTTAGTAAATAAACTCTCCTACTTGATCCACTGGTTTAAAAATGAAAACTATGCAAATCAGGTGTCAGACTCTTTGAATTGTCGTACAAAAATGGTCAGAAAATATATTGCAAAAGAAAAAAAAACAAAAGAATATTCAAGATTTTTTCTCTTCATAGTAAATACATATGTATGTATGTAAATGTAAATATGTTTTTCATGTAAATCCATATGTTTTATTGAAGCAAATAAATGAATGAATTTTTTAAGTTTAAAAATGCAATTAATATCATAAAAAAACATATAATTTATGTATATATTTGGAAAAGTAAATTATTCGAAAAAATAAATTACCCAAAATACCAATCGATTTACTTTTCGAGAGTATACTGTAATCGCAAATTTCAAGCCGGATATGTCATTGGACGCATGTTCTAGCTTTCTCAGTATAACCTCAAATATAATTAAGACTTTACTCAGTGTGATATATTGTATATCCGTGCTCGCAAATGGCAAACAACAAAAACACACACCAAGTATATAAAATATATGTATACTCGTATATCATGCTTTTTAGATATTTAATCGACACAAATTACGTGGATTTGCTGAAAGAGTGGAGTGGAAATACATTTTTTACTATTTAACTACAATTAAAAAACATTAACATATCTATTTAAATCAGAATTATTGTAATTATAAATCGATATATATTTTTTTTGGTTAACCAACGCAATGAAACGCTTCACTAAAGCATAAAACATTCAGTAGCATTTAAAACTTTATTGTGGACAGTGCTGGTTTGTAGTCGCGCACAAAATTAGACACACACACACACACACACATAGCAGAGTCACAAAAACTCGACACAAAAAAAGAACCCAATAATACAAAATATTATAGAAAACAAAATTTATAAAGATGGCAGCCATACGTCCTTTGAGCGCTGAATTGCAGAAAATTGCCATTGAGGAGCTGAACGAAGTGCCCGAACGTGTGCCGCAGGATATAGCGGCATTACGCGATTGGATCGAGAAGCAGCCGCATTTGCGCGCACGCACCGACGATCAATTCTTGGTTAGCTTTTTGCGCGGCTGCAAGTACAGTTTGGAGAAGGCCAAGTCGAAAATTGATTATTTCTATACAATACGCACAATGTTGCCACATTTGTTCGCCAATAATACGATGACCGATCCGAAGAATTTACTTATTGCGCGTTCAGGGTGAGTACACACATTACTTATTTAATTTATGCAATTTTTATTTTTAATAACGATATTGCTACGCTTTTAGCGGCATTGTTGCATTGCCAAACACATTGGGTGTCGGTGGTCCAGTTATCGGATTTTCGCGTTACAAAATCATAGATGATTTACCAATCACCGTTAAGGATTACTGCAGATACCTCGCTATGATAACGGATAGAACGATTGTCGGCACCGATGCCTATGTTGTAGGCGGTTATATGGAAATTGTTGATGTCGACAAAGTCGGCATGAGCGCTATGTCGAAATTCGATCCGGTCACAAGCAAACAATTCAGCACCTACTGCATAAAGGGCTCGGCTATACGCATTAAGGGTATACATATCATAAATGCACCTAAAGAAGCCTACACCGCACTCAATATTATACGCAATCTCTTTCCGTCCAACATTAAAGAAAGGGTATGTGTTTGAAGACAGGATAGTATACTATTTTTTTTTTATTTAACACTTTTTTTTATTTTCCTATCACAGTACTTCATTCACCGCAACATGACAGAGTTGTATAAATATGTGCCCAAGCAGTATTTACCCATTGAATATGGTGGCACTAATGGTTCACTCACCGATTTGACTAAGATACTGGCAGAGGATTTGCAGCACTTCAATTACTATTTTAAGGATAATGATAAATATGGCGTTGATGAAAAGCTAAGGCATGGTCAACGCATGGATATGAACTCTATATTCGGTTTAGAGGGCACATTCCGTAAGCTCGACATTGATTAGTTGAGGGAAAAAGTAATATTTGTGTTAGCAACATGTTTTTGAATTTTTTCGAAAAATAAAAATCTGATATTTATTTATTTAAAGCCACAAATACTATATAATTTTGTTTATTATGAAATATTGCAAAGTTCAACATTTGTGGAAAAACCCCATTTTTTACCACAAACACCAAAGAAATGTTATTAAAGTTATGTGTAATAGAATTTCGGCAATTATGTCTGTGAGTTCGGCTAAAATGACGTCAGCAGAACGTGCGTTATTGTAAAAGTGACAGAAAATCTATGGCGCCTGCTACACGTTCAGTATTTATCGTGATCGTATCGCGATATTTATTGAACGTTTAGCATGCAATATTGATGGATCACGATCCATATCACAAAATATTTAAATCTTTTGAAATCCAGATCGCGGATCGCGCATATTTTGTGATTTACAAGTCCGAATTGGTGAAATACAACAGAGCCAAAATTTTAAAATTAACTTTATTCTAATAAATGAACATGAATTATACTGTTTACAATAGAATATTTGCCAGAGTTATGCAACTCATCTGCCAAAGGTTTTTTGATAACGTCCAAATATTGGATACATAACAAAAACAATAGCCAAAAATGATTTTCTTAGGTTTTCTTCCGAAATTTTATGAAAAAATGTACGAAAAAATAAACAAATACATTTTTTAAATATTTTTTCGTATGAAAACACTAATAACATCGTATAAATATTGACGTAATATATATTGAACGGCTAGCAGTCGCGAAGTAATCCATCAATATTCAATATACCTCAGTCAAATAATTATATGTGCATGAACTTTTTGCAAAAAAAAATTAAAGTTTACAAAATAGCAAAATATTTCTGAGTATGCAGGTTTGTTATTATTAATGTATACGATATAAAAAACAAAAAATTAACAAATTTCAAAATATTTTTTAAACTATAAAACAGAATTGAAGTTTAGGCTAATGGTAAATATTTATATGTGCATTTTACTATTTTTACCAGTAAAGCCTATACATTTGAGTTTAACTGAAAGAAATGTTTATTTTAATAGTCAGTAGAATTGTCCTTATATTTTAAAACTAAATTAAGCCGCTTAATCAGAGAATTAACTACTGACTGTAGAATAGTTATGTATGTAAATATTGGCAAATTCTTGCTTTATGGCTAATTTAAGGTGACGTACTGTCTCAAACTGCTTTCCGTTGTGGAAAACAGGAGCAGAGAGGTTCTCCCAGAGATCCTCAATAGGATTTAGGTTCGAACTCAATGCTGCACATTGTAATACCGGAATTTTCCGATCGTTAAAGATGTTCTTCGTGTGGATTGAAGCGTTATCCTTTCGATATGTTCAGTTATATGCCATAAATATTGCCAGCAAATTTTATTAACTCGCTGTCCAAAAGATCTACATTGATATTAGCATTCATTTGAGTGTAAAACATGTAGATAGCTTTCCACAGCAGCAAAATGCAGCCCATGAAATCAAGGTACCGCTTCCAAAACATAGCTTGTAGTAGGACCGCCGTTCCTGGTGCGAATCTCTCCAATATTTCTTGCAATGACCTGGGCCGACCAAATTTAATTTTTTTTCGTCACTAAAGACTGTATTCTATCACTCATCGGCACAGAATTGGTATTTATTTGCAAACCTCAAATGTGCTTTATTGTGTCTTTCTTTAGCGTTGGTTTAGGTGCCATGGAGGTGTGTTACAGAAACTGATTTTTTTGTATAATTGGAAAAATTATATTTTTTGTGATTTTCTGTCTTAACTACGTCCATATTTGATCGCTGCTTATCAAGTCCGCAACTACTAGCCGTCGAATCATCCTTTCGCACCGCTCATCAATGTTGTTTTTCGTCCGCTGCGTCGCACTATACCATAATTAGTGGGGTTTTTAAAAAAATTGGAGATGCAATTCCGATGTCGCTTTGGTCTAGAGCCATTTTGGAACCGCTTTTATCCATTCCTATGATTATTACTTGTTCCTCGGCTAATAAACTATTACCACGAGGC
Source organism: Zeugodacus tau (assembly GCA_031772095.1). Lineage (NCBI taxonomy): Eukaryota > Metazoa > Arthropoda > Insecta > Diptera > Tephritidae > Zeugodacus > Zeugodacus tau. The sequence goes on along the minus strand of CM062652.1, from coordinate 71,847,242 downwards.
ATTTTAGGCTTAAAGTTAAATAAATGCAATCAAATTTTTAATAATTCATTAAGTTAATGCACCTACAATTTTAGCAAAAAAAGTTTTTACTGCGCCACTATCAGTAAGAAAGATCCGCTAAACTGATTTTGCACATATAAATATTTACTATGCAATACCCAATTCACAAGCACATTCTTAATGTAACTTTACAACGAACGAGAAAAGTATGAAACAATTTTCGTTGCATAGTAACGGTAACATATCAACCTTTTATTCCACATTTACCGAAATCCAAAAAATAACAGTGAATAAGAAATATAAACAAAAACCGAAATGCACATATAATTATTTGACTGGAGTAGATCGCGATCCAAATATCACGATACATATTGAAGGTGTAGCAGGCCCCTATGACTACAATGAATTTGATCACTTTAAGTTGATTTCTAAAAACTGATTTTGATCTGTTTTGTTTATAATGATGAAATAATACCCAGAAATAAAAATTCTACACTCAAGCTAACTGAAAGTGGATATTTGTAAGCAGACTAAATTTCAGGAGCTAATGATTTAATGACATATTAAAAAGCAAATTTTGAATGGCACAGAGATAATTGGACCTCTTCAATAGTTGAATAAGAAAACTGAAAAAATCGTTATTTGATAAAGTGAGAAAGGGAGATTTCTATAAGCAGTAAAAAAATTGCCATACTTCATTTTTGACAAGTGCTTTCGTAAAATCGTTGATTTATTGCTCTTAAGGCACTTAATTTACCGTCTGATATGATTCGTAGAAATATTTAGTATGAATATACTATAAATAGACTCAGGTGTGCAATTAAAGTTGTTATCTGCTAGAATCGCATATCTAATCTCAGATCTAGTGCAAAAGCACCAAGCTTCGGCCAAAGTGTTTTTTTAATTTAATTACACTTTTTTCGCTACAATGAAGACAAAGCGTCGAGACAAAGTAGCAGAAAGTGTGAATGAATCATAGTGTGTATGTATAAATATTTTGCTTTTGTATTAAGAAAATAATTATTTATTTAAAATTTCTTCGTCTGCTTGTTTACATTTGTGCGCTGGTTTTCATGCTTATTTTACTAGATTTTTGTATGCATACACATGTGTAAGTATGTTTTATTTAAATGAAAGCAATGACTAAATACTTTATAGCTTTATTTGCTTATTAAGTGCGTCTACCATTTAAAGATAACCGCTCAAGCTAAAAAGGCAAGAGTATAGAAAGAAGTGTCTGTATACTCACACATACATTTACTACCAAAAAAACAAGCATGGGCGGATGTGTTGCCATAGGTCATTATGGCAGAAACCGTTAGATACTCAATTTTTAGCTCGAAATTACAAAAATGAAATTATCATAAAATAAAGGAAACAAAAAATGTTTGAAAGATGCGCTACATTTTTGTGCAGCACATTAACAACGCGTGAATGACCAACCAAAAAAAAAGAGTTTCGACCAAAATACTATATGTATGTGTGTGTATTTCAACTAACTGCCACACTACTCTAAAACGGGGGTAGTTAATCATTTTTGCTATTATAACATACAGACATATGCACATTTTAACATGCAAATGGGCAAAAATATGAACACAGAGATGTGCTTGCGTTCGAACCGGTTCGTTACGTATGTACAGTTAGTATACTAGGGCGGCCTTAAAAGTATACGGAATGACTTAAGCATTTAAAAGTTACAAGTTTAAAAAATCGATGGCAAAAGTAAAATGGTTGCCACGATTTGCTACAATGAAGCAAAAACTTGCTATTGAAAGCAGCTGGCAACGAATTCTTTTGGGAATTGTTTCTCCCATATTGTGGTTTACTACTAGACGGTTGGGCCTCAGCTGAACTAGACGAGCGCTGGTCAGTCATTTGCGCAGTCGCTAGGTTCTTCTCGCATAGGATAATGGTAGGGGTTTTAACTGGCCATTGTTCCATTGGGGTTCATGCTGTTAGCTTAAAAATTTCACCGAATGATAGCTACAAGAGGACGAAATGGAACCATCTCATTATTATCTATAGAATATTCTCTCGTTGCGAGATCAAGACAATGATTTCTTGTACAGTAAAAGCTCTTTATTCGCGGGGTATATGCTCTATAAATATGCCGCGAATACAGAAACCGTGAATACGGGATGGTAATTTATATGGGATTATAGGAGATATGTTCCTGGGTGGCAAAAAAAAAACAAATAGGTATATAAAAAAATGATTTAATTGAAGTTTTTGAACATTTTAATTAATTATCTTAAGGCTTAGGCAATGGTTTGAAGAATTTTGTAATTTTTTCTTGCTTAGCAGTTTTCAAAAGCTCCTTCAATTCAGACTGATACACAGCAGTCGCATTAGCAATTTGTCTCTTAAAAATTAGAGTTCGTTCCATAGACGGATCAATGTTCATAAAGAAATCGCAGAGCTCCAAGTCGGTTTCAGTCAAATCTTCATCTTGCGATTCAAGCAATTCCTGAATGTCACTTGATTCTATCTGTTCGAACCCATCTCGTCTTATTCCATTCGCGATTTAAAAATAAGAAATAAATATCGTGGTTGGCGAAAAAATTAAAATAAATTCGCAGGTGATCTAGTCGGGTGTGCTAATATAATTAAGCCAATGTAACGAAACCCTAGCATTAACGATCTGTGTAAAAAAAAATTATTAAAAAAGTGAAGAGTTCATTGGTTCCATTTAATTTAAAGTGTTTTTGAAAGTTTTCTAAAAAATTGGTAAGAACAAGAGTTCAGTTCCATGTGAGCCCCTTCTATATGGAAATATTACCAAAAGTTCAAAAATATTGCGAAAATAGTGGAATATTTAACATTTTCTTGTAATAAGATCTATTTTACTTTTTTATTAGTCCATTTGACAAGAATATTGGTTTGGATACCTATTGGAATAATTTTATTATTATGTATGTACTTATTAGATCCGCGAATAAAAAAATTTTTAGTCGCGAATATAGAAATCGGGTCTCATTTTTTTAATCCGCGAATAGTCAAAACGCGAATAAGGAGCTTTTACTGTATTTCATTTTCTTAAACAACCGTGCCAACTTAAAAATCTCCGCAAATTTGTAGTAGGTCAAGGCCGCTTCGTAGAGTCTTAATATCTCATCACATGGAGGGATTCTGGTTTCACAACGGACTGTCTATCATAGTCTCAGCGTTAGTTAGCTCTCTGAGAAACGGCCATACAACCTAACCAAACCGCATCTATCATATTTATCAGATATAATGGTCTCAGTTTAAATGTTTATTCTTTTCAGAAGCCACTAATTATCGTTGGACACTGCGATTAAAGTATTTTATACATTTATTTATGGATTTTTTATTTATTTATTTTTATTGTTTATTTTCTACCCAGTTATACCCAATTCCACTACTTCATGGCTCACCCTCGTATGTAAGCATTCATCTTTGAACGCTATGTTTTTGTGAAACCACAGCGCAACAATTAAACTACATTTATTATGATTTTTGTTAAGTTTTATGACACTGAAAACCAAAAGTAAAGCATGCGAAACAGTAGCAATAAAAGCCAGAAGAGTGAAATACCAAAAAAATAAAAAAATCAACGCTTCAATGAAAGTGTTACAGTTATGAATGACTAGCCGTGTAATGCACGAGAGATTATCAGTTGTTGTTGTTGTTGTTTTTTTTTGTTTAGAGAAAATTTCAATTTCAGCACGTGAATGATTTTATTTATTTATTTTTATTAAATTTAAAACTTTAAACAAATGCATGTGTCTGTATTACAATGTAATGCGCATGTTTGTAAGTATGTATGCGCATAAGTTTCATATTTCATATTTCATATGCACTTCTTCGAGCGCTTTATGAGCATGCGTGCACATAAAAACCCTACTAACGGCAACTACAAATGGTCAAAAGCTTGCAATTTGCAGCACAGTCAACACTTCAAGACGGCGGCAAACGCACAAAAGTGTATAAAGTGTTACAGTGAATGAGCGTTCAGAAGACACGAACAGTGCAGCTAAACGAAAATAAAAAGAGGAAGATTTCTTCACAACCACCGCATTAAATAAATAGCTGCGCACCAGTGTCGTACGATTTCAGTCGCTTCGCAGACAGCACATTACACATTAGCCGCCAAAAGCAGCAGCCAAAACTCAAACTCAAATCCACGTATCTTCAAATACAATCAACAAATAGCAAAATGGTGATTTTACGCCCACTACCCGACGATTTGGCTAAAACAGCCACCGAAGAGTTGAACGAGAAGCCCGATGACAATGACTACTTTGTGAATACTCTGCGCGAATGGGCTGAAAAGCAGCCACATCTGCGCGCGCGCACCGACGATCAATTCCTGATGGCCTTCCTGCGCGGCTCCAAGTTCAGTCTGGAGAAGGCGAAACAGAAATTGGAAAACTTCTATATACTACGCGCTGCCATGCCGGAAATCTTTCGCAATCGCAATTTGAGCGAGGCAAAATACGAGGCGATCGTTAAATCGGGGTGAGTTCTGGAAATCGGTTAAAATAAGTCGAGAATCTAACGGTTTTAAATTATATTTTTTAACAACACACAGCGCGGCATCGTTTTTGCCCGAACCCGTTGGTGATGGCGGCCCACTGGTGATACTGCTGCGCCCCAGCGAATTCAATATGGAACTACATTCGATCAATGATGTGCTGAAAGTCGGCTCAATGATGATTGATATACTTATGCAGGAGAATGATCGTGTCTTCATTGCTGGTTATACGTTCATCATTGATCTGGGTAATATCTCAAAATCTGTGCTCATGAATTTCGAACCAGAATTCGTGCGCAAGTTGACTATATTGGTCAATAAAGCGGCGCCCACACGCATGAAGGGCTTCCATTTCATCAATGTGCTGCCGATTTTCGAAAAATTATTCGGTATGGTGAAGAGTGTAATCAGTGCAAAGTTGAAGGATAGGGTGAGTTGAGCTAATCTTTTATTATGAAGAAGTAGTAACTGAAAAAAAGTGGCTTCGAAATCATTTTGCTATGAGATCATTACGAGTATGTACTTTGAAACCGGAAATTATAAATATCGGGTTTTCGAAATAACCGTTATAATTTAAAAGTAACTACAATTGTATCAATAATCAAAATTTCAATTTCTTTCTCTTATATCCACACAGTTCTATGTGCATGGCAACAATTTCGAGGATCTCTACAAACACGTACCCAAACATGTGCTACCCAAGGAATATGGTGGCGATTGTGATGTGAAAAGCCTGGCTGCTGATTGGTGGCAAAAACTGAATGATTATCAAAAATTCTTTGAGGATGAGGAACAATATGGCGTGACTGAGGGTTATGAAAAACTAAAACAAGTGAAACAACTGATCGAGGATACTAGCGTGTTGCAAGGCACCGATGGTTCTTTCCGCCAATTGGAATTCGATTAAAGTCTCCCCACGGCTCACTATATGCAGTAAAGACGGCCAACCAAAGTAATTAGCATAATATTTTATATTTTCTTTTTTAATTTTACTTATTTAAAAAACTGTTCGAATGTTAGCAATAAAAAATTATAAAAAAAAATTAATGAAAAGTTTTCTACTTATGTTAGAGTTAGCAATAAAATATGTATGTATGAAAATATTAAAAGCAACATAATTTCAGTAATATATGTCCATATACATATTTTTTTGTTCAACTACATACTATGGCGTATGCGCGGTAATTAGCCAACTAGCAGCAAATGCAATTTTTTGTAATTTAATGTCGAAGTTGGTGGCCACACAGATACCTCATTATATTTTAAAATTAACGCACAAAAACTGAGTGCCATACACAATGTTTCTTTTTTATTGCATTTCATATGTTTGTAGAGTTGTAATTAAAGGGTGATTTTTTAAGAGCTTGATAACTTTAAAAAAAAAAAAAACGCATACAATTTGCAAAATCTCATCGGTTCTTTATTTGAAACGTTAGATTGGTTCATGACATTTACTTTTTGAAGATAATTTCATTTAAATGTTGACCGCGGCTGCGTCTTAGGTGGTCCATTCGGAAAGTCCAATTTTGGGCAACTTTTTCGAGCATTTCGGCCGGAATAGCCCGAATTTCTTCGGAAATGTTGTCTTCCAAAGCTGGAATAGTTGCTGGCTTATTTCTGTAGACTTTAGACTTGACGTAGCCCCACAAAAAATAGTCTAAAGGCGTTAAATCGCATGATCTTGGTGGCCAACTTACGGGTCCATTTCTTGAGATGAATTGTTCTCCGAAGTTTTCCCTCAAAATGGCCATAGAATCGCGAGCTGTGTGGCATGTAGCGCCATCTTGTTGAAACCACATGTCAACCAAGTTCAGTTCTTCCATTTTTGGCAACAAAAAGTTTGTTAGCATCGAACGATAGCGATCGCCATTCACCGTAACGTTGCGTCCAACAGCATCTTTGAAAAAATACGGTCCAATGATTCCACCAGCGTACAAACCACACCAAACAGTGCATTTTTCGGGATGCATGGGCAGTTCTTGAACGGCTTCTGGTTGCTCTTCACCCCAAATGCGGCAATTTTGCTTATTTACGTAGCCATTCAACCAGAAATGAGCCTCATCGCTGAACAAAATTTGTCGATAAAAAACTTTCGAACCGAACACTGATTTTGGTAATAAAATTCAATGATTTGCAAGCGTTGCTCGTTAGTAAGTCTATTCATGATGAAATGTCAAAGCATACTGAGCATCTTTCTCTTTGACACCATGTCTGAAATCCCACGTGATCTGTCAAATACTAATGCATGAAAATCCTAACCTCAAAAAAATCACCCGTTACATATATATATTTTTTTTGTACAACTACATACTATACCAGCTGTAATTAGCCAACTAGCAGCAAATGCAATTTTTTGTAATTTAATGTCGAAGTTGGTGGCCACACAGATACCTCATTATATTTTAAAATTAACGCACAAAAACTGAGTGCCATACACAATGTTTATTTTTCATTACATTTCATATGTTTGTAGAGTTGTAATTTTAATGCAAAACTTGCATAAATCCACGTATACAAACATACACACACGTTCAAACTCATTTTAGTGCCTCGATCGTGTTTTTAAGCTCAACACCAAGAAACTTAGTTTCGATTAAGAAATTATAACGTAATCAGTAATGAGATTTTTTTCTTTATTTTACTAGAAAAGATGTTAAATTTATTTTGCAAGTTTCTTATTCATTTATTTTACTATCCGACGATTTTTGAAGGTCATTCAAGTGTTCGATTAACAAATCCAATATCTAAAATAGTGTAAAACAGTTAAAAAATGATCATATAATAAGGAAATAATATTTTTTTATTACAGAATGCAAATTAAGAGGCTATATCCAGTGTAGCTCAAAAAAATTAGGCGATTTTCGTGAATTTTTTTTTTTAAGAAAGTATTCGATTTAATGTTTCTATGTTTTTTGGACATAATAAGGTATATTTTTAGCTATATTTTAAATTTTTTACAAAAATATTGAAAAATAACGGAGTTATGGGCTGTCTTGGAAGGTGCCAAAAAAAAGTTCCCCAACTGCTGACATGATTCCGACCGAATGAGTAGCTGAAACACAAAAATTCAAAAAGGTATTTCCTATACAATGACTTCAATTTATTGAAAAATATCGAAAATTAACAAAATGGCATAGTTCTAAAAAAAAAAATTCGTTCTTAGGTAAAAAATTGTTACTTTTTTAATGCCAAATTTACAATTTTTAACAAATCAAAAAGATCGTAGGTCATTGTACAGTAAATATTTTTAAGAATACTGATTTTAAATTTCAGGCGATCGGTCAATTTCTCGTTGAGTTGTGATGCCAGCAATTCTGAGAAATGTCGTTTCGAGAAAAACGCGTTTAAAGTTTCCACTATAGCAGACTATATGCCATTCAAAATATAGGACCTTACCTCTTTCACAAGATATTTTTGAAAGTATAAACTATCGAATAAACTCAAAATAAAACAAGTAAGGAAGGGCTAAGTTCGGGTGTAACCGAACATTTTATACTCTCGCAATTTATTTATTTAACTTTATTTATATTATAGAATACACAATTTGTACCACATATTCGTCATATATATTGTATAAAGTCCATTGAAAGTTGGAAACCATAATATTAGGTTAGAAGCTCCGAGGTCCTCGTGTTCGATATATGGGGCCTTAAAAACCTATGGTCCGATTTCGGCGATTTTTAGAATGGGGTGCCACACTATAAACATAGTATTTGTGCAAAGTTCTGCACCGATATCTTCACTAGTACTTACTTTATATATTGTAATGTAAACGATTCAGATCGTCTTCAAAGTTCTGGTATATAGGAAGTAGGCGTGGTTGTGAAGCGATTTGGCCAATTTTCACAACATATCATTGGGATGTAAGGAAACTATCACAAACCAAGTTTCATTAAAATCGGTCGAGTAGTTCCTGAGATATGGTTTTTGGCCCATAAGTGGGCGACGCCACGCCCATTTTCCATTTTGTAAAAAAATCTGAGTGCAACTTTCATCTGCCATTTCTTATGTGAAATTTAGTGTTTCTGACGTTTTTCGTTAGTGATTTAACCCACTTTTAGTAATTTTCAATCTAACTTTTGTATGGGAGGTGGGCGTGGTTATGATCCGATTTCTTTCATTTTTGGACTGTATTAGGAAGTGGCTAAAAAAAACGACTGCAGAAAGTTTGGTTTATATAGCTCTATTGGTTTGCGAGATATGTACAAAAAACTTAGTGGGGCCACGCCCACTTCCCCCAAAAAATTACATCCAAATATGCCCCTTCATAGTGCGATCCTTCATACCAAATTTCATTTCCATAGCTTTATTTATGGCTTAGTTATGACACTTTATGTGTTTTCGGTTTTCGCCATTTTGTGGGCGTGGCAGTGGTCCGATTTTGCTCATTTTCGAAAGCAACCTTCTTATGGTGCCAAGAAATAAGTGTGCCAAGTTTCATCAAGATATCTTAATTTTTACTCAAGTTACAGCTTGCACAGACGGACGGACGGACGGACGGACGGACAGACAGACAGACAGAAATTCGGATTTGAACTCCACTCTTCACCCTGATCACTTTGGTATATATAACCCAATATCTAACTCGTTTAGTTTTGGGTGTTACAAACAACCGTTATGTGAACAAAACTATAATACTCTCTTTAGCAACATTTGTTGCGAGAGTATAAAAAAATATATTTTTTGAAAATATCGCACTGGTGTAGTCCCTTAAGGAGCGATATTCTGGAAGCATATAATCTTTCAAAAAATTATGAACGACAGCCAGGCCAGGAACGACTGCCTACTAGTTATATGAAGACCGGCTGTAGTTCTCAGGTCGCTGTAATCACAGTTAACCACTCACCAATATGTTTTTCCGACAAATCCGGAACACTAGAAAAGTGTTTGAGATGAATGGGATTTATAATACATGCTAAGTGGTGTTTGGGTAGTGCCTTACGGGCAATTTTGTTATGAATTTGATCTCGGGAGGCAACTTGAACGTGTCGATGAGCCATCGGCAGTGGTAAATTACGTTTTTCATGAAAGGAAATTCATTCTTCATTTACTGCATCTACAATATTTCGTTTTAACTCTTGACAAGCAGAATGCAGACAAAATTGTATAAATATTACTTAGGTGACACCAACAGATATCTACAATAATGGTACACAATAAAATGCAATGTGGGCGGCAAAGGTTTTTTGCACTTCCAATGTATGTATATGGAATGTTGCATTAGAGTACACATGCTTGTTAAATGTATATAATTAATTTACAGAGCTGATTCAATAACCAGTAATTGTTTTTTTAATGCATATATAATACAATGACACCCATTTAAGAGCTGCAGTGTCATTTCATTCAAGTGCATTAGAATATAAAGCTTTAATATTTGGAAATATTGCAGAAAACAACTGCTTTATAAGAAAGTTGTAAATTAGATACAAGCATTTATGAGAGTTCAAAGAAGAGCTAAATAGAAATTAAGATATTGTGGTTGAATAAATAATACAATATAAAGGAGATAAAAAGCGACATTATTAATCACTCTTCGAAATATTGAGCTGTTTTGATTTTGTGCGTAAATAAAATTTTTCACAAATTTTGCACACAAAACATGAAATTATGTAGCTTTACATATTTGAGTGCATCTAGATAATTATACCCTGAACAGGGTATATTAAGTTTGTCACGAAGTTAGTAACACCCTGAAGGAAGCGTAGGAGACCCTATAAAGTATATATATAAATGATCAGTATGTTGAACTGAGTCGATTTAGCCATGTCCGTCTATCTGTACGTCTGTCTGTATATATTCGAACTAGTCCTTCAGTTTTTAAGATATCGTTTTGAAATTTTGCAGATGTTATTTTCTCTTCAAGAAGCTGCTCATTTGTCGGAACTGGCGATATCGGACCACTATATCATATAGCTGCCATACAAACTGAACGATCGCAATCAAGGGCTTGTATGGAAAACTTCCGCATTTTACTACATATCTTCACGAAATTTGATGTGAGTTATTGTTCATAGAAATAATTTAATCTCCAAAAAAATTGTTCAGATCGGTTCACTATAGCATATAGCTGCCATACAAACTGAACGATCGGAATCAATGGCTTGTATTGAAAATTTTCGCATTTGACGTGGTATCTTCACGAAATTTGACATGGATTACTGCTTAAGGTAATAATATGATCTCCGAAGAAATTGTTCAGATCGGTTAACTATATAACCTTAATGTTTCTAGCAAACAACCCGGCTAAAAAGCATTAGTTAAATGTTTTCTTTTTTTCACTTACTTTTTCTTACGTCTTTAGATTTGCTTAAACACATAGTTACTAAAAGAAATGCACCTGTGAAGGGTATATTAGCTTCTGTACAGCCGAAGTTAACGTTTTTTCTTGTTTAAAATCTAATTTTCCAATAGATATCTGTTCTAAGTGATCTCTGTACCAACATCAACCCAAAAAGTGCTAGAACTATAGATTCCCTCATTTATAGAAACATTCCAAAATTCATACCACATATCGATAATATAACTCGTCCGAATTTCGTCAAGGTTAGATACATCACATAACTGTTATTACGCTGTTTATCAAAAGAAAACATGAAAACATCTGTTAAATATCATATTCTATAGGGAGTTCCACACGTAAATAACCGCTTTCATACGTTGTATATTAAAATAAACGTAATAACCGAATAAAACATATAAATATAATGTATAACACATCACAATTATTATTATCGAGATTGCTAATGCAAACAAAATATAATGCTTTTAACCAAATTTGACAGACAGACAATTGACACAATGAGCAATAGCTATGGCGACAATAACAACAAATATGCATGTTTTAACAAAACTAAAGCTACGATTAGTGAGAATGGTTATAATTTAGATAAAAAAAAATCACATTGGCTGATAAACAATTTTGTATTGGGATTCCTACAATTTTTTTTTTGTTTTTTTTTTTTTTGTAAATGTACATACATATGTATGTATAGATATATATGTACACTTATTAAATATGTATTGTTGACATTGGATGAATATTTAAAAATGATATTGGTGGCGTCAATGCACCTTATCTAAGTACATGCTTCCATATATGTATGTCTAATAATGTAAATATCTACAGGGTTGTGCGGTGTATTATGGGAAAAATTGCTATAATTTAACACTTTAAACATTACCAAAAACAATTCATAAAACGATAATCAAGAATTTTCAACTAAAAATGTTAAATTTTCAAACACAAAGTGTTACTTTTACAAAGCGATCATTCGAAAATTGAGGTTAAGTATTGGATCGAACTTCTTGTCTTGATATTAACCTCGAAACAGTGAGTTCTACTGTTCTCAGCGTACTGCAAACTTTAGATTGGTGATCTAGAGTTCGTCACTTCGAAAATACATGCCGTGACTTAAACTTGCCACATGAGCACTAAGAAATTATTATCTCTGAGAATTTTCAACCTTTATTCTATTGTCTTGTTCCAAAAACTATTGATATCTTTGAACTATATCAAGATTTTTTATTATTTCTGCAATTGATTAGATCATTTACTATAAAATAACGAACATGATCCGTTGAGTTTTATCTTCCTCGTATTAAAACTCTGTTCTGTCCATATTAATTCAATTTTGAAATGTCTCAAACCCTGATAGCACCCGCAGAGCAATTTTCAGTTAGTTAACTAACCATCCCTGTTATGTTGGTATATTTTTAAAATCATACCAAGTTTTATCAAACGAGACAGATGGACGACTTGTTGGCGACATTTACTCGTATGTATCGATCCTTTTGCGCATGGTCGCCACACGCGCGCTTGCGACACTTGTTCGTCGGTGCTCCTAATGTAAGTGTGGCACTTTCCGGAACCAACGTAAATGCCTTTAATACGCAAAACAAACCGATGAAAGTGTATTGGTAACTGCACTACTGGGCTTTTAATCAAATTAATTTTTGGCGAACAGTTGTATCAGAACCATCAAGAGAGTAGCAAGTGGCGTTAAATAAATGCAACTAATAAAACTTTCGCTTTCGAGGAATATTTTTGAATCAATATTCAATAATATAATAATAATTTTACTGAGTGAATACTATTTGTATTGATGGCGTTTTCAACAAAAGCAGTTGAAAAAGAATTGAAAATTGTTAACAAACAAATTTAAATAAAGCAATGTACAAATGTCTTCTGCGGAGGAAGTAAATATGGTGAGAATGAAGAAGGTTTTCAGGATAACGAAAATTGGATTACGCGAAAAAAAGCATTTAATTTTCGAAAAAAGATTAAAATATAAAAAAATATGTTTATTTTATAGAGAAATTCATCACATAATTTTATGTACAAACAAAAGTAAAAACCACAAATAGCAAATAAAAAACAAATAAAATTAATTTGTGATTAATAAAATAGCAAATAAAAAAATAATAAAATTAATTTGTGCTTAATAATAAATACCATATCATTTTTAACGATTGAAAATTAATTTCCCCGAGACATTCAAAAAGTTTGAAAAATATTAAAAAAAAAATAAAATAAAAATAAAAAAATTAAATTAAAAAAAATTAAATTTAAAAATAAAAAATTAATAAAAATAAAAATATGAATAAAACAAAAATAAAAATATTAATAAAATAAAAAATAAATAAATAAAATAAAAATAATTTAAGAAGCAAAAAAATGTTAAATGAAAAAAAGTTGTAAATAAAAATATTAAAAAAAAATTATATGATAAACAATAAATTACTTAAAAAATAAAAATATGTAATTAAAATTTAATAATAAAAACTCAACACAAAAAATAATAATTGTAAAACCGTTAACACAAGAAATCTTAAGAAGTCGACATACTGCCTAAAACTATGCTATATTTTCCAAAAAAAAAAAAAAAATTATCGAAAAATAAACTTTTAAATTTTTTATATTTGGTGGGAAGCAATGAGCTCATTTTGCGGTATAGGGGAAATTCCCCAAGAACTTTTCGTAAATAACATATTGTACTCCAAAAAATAATATACTAGTAACAGCTCATAAAACAGTTTCCGTACATTTTTATACCGAGAAATAAATAATTCTTCGAAATAAAAATTCCAAAGAAGATGCTTTCAATTGCAAAATTTTTCCTATTCACTTTAAAAACCGCATTTCACTTTTATATTTCTTCACTAACCACAGATGAACTATAGTGACATCAACTTTCCTGAAGATCGCATATGGAAACGTTTGCCCGATTGGGAAATAACGCTCAAGGTCTCCACATTTGTGCCGGTCATCATTTTCGGTTTATATGGCAATTTCGTCATATTGCAGCTGATCGTACTAAATCGTCCGCTACGCACGCCCACCAATATGCTAGTGGGCAATATGGCAGTAGCCGATATGTTGACACTGCTGATATGTCCTGTGATGTTTATGATCAACGATTTCTATCAGAACTATCAACTGGGTTCGATCGGTTGCAAAATGGAAGGTTTCCTGGATGTGGCTTTTCTCATCACAGCCGTTTTAAATTTATCGGCTGTCAGTTATGATCGCCTAACAGCTATCGTACTGCCGTCGGAAACGCGCTTAACAATGTGGGGTGTGAGATTTGCGATTGCCTTCACATGGATGGGTGGTTTTTTGATCGCTCTACCATTGGCTTTATATAGAACGTATAAGGTAGGAGAGAATAATTATAATTTTGCGTATTAATATACGTTTGAGGTTATATACTGTGAAACTACTTTGTAGGTGCGTGTGTGGAGGAACTTCAAGGAGATGTATTGCAAAGAGAATACGGAAATATTACCCAAATATTGGTATGTTTTAATTACAGTTATGGTATGGTTGCCGCTAAGCGTTATGCTAATTTGTTATTCAGCGATTTTCTATAAGGTAGGCATTGAGCTTTAATAAAAATATAGAATTATTTTTCAAACTTCTTTATAATTTCACACACAGCTCGATCGCTACGAGAAACGTGTACTCAATCGTGAGCACCCACTTGCAGTATCCTATAAGAAAACTGTTGCCAAAACGCTCTTCATCGTGGTGATCGTTTTTATTGTGTTGCGTTTACCATTCACAATTTTGGTTATACTGCGTGATCAGTACATAACCACAAATGATAGTTCCATACATATTAGTTTTCACGTCTTCTGGTATATATCACAATATTTAATGTTTCTGAATGCGGCAGTGAATCCGCTGATCTATGGCTTTAATAATGACAACTTTAGACGCGCTTACGATCAAACGCCGCTGTGTAACTGTATAAAACGAAATCCCAACAAAATCCAAACTAATGTGAGTATGGCTCTCAGCCTTTTAATTTAAAATAATGTACTAAATTATAAATTTTTGTCTTCATCATTAGAAATCTTCCTGTTGCAATGGCTGCATGTGCTTCATGATGAAATGGTGCAAACTAATTTGTTGTTGTTTCAGTTTAAGCGCGAAAAAGACTTTCTCTTTTACTGGTGATCAACAAGTTCAGAACGCCGAGGTGGCGCGCAGTGCAAGGGCGTCAATTGTGGTGACGGAGGTGCCGACGAAAGAGACGAATGTAAATGTAGTGCAAACGACATATAATCGCTTCGACAATGAGGGTTACCACAATAATGTTATAAGTGACGGTTTTATATGATTTATGCCCAGCTTTAGTGAGGATTTTGATTTTTAAATGTCTTGCATTTATTAACTGTAATATTTTTTTGTTTTCCTTTAAGTGTTATTGTTGTTTTTAATGCAATGCAATTATGAGAATTGCCTAAATATGAAATATATTGTGCCAAAAATAAGCAAAATTAGTAAATGAGGGGAAAGTCTAAAATGTACAAGTTTCTATGTTTTTATACACTCGCAACAAAAGTTGCTGGAGAATATTATAGTTTTGTCCACATAACGGTTGTTTGTAAGTCCGACAACTAAACAAGTTATATATAGGGTTATAAATATCAAAATGATCAGGGTGACGAGAAAAGTTCAAATCCGGATGTCTGTCTGTTCGTCCGTCTGTCCGTCCGTGCAAACTGTAACTTGAGTAAAAATTGAGATATCTTAATGAAACTTGGAACACGTGCTCCTTGGCACCATAAGAAGGTTAAGTTCGAAGATGGGCGGAATCGGACCACTGCCACGCCCACAAAATGGCGATAACCAAAAACACATAAAGAGTTATAACTAAGCCATAAATAAAGTTATGAAAATAAAATTAGGAACATAGGATCGCATTAGGGAGGGGCACATTTGAATGTATTTTTTTTGGAAAAGTGGGCGTGACCCCGCCCCCAAATAGGTTTTTTGTACATATCTTGCAAACTAATAAAGCTATATAAACCCAACTTTCTGGAGTCGTTTCTTTTAGCCGTTTCCTTATACAGTCCAAAAATTAAAGAAATCGGATAACCACGCCCACCTCCCATACAAAGTTAGGTTGAAAATGACTAAAAGTGCGTCAACTCACTAACGAGAAACGTCAGAAACACCAAATTTTACATAAGAAATGGCAGAAGGAAGCTGCACTGAGATTTTTTACAAAATGGTAAATGGGCGTGGCGTCGCCCTCTTATGGGTCAAAAACCATATCTCAAGAACTACTCGACAGATTTCAATGAAATTCGGTATATAACATTTTCTTGACACCCTGACCGCTGAAATCGGTTTACAACTATGCCTACTTCCCATATAACTCAATTTTGAATCCTTCTGATTCGTTCACTTTATAATGTATACATAAGTAACCGATAAAGATAGAGAAATAAAACTTTACACAAATACTGTATTTGAGCTGTGACAACACATGTGGAAAAATTGTCAAAATCGAACCATGACTTTTCAAGGCCCCTGATATCAAACATGAAGAACTCAGTGCCTAAGGGTAATTTTTCACCGCAATTAATGGTAAATCTTTAAATAAATTGCGAGAGTATAAAATGTTCGGTTGCAGCCGAACTTAGCCTTTCCTTACTAGTTTTTAAGAAAATTTTTTGTTTAAAAATCTTATTGAACTATTTGAAAATTTGTTTAACGTAATAATTGAACTTATTGAATATTTATATAAAAAATATAATTAAGTTTCAATTGGAAAATATATGCATTTATCAATTAATATTTAAGTATCTAATTGTCGATCAACTCTCAGAAAGGGTTAATAAAGAAGCCTGTAATAAATCAAGAGCATAATTGCTGCGATGTGAAATATTTTTCTCTTTCTAAATAATGCATGTTTCTATGTCTCATATTATCATTTTACAGTTATCAAATCAATTTTCCTCCCTAACAGGTGGCTCTCAAGTCTAGTATATAGGCTTATATGTTTGATTTAAGTATATAAAGGATTGCATATAAAGAAAAACATATTTTAGTTACACGCATTAGTAATTAGAGCTTCAAGCTAAAACAAAAAAAAATAAAAATAAATAATAATTCGGTGGAAAGAAAATAATATAATTGTAAATTGTAAAAAAAAATAGTAATAAAAATGTTTGTTCATATATTTATATTGATTTTTATGAATTGTGTAAATAATTGCCTGTGTTTTCATGTGAATTTTAATGCATTTTATGGCGCACAACTCGAACCGTTTAATACGCAAATGCAAAAACGTGAAATGGCGCAATTTTTCGATAAAGGTATGTTAAAATAGAGAAGAAGCGGTATCAGAAATGTATATGAAACATATAATAAAAGCTGAATCATATTTATAATAGGCGTGTAAACGATATTACAAAAGCTAATGCAATGGTGATTTGTTTAAGGAAACAATAGAATTTAGCTTGTTTTAGTGGAATGCAAAATACCACCAATGATTAAAAAAAATTTTAAATTAGTTAATTTTGTTTTTAATTTAAAAATTATTAAATTTTTATTTTAATTTTAAAATTATTAAATTTTTATTTTAATTTAAAAATTATTAAATTTTTATTTTAATTTTAAAATTTGTTAATTTTTTTAGGCACCTTTTAATAAAAAAAAAATATATTTTTTTTAAATTAATTCCAAATTTTATTACTTTTAAAGTTCAATATTTGGTAAAGCGAAATTTAAATTTGCTTTAAAAAATATATGCATATTAAAATATATGCACCAAATGTGAATTACAAGACGGAAATATCAAGTAAAAATGAAATATTCCCATCCGCGTTGGCAGTTTTTGTTATTGCTCTCTTCTATTTCTTCTCTCAACTTTTTAATGTGGCTTTGTCTTATGCCTTACTTCTTTTCAACGCACACACTTTGCTACTCCAAACCGAAGAGCTCTTTCTTCATATAACCCGACTTGTGCGTTTCCAAGTATTTCATAAAGAGCGCCATATTCATGACACCCTCCTCATTGTCGAGGTCATCGCAGAAGAGCTGCTCCTTGAAACCATCGAAACGCCGACGTTGCGCCAATTTACCCTGCCACAGTTCGCTCTTGCAAATCGTTATGTGCTGCCAGTGCATAGCTTTGATTGTGCGCCAAAATTCCTGCGTGTGCTCATGCAAACCCTCTACGCATATAATGCCCGGCTTGCCTGGGCGCGAGAAACCACTCAAATCCATATTGCGCGCCACTCTTTGTATCTCTTGACGCTTTTTCTTCGATTTAATGTGATGCGAGTAAATCCACAAACGTTCACATTCCAATGCGCATTCATTTTCCACTGTGGATTGCTTTTTCAACTCAAATTCGCTGGCATCACGCATGATCAACTCGTTGAGTTCATCTTGCAGCCAGGACACCACTTGAAAGACATAACATTCACTCTTATCCATGCTTGCTATGTACTGCTCGATTTCACGCTTTAAATGCAGCTCTTTAGCTTTGCCCAAAAGCGCGCTGATTACCGTAACAATGGCGTTCTCCAGCAGCGGATAGAGATTGGGCAATTCAATGCGTATATCCACCTTCTCTTTGGACTTGCCATGCAGCACACTCACGGAAATCACATAATCCAAATGTGCCTTCAACACCTGCGTGGGCACAGCTGTGGGCGTATTGAGAAAGTCATTGAAGTCGCTGATGACGCTCGCATCGAAAATATGCATTTCGCCGGGTGTGCAGTAGATCGATGAGAGCAAGTCCAGCTCCTCCAATTGCTTACTAATGCATTGCACATATAGCTCACTTTCGTTCAGTTGTTCCAGTTGCATGGTCGGCTGATTGTCGGTGTCCATGGTTTATTGTTTTATTTTTATTTTCGCTGTAAGAACAGAAATCTTCAATCAGATCGGTATACAATAAATGGGTACATAAACATTAGCAATGTATTATGCCCAAATACATTATATACCGATAGATAGGTAAATATTTCTGTACTTCACTTTCGACTTACAATGTACATATATACGAGTACATATGTATGTAAGTATGTAACAGATATGTATGCGGGCATCTATCTAATAAGCTTATGTATGAGAATTGTAGATTTTGATGAGAGACAAAACGTTAATAAACGGTATAAGCACAATAAAAATATAATGAACTTAAAAATGAGAGTTGTGAAAACAAAGCACCCACTATTCAATACTTAAGAAAATCGCAAAAATATTAGAAGCGTAAAATATATAGGCATGAGTACGAAAGCTGATTATAATTAAGGAAAGAAATCCATTTGGGTGAATTTATGAACGGATTGTACACATTCCTAAGATGTAATATCTTATATCCGGAAGTCTGTATACTCGTTGGAAGCAGGGGATATATTAACTTATAATGGGGAGAGGAGAAAAACCTGTGTTGAAGCCATATTTTGATTTTATTTATTATAAATTAACGAACTTAGTTCCACCACCCTTATCGGCAGAGCGACCTGGTTACACTTGGGATCGGAAGTGTCATAACAAATCCATAAATAAAGTTATAAAAGTAAAATTTGGAACAGAGGATCGCACTAGGAAGGGGCATATTTGGATGTAATTTTTTTGGGAAAGTGGGCGTGGCCCTCACCAAAATCGGTTATTTGTATATATCTCGCTTTCTGCTGTCAGTTCTCTTACGTACCCCACCACACACCATGAAATTAGTTGAAATCGGATAATAACCACGCCCACCTCCCATACAAAGGTTAGGTTGAAAATTACTAAAAGTGAGTTAACTCAGTAACGAAAAACGCCAGAAACACTAAATTTCACATAAGAAATGGCAGGTAGAAGCTGCACTCAGATTTTTTTACAAAATGGAAAATGGTCGTGGCATCGTCCACTTATGGGTCAAAAACCATATCTCAGGAACTACTCGACCGATTTCAATGAAACTTGGTTTGTAATAGTTTCCTTACATCCCAATGATATGTTGTGAAAATAGGCCAAACCGCTTCACAACCACGCCTACTTCCTATATACCAGAACTTTGAAGACAGTCTGAATCGTTAACTTTACAATATATAAAGTAAGCACTAGTGAAGATATCGATGCAGAACTTTGCACAAATACTACCTTTATAGTGTGGCAGCCCCAATCTAAAAATCGCCGAAATCGTACCATAGGTTTTCAAGGCCCCATTAATCGAACACGAGGACCTCGGTGCTTCTAACCTAATAGTATGGTTTCCAACTTTCAATGGACTTTATACAATATATATGACGAATATGTGGGTCAAATTGTGTATTATATAATATTAATTAAGTTAAATAAATAAATTGCGAGAGTATAAAACGTTCGGTTACACCCAACTTAGCCCTTCCTTACTTGTTTTATATTAGTTCTTACTCACAAATACCCTGAAACCATAATAAATCATTTTTAGCCGCCTATTCCTTCAATGGACTCAGTAAAATCGAATCGGTACCGGTTTCGTTCCCGCTTGATATTTGCATACTCGCGCTGGAAGGTGTGAAATATGCAGCCTCTTTGCATAGAAAGAAAAATGGTGTGCGGCATTTAACAGTTTACAAGAATGTGGTATGTATTGCAGTAAAATGCAGTTCACAACCGATTTATGCCTTAACTTCCATATTTTCCAGAATAACAACTACAGCGAACTACACAACATTGCCATGCCCAATGCAGTTGCCATGGATTGCAAGGCGCTCGGTACGAAGGGCTACATTGCGTTGGCTTTCAATATCACACAAACGATAGATAACGCACGAGATGGCTCACCGATTTACCAGCTCACCGCCGACGATCGCCTACGCGCCGTACAATTCTTCGGCACTAAAAATCTATATTCGATTTACTTACGCACCACCGCGAACGATTTGTTTATGTTGCAAACATTGCGCAGCAGCGATGAGGCGCCGAATCCACGTTGCCCCTACTATAAGTGGTCGGGTACATCGTTTACGTTGCTCGCGCGCATACCATGCAGCAATGCGCGTCATGTCGAACCGTTCGCCATTAACTATGAGAATTATGTGGCGTTGGCGAACTATGCCGATCAAAAGGGACGCACCACAACTTATTCGGAAATTTATAAATTTGTACGCGAAACGAAACGTTTTCAGCTCTTCCAGAAGATACGCACCTATGGTGCGGTGGATGTGCGTTACTTTAGTGCACCGTTAGATGAGGTGAGGCGACGCCATTTCCTTGTCTTTGGCAATTCGGTTAGCCGCAGTAAGAGTGCGGTACGAGGTGAGGACACTAAAGAGGCGGATTCGGTATTTTACGTCTTCGATAAGGGACAATTCGTGCCTTATCAGAGTTTATCGCTGTATGCAGTGGAGCAATTTCTGCCAGTGCAGGTAGGTTACTTGACTTAGGGAATTTCCTTAATAATTTAATTTTAATTTGAAAAAAGAATGTGGATGCTGAGAAATTTTTACTGCTGGTGGCTTGCAAAGATCAGGATACAAAAATTTATAATCTGAATGATTGGAAATTCGAACCTTCAAATGTGCAATTCACTGAAGGCGCTTTGGGGCGTGGCGTATCGAAGATGAGAATTCATCAAGAGAGCGAAAAAAGCTATTTAGGTAGGTATTGGAGTTTAGAAGAAATGAAAAATAAAGATATTTGATTTTTCTAAAAAGCTTTGAATAAATTTGAAACGATTCTTCGGGTCATAAAGCACTACTTCTTGTCGAGCCAAAAACAAGTTTTCTTCAAAACTCTTTTCAAAAACACGATACAACATCGAAAATATATATAATTTATACATAATTCACCATAGATTATTTTGTGTTCAATTAGATCGATTTCTACTAATCTTTCTATCATAAAAAAATTGGAGAAAGTTAATCTGACAAACTCATTAATTTATTTGTAAAATTTAATTTCAGTCATCGCAAATGAGAAAATGTCCGAAAATGACACGAACATTTTTCTGCCGATCTTCAAGCAAGACGAGCACGCGAATGCTTTACGCCAACAGATAATCGATTGGACTAAAACGCAGATAGACCGCTTGGCACAAATCGATGTTAGTAAATTGCAAAAGGATGTAGAGGTAAAAGTAGAGACATGCAATAAAATAACTGTATATTATAAGCCAATTCAGCAATAGCCAGTCACACTATAACTCTTTCAGCAAAAACTGTCGCAACAAAGCCAACGCCCGAACATCAACACGCAAGTGCCGGTTATTCCACAGGCTGACATACAAAATGTGAACACTAATTCGGTAAGTATTATTGAAAAGTGTAAAATAATGACAAATAAAAGTTAAAATGTTATTCGCTATCTTAATGACCACAGTTCGTTTACCCGAAAACGCATTTTACAAGCCACTATTGGCAGGCGTTGCATTTCGCCACCCAAGCGATGGATGGCATAGAGGCTGAGCTCAAATCAGCCCCAAACAAGCGGCTTAAACGTGCCACAGCCACAACTGCAGCCAACAAGGAATTCGACAATATTCGAGTCGACACACTTGTTGTTAAGCACAAGCTGGAAGCGCAGCGTGTTAATGATGTTGAGGCAATACGTCCCACATTTGAGAAAATCAAAGCTAAAAAGGTGCGTGTAACTGGCAGATATCAAGCGAAGCAGCGTACATTGGAGGAAGACGTCTCCAACGCGGCAACACCAAGAGTTTTGGCGCCTACATTAGCAGTCAAGAATTTGCAAATTAATGGCCATTTGAATGATTATGAATGGAACGATTTGCTAAATTATACATTGAAGCGTAACGGTCTGCAGTCGCTTGAACAACCGACGCATATAGGTAATTTAGTAGCGGAATCAGTACGCGTGTTGAGAGATGTTATTGATGGCAATAATTTGAATAATCTCATACCAATCGATGCTGACGACGAAGTTGCTGAGGATCACATATATATGGTTAATCAATCAGTACTGTTTGAAGCACCTGTAAAAGCTAAGGAGTTAATCGTACAAGAGCGTCTAAATCATATACACGTGCAACAAAATAAACTAGATGTACTGCTGAAGAAACTGCCAAATATAACACAAGGGATTGAAGGTGTAAAGACTTTCGAAAATGTGCGCATTTTGCAGCCGGTTACAATGGCGGTAAGTGATCGGGTAAGTAGTGCACGAAATGCGCTGATATTAGTAAATTTACAAGTAAAACTCAATACAATTTATTTTGTAAATTTTTTAGCCATAGAATCAATAATTTTTAAAATTAAAGTTATAAATATGATTAGTTTAGAATTAGCAATTATTTCACCCATATTAGGGTCGTACGTTGGGTTCAAGCTTACAGTCCTTGTCCTCACAACAAATCATACACGATGACCTTATACTCAATGGTGATTTTACTATAAAAGGCGACGCAATTATAACGAATTTACTAAGTGTCGGCGATTTAGTGGATCGAACCACCAAAATGAGTACGAAACAGACATTGGAAAATGGTATCGATATTACACAGACGCTAGAGAATGTCAATATTAAATTCGAACAGCCATTAGAGGCGAATAATACATTATTAGCATTCGTCAATGCAGTTGACTTGCAGCAACTAATTAAAACAAATTTCAAAAGCCTACAGGTGATTGAGGGTGAGAAGCATTTCAAGCAGACACTCGAAATACGCAGAGGTTTCAGTGAAGTCAAACATTTAAATGGTGTAGATATTGAAAAATTACCCGAACGTTTTTTACTTAAGTCTGCAAGCCAGAGTATCAAGGCACCACTGCATTTGGGTAGTATACAAACGTCCAGGTATGTAAAATAAACTAAAAAAATCAAACATTGCATTAATCATTGCACTCTTTAACGTGTAGTGTTGTCGCTCACGATTTAAAACTGCAGGATAAAGAAATTGAAGCATATGTCACCAGCAACGGACACCAGCATTTGTCCGTTACACTAACAGTGGGCGAGTTAAATGCACAATATTTGGACATTGAACGATTGCATACTAATGGACGTGTTTTGGGCAAGTCAACGAACTCTGCTTACGAACAGCCACTGATTGCGCAGTTATTGTCTAACATGACAATAGGCACTGACTTGTTAGCACCAAATCAAAAATTCTCGAACACCATATTTGTGGGTAATTTACGTTTGAGTAATGGCAGCATTAATGGACGCCCAGTTCATGCAATTGAAAAACAGCTGCAACATCTAAATGCAGATATACATTTTGAAGGAAGTTATAAATTCAATTATAATATGAATATAAGCCATTTAACATTTCATGGCAAATTGAATGATATACCTGCAACGGAATTTGGTCACAGTTGGTTGCAGAAAAGTGGTCGGCAAGTTTTTACCTCCCCTCAAAGCTTATCGGACGTGAATTGTCTGAAAGAAATGCAACTTGAAGGCACACTTAATAATCATCAAATAGACGATTTCTACGCTAAAACTTACTGGACCAATCGGAATGAGTACATTGATGCTATGGAGTTTCGTAAGTTTATCTAAAGCAAATAAGCATATAATAATATTCAATATTATATGATCTTAGAAAATCCTATTCAAATGGAAGCACCGCTTAGTACAACCACGTTAAATGGTATACATGTACCTCTGGATATAATTAATGCCAACTCTACTGCACCGCAAACCTTGTATGCCAGCGCATCCATTCACGGTCAGCTTAATGTATTAGGCACTGGTGGTATTTACAATGTATCAACCTTGAATGGTATAAACTTGTGGGAATTAGAAAGATTTCTCAAAGGAGCTGGAGATAATACTTTTCATGTTGAGCATGCCAGCTTTGGCCAGACGCCACTATATCACACTTTAAATCGATACGAATTGCCGTTGTTGCTAGACAAAGTTTGGCTGGCCAATGAAAACGTTCGTCTGAGTCAACATGTCGAATTGGCAAATGCTACTTTTGATGGATTATTGGAATTTGAGGTAATTTATTTAATAATACACTTATATCGGTGAAAAAATAATTTCAAGCATTCATAGGGTTTGGTAAATAACATAAATTTGCAATATTTGAAAGCAAATTATTTGAGTTTATCTCGACCACAAGATATGCACACTGAATTGATTCTGGCCAGTGAGGCAAAGTTCGAAGGTGAATTATCTGCCAACAACGTACGACTGACTGGATTACTAGTGGAAACTAGCAGGTAGGAAATGTATCAGGTGTTAACACACTTATAATAAACAATGATCAATTATATATTGCTTATTCCCATACACTTTTAATTTAAGGCATTTAATATAAGCGAGTAAAGTAAAATTTAGATACATACATAAACACATTCGTTGGTTCACCATATTACTCATTTATTTTAGCATTAATTTTAATATTTTTTTCCAATATTTATACACGAACAAAAAGTTCAGCGCAAAATAACCGTCGTTTACCTTGCACATTCCAAGTACCATATAGCGAAAGATAAAAGAGAAAATCAATTCACTGCGTAATTTGAAAACCACTGTAATTAGTTACTTGAACAAAGCGACGAAAACGGGGAGAAACAAAAACAGATGATTCACAAATCAATGCGCAGACAATAATCAACCAACAACTATAATGATTGCGTTCATTTTCACACTATATTTTAGTATTTTCATAATGTTTACATTACCTTTAAATTATTTATATATTTTGCACATTAAATTTTGCAAACTTTCTACACAAAAAGTAAAATCGAAGGCCACACGCGAGAAACACTTCACTATTTACTTCAACAAAACACAAAACATCAAAACTGTCAATGAATCTCCAGTGTGGCCACTTCGTGTTATCTGGTTATTTGTTAACGTCAAAACGAAAGTAAAATTCTTCACAATATGTAAAATTTAAAAACAAATTTAAGGAGTATATTAACGCTAAATATTTAAAATACATAATATAATTTTATAAATAATTAATACTGTGCATGTTGCGCCTTTTATGTATGTGAAATAGAATCACTAAGTTCTAATCACATATAAACATGGTAACTCTGCTAGTTCCGAGAAACTTATATTATTACAGCACCTCCCAAACTGTTTGCGATTGCTATACATATGCAAAAATGCAAAATTTAAAAAACAAAATAATATTTTCAGAAATTCTGCCATGAATTTCAACGAATTCGTTGCTAATACACTGAAAACAGATGGACCCCATGAGATACGCGCTAGCTGGAGCTTAGTCAGTGCGCTAATACAAGAAGATTTGCATAATGTACAAATAAACAATTTGAATTTGGCAAATGATGTGTTGCGTCTGGACACACCTTGTGCACCGGTAACCGCACCAAAACACTTAAGAACAGCCAATATTCGGAAACTATATATCACACCAAGCAGTACCATAAATGGTATACAAGTAAATGATTGGATGCAAACGGCCGTTTACCTGCAAGGCAATCACACAATTAATGGTAACATCACACTCAACACCGTTAACATGTACCACGATTTGAGTGTATTAGGCACCGTTAATGGGGTCTCCAATTTCAACGAACAAACATTATTGTTACGTAATATACCAAACCAAATCTTACATGGAGATATGTACATTAATAGTATGCTATCAAAAAATCGGCGTATATTAGTAAACAGTTTTGAAAATTTATATGTCCACAACGTCAATGGGCAACCAGTAGATGTATTCTATGCGCAGTGCGCAAACATTTCCAAAGTGGTAACCGTTGACGGAACTTTGGTCTTTCTGCAACCGTTGGTGGTACAGGAGTACCATAATCGCGCTACAGCTGAAGTCAAATGGAGACGTAGCACCTCAACAGTAAATAAAATTATAGACAAGAATAGAATGACTGAGATGCCCAGCTGGAAGTCTATACTTACAACGGTGCAACAGTTGAAAGAGTTTATCGATGGTAAGACAGCAACCCTCAAAGGGCTTTAAAAACAAATGATATGCATAAGTTTGTAACTCTTAACAGCTTCCTACTATGTCTTGAAAACCTTTGAAGTGCGCCAAAGTTTACCCGTTAATGCTACTAAAATAGTACATTTCAAATTGAAAGAAGCCAACAACAGTTTCCAGGATGTTATTGGGGTAGTGAATGGAAATGATGAGCATACACCTGTACTATACTATAAATGGTCATTAAGAGAAAAACAATTTCAACAGCTTCAAGGTACGTAAACAAATAAATTTTTTTTGTTATCAAATTTAATGAGAAACACCGTCATATGTGTATATACTATATATAATTACTTTATTTTAAATAGCTTTCAAATTTCGTGGACTATTTCGTCCAATGATATTCGAATATTAGTTATAAAAATGTCAAAAATTAAAGAAAGTACATAAAATACATACATGCATATGTATTATTTGCGCAAAAAGTATGTTTAAAGATTTTTCCCCAACATTAATAATATCCGTTCTTTGCTTCGGTAATCGAAAGACATATGTAAAAAATGTGTGTGTGTGTGCTAAATTGCATGTCGATGGCGTTGTCTATTTTCAATATTAACAATTTTAGATATATATACGTAATCAGCGTACAAAATATAGTTTAAAATACTTCTAAGAAAATGAAATTAGAGTGTTGCTTACTCTTTTGCCTTAAAATCAAAAGTTATTCACTTATTGCTCCAATTCATCACTTTGCACGTCAATTATTGCGCGCAGTATACCCAATTCTAGTTTTTGAGCCGATCGCGGTCGTAAACGATTCATAACGTTTGCAACGTAAAGACCTAATGCTTCATGCCGTGATGAATTGCAAAGATTTTTGAAGAAAGTCGGTGGCAGTGAATTGTCAAAGTTTCCTAAATTAATAATGCCACCTGTAGCGTTTGTATGATTTGCATGATTAACTGCTCCACCTACAGCGCCATTAATTGTACCGTTTCCAGAGTCAAATATAATGTCATTACGAAAGTCTATCTCTTCTAGCCGTGGTGAATAACCGTTTGTTGATGTGGAAGCCACTGTAGCGGCAGTTGAAGAGGATGGACCTCCACCACCATTCGTCAACTCAACGCGTGAATTTCCAGTTATTGTAATTAAATTAATACCTGTTGGTGGATTACTTCCATCATTGGGCTCTTGTTTAATGTTGATGGATGGTACACTATTTAAAGCCAACGAGCTTTCTTGTAGAGATGCACTAGTGTTAGCATTGCTAGCATTCGAAGTACTACGAGCATTTGTTGTTGAAGTTGTGGTCATTGATTGAGCTGATGAAGCCGTCGTATTTGAGTGGCTATTGTTGGGTTTTTTAGCAGGTTGAGCACCTGAACCTGGCTGTGTTTCCACCAATTTACGTTTAATTGATTCAGGCAATTGTATGGACTCGCCGACCCCCAATACTTGACCAGCTACACGTATAGTTGAATTTTTCTGCTGACCGCTGCTACTTGTTGACTGACCTGTACGGGGCGTAGATGTGTTTCCAGCTCCTACACTTGAAGTTTTTTTCATGGTTATACCTTTCTTATGCAAAGCAGCGACAGTAGCAGCGGCTGAAGCGTTGGCTGTAGGTGTGGAATTAAGTGATGTATTATGTGCTGGCCGGGATGGCGCTTGAGAATTCAATAACTTCTTTTCCTCAGCAGCTGGTGATGAGGATTTGCTCTGATTAGCATTGTTTGTTTTTGTTTGTGATTTAACTAAAACTTTTTCCTCCTTTTCGGGAGTTGTCTCATTAGAACCACCAGATTTCATAGATTTTGACGGGCTTTCGCCATCTGATGTAGCTGAAGAGTTTTTACCTTGTCCGGCTGTTGGTTCTTCTTCTTCTTGTACTTCTAACATCTCATACTCTTCATCCTCCTCCATAGACACCATTCCATCACTTAAAATATGTTTTCAAATTTAAAAATGCAATGTGAAACAAGAAAACTTAACTTACTCGTCTTGTTTTGGATCTTCCTCTTTCATAGGTTGATGGATTTGCTCCATTAGATCGAAGAGTTTCCATGATGGAGTACGTTTGGTTTTCTCTTGTTCGTATTTCTTTTGGAGTACCTTGAATATCGATCGAGCTTCATGCACTGTAAAAAAATGGCAAGAAATTAATAATTAAAAAGACGAAACGAAATACTTCAGAACTTATTTACCGGATAATTTATTATTTTTGCCTACGCGCGCCCAAGCATCGTCTACTTCTTTTTTGCCCGCTGGCGGAAAATTCGGATGTAGCACTTTTTCTTCGGCTATATCTGCCAATATTTTATCCAATTGAATGGGCATTATGTAGTGGTATTACCTTGAGATTACTACACACTTTTATTAATAGTTTTTTATAATTTCACTTCTTAACAATTATTTCTTTAACAATTTCTGTACGCCACTTTTGTTACTTTTGCATCTGCTTTCTATACTTTTCTCTGTTTTATGTGTGTGTAATTTCGTGAATGCAGTAACGCGCTTCTTGCAAAACAAAGCGGCGACCGAGCAACGAATTAAACGGCGCGCAATGTATATATTTTGCAAACTATATGGGGCCGATATAACTATCTCTTTTCTTCACTAGTGTTTTAAATGGAAATATTGTGTGAAACCGACGCGCCATATATCGAACTCAAGGCCGTTACAAACGGAAGTGTTTGGAAAGCAAATTAAATAAAGGGTTGTATTGAAAACCAAAAATAATAAAAAATTATAATGTTTACAAAAAAAACATAATAATCAAACATAATTATGTACGTCACTTTTGTTAAGTTCAAACACAAAATTTGGTTTTTATAAATATTATAAAGAGTATTTTAAACTTATCTTTGAAATCACTTTATTACAAAATTTTCAAACGGAAATGATAAAAGTTTGATAGCAACTGTAGTGATAAAACAGAAATCGGAATAACAAAGTTCAGTTCAACAAAAAAATATTTGACAAATAATTTTTTTATAGATTTTTGTTTCTTATATATATGTTTCAAATGCAGTTCAGTAAAATTGTAAATCATGCTATACTTTTGAGCCTTATTGCGCTTATAACTGCAGCGTCTGAAAGTACTACTCCAATAACAAAAAACAGGTCTTTACCGCTTGTTATCAATACTTGGGCGTTCACCGAAGCTAATGCAGCTGCTTGGCTTGTGCTGAATCAAGAACCAGGTGGTAATGCTTTAGACGCACTAATCGAAGGTTGCGCCACTTGTGAACGTCTACAATGTGACGGTACAGTCGGATATGGTGGCTCACCGGATGAGAATGGAGAAACTACGCTGGATGCTATGGTCATGGATGGCAGCAATATGAATATTGGTGCAGTAGCCGGTCTACGACAAATAAAGGATGCCATAAATGTTGCGCGACATGTATTGGAACATACGAAACACACGTTGTTAGTAGGTGATGCAGCAAGTAACTTTGCTGAGAAAATGGGCTTCCGACGTGAGAAACTTGCCACCAACCGCTCAATCGATATATGGAAAGCGTGGCGTCACAATTTTTGCCAACCAAACTATTGGTTAAACGTATATCCCGATCCGACCAAAAGTTGTGGACCATACAAGCCAATTCCTTTCAATGTAATGGACAATGACGATGCTTCTCGCTATGAATACCAAATTGGACGTTGGAATCACGACACAATCGGCATGATTGTCATCGATAGAAATGGACAAATATATGCTGGAACATCTACTAATGGCGCAAGCCACAAAATACCCGGACGTGTTGGCGACTCCCCCATACCAGGTGCAGGTGCTTATGCAGATAATGAAATTGGTGCAGCTGTAGCTACAGGAGATGGTGATGTAATGATGCGCTTTTTGCCTGCTTTGGTGGCAGTTGAGGGACTGCGTGCGGGCAAGACACCCACAGCAGCAGCAGAAACGGCGATGCAACGTATCAAGCGTCACTATCCAGACTTCAGTGGCGGTTTGGTTGTAGTTGATCGTTTTGGCAACTACGGTGCTGCTTGTGTGGGAATGACAAAATTCCCATACTCAGTTGCGAGTGGTGACGCGACGCAAAAGACAGTGGTAGAGTACAAGTATTGTAAAACGGAAACGACATTTTTGTGATGTAAAAATAAAACTAATAAAATTATTGTTTTAGGCAGTTGTTAAATGTTTTTTTTTTAACTAAGCAAATAAACTAGGAATTAAGTATACTTGGTTAGACATTACTAGAATGAACCCAAACTTTTTTTTTATTTAGATAAATGTTTTGAAACTGATTATATATATTTATAAATTATAATTCATAAATTTTAGGTCACACTTGGCTTCCGCAGCAGGCAGCATTAATTGAATTGGTGCCGATTTTATTTAGTGAGGCTGCTGATGAATTCAATGTCGCAGTTTTAAATAAATCCAATTCGAGTTATCTATTATCAAATCTAAAATTTAATTTAGAGCATGTGATACAGGGTGAGCAACTTTTTTCAAACTTGAAACCGCTTACAACGGCTGGAGAGCACTGTTTTGCTATACCAGAAAAGACAAACGATGATTTAACTAAAGTGTTTTGTGTCAATAAAGAATTTGAGTCACAATTGCAGATCTACGAAAAGTTTGCGATTCCAAGGGATGATATAAAAGAGGTAATTGTACATGAAATTTTATAATTCATATTTGTATGTGAAATTGCATTATTTTTAGTTGCTACAAGTAGACAAGAACACAATATCTTTTTTGCAACCCGAAAGCGTTGAAATATGGACAATACATCCAAGTTTAACGTTCAAACAACGTTTATTTATACCAAAAGCCACGAAACTTGCAAGTGTGATATTCAATAACAACACATTTTTAGTTGTACAATCCGAGAAACAAGCAAACAGCTTGAATAGTGGCACATTGGAAATTTACAGGTAATTTTTTTTGTTTACAATTTTTTAAAAACAAGTATCAATGTGCTTCTTCAAAATAACTTTTAATCATTAGTTCCACAAATTCAACAAATTTTGTTCATATGCAAACCTTGGACTGCTCGGACATTATACAGATATCGTTCGGAAAAATTGCGCGCACTGGAGACTTGCTATTATTCACCCTGAGACGAAATATTGATGCACCATTAACTGTATACCAGTACAAAGGTGTATCGGGCTTCCAACAAATTGTAGGTGCAACTACCTTGCCGGCAATACACGCATATCAGTTGTTACATTTGGAGAATGCGGATAAACCAATAATTGCGCTAATGACTAGCGAAGGATTGTTATTTGTGGAACTAGTTTTGAGAAAGTTTTGAAAAAATTGTCAATTTAAAATTTTTCTGTAAATATAGTAGTAAGATAAATTAATAAAATGATCGTATAACAGTACTATTCGTCCCACAAAAATCTTAACACATTTTATCAAATCGTTTTCATGACAGTTGGTTCAAGTATCCGGGATATATACTACTTTCAATCTAACCAAGCTTCAGCAACGACATTAAAATACCCGTGTTTGCTTGACTGCAAATTAACTGTGTTCGCAATATTATTAAATTTCCCAAAACCGAATATAACTGAAATTATATTACCTATATACATATTTCCAATACTCAGCTGTCTCTTCCAAAATATTAGAACTTGCTGGATCTGAATCTGTATTCCTGCGCCTTCAACAAATAAATCAACTTGAATTGCTTCATTTTCATTTTAGTTCACGTTTTTTGCAAATAAAAAATGAATTTATTAACGTTATGTATTTTTTTAATAAACTTCTAAACCCGGACGATGTAATTAATCAATTGCATTCAAACATGCAACATTCCATTAATTTTGTGTTTAATCATCGCTGGATTCAACATTTTCTGTTTGCAAGTTCTTGAAGGTGGAAACTGGCACGTAGGTCACCAATGTGTATAGTTTGTTAGGTGAGTCCTCATCGTCGTTTCTCCTGCGAGCAAGACGCACACGTACACGTACGGGTGTGGAACTGTAAGAGATTGAATAATAAACAATTAACTTTACACAAACTAGTGTTAGATTTGTAGATAACACTTACCGAATACCCTTGGACCAGATATGTTTGTTCAAACGGGTATCAATACGCACATCATTGGTGCCCATTTCCTTCTCGGCGAATTTGCGGATTTCCTTAATGGCGCGTGGGGCACGCTTCTTGAAGCCAATGGTGTGCACACGTTTCGACAAGTGAATGGTGCATTCACGAGTAACTACCTCATTGATGGCAGATTTGTTACGCTTTTCAACCTTTTTTGTTTTCGCCATTTTTTACTGGAATATCTTGCTTGCTAACACACTCCTGCAAATTAGAAAACAGTAGTTACGATATAAATTCTTGCACAATTTAAAACTTCAGAGTGTTTTAGAGATATTTTATAGACTATAGCTTGCTAAAGCGCCACCGTCACTTGTTTGGACACTTTATTCACCGATCATTCTGCACTTTTCTAACATTTTCATTTTCGCCGATTAAGGCAACATGAAATGCAAAAATTTGTGTATGTTTCGACACAAAAGTGATTCGGCCACAGAATTTCACACATATTTTCAATTGGAAATTGCAGAATTTCAGGATGTATTACGATTTTTAATAAAAATTTTTACGAAATTTACAAAAACCAACCTATCGGAAATGAAAGCCTGACGTAAAAGAATCTGACAGCCGTCATATAGAAACGTCAATGACACTTTTTGGTTTGTTGACATCTCTAAGCGAAACTTCTACTGTACGATGCGACATCTAATGTTGAAAGTTATGGAAAATAAATAATTAAATTAAATTTTTAGGAATTTTAAATGAAATTGTGCTTAACGTATTTTAATAAAAATTATTTAATTAAAATCATTGAATGTAAGCAAGCAGCTTTTGTTTTAGAAATATATCATTTAAATATCGTAGCGCCATCTAGTAGTCAAATGTGTAGAAACAGCTGTATGGTAGCATGTAAACAATAAGAAAATATAAATGTTTTACCACTAGAGATGTTAAGCATTATTTGTAAGTATTAATTATATTAATTAATTACAATGTTTTGTATGCATTTTCAAACAGTTTCTCTTTTAGGAGTTGGTTTGCTGTGGGGCGCAACTAATCCCTTCATTCGTCTTGGCAGCGCAGGCATAGACACGGTCGATACCGGTTCACGATGGCGCAATCTTTGGTTTGAGCTTTGTATGATAGGCTCAAGACTTAATTACTGGATACCTTTCATCTTAAACCAATTAGGCAGTGTACTTTATGTGTGGACCCTGCAACACACTAATATAACCGTAGCCGTGCCCATTGCAAATTCACTAAGTTTCGCTTCTACTGCTGTGACAGGTTATTGTTTAGGCGAAAGATTACCTGGAAAATGTATATTTGTGTGAAATACATTTCTACAAATTTTATTAATACTTTTTTCCGATTTGCAGCGGTACTAATTGGCACTGTAATGGTGTGCTTCGGCAGTTCGTTGATGTTGTATGACAGATTGCGTAGTGAACAAAAAGCTTAAATGCCGTATTTCCGCACCGCTTGAGATGTATTAATAAAAGTATTTCTTTATATTGTAGCAATCTAACAACTAAGCATTTTATTTGTTGCTAAACAATAAGCCACTTTATACAAATTAGACAATATCATTACTTTGTTCTGTTGTATATATGTATGTATGCACATATTTTTAGAGTGCTTTATGCACAGCGTCTACCAATGTTTCCATGCTTACTATAGGCGTTTGTGGCGTAATTCCATGACCAAGATTGGCTATGTAACGTTCCTTACCGAATTTTTGCACCATTTCAGTGGTTAGTGCACGTATTTCCTCCGGCGTTTTGTACATATCTTGCGGATCGAGATTTCCTTGTAGTGTAATATTAGGTCCCACCTCTTTTCGCGCCTCAATTGGGTCAACAGTCCAATCCAAACCTATAACATCATATCCCAAAGCTGCTTGCTCTTTCAGTGAATGTCCCGCACCTTTTGCAAAAATTGTCTAACGAGTAGAGTAGTATTTATTGGATAGAATATATAAAAAAATGATAGTATTTACCATAGGCACTGCAGGTATCGACTGCTGTTGCAGTCTCTCGGTTAATTTATCACGAATTTCTTTAATATAAGGCACGGCCCATTTAAGGAAATCTTCCTTTGGTAAATGCTCCGCGGATGATTCAAATATTTGTAATAACTGCGCGCCTGCCTTCACCTGCATTTCCAAATAGTCAACAATAGCAGCTGTTAACATGCTTA
The DNA here is from genome assembly GCA_031772095.1 of Zeugodacus tau. NCBI lineage: Eukaryota > Metazoa > Arthropoda > Insecta > Diptera > Tephritidae > Zeugodacus > Zeugodacus tau. Next base: position 71,812,402 of record CM062652.1, on the reverse strand, counting down.
GTAGTTTCTTCGAATCCTCTGGATAGTCAAGCAACCAAGCTTTAGATTTGGCCATAGTTTTGCTGCCACCACCTTCAATCATGTAGCCCATTAAAGTCCACTAAATAGTTGAATTAAAAAATAATACGTATACACAATAATACATATGTTTAAATACGTACCGGCGCACCCGTGAAACCAATAAGTGGCACACGCCCCTCCAACATGTGACGCATCATTGTAATAGCATCACCAACATATGTCAAACGTCCTACTGCGCCTTCCGGAGTGAGTTTAGCTAAGTCGGCAGGCGTTTGTAAGGGTTCAGGAAAAACAGGTCCCTATGAAGTAGGAAATTAATAAGGAAAACATGTATCTGACCTGGTAACTTACAACTCCCGCATGCATTTCAACTGTCATTCCTAAGGCTTGTGGTATCACAAGAATATCCGAAAATATGATTGATGCATCCAAATCGAAACGTCTCAACGGCTGCATTGTGACTTCACATGCCAATTCCGGTGTGCGACAAATCGTAAAGAAATCATGTTGCTTACGCACCTCTTGGAATTCAGGTAAATAACGTCCTGCTTGACGCATAACCCAGACTGGTACTCGGTCAACAGCTTCACCGCGCGCAGCACGTAGTAGATTATCATTCTTTAAAACTGGGAAATTCTGTAGAATTTTTTATAATTACTCATTGCAACATTTTAATTGAGAATATTTATAAGCTGAACATACGTGTGCTGCTGCAGACAAGCTTACAGCAATTATTAAAAAACAAATTATTTGATTGCAAGAATAATACATTTCTATTTCGACGATTTTTAGCATAACAATTAATTTCAATAATTATAATGATGTAAGTTATGCTGTACACCTTTGAAATTTGTCTCATTGACCTTTCACTACTTGCCTTTGTGTCTTTCATTTTGCTTTGTGCGTTGATTGATTATCCAGTATTTAAGTATGTGTTTTATTGCTTGATCCACTTAAATGGCAATTACTATTTCTTTAACTTTATTTGAATATATATTTAAGTTGGTTTGCCGTATGTTGACCGGTATATAGCAAACATCAAATTGAAAACACTAATTGCACGAACTCGCTTATCAGCAATAATTTCAATAAGAAATGTAGGGTTGCTTTCGCATAAGAAATATAAGGGTGAACTTACACACTGAGAAATACCGGAAATTCCAAAACAATTTAGTTCGGACGTGCCAATATTTCATTATATAAAGATGTTTTTGAACAATTAATTGAATAATATTAAAATTTTAAATATTTGTAAAATTGTTATTGTTTTTGGAAGATTTTGTGTACATTCCACTTTGATTATAAATAATTTAATTTTAGAAATACTTGTAAGTTTTTTCGTGTAATTCAATTTCGATTATAAATAATTTAAAGGGTTTGAACAAAAACTGATAGAAATACTAAACAATGTAAAAAATTAATTTATTTTCTATCGCACCAACATAATTTTGCATTTTGTATATTAAAAATTTAACTTATTTTTTAATAGTTAAATAAATTTTAAGCAACATTAAAATATCAGTACGGGAACAGACTTTATTGTGTGTAACGAATGCAATGCATAATAGAATGGATAACATAACATAATTGCAGAACACGTAGGAAGACAAAAACAAAAAGCACAAATTCATATTTATCTTGTTTGTTTTTATTTTCGAGAAAGAATACGAAAGCGATGTGATTAAAATCGGGAAAGAAAAAGTGCTTTCGTGTCACATAAAAAAACCAACACACTTGTAAGCAACAACAAACAATTGCATATACCAATACCGGAGAGCGCATACTTATATATTCCCCAACAAAAACAACTCCACAAACGAAACGGTGCGGCAGCAGCGCTAAGTGGAGAAGTCGTTTGTATTGAATTGGAAAAGTCTAAAAATAACCATAAAGCGATCAACAGTAGCAAAGGTAAGACCGAAAAATCCAGTGCGTAATTTACAAAATGTAAATAAATAAGTGTGAATAATTTGTTTTGATGTACTAATTGCTTTAATTATTGCATATAAATATACATTTAATAAGCTTCTACTTATTTTCAAAGATTTTAGAAGAAAACCTCAAGGTATTTAGAAAAGGAAAAATGGCTGACGAGCAACCAAATCTAGTGGCTGGACATCCACCAGCAGGTACGTACAGTTATTTCTCAATTATTATAATTATTGTGTGAATGTGTGCTATGTTTCCAAGTTAAAATATTGGTATACCGGGTATACATATGTATGTACGTATGTTTATAACATAATTGGAAATAATAATTATTGTCGTAAAAACATGTGACGAAAGTGTCCTTGAATTGCGTTGTTAGCGGCACTTGTAAGCGATTGGGTGCGCCGAATAATTTTACAATGCAATACAAACATACATACATACATACAAAAATTTAAATATTTCACTGTGCTGATAAGCGAAGTTGATAAAACATATTTGATATTTAGTTTAATTGCATATAAATTACACATTTCAATGTAACCAACATGCATTTTGCATTTATTTGTAGTTAAAGCCGGTGGCATGCGTATTGTGCAGCATAAGGGGCCTGCCGCTGAGCGTCCAGCTAAGGATGCCGAGGATTGCACCGGTTTGACGGTAAACATATTTAATAACATATGAATACGCGCTTCCTTACTAACCTAAACTATTTTTCGTTTATTGCAGCAACCAGTTGCTGTTAATAGTGCTGTAGTGAGCGGTGCTGCAGTTAAGGGTAATATTGATTATACGCCACAGGCAGCACAGGTTGCACATTCGCCCAAACCACCGGCGTTTGTTGCACAAAAACCACAAATCAACATTCAACAGCCTCGTAAATGAGTGTACGCCACACGCACCAACCGTTCAAATCTACAGCAACGGCAACAACAACAATAACATAATCAGCAGCAGCAAAATAATAAATTCAAACATTACAATAACAGCAAAAACATTCCATTTTAACAAGCTAACAGCAGAGAGAAAATGTGTTGAACGAGTTGAGCGGCCGAAAAAGGATTTATGAAGTATAAGAATTCCTAAAATTAATAATAATTAACTTTGTAAAACAAAGCGTAATATATACTTAAAAAGTTGTAAACATTTGTGAAACTATGTACTCATGCACATGAAATTTTTATAGCATTCGTTAGAGTTTATATATAAAACTTATATTATTGAAATTTAAAATCATAATTTTCTTTGCTCACGAATTTATGCATATATTTATTATTTTTTTTTAACGCACTATGCTTCAAAATATGCACTATTTAAATGTAGCACTATAAGTGTCAGAGTATGCTTTTTTTCTAAATTAATTTCATTCCAAACGGTATGGTTTGCACTTATTTCTTTGAATACATATCTTTGTACAATAAAAAAATGAAAACAAATAAAATGTGATTTTATAAAGAATATTGTCACAAAATTTAGTGTTTCGATATTGTCATGGATGGATTGGCAAAATGTGGCAGCAAATGAATTAAAGCAGGTTTTTTTTATTATTTATAACGTTCAAAGGGTTTTGAAGACGTGTTGTCACTTGTAGAGTTAATGGTATGTATAAAATTTACCCAGTAAGCCATAAGTTTACGTAAAGAAAATATACAAACTTGAAAACATATAAATTTAGAGCGCGCTTATCTTATTGCTTTATCACTGAATATTTGCATTTGAAAGAGAAAAACGCTTGATTTTAAAGTAAATAAATCTTTACAAACTCATTTATCTTATTTACATTTGTCATAATTTCGTAAAATTCATTCCTCAGCATTGTATTTGTAATTCACAGATGCATTTTCGTACAATTGTCAGCTTAAGTTGACGCAAGTGACTTCAATAATTTGCCTCTCTGAGCTTCGGTGGTCCGGGGTGCAGACTTCAAATCTGTAGTCGATTAACGTCGAAGTGGTTCGATTCCACCTGAGGGGCGGAACTTTCTGTAAAGCGTTATTTTTACTGATAAAAAAAGAAATATTCGAAATTAGAAATTGAAAATATTTGTTGTCGACGGTACTTCCTGTTTTTTTTATAAAAACGGTATACTAGTAAATAAAATACAATTTATGTATACATATGCGTGTATTAATTTTACAGTACTATTTTCACAGTTTGAGAGGCACTTTATTTTACCAAAATAATTTCATCGATCAAACATTTGATTGATTAGAAATTGAAAGGAAAGCAAAAATAAACAATTTTAAACAAATAAATATTTTATTTTGCCCTAATCACAAATAAAAATGTCAACATCGCCACAAATAGACAAAATAACACCGGAAGAGTTAATGAAGCTACGTAGTGAATGCATGGAGCGCTTACGAGAGGCTAAACTTTACGAATTGCGAAATGATGCCAAGTTGCGGGCAGTGAATACAACACAGACATATGATGAATTTAAGTGAGTGTCGATATTTATGAATAAAACATTTTAATTAGAATATATTTTTTGCACACACTTGTGTATAACTATTGACAGAGATATTGTGGATGCGGCTCATTTACAACCGATTAGTAAACAGTATAAAATGAATGCGAAGACCAAGAGTCGTTTGTGGAACTCAGCAGCTCGGGAAAATTAATTTACTTACATATCACAGGATCGATCTAGAACACTTAATCATAACTGATCAATGTCTTGTAATTCGACAAATTAGTCGACTGAAAATTAAAATAAATACACAAATTTATATTTTCAAAATGCAAGTTTTATTATTTTTCTCATTCTAATATCGTTATTAGTTGCTTAGATAGAGTTGGCGTTGTTCACAACCCATGAGCGGTATGAAGCGACATCGGCATAAACACCGGGGTATCTGGCGACAGCACAGCCATTGCCCCATGAAACGACACCAACAAGTACACCACCGGATACCAATGGGCCACCGGAATCACCTTGGCAAGAGTCCTTACCGCTGGCAGCAGCACAGACCATACCGGCTTTAATGGCAGAACCGTAACCGTATGCGCTGGAAGCACATTTGCTGCGATCGACGATTGCCACGTTGATGTATTGCAATTGACTGGGGAGGGAGTTTGAGCCGAATTTCTGTGTACCCCAACCGGATACTGATGCGGAGGCGCCATTGCCGGGTGTGCTGGTAGCCAAGCCAATAGATCTAACATTCGAGCTGAATGACAGAGATCCGGATAGTTTGATGACGGCAATATCGTTGACTTGAGTTTTACTGTTGTAGCCTTCGTGATTGCGGAAAGCAGCGACGGGGACGACGACACCACCAGAGTTCCAGTAGGAGGAACCGGCACGGATTCTCAAAACCGAAGCGCTAACCGATTGCAAGCAATGAGCAGCGGTCACAATAATTCTGCTGTTATAGATGGAGCCACCGCAGGAGTGAGAACCGGAACGCTGGAGCGATACCTGCCATGGGAACGAACTGATAGAGGTTGGTGTACCACCAATAATACGTCCACCCAAGTCGTCGTTAAGGCTGACCATACCCTCGGGGATGGTGCCAGCCAAAGCGCAAGCGACAAAAGACAAAACTACTACGAACTTCAACATTGCTCTTTACAAGTTAGTTGCAAACAACTGCTGATGTCCAAAAAGTTTAGCTTATTTATACTTAGTACGACCTATAAGACATAAGCACTTAGACACAAGTAAAGTTTATCATTTTTAACAATCATGTCATTTTCAAGTGTGCGCATCCGTGTGATATGCTTTACTGATGAAATAATGATGATTTAAAAGATATGCCCCGCTACATGTGCGCCTATGTTGATAACAGTGCGAGTGGGGATATCCCGTAATGCTAAACGCTGATATAGTATTTGCAAAAACAATTTTAGCTAAAACTATGCTTTCAGTTTTACATAACAATTAGAAAAAAGTTTTGATAGTGATTTGGTCAAAGTAATCGAAACTATTATTACGCCCACGCTTCACTTTGTACAACCTTTTTGAGTCAGTGCTTTTTGTGCTTTTACTGTTCGTTGTTAAAAATTAATATATAAATCGTGCTTAAAGCGAAAAATGTTAAGACAACTCGATTAGAACTATTTAATGCAAAAAATAATAATAACTTATAATACATATAATAATTACATATAATGGCGCGTTCTATACTCTACGTCGAAGCAACCAGAAGTTAATAAAAACCAAAACATACAAGGATATCAGTGTTTCCCGAAAGTGCTGTCAGATTTTCCAATATTGCGCATCACTTACAAAAGTAAAAAAAAAGAACGAAATATTTTACGGATCAATAGCGCAAGGTTGCATGTACTCTAAGTTGCGATGAATTTCCGGAAAAAATTCTATTCAAATAAATTAGTCGATATATTGTATTATTTTAGTTAACGAATGAAATGTTTGGACTTTTAGTGATTTTTTATGATGTTTCCTAAAAATAGATTTCGGGACTGGTCTAGCCGATTTTTATACTCTCGCAACAACAAAGTTCCTAGAGAGTATTATAGTTTTGTTCACATAACGGTTGTTTGTAACACCCAAAACTAAACGAGTTAGATATAGAGTCATATATACCAAAGTGATCAGGGTGACGAGTAGATTTGAAATCCGGATGTCTGTCCGTCCGTCCGTCTGTCCGTCTGTCCGTCTGTCCGTCTGTCCGTCTGTGCAAGCTGTAACTTGAGTAAAAATTAAGATATCTTGACGAAACTTGGCACAAATATTCCTTGGCACCACAGGAAGGTTGCTTTCGAAAATAAGCAAAATCGGATCACTGCCACGCCCACAAAATGGCGAAAACCGAAAACACATAAAGTGACATAACTAAGCCATAAATAAAGCTATGGAAATAAAATTTGGAATATAGGCTCGCATTAGGGAGGGGCACATTTGAATGTAATTTTTTTGGAAAAGTGGGCGTGATCCCGCCTCCAAATAGGTTTTTTGTATATAACTCGCAAACCAATAAAGCTATATAAACCAAACTTTCTGCAGTCGTTTATTTTAGCCATTTCCTTATACAGTCCAAAAATGAAAGAAATCGGATAATAACCACGCCCACCTCCCATACAAAGGTTAGGTTGAAAATTACTAAAAGTGGGTTAACTCACTAACGAAAAACGTCAGAAACACTAAATTTCACGTAAGAAATGGCAGGTGGAAGCTGCACTCAGATTTTTTTACAAAATGGAAAATGGGCGTGGCGTCGCCCACTTATGGGTCAAAAACCAGTCTCAGGAACTACTCGACCGATTTCAATGAAACTTGGTTTATAATAGTTTCCTTACATCCCAATGATATGTTGTGAAAATGGGCCAAATCGCTTCACAACCTCGCCTACTTCCTATATACCAGAACTTTTAAGACGATCTGAATCGTTAACTTTACAATATATAAAGTAAGCACTAGTGAAGATATCGATGCAGAATTTGCACAAATACTACGTTTATAGTGTGGCAGACCTAATATTAGGGTTTCCAACTTTCAATGGACTTTATACAATATATATGACGAATATGTGGGTCAAATTGTGTATTATATAATATAAATAAAGTTAAATAAATAAATTGCGAGAGTATAAAATGTTCGGTTACACCCGAACTTAGCCCTTCCTTACTTGTTTTTTTTTAATTTTGACTTAAACTTAAATTATACACAAACAATATTTAAAATAGTGTAATTAATAATTATTGTTAGTTGAAATTTGCTACTTTGAAAAAGGAATAGATAAGAATGTAGATGCAATCTGATTCATATAAGCTCAGGGAGACATTGCTAGAGGCATTAATAAAAACGCACTATAATTGTATAATTCTACGAATATATCCGTTTATTCGCGAGAATGTTCAAAAAAGTGAACTCCAAGAGATTTTAGCTTAGATCTCGCAGAGGCGAGGCATTTTTGAGGGCCCAGACACACACTCCAGATACCCAGCCTCCCTGAGCCTGATAATGGTTTTAGCGACGATATATACATTTATTAAATCGTAAACATGCGACGAAAAAGTTCTAACGACCCTGATAAAAAATGGAGAAGTGCTATCAAGAGAAATGGAGCGCAGAAATGCTTGCAGATTATTGTTGAGACTTAAAAAAGACCTTCCAGAGCCAAATATTCACGAAATTAAAAGTATTATTTCTATATTAAGGTGTAGTCTGCTTTAGAAGCCGAAAAAAACGTTTTTTTAGCAATTTTTTTGAAAGGGAAGGAAATGATTGCCGCAAACGGAATTTTAAGACGATAGTGTACTATATTTAAGGCTTAAAAAAAACAATATTTATTATTAAAAAATATTGAAAGTTTTTCAAAGTTGTAAGCAGGGGCCGGAAATAAGAGTTATTTTACAATTTTTAATAAAAAAAATCATACATAAAGGAACATCGTAGAAAAGTTTTGATTACACCATCATGATTTTTAGGTGAACTATATGCGAAATATTGTATGATTTTTAAATTTTGATTTTTATATATTTAGATCAAAAATAAAAGTTATTTTTGATTTTTATTTTTTTAGATAAAAAAATAAGAATTATTTTTGATTTTTAAATTTTTAAATCCATAATAAAAATCAGTTCAAAATTTGTGACATATACAAATTGGAATGATGCAGCATATTGTAATACATACGGCATAAATAGATAAATAAAAATTTTGAATTGATTTTTATTATTGATTTAAAAATATAAAAATCAAAAATAAATTTTATATTTGATCTAAATATATAAAAATCAAAAATAACTTTTATTTTTGATCTAAATATATAAAAATCAAAAATAATTTTTATTTTTGATCTAAATATATAAAAATTAAAAATAACTCTTATTTTTTGATTTTTTTGATAAAAGTCATAAGAGTTACGGTCCCTGGTTGTAAGTATTTTTCTGCAGCGTCTGGAGTCTGCACTTGTAAATCGGTGCCGGTGATGGAGGTCGTGCGATGCATCTGAAACAGTCGAACCAATTTTTTTAATTTTTGTAAGTTTCTTTTCTTTTTGAACTAAAAAAATACTGAAGAAGTTATAAAATTCCAAATTTTTTCGAAGTTTGAATAAAAATCACTTTTGTAAGAAAAAAAAATTGACTTTAAGTTGCAAAACAAGTAGTTTAAATAATACTTTTGTACAACTTTTTTAGTTCAAATAGAAAATAATTTAATACTGAAGCTAGATCACTTTGGTTTTTTTCGATGGGACATATGTATATTCTTTTTGCGATCGCCTGCACCGTTTTCTAAAACTTATGAAAATGAAAACTCGAGAAAACGCGCTTTAAAGTTCTGCCTGAGCATTCACACCTGCTCGACGCTCGGCCACTAAAACAGCTGTATCTTCGAAAATATGTCGAATTGGCCTCTGGAATTTTAAAGACATATTCTTGGATAGTTTTGGAAGAGATTTAAAACAAAACAAAAAAATCGATTTTTTGAAACCTGTAAAGCAGACTACTGCCTTAAGCAATATTTTTTCTAAATCTAGCTGATGTTTGTACTTTATAAAAAAACTCAAAGGTTATAAGTTTTTACACATTTATACACACTCTCCCATACATATGTATGTACTTTCCCGTTTCTAGCGTGAGTTCATTTTAAAAAAAGTAAAATGAGGAAAATTTGAACATTAAATTATATTTCAGAGTTCGACGCTCCAGTGCAAGCTTATATATTTCTAATATTAATATTCTTTAAGCCGCTGCACACGCTCCGTACTCAAATCTCAAGCGCGTACTTGTCAGGTTTTGAAATTTTGTTCAGCAAGCAGCTGCGAGCACTCATTACTCGACTCTGGCACGCGATTGCGATGCGAAGAGAATGACTTGCAAGGCGATTTTCGGTTTCAGTTTAAGATTCTCCATCACGGAGTCTTTTTCTAGCTTCTAGCAATAAATAGAGGTTATGTTACTCGGGGTGAATGTAGCTTTCCAATGGTGAAAGAATTTTTGAAATCGGCACAATAGTTTTTGAGTTTATTCATTACAAACATGGGGCATTCTCTGGAAAAAAAGCCACTTGAAAAAAAAAGTTCTTTATTTTCTTTGGCAATTATATATCTTATAGTAAATTAAATTAAAACCATATGTTTTATTTTAGGTTTTACATGTACTATAAGATATATAATTGCCAAAGAAAATAAAGAACTTTTTTTTTCAAGTGGCTTTTTTTCCAGAGAATGCCCCACATACATACAAATCTTTCCTCTTTATAATAGTAGTATAGATTAGCAGACCCGACAGACGTTGACCTATAAAATAATTGGAATTAATATATGTATAATTGGATCGAAGAATTGATACGCCGACAGTAGTGACATCCAATTGTAAAAATATCCCAAAACAATTTATATACAATTACAATTGCGCCATATATTTTTGCTAAAAATAAAACGTCAAAATTTAAAGTTAATTAAATGCACTATTTAAATTGGACCGAATGGTGTCTATTAACCATTCACGAATCCAGCTGAAGACACACAAAAAATTGCATACAAATCGGCCCAGCCGTTTAGAAGAAGTTGAGTGACATACACACATAAAGAAGAAGAAAGAATTTTATGTACAGTGGAACCAACTCTAACTCCAATCACCATAACCCACAAACAAAACTTCGAGTTAAAGCTGTAAAATATAGATTTATACACAGTTTTAATTATTTACTTCGCATAACGTTTTATTTAAATACGTTAAAACATGTATTCTGGAATTTTGTTTGTTGCAGTTTGGTATTGTTTGGCTCTTGACGTCTGCATCCCATGCCTTTGCTACATGATTTATGCAATCCATACGTGTAATGTTATATTTATACTCTCGCAACAAAAGTTGCTAAAGAGAGTATTATAGTTTTGTCCACATAACGGTTGTTTGTAAGTCCTAAAACTAAACGAGTTAGATATAGGATTATATATACCAAAGTGATCAGGGTGACGAGTAAAGTTCAAATCCGGATGTCTGTCTGTCCGTCCGTGCAAGCTGTAACGTGAGTAAAAATTGAGATATCTTAATGAAACTTGAAACACGTATTCCTTGGCACCATAAGAAGGTTAAGTTCGAAAATGGGCGGAATCGGACCACTGCCACGCCCACAAAATGGCGATAACCAAAAACACATAAAGAGCTATAACTAAGCCATGATTAAAGTTATGAAAACAAAATTTGGAACATAGGATCGCATTAGAGAGGGGCACATTTGAATGTATTTTTTTTGGAAAAGTGGGTGTAACCCCGCCCCCAAATATGTTTTTTGTATATATCTTGCAAACCAATGAAGCTATATAAACCAAACTTTCTGCAGTCGTTTCTTTTAGCCGTTTCCTTATACAGTCCAAAAATGAAAGAAATCGGATAATAACCACGCCCACCTCCCATACAAAGGTTAGGTTGAAAATGACTAAAAGTGTGTTAACTCAATAACGAGAAACGTCAGAAACACCAAATTTTACATAAGAAATGGCAGAAGGAAGCTGCACTGAGATTTTTTTACAAAATGGAAAATGGGCGTGGCGTCGCCCACTTACGGGTCAAAAACCATATCTCAGGAACTACTCGACAGATTCGAATGAAATTCGGTATGTAATGTTTTGACAACCTGATGACACGTGTGAAAAATGGATGAAATCGGTTCACAACTACGCCTACTTCCCATATAACTCAATTTTGAACCCTTCTGATTCTTTCACTTTATAATGTATACATAAGGAACCGATAAAGATAGCGAAATAAAACTTTACACAAATACTGTATTTGAGCTGTGACATCACTTGTGGAAAAATTGTCAAAATCGGACCATGACTTTTCAAGGCCCCTGATATCAAACATGAAGAACTCAGTGCCTAAGGGTAATTTTTCACCGAAAATATAGGTAAATCTCTAAATAAATTGCGAGAGTATAAAATGTTCGGTTGCATCCGAACTTAGCCTTTCCTTACTTGTTTTTATTCTCCTCCATACGATATAGGCACTCTTTTAAAATTGTACCTCGATAGTAAAATTTTAAATTTAATATTATGCCCTGGTCGAAAATTTCGATTTATGGAAGGAGATTTCTATGAAATTTGACTTCTATTGCCAATTCAAGAGTTCGAGTTATGGAGAGCTTCGAGTTATAGAAGTTAGAGTTATGAAAATTCCAACCGTTCTAGAAGTAAAGAAATATTTAAAATTGGTTACAAAATAACAAAATGTCTTGCGAATTAAGTTGACAAGCTTATTAAAAGCTATCTTATCTAAATTATGTTTTCTATTTTTTTTTTCATTTCTGAATTATTAAAGTACGAAAGTTTTGTTTTTCAACAAATACTGGCGGGTCTTTGAGTTTTTCGTATATTAAATTACATAACTCAATTCATCTCTGTTGATACCTAGGTTTTTTCGAAAAATTATTAAATTCATTGTTGAGAAGTTGTTTAATATCAGAAAAACAAAAAAATGACACTAATTTGTGTATTACTATTGACAGATACATTGTGGACCGATTAGTAAGCAGGATAAAATGAACGCGAAGGCGAAGAGTCGTTTGTGGAACTCAGCAGCTCGGGAAAATTAATTTACTTACATATCACAGGTCCGATCTAGAACAATTAATCATAACTGATTGATGTCTTGTATTCCGACAATAAAATAAATACACAAATTTATATTTTCAAAATGCAAGTTTTATTATTTTTCTCATTCTAATATCGTCATTAGTCTCTTAGATAGAGTTGGCGTTGTTCACAACCCAGGAGCGGTATGAGGCGACATCGGCGTAAACACCGGGGTATCTGGCAAGAGCGCAACCATTGCCCCATGAAACGACACCAACAAGTACACCACCGGATACCAATGGGCCACCGGAATCACCTTGGCAAGAATCCTTACCGCTGGCAGCAGCACAGACCATACCGGACTTAATGGCCGAACCGTAACCGTATGAGCTGGAAGCACATTTGCTGCGATCGACGATTGACACGTTGATGTATTGCAATTGACTGGGGAGGGTGTTTGAGCCAGATTTCTGAGTACCCCAACCGGATACTGATGCGGAGGCGCCATTGCCGGGTGTGCTGGTAGCCAAGCCAATAGATCTAATATTCGAGCTGAATGACAGAGATCCGGATAGTTTGATGACGGAAATATCGTTGAGTTTAGTTCCACTGTTGTAGCCTTCGTGATTGCGGAAAGCAGCGACGGGGAGGACGACACCACCAGAGTTCCAGTAGGAGGAACCGGCACGGATTCTCAAAACCGAAGCGCTAACCGATTGCAAACAATGAGCAGCGGTCACAATAATTCTGCTGTTATAGATGGTGCCACCGCAGGAGTGAGAACCGGAACGCTGGAGCGATACCTGCCATGGGAACGAGCTGATGGAGGTTGGTGTACCACCAACAATACGTCCACCCAACTCGTCGCTAAGGCTGACCATACCCTCGGGAATGGTGCCAGCCAAAGCACAAGCGACAAAAGACAAAACTACTACGAATTTCAACATTGCTCTTTACAAGTTAGTTGCAAACAACTGCTGATGTCCAAAATGGTTGGGTTATTTATACTTGGCACAACCTATAAGATATAAGCACTTAGTAAATAAAGTTTATCATTTTTAACAAAAAAATGTCATTTTCAAGTGTGCGGATCCGTGTGCAAATGATTTAAAAGATATGCACTGATACAATTGTGATTATATTGTTAGCAGTGAGGGTTGGAATATGCTTTAGAGCTGAACCCTGAACTTAGAAAATGTGTATTAATTGGGATTTGGTCAATCGATCCGATGTCTATCTTAAATCCAGCAGACCACAAAATAAAACTAAAGTTTGATGTTTCAGAATAACCACTTAAAGTAATATCGTCGGGCTCAGCGTCGAAAAGCGAAATATTTTATGGATGGATAAAGGTAAAGTGTTACTTTGTTGTAGTTTTAGAATTTGGCAGGAATAAGTAAGTATATCTCGAACTACTCGCAGCTGTTATTATGTGCCGCAGTATAATATTTATACCATATAGAATCAATCGCAAGGTTGAAAATCAATATTTTTCGAAGATGGGAGCTGGAGTAATTCATGGACCGATCTAGGCACTAAGCTATATCTAAAATAATACCTTCGCTTAATTTAATTAACGTATTTGACACATTGACCGATGAATGTGATACATATACGATTAATCTGAATAATATTAGGTATGTTATTGTAGTGCCTCCATCATTCATTGCCTAATTCACATATCGATTCATATGCCATTCTGCTGCGATATCTTCTCTGCACTTTATATTTTTCCATCAATGGTATTTTGTGAGCGTGACAGGGGTTTAAATATTTTTTATCTCTACCCTCATTGACCACTTCTATTATTAGGAGCACAACTGTACTTACGGATAGTATTCGTACGATTAGATAATATTAAAATAAGTTTGTGGGCTTGAAGAGAGTCATCAATATAAAAAAAAAATTACTTGGACTTTAATGCAGCATTTTACATTGTTTATTATTATATTATTATTTTCAGATGAATGAAACCTAGTCCATCCATATGCTATAAAAAAAATTGGCAGATCACAGGTTGAATATTTAGATTTCACTGATACTATATCAAAAATGTTTCTGATTTTATCGATTTACATACAAAAACATCTTTGATCTTGGAGACGGTCCTCCATGATGCCAAGAACTCAAAAAAACGGGATAGATCAAGCGCTTTGAGTCGGTCAAAAACTTGTGGCAGCTAATTTCGATTTCGGCCAATTCATCAGCTTCGCTGCAAATAGGAAAACCGATATATTTCAATCTCAGTCTTGCGAAAGCAGATATACAATGAAAACAAATCGTAATTGACCGATGAGTTGTAAATCGACAAATTAGGTTTTAAGAGAAACTCAATCTATACTAAATAAATACAAAAAATTATATTTTCAAATCGCAAGCTTTATTATTTTTCTCATTTTATTATCAGTTTTGGTATCTTAGATAGAGTTGGCGTTGTTCACAACCCAGGAGCGGTATGTGGCGACATCAGCATAAACACCAGGGTATCTGGCGGCAGCACAGCCGTAGCCCCATGAAACAACACCAACAAGTACACCACCGGATACCAATGGACCGCCGGAATCACCTTGGCAAGAATCCTTACCGCTGCCAGCAGCGCAGACCATACCTGCTCTAACGACCGAACCGTAACCGTATGCGCTGGAAGCACATTTGCTGCGATCGATGATAGATACGTTGACGTATTGCAATTGACTGGGGAGAGAGTTTGAGCCAGATTTCTGTGTACCCCAACCGGATACTGATGCGGAGGCGCCATTACCGGGTGTGCTGGTAGCCAAGCCAATAGACCTAACGTTCGAGCTGAATGACAGAGATGAGGCTAGTTTGATGATGGCAATATCATTGGCATGGGTTGCGCTGTTGTAGCCTTCATGATTGCGGAATGCAGCGACAGAGATGACGACTCCGCCAGAGTTCCAGTAGGTGGAGCCGGCACGAATTCTCAGAACCGAAGTGCTAACCGATTGCAAACAATGAGCCGCGGTCACAATAATTCTGCTGTTATAGATGGTGCCACCGCAGGAGTGAGAACCGGAACGTTGGAGCGATACCTGCCATGGGAACGAGCTGATGGAGGTTGGTGTACCACCAACAATACGTCCTCCCAAGTCGTCGGTAAGGCTGACCATGCCCTCGGGGATGGTGCCAGCCAAAGCACAAGCGACAAAAGACAAAACTACTACGAATTTCAACATTGTTCCTTCACAAGTTAGTTGCAAACAACTGCTGATGTCCAAAATGATTGGCTTATTTATACTTGGTACAACAATTACAATTACTACGAGCAGTGTAAGGCATGTATGTAAAGATTATTGGGGCTTTGACGTTCATTTTTACCACCGACATGTGTAATTTTCAAGTGCACGCAACCGTATGCAGATGATTTAAAAGCTATACACTGGTACTTACTGGTAGTATTCGTACCATTAGATAATGGTTTGATAAGTTAGTTGACTTGACTTGTTGCAGAGTACGAGTATTAATTATTTGAACTATAATAAAACTCTATATTTGCTTTTTGTTATTTAGTGTAGTAAAATCTCTTCAATCTGGTGTTTATTTACTTTTCTGTATGTCAGATTTGGAAATTCATAAATATTTATTTAATATTTACATTTCACTAATATTATATTAAATATTTATTTAAAATATTTTGTTTTGTTTGATTTACTTGCAAAAACTTGACTGTCAATATATGCTATTTTAGTAGTTATGTGAGTGGAGTTGCGCCAAGAGTATTGATAAATAATGGTTTTGAATGCGAATCCCTTTTAAATGCTTCATTATCAATTTTGTCGGCCTATAGGTTGGGTTGTGACAATAAATAATGATATTGCTATTTTTTTGTAAAGGTTATTATATTATACCCTGAACAGAGTATATTAAGTTTGCCACGAAGTTTGTAACACCCAGAAGGAAGCGTCGGAGGCCCTATAAAGTATATATATAAATGATCAGTATGTTGAACTGGGTCGATTTAGCCATGCCCGTCTGTCTGTATATATACGAACTAGTCTTTCAGTTTTTAAGATATCGTTTTGAAATCTTGCAGATGTTATTTTCTCTTCAAGAAGTTGCTTATTTGTCGGAACTGCCGATATCGGACCACTATATCATATAGCTGCCATACAAACTGAACGATCGCAATCAAGGGCTTGTATGGAAAACTTCCGCATTTTACTACATATATTCACGAAATTTGGTGTGAGTTATTGCTCATAGAAATAATTTAATCTCCGAAAAAATTGTTCAGATCGGTTCACTACAGCATATAGCTGCCATACAAACTGAACAATCGGAATCAAGAGCTTGTATGGAAAATTTTCGCATTTTACTATGTACATATTTTCACGAAATTTGACATGGATTACTGCTTAAGGTAATAATATAATCTCCGATGAAATTGTTCAGATCGGTTAACTATATAACCTTTGTGTATCTAGCAAACAACCCGGCTAAAAAGAATTAGTAAAATGTTTTCTTTTTTTTACTTACTTTTTCTTACGTCTTTAGATTTGCTTAAACACATAGTTACTACAAGAAATGCACCTGTGAAGGGTATATTAGCTTCGGTACAGCCGAAGTTAACGTTTTTTCTTGTTTTTATATTAGTTTTTTTTAGCTTCATTAATAAAGAATTATTTAGAATTTCTTACAAAATGTCTAAATTGACTATGATAACTAAGTTGACTAATATATAATAGTATTCCATTTTTCTTTAGTTTAGTATAGGGCTTAGTAAACTACGAACCTCTGACCTCTGTCCAGACGGGTACTTGGGTTTTTATAAAAAAAATTATTTATATAAAATTAATTTCAAAATACATATTATCCGAACAAATAAGCGGAAATTTGTTGTATTAGTTGGTCATTAGGCACTCCCCTGATGTTTGAAGCAGCTTTTGATCCTTATAGCTCTACCATACACTATGTTTTTGTCATAGTGAACTCTGATCTATTCTTGGTAGTTTTTTAAACACTACATCTCCGGCTTTACCATGCTCCTTGGGAAATTATCATATACGTAGGATTTTTGTAGAGCTAAGGTTTTAAGCTTCATGAAGGACTAAGTGATCTTTGACTATCAACTGGAAGTTAAGCACTCAGCCATCGTTAAATTGAATGAATAATGTTATTTGCAAGATTTTTGTGCATACTTTCATTAATATACTATATATTAGTTCATGTTATTGACAATTCGATTACATATCAACATACATACATATAAACTTTTTTAATTCAAAATTTTGCGAATCATGCCTTATCTAACGTTGAATTTTCAAGTGGTCTTCATTCATACTTCTGCGTGTTTATTTGAAGATTCACATATGTGCATTAATAATATTATAATAATATGATATATACATATATATTTTAATAAATACATAGCCAGCAGTGACGTCAACTCGTTATTAACTAGTGAGTATCGATATTAGTCTTAAATTTAAAATCTACATAAATACTAAAAATTAATAGCGTTGTGGACCAAATAAAAAGTATTTTTGAAGTCAACAATAACAAGAAAAAACGTTAACTTCGGCTGTACCGAAGCTAATATACCCTTCACAGGTAAATTTCTTTTAGTAACTATGTGTTTAAGCAAATCTAAAGACGTAAGAAAAAGTAAGTGAAAAAAAGAAAACATTTTACTAATTCTTTTTATCCGGGTTGTTTGCTAGAAACATTAAGGTTATATAGTTAACCGATCTGAACAATTTCTTCGGAGATTATATTATTATCTTAAGCAGTAATGCATGTCAAATTTCGTGAAGATACCACGTCAAATGCGGAAGTTTTCCATACAAGCCCTTGATTCCGATCGTTCAGTTTGTATGGCAGCTATACGCTATAGTGAACCGATCTGAACAATTTTTTCGGAGATTAAATTATTTCTATGAGCAATAACTCACACCAAATTTCGTGAAGATATGTAGTAAAATGCGGAAGTTTTCCATACAAGCTCTTGATTCCGATCGTTCAGTTTGTATGGCAGCTATATGATATACTGGTCCGATATCGGCAGTTCCGACAAATGAGCAGCTTCTTGAAGAGAAAATAACATCTGCAAAATTTCAGACATGGCTAAATCGACTCAGCTCAACATACTAGGCAATGAATTCAAGTGATAAACTAAAATCGAGCTCGGGTGCCTCTCTACTGGGTATAAGAATATATGTATGTAAAATCGTCATTCGTGTATTCTTTTACGCGTATAAAGTTAATAACAATTGCAATCTTCTAAGATTATCTACGAAAACAGCAAGAGTAAGTACATATATATGCGTACACTTAAGATAGAAATTACTTTCAATCAACAGTGAAAGACTTCTGTCTTAGCAAAATATGATGAATCTACGAAATATACATATGTATGCATGTTTTTACATTTATTTTACTCTTGGCCTTTTCAATATCAACATTTAATAGATAATCATTGCATAAATTTTGACAAGTAAAAAAATGAGATACATTTTGTTTAAACAAGCAAGGAATTCCCCATTTAAGGCGGCAGCGCCTATTACGAGTATATAGACTGAAGAGTTTATATATTTTTTTAGAAATTTAAAGTGTTTGAAATATCTTCCACAGACAGACAAATGCTGTGCATATCATTACATAGTGACGGCAAAAGTCACTTATATTTGCCATGGAAAAGATAAGCATTTAAAACTTAAGACATACTCTTAATTGAGGCCAATTGAAATTCTGCGAAGCTCTCCTCAATTTATTAATAAATCTTTAAAATATGAAGAAAATTGCTTAAATATCGAAAGATACCACATGTGAGTCTAACATCGGGGAGACGATCAGTTCTTTTCATGTCATAATTATGACTATATTCTTAAATGCCGTTATAGGTTTCTAAATTACGAATTATTCCAATAACAGTATGAAATATTCATATCAGTATCATTTGATTGTAATTAAGTGGAGATTACTGTAAATGATCGCTTATTATTATATATTGCATACTTTCAGGCTGTTATACACGTTTAGTGATCTAGGCGATCGATTTTAACTTACACACACTCTAGTGTGCATGGGAGAAAGTGCAAATGGCGATTACGAAGACAACATGACATATTCAAGAATACATATACACCAAATTAAAGGTCGGAGGAGTATAACGGAAGCAACGAAAAAAGTATGAGTCTTTCGTTTATAATATAGTAAATTTCTGATATCTTTTATTGTTATAATAACACTTTTATATCATTTTAAGACACAAATATTCATTTCAGATTACTTAAATAGTTTTGGCATTATCCTCCACCCATGTACGTAGAGCAGCCACATCTGCGTATACACCCGGAAAATTGGGAAAAGCGCAACCTGCACCCCACGATACAACGCCAACAAGCACGCCACCCGAAACCATTGGACCACCAGAATCACCTTGACATGAATCTTTACCGGTGGTGTAGGCGCAGATCATAGTGTCTGAAATACCTTCACCATAGCCATAAGCATTCGAGCCACACGTTTCCGAACTAACAACATCCAAATTGACAGCCTGCAATTGCGTGGGTAATGTCTGTGAACCAGAACGTTTAGTACCCCAACCGGTAACAACACCTACGGCACCATCTGGTGGCGCTGTCACAGCCAAAGGAATTGGTTTGATGGTCGAACTAAACTTAAGTGGAGCGGCCAAACGTATTATAGCAATATCGTTGGACATGCCATCCTGGCCGTAAAGTTCGTGTATCTTAAATGCAGCAACCTGGGAAAGTATACCACCAGAATTCCAGTAAGTCGAACCGGCGCGTACTCTTATTGCAGAAAGTGGTGGATAATCAGAGAGACAATGTGCAGCCGTCACTATGATATTTTCACTGTAAACGGAGCCACCACATGAATGTGAGCCGGAAAATTGTAATGATATTTGCCACGGGAAGGAACTGATGGTAGTTGCAACACCGCCGACGATACGTCCATCCAGCTGTGGCTGCAAACCTTCAGATGTGGGCGCGGCTAGTACGCACGAGAGTACCGACAACGCGATCACGAACTTCAACATTTTGGAATGTATGTGGTGACTATAAGTAGTCCACCTATAACAAAGTATAAAAGAGGACTGAAACTAGACGATCGCAATGTCGGACGATGTAGGATTGCGAAATGTAACCAGAACAACTATCAGCAATTTGGTATATGAGACTTTTATTGGGTGCCAATATACGAATTTTATGTTATCAACCAAGTAGTTGATATCTAGCGACCATGGTTGTAAATTATTGTTTGATTTTTTTTAAGATTAGCGATTAGCCGGCTAGCTGATTGGTGGATATCGGCTTATTAATCGGCAGAATATGAACATTTTTTGTTTAAATATCACGAGTACAGTGCTACTGAAAGCTGCCAATTGTGAGTCTCACATCTGAGAGTCTATATCTAAGAGTATAGTTGAACTCTTAGATATAAACAAAAAGTATAAATATATGGTCCAGACGTAAGGGGAGTTCAGTTAGAATATATTAAAGTTTTGTAATTAAGTGGGCTTTACTGCA
This sequence comes from Zeugodacus tau, assembly GCA_031772095.1. Taxonomy (NCBI): domain Eukaryota; kingdom Metazoa; phylum Arthropoda; class Insecta; order Diptera; family Tephritidae; genus Zeugodacus; species Zeugodacus tau. The sequence continues at coordinate 71,791,449 of CM062652.1, read as the reverse complement.
AGTGATCGCTTATAACAACGCACATGAAAATAGATTGTATACTTTTAGGACGCTATACACGTTTAGTGATCTAGCATATCGATTTTTACTCACACACTCTCATTGGTAGAGTACGCATGAGAGAAAGTCACCTTTATGAAGTGCAAATGACGATTGCGAAGATAACACGACATATTCAAGAATACATATATAATACATTAATCCTCAGCAATACCAAGATCCAACGTCGTAAGGGTATAATGAAAGTATCGATAAAAAGATAAGACTTTGGTTTTTAATATAGTAAATTTCTTATCATATTGTAAAAACTATTTTATTAATATATTGCTCTTTAATTAAACTGTGAAGTCATTGCATCAGCATTATTTTTTACCCATGTATGTAGGGCAGCCACATCAGCGTATACACCCGGATAGTTGGGGAAAGCACATCCCATACCCCAAGATACAACACCAACCAGCACGCCACCCGCAACCATGGGGCCACCAGAATCACCTTGACATGAATCTTTACCGGAAGTGTAGGCGCAGATCATAGTTTCCGTAACCTCTTCACCATAGCCATAAGCATTCGAGGCACACTTAGCTAAACTGACTACTTCCAAATTGACAGCCTGCAATTGCGTGGGTAATGTCTGTGAACCAGAACGTTTAGTACCCCAACCGGTTATAACAGCTACGGCACCATCTGGTGGTGCTGTCACAGCCAAAGGAATTGGTTTAATGGTTGAGCTAAACTTAAGTGGAGTGGCTAAAAGTATGAGAGCAATATCGTTGGACATGCCATCCTGACCGTACAGTTCGTGTATCTTGTATGCAGCAACTTGGGAAAATATACCACCAGAATTCCAGTACGACGAACCGGCGCGTACTCTCAGTGTAGAAAGTGCTGGCATTGAAGAAAGACAATGTGCAGCTGTGACTACGATATTTTCACTGTAAACGGAGCCACCACATGAATGTGAGCCGGAGCGCTGTAATGATATTTGCCATGGAAAAGAGCTGATTGTAGTCGGAACACCGCCGACGATACGTCCATCCAACTGTGGCTGCAGACCTTCAGATGTTGGCGCGGCTAGTACGCACGAAACTACCGATAACACGATCACGAGCTTCAACATTTTGGAATTTATGTGGTGATTATAAGTAGTCCACCTATAACAACGTATAAAAGAGGACTGAAACTAGACGATCGCCATGCTGGACGATGTAGGATTACGAAATGTAACCAGTGCAATTATCAGCAAATTTGTACAAGAAACTTTTATTGGTGCTAGAACCTAGCTATATATACATATATTTTATGTTATCAACCAACTATAGCATGGTTGTAAATCATTGTTTGAGTTGTTTAGGGCTGGTGGTTCTTATTGAGTCTTTTAATTTCTGCATTCCAAGTACAAGTACATTCAGTATGCGGTACTATTACAAAATTAGCTTCGAACGAAATTTGTGTACCTCTCATTAAAACAATGCTCTCGATTAGGCGATCTAAGTTAGTAAACTCTAGAAGTTATTGGACCCTCCAGTTATGCATACATCAAGGAAAGCTATTTGGCGTACATTGACCGCCAAGAGCTAGACACTATCAGAAAGACCTGTTTCTTAAGTTTTCAAAATTTTCTTGGCTGAGATCAACCGGAAAATAGCCAAGCCCTTGAAGTAGTTAGACTGAATTCATCTTACTCTTGGTCGTTGATGATGATGCCTTAAAAGTTTGTATCTACGTTTAATTTTTATCGGTCGTCTACTAACTAAAGTTCTCTTACGTCCGTCATATTATTTATTAACTAATATTATAACACTTTAAGGTACCTTTAAGTGTGCTTTTTGTAGGGTAGAATAGTATGATAACTACTACTTGCTGCTTAAGTATGTACAAAGCATTATCTTGACGCCTTGTGATTATGATGTTGTTACGGTAGTCGGTTATCAGTCGTATTGATGCGTACATTGTATAAAAACAATGGCGATAAGTAATAAATAATACGTTTTTATACTCTCGCAACAAAGTTGCTACGAGAGTATTATAGTTTTGTCCACATAACGGTTGGTTGTAAGTCCTAAAACTAAACGAGTTAGATATAGGGTTATATATATCAAAATGATCAGGGTGACGAGAAAAGTTCAAATCCGGATGTCTGTCTGTCCGTCCGTCTGTCCGTCCGTCCGTGCAAGCTGTAACTTGAGTAAAAATTGAGATATCTTAATGAAACTTGGAACACGCGTTCCTTGGCACCATAAGAAGGTTAAGTTCGAAAATGGGATTAATCGGACCACTGCCACGCCCACAAAATGGCGAAAACCGAAAACACTTAAAGTGCCATAACTAAGCTATAAATAAAGATATGGAAGTAAAATTTGGTATAAAGGATCGCACTAGGAAGGGGCATATGTGGATGTAATTTTTTTGGGGAAGTGGGCGTGTCCCCTCCCCCTACTAAGTTTTTTGTACATATCTCGCAAACTACTAAAGGTATATCAAGTTCAGGAGTCGTTTTTCTCAGGTATTTCCTTATACAGTCCAAAAATGGAGAAAATAGGATTGTAACCACGCCCACCTCCCAAAAACCACGCCCCACCCCAAAGGTTATGTTGAAAACTACTAAAAAGCGGTTAACTCAATAACGAAAAACGCCAGAAACACTAAATTTCACATAAGAAATGGCAGATGGAAGCTGCACTCATATTTTTTTACAAAATGGAAAATGGGCGTGGCATCGCCCACTTATGGGTCAAAAACCATATCTCAGGAACTACTCTACCGATTTCAATGAAACTTGGTTTGTAATAGTTTCTTTACAACCCAATAATATGTTGTGAAAATTGGCCAAATCGCTTCACAACCACGCCTACTTCCTATATACCAGAACTTGGAAGACGATCTGAATCGTTTACTTTACAATATATAAAGTAAGCACTAGTAAAGATATCGATGCAGAACTTTGCACAAATACTACGTTTATAGTGTGGCAGCCCCATTCTAAAAATCACCGAAATCGGACCATAGGTTGTCAAGGCCCCATATATCGAACATGAGGACCTCGGTACTTCTAACCTAATATTAGGGTTTCCAACTTTCAATGGACTTTATACAATATATATGACGAATATGTGGGTCAAATTGTGTATTATATAATCTATATATATAAAAAGAAGTTACATTTCCTTGGTAATCTTATAACTCAAGAACGGGCTCACCTATCCAAACCAAATTTTTAGGCTTTGTTTGGACTATTCAGTAGATGGTTTGTGTTTTGAAATTTTAAGAATCGGATACCAGGGTCTCGAGAAATAGGCCAAAACGTGGACCCGGGTAACCCTAGGATGTGTTTGTACAATATGGGTAGCAAATGGAAGCTGTTGATGATATCTATAGGATGGAGTATTTTTGATGACGCTCCGTGACTAGGGTCTCGAGATATCGGCCAAAATGTTTCAAAAATTTCACCACACATGTAGGTATGTATGTAGCAGGCAATCAATCGGATACCAGGCAATCAATCGGATACCAGGGTCTCGAGAAATAGGCGAAAACGTGGACCCGGGTAACCCTAGGATGTGTTTGTACAATATGGGTAGCAAATGGAAGCTGTTTATGATTTCTATAGTGTAGAGTATTTTTGATGCCGCTCCGTGACTAGGGTCTCGAGATATCGGCCAAAATGTTTCAAAAATTTCACCTCACATGTAGGTACGTATGTAGCAGGCAATCAATCGGATACCAGGGTCTCGAGAAATAAGCCAAAACTTGGACCCGGGTAACCCTAGGATGTGTTTGTACAATATGGGTAGCAAATGGAAGCTGTTGATGATTTCTATAGTATAGAGTATTTTTGATGCCGCTCCGTGACTAGGGTCTCGAGATATCGGCCAAAATGTTTCAAAAATTTCACCACACATGTAGGTACGTATGTAGCAGGCAATCAATCGGATACCATAGTCTCGAGAAATAGGCCAAAACGTGGACCCGGGTAACCCTAGGATGTGTTTGTACAATATGGGTAGCAAATGGAAGCTGTTGATGATTTCTATAGTATAGAGTATTTTTGATGCTGCTCCGTGACTAGGGTCTCGAGATATCGGCCAAAATGTTTCAAAAAATTCACCACACATATGTTACATTTTTGTTTATTTAACTCGTACCTACTTGGAAAGCTGAAAAGCGCTCATATTAGCATACATACATCAATAATAGTTTAATCATTTACTAAACGATTTGTTACCTACTTAGCTACGCTCTTTCGCTCTCAAAATTTATGAACTTTCGTCTTAACTACCATACTTATTATTCCCACCTACAAACTTACTGCATTATATTTATATCAACATGTAGGTATGTATGTAGCAGGCAGATCGACAAACAATTTACGGTGCATTTATTTTGCATAAAGAAATACATGAATATTTTGTTTTTTGTAGGTATATAGAACTTTGACTCTTAGCATTAAGAAAATTCAAATTAGGAGAATATATGACATTGGAGTGTAAACATCGCCGGAGCGTTTTCTTTGGCCCCATACGTTCAGTAGTGTCCGAAATTACCGCGGTGCAAAATTATTAGTTATTATATTTTTTTTTTTTAATAATTATTGAAGTTTGTGTGAATTTGTGAAAAAAATAAATATAGCGCAAAGCGAATTTCCAACTAGGCCAAAACATGGCAATGAGGCAATGAATTATCCAACTGAATTTTTAAATTCATTAGAACCGGCTGGTATGCCACCGCATTACTTGAATCTGAAAGTGGAATTATTGCGAAATATTAATCCACCAAAACTGTGTAATGGCACCAGATTGGCAGTGAAAAATTTATTGCCAAATTTGATTGGAGCTACGATCTTAACTGGTAAATCAAAAGGAGAAGTTTGTTTAATACCGCGTATCCCTATGATTCCAACTGATATGCCATTTGAATTCAAACGATTACAATATCATGTGGGTTTATCATTTGCGATGTCTATCAACAAAGCTCAAGGGCAAACACTTAACGTTTGTGGTGTGAATTTGGAGGAATCATGTTTTTCACATGGACAACTTTATGTTGCCTGTTCCAGAGTCGGTACACCCAGCCGTTTGTTTATTCATGATCAAAATGGAAAAACAAAAAATATTGTTTATCCAAATGTTTTGGATAGCTAGCAAATAATTAAATTAATTTTTTTTTATAAATTAGTTATATTTTATATTTCACTTTATACGTAGCGAAGCACGTACCGGGCCGCTATAAATATTATATGTATTCATTGTATTGCTTTCAAAAAATCATAAAGTTCTGCTTATCTGTAACACCACATTCATTGACTGTTAGGCGGTACAAAGTTCGCCGGGTCAGCTAGTATTAAATAAATAAATTGCGAGAGTATAAAATGTTCGGTTACACCCGAACTTAGCCCTTCCTTACTTGTTTTTAATTGATTTACTATAGTTTTTTTTTTTGAAAAAATATAATTTATTATTATTTTCGTTTTTACTTAATGTATGCTTTTAGAAATATTAGCGGAGTTTTTCACGTTTACAAAGATTTATTAGTTTTGGAAATATTTTAAAGTGTTGAAACATTGTCATTTGGAGGTTTTTGAGTAACCTTTACATTACTAATTTTTACCATATATATTGGTGATACATCATAAGAACTTGTTTCTCCAACTTGCAATAAAATTCTTATCGCTTACCCTTACGCTTACTTTGTCTGGATTTTGTAATTGTCAATAAGAGTAAGTACTTTAGTAGGGTTAGTCCGCTAAGTAGTTCGTTTGCGAAAGGAAAACGAAACCTTTGAAAAATTGGCGATTTACTCTTCAAAAAAAGTCTTGTTTTAGCTAACTATACTATACCAATTACTCCTCAAACTACTTTCCCCCGTCTGAAAAATAAAAATTCTGCATTCGACTCAAATTTTTGACCCGCGATTGTCTATTTCAAGTCTCAGCAGAATACGGTGGATGGGGTAGTAGTATAAACTTCGCTCTCGATCTAACTGGACTTATCGGGAGTCATGGTGGACAAGTAATGAAAGTACTGTCATTACCTTCTCAACCGATATAATAGTCCTCACCTCCTCCCCAGAAGGTTCGCCGAGTAAAGTCCATCATTTCGACTGTGCCTTGGCTTGATAACAAAAAAAGAAATGCTTTATACATTTTTAAAAGTGATAAAAAGTGGCAGAAGCGCACAAAGTTGAGATTCTCTTATCAAACCCATTGACTACGCCAAATACTACTGCAAAATACAAAAATAAAAGCCATTTTGTATTAATTTAGCTTAATGAACGTTTTATCACAACTTTCCACTCAAGTACCTGACGTATGACTGACGTATAAGTTTAGGTTTTCACCCCGCTCGCTAATAATTATTTGAGGAGCGTCTATTGATTAAACAAATAGATATATACAACAATATTTTCAATAACATTGTATATATGTATGGTATATATTTCCAATATTTTCGGACTCGGGCACTTAATTATTTTACGACCTATCTAATGATGGACCGATAGGAAGCATATGCTTTCTTAAAAGTGATAAGAGATTTGGCAAATCATCAATTGACAAAAAAACATTTAGAAGAGGTTCTTTCGACTTTTCTTATGTATTTGTGTACATACGCACATTCAAGATAATTTCACGAAAATATCATTTCATTGTCTATATATCTCAAAATGATAGGACAATTTATCGCATTTTAGCGGGGCTATATAAATCCAATGTCGTGAAGCTTTTACACAGTTCAAAACGTTTCGGCAACATGTTCCGTTTTATTACTTTGTTTGCTCTAGTGAGCGTGGCTTTGGCCGGCACCGTACCTACTGACTACGTTGATGGTCGTATCGTAAAAGGTGAGGCTACAACCATCGAGGCTCATCCCTACCAAGTATCCATCCAAAGATTGGGTGGCTCTCACTTCTGCGGTGGCAGTATCATCGATGCCGACACCATTGTAACTGCTGCACATTGCTTGCAATCAATCCGTGCTGATCAAATTCAGGTCCGTCTTGGCTCCACCTACTACAACAGGGATGGTCGTACTGTCCGCGTTCGTGCTTTTAGAAATCATCCTGGCTACAATGGCAAGACCCACGTTAACGATGTTGCTGTTATGAAATTGTCGGAATCGGTTGCTGAATCTTCTCGCATCCGTTATGTCCGTTTGGCTGATCGTACTCCACGCACTGGTACTCGTGCTGTTGTCACCGGTTGGGGTGTTAAGTGCTTCATGTGGTGCACCAAGGCTCCAGAAGTTTTGCAAGAAGTTGAGGTCGGTATTGTTGATAGGAACGCTTGCGCCTCCAGGGAATACAGATACGGTTCCGAAATCAAGGAAACCATGGTATGTGCCTACGATCTCGGTAAGGATGCTTGCCAAGGTGATTCCGGTGGCCCATTGGTTGCCAACAATGAATTGGTCGGTGTTGTGTCTTGGGGCAAAGGTTGCGGTTCAGAAGGCTACCCCGGTGTATATGCTGATGTTGCTGATGAACGTTCCTGGATCGTTGACACTGCTCGCTCTTTGTAAGGCGATTCAGTTCTCTTATAGAAAATCATACCACAAATTTGTATTTTTTTGTAACTAATAAAATTTGAAGTAACAAGTTTATAAAAAAATGACTTTTATTCAAAAAAAAAATCCTTTGTGGTATAATTGATAGGTTCCAATTATCTGAGGAAAGGTGAACGTTGCCTGGTTTTCTTGTGGAATTGACGTAAGTAGAGAACGATTTTTAATCGTGTTCCGTCTACAGAGATTTTTAGGAGAGTTTCTGACTGTTGAAGTGTCTGATCTTAATCTGTTTATTATAACTTTTTTTTTTTTTAAGGTGATTTCATTGCACTCTACAGGCATATGGAAATATTTGGTAATCATGATTCTACGTATTTAATAATATAAGATGTAAAATCTGCATGTTTCTAGATATTTGATTTTAAGTATTGTAGCAACAACTTTCTTGACTTTCCAACGCGTGTAGGCACACTTATCGTCCAATACTAATGTACTTGAGAATTTGAGTGCGCATTATTTGACGGACTTATCTATCGATTGAATGATAAATACCGCATGATGTCTCAGACGCCACAGGTGTCTTTACAAGAGCACAATAGTTGTGTTTACGGTGGCTGTTTTTTTAGAGCAATCGATCAGAGCTAGTCAAACTCAATTGAGTGTTAGATTTATCTGTTAAAATAGTTTCTGTTTCAAAAGAACAACTAGGACGAGAGAATGGCCCATCTATATTCCATTTGAAAACCGAATCTGAAGATGAAAAGTACGAAAGGGATGTCTTTCACAGTATTTCATTAAAGTATGCTCTAAAATGAAAAAGGAGTAGTAGTAAACAATTCGAAATGAAAATTAGACATTTAAGGATAGAACTCCAAACGAACCTTTGATGAAGTACCGATTTAGTGTACCCAAAGGGGTGATATAGATATAGGGATATGAATAGGCCACATTTGTATACAGATACAGACCTTTAATTGTATTATTTCAAAACAGAAAAAACAACAAAAGCAAAAACGAATCGTAATCTAGAACAATTACTGTGATTTTATATGCACTAAGAGGTGTAAGACGTCCAAATAGTATACAAACACTATCAACAGCAATAAATCATCTTCTCAAGTAATACCAAGTTAAGCACAATAAAAATAACGGAAATACCTTTACGAAAAAATGTGAAAATTCCCGTTAAAAATGTTATTTGTGCGGATTTTCCAATTTTAAGAATATATACATATGCGGATATTCCCATTTGATAATTTACATCCATAAATTATGAATTAAGAATGCAGAATATACCACCACTAACGTTGCTTAACGTTGGTTAAGTGGGTTGAACTATTACTATAAAAGCATTAGCTAAATCTTACAGCAACACAGTCAACGAAGAACTAACAGTCATGTTTCGCTTCGTAGCAATTTTTGCGCTTTGCAGCGTTGCCTTCGGCGAAATCCTTGTAAACGATTTCAATGGACGCATTGTTAATGGTGAGGAAACCAACATACAGGCACATCCCTACCAAATCTCATTGCAAAGCAAGAGTGGACATTTCTGCGGTGGCAGCATTATCAATAAGGATACCGTCGTGACGGCAGCACATTGCCTGCAAAGTAATACGGCCGATCAGTTGCAAGTGCGCTTGGGTTCGACCAGTCACAAGACGGGTGGTAAATTGGTGAAAGTTCGCGCCTTCTACGCACATCCCGGTTACAATAAGGAACAACGACAAAACGATGTTGCCATCGTGAAATTGGCCGAACCCGTAGCCGAATCGGCGAGCATACGTTACATTGATTTGGCGCAGGCTTCACCAGAAACTGGTACGTCCGCAGTTGTTAGTGGTTGGGGCGCCAAGTGCTTCTTCTGGTGCGTTTCTTTACCCACTGCATTGCAAAAGGTCGACGTCAGCATTGTGTCTCGCTCAGATTGTGCCTCTAAAAATTACAAATATGGCAGTTCAAAGATATTGTCAACAATGTTGTGTGCTTATGAGGAGAAGAAGGATGCTTGCCAGGGTGACTCTGGCGGTCCATTGGCGGCTGATGGCAAGCTGGTCGGTGTCGTGTCCTGGGGCAATGGTTGCGCTAAGGCGGGCTATCCAGGCGTTTATGCCGATGTGGCTGAGCTACGCCCTTGGATTTTGGACATTACTCGCAATTTATAAACTGTGCACGATTAATGGATACTGATGGGTAAAAAAAATATATATATATGTTTGTATACTCGTCACTATCTACTCGTACCTTAAACAGTTTGTGACTTTCGCTGCTTTAATAAAATATGAAATGATCAATATATTTAATGTTTTATTTTGACAATGTGTATATATGTATGTACAAACTTTTACTCGGTAATACTACTCATATTAGTACCGTCTTATCTAGTAACGGTCAACAGGTTTCTTATGTCAGTTCGTATATATATTTATAATATATTATTCGTATTAGCAAACTGCCTCTGATTCTAAGTTCCGCACTTGCTCGTCCAAATTCGTGTTCTTATCTCGTACCGTTCAACGATATATTCAAAAAGTTAGTCAGTTGTCCAATAGCCGCCGCTATTCAACTAATATCAGTGTCATAAATAATTCTGCAATTGAAATGTTGATTAGTTTCGTAATTATAATAAACTGTGTAACAAATTTTGTACTACATTATGATACTATCAATGGCCCGAGAGCATTTTTGAAACTAAAAAATTTTTGGTTAAAACTTTTTTAAACCTCAATTTACTGGAGAAGATGGTTATGAAAAGGATTCTCTACAAATTTTTAACGAACGATTTTTAATTGTATTCAGTTGATCAAAATGTCATTGCTACCTCATAGTTTCAGCCCTACCACAGAAGTCACCCATTCTTTATTATCAATAAGTTTTTAAAACACTTATCTCCGCCACAACCAATGAGAGAGCGTCTATGAAAATACAAATAAATATAGTTTATATAAAACCATAGACATTTTTTAGATGAGGTATAGTTTTGGGCTGTAAAAGAAATTACCATATATACGATGAAGCCATCTTTCCTCTTGAAAACAGTTTATAGATTCAGTTGGTAATATCTACACTGCCTAGGACATATAATAGTGTATACTTTAGCTCCGAATATATTCAAAGCGATTTTTGATAGTATAGTAAAACAAGTAAGGAAGGGCTAAGTTCGGTTGTAACCGAACATTTTATACTCTCGCAATTTATTGATGTAATTTTATAAAGATAACACAATTCGACCCATATATTCGGTATAAAGTTCAATAGAATAACGAAAATCATCATAAATAGTATATGGGGACTGAGGTAATTCCTAAACCGATTTCACTCGTTTTCACCACCAAGATACAATGTATCGAAGACTATACGCTCACTTAATTTAATATTACTTATAATTAGGTATATGGGATCTGGGGGAAGTTATGACCCGATTTTTACCATTTCAGGTACAGAGAGAAACTGTTATAAGAAAAAAATTCAGAGGGAATGAATTACATAAAAATATCTGAGGGATTTACCTATATTTTCGGTGAAAAATTACCCTTAGGCACTGAGTTCTTCATGTTCGATATCAGGGGCCTTGAAAAGTCATGGTTCGATTTTGACAATTTTTCCACAAGTGATGTCACAGCTCAAATACAGTATTTGTGTAATGTTTTATTCCGCTATCTTCATTAATCAAAATAATTCAAAATTGAGTTATATGGGAAGTAGACGCAGTTGTGAACCGATTTCGCGCATATTCCACCAGTGTCATCAGAGTGTCAAGAAAATATTATACACCGAATTTCATTGAAATCTGTTGAGTAGTTCTTGAGATACGCCCATAAGTGGGTGACGCCACGCCCATTTTCCATTTTGTGAAAAAATCTCAGTGCAGCTTCTATCTGTCATTTCTTATGTAAAATTTGGTGCTTCTGACGTTTTTCGTTAGTGAGTTAACGCACTTTTAGTAATTTTCAACCTAACCTTTGTATGGGAGGTGGGCGTGGTTATTATCCGATTTCTTTCATTTTTGGACTGTATAAGGAAATGGCTAAAATAAACGACTGCAGAATGTTTGGTTTATATAGCTTTATTGGTTTGCGAGTTATATACAAAAAACCTATTTGGGGGCTGGGTCACGACCACTTTTCCAAAAAAAATACATCCAAATGTGCCCCTCCCTAATGGGATCCTATGTTCCAAATTTCATTTTCAGAACTTTATTTATGGCTTAGTTATGGCACTGTATAGGTTTTCGGATTTCAAATCCACTCGTCATCCTGATCATATCATATCGAACTCTTATATTTCTCCAGAGTACCGACAAAAATATATTCAACGACGAGTTTCTAGATCACAGACCACATCCCAACGTGTTCATATACTTCCAAGAAAGAACTGTGGTTTTTAAGGCAACCACTGTCAACTCTAGTTTTATATGATAGAAGCAGTTTCATCAATTATAACAATTACAATTCATTAGCAAGATACGGCAAACTTTAATATGATCCCTAGTATCGTAAAAGAAATATTTAAATTCCAACTGTTCGCTATGTTCTTTAGTAACCTTATTTTAATCAGTCATATGTCAATCACTTTCAAATCAAATGTATATTTTGTCATAATTCCAAATTTTATACAATTCCTCTTGATCTGGAAAAACCGAATGCCTAAAAATGCGAATTCATAATGTCTCTGATAAAAACGTCATGAAATACGAGCGTTGAAAATTTCGGGCGCTTTGACAATGCTATCGAACGGCAAGGATTAAAATGTCAAAAGACGCTTACTTCGACAATATACCGTACCGCACTGACATGGCACATTCAACACTATATAAAGCTCTTGCGATTCTACACTAGACTTCAGTCAAAGTTTTGAAAATGTTTCGACTGGTAGCCTTATTCGCTTTCGTTAGCGTGGCCTTTGGTGCCTCGCTACCCGATGATTTGGATGGGCGTATTGTTAATGGTGTAGACACCACCATTGAAGAGCGTCCTTATCAAGTGTCATTGCAAACTGTTGGCGGTGGACACTTTTGCGGTGGTAGCATTATCAATGAGGACACAATCGTCACTGCGGCGCATTGCTTGCAAGACTATACAGCAAGACAAATGCGTGTTCGTTTGGGCTCAACCAATTACAAATATGGCGGTGAGTTGGTTGCTGTACGCGCTTTCGCTTTCCATCCCGGCTACAATGATGAGACAATGGTTAATGATATCGGTATCATACGTTTGGCTTCGCCAGTGCGTCAATCTGGTAAGATACAGTACATAAGTTTGGCACGCACCACACCAAAAACCGGCACAACAGCTGTTGTCAGTGGTTGGGGTAGCAAATGCTTTCTCTATTGCCCAACATTGCCGACAACATTGCAAGAGATCTATGTGGATATTGTGGATAGATCCACCTGCGCCTCCAGTGAGTACAAATATGGTGCGGTAATTTTGGATACCATGGTCTGTGGTTATGCTTTGGATAAGGATTCCTGTCAAGGTGACTCCGGTGGTCCACTTGTGGCTGATAATAAATTGGTCGGTGTGGTGTCTTGGGGCAAAGGTTGCGCCAAAGCTGGCTATCCTGGCGTATACTCAGATGTGGCTTCACTCGCCTCATGGGTTGATGCAGCTGTTGCTTCAATTTAAAAATTTTCAGTAAAATAAGTATAATAAAAACGTGTGAGGGTCATTATGTTTGTGTTCGTTTTATTTGGTAATGCCTTTGGTTTCAACTCTCAGTTAGACCTGTGATTCGATATGATTCGGATCACATAAAGGCTTTCTGTCACAGACAAGAAAATTATTTCCTTCGAGCTTGTATTGTAACTACAGTTATTTGTGCTTCTTCGAGTAGAGCCTTACTGGGTGTCGCTAATCAAGTTTTATATATCAGAGCCATTCTTAAAAGTTATTTAATTTCTGGCCTGCATTAAAGCCATTAATTTACAACTTTCATCCGTCGTCGCACGACCGCGCTGATAAAATAGACATGTTTATAAGCCTCAATGCACAACGTTATCTTATTGTGCAATCAAAATCCGAAACTATAAATATTGATCCCCAAACGTAACGGATTTTAGTAAAGCAAAACAATGCTACGCCTTACAATACTTTGTGCATTCCTCAGCACTGCATACGGTGCTTACATGTCCAGCGAACTGGCTGGACGTATTGTTGGTGGAGTCGCTACTACCATCGAGGCGCATCCTTATCAAGTTTCGCTCTCCACGAAGTTGGGTGGACACTTTTGTGGCGGTAGCCTTATAGCGGCCGATATTGTCGTTACTGCCGCCCACTGCTTGCAGAGTTTCAAAGCCTCAAGTATACGTGTACGCGCAGGCGCCACCAATAATAAGAAAGATGGTGTAATTATCAAAGTTGCGGCTGCTAAATATCATCCGGGCTACAATCCCAGTACAACTGAGAATGATGTGGGTATACTGAAATTAGCGACGCCAATAGAGGAATCGGAGAGTGTCGGTTACATAGAATTGGCTGAGACGACACCACCTACCGGCACGCCAGCTGTAGTGACAGGTTGGGGCACCAAATGTTTTAGCTACTGCTTGATACCGCCCACCACTTTACAAGCTGTCGAACTGGAGATTGTACAGCGTGCAGATTGTGCTTCGAGTGCCTACAAGTATGGTGACAAAATCAAGGTGAGTATGGTGTGTGCTTATGCTTTGAAGAAGGACTCGTGTCAGGGTGATTCGGGTGGCCCTTTGGTGGCAGAGGGTAAACTTGTCGGCATCGTTTCCTGGGGTTATGCGTGTGCTAAGAAAGGTTATCCAGGTGTTTATAGTGATGTTGCTACGCTTCGTGGTTGGATATTGCAGGCAATTACAGAAATTTGAGATTGACTCAAGCAAGCGTTAAACTCTTAAATGGAATAAAGTATATTTTAGCAACAACAAAGGCTGATGCTTTTATTGAATGTCATAAATTTGATATCAGTGCTCCTGCGAGTGGCTATCCACACTTTTCTTTTTGTCCGTACGCGTTTTTATTAAGATTTATGATTACTTTAGCAGACGGTGATTAGCATCATAGATTTATTGTTGTACTCGCGTGTTTCGCGTTTTCAGCATTTTTTTTGGCTTTCCGTTTCAACGGATTGGTTCGTTATAAAAATCCATTCATATACTCCTTTTCGAACAGTTTACGTGAGACACTTCTCCACAATGTATCGTTGTTTAGTTTTAGTTGCTCTACTGAGCATAGCCCACGGCTATACCATTCTTGATAAATTTAATGGACGTATTGTCGGCGGTGAGGACACCACTATTGAGCAGCATCCATACCAAGTGTCAATATGGATAGTTGAAGAGCAAGTGCACTTCTGCGGTGGTAGTCTTATCAGTGAGAATTTAGTGCTCTCAGCTGCGCATTGTCTGCTCGGCTTCGAACCATCAGAATTGCGTGTACGCTTGGGTTCAACAAACTCCACCAATGGCGGTATCTTGGCCGAAATTGCACGCATAAAGACACACCCGGGTTTTAGCGCTGCTACCGCAATGAATGATATTGCTTTGTTGCGGTTGGCACAACCGGTGGCACAAACGAATAGCATACGCTATATTGAACTCGCTGATGAAGTACCACCAACTGGCACACCGGCTGTAGTCTCCGGTTGGGGTCTCAGGTGTAGCTATTGCCTTAAAACGCCAGTTACTTTACAAACTATTGACTTGGAGATTGTAACACGTGCAGATTGCGCCTCAGATACTTATAAGTATGGTGATCAAATCAAAGAAACTATGGTTTGTGCTTATGCGTTGAAGAAGGATGCCTGCGATGGTGATTCGGGTGGTCCGCTGGTGGCTGAAGGCAAATTGATTGGTGCGGTTTCGTGGTCAAAAGGTTGTGCCAAAAAGGATTATCCTGGTGTTTACGCTAGTATACCAGAACTACGTCAGTGGATATCCAGCGCTATTGAGGAGTTGGCCGGTGATGTTTCGTATTTGTAAAATTTTGGATTTGTTTGAAAAGTCAGTAAATAAAAGTGCATATAAGTACTATAATATTACCTAAAATATTGACTAAATGAAAAAAATTACAAATAATATTAAATCAGTATCTTCTTCGTTTCGGTTGGTTTATATAATATATGAAAATAATATTCTCGGACCATAACTTGTGTGTCTTCTTTCTAAAGCTTTGAGCTACGCATATCAAGTTTTAAGTAGTGTCTTTTTAGAACAGAGGTCTCTCAATTTTATTAAAATAAAATCAATTACTTTAAGAATGTATATAAATTGAGCCACCCTAATCATACCAAACTCTCTCTCTCTTTCCCTCTCTCTCTCTATGTAGACCTTTATCTCCAGTGCTTAGACGGTTTATGATCCTATGAATGTGTATACCGTTATACTACTGTTTATTAGCTTATTTTGGAGTAAAATTTATTGCCATAATCGATCAAAGACTAATCAACCGGCTTATACAATGAATTGACACTCAAAAAATGTTTGCTACTTAAAAAGTTAAAATATCAACAGTGTAAGGAAAGAGCCAGCTTTTACCCAATTAATTACCGATTACTTATTTACATCGCATAATTATGCATTTTATTAGTAATACGTGTTTATATAGAGTTTCGAACTGCAATATAGTAAAATAGCTTGCTCACCGATTTATCAGCAGTTAAGAGTCGCGCATGTGCGATAACACAGTTATCGTAATAATAAATATTTTGGTGGTGTATAATCGCGCTGGGACGGGTTAAGGCCGAAATTACCACAATATTTTATATGTTTATTATATGATATATAGAATGTGATATATAGACTGATACCGCAAATTTTTGTTTTAAATCTCACTCGAAAATATAATATATATTAGATTGGCAAATATCTCCCTTATGCTCTTTATTCAATGCATGCGCCGTTTCGTTCGTTAATATGTTTCCATCTAGACGGCAACTTCATAATACCCCCTCGTAGAACCCCCTCTCTTTTTGCGAAGAACTCAGACAGCCATTTTTCACAAGCCTCTTTTGAGTTCAACTTTACACCACCAAGGGCGTTCGCCATGGACATGAACAGGTGGTAATCACTTGGCGCTATGTCTGGGCTATATGGTGGATGCGATAAAACCTCCCATTCGAGCACCGGTAACTTCTGACGAGTCATCAACGAAGTGTGTGGTCTGGCGTTGTCCTAGTGGAACACCACACCCTTCCTGTTGGCCAATTCTGGACCGGACTGGATTCATGCGGCACCCAAACATCAAGCTTTTTTGTGTATCCAGCCTTCTGCAGATGGTTTAAAATGTGTTGGTGACTAACTCCCATCTTGGGCGATGTCACGAGATGCCACACGCCGGTCTAACTCGATATTTTCCATGATTTGATCGGTATTCGTCGTCACAGGTCTTCCGCCGGCTGGCTTATCCATGGTGTCGTTTTCACCCGCTCTGAATTGTCGACATCATTCCTCCACAGTTCGAAGTGATAGAGTACCATCCCCCAAAACAACATTAATATCACGGAACGTTTCTCTAGCGTATTCGCCTTTAACGAAGGAAAGCTTAAAAAAGCGAGAATTTCGGCGTTAGTGACCTCCATTTTTACACGTCAATAACTGTTGAACGCAATATCCAAACTAATCATGCATAGCGTCGTTTTGTAGGTTATGTCAAGACCTTTCAAAGATGTATAGTATTGCCAGATACGAGCTCTGTAGCGCTTTATACATAGCCGCGAAATACAAAAGACAAAAAGAAGGGAGGGAGATGTTTGCCGACCTAATATATAAGCTTCGAAGCTTTTAAAAATATATACTTTATAAATCGAATTAGTTACGAACCAATTACCCTTATATTTAAGTGCCATAAGTCACATACAAATGCGCTACGCAAAAAGCGATAAATTTATCAATTTTTATATGCAAAAATACACAACAATAAAAAGTTATCTAAATTCTAATAATTACTCAAATATGAACTGCTATTTAGTCTACCTTAAGTGTCCATTGCAAGCATAGCACCTAGCACAGTTATTTAAAAAAACGCAACTATCATGACACATTTACCACTAACACTCATCACACTCCTGTTGCTGAGCGTGAGCACAGCATATTGCAACACTCTAAGGCAAAACCGCATTATAGGCGGTAACGACGCTTCGATCGTACGTCACCCGCATCAGGTCTCACTGCGACGCAGGACCTGCCAGGAATGCGCCTATTTACATGAGTGCGGCGGCAGCATACTCAACGAGGATACTATAGTGACCGCAGCGCATTGTGTGCTCAATCGTGATGTGCGTAATTTCACCGTCGTCGCAGGCAGCGATAAACGCGCCGGCAATGATGGCACTGTGGTGCTTATAGATCGCATAGTCGCACACGAACGTTACAATGCCTCCATAACCGACTATGATGTGGCTTTACTTTTCCTAGCCACACCGCTGACATTGGATAATGTGTTCGTTGCAGCAGTGCCATTGGTGACCAGCACGCCCGAAGCTGGTGCAAAAGCCACCATCACCGGTTGGGGTACGGTCTCTGAAGGTGGCATGCCAGCACAACAATTGCAAGCTGTTAATGTGTTTCTGCTCGATCGGGCGCAATGCAGCGCGGCGTATGGCGATCGTTTCACCGCTGCCATGCTGTGTGCCGGTGTGTTGGCAGGTGGTAAGGATGCTTGCCAAAAGGATTCGGGTGGTCCATTGTTGGTGGAGCATCAGTTAGCTGGCATAATTTCCTGGGCCATTGGCTGTGCGCGTCCCGAAAGTCCAGGTGTCTATGTGAATGTGACGCATGTGCGTCAGTGGATCGTGTCAACTGTGAACGCTAACTCGTTGTATAAATTGTAATGTGTGTCGATGAAGTAGTGAATTTATTAATTATTTTCTAATTGTATTTAATAAAATGAAAAAGTTTAAGATTGTCTGGTAGAGCTCATTATTAAGGAAAAAGCCTTTAATAAGGGGCCGCAGTTTAATTGATCGCGGTACACTTCGGAGGTGCTGGACTTTCGATGGATCCATGTCCGCAATTATTAAGAATATCTAAAAGTTTTGACAAAGAGCTGGTCTTTGATGTGAAATATTGTACTTCATGAGTGGAGTTTGATTTCAAGAAAACCGTAAATAATCTGGGCATCTTTCTATAGCTTCGTATATAGATATTCCATACCCCTCTTCCATCTCAAGTAATTTCGCCTTTCTTCCATAAACTTAATGTCGTCATACACAGGAAAACATCAAACGAAAGTGCGTACTATTTTTTATCAAACATTCATACATGATATCTAAAACATTCCAAATTTTTATCAACTGAAGGTTTTATGCGTCAACAGAAAACTTTTCTAACAACTGTTCAAATAAAATAAATAACCGACAGAGAATATTGTGACGAAAACTTGACGGGTTATATTTTGCAACCAAATTAATAATTAGCTTAAATAGAACTTTCAGCATCGTAAGCGCCACCATTTAGGCCGACTTTCCATTAAATTTTGTGTATCTGACTTTTACAGCCTGAAATATACTATAGCCAGAAGAGTTTTCATTCATCCCCTCATCATTCCCGTCCTACTTTATGGTACAGAAGCGTGGACGGTGTCAACATCCGATGAGACGGCACTAGGAGTTTTCGAGAGAAAGGTTTTGCGGAAGATTTATGATCCCTTAAACATTGGCAACGGCGAATACCGCAGAAGATGGAATGATGAGCTGTATGTGTTGTGAATAAAAAGACAGCGGCTACGCTGGCTAGGTCATGTTGTTCGAATGGACGAAAGAGCCCCAGCTCTGAAAGTTTTCGATGCAGTACCCACTGGTGGAAGCCGAGGAAGAGAGAGACCTCCACTCTGATGGAAGGATCAGGTGGAGAAGGACCTGTCTTCACTTGGTATTACCAATTGGCGCCAAACTGCCAAAAGGAGAGATGCGTGGCGCGCTGTTGTGGACTCGGCTATAACCGCGTAAGCGGTGTCTACGCCAGTCAAGAAGAAGAAAAAAAGAGTTTTCAATGATACCTGTTATTTAATTGGAATTCGGCTTATTTCCGCTATATTTGATCCGACGGTTTGTGAGTTAATTTTAACCTTGAAGTGAAGTCATAACATTAATTAAGATAAGATATTGGCAATATGATTAAAAATGGGAATTTCACAATTATTTTCGAAATCACTTCGAACCGATTTTAATTTGGAGTTCAACGATCACTTGTTCTTTTTTTCTGTTTTTAATGAATAGATAATTATACAGAGTATATTTCAAGAGATGAAAATAAAATGCTTAATTTATAAGTGAAAACACATTGTCGTACCAGATGCGATTACTTAAAGACCTAGGAACAGTGGAAATTGTGGACTTCACTCACCAAACTTCTGACGAAATGTCATATCGACCAGAAAGTGCTACCAGCGTTTTTTTGGGATTTATGAGATGTGAAGTCGAGGCAGACTTCCTGGAGAAAGCAAAAATAAGCTGAGCTCTTATGATTTGAAACCGATTTACGATATAATTCAATTTACAATACAATCGTCAATCCCTGCATGAGATAATTAATTTCTAAATCCTTAGATTTTCCGCAAGATGTTAAAGCTAGTCGTTGAACCATCGACTTTTGTTTGTCGTTCTAAAATCCAAAGGCGCCAGCGACTACTGCGACCATGTGTTGGTAAAAATTTATTTGTTTGGTTAGCATACTCATTGCCGTTTGTTTAATTCATAAATAATGTCTGCTTTTGGAAAAAGTAAATAATACTCCAAAGAGTTTTTTCTATAAATATTATAACAGCACAAGAATTTGAAGCACATTTTGTGTATAACGGTTCGACGAAAAGGAACTAATTCCACTAGTGAAAATGTTCAAAAACTGCGTCTGTCGCGTTATAGCGCTTTTAATCGCCTACCAAACAGGCCTTTCACAAGCCATCGGCTTTATCGAAGGCGTAAAAACAACTATTGAGGAGCATCCATATGTGGTTTCACTGCAATTTGTCAACGGTACACATATTTGCGGAGGCGCTCTAATCGATGCTAAACAGAATATTGTCGTCACAGCTGCACAATGCTTAATTTTTCACGATCCCACACAGATCTACTTACGTCTTGGCACGGACAAATATGGCAGTGAAGGTGAACTGATATCCATTGAGTCCATTATAATCCATGAGAAATTCGATTTCACCACCATGGATAGTGATGTGGCAGTAGTGAAGTTTCGGAAAAATCTAAGGAAATTGTCTGTAAAGGGTGACATAAAACTGGCTGGCGAGAAACCGAAGACAGGCAGAACTGGTGTGGTCACCGGTTGGAGTCAACAACGGCAATTGGTCGATGTGAAAGTGCGCATAATTAAGGCAAAGAAATGCAGATCTGGAGAATATGTTTACACTGAAGATGACATCACGGATACCATGTTTTGCGCTAAGCCGTATAATAAGCATGTGTGCGACGCCGAACCCGGCAGTCCTTTGGTGTTTAGGAACAAACTGGTCGGATTGGTGTCCTGGGGTTATGGTTGTGGAAACTTAGGCAATCCAGCCGTATATACAAATGTGAATAAGCTAAGGAAATGGATTAAAAAGGCCATAAAGAAGCTGTAGGTTGGGGTTGCAACCCCATAATGTAATGTTATTTTAAACTCTTAAATAGGTTTAACTTTTCAATAGATTTCTATTATGGAAATAGAGATACATTTTTACCAATAAAAAATTATTGCGTTTATTTGTTATTACAATTCCGTATTTTAGTTTTGGTAAGATTTAAAAACTCTTATAAATTGTTATCGAATTTGTACCGTATATCAAATTTAAACAATATTTTCTAGCGAACTGTCAGAAATATGTATGCATGTACTGTTGAACTTACCTAACTCAAATCATCATAATCAACGAAAAAAAATTCGAGTAAGAGAGACTTCTAGTTACCTACCATAGTAGGTAATTTGTTATGAAATTCGACCTCTATTGCCAATACAAGAGCTCGAGTTATGAAGAATTTCGAGTTATGGAAGTTCAACTGGATATAAATTTTTTTATTTTTATGATTCCGAATTCGTACCGTATTTATATTGATAAAAAACTTTCTTTGATAAGAACTGTCCTTGGGAACTTATACCGAAAAGCAGGTTATGTGGTTAAGTTTTTACTACATTACAATTCATGAGACATAAATAGGTATATATTTTGATATTTATATAAAAATTAACCAAATTCATAGTACCGAATATGTACCGAATTTGTACCGAATATTATATTGATATGTGCGAATCGTGAAGAAATGTTGTTCTTATCACATATCATATGAATTGATATCGGATTTGTACCGAATAAAATGAAGAAAATGAAATTGTTCTATCAATGTGCACTGTCAGAAAATGTTAGTAATTAGTATTAGTAATATCTAGTCGCCATGTGAATAGACCATTTAGTATATGTAGCCACTAATAATAATTCTGACTCTAGCAGAAAGTAGTTCATTTTTTCTTAGAGGGTATGCAATCTTCTACTGCTAGATTTGTATATATGTTCAGTTTATAACTTTGCAATGAACTAAGCATACTTTTAGGCATTTATTATTGCTATCTTGCAAAATTGGCGCAGTAAAACTTTTTTTACTTTTTAAAAATATATGAGAGATTCGGAAAAATCAGAAAAATAATTTTTAGTCACTCATACGCCCCGACCCGTGAACTGAGAATGTTTTGTCCGCTATTTTGAGTTCTGGGTTCATACCCAAACCCCTAAAAAAATGTTTTCACCACCCCTATTGACAGTCGCTAATATGTTATTTATTAGCTGTTATTTTTTTATAGAACTAGCAGCCACTCATTGCTTTAGATATTATATAACAAATACTTTTTCTTAATATTTTATCTGCCTCATTTCTAATAATAAATTTACGTTTCATAAATAAACATAAACTATTTTCCATTTACTCACACCAATTTAAGGAAATTCATACAAAACTGTACAAATAATAACTCAGTATAGTTATTTGTGTAACTATTAAATTATAAGCAACGCAATTATTAATAAAATAATACGAATTAGCGCGTTATTTATTTTGCCATACTTTGTAGTTTTCCATACAACTTTAGGGGTGTACTTAAAGTTTTTAGATAAAGGTTTTATATAACTCGCATAATTCTGTTGATTTTCTGCTCGTTGTACTTCATTTCATAATTTTCATTTTATTTTTATTTTTGTAGGATTCTGATTAACAGAGCACTATTTTTTCTAAATTTTTTTTACTATCTGTTTATTGATCAATTATGTTAGAGTCTATATTAACAATAACTGACGTAGAACTCGTAAGAAAAAAACAGTATCTAAGAATAATGTATAGATAGAACACCTGCGCTAAACAATGCATCAGTACTGCGCGTGCCTCAGTGTTGATAGATCTTACGTAAATCATTTAGAAGCATCAGTTATTTATCCAATAGCAATACACATTATTGTGCTCAGTGCACCATATTTACCATAAACAGTTTACAGAGCACAAATAATAAATATCACTAGATTACGGAGGTATATAAGAGCAGTTGGAAATCGAGTAAAGCATAGTTGAACATTTAACATCATACTAAACAGTGTAAAACCACGTAGTTACTGTCTATAGTATAGTTTAACCGTAAACAAAAATGGCGAAGTTATTTGCTTGTACTATCTTACTAGTGATCGCTAGCACTACATACGGCTCCGGTATAGAGGGTGGTGTGCCGACGACCATAAAAGATCATCCCTACCTGGTGTCCATACAAGGCAAAGATGGTCCACCTGTGATCTGTGGTGGTGCTTTAATTAACGAGAATACCGTGGTGACTGCTGCACAGTGCTTGGCTTTCTACGATGTCTCTCAATTGGCTGTCGGTGTTAATAACGGCAAAAGAATCATTCAAATTGCTGCACAAAGCTTCAATCCACAATTCGATTTCGTTACCATGCAAAATGATGTGGCCATTTTGAAATTGGCTGAACCAGTGGAGAGTGGTGGTTTCGTTGAGTTGGCTAGCACAGCACCAGAAAATGGTGACAGCGGTGTGGTAACCGGTTGGGCAGCAAACAACAGTTTAGTGGATGTGGCCGTGAGAACGCTTACTGCCAAGGAATGCGGCTCGGGCGATTATAAGTACAGCGAGGATGAAGTGTTGAATACCATGTTATGTGGCTTGGCTAGTAATCTACAAGCTTGCAATGGTCAACCTGGTCTGCCATTAGTGGTTGATAAGCAGCTAGTTGGTTTGGTTTCCTGGGGTTATGGTTGTGCCAACAAGGGTAATCCAGCGGTCTTCACCGATATTGCCGCCGAGCGTTCGTGGATCATTGAAACGGCCAATAAGCTTTAAAATTATATTGGATAATACGAAATGAAATAATAATTTTATGATTAGTTTGAAGCAAAATACTAAATTTTATTCTGAGAGTTAAAGTTATTCAGTTGAAACTAGTAATGTTTTCGGACTAGTGGTGGAGTAGGTGTTTCCGATCTGGTAGTATTATAGTGCCGGTTTTTTAATGTTTTACCGAATAGATCATAGCGCGCCACTCCTCTCTTTCCCTCGCAGTTCGGTGCCAGTTGGAGATCCCAAGTGTAACCAGGTCGTTCTTCACATGATCCCTCCAACGGAGTGGAGGCCTTTCCCTTTCTCGGCTTCCTCCGGCGGGTACTGCATCGAATATTTTCAGAGCTGGAGTTTTCGCCCATTCGGACAACATGACCTAGCCAGCGTAGCGCTGTCTTTTTATCTGATCTATGTCAATGTCGTCGTATAACTCGTACAGCTCATCGTTCCATCGTCTGCGGTATTCGCCGTTGCCAATGTTCTGAGGACCATAAACCTTGCGCAAAATTTTCCTCTCGAAGACTCCTAGTGTCGTCTCATCTGATGTTGACATCGTCCAAGCTTCCGCACCATAAAGCAGGACGGGAATGATAAGCGACTTGTAGAGTTTTATTTATGATGGTTGTATAAAAATCAAGAACTCTGCGACCATGGGTCCGTTCCGGTTACTGTGTGTCCCAAATAATGTTTAGGAACTATTGTCCTTGAACGTATAAAATTCCAAAACTCTGCAACTCTGGGTCCGTTTCGGTTACGTAGACCAGATTGTTCTAAGAACGGTTTCTTAAGAAAACGGAAAAATATTATATTTAACAAGTAAGGAAGGGCTAAGTTCGGGTGTAACCGAACATTTTATACTCTCGCAATTTATTTATTTAACTTAATTAATATTATATAATACACAATTTGACCTACATATTCGTCATATATATTGTATAAAGTCCATTGAAAGTTGGAAACCATAATATTAGGTTAGAAGCACCGAGGTCCTCATGTTCAATATATGGGGTCTTGAAAACCTATGGTCCGATTTCGGTGATTTTTAGAAATGGGCTGCCACACTATAAATACAGTATTTGTGCAAAGTTTTGCACCGATATCTTCACTAGTGCTTACTTTATATATTCTAAAGTAAACGATTCAGATCATCTTCTAAGTTCTGGTATATAGGAAGTAGGCATGGTTGTGAAGCGATTTGGCCAATTTTCACAACATATTATTGGGAGGTAAGGAAACTATTACAAACCAAGTTTCATTGAAATCGGTCGAGTAGTTCCTCAGATATGGTTTTTGACCCATAAGTGGGCGACGCCACGCCCATTTTCCATTTTGTAAAAAAATCTGCGTGCAGCTTTCATCTGCCATTTCTTATGTGAAATTTAGTGTTTCTGACGTTTTTCGTTAGTGAGTTAACCCACTTTTAGTAATTTTCAACCTAACTTTTGTATGGAAGGTGGGCGTGGTTATGATCCGATTTCTTTAATTTTTGGACTGTATTGGAAGGTGGCTAAAAAAAACGACTGCAGAAAGTTTGGTTTATATAGCCCTATTAGTTTGCGAGATATGTACAAAAAACTTAGTAGGGGGCGGGGCCACGCCCACTTCCCCAAAAAAATTACATCCACATATGCCCCTTCATAATGCGATCCTTCATACCAAATTTTATTTCCATAACTTAATTTATGGCTTAGTTATGGCACTTTATGTGTTTTCGGTTTTCGCCATTTTGTGGGCGTGGCAGTGGTCCGATTTTGCTCATTTTCGAAAGCAACCTTCCTATGGTGCCAAGAAATAAGTGTGCCAAGTTTCATCAAGATTTCTCAATTTTTACTCAAGTTACAGCTTGCACAGACGGACGGACGGACGGACGGACGGACGGACGGACGGACGGACAGACAGACATTCGGATTTGAACTCCACTGTTCACCCTGATCACTTTGGTATATATAACCCTATATCTAACTCGTTTAGTTTTGGGTGTTACAAACAACCGTTATGTGAACAAAACTATAATACTCTCTTTAGCAACATTTGTTGCGAGAGTATAAAAATAATAAACCTAACCTAATAACGGCTCAATACTTTCAAAATAATATCGAGTTTTCCGAGTTTTTTTCGGGATGATGTCTAAAATCGTGCCACACGTTGAAAGCCACTTTAAAAGCTGATAACTAATTTAATAGTTTCATGCACTCACTTGTGTATTCAGATTTGTTAAATATACGATATTCAAAGTGTTTGCTTTCAATCATATCAATGTTAAGAACTCTCTTGTGGAAATAATGTCGCTAAGTTTTCTATTGATCGCTATATTTACCTGGCTTAACACCAACCAAATAGATGGACAAAATACTTTGAAGTTTGATACTCAGTCTGGACTAGATACTTGGAATGCTGATAGTCTGTTAAGCATGAAAATTATTGGAGGAACCAAAGCGAAATTCGCTTCAACGCCATATCAGGTTTCGGTGCGTTTAAATGGGTATCATTTCTGTGGCGGTTCCATTATAGCGAAGGATGTGGTGTTGACTGCAGCGCATTGCATCTTTAAGGATCAATTGAATAATTATCAGGTGCAATATGGTGTTGATAATGTTGGTAAAACGGCGAATATTGTTAAAATCGCAAAAATCACTACACATGAGAAATTCAACAAGGTCACAATCGATTATGATATCGCCGTGATTAAACTCACTGCGCCCATACGACTCGGTGTATGGGCGAAAATTATACCACTTGCCAAAGCTAATCCGCCGGCTGGCGCTAATGCTGTCGTCGTCGGTTGGGGTCAAACCGATGAAAATGGCCCAACTGTGCAGCAATTGCAAAGCATAAATGTGAAGATTGTGGCGCCCAAGGTGTGTAGTCAAAAATATAAAAAGATCGATAAAATCACCGATCGCATGATATGTGCCGGTGTGAGCGGCGGTGGCAAAGGCACTTGTGGTGGTGATTCCGGTGGTCCTTTGGCCGTGAATGGCCAACAGGTTGGTATTGTCTCATGGGGTGTGGGTTGTGCACATCCCGATTTTCCCGGTGTCTACAGTAGTGTGGCCAAATTGAGAAGCTGGATTACAGCACACATGAAATAAAGTAGAGGCTTCTATATTTTTGCATAAAAAAACTAAATAAATATATACAAGTAAAGTCTTGAAATGTGAAGGCCTGCTTTAGCTCCATGTATATCTATATTGTACAAGGTAAGTTATGAGTGTTACTTTATCAATGAGTCCGAGTATGAAAAAGAGTGAAAAGGTAATGGTCGTAATCATTCAACGACCATTATATATTTAGCATAGTACTCTGTAGGAACTGATTTTGAGATTTGTATAATCTGAATACTTCGTATATCTGAACAGCTTGCGATCTCACCGATTCAGTTATAAGCTTAAAAACGGCCGCCTCTCTTTGACAAGATATAAAATTAGGGCTTCTTCTTCTTCTTGACTGGCGTAGTCGTAGTTTGGCGCCAATTGGTTATACCAAGCGAAACCAGGTCCCTCTCCACCTGGTCCTTCCATCGGATTGGAGGTCTCCCTCTTCCTCGGCTTCCACCAGCGGGTACTGCATCGAATACTTTCAGTGCTGGAGCATTTTCATCTATTCGAACAACATGACCTAGCCAGCGTAGCCTCTGTTTTTTTATTCGCTGGACTATGTCTATGTCTATGTATAACATATACAGCTCATCGTTCCAT
Source organism: Zeugodacus tau (assembly GCA_031772095.1). Lineage (NCBI taxonomy): Eukaryota > Metazoa > Arthropoda > Insecta > Diptera > Tephritidae > Zeugodacus > Zeugodacus tau. The sequence goes on along the minus strand of CM062652.1, from coordinate 71,763,970 downwards.
CGTCTGCGGTATTCGCCGTTGCCAATGTTTAAGGGACCATAAATCTTCCGCAAAATCTTTCTCTCGAAAACTCCTAGTGCCGTCTCATCGGATGTTGACATCGTCCACGCTTCTGCACCGTAAAGTAGGACGGGAATGACGAGGGATTGTAGAGTTTGGTTTTTGTTCGTCGAGAGAGGACTTTACTTTTCAATTGCCTACTTAGTCCATAGTAGCCCCTGTTGGCAAGACTGTCAACAGTGACGTGGGAGCCAAGACGCGAATGCGCTGACTGTTTGTTTGACGACAGGAGATATTTCGTCTTGTCCTCGTTCACCACCAGACCCATACGCTTCGCTTCCTTATCCAGTCTGGAAAAAGCAGAACTAACGGCGCGGGTGTTGTTTCCAATGATATCGATATCATCGGCGTACGCCAGTAGTTGTACAAGATTGTACCTTCTCTATTTAGCTCTGCAGCTCGTATTATTTTCTCCAGCATAAGCTTAAAGAAATCACACGAGAGTGAGTCACCTTGTCTGAAACCTCGTCTGGTATCGAACGGCTCGGAGAGGTCCTTCCCGATCCTGACGGAGCTTTTGGTATTGCTCAACGTCAGCTTACACAGCCGTATTAGTTTTGCGGGGATACCAAATCATCTTAGGCCTTCACCAATTCCAATCGAATCGTTCATAAATATATAAGGTTATTGGAGTTCCCTTTAAATTTTCCGTTGTTTCTTTCAATTTATTGGTAAACATTATCAGCCGTTGATATTATTTTCATTATCGAGATATCCATATGTTGGAATATACATATATTAAAGTACCCCTACCCCAACTTACTCCTTGTTGGACCTTCTTCCTTGGTAATCCCTACAAAATTATGATCAATGTTTATTAAGTTGATAAACAATTATTTATTGTAGTTTTATTTTGATATTTTTTAATTTATAATACTCTACTAATCATAATTCGATTAATGCTAGAATTATTTTGAGAGCTTTTAAGTATAAAATCGCCACCAATCTTGCTGTTCATTTTAGTTTGGAAACAATGTTGCGTGCTATAACTTTTTTGCTGGCTGCAATCGCAGTACTGGGCATTGCCCACGCTGGACCGATCGATGGTACGGCACCGCTGTTAGATGGACGTATTATCGGCGGTCAGAATACATATATCGGCAATCATCCCTACCAGGTGTCATTGCGTTTAGATGGTCATCATTTCTGCGGCGGTTCAATTATAGGACAAAAATTGGTATTGACCGCTGCGCATTGTATCTTCAAGGATTTGCTCGATAAATATGAAATACAATATGGTGTTACGAATGTTGCAAGCACGAAAAATCTGATACAAGTTGCCGATATCATTACACATGAGAACTTCGACACGGTTACAATTGATTACGATGTTGCACTCGTCATACTCGCCACGCCGATTCCACTCGGTGCGAATGCAAAAATTATTGCGTTAGCGAGCAATAATCCAGCGGCAGGTACGAATGCCATTGTCAGCGGTTGGGGTCAAGCAGATGAGAATGGTCCGACTGTTAAAATTTTGAAGAGATTAACTGCCGAAGTTGTTGCACAGCAGGTATGCCAAGAGAAATACAGAGAAATTGATGACATCACCAATCGCATGATTTGCGCTGGTCTAGTCGGTGGACAGGGTACCTGTGGTGGCGATTCCGGTGGTCCTTTGGTCGAGAATAGCGTACAAGTTGGTATTGTTTCGTGGGGTGTGGGTTGCGCGCATCCTGATTTTCCTGGTGTCTACAGCAGTGTAGCAAATTTACGCGATTGGATCGATGCGAATAGTCCTTAAGTTATATGATGATTATTGTCACGAAATGTTAATGGAAGTCACCACTGATTAATAAATAAATTAAATTGTGTTAATTCTTATATTTTAATACTATTAAAATTTTCATACTTTATTGAGCACTTCATCTACTGGAAGTACTCTCAAAATGTTCATCTATTGAGTAGCAAAAGCTAATGTGACCTCAACAAAATAACTAACTACCTCTTCGATTCGCTAATTTTCTACTCGCTAGATTTGTACGATCTTTGCTTATTATTTGTTCGGCGAATCACAGACTCTTATCGCCATAGAATATTTTTCAAAGTCACATTTTTTTTTTTTGTTCAATATACATTTATTTACTGAATCTGCTCTTTAAAGCCTAACAATAAGTTATAAAATCTTAAAACTAACTAAAAACTAGACAAGCTCAACCAGGTGATTGAGTTGTTTTGGTGAAACGTTGCTCTTTAATGTGCTGGCATATCTCTTCTTTTTAGACGTGATTGATTACAGGATTGTATTAAAGCATTAGCCAATGGGTTTGGGTGATCACGGAGTTTAGATATATATTTCAATCTGCTGTCCTCTACTTCTTTCTTCACCATTGGAATACCAAGATCTTCACATTTAAAGAGTGTACTCTGTTAAAAGTTCGTTGGTTTACCCGATTTCTTATCGGTTCATTAATATACATATGATTTTATCTGATCTTTTTCTGACTATTGTCGTGACTGTTTCATTAATGAAACTGTTGTATATATATTGAAGGCTTCGAAAATATTATATAAGAGCAAACACATTTAAGAGCGCGAGTCTAGTCACCGTGCATAGAACTAGTAATTGCTACGAATATACAGTAGATATAAAAAGTGTTTACAAGGATGCTCTATTCATTGGTTTGCCAAATATTGCTCTTAATCACAGCGTATGCCACTAACACGTACGCTGCTGGAATTGAAGGAGGCACACCGACTCCGATTAAGGCACGTCCGTATGTCGTCTCCATACAGGGTACCGATGGTATACGCACCTGCGTTGGCGCTTTAATCAGTTCCAATACAGTTGTTACCGCCGCACAGTGTTTGGCTTTCTTCGATAGTTCGAAATTGGTTGTTGCTGTCAATAATGGTGGTCAAGTAGTAAAAATTGCCGCCAAGACTTTCTATATAAGATTTGATCCCGCCACAAATGAGAATGACGTGGCCGTCTTGAAATTGGCACAATCAGTGAAGGCTGGCACTATTAAACTAGCGAGTAGTTTGCCGAAGACCGGTACTAATGGTGTGGTCACCGGTTGGGATGGCAAAAATAAGTTAGTGGATATACCTGTGAGTGTCATAAACCGCAAGGATTGCATATCTGGCAAGTTCAAATATAGCGGTGACGAAGTGCTGAAGTCAATGGTGTGTGGACTTGCTAAGAATAACAGGGCTTGTGGCGCAATAGGCGGAAGTCCTTTGGTGGCAAACAATCAATTGGTTGGTTTGATTTCTTGGGGTAATGGTTGCGGCAACAAGGGTAATCCAGCTGTTTATACTGATATACCATCGGTAAGTTCATGGATTACTAAAACAGTTAAGAATTGGTGAAATTTGAATTGAAAATGTAGAAGTGAAATAAAAGTTTAATGTTTCAAGAAATTATGTCTTCAAAAATTATTCTAAAACAGTATCAAGATAGAACCAACAGTCTATTATGGGTCGAAAAATATGTCAGATCTTTTATAAAGAATAGTTGTCACCATACCATCATCATGGTCTAGAATCTACAGCGTTCACCATTGAGGCTCGCAAAATAGATTTTTTTATCGTGGAAGTTTGTTTCGAACCCCTTTCTCGATTATTGATGTTATTTAATTTGGCTGTAGCTTCCAAGTTCCTTCATTACATTATGAGAGGACTTCACTTGAAGGTGCAGACCTCAATTGTGAAACAATAATGGACTTCAATGCTCAAACTTCTAACGTCAATAGAAGTGGGACACATATTCAGCTAGCAGCTATTTCCGTATGATAATACTATCGAAATATAAATTAAATTTTAGTTAAAAATTCGAGATAACTTTCGAGTGGAAGTCTACTTGAATAAATCAAAAATATAGTACAATGTTCGCTTGTCAAAAAGGTAGAAATAGTAGGTCTTTACACGTCGTGGAGTAAGCAATAGCGAAGTAATAATAGAACATACCGAACAATGACTTACTACATTAACAATATATTTGGCGTCTTTTTCGCGGTGATTTTGGCCGTAACATACTGCACCGGCTCAACTACACAAGACAACTTCGAAACAGCGCCTAATGAAAGGGATATCGGCGCACGTATTGTTGGCGGTAAAGTGGTTAATATTTTTCAATATCCGCATCAGATAAGTTTGCGTATGCGGTATATCAATGGCAAAGCGCAGAAACCATTCATGCATTCGTGTGGCGGCAGTCTCTATTCGGAACGCATCGTCATCACCGCAGCGCATTGCCTGTTCTCCCGCGTGAAGGAGGAGTTGATGGTGGTGGCAGGCGCTAATGAACGCGCCAGCGCCGATGGTGTCATAACCGCTGTACAAGAGATCATCATGCATGAGCAATATAATGAGACAACCTATTACAATGACATCGGCTTGTTGGTGCTCGCCACAGCGTTGCCGATTAATAATTTCACCATTAAGCCTGTAGAGTTGACCGAGGCGCAGCCGCAGCATGGTGATATCGCTACAATAACCGGTTGGGGTCTACTCTCACCAGGTGGCGCATTTTCCGATTACTTACGCGAAGTGAAGGTGCCGGTTGTTGGCAATGAAATCTGTAATCAACGTTATGAGGGTGCCATCACCGATGCTATGCTGTGTGCGGGTTTGTTGGATGTTGGCGGTAAGGATGCCTGTCAAATGGATTCGGGTGGACCGCTGCTGGTTAATGGCAAATTAGCGGGTGTCGTGTCATGGGGTAACGGTTGTGGACTCCCGGAATTTCCCGGCGTATACGCAAATGTTTGGTATTTATCGCCATGGCTGCAGGAGACTATCGCGAAGGTGGAAGCGAAACTCGCGTTGCAAAATTAAAAGTTGGTTGATTTATAAGGATGTTATACATACTTATTTAGTCTTAAAATAAGGAGAAAAGTGTAATAAATGAGAGTTTGTCATGCTAAAGGAAGTGTAGTGTTGGTTTTTGGCTTTCGATTTAGGTTATGTTATCCTCATGTGCCCTAAAAGTAGATCATTTGGACCTCTGTACCTGAAGTGGAACAGTTGAAGCTCAAGTTTAAAAATGGTTCCCCAACTGGTCGCAGTTTTTTGGGGGATACCGTTTATTAAAAGACGAAAGTCATATTTTTTGTAATCTTTTATCAAATTGATAAAGAGTTGTTTATACCAGACTAGGCTACGATCACAAAATTATTAGTGATAACAGTAGATAATAAATTAATTTAAAAAATATTATAGTAAATTTTATCAGCGTTTTAAATATTAATAGATGTTAACTGAAAATTTCATGATTCTCAAGTGGGAATATTTTATTTCAATAAATTTGTAATTAAATGAGAATACTCTAGTCGGAATTTGTCACTAAATTTTCTGTGCGTCAGTATACACTCGCGTGTTGTGAAGGTAATACCTTGAAAAATTTGTAAAATGACTAGTGGAGCCTCTAACACAATGTGTGTCGCTTTGGCGACGGTTTTGGTGGCCATGTCCAGCGCAGATGTGACTCATTCTATCAATAATCAAGTCATAGATTCACGAATTGTTGGCGGCAAAGTGACAAATATTGTGCAGTATCCTCATCAGATCAGCTTGCGTGAAAGAGATGCAGCGGAAGAGCCCTACGATCATTCATGTGGTGGCAGCATATATTCGGATCGTATTGTCATAACCGCATCGCATTGCGTTGATGGTACGGAGAGCAGTGAACTTATGGTTGTTGTTGGCACAAATCAACGCAACGGTACCGATGGTGTAATAGTTCCAGTACAAGAGATTATTATGCATGAGGAATACGATCAAGAACGAACGACTAACGACATTGCTTTGCTGGTACTTGCCGCTGCATTGCCGATCAATAATTTCACCATTAAACCAGTTGAATTGACTGAGGTGCAGCCAGAACATGGTGATATCGCTACAATAACCGGTTGGGGTTTAGATGCGCAAGCACAGATTCCCAACTTTCTACACGAAGTGAAGGTGCCGATCGTAAGCAATGAAATCTGTAATGAAAGTTATGAGGGTGCCATCACCGATGCCATGCTGTGCGCGGGTTTATTGGATGTTGGCGGCAAGGATGCTTGTCAAATGGATTCGGGTGGACCGCTACTGGTTAATGGAAAATTAGCGGGTGTGGTCTCTTGGGGAAGCGGTTGTGGTCTGCCCAACTATCCTGGAGTATATGCAAATGTTTGGTATTTATTACCATGGCTGCGTGTGAATATCGCCAGGGTAGAGGCGAAGCTCGCGAATCAAAACTAAAAGTTGATTAGTTCATATTGAAGTTATGCGCACTTCTACAGTGTAAAATATGAACTGTTCCATAATGAATAAAAATAATAAAAGTTTGTCATGCTAAAGCAAGTGCAATAGTGTTTTTTAACATTCGTCGGTTCAGGTACTGTTAGTGTAGTTCTTTTGCATCTCAAGTGGAATAGTTGAAGCTGGAACACAAATGTACCGTAGAGAGTTTGTGAAAGCTTTTAGTAAAACACAATTTCTCTGAGGATTTGCCGTTCTCAAAAGTTAGAGGTCCCCAAACTTAAAGAAACACATTTCTTCTCAGCGTCAAACAAAAATATAAAAGCTGTCATAACTTAGTGCTTTGTTAGTAACCGGTTCCAGTAATCGCACTACTTATCAGTTTACAAGTGGACCCCAGATATTCTGGGAGAAACCGTTTATTAAAAGTAGAAAGTTATAGTTTTTGTTTTTTCTGTTTCCAAATTGATAAAAGTCGCTTATACTAGATTCGGTAAGAGAATTGTAAGGAGATTATTGATAACGGAACAGATTATAAATTAATTTTGAAAAATTTATAAAGTCGATGTTATCTGCATTTTAAGTATTCTCAAGTGGGAATATTCTATTACAAATTTCTTGAAATTTAGTGACTAAATTGGCAGTACGGCAGTGTAGACTCGTGAGTTGTGAAGTTGATACCTGGTAAACTGTAAAATGACTTACTCCTCCTGTAATATTTTGTTTGCCTTTTTGGCGACATTTTTGTTGGTTAGAAGCAGCGCTGTTATAACGCATCCTAACACTAATCAAGTCATAGATTCGCGCATTGTTGGCGGCAAAGTGGTTAATATTTTACAGTATCCTCATCAGATCAGTTTACGTGATAGGGATATCAGGGTGCCGCAATCACCCTACGATCATTCATGCGGTGGTAGCATATATTCGGAACGGATTGTTATAACGGCATCACATTGCCTTGAACGCAGTAAGAGAAACGAACTAATGGTTGTTGTTGGCGCAAATCAACGCAACGGTACTGATGGTGTAATAGTACCTGTACAAGAGATTATTATGCACGAACAATACACTAGACGTTTGAATAACGATATAGCTTTGCTGGTACTGGCCGCTGCGTTGCCAATTAATAATATAACTATCAAACCAATTGAACTGACCGAGGTGCAGCCGCAGCCTGGAGAGATCGCTACAATAACCGGTTGGGGTTTAGACGCTCAAGGTCAGAGTCCTGACTTTCTGCATGAAGTGAAGGTGCCAATCATAAGCAATGAAATCTGTAATCAGAGCTATCCCAATAGTATCACCGATGATATGTTGTGTGCGGGTTTATTGGGTGTGGGCGGTAAGGATGCCTGTCAAATGGATTCGGGTGGACCGCTATTGGTTAATGGCAAATTAGCGGGTGTGGTCTCATGGGGAACCGGTTGTGGACTCCCGGATTATCCAGGCGTGTACGCAAATGTTTGGTATTTATTACCATGGCTGCGGGAGACTATCGCCAAGGTAGAGGCGAAGCTCGCGGATCAAAACTAAAAGTTGTTTAGTTCACAAAGAAGTTGTACCGACTTCTTTATTGTAAAATATGGCAGATGTATAATGAATAAAAGTTTGTCATGTTAAATCAAGTACAGTAGTGTTGTTTTTTTGCTTTCGGCTCAGGGACTGTGAATTCCTTTGTATCTTAAGCGGAATAGTTGAAGCTCGAGCACATAAGTACCATAGAGGGTTTGTGAAAGCTTTAGTAAAACGACAATTTCTCTAATGATTTGCCGTTCACAAAAGTTAGAGGTCCCCAAACTATACGGAACACATTTCTTCTCAGCGTCAAACAAAACTATATAGGCAGTTTTGACTTAGTCAGTTATCAGATTACAAGTGGACCCCAAACTAGGCGCTGTTGTTCTGGGAGAAACCGTTTAATAAAAGTTGAAAGTTCTATTTTTTGTAATCTGTTTGCAAATTGATAAAAGTGTCACTTATACCAGCTGAGTCAAAAACATTTGTAAGCAGATTATTATTGATAATACCTAAGACAGACATATGGTTTCCATACTATAATATGTACTACGATAAAAGCTCTAGAAACCATGAACCAGCATAGTGACACACATGTAGTATATTGTACTATGTTTTCATTCATCAGCTGATACAAATAAATTTAAGCAAAATGTAATTATGAATAACAGGAAGGAAAATGGATCATGACTTAGTTATAACAGCAAGCAATCTTAAAATATTATTACCCAATATAATTATTCCATATTCCATATTATTAAATACATATTACATATTTTTCACATAATTGTTTTTCAAATTTTGTTTTTTTGATTTCAATTAATTTTGAATTTAATTTATTTTCTGTATGTCAAAATGTCAGAAAACATATGATTGTGGCAGAAGAGCTTAAAGCTTTCGGTGTGTTCAATGCAATCCATTGTAGTACATTTCACAACACCACAAAATTTCAATGGTTTCTAGAACTCTATTGTAGTACGGAACACCATTTGCTTTCAAACAAAATTCGGAAAACCGGTGATACACATATGGTTTCTGAAGCATACTACAATGTATACTACATGTCTGTCTCAGGTATAACGGAACAGATTATAAATTAATTTGACAAATTTATTAAATCAAGTTTATCTGCATTTTAAATACACTCAAGTGGTAATATTTTTTTTAAAATTTCTTGGAATTTAGTAAGAATACTTTACCCAAGTTGTGTCAATAAATTGGCAGCACGGCAGTGTAGACTCGTGAGTTGTGAAGTTGTTACCTGGTAAACTGTAAAATGAATAACTGCGCTCATAACATTTTGTGTGTCTTTTTGGCGACTTTTTTGGTGGTTACGATCAGCGCAGATATAACTCATCCTAACAATAGTGAAGTCATAGATTCGCGCATTGTTGGCGGCAGAATGGTTAATATCATACAGTATCCTCATCAGATCAGTTTACGTACTAGAGATATCACTGAACCGCAGCAATCCTACGCTCATTCATGCGGTGGCAGCATATATTCAGATCGTATTGTCATAACCGCATCGCATTGCATTGAACGCAGTAAGAGTAACGAACTAATGGTTGTTGTTGGCACAAATCTACGTAGCGGTATTGATGGCGTAATAGTTCCGGTACAAGAGATTCTTATGCATAAGAAATACGGTCCAGAACGAACGACTAACGACATTGCTTTGCTGGTACTTGCCACTGCGTTGCCGATCAATAATTTCACCATTAAACCAATTGAATTGATTGAGGTGCAACCGCAGCCTGGCGAGATCGCTACAATAACGGGTTGGGGTGTAAACGCTGAAGGAGATAGTCCCGACTTTCTGCACGAAGTGCAGGTGCCAATCATAAGCAATGAAATCTGCAAGCAGAGCTATCCTAATAGGATCACCGATGATATGTTGTGTGCGGGCTTATTGGGTGTTGGCGGTAAGGATGCCTGTAAAAAGGATTCAGGTGGACCGCTGCTGATTAATGGCAAATTAGCGGGAGTGGTATCATGGGGAAGCGGTTGTGGACTACCGAACTTTCCAGGCGTGTACGCAAATGTTTGGTATTTATTACCATGGCTGCGTGAGACTATCGCCAAGGTGGAAGCGGCAATTTTGAGTGGAGACTATTAAAAAACAGTTTTATTTAACATGAAAATTCTAATAAATTATGTAGATATAAAAAAATCGGATATTTTTTTAATAAAAAAGAAGCAGAATGTGAAGATAAATGTTAGTCAATTACCATAGAGGTACATAAATACCGTTTCGATTATATTTTAAATGCTGATGAACTGACTATGCGAAATCTTAGTAAGTATATTGAAATAGTTTCCGTCGTAAAAAAAGCCTATAGTTTCCGTTGACAAACTTCAAAACACACCCTCGTATATTTAAGTATAAGTACATTCCCCAAGTACACATCATTTGATCACGTTAGTATTAGAACGATTAGAGTAAACACAAAGTAATTATATAATGGGCTAAGCACTAATAAATCATATACGTTTAATTAACCTTTAAGAAGCATAATCGCAAAACCTTGCAATAGACCATATCAACAAAACGTACACCGTCATGTATCGATTATAACCGATAAGGCCTCCACTATAGTACATTCTTTGGAAATCCAACACCTTATCAATATTTTACATCAGACGTGTTTTGGTCTTATTACAAGCGCATAGAAATTAGTCTTTGGCCAACCGACTGGCCAACAAGTCAACTCTCTTAAGTTCACTTTCTTTAAGTTCACTTAAAAAACATTTCCGCGATGAAAATCTGCATCATTTCTGTCAGCATATTGGCTTTAGCCTTTATGAATACAGCTTGGGCGCGTACTCTCGCCGACACAGCTGACACCAAGGATGGACGCATCGTTGGCGGTTATACAGTTGATATCACGGCGCATCCGCATCAAGTTAGTATGCGTCTGAAGGGTATACTAACACCGCAGAACAGTTATGCACATAATTGTGGTGGAGCCATTTATTCCGAGTACATCGTCGTAACCGCTGCTCATTGTGTGATCGGTAAGGTAGCAAGTCAATATCAAATAGTCGCAGGTGCCAACGAGAGACGTAGCGTCGGTGGTGCACTAGTACCCGTCAAGGAGATCATTATGCATGAGAATTACGATCCAAGCTCCTATAATAACGACATTGCGTTGATGGTGCTCGCTGCGCCGTTGCCGATTAATAATGTGACCATCAAAGCTATACCGTTGGCTGATCGTCCCTCATTGAATGGCGACACTGCCGTCATTACCGGTTGGGGTGCGCTGAAACAGGGCAGCAGCAGTCCAGATCTATTGCAAGAAGTCAAAGTGCCGATTGTGAGTAATGAGTTGTGTCAGGAGGATTATGGCGCAGCAAAAATCACCGATGCTATGTTGTGTGCGGGCGTACGCGGCGTTGGTGGTAAGGACGCGTGCCAGGGAGATTCGGGTGGCCCCCTATTGGTTAATGGCAAATTAGCGGGTGTCGTATCATGGGGTAATGGTTGTGCCAGACCAAAATATCCAGGTGTATATGCAAATGTGACACATTTGTTGCCATGGTTGCATGAAAATATTGCTGCGGTAGAGTCTACGCTATTGTATTAATGTTCAAAAATTTGTAAAAATAAACACTCCTTAAACGTACCATTGTAAATTCTTTTTCATTTCGTTTTCTTTTCTCTTTAAATAAAAAACTGAAAAGACCGCAGAATAAGTGTAGGCAATAGGGTAATCGATAAGTAGTTTTAAAGCTATTATTTTTTTCGTTGCCTACATTTTGGCGCGCAGGTAAAGAATTTTAATGTCAGAATCAAAAAAATGGCATCAAATGCTTAGATTAGAAATATATAGAATCGTTGGTCATTGGTCAAGACAACTCTCCAGATGTAAATGAAATAGTATTAGTTCAAAAAAAAAAGTATGTGTTTCATTAAGTTCAGGGTCGAGGCGCGCTATAGCTGTGCAGAATGGCAACAATATTTATCAAAAACTATAAACCTTATTATTAGTAATTAAAAATGGTAAACGCCTTCAATTTAGGGTACAGAAATAATATTTCTTATCAAACAGAAATAAAAATAAGTAAGCATATTTATGGTTAGTTGACCGCGACTTTATTACGTGCTATGATAAGTAGCAGACGTACAACTATTAGGCTATAAAATGATACGTAGCTTTTTATATACCCTTCAGAGTATTAGGGACGGTATTATCAATCTTATAACGAGTTCTGTTGAGTAAATCTCACTGGCCTTCTAATAATAAATTGATTCAAGCAAATTTGTAGAACTGTCGTAATCACAGCTCGATTATGAATTTGGAAAACATGAATTCAGTTTCTTGTCTAGCAAAATCTAAAATTATAAAAAAAATTCTCTCTTAGCGGAAGTCCCTCGAAAGTATAAGTCCAACCCCCTTTTGTATTCGGGTTTTGAAGAATGAAAATATGAAATCTTGTAGGAGCTTACAGATACATATCTAAATTTAACTCCGGTAAAACTGAAACAAACTTCTCGCAATACTTTAACGGTAAATTCGGAGTTTTATTGGCGTTAAAAATAGAAAAATATCTACAAACAAGTAAGGAAAGTTTAGGTTCTTGTACAACCGAACATTTAATACACCGCCCTTAATTAAGTCTTTTATACATATCTCGTTAGAACTTCGAACCTCTCTACAGTCGTTTTTTTTTAAAACTACCTATAACCACGCCTACTTCCCATACAAAGGTTATGTTGAAAACTACTAAAAATACTTTAATTAAGTAAGCAAAAACACTTTTCATTATAAAGATGGTACAGAAGAGCTGCACTGAAATTGGTATACTAAATTTTAAATGGCCGTGGTTCCGCCCACTTATGGGTCAAAAACCATATCTCCGAAACTACTCGACAAATTTCAATGAAATTCGGTTCGTAATATTTTACTGGCATCTCAATGATATGTTGTGAAAAAATGTCAAATCGATTCACAACTACGCCTACTTCCTATATACCAGAACTTTGAAGTCAATCTGAGCTGTTTACTTTACAATATATTATAAGTTCAGCGCTAGTGAAGATATCAGAACAGAACTTTGCACAAATATTGCATTTATAGCGTGGAATCGAATTTCTAAAAAACGTTGAAATTGGATAAGAAGATTTCAAGGCCCCATATACGGAACATGAGGACCGCAGTTCTTCTAATAAATTTTTTACCGAAAATATAGGTAAGTCTGTCTCTATATTGAAAAAAGGGAATATTTTTCTTCCAATACAATGTCGACGTGCCAAAAATTAGTGAAATCGAGGCATAACTTCTCCTAGCTCCCATATATCTAACATTAGGGCTTCCAACTTTCAATGGACTTTATACCAAATTGTGTTAATAATTTAATTTAATTAATAAATTTAAATAAATAAATTGCGAGAGTATAAAATATTCGCTTACACCCGAACTTAGTCCTTTCTTACTTGTTTATATAGATATTCAGTCTTGGAAGAAAAATATCTGAAAGATATTATAATAATCTTGATATACGTACATACATATATAACCCTATATCTAACTCATTTTATTCTACTCTGTGCAACATGTTGCGGGAGTATAAAAATCTAGCATCGTTTTTTAACTTTATATATACCCTATATCCGCATTGGTCAAAACAAATTGGCACGCAACGTATTTGAAGTAGGTCTATGTCAGGCAATTGCATAATTTACGACATGTACATATGTATTAGACTAGATATGATGACAAATACTATGTATGAAAAAATAGTTAACTTCAATTTGATAGAAAAAAAAAACACATTTGATAACGCAGTTTGATTCTACGTAAATAGATGATAAGTTAATATATGATAGAAATAACACTAATTTTGTCACAGATATCATTTTTTTACACAACCGAAGACAGTACAAATTCGATTTCGTTGCATTACGGACGCACAAGAAAGCAATGGCACCAACCTTTAACAGCGCACTACAACTTTTTCTCTTGACGCTTTGCGCCTCAATCGCGTTGACGGTCTACGCGACGCCACAGGGACGCATTGTTGGCGGTGAAACGGTGGACATCGCCAGTGCACCGCATTTGGTATCCATACGCTACAAGCGCAATGCCTCGACACCCTTCAGCCACCGCTGCTCGGGCACCATATACACCGAGGATATCGTGCTGACCACGGCGCGTTGCGTCATCGGCTTGGAGCGCAATCAACTGTTAATTGTGGCCGGCAGCAGTTATCGCACACAAAGCGACGGTTATGTTTATCTCATCAAATCGATTCTGATACATCCGGATTTCGATATTTGGTTTGTCGACAGTGATTTGGCGCTATTGCGCTTGGAATATCCACTCACCAGCCAACACGCGAAAGTGATCAGACCGATCGAAGTGGCGGAGGAGCTGCCCGCTGCTGGCAGTGCCGCCACAGTGGCGGGTTGGGGTGCCTCCGCAGAGTACAGCGCTTTTGAGGAGCAATTGCAGGAGGCCAATGTGCGGGTGTTGGATAGCGCGCAGTGCAAACAAGCTTATGGTGCCGGACGCATCAGCGCGGCCATGTTGTGCGCCGGTGGTGAGAGTGCCAATGGCGTAGCAATTGACGCTTGTCTGGGTGATGCGGGTAGCGCGCTAGTTTCGAATGGCACCGCCGTTGGTTTGGTATCGTGGGGTAATGGCTGTGGACGTGTCGGTTTCCCCGGTGTCTATACAAATTTGGTGCATTTCCAGCAGTGGATTAGAAGTGAAGCGAGTACTAATAATTAATATGGCATTTAAACGGTGTTATTGTATTTATATAAAAAATATGTGCGGCAATAAATAAGTGATTTGCCGAAATTAATAAAAAAATAGTATGAGTAATGCGTTTGTGTAATTAATAGATAAGCCTCTATTGTCATTTAATCGTTATATACAATTGCACTATTTACTAATCAATCATAATATATAGGCCATCGTGCCATTGCGCGCTATTGAGTGTTTTTAGCTGATAAAAACAGCTTTAAACTCAATCGATTACTTGTTTCTAGCAAATACATGTGTGATCTAGTAGAAAAAAAAATGATATTAAGTTGCTTAGACTCTCAAAGAGAGGTCGCGCCCGTCGAGGTGCTCAATTAGTGTTCGATTACTTGATACTGTCTTCAGCAAAAAAAACTACGTGTAAAATATGGCAACTTCACGGTTTCCTACATAGAAGTTCCCTTAAATCAGATTAGACCTATTTTATGAAGCAAATCTTTAGAATACGAACCATAAAAGGCTTTGAATGTTATACAACGGATATGCCTGTTAAATATAGATATTTTAAATCCGTTGTGGTCACTTCTAAGGGACTTTACACTCTTTACCTTACATTTCCAACGTTTGCTAAAAGCTCGATGAGGTTTTCGATAGTCAATAACGGAATTAGAGTATATACTTGAAAGTTGTCAAATTTTGTGAACATCGCATTTGTCGAGATTGGGTATCAAACAGTCTGTAAAATAGGCGTAATCTCAAGCTCCGAAGTTTGGACGGCGAAATTGATCAGATTATTGGTATTTATTATGACTACTTCGCGATAAATCCTTGAGAATCGTGAAACCTGTGACTAGTGGTGGTTTTCCAGCTAAGAAAGTATACTATATGGAGTCATTAACATTTCTAAGATATGTAAATACTCTATTGTCAAATTGGATGTCTAAAAAGAGCTATCCTATTGTTGGTATATATTATCTCTTGTTGGACAAAAAGACAGTTTTGACAGTCAGAAATGTAAGCTCGATTTTTCAATACAGTTTGTTTCAGACCAAGTGGGCGTTAGGAAAATCGAAAAAAAACAACGTATTATTCATTAATCATGGGCAGCACTGAGGACTTGAAGAAGCTTTATTCGAAATAAAAAGCTTTCAATCGGCTCACTACCGATTTCGTTTACTTTTCCCCGAGCCATTCTGATTATAGATTAAATACTGGAAGAGATAAAAAAATTCAAATGCACATTAACCATATCTTTTGATATACATACATACATATTTATTGTAACCATAAAGATCAATAAAGCTCTTTTGAAATAACAAAAAAAACAACAAAAATCAGCTTATCACTGCAACATTCCGTACTTGAAAGGCTTATCACAACAAAACAGATTAATAAAATAAGATAATCCGCATATTTTGACCCCATAGTGCTGTTTGGTGTATTACAGTTATATTAGTCGCTTCCAGTGCGTTTCGAAAACAAGACTTGAGATCGCTATGCAGTACATAAAACACACTATAACACTTTGCCTATTGTTCGTCTACTGCGCGGCTTTAGCGGCTACTACACGTTCCGAAATACAACCCTTCATCATAGGCGGTCATGAGGTGGACATCATCAAGCATCCCTATCTCGTTTCCATACGCTACCGCCTAATGGCCGATGGTCCTTATTGGCACAAATGCGCGGGTGTTATAATCTCCGAGAAGGCTGTGCTGACCGCCGCACAGTGTATACGAGAAATCGAAACGGATCGCGTTATGATCGTTGCGGCGGCCAATCAACGCACTGGTGGCGATGGCCAACAATATCCGGCCACCAAGTGGATCGAGCATCCAAAATTCTCAACGCGTACCGGTGATTACGACATTGGTTTGATATTTGTGGAGTTGCCTTTTGAATTTGACGCAACGCACTCGATTTTGCGTACGATCAATATACGTGAAAAACTGCCAGCTGTTAACCAATTGGCCACCGTAGCCGGTTGGGGTTATCGTGAAGAATTTGGACCATCATCCTACCATTTAGAGGAGACTAAAG
The DNA here is from genome assembly GCA_031772095.1 of Zeugodacus tau. Taxonomy (NCBI): domain Eukaryota; kingdom Metazoa; phylum Arthropoda; class Insecta; order Diptera; family Tephritidae; genus Zeugodacus; species Zeugodacus tau. The sequence goes on along the minus strand of CM062652.1, from coordinate 71,747,453 downwards.
TGCCAATAGTTAGTCGCTCACAGTGTATCTCCATTTATGGCTCGGGTGAGGTCACAACACGCATGATTTGCGCGGGTTATGTACGCGGCGGCGGTCAAGATGCTTGCCAAGGTGACACAGGCGGTCCTTTGGTGTATGCGGGAGAATTGGTGGGCTTAGTTTCGTGGGGCTTTGGTTGTGCGCGTCCAGGTTATCCCAGTGTTTACACCGATGTCGCCAGTTTGAAGTCATGGATTGTGGAGGAGTTGGAGAAGGCGCAAGCGTAAGGGAAGATGAATATAAAAAGAGCAAACGAAGCATAGCAACTCAGCATATAAGTTTTATACAAATAAAATTCTATTCTAGGTTTTGTACGGAAAAAAATTGTATTATAAAATAATAAATGTAATATCTTACGTCCATAATCTAATAGTTTAGTGTATTATAGAAGATTACCTAGCTAATGCTATCCAGCTCTTATTGAGTTATGATGACTTCTGCTTCTGCATCACTTTTCGCTTTTAATCTTCTTCCTTTTAGAAGTTTCTTTAAATTGGTATTATCAAATATTAATATTAGATCAAGGTCCTGTGAGTTTCCTGGATCTAGACAGGTGGGGTTTAAAAGTTTTTGATAACTTAGGCTATTAGCTATTAAGAGACACCATCTTCTTTATGTATATTATTTTCCTCCAGAGACGATTCTCTTAGAATCCAATAGACTATTTTAACAAAACTAAACTTTTGAAACATTTACTTTTCAGTTGCAAATATTCTTTCGGGGTCAGTGCCTACGTTTTTCTATTTAAAAAATTTAATACTCGAATCATAAATTATACAAGCTATACAATGCTCCTTTCTACGCAAGAATTTGCAAAATTTATGGACTACTTAACATTTGCGATAATCGATAATGATAAATACAAGCAAACGAAGTTACGTATTATCAAAGTTTAATCTCAAAATTATATAGTTTATACATATTTACAAATATGAATAACGTTCAGTTTCAGCACCGCCAGAATTTCCGGAATCCGTCAGTATATCGCACGTCGCTTCGATCCAATCAGCTAAATCGGGCACCGATGCATAAACGCCCGGGAAGTTTTTACTGCCACAGCCGGCACCCCATGAAACAATACCCAACAATTCATTGCCAACAATTAGTGGACCACCCGAATCACCTTGGCAGGAATCTTGACCGCCACCCACCACACCAGCGCACAGCATACGTTTCGTTAAAAAGAGCAAATATGATTTGCGACAATCAGACTGTCGCACTAGATTAACCGTCACCTGTTGCAAGCGATTACTCAATGGCCCGTCCTCTACGAGTGTACCCCAACCGGTAACGGTGACCTCAGTGCCTGCCGGAGGACGCTCCTTGGCCAGCGCGATGGGTTGAATAGACTCATTGAAAGTCAAATTGCTGGCCAACAATAACAATGCCACATCATAATCGTTGAGTATGTTATACTTTTCGTGCGCTATAATTTTCACAACTGGAATGTTGACGCCCGCTTCATCGAGTGTTGACACGCCAGCGACTATGCTTATATCCGTGGGGTCCTCATCGTCCACACAATGCGTGGCCGTCACAATAATGTTGGCGGAGTAGATGCTGCCGCCACAGAAATGACGTCCCTGATAGCGCAGCGATATCTGATGTGGATATTGACGTATATCGGCATCGGTGCCACCGACAATGCGTCCATTGTCCAGTAACGAGTTGGAGCCAGCAATGGCGCGGCCACCAAAGCAGGCGATGGCGAATAGCGCGACGAGCGTGATGTGGCGTAACATTTTCACTCAGCGCAGGGTTAAAGCGGTATAAGCTGCCGGACACTTGCCTAGCACTTATATGCGGCGATAAGCCGTCGCGAAATGTCAAAACTGCCTAATCTGTGGGTGTAGTAAATCAATGCTGTGTAGCAAGATTGGCGTGTGCAAGCGGGAAATACTATATGTCGTGGGTTTATCAGTAATTAGAGAAGAGCAATTAATTAATTTAGTAGTAGAGATTAGGCAGTTGATTAGCTTAAAGTAACTTTCGATCAGAAAAACCCCTCTTATCTGTGTATTTGTGTGGAGAGAGTGTTCTCTATAGAATTTGAAAGCAAATTTCTCCGTACAAATCTTTTCGTTTAGAATTTAATGAAAAAAAAAAACTTTAAAAAAGAAAGCACACTTTTAGGCGCTGTGAAAATAAAAGTGTAGATCGCAACAGTTTTTAAAGTAAGAAAGTATCAAAGCCTTATCTAAGGGTTCTTGGGACCGCATATCTCTTTTCCCATTTTGGCTGTCTTTGGAGTCTTTGTTCAAAGTCACACACCCCATCAACAACGAGTTGAGGGTGTATCAGTAACGCCTTCCCATAATCGATCAAATGTACTCTGGTTAAAACACCTTCGAACCTTTTTCACTAAATCATGTTCTTACTTGATGAGTACACAAGAGTGAGTGGATTGAACTTCAAACCCGTCCATTAATAACCATTCGATTTACATCACACCTTTATCTATTTGTACTTTTTAATGCATATTTAGAATTGCATGATTCATTATCGCGCTGATTAGTCGAATTACTGCAAAAATGTTTGTCACTACTCGAAAAAGAAATCGTGCCGGTAATAACAACCAGACATCGTGATTATTTCTCAATCAACATATTCGATCTAAACTGCCTAAATCCAATTGTAGCGCAGATTATATGGATTATCAAAGATCTGAAGTTTGAAATTAATTCACAAATCTGAAAAAATTTTAAATGACCTTTGGAATCCCGACATGCCTGTATTTGTTACTATCGGTCCTAATGATTTCGGAATTCCAATGAAATGCAAGACTTCAAAATATATATTATACTTCCAGTTATTTCCGCCGATTGTGATTCGTTCCATTCACGACGTGTATTCGCCCGTCTAATTGTAATTTTAGATTTGTAATTTATGTTTAACCCTAATCATTTCCGTCCTACTTTATGGTGCAGAAGCGTGGACGGTGTCGACATCCGATGAGACGGCACTAGGAGTTTTCGAGAGAAAGGTTTTGCGGAAGATTTATGGTCCCTTAAACATTGGCAACGGCGAATACCGCTGACGATGGAATGATGAGCTGTACGATTTATACGACGACATTGATATAGTCCAGCGAATAAAAAGGCAGCGGCTACGCTGGCTAGGTCATGTTGTTCGAATGTACGAAAGTGCCACAGCTCTGAAAGTTTTCGATGCAGTACCCGCTGGTGGAAGCCGAGGAAGAGGGAGACCTCCACTCCGATGGAAGAACCAGGTGGAGAAGGACCTATCTTCACTTGGTATTACCAATTGGCGCCAAACTGCCAAAAGGAGAGATGCGTGGCGGACTGTTGTGGACTCGGCTATAACCGCGTAAGAGGGGTCTACGCCAGTCAAGAAGAAGAATTTATGTTTAACGGTTGTTTAAATCCCGAAGCTGTAACCGCCTACTTTTCAGACATAATACAAGATTAAAGGAATGTTCAGGAAATCAACAGAATAACCTCAAATAATCAGTAGGTAATCCCAAGGTGTGCTCTCGACTTTTATTACCTCTTTGTCAAGTTGTTATGGATATATATGTATATCCATTCTACAAGCTATAAGGAAATCCTCTCCCGTCATCTCTTATTATATAATATTTAATCCATCCAACTAAATATGGTATTATCGAAAGAATGGCTAGTTAACTAAAACTATTAAGTACTTTTGCGATAAGTTTTCGATTTAAGTGCTTACATGCGTATTATGCTAATCTTCAGTTCGTACAACAACTACATGGACTTGGTAATCAGAAGTCCTTAGTTGTTGTATACAAATAAATTATTGCCTATTTTTTGCGCTAATTTCGCTCTAAAGACTACCGAAAATTTATGATGGATATAAAGTGTTTGATAAGGCAATAATATGTGGCTACTTGCATACTGCTCAATATACGAGTATTCTGTGTAAAAAAAAGGTTTTTTCTCCTCGTTTTTTCCTATCTAATTTTATCATTGCATTTTTTTTACCGTCATTCGGTATTGCCCGCAAATAACGTAGATATTTTCAAGTGGTTTTTAATGTGGTTATAATTTCTTTATTATGGGATAATTTCTGCAGTGTTATCTGCTTAAAATGCTATGAATTTAAGCGGTTTGATGGGAGGTCGGTTGGAGGTCGGTCGGTTAAATGAAAGTCAAATTGATGAACCGGAAATTACAGGGTATTTAGTATAGAATATAGATTGTACTCAAGGATTAAGCAGAATTACAAAGTTATAGGAAATTCGTGATAGGTTAGGTATGAAGGTATTATTTAGTGCTAGCCGAAGGGCGACCATTCGCGTACCCTTTTCTCTATTGAAATTTCGTTCTACGACCCACAAGGAGTTGTTGTTGTAGTGCTAGAAAATATTCTTCAAATAATTTTGAGAACTGATGTCCAGTTGTCAGTCCTTGGGGTGATGAAAATCTGAGCCAGTTCAGTCTACGTAGACCCGACTGTCGTTGGAATGGTCTTCAATCTCAACAAATGCACTTTCTTGGAACGGTGTCAAATAAAGCACCCTGTTCAAGTCTTTACAATTTGTATACAACAAATTTAAACTTAAAACATTCCGACACAGCAATTTGACTTCGCGTGAACGCATAAGAAAGTGTAACATTTCTTTTTAGTGCCGCACTCAGTCCCGTACTTTAGTCAGCCAACATAATTCGTATAAAAGCATTTGAACGCCATAGACACGTTATCAAAGTGTTGATAAATTTCGTCTAAGACACATCGCTTACCACTTCACGCGCGAAAGAAAGCAAGAAATCATGAGTTCTGCACTGCCGCTACTCATACTGTTCAGCGTTTGCTGCCTAGGCCTCCAAGCTGCCGTTGTACCAGCACCAGCTTTGAATACTGTTTCTGCCAACACACACATGCAACAGGAAGGACGCATTGTGGGCGGCGAACAGACCGATATTGCACAATATCCTTACCAAGTATCCATACGGCTGGACTCTTCCGTGCTCATACACATTTGTGGCGGTTCGGTTTATGCACCGCGTGTCATCGTTACGGCGGCGCACTGCTTGAAAGGACGTTACGCTTCGACCATACGTGTCGTGGCGGGTTCATCCACGATCGCCGATCAGTCGGAGCTGGGCATAGCTGCGCAGAAACTCATCTATCACAGCGGTTATAAGAAGAAGACACACACCAATGATGTGGGACTCATCATATTGAAGGAACCTCTAACTTACGATGCCAACGTACAACCCATACAATTGGCACGCAATTCGGCGGTGGTGGGTGCACATGCCATCGCCACCGGTTGGGGCAAGAACGATGAGAAGGCACAGCAAATGACAAAAGTGTTGCAGGCCGTCGAATTGCAAATTGTCGATGCGCTGCAATGTGGCGTGCAATATGCGACGAAGAATTATGTCATCACCGAAGAAATGCTGTGCGCGGGCGCTGAGGATGGTGCCAAAGACACTTGTCAAGGCGATTCTGGCGGTCCACTGGTTGTGGACGGCAAATTGCTTGGTATAGTCTCTTGGGGTATTGGTTGTGCTCAAGAGTACCCCGGCGTATATGCCAGTGTACCGTATCATGCCGCATGGATTGAAGAGCAAGCGGCACCGTACTTGTGAGATGGCAAGTGGTGGGGATGAAGTTATAACGAGGAGCGAATAACAAAAGCTAAGCGAACAAAAGCCAGTGAACAAATATACAAATACATTAATTAACCTTTTTAAATACTATATATTATATATTTACTTGATATTTTACACATCGAGTTTCCTTACAATATTGTGATAAATATAATTTTATTATTTTTGTTGAAGAATTTTTTTGGTGAAGGACTTATTGGAAATAAATGTAGAAAAAAAAGTTAATTTCATTTTCATTTTAAATATTCCCTGTGCAACGGTTTTGTTGTAAGTCTGTAAAAACTTCGATGCATTTTTCTTGTTTTAGCTTTTGCTATGGTCTAGATTCTAGTCTCTTATACAAATTATTTCGGAATTCGACAGCAGGACATACAAAATTCTAAGTCCATACATTCGGCGTCTGGAAGATTCGTAAAAGGTTGAACTGTTTGGTACTTTCAGACATGGAATGTTCAACTTATTTTCTAAAACTACCAGAAAATACCTTATCTGATATTTTCGGGAAAAAGAATGGTTAGGACGACTAAAGTTGATTCTCTAAACCACTTTCCTGACTTCAGTAGGTCTGATCAAAGATCGACGCTATGAAAAAAGTTATTGAACGCATCTGAATGTGGATCTGATCTGATCTCATCATTAGAAATTCGTTCAATTCAGGACAAGGATACTGTATGTGGTGACTCAATTGGATTCGATGTGTTTATGATGATCTTAATGATTGTAAGATTACTCGATTAAACTGATAATAATAAGAAAAAACACAATATTTTTATTTTATTAAATTTAATTTCACTTTATTGCATTATGAGGCTTGCATCTCCTCAACAGTTTTGTTTATCCAGGCATTTAAATTTGCCACATTACTGTAAACACCAGGAAAATTTGGTTGGGCACAACCAATACCCCACGAGACAACACCGATTTGTACGCCATCAGCCACCAATGGTCCACCAGAGTCACCCTGACACGAATCCATACCACCATAAGGTACCCCAGCGCATAACATGCGCTCCGTTATATTACCTCTCAGCGCATACAGTGCTGCACACACCTTAGTATTCACCACGTCCACAGTGACTGCCTGCAATGCGAGTGACAATTGTCCACCTTGAGTGGTGCTACCCCAACCGGTGACAACAGCGGATGTGCCAGCTGCTGGCGCTTCACTTGTCATACGTATCGGACGCGCTTTGGAACTGAATGGAATACGTTCATAGAGTTTAATTATGGCAATGTCATAGTCGGAGGTGTTGGGGTTGTATTTCTCATGTCGCACAATAGTATCGATGAGCGCCACTTGACTCTGTTCATATAGGTACGTTATGCCGAATTTTACAGCGTAATAATATGGCGTGGCGGGTACAACGCAATGTGCAGCTGTTACCAAAAACAATCCATTGGTTTTATTATCACCAGTATCCAATATGGAACAGCCGCAAGTATGTGAACCGAATTTGAAGAGGGAAGCCTGATATGGATGTTCTTGTATAGTGGTACTTTCGCCGCCAACGATACGTCCATCCAAGGGATGCTTGTTTTGTTTGGTGAACATTGCTCCATTGGAACCGACTAGAAAAAGTCCTAGCAATGTAATATAAAACTGGAACATTTTCACTGTTTAAGCGCTCTAATTTCTGTGAATACTTTGGTACGGCTGTAGATGACTTCGACTGTCATTACAGCTGTTGTTTTGGTCTTTTATATGCAATTTGTCATAACGGGGTTCTAAAGAATTATGTAATTCACAAGTTTCTATATCATCATTATATTGCATCCAGCAAATAAAATTCAATAAAAATAGGTCTTATCTTCATCCACGTGGATTACGACCGAGAGGTTTCGTAACGTAGTAGGGATGCCCGTCATAGATAATTACTTTAAGTTAGAGATCAAGACTTTTAGGTGAGATAAGAGATACAGATTAGGATTTTAGCGTACCTGGGCGAAAAAATTGACAATGGTCAGTCATTGAAAGCAAAATTTAGGGCAATACGTTTATAAGAACAGGGAATAACGTTATTATTCCAATAAATTATCCCAAAGGAATATGGGAAAGGTGTGGTGACAGAGTTTTACAATACTTATAAGTTCAAATATATGAAAATCAGATTAAACTTCGTAGGAAACCTTGGTTTTTAAAAGATGCGGTAGATTTGGAGAAGATCAAAAAAATTTGTCAAGAGTTTGTCATATCAAAACTGATCTTGGAGGGATCTCAGACTATATACTGTTAAATTTCTCAATACGGTACCGTCATCATAACTGGACAGCTCGCATAAGGGCATGGATTTCATGGACCAACGCTTTCATTACAGTGAAGTTCACTAATACGCACAGTCCCTATAACCGAAGAGCTCCGATAGCCACAGGAAACCACTGCGACGGTGTGTGTCCGGTTATGTTTCTGGAACTGGATCTTTAATTTTGAAAAATAATCGTTCAATAACTGTATAAAATTTTAAAATTCAGGAATTCCCGCCAAGTAGTACCTAAGCGTATCAAAATGCTTACATAAGAAGTAATTTTTTTTTTACATTTCTTAAATAGGTTTTACTGTAATTACATTTCGTATATGCATTTCGAAAAATCTCGAAATTGTGGAAACTAAATGTTTCATGGAAATAGGAATGCGCTGTCAATTTAAACATGAAAATACACTAGTTGTCTCTTTCACCCTTAAAATCAATGTTATGAACTGTTAAAAACGCAATCCAACTTTCAGTGTTGCTATTGTGCATATATAAACTTTATAACAGAAAGTGTGAAGTAATCTTTGTTGCTCTTTAAATTTGATTTATTGTCGAAATAAGTGCTAAAATAATAACACATAATAGTGATTATTTAAATTACAAAACAATTACATCATTTTATAACCATTACATACATTTGTATTGTCAACAATACAATAATACTTTTATTAAAGTTCAAATATTGCTTATGCAAACCCAAACAAAATATTTTATGCAACCCTGTGTCTGTCCACACACAAACAAACACACCTGCTTCGTGTTCGGTACAGAGGGAAAGAAATTTGTAGAATTTTAAACGAAGCATTGAAAAGTGAGACGCGTTTTACATTCAAGTGCTGAAAATTGTGTGTTTTAATTGATTTCCAACACAATAAATTGCTACAAAACTTGTGAAATATTTGAAATAACAAAGAACAACAAATTGTATACAAAAAAATCCTAACAAAATGTCGCTGTTCGGCTCAATAATGGGAGATTTCGATGATGACCTTTTCATGGGGTAAGTTTGTGATTCTGCTGTGACTAAACGGTGCTGGGTGCACCGCTATTGATGATGGCAAGAAAAAAAATACATTTCGTGTTCACTACAAGAGCATGTGTACCCATATGTGCGTAGGTGATTGTTATGCATTGTGGCAAATGTTACGCGGCTAGGTAGTGTAAAGTAGTATTAAGTAAAAAAAAAAAAGATTTAATTGTATTGTTTGCGAAAAAAATTAATTTTTCATTACAAGATGTCACGGGAGCGGAACATTGAATTGTAAGAAATCTTAGTGCGCACGATTGAGTATGTAATACATACGAAGTGTTTGGATTGCAAATTATTAAATCAGAGATTTTATACATCAAAATATATAACAAGTGGCAATTAGCGTGTACAATATTAAATTATAATATGTAGTTATATCGTTTTCATTTGCGGTGAAAGAATCTTTTATTTAATTACGGCTTTGTATGAAATGTAAATCGTTTACATGTATTTGTATTCACACATACATATATCTGTAGTTCCCTACGTCAACTACAGTGAAAATGCAACAACAAGCTTACATATTAAAAATCGATAAACTTTATTTTCCTGTCGCTTTCCCAATTATTATATTTATTTCCTCATATACAGACTCACCCCCACGTAGTTTAAACTCTAGAGTGTGCCAAGCACTTTAATAATAATATTTGTAAGGCAAATTCGTAAAATTGTGTTTTCTTATTTAATTTGAAATTTGTAGCTAAATTATAACAACATGGATCAGTAGGGTTTATGATATTGTTTTAATAGCTGTCATAAATTAGCGCTAATGTCTGGAATATGACTACTAAAGAAATTATTAAGACCTATTTTATAATTTATTTTTTATTTCAAAATATTTATTGTTTTTCCTGTACGTTAATTTAATCAATTATTTAAAAAAGAAATTAAATTCAAATTGTTAATGCCGGAAGATATTAAAATATAATATTAAATATAATTGAGTTATACAACTAATATTTTTCGAAATCTTATCTTTATTTTTCTAAATTTGATTGACTGATTATTCAGACATTGTTTAATTTGTATACACTTTTGTACTTTTTCCGTCAATCCTTCCGTGATTGCATTTCAATTTTTTTTTATCATTAGACCGATATCGCAATCTACATACAAGGGTAGGCATCGCAAAATAAAAAATTAAAAAACTAATAATTAAACAAAACCAATACAAACAGTATAAACTATTAGTGACATCATCACAATTTGCAAGCCTATACGATTTTCTTTGTAATTTATTTTTTTCTCGAGCTAAGGGTGTGTGCGTAACATAAAACAATAGGGATGGCAAGAAATCGATGTTTTTTTATAAAAAAAAAAAATAGTTGTATAACTTGGAATGAACTTAACAGTGCCTAATCAAACACCACATTTTCAAATTATTTAAAAAAATGTTAGTGTGTGTATATTAAAAAAAAAACAACCTTTTAAAATTCTTCGATTAACACAGCAACAGTGTAGTTTTGTTTAAACGAAAAAGTCACTTTTCTGACTGCAGTAATTTTGTTTTGGACATTTTGTTTCATATAATTTATACTTATTTTTTTGGAGTAAAAAATTTGTTTGTGAAAATGCCTGCCGGCGCACGACGACGGTCACATTCGTATGCAGTATTCATTGATTTATTTGTTTTCTTTTTGTAACACACCTTTAATAAGCTAATTTTCACACATTTCCAGCAATCACATGAATGCCATGAACATGCAAATGCGTTCGATGAATCGTTTGATGAACTCATTCATGCCCGATCCATTCAATATGTTGGCACCATTCGACAACGGCTTCCAACAGAACGCACTTATGGAGCGTGGCAATCCACATGCCGTTAATCCAATGGGTGGACTTTTTGGTTTTCCAGCTATGCCAAATATGAACAGACTACTCAGTGCGGGTAAGTAAAAATTTAATTACTCATTTATTTGAGTTGTATTTAATTCAAACTAAACCGAATTGCTTTTTCTAGACATTGGTACACCTAATGGCGCCTCATATTGCTCCAGCTCAGTGATTACCATGTCTTCGGGTCCAGATGGTCGTCCACAAATCTATCAGGCCACAACTAGTACAAAAACCGGACCAGGTGGTGTACGTGAAACACGTAAGACAGTTGAGGATTCAAGGCGTGGCATGAAGAAAATGGCTATCGGTCATCATATTGGCGAACGTGCGCATATCATTGAAAAAGAACAAGACTTACGTTCCGGTCAATTAGAGGAGCGTCAAGAGTTTATCAATTTGGAAGAAGATGATGCCGAGGACTTTGATCGTGAATTCACTAATCGCGCACGCGGTGCACGTGGTGGACGTCCACAAGAGATGATCACCATTGAATCGGCTGATGATGACGATGATGTACGTCCACGTCATTATAGCAGACATCACGGTAGTGGTGGACAGCATCGCAGACAATTGCCAGCCTTGCCCGCACCGCCACAACAACATAATAGGTAAGTTTGTGAAAGTTTACCTATTGACTTATTGCAATTAAATAAAATTAATTTAATAATTTTAATTTTGAATTGGTGTGTGTATGTTGTAGGAAAATTGTATATATACATATATAATTTTTTTCGGGGTAAACTACTAGTGTATGCACAAATTTCGTGTGTGCTTTATTTACAATAAAATTTGTGCAAATTTAAGTGCGTTTAACAAACTGCTAAGTTCAAAGTTTGTGTAATTGAAAAGGTGTGGCTTTATTTTAAAATTATAACCAAATATGTTTTTTTTAACAAAAAGTTAACGCAAGAAAATCAAGTGAAATTTTAATTTGTGAATTAAAAAAAAAATATAGTTTTTTTACTCATCTTCCTTGGCATTCACTTATGCTATTTATTTACGCTGAATTATGTGAAAACGAAATCAATTTCCTTTCAAAATTCACCGCCTTGTTGTACTTTGTGTTTTTATCGTCCTTTTACTATTCTCTTATGCTTCTAATATTCACAATTTTCACATTTTCGTATTTTTTCGTATGAGTTGTTTAAACTACTTACGCTTTCGTAATCAAAAATTCACTGGTTTACTGAACAAAAAAAATGTTGCTTTATATCTACTTGCAGATATGATAAAAAATAAGAAACAAAAATATATAAACAAAGAAACTTGATTGATTAAGGATTGAATTTAACTTCGACTAGCATAACTACTACAGCTACTACATACTACTAAAATGTATATGTACATATACATATATCTATCACTTATATAGAACCACTACTACTGCTATCATTCCCAGAACTCGAAAATCAGAAAAAAAATTAATATCGAATTCGCGTTTAACTGCAAGCAATAAACATAAACAAATTTGTTCGCAAAAAATGCATATTAAATATTAAACTGAAAATATTAAAAAAAAAAAAATAATATTAATAAAAAAAATTACATTGATATTGATATTGCCTACATATATGAAGAGTATTAACAATGAAAATAACATTAATAAAAGCAGTCACAACCAAAATGAAAATTGAGCGCCTACGAGTTTTTGAAATTTCACACCTTCCCACTCCACCACCTCACTTGCAATATGACTAACAGTATAAGCGTAAAGACTACTAAATTCAAAGCGACCCGTATGAAAATATTTCAACACTCACAAATTCGCCCTAAAAATATGAGGTAGGCCATTTTGTAAATTAAATAGTATTTATTGTTTTTAGAATTCTTTAATTATAACTATTTATTTGTCACTGATTGTGTTTATAGCTAGATGTTTCTACTTTTTACTTCATTGTATTACTTAACACCTTAACTAATGTTTTGAAACATATATTTAGTATTAATTTTCATAAAATACTTTCTGCATACTTATATTGAAGTTTTGTTTTTTTATTCTGTATATTCCTATAGTGAATGTTCATTGCTTTCATGTTACTCACTCATATTCACAGCTAAAAAGAAGTGAAAGAGAAAAAAAAATATTTCTAAAAAATTTTCGACAAAAAATATTTTTAAAGCTTATCTGAGACTTTTCATTTGAAGTTATGTAAACATATTTTTTTTTTGGGATCACGTCATTCGTCTAAAAATGGTTTATTAAATAGTTTAAAATATTTCTTATCGAAAAATTGTAGGTTAGAAGCGAAAAAAAAACACATTTAAGCAACCACAATAGTCGAATTCCACAAATAAGGCAATTAGGGTTGAAACCACTACAAGCAGACTTCTGCATTTACTAACATTTTTATTAATAAAGCACAATTTTTATTAAGCTGGTTTAGCGTTGCTTCATCGTCTTACTGAAATTTCACTCAGACTCTAAAAAATATAATATTTTATCCTCAAAAAATAAAAGGTTTGGTTGCAACAAATATTTTAACATTTAATGTCGCCCAACAAGCAGTAAACCAATGCAAACAACTTCACAGTTGCATTCTCAAAAAAATTGAGAAAATAGCAGCAAACAAAAAATCACCACCAAATATTTATTAAATACGCTTCCAATGATTATACACAACAATATTTTATACGCCTTTCATACTACGTTCCCAAAACAGCTTGCCATTGTCCAATTCGTCGTCGTCGGTTGATTCGTTGAACTCCAACTCTAAGCACAGCAACAACAACACCGAAACTGTAACTACAACGAAGCGCGCAAATGCCACCACAAACAACAAAACCACAGCGTCAACAACAACAACAACACTAAGCGGCAATAGTAGAGTTAACAACAACAGCAATAGTTATTTGACTTCGAATACAAGCCTACGTACTCCGTCCGCCGCTGGTTATCATCGTGGCATTACCGCACGCCGTCCCTTACGTACGCCACCATCGTCGCCGCTAGCCACCACACCGACCAATCATAGTCACAGCACAGCGCCAACGACAAGGTTTGTGTCAGAAAATCATAAAACATAGAATCAATGTTTGCAAAACAAGAAAAACAGAACTAAATCATGAAAATGCGTTTAAATTACGAAAAATTTGCGAAATTTGGAAAACAAAGCAGCATTTCCAACTCTCTTGCGCTACACCCACATACGTAGTATGCGTTATACTATGTTTACATATAACGAGATTATCTCCATTTACGAGCTTAACTTGATAATCTGTAATTAAGAAACGAGATTTCCCATACAAAATTTCTCTCTGGATAATCCGAGATTATAAAATTATCTCGTTTTATACAACTAGATTTTCGGTGTTATTCCTAGGTTTATCGATAATTTTGCGAAGAAAAGGAGAAATTTCAAATGAAAATGTAAACAACAATGGCCGACAGCGAGAGAAATATGTGTAATACAACAACAAATGCAACACATTTGACAATTGATAATCTCATTTGGCTATATGTAAACGGTTAGATTATTGAACGAGCTTAGAACGAGATTATTTTCATATGTAAACATACTATTACTTTGGAAATTGTCACAGTCAAAAAAATACTATATTTTTCACGTTGTTCATTCTTGCTGCGATTTTCAACGTTTTTCAAGAAAATCTCCGTTTCCCTGCATCTTAAGTTGTTTTTTCTTCCTTGCATTTTTTTAAATTTTATTTTTGCTAATTTTGCTGAAATATTATTGAAAGTATAGTTAAAGAATTTTCACTAGGAAACTGGAAAAAGAAAAATATTTTTTTTTCTTATTTCTAGCGTTGATAAATTTTAATGTTTGGAATAAATATATATTTTTTCTAATTTCTAGCTTTGATATATTTTAATATTTGAAGTAAAATAACATTAAATTATATACACTGTTATCTTTGTAGGAAATATTATTTTTTGGAACACATAACTGAGCATTTTTTGAAATTATATACCTTTCAAATGATCCAAAATTAATTTTTTTTATATATAATTTATCAATTTTCAATTTAATTCTCCAATTTCAATAACATCATCTTTAATAATATTTTTTTCAATCTCCTTTTCATTTATATATAATTCTCCTTTACTGCATATTTCGCATTACCTTGTTCTATAGCGCTAAACCTGATATTTTCCTTCAATTTTCTTTATAAATATATATATTATAATATTATCCACCACTCACATTGGTCATTTCATTTCTTTAACTATTTTCATATATCAATTATTATTATTTTTTAATTAAATATTAAAAAAAAATCTGGAAAATATTCATCTTCACATCTTCATATAAAAGTAAAGATTAGCAAAATTAATAAAAGTCACCTGTTCGTATCATTTAAACTGCTTTACAATTATTTGCTACCCATTTCACGCATTGAACTCGAAAACCATTAATATTTACTCACAAGCTTTTTGTAAATTAATCGTTGCTTTTTACAGTCCATCACCATTTGTCATAAGTTCATTTCATTCCGATTCAATAAACTAACTCTTCATTAACTTTCATCAATTCGTTTAATATGTTACTCAAAAAAATATATAAAATTCATGCTTCTCTTTCGAAATTTTTAATTACATATGTTCCACATAACCCTACTTAATTTTTTTGCGTCTCATCCCCCTTCGCTTAAGCCAAAAAACAAAAAAAATCCTTCCAACAAATAAATTAAATCTAACAATTAAAACATTAAATAAATTTTCACTCAACAGAGATTGGCGTTTGTATAATCCACGTTTTTATCGCACATATAAATAAACAATAGAACCAAACAACAACAATCACAACGAATAATTAAAACAACTACAATGCAACGTGAACACGATCAGATAAAATATAAACACATCTAAGCAAATAAAATACAAAACATTAATTAAAGAAATTTATGCAAATTGCTTGAGAAGCAGTCGGAGAGCACAACAACAACAACAATAAAAAACACAACAAAATGAATAGATAAGAATGTGCATAAATTTAAATTAATTTACTACAAACATACAAATGTATGTACAACATACAAACGAATAACGAAAACGACGAAAAACGAAATGAGACTAAGAAAAATGGAAAATTTAAAAAAAAAATAAGTAAAATAAAAAAGATGTGAATCAATCAGTCATACATAATTGATTGGCACATATGCAGTAATACAATTGGTGGCATACTTCAGAAAACATAGCGTCAATGCAACGATCTTGAAACCAAACAACACAGTTCGCTGCGCAAAGAAGACATATAGCTGCAATGAAACACGTATGCTGCACAGCTTTCCACTTGAGTGCAACACAAATCTTGTTTTTCATAAGCGACTGGAGTGCGTTGAAAGAGCAAACATGAAAGCAACTGTTATGAGGCGCTCAATGCGATTAAAGATTTTCGTTAATGCAGCACGAACAAGAAAAAAAACAAGAAAATTTTATAAAATGAATTTACAAATCTACCCTACACTACCTACAAACCCTGTTCTTTTAAATCCAAGCTGCCATAATGTCAACTCTGCTGAATTGATGTGTTTAATGAATTGTTACTCTTCCCAGCCTGATGCGTAAGAAATAATTTATATATACAGAAGCTGTGCTGTAAATATATTTGCATTTGCAAAAGAAAACTATAAAAATCAATAAATTGCTGCTTTTTGTCGTCGACATGTCAATATTCAAGCAAGCAGCCTTTCTTGTGCTTATTCACTGCTACTTATAAATTGTAAATACACGCTGCTGCTATAATAATGCGTTTAATTGAACCGCAAATCTGCTGTATATATTTATGTAAATGAAAGTCACTTTATGGATTACAAGAAATTATACAAAACAAATATATTAATAGTTTAACATTTAGTTATACTCAAGGCAGTTGGCTATACGGCGCTGAGACAACTGCCAAGCACTGTCAAAACCAGCAGCATTTCTCAAAATTGTTTTAGGAATGTTTTATGCCGCTACAACAACAACAACACCTTGTATTAGCACATGAAATAAGGATTCTCGCCTACAACATTTTTCATAGCAATTGTTGGATTGATTTCGCCAAACTCTACAGCTATGAGTAAATCATACTAATATTTAAATATTAAACGTATTTGTGAAGCAAAAGTGTTTGGTGTGTTGGACGTATGCTAATTATTTGGTGGTGGTGTTCTCGCATGTATTCCTCTCATTGTTTATCTGTCAAGGGATCATACTATATAGCATTTTTTTTGTAAATTGTGATGGAACTGTGGAAATTTTGCGTATATATTGATATATTTTCCCGCAGCAGATCCGAATTTATATATTATTTTTAAGCCTTAAAAGTTTCCCGATACTCTGTTGATTGATTTTCAATATAATAATTATACTCTAGGTAATGAATAGAGTTTCAAGCAAATATGGTTAGGTCTCCTGGTGAATGATTTTCGATATAATATTTATACTCTAGGTAATGAATAGAGTTTCAAGAAAATATGGTTGGGTCTCTTGGTGAATGGTTTTCAATATAATATTTATACTCTAGGTAATGAAGAGAGTTTCAAGAAAATAGTGTTAAGTCTCTTGGTGAATGATTTTCAATATAGTAGTTATACTCCAGACAATTATAGGGTTTCAAGAAAATAGGGTTAGGCCTCTTGGTGAAGGTTTTTCAACTTTGGAAAACAGATATTTAATTTGCTTAAAGTATTTTAAAATTATTTTGTTCTAACATGTGAACCACATTAGAACTTTTGAAGCGAACTCTCGTTTGTAGTAATACTTTTGTACATAAATTTAGTACTTAATTTAGTTCTTTATATTTACATTGTGCTGAATTGAGTACTTTAAAAAATCATAAATTTTTTTCTTTGAAATATTTTGGTAGTAGTTAAATATATTATTCTTTTCTTTCTCTTTTCTGCGTACCACTGTATACCCATATGTGCCTCCTTTTTACTCTAAATTGTACATAACCTCAATTATTCAGTTATCTTTTGAACGTTCAATATATATATGCGTTTTTTGGTATTTATATACGAAAATATATCGGAAGTCATTGAAAAAAAATTTGAAATCACTTGAAGTCTCATGCATATTAGCCATTTGCTTGCCGCCTCCTGCCTGCAATCTCGTTTTGTCTGCACGCCGCCCCCCTATTAAACGCCCAATTTTGACTACATATACGTAACTGTTTGTTAATCATTCATGAATAGCGCTACATTTCCTATTTGTGTGTCAATTTCAAGTTTAAGTTGAAACAAATTAACTTTTATGTTTATTTAACTTTTAAAAGTTTAGTTCTTAAGCTTGCATAGCGCAATTACGTTATGAATTCTGTTAATTTTGTATTATATATTTTTTCTTCTTCGACTATTTTTTTTACAGTGTACATCCCCATCCATATAACGCTTCGGCCGCACGCCGCAATTACCGCTCTAAACACAGCAAACAACACCAAATGCCACATCAGCCGCAAACACTCACCATAACCGAGGTCATCGATGACGACGATGATGATGAGGTGCAGCCAACTGCTGGTGCGGTAATCGTAGAAGAGGTGGAGGATGATGCAGCAGGCACCGCAACAGTAATAAATCCAGCAGCTGCCGCCGCAGCAGCAGCCAATCGAACGGCTACAAAATCTCAGAAATCAACTCATCACCATTAAAACCATACAAAATCATTTGCATACATATAATACATATACATATATTAAAAAAAAATTAATTGCGCGTGGTAGTATGTGTTGTTGTGACGCTGATGTATGAACGAACGCATTAATTTAAGTAGTTGGACCACATTGATAATAATGAAATAATGAAATGTTCAAAGAGTTGACGTATTAGTTAGAAGGCGCAATAAATGTAGCGGTGTGGTCGTAAGCGCAGCAGCAGCAGCAGCAAGCGCCAATTAAATATTTAGTTAAATAGTCGAAGTAAATGTTTGGAGCGCAAAATGGGGCGTGGTTAGTTTTGGGTAAGCGCGTAAACTGAAATGCAATGCGCGCTGTACGTGCGTATTTTATAGAATTTTAAGTAGTGGGGTCATATAAGCAAAACAAAACAAAACAAGCAAACAAAAACTATCTTAGGCTAACAACCTTAATAAAACCTTAACAATTATTAGTACTGTATAAAATAATTATCAACACGTTTATGCTGCGTGTGCCCAACAATAAACAGAAAAAAAAAACAAAATTTAAGTTATCTGTGCAGTGCGTGTAAGCATAAAAGAAAACAAAAACAAAAAACATTCTAAAGCAGTGATTTAATATAATAAAAAGCAAAAACGTCAAATTAATTGTATGATTGATTTTATATATAACTACATGCTTCTATGAGTCTTATGCTGTGCTGTGCCGTAGCTGCTGCTCTTTTTTAATAATGCATATGCATACAAACAATTTTTATTATTATAACACACAATTACTATATATAAAAATCTTATTTGATTTCCTCACATACACCTCTATATATATCGAAGCGTATAATTATAATATAAATTCTAAACTTTAACTATGTATTATGAAGTATATTTGTGAATTGATTATTATAGCAATACAACGACGAAAAGAAATGTTTGCTTGATGAAATATGAATATGAAATATATATCTTAGCTATTGATGCAATATGAAATGCGCTGTTGTATATGAAATATGAACGAAAGCTTCCAATACACTGTAGAAGGGATAATTTAGATGCAAAATGAGTGTGTTAATAATATTTAGCGTAACTTGAAAGCTCTTACTAGCGAGCAGTGGCAATTTCGTGAGAAAAATAACGTTTGGGAATCCATTTCATGTGTCTTTTTTCGCCTTGTATATGCGCTTTTAAGACGGTAAATAATATTTTTTTTTTTTAATTTTTATTCACTTATTTTTATTAATTTTTTTTATTTTTTATTATTTTTTTAATTAATTTTTTTTATTTATTTATTCTATTTATTTTTTCTTTAAACTGAATTTCACTTTCCACAAAAAAATATATATTCAAATAATTCTCTTAAAAACTCACCTCAAATTGAAACGGTAATTTTTGACAGCGAAATTGTGCGCTAAAATTCAAACACATCAAAAAACCAAAATAAATAATAATAGTGTTATTGTCTTGAAGTTAAGAACAAGCTACAATGCATAGTTGAAACAATGAAACAGAAACCACAAGAAAGAAAAGTGATTATATAAAATAAATTAAAATCATTTCAAATTGAAAAAAAAAAAAATGCAATGTTATATTTTTTGTTCTCACAATTTATTTGAATTTTAAACTCTTTCTTTATTTTTTTTGCTGAAATATTTAGAAATTCACCACAGTTCATATCTCTCTCTCTATATTTGCTACACAATATTATTTTAAAATTCAGTCGTCGATGTCCAAAATCGTCGAAAATTGTAATCTCAGTGCTTACTACAGTTAAGTGAATCATACAAAACTTGGTCTTTTTAATCTCAATTATTTGCTAAATGTATGTCGGTTGAGCTCCGCTGCAGAGTTAAATCAAACTAATAAAAATGTAAACCTTTTTTGAGCATATAGAAAATGGTAAAGTTCAAGTATAATTAAATAAATAAAAAAAGATAAGACCATCAAGACAACAGAACATTTTTGATTATTGAAATGTTTTGAGGTTACTATTTCTGCATTGGTGAGTATGAACGCAAAAGTCTTTCACTTTGTTGGAAAAAGAAAACAATTCTATTAGTTATATTTTCAGTTTTATTCGCAATAAAAACTTTTTCAGTTTTTTTTTTCGAAATAAAAACTAGTTTTATTCGCCATAAAAACTATGTTGAGAACCTTGCTGGGACAGCTTTTCACTAAAATCAGACTTAACTGTACACTTGTTTTCAATTTCGCTCCATGCGCGCCTCCGACTCACGCCAATTTCGCTTGATCATTTCCACGATTTGCTTGCACAAATGTGACTTTGCAAAGTAATTGCCCACACACAGCAATATGAAGGCCCAGGCCAGTATGAGCACGTAATCGACTTGCGGCACTGGTTGTAGCGGCAACGGTCCGGTTACTTCAGACTCTTTAGGCATTGGTTCAATAGGTTTGATGCCGGTGTGTCGTGTGACGAATGCTTGGAATGTGCCAATGTCACTGTAGAATTTCACTATCGGACGCCCCTGATGGAATAGCAACAACGTTGGCAAACCGACTATACCGAATTCGGTATTGAAGCTGGGAAATTTGAAAGCATCAATGGCGGCGAAACGTAGTGTGGGAAATAGTATGGGTAACATATTCGCATAGGGTGCAACATGTGCACAACCAAGACTAGATTCGGTGTAGAAGAGCACAATTACACAACTGCCCGGCTCATGACGTTTGGTAGCATTACCCACTGGTTTGAGTAGCGCCACTATATCCTTTAGATTTTGCATGATGAGTAGTGTATTATCGTTGTGTGTCGCATTCTCATGCCGCTCTGGCTGCAAGCAGCGCATCATTATTGGTGGTTTGCGCACAGCTTCTGTAATATTGCTCGGCAATAAATGCAAAATGTGTTGATCATCTGGTGCACAAAACAAGCGTTCACTGTATGTGATGTATGATAGAAAATCATAATGACATTGACCGCGTGAAATACCCAATTCCTCGGGTGTCATCTGTGAGATGTCTTTGGTGCGTGTGCCATTGCCATTGTAATCGCTCGCGCCGCCATATGTAAAGAACTTGAAAATCGTCTTAAAGGCAGGCATCTCCGCATTGGCTGTGCTGATGTAGGCCGCTATTGATGGGGCAGAAAATTGATTTGTATAGAGTTATCAAGAATACATACTACAGAAATATTTACCTGAAATCAGCGCGATAAGGAAAAGACTTCTGACCATTGTTATTATATATGCTTCACTACGTTGTTTTTAAAGTCAGGTTTGTAAAATTGATTTCTAAACGCTGTGATTTATTGCTTTATATTAAAGTAATATCGGAAAACTACAAATAGAGAAAAACATTTGGAACTGGTATATAGAAGGCAAAACTTACAGCAGCTGTCAAAACACAATCAGCTGTTACGCAGCTGTCAAAAGTAAACAAATTTTGCGGATAACAGAGTTGCCGTAGTTCGAGCAATTTCAAAACGGATAAAAGTTACACACAGTGGCCGGTAGGCGACGAAGAGTTAGTCAAGGGTTTTGAATTTAAAATTTTAACCGTTCCATTAAAATATTGCCGTTGATATTTTTTACCTTGAACTATTAATTAGTGCGTTAAACATGTTTATAAATTTATATAAGGCTTTATATGTATTGAATCGAATTGCTCGAAAACCAAAGTGAGGTTATAATGAAACTGAATTGAGTCGCTCTAATAACCAAGTGAGGTTATAATGAAACTGGGTCAGTGAATGAAGCTCAGTTTAGCGACTAAGTGCTGCCACAACAACAAGTATTTTTAAAATAATCAATAGAAATACACTTCTCCATAATTTTGGACAAGTAACCTCAAAAATATTCTAACAAATCTCAAGTAAACAGTTTCATAACAAAATGGCGTTGCGGTTGTCAGCTTTGACAAATGAGTAGCACAATTTCTTGTGGCAAATGAAAAACAATGATTAATTCATGAAGTGAAGCTCGAAACTATGTTGCTATCAAGACGTGAACGACTTTTACAGCTCCTACAAGGCTTTTAATGAGCGAATAAGCTGCGGGATGCGGAAAAGGAAATGCACTTGGCAAAGTGTTAATTTCCGTGTTAGTGTTGGTTACGAAAGTGATACATATTCAAGCACACCCACTTACAAATAGCAAATGAAAATGTATAAACAGTGTTTTAACACTATTGCTGGATTAAATGACGCAAATGTAGGGCAATATTACCTTGGAAGACGGTAGTCTACTACTACTGGGGTACGCACACGCATACATATGCATGAACTCAAGCGTTTTAATGCAATTACTACTATCCGTGCGCAATGAGTCACATTACTGCCTCTAATGCCAAGTGGGTGTGTCTGGCTTTGTAATATGAATCCTCCCATTGCAATTGAATGCGCTCTAAGACAGTACGCGTTACTCATATCAATTCATAGTGAAAATCTTGAGTGTGTGTGTGCGGGTGTGTGCTAAGGACAGCTTGTAAACATGTGTTGCGAATGTCCAATACAGTTATGCGGCACGTTGCACATGCGATAAGCATGTATGTTGCAGCTGTGGTGTATAAACACATTGAGGCGTGTTAATATACTACAAGCAAGCAGTTCAAATTGATAGAGATCTTGTATATTAGTGCGCTGTGATATGTTTGTTAGCTCATAAGCAATATAAGCGGAACAGTTTAATTTACATTTTATACGCTTGAAATTGGGTGTATTTGCTATGTCAAGTATGACATGTGATTTGTCTTGCGGTGGAGCGCATTAAATGTTATGCAAACATAACATGGCGATTAAAAAAAGTATTTATTGTTAGAAAATGGTTTATTTCATATTAAGCGAGAAATAAATATGTTAATAAATATAAAAAATACTCTTTTTATATTTAAGAACTTTGAAAAAAAGCCAACAGCTCCATGTGGCAACCACCTACTTCAAATTGAAATTGACAATCAGCTGTTTGTAAATAAATATTAAATTTTGCGAAATTCAACATTCGCAGCGTTTGTGTACAAAACTTTAAAAAATTAATAGAATCGGTTAATTAATAAAACAGAACAATAACAATTTATTGGTTGAGTGAGGATAGTACGCGATGTTTATAAAAATATATAAAATATCAGAAGTGGGATAATGGAACTTCGTCTAACAGATCACTACAGGCTGGATTCAGTTTTTTGCTTAAAAAACAATCCTAATTGTAGTTTTTGCTAACCAAGGGACAATCTAAGTCTCATATTTTGCGTTTTTCAATTAGCAAAGACTAATAATATGGAATTTGTTTTTTATATTGCAGATAGGGTTCTATTTAAAGTATTAAGTGAATTGTGGAAAGGTTTAGCCTTGTTTAAGATGCATTCGTTTCAGCAACTACTTGTGGAGATAAAAATAATGTGATAAACATCTCAAGAATATTGTGTTAAAATTTTAGGTCATTCGGAGAAAAACTAACGAAGTTACAGCAGGTTGAATAACGGTACCTCCAGCTACCTGCGCTGAGTGTACAAAACTTTGAATCGATTTTCCCAAATATGTCATTTTTAAAGTCGGTGACCAGCCTACAGAAAAAACTACCGCATCGATCGTTTTGAAATTTTGAACAAATATTCTACATAAATATAGCTCTCGAATGACGTCGAGTTTTAATTACTAAGAATTTTACAATAAAAAATAGGTCGATTTTTTCGTCTAAAATCGTCATTTTGGCTTGAAAATGGTACCAAAAATTGAAAAATTTAAAGATTAAAAAAAAACTCGACGTCAATTGAAAGATAAACTAATAAACTAAAGAAAGCATTTTGATTTTTTGGTTTCGGATGATCCAGTGATGCTGTAGGCTGGCCACCGCACCAAAAATTTTTTCGAGGTGCCTGCAGAGATCGACGATAAATCCGTTATTCCTCGCTATTTTTCGATAAAACTTTTTTAAGTATCCTTCAAATGTTGTACTTTCATATAATAATAAGTAAAATAAACCTACAGCAATAATTTTTTCTAAAAAAATTCTTTTTTCGACGAAACAAACCTTAAACAAACAAACAAAGAAATTATCAAAATTGCTTCTCACTTAATTTTTACTATAAAATATAATATAATTATATATCTACATATTTCAAGCTCATTGCCATAAATCCAAACATTTAGACTAGACATTCGTTCTAGGCTTTGCCTCCTTAATAAGGCCTACTGTTATTGCAACAATGCACTATATTATTATTATTATTAGTATTTTAATTCATTGCTGTTGCAGGAAATGTTGCAAAATGTTCTGTTGTTATTGTTATTGTTGTATTGTTGCTAATGCTGTGTTAGTGTTACAATTTACGCACTGTTGCATTATTTGAGCGAGGGAATCATGCTCGTTGCGCTTGTTGCATGAATGCCTCACTGCAATGCATGCATACTACTTGTACGAGTATTAAATAAATGTACTGTGTTGCACACGAATTAATACTTGCACTTGCAAACACATATATGTAAATTTAAGCTTTCCGAAAATCCTAAACATGCATGCATTTGAATATATGCCGTTATGGTGCTTGCTTGCTTGTCACAATGCTTGTCACAATGCTTGCTATTTGCAAGTATTTGCCTGCTTTTGTCCTTGCATTGTTTTCCAAATAACTAACAAATACAAATATATTTCTGTGTTTTGTTGTTGTTGTGCTTTTTGTAATATATAAACTCGGTTGGAATTTAATTTTCATTTGATTATTATTATTATTTTCTACGAATTTTAAGTGTTTCAGTGTACTTACCCCTGTGGGCATTTCAGCATTGTGCTGCTTTGCTGCACTTCAATAATTCTGCTTGTAAGAATTCTATGAAAGAGAAAGAAATTAATATTTATTGAATATAATTGTAAATTAGTGAATTGTTAAAAGAAAATTGTACTAAATTGCTTAGAAAATGTAACAATGTGTTGAAATGGTCGTAGTGAGCATAAGAGAATTTAATTGATTTTGAATTTGTGATGTGGAGTGTCGAAAGTTTTAGTCATGTTAAAGCTGAAAAAACTTAAATTTTCACAAATTTTGACAGACATATTAAATTGCAAGGATTATTGGAAATTTTAGAACTTAAAATTTTCATAATTGTGCTGAGACGATAATTTTTCAAATTGAACAAAACCAAAAGTAGTGATTGACTAGCAGTAGCTCTCGCAACAAAAGTTAAAAATTAATATTTATATATTGACGAAACTTGGTATACATGTTCCTTGGGACCTTGGGCGAAATCGGACCATTGCCATGCCCACAAAATGGCGAAAACCGAAAACTTATAAAGTTCCATAACTACATAAGCCATAAATAAAGCTATAAAAGTAAAATTTGAAATAAAGGATCGCGCTATAAAGAGGCATATCTGGATGAAGTAAGTTTTTTGGACAAGTGGGCAAGGCCCCACCTCTAAATGAGTTTTTTGTGAATATTTCGCAAACCAATAAAGTTTTATAAATCAAACTTTCTGCAGTCGGTTCTCTTACCTACCCCACCACACACCATGAAAATAGTTAAAATCGGATAATAATCACGCCCACCTCCCATACAAAGGTTAGGTTAAAAATTACTAAAAGTGGGTTAACTCACTAACGAAAAACGTCAGAAACACTGAATTTCACAGAAGAAATAGCAGAAGGAAGCTGCACTGAGATTTTTTTACAAAATGAAAAATGGGCGTGGCATCGCCCGCTTATGGGTCAAAAACCATATCTCAGGAACTACTCGACAGATTTCAATGAAATTCAGTATAAAATATTTTTTTGACACCCTGATGACACTGATGGAAAATATGCCAAATCGGTTCACAACCACGACAACTTTCCATGTAACTCAATTTAGAATTCCATCTGATTCCTTCACTTTATAATGTATAGATAAGGAACCGATGAAGATAGCGGAATAGAACTTTACACAAATACTGTATGGCTTCGCTGTGGAAAAATTTTCCAAATCGGACTATAATTTTTCAAGACCCCGGATATCAAACATGAAAAACTGAGTGCCAAAGGATATTTTTTCACCGAAAATTTCGGTAAATCTCTCAGATATTTTAATGTAATTCAAAGCATTTTTTTTTCTTATAACAGTTTGTCACTGTGCCAAAAATGGTTAAAATCGGGTCATAACTTCCCCTAGATCCCATATACCTAATTATAGGTAATATAAAATTAAGTGAGCGTATAGTCTTCGATATATTGTATCTTGGTGGTGAGATTGAGTTAAATCGGTTCAGGAATTACCTCAGCCCTCACATACTATATGTGGTAGTTTTCGTTATTCTATTAGACTTTATGCCGAATATATGGGGAAAAATTATGTGTTAATAAAAATATAGCAATAAATTGCGAGAGTATAAAATGTTCGGTTGCACCCGAACTTAGGCTTTCCTTACTTGTTTTAAATTTGTATTATTTTCTGTTGTATTATTTTTATTTTTGTAATTTTTTTTGTTGAAAATTCGTTTTTAAAAGCTTTGGTTTCAATTAAAAAGTATCGTCTACCAGTGCGTATGAGTAACATTTGTGTATTATGACGTCTATAATTTGTTGCTCATACGCCATGCACGTCCTGTTAATTAATTAATGCATTTTTAGTAAGTATTTTGTGGTCAACTGTGAGTTTAAAATTTTTTTAAAATACAGTAAAATTTTTTTAAATACAATTTTTGGAACTGTAATATAGTATTGCCATAATTTTCACATCAATAAATTGAAGAAAATTTTATTAAAAATCTAAAAAATCTTGAAAAAATAATATTTTTATTCCAAACTGCTTATAATTGCATATTGCACATTTTGCTTTACCAATTTTCAAAAAATCCTACTTCAACACTTTTGCCTGCTACCATTTGTTTTGAGTTTTGTTCAAAAAAGATTCTACGAAAATCATGAAAAATCAGACAAAATTTATTTTTCAACTTTGCAGTTTTTCACTTTTATTTGCTTTACCTGTGCTATTTTCCATTATTAGTTTCAAGAATACTTTTCCTGCTAACACCTGTAATTACATATAATTACTCGTGGAGAACACCACAAATTTATCACACCGCACACATTACCTCTCCGAACAGTGCTTAATGCACACAAATTTTGAAATAACAAAATTTTAAATCTAACTAAAAATACTTACAAAAGTGTCGAGTTGTATGTGGGCGCATTATGCAATAATAGCAAAAGGAAAAACCACAAACATATGACAACATTTAAGGAAAACATTTCTGTAATTACTTTAACGATTTCCGCATGTGTTAGGTTAGGCTATAGAACTATATAACTGTGCATAACTGCGCAAGTGTTTGTATGTGTGTGTATGGCAGGCAGTTATTTTCGCAGACGCTTGCTGACATCCTTTGCCAGTCAAGCAGAGATTTTCAAACACACATACTCATATATGTGAATATGTATGTATATATATATATGTATGTATTTAAACAGTTATATGTTTGTTCATATATGCTTACTTAATGATTGTAGTTGTTGCATTATAATCTTTGTGTGCACTCGCTTTGCCTGGCTCTGCGCTCTCAACCATAAACTTTAATTAACATTTTATTTTCCTCTTTACCAACCCGACTACGCTCTACACTGTCACACCAATGCCTGGCCTTGCGTTCCGTCTCTAATGCTTAGTCAATTCGTCGGTAGACACAAAAGCCAATGGCAACTTCATTTTAGAGCATGTCTACACTCGTGTGTGTATGTGTTAGTAGATTTCATATGCTTGCGGTCTACAGCTTGTTTGTATGTGTTTGTGCATACACATGTTTGTGGGTAGTCTTCTATGGGCAGACCACATGTAGCAGGTGTTTGGTACACATGCCGCCTACTGGCATTTTATTGGCATTGAAAAGTTGTCGGCAACACCTCAATATTTTATACTTTTGTAATTACGAGCGCTTTCCTTGGCAGCAGCAAAGCAGCCGGAGAGGAAGGAGGAAGGCAGCCAGGTAAGCAGGAAGTTAGCAGCTGCTCGTACGCTTAGTACGTTTGTCGGGCTGTGTGGTGGAGTTGCGTGTGGAGACTAGGAGGTTCGAAAGTTTTCGGTATCGACTAGATGAACAATTATTATACAAGTAGACACACACAGCCATATAAATAAGAACACAGACACATACATATATACATCAATACTTATGTGCTTATACTAGTATATAACTGGTTAACTGTAACTATTGTTATCAGCATGTTCTCCGATATTTTCACACATATTTGCATACACTTGTTGTTGTTGTTATTGCTGTTATTGCAGTCATGCTAGCTTGCGTTTGTCTAATTTAAAGCCCAACCAGCTAGCAATTAATAAAGTTGCCTTTTGTTTTTGTTGTGGCAGATTTTTGTCTTTTACACTTCATGAATTTTTGCAATGAAATAATACCAGTTGCTGTTGTTGTTGTTGTTATTAGCTGTGTTTGACTACTTTTCAAATCGGCAGTAATTATAAGTAGTTAAAAAGTACTTTCATACTTATGGCTGGTAACTTTTGTGTGGCTGACAGCTTTTTGGAATTTTTTTCTGAAATATTTTTGGTTAATATTTTTGTATTTATTTGGAATGGAAATAAGATAAGCTATGTATGTATAAATGAAAGTGGTATGAATCCCAAAAGGATGCTGGACAGTGTTGTCGAAATTTTCATAAAGCGCAGGAATATTATAATACCCAGTGAAATGAATATAAATAGTGTAGGGCAACTTGAAAGATAACGTGCTTAAAGCTCATAAAAAAAGCTTTCTTAATGTACATAAGCAAGAAAGGCGAACTGAATGTAAATAGTGGTGGAATATTGGGTTGTCAAATATATCCGCTGTTTTGCTCTTAATTCAATGCTTTATAACAAGTGTTAAAGTGAGCGGATTTAGTACAAATATGCGCCGTTTCGTTCGATAATCAGTTTCCATCTAGACGGTAACTTCATAATACCCCCATCCTTATTTGCGAAGAACTCGGACAGCCACTTTTCACAAGCCTCTTTTGAGTTCAACTTTACACCACCAAGGGCGTTCGTCATGGACAGGAACAGGTGGTAATCACTTGGCGCTATGTCCCGGCTATATGGTAGATGCGATAAACCCCCAATCCGAGCTTTTGTAGCTTCTGACTAGTCATCAACGAAGTGTGTGGTCTGGCGTTGTCCTGGTGGAACACTACACCCTTTCTGTTTTCCAATTCTGGATGCTTCTTGTCGATCGCCTGCTTCAAGCGGTTCAGTTGTTCGTAGTAGATGGTAGAATTAAGCGTCTGGCCATATGGTTGGTAGCAGCTCATAGTGGATGATTCCCTTCCAATCCCATCAAACACACAGCAAAACATTCCTGGCCGTCAATCACGGCTTGGCCACTGTTCGGGACGATACACCGACCATGGCCACGACCGTTTTCGCTAGATATTATCGTATGTGATCCATTTTTCGTCGCCGGTCACCATCCGCTTCAAAAATGGGTCGAGTTCGTTCCGTTTCAGCAGCATATCACAGGCGTTGATTCGGTCCAGAAGGTTTTTTTGCGTCAAATCATGCGGCACCAAACATCAAGCTTTTTTGTGTATCCAGCCTTCTGCAGATGGTTTAAAATGGTTTGGTGACTAACTTAAATCTCCAGGACTATGTCACGAGATGCCACACGTCAGTCTAATTCGATGTTTTCCATTATTTGATCGGTATTCGTCGTCACAGGTATTCCGCTAGCTGGATTATCCATGGTGTCGTTTTCACCCGCTCTGAATCGTCGACACCATTCCTCCGCAGTTCGAAGTGATAGAGTACCATCCCCCAAAACAACATTAATCTCACGGAACGTTGCTCTAGCGGATTTATCTTTAACGAAGGAAAACTTTGAAAAAGCGCGAATGTCGGCGTTAGTGAACTCCTTGTTTACAAGTAACTGTTGAACGCAATTTCCAAATTCATCATGCATAGCGTCGTTTTGTAGGTTATGCCAAGACCTTTCAATGATGTATACAGATACATTGTCAGATACGAGCTCTGTAGCGCTTTATACATAGCCGCGAAATTCAAAAAGGCGGGAGGGAGATATTAGACGATCTAATAATTGTTTTATATTTGAAACGATTCGAGGTTGCGAATGCTATTAGAGGGATCAACTGGTTTTCAGTTAACTTCTTAAATCCAAAAATTCGTGTTACTGGTTCTTTTCAATAGACTTTATAGCATAGGTAACCGATTTAACAAAATACTCGAATATTTTTCAGAAACCTGAAAGATAACGAGCTTAAAGCTCATAAATAATAGCTTTCTTAGAGTGTCTCCAGCAAGCACGGTGGAAACGCTCGAATATTCTTCAGAGACCTGTAAGGCGACGAGCTTAAAGCTCATGAAAAAAGCTTTCTAGATTTCTTTTGTGCTTTAACTTAACGATTGGGATCTTCAAACATCCTCTTTCCATGGTATAACTTCTCCCCATTCATATTCTCTTTGTAAACGTCTTCAGCTGCCCCAATGCTTAGGTTAGGTTAGGTACGAAGGCTGTTTCCCTATTGGGGGAAATCCACTTAGACTATCGAGAGCAGTCCTTTGTGATGACGTAAAAATTCAACCCCCTCACTTATTTATGAATCGACAAAGCGCTTGGAACCTACCACAAATCTGCAAAGGTTTTTAACTTCTGTGTCCGCTAATTCGCGGGGGTGCCCAAAAAAGTGAGATCCAAGGATTTTTTGTCTAGATCTCGCAAAGGCGGGACATTCCAAAAGGAAATGCTGGGAGGATTCTACCTCACCTTCTTCTAGGCAGCTTTTGCAGCTAGCATCCGATAAAATTCAATGGCCAATTAGAACACCTATAACTTGGGAAAGATTGATCTTGCGACAGAACAGGTGCTAGTGACTGTCCAACGCCTGGTCAGTTCGACTGAGACCCATTCATCCAGAAGCAAGTTGCAAGAGGACAGCGGCGCTCCTGTTTGTTTCCATTCCACTGTAAGTGCAACAGAAGTACCTGTCCTAGCAAGCTCATCAGCCTTGCAGTTTCCTGCGAATCCTCTGTGGCCAGGCACCCAAACTAGTATGATAGCAAAGTGCTCCGATGCAACTGATAGCGAGGACTGGCAATCCTTAACCAGCCTGGAGCGCACAGTCATTGAGCTTAAGGCTAATATTGCCGCCCTACTATCAGAGTGGATCGTTACCTTTTTGAAAGCTGCTGCACTCCGCAGCAGTGAATCCGCTGCAACCTTTATGGCCGCCACTTCCGCTTAAAACACGCTACAATGGTCCGGAAGCCTAAAGCTGAAGTTAATGAGAAGTTCCGGACAATAAACTCCTCCCCCAACATTCCCCGCTAACGTCGACCCATCCGTAAAGAAGCTTACCGCGTCTCTCCTCCAGCGACTTCTACCCACCCAACCCTCTTTTGAAGGTATGAGCAGAGAATAGACCGCCAGGGTAGGGCTCATCGACATGATGGTAGTCCAGTGCTTACAAAGTCCTGTTAGAGTTCTTTTAAATATTGACAAGGCCTAACCCTGGTTTTGTCTTTCGAGCATAAATTTATTAATTAACTTTGACTTGCTAAATACCATATAAGATTTTAGGCAGAAAGCTTCATTGATGTTGCTTCCACTCTCTTAACTGAAATGCATCAATTCTCAGTTTTTCAGTGATTCAATGAAAGTTCATGCACGATTATGTAATTTTAATATTATGGAAAATTTATTTGCTTGTTGCCTCAGCTTGGTTATTTCTATAGCAATAATAAACAGCCCAGAGCGGTCACCATAAACAAACAAAAAATGTGGTTTTAGATAAAAAAAATATTCAGCTAAATTTCAACGCCTACTAGAAGAAAAAACGTAGCTCAGCAAAGTTATGTAGGCTCTGTGAGTGTGTTGTTCGTTTTTTGTTTTGCCTTAACAGCCTGTGTTTATACAACTTTATTTACACTTTATTTCTTCATTGGCGCATCAATATTGTCACTTTGTGTTTTGCTCTCTTTTCGAAGCATTTCTTTTTATTTTATTAGTTCATGTGTGTGTTTGTTTTTGCCTATGATATTATCATTATTTCGCTTTGCTTTTCACATTTTTATCTGCTTGCTATTATTGCCTACGGCCCGGCAGCGTTTGTTGAGTTTATCGCACTGTTTATTTGTATTACTCGCCATTGGAAAGGACGAGAGCGCTTGGTAACCAGCAATAAACCCTTCCTCATCAACCATTCACTAAAGTAGAAAACAAAAAAGAATTGTATATTATATGACCAGCCGCATCAATCGCAAATTCAACGCTCTTTCAAGCCTTCTCCAACATTTCTAGTGCATGCTTCAAACTGTTAACCCAAGCGGGGACAAATGGCGGCTGCAATGCGTATCTGTGCCCGCTTTGTCTGCTTATCACTACAAATGTCTCCTTTTATTTTATTTTATTTTATTTTATTATATGAGCGTTTCATCGTCCTTTCGCTTATTTTGTATTTTATTGTTTTGCGTTTCTTGTTTTTGTTGTTGTTTTTTTTTTTTTTTGTTTTTATCGTCACTGTCAATATTTATTCTGGCAATTTGACGTTTATTACGTTAGTAATCAGTTGCGGAGGCAGCGTGTGGCCGCCGCTAGAATTTACTCTTTTTTTGTCATACTGGCTGGCTCTTCGCTTTGGAAATTGAATTGTTTGTGGTGCCCAATTATGGCAGTGTTTATTGTTATGCTGGGCGTTGACAAAAGAAACAAAAAAAAAAAAACAAAAAGAAACGAGATAATTATATAAAGAGTGTCCTCAGTCTTCAGTCCTTGGATAAATAAAAAGTAGATGACATTGGAAGCGCAATCATTTTGAAAGCTTTTGATTAACTTTAAGTGTGTGATTTGTCAGCGCGTTAAGCAGTGAGCATGGCGTAGATTTATTAAAGACAAAGGAAAAAAGGATAATGGCATGGTTTGCCACTGAAAATAATTAATGATTTCAGTGACAATGCAGTAGTACAGGGGGAATTATAATTTTTTGAAAAAGAGAAATAACAGTAATGCATAAAATTAAAAAAAAGTAATCTTGAAGCATGAAAAATTATGCAGTTTAAAAAATGATTAGAATTTCACAAATATATTTAATTCAGATCAGCGAGAGCGAATTAGGGGGTTCCTCTATATATATTTAATTTACTAATATATATTTTTAAATATGAATTACTACAATATCAAATCCATAAAACATATAAAGTAGCCACTTTATCGAACTTTCGATAATTTTTTTTTTTAATTTTTGCTAATTTTTTATTATTTTTTTTAATTAAAAATTAGGAACCTGATTATATATTTTATTGTATTCATATTTTGCCGATTTTTCCACAATATTATCGTAAAAAATGTTTTGAAATTATTTTTGTATATTTTCAATCTGAATATTTTTAATTTGGCATCCCTGTTTTCAAGTAAGTTACAGTTTAAACTTCAATCAGTTCTTAAGTAACCATATTGAAATTATTAATTAAAAAAAACAATTTTTTTTAATTTTTTTTTTCAATATAAATATAAATTAGGTGGCAACCTTGTACGAAAATATTTTTAGAAAAAAATATGGTGCTTTATTTACAAAATTTTATATTTTTGTAACTAAATTAGTAATTTATATTATTTATTATTCAATTTATGGAAAATAATTTATTCATAAGTAGTGGGCATCCCTATGGACAAATACATTATAATTGAAAAATTAGCTGATGTTAAAATTTCGGAGAAAATATTGCTTGAGAAATAAATTGGTTTTTCGAACTACCGATTTGCTGTAAATATGTAAAAGCCGTTTGTTTTTGTAAGCTTCAAAAGTAAGCGGCAACCTTATGCATGAACAGTAAAAGATATTTTAATATAAGAGAAATGCGTCATTTAAAAATTTTCAAAATAAAAAAATATATGAATTAAAAAATTAATAAATAAAAATATAAAAAATTGGCAGCTCTATTATGTAGGTAGTTTATAATATACACTTTTTTGAAGTTTACGTATTAAATAATTTAAAATATTAATAAATATAGTTTTTAAACTTTTTTGCACTCAATAAAATTTTTTAGTTGGCAACTCTACTCCTAAATATTTCTAAAATAAATTTAAATGACATAAAATGTATATTCTAAGCTTGTTAACTTATTAAAAAAATAATAAAAAATGGTAAAAAGTGGCAACTCTGTTACTAAAGTATTTTATAATTATAACTTTATTGAAGTTTATGTGTTAACTGTTTTTAAATATTAATAAAAAAATATTATTTTCAAAAATGTATGCCTTCAATAAAAGATTGTAGTTGGCAACTCTACTGAAAAATATTATTAAAATAAACAATTTTGAATAAATAATTACATTCTAAGCTTACAAAAATATATTAACAGCTCCAATTTAGTACTAGAAATACTTCCTGTGGCTTCTAAAAGCTCTCATGCCACAACCATCACATACCAACAACTTGAAATGCCAAATTATCTAGTCACTCAATGGCACTTAGTACCAAATAAGCTGATAGCTTTCTAATGAGCAAAACGCTAGCAACAAATCAACAACAACAACAACAACAGCAGTAGTGTAGCAGCGGGCAAGTGACAGCGGGAGAGCTAATAGTTTATGATTTATATGATTTTAGCACACATACAGGCGCGTCAGCAAACAAATATTGCAAAGTTGTTAGTTCGTGTATTTGCATGCGTGTGTGTGCGTGTTTATACATGTTTGTGCGTGTCTTGGCCTGCGAATGACATGCATTAAGCAACAGCAACAGCTGCCACATTGATGAAGATCACAACCAAGATGAACTGCGGCTCAGACAAGTCAGTATATCTCTGTGTGTGTGTGTGTGCCACGTAAGCACTAACACATTTACACCGTTTGCATGCTGTAGCAATCAAATTGTAATCAACACGCAAATGGCATAAATGCTGCGCGCAAACTTCAACGCCGTCTCTTAGCGTAAGGTACGCGTTTGTCGGTTGCATATTTGATGATTTCACAACCAGCTGGCAACACCAATCAACGCGATGACAACAGTTGTTGGTAAGATTTTCCCCGACGCCGCCGCCGACGACGTGTAGTGCAAACACATCGTTAGGCAAATTATCTGAAATCTCAGTAATGGGTTTGAGGTTAAGGCGCAAAAGGGCTGAGTATACTATGCGAGAGTGCGAATCGATTAAGCGACGACGGCGAAGTCTTGTGGCAGCGACTAAATGTTGTTCGCAACAAACAAGCTGCCAAGCTGTTGGAGTTTAGTCAGTTAAGCTTTTGTTGTGCGCATAATTTTGAGATTTTGTACCTAATATACATATACATTTTCATTGAATGATATTTTGAAAAATGATTTTTTTATGTTATCAAAGTTTATACTTCATTAAGCACATGTAAACCGATTATAAACGACACTTATACATTCATATTTGAAAATACACAGATATTAGTTTAGATATTAATAACGAAAATATCAAGGCTGAAGAAAGTCTATTACATTTATCAAGCAGTTTTTCGAAAAAGCGTCGTATAAGTTTGAAGAAACCGATTTCACAAGCTTTCCGAACCATTCAGAACTCGAAAGTATCGTAGAACTTACAGAGCTTTGCAGAGAGAGCTTTGAATATAGATCCTCCATTTACCGAACGAACTTTGAAATCTACGGCGTTGCTCGAACCAAAAACAAGCTTTCCGAACCATCCAGAACTCGAAAGTATCGTAGAACTTAGAAAGTTCAGCAGAGCTTTGATTAGATTCTCCATTCACAGAACTAACCTCAAAATCTACGGCGTTTCTCGAACCAAAAACAAGCATTCCGAACCATCCAGAACTTGAAAGTATCGTAGAACTTAGAAAGTTCAGCAGAGCTTTAAATAGATCCTACATTTACCGAACTAACTTTGAAATCTACGACGTTTCTCGAACCAAAAACAAGCTTTCCGAACCATCCAGAACTCGAAAGTATCGTAGAACTTACAGAGCTTTGCAGAGAGAGCTTTGAATATAGATCCTCCATTTACCGAACGAACTTTGAAATCTACGGCGTTGCTCGAACCAAAAACAAGCTTTCCGAACCATCCAGAACTCGAAAGTATCGTAGAACTTAGAAAGTTCAGCAGAGCTTTGAATAGATCCTCCATTCGCAGAACTAACTTTGAAATCTACGGCATTTCTCGAACCAAAAACAAGCTTTCCGAACTATCCTGAACTCGAAAAGTATCGTAGAACTAAGATAGTTCAGCAGAGCTTTGAATAGATCCTCCATTCACAGAACTAACCTTAAAATCTACAGCGTTCCTCGAAACCTAAAACTCTATTTTTATGCCATAATTCCGTCGCAAAGATTAATGAGTATAGTATTCAACTCTTTCCTATATCGTTTTAAGCTCTACCTCTATCCGAAGTCCACCTTCGGAACCACTGCCAAGCAAACTCCGCCAAAAACACGACGAACGCGATGAGGTAACCACCGCCCAAAAGAATTGCAGGCATTCCAAAGTCCGACAGATTTAACGGCACCACTTTGTGATATTCGGTTTGAAAGAATTTCAAGAAACCCGTATTGATTGCGATCTCTGTTATTCGCTGCATGAAATACTTATGAAAGCCGTACTCGAACAACTGTTGCACGTGACGATTGAAAATCTGCTCGAAGGGCCAATCACGCGTCAATGGCATGCCGCTGATATACGTAACTAACGGTTGATCTAGCAATTTCAAACGTGGACGCAGCAAAAACCGTTGTTGATAAAACAGGAACTGCCATATATCCAACATATTCGCATAGGCATAGCTGGGATCCAAATGATCACGATGCAGCTTGAGCGCACCATTTGAGAGATATTCCACTTGCATTGCTTCATATTCTGGCAAGCGGCGCAGTAAGATTTCGTAAGAGCCGATGGTGAGTACCGTAACATTCGCCGCGACAATATCTGCCACGGAATTTATCGGCTGCTCGTAAAGAATTGTGCTGAGCAAACTGGAGAGGAAAGCCAAGTAAAAGTTGGACATTATAAAACCGGCTACGGTGAGCAACACAAATATATACACGCCGCGCCGCGACTTGATTAGCTTGCCATCCATGCTGGCGTTGATGAAACTGCTAATCACAGCCAACAAGTATTGACCCGCATGCCAATGGCCACGCACCAACCAATTGCTCACGGCCAGCAGCAGCGTGATGTAGCCGATGGTGATGACAAACAGACACCAGGTGGACGCTTGAAATGGCGCTAAAAAGTAGCGAAATTTCGCCAATGGCTGTGGAAAGCGCACAGCGAAGTAGGCAAAATCCAGATAGAGTGGCTTACTGTGCGGCTTATTGTAGTAACCTCTGTAGTAACCGTGATCAGCGCAAATGTCATAGCGGCCATCCAGCAGTTCCGGTATGCACTGTAGGAAGTCATAGTTGGGATTTGGGTCAACGGTGAAATTTAGCGTTGCATTGTAACGCGCAGCGAAGAGTTTTATTATCAGCGGTTGTAAGCCGGAAATTTGTTGCACACCAGCCGCATCGGTGTAGATAATGGCGCGTGGCGGTTGTGTGCCCGAAACTGCGCGTATGTTGTAACCGTGAAAATTACGCCACGTTACGTTGCGCCGCCGTAAATACGCGCGTAATGTTGTGTTTCTTAAGCGCACCGCCGGAAAGGGTACGTATGTGAGTAGCTCATTAGCGCGCACATCAGTTAGCAATACATTAGTGTAGCCATTGCGCCAGCACCAGTTGAAAAGCACTTGCGGCGTTGCTGTTGTTGCATTGTTGCCAATTTTCACAGCGATGAAGAGCACATCACCGCTGTGCCAACGTTGTGTGGCGTATTTGAAGTTTTCGAACTGCACTTCTATTGGCTTTGAATTGACAAAAACAATGTTCAGTACTTTCGAGTGAAAGTGCTCGTATAACGGTATGTTTGGTTGTTTTGTTAACACAATTTGCGCGCTACACTGTTGCCAAATTTCACTTAAGTCAATATTTGTTTCGGCGTTGTAATTGTAGTAAATGCAGCTTGTTGCACCGATACCTTGTTGCATGTTGCTGATGAGTACACTCAACTCAGCTGCAGCGCTGCGGTAGAAACCGAAAGCTAGGAGCCAAATCAATGCTAATATAGCGCGGAACTGCATCGCTTTGTGTCTACTCGAAAACTTTGTGGCAAAGTGAATGATTTTTGCTGGATTTCGAAACTTAAATAGGTGCGCTATGTTGACTTATTATATTACTATTACTTCATGCCTTCTTCTAAGCAAATAAAATGCCTATAATTTTGTATTGTTTTACCAAATACTTAATTTCTTGTGCGTTAAATACACAGTCCAAACAACTGTACTTTAACACACTCCTTTTATTTGAATTTAACCACAACAAAAGTATAAGGACTGTCAACATATTGCCTTCATGAATAATTTCACACCTCACAATGGTAAAAATACAGCGTAGATATATTCATATTTATATGCATAAGCTGATAATGCCCGCATTTTAATCCTATTTCAACACTTCGCAGCCCGGCAAAGCGTCATGCACAATTACTTTGGCATACACCTCCCCCCGGCACACACAATCAACCAATAAGAGCGCTACGCCGGCACTTCTCAGACAGGCAAATACATAAATCCAACGGCAGACAATGAGATTGCTCTAGGCATTATTATGTTAAGTTAAGTGTGGGTGGACGCGCATAAATACTTATAAAGATTCAGCGGGTGTTAAGCGCAGATTTCCATTTCAATTCGCCACTCGCTTACGCGGGTAAATGCGAGTGCATACAGTTGTACAGTTGGGAGAGTAGGCGGTAGTCGCGTGAAACTGTTGATATGGATTTGTTAGTTGGTGCGTATTCTCTCAGCGTTGGTTGACCAGTTGGAATCGAATTGGGGATATTCGAGTTTTAGAAAGAGAGAGAGAGATTTTAGAAAAAAAGACAAGATTTTAAAAGTTTTGCAAACTAAGTCCTGAGAACATAGTTTTGACCAGTTGGAATTGATTGGGGATCTTCGAGTTTTAGAAAGGGAGAGAGAGTTTAGAAAAAAAGACAAGATTTTAAAAGTTTTGCAAACTAAGTCTTGAGAACATAGTTTTGAACCGATGCCCGAAATGGCGTGGGACTTAGGTTAGGTTAGGGTTAGGTTTGTAGGCAGATCTCTGCAAAGACAGAAGATCTCACTTAGACAGCGTGGCGCTGTCCATTGTGGTACCAATAAAACTCCCTGTGGATCAAAGACCTTTAAGATTCAGCAAACCGCTTGGAATCCGTTACAAATTTCTTAAGACTGGTAATATCGATTTTAGCCAATTCGCTAGGATCGCCGAAAAAGGGCTTTTGGAGGTGTTTCAACTTTAGTCTGGCAAAAGCTGAACAATGCAGTAAGAAATGCTTAGATGATTCCATCACGCCTTCCTCCATACAGCTTTGGCAACTTGCATCTGCCACGATCCCAAGTCTAACCGCATGGGTACCCATTGGACAATGTCCAGTAAGTACACCCATGATGGCGCTGAGATGGACCTTGCTCAGAGAAAGCAATTGAAAGGACCACTTACGCTCAACAAAGGGCCAAAAGGACCTCGCCACTGCCCAAGTACTGGTAGTTGACCAGCGTTTGACGAGCTCATGCGTAGTCTGCATGTCCAGCGCTCTTGCGCAGGTGGACCATGGACTCCCATTCCGACGTCAATGTAGCTAGGGTACCCTCCCTTGCAAGCTTGTCCGTCACCATACGAAGCAGTGCGTCCACTGCTACTTTGATCGCAGCGACCTCTGCTTGGAAGACACTACAGTGGTCAGGTAGCCTAAAGCTGGTATTGATAGAAAGCTTTCTGCAGAAAACTCCCCCTCCCACCTTTCCCCTTAGCTTCGATCCATC
Source organism: Zeugodacus tau (assembly GCA_031772095.1). Taxonomy (NCBI): domain Eukaryota; kingdom Metazoa; phylum Arthropoda; class Insecta; order Diptera; family Tephritidae; genus Zeugodacus; species Zeugodacus tau. Next base: position 71,707,360 of record CM062652.1, on the reverse strand, counting down.
CGTGAAAAATCTGACTGCACTTCTCCTCCATTGACTTCTACCTTCCCACATATCCCTTGTAGGTACATGTGCAGAGAAGAAGCCTCTAGGGGACGGTTCCGCGGTGCAGTGGTCCAAGTAGTCAGGGATGCAATCGAACCGACGGAGAATTTCAGAATGACCCTGCTTGGGACCGATCATGTACCCAGCGTCTCTGAGTCTGACAGCGACCTTTGCCGCAGTGCACCGCGTGGGACTTAAATAAGTTTAGTTTTTTCAAACTTCGAAGGGAAGATAGTCGATCTGTTCATCTTGAAATATCTAGAGCACGAAAACCCATTACTTAGAAAATATGGACAGGAAAATTATATATATATTGATATCGATATAAAGCTTGCCGGATCTGTTCTCTATTTCTATCTCATTTTCTCACACAGTCTCACTCTCTCTGTAAATGGAAACTACTTTTTGTGAGAGCTTTTTTGTTTGAAAATGTAAAATAAAATGGTGGATTCTAAGAAAATAAAATGAGACTAATAGATCCAGTAAAACATAATTATATTGTGTGATTAGAGATGATTTAAATGGCGAGTGAATAAAAGGAGTAGGAACTGTACTCTATGAGTCTCTATCTCTGTCTCTCTCCTACACTCAATATAACTGCCTCTCTTGTTGTTTCTCTCTCCCTGCATCTTTGTATATCTCACTCTCAGTAAATGAACATTACTCTTTATGAGAGCTTTTTCGTTTCAAAATGGACAATGAAATTTTGGGTTCTAAGAAAGTAAGGTATTTAAGTTTTGTGGATGAAGAGTACTGATCTTTATTGGTTACACTTACTTCACAACAAAGAATATAGAGATTTATTTGGGTCACTCTAAGCCTGAAAAAAGTACGTAAAGAGTAGCAGAGTACATAAAGAAGGAAGATATTTAGTACTTTTATGAGCTTTAAAGCTTGTTAGAGCTTTTCGAGTGAAGCTTGTTTACAACTCTCTCGATTTCGAGAGGAAACAATATAGAGCTCAAAAAGACTTCAAAAATGTTCCTACAAGGCTGCTGAGTATTTATTTGAATTTTTTCCCGACACTAACTGAAAAACTACAAGCCATAAATCTGCATTTAAATATTTGTTAACATGCAGCTGGATGTGATTGCCCACAGGTTTAATTGTCTGGTTTGCTGCTGGATGGACGAAACTTTCTGTGTAGAAACAAAGTTACAGTTTTTTTTAGTAGCAACAATGACAATATTTCATGCGCCACTCACTGCCTGATGTTTAACAGCGTAAAAGCTTATATGCCCGAAGCTTTTGAATAAATAATTGTATAAGTTTGAATGTTCTGTGTCTTTTTTAACTTTGTATTTTATACCGTTAATTTGTGTGCTAGCGAAATTTTGATAAAGCGAATTTCATAAAGCTCAAAATGGCTTAAGAAATGCAAGCGCAAAAGTATAAAGTGAAATAAAATCCACAAAAAAGGTGTGGAAAATAAACAGCAATATTTTTATTTCGAATTTCTAATTTAAAATTCATATTTTACACACACACATACACAGAGAGCCACCGAAAATTGCTTATAGTCTCCTGGTTATTACATTTTTGATTGTCCTCTACTGAGCTCTAGTCAAATCTTCGCCAGCGAGAAATATGCGTGAAAATAAATCTTTTGTCGCTACTCAAGCCAACAACTCGTGCACAGCTGGCTGCTGGTGACTATGTAGAGAATCTATATGTTTTTTTCTGCATAATTTCGCCGCCACTTCTCGAATTAAATGGCAGCTACATCTTACACACACTTACTGGTTGCCTGCTTGTCTGCGTGCGATTTTTTACACAGTGGCAGCGCACATTTTTCATTTTTTAATAAACACGGCGGCGGGTGTTGCCACAGATTTGCATACAAGCTAAGCGACACAGTGTGGCTTGTGGCTGTGGCTGTGGCTTGGCTGTTGGTGCGAGAAGCGGGGTAAGACTACCGCTAGTAGATGCTGCAGCTTGTCGCTTATTGTCTTGTTGTTATTGCTTTTCTTTTTGTCATGCAATATTTTGCTTGATTCTGGCTTTTCTGCTTGTTTTTATAAAGCGTTTTTAATATTTTGCCATCGCTGCTGTTTCATACAATTTTTCTCGTTTATTTTTACTTCATTTGGAAATTGGCATTTTTTAATATTATTCTTGGATTTTTTTTTGCATCTTCCCATTTTTATGCAAATTACTCATTCATTTATTTATTTCGTGTGTTGCAACAGTTGCCGTTCAAATTACATTGCGTGCGCTTGGTTGCTGGTGTCTTGTAGCGTGCCGGCTTTAGAGCGCACCATATACTCGTTTTCAAAAGCGTTTGCTTTTCTTGTATGTCTTCCACACAACGCGTTTATCATTTTATTCTATTTTATATACTCGGGTATGGTTGGGGAGTGTTGTTATTTCCTCATGCGTCGCTGCTTTTAAGCTGTTTGCTTTGGTCCTCTTCATTTCGCATTTTCACACACTCTGATTCGCTAAGCTCTTTTGCGCGTACACGTCGTCTTCTAAGCGGTTTATTAAAAATATTTCACTGGAAGTGTTTAAAAATCATTTATGTACATGTGGCAATGCTGGTTGTGTAACCATGCTGAGTACAGAACGTTCTGCTCAATTCAAGCGTGTTTAAGATGTGTGTGGGGGACTCATTGCTATTTGAAAATATGAAAAATTGCTATTTATTACGACTGATCGAAGTTAATGCTGTTTCTTCATCTCATTTTATGTTTTTAAGATTCGATTTCGATTTTGGTTGAGACCAAGAAACCTCGAAAGTTCTTTCCTTTCATCTACAGAAGGTCTTTGGTCTTCATTTTTGGGAATTCCAATTAAGTTCTTGAGCTTAATGAATTTAACTCCATCTGATTCAATCGAAAATTTTAAGCTGGCCTACCGTCTTTGTTTTTGAAGGCCCTACCTGAAACCAACTCAAGATTTTGTATGCTTGCTTTCCATGTCATTAAAGTGCTCTTAAAGTCGATGACTTACCGTTTTTCAGTCTCTCCGAAAGATATTTTCGAACATTCTAGTTTAAATTTATACAGTACTAGCTGACTCCGCAGTCGTTGCACTGCGTGAAATTATTTGTTTTAAAAACAAAGTTGAATTTGTATAGTGTTGAAAAACATTTATTTGCGATTTTTCTAATTTTTTTTTTTCAATGTAACGCAGCTTAATAAACAACATTTTTTGTTTTCTGTTCCGGTGCGTAAATGTACAGATGATGATTTTTCAACTCGTGAATGAAATTTATGCCACACACCTCCAGCGACTGTCTTTGAGACCTGTTGATTGTCATCCCAAATGCAAGTCTCATTGGAAACTGAATACGTTTGAACTGAAATGGCAAATCGTTGGAAGTCAAAGAAATTCGTGGAATCAAGCATTCTGCTCCCTTGTAAGTCCCTTTAAAAAATTCTTGCAACTATTACATTATTCGATAGCTGCTTGAAGATTGCGAAGCATAATAAATGACAAAGCATTATAATGACAAAGAATTTAGAAATTTCACTGGATAATTCACAGCTTCGTCTTCATTTTCAACATGATCGATCGATGTGTATGAACACAAATATCCCAGAAGTTGACTTTAAGTCGTATAGATTAAGTCATCGACATCGGTATTTTTGCCAGTTAAAAATCTGCGTGCACTCAACCAATCGTAGTTACGATAAATTTGGCTAATGTTCGGAATGATATCAAACCATTAGAAGTATTAACCAGAATTTGCCCAGTTCTTTGCAAATCTTCTGCGGTGCTTTCCTGATGCAGGAACACACGCATATTCATGGTCAATCATATGATTTTCGCGTGCCGCCACAAATACGATGACTTGAGACATGCGTTCCATTCCTCCGCCGCTGTTGATTTCGAAATAACAGAATGTGTTTGTCAATAACAGTATCATTACGCCACCAAAGCGATGATTATTATTCCACAGATCTTTCATTGTTCTGTCAAGTGCTTCTAGAAAATTGCGCTCATCTCATAGATGTTTCATAGATTTGCATGTTTAACTGAAGCTACAATGTCGTATGTGCCGTTCTTCCAACTTCAAGTAGCGTTGCTGCAATTCCAGTAGATGCGAGAGCCAACGTAATGCCATTTTGAGATCGAATTATTGCCAAAATCCCGTTTTTTACACATTTACCACTGTTTCTTCGCTCCTATTGGTATATAGCCTATAGCCTTCCTCGATAAATGGACTATCCAACACAAAAAGAATTATTCAATTCGAACCAGTAGTTTCGGAGATTAGCGCGTTCAAACAAACAAACAAACAAACTCTTCAGCTTTATAATATTAGTATAGATATAAATTATCAGGCATTATTAGATGACTCGTAATGAAAATCGAAACCCATATCGATCTTTTATGGTCCAAATTTATATTCGATATAGATGATCGGACAATCTTCTACAAGAGTGTACAGCTGCTGGCGTACGCCGATGATGCCGTTAGTTCTGCTTTTTCCCGCATGGATAAGGAGGCGAAGCGTATGGGTCTGGAGGTGAATGAGGACAAGACGAAATATCTCCTGTCATCAAGCAAACAGTCGGTCTTGGCTCCCACGTCACTGTTGACAGTCATAACTTCGAAGTTATAGATAATTTCGTATACCTGGGAACCAGTATCAACAACACCAACAATGTCAGCCTCGAAATCCAGCGCAGAATCACTCTTGCCAACAGGTGCTACTTTGGACTGAGTAGGCAATTGAACAGTGAAGTCCTCTCTCGACGAACCAAAATCAAACTCTACAAGTCGCTTATCATTTTCGTCCTGCTTTATGGTGCAGAAGCTTGGACGATGTCAACATCAGATGAGACGACACTAGGAGTTTTAGAGAGGAAAATTTTGCGCAAGATTTATGGTCCTCAGAACATTGGCAACGGCGAATACCGCAGACGATGGAACGATGAGCTGTATGAGTTATACGACGACATTGACATAGTTCAGCGAATAAAAAGACAGCAGCTACGCTGGATAGGTCATGTTGTCCGAATGGACGAAAACACTCCAGCTCTGAAAGTGTTCGATGCAGTACCCGCCGGAGGAAGCCGAGGAAGGGGAAGGCCTCCAGTCCGTTAGAGGGACCAGGTGGAGAGCGACCTGGTTACACTTGGAATCTCCAACTGGCACCGAACTGCGAAGAAAAGAGAAGAGTGGCGCGCTCTCATCGATTCGGCTATAACGATACACATACATACATACATAGATGATCGGACAATTTCAGATGACTCCGAATTGAAATCGAAAAACCTACCGATCTTTCTGTTCCAAATTTGTAGACTATATAATGAACAGACATTATTAGGTGACTCCGAACTAAACTCGAAAGCCTTTTCGATCTTTCTCGTTCAAATTTATAAATTATATAAATTATCAGGCATTTTTAGGTGACTCCTAACTTAAATCTAAACCCCTACCGATTTTTCGGATCCAAATTTATAGATTATGATCAGGTGGTATTAGATGACTCTGAACTACAATCGAAACCCTCACCAGTTTAGTTCAGAACTCTTCTGGAGATCCTTGGCAGAGAAATCTTTCGTTCAAGAAGGCGGTAGAGAGAGGAGGTAGGGATGAGGGATTTAGCAGAGTTTCAAGGTCCTCTTTCTCTTTCATCAAACTTTGAAAAACTGTGAAGAGACTGCTTAGAGACCAACTAAGGCTGGGATGATACTCTTAACGAACAAAAATGGAGGAGGCAGTGACACTGAGCTGAGTATAAAGAGAGACTCCCTCTAGAGAGACTTTCCCCCCTCGGTAAACTTTGAAGAACTGTGAAGAGATTGATAAATTTTGAAATTTTTCTTTAGAAAATAAGACCCAAAAGAACCGAGAATAATAATTTTTAAGTTTTAAAAAATTATATAGATCGAGCATGTAACCGTTAAAGATTCTGAAGCATTGTAAACTCATATTTGTTGGTATTTATTCATTCAATTAATTCTTGAAAGCGCCTAGTGAGTTTTTCCCCACACAGAACAAGCGCCACCATGGCGTATGAGTAACATATTATAAATAGTGACAATTGACTATGCTGTATTGGATAAACACAAAACTGATTTTGTTCAAATTAGTTGACTCGACAGTTCAAATGAAATTTTAATACCGCATTTGTTACAATAGGAACAACAACAAGTGAACAAAGCAGAAAGAAAGCTGTAGAAACAGAAGAAGACAGCTGGCAGGTAGCAAAAAAAGTCACAAAGACTACGCTTTACTTTTTCGACACAATGCAATCCATTCATATCAGAATGTGTGCAACAACTAACGTGCAACATAGTGTACGCAATAATGTGGCAAGTTAGCTAGTAGTGCCTGGTGCTGCCACAGCAAATAGCGAAAGGGCAGTCAACTCGCCAAACATTTGTCAGCGGAAAAAAACTATAAAATTTCATAAATTCTGAACAAAAGCGCGAATGAAAGACAAATAAGAAGGAGGATATAAAAGTGGGAAGTGAAGAAGAAGACGGCAGTGAAGTGAAGGCAAGGAATTTGAAAAGGAAAGAAAATAAAAAAGCATGGAAAAAATGCTTTAAACTATGTTCACAGTGCAGTTGCAGTTTAAATAAAGAAGCAGATAGAGTGGAGGATGAGGAGAAGGAGGAGGGGGAGGAAGAGTAGGAGAAGCGTAATAAAAACGCATGGAATGCAATTGCTTTTTGGTGCACATTCAAGTGCCACAAATGACAACAGCTGCCAACGTGCAACAATCTTATTACGAGCATGATTTTTTCTGTAGCGCATAACAACAACAACAATGAAAGCAACAATGACAACAACTACAACAATTTAAAGTGCGCTTGCAAAGTAGCTTTGCTAAGTGAAAAAGCACGTAAATGGCAAAATTGGCTGGCGGCAATGCACGCGAGTGGCTGACAGCCAACCACACCAGCGCGCTGCAACTCGCCTGACACTAACATCACAGCGACAGCGACAGCAACAGCGGCAACAAAGCAACTACCGTTGAGTTGTATTCGCGCGCGCGCTACAAAAAACTGGCGGCGCTTTCAAAGCGGAGGAGCGCGAGCCTTGTTGCCGCCAGCTTTTGAGGAGTGCAATGCGCATGTGGAATGGCAACGCGCTGGACGGCGGTGAGAAACAGATTGCTTTTAAATTTAATTGGTTTTGAAATAATGCAAGACATTTCAAACAAAAAAAAAAACAACAACAACAAAAAAAACAGAAGTTGTAAAAAGACAACAACAAATAATAACAAACAACTAGCGCTGAGTGTAGGCGTTGCCGCCGCTGGTGTTGTGAAAGCAAAACAATGTTGATGTGAAGCGCTGGGAAAAAAGCGAAATAAAGCGAACTGCAGAAAGAGTTGTGTTGGAAAAATGTTAAAAAAGAAAAATGAAAAAAAAAAACAACAACAAATACACCACTTACAATAGTTGCCGTAAACTGTGTGGCAGGTGCGCAGCCAGGTAGAAAAAGTAACAAATACGCAACAACAACAATAAAAAACTTTGTTGCATTGCGCCACCTTAAATGACGACAATCAATGTCGACAATGCGACAGCGGGTGGCCTAACTGACGGGTGCTTGAAATATGCATTTAGAGCGTGCCACACGGCGCAGTTACTGTCGCACTTGACTAGCGGCAAGCTTTTGCATGCAACGCTGGCAATCTAGCAGGTGGAGTGGTGCCTAGTCTCTGAACGCGCTTCACCTGTTTAACTTGCTAGCAACTGCTCACAGCTGTTGCTCGCCTTGTCAGCGCATATTTTCATATTTTTAAAAGCTGTCATAAGTAGTTACTTAGCCGCCATTTCTTTAACGGAGTTTCGTTTATAAACTTTAAGTAAATTTATTTACCGTTGAATGGACATTCAGTGTATTCGAGGACAGTTATTCTGCGGAAGAAAGCTTCGAGGCAGACACAGTGTTCCAATTGATGAGTGAAAGTCAGCTCCGTCGAAGCGTTTCTTACGGATTCAGCACCTAGAGGTCGATTAATATTGGATCCATTACAAAAACAAGACTTATTATAACTAAAAAGCTCCTAAAGACCGATTCTAAGCTCATAATATATCTTATTTGTTTAATATTTTCTAACTGAGCTAATTAAATACCCTAGGTTGAGCCTTATTCCAAAGCGAGAGAGATAATCTGAGAATACATGAAAAATATGGAATTGTAAGCTCAACGAGCTTTCCTAGACTTTACAGATGCCGAGATGGCTTTCAATACATACTGAATCCGGTAGACGAGCATAAAGTCTCCTTTAAGAAATACCTCTTAGGTTCAGTTGAATTTGACAGATCCTTCGGTTTCGAACGGATCGTCGGACTTCCGTTGAATCTGAGAGATCGTTTGGTTTTATACAAATCCTTCGGTTTTGAGCAGATTCTACGGTTTCGAAGGGATCGTCAGATTTCAGTTGAATCGGATAGATCCTTCGTTTTTAGAAAGATCCTCGGTTTCGGATCTGCCAAATTCCTTCGGTTTCGAACGGATCGTCAGACTTCCGTTGAATCTGAGAGATCGTTTGGTTTTATACACATCCTTCGGTTTTGAGCAGATTCTTCGGTTTCGACCGAATCGTCAGATTTCAGATCCTCGGTTTCGGATCTGTCAGATTCCTTCGGTTTCGAACGGATCGTCAGACTTCCGTGGAACCTGAGAGATCGTTTGGTTTTATACAAATCCTTCGGTTTTGAGCAGATTCTACGGTTTCGACCGGATCGTCAGATTTCAGATCCTCGGTTTCGGATCTGCCAGATTCCTTCGGTTTCGAACGGATCATCAGACTTCCGTTGAATCTGAGAGATCGTTTGGTTTTATATACATCCTTCAGTTTTGAGCATATTCTACGGTTTCGAAGGGATCGTCAGATTTCAGTTGAATCGGATAGATCCTTCGTTTTTAGAAAGATCCTCGGTTTCGGATCTGCCAGATTCAACTGAACCTGACTTGAAGTGGAAATATAAAAGTTTTTTAGGAATATTTCTAATTCGGCATTGTTGTGGAACATAAAACTTATATCCTTTAATTAAATGCTTAATCACCTGCAAGTTGGCTCCAACCAATCCATTCGGTTGAATTTCTACTAAACTTTTAAGTTTAATAATGACTTGTGAACACCCAAATTTTTATAAAACAGGTTGAGAACTGCAGGCACATGTATATGCTTTGTATGAATTTCAAGGCTTTCTGCAATTTTTAAATCTCCCTTACAATAGTTTAACCGCAACAGAAATCTTTCCACTTAATTGAACACAATATTTCACCTTTGCGTGCAATGCACACAAACTGCTCGACGCTGCTGCGTCTTTTACGTATTCAACAATGTTATGAAGCAATAATTTATACCATTTTATACTTTGATTTTCAATTGCAGATGGCGCAGTGCCTATCTATGGCCACAAACAGCCACATATGTATCTGGCATACATTAAGAAGTTTTCCAGCACCAAAACCAAAGACATTGCGGCTAACAAGCAACGGCTGTTGGCCATGCGTCCAACCGCCACCACCACCAACACCCGCAATCGAAACGACGAAAGCACTGCAATCGAGATAACCGCCACAGTAGGAAAGTATTGATATATCAGGTGGAAGAGTCGAGTAGAAGACGTTATTAGAAGAGAGCGGGGTAGTGTGTCTACAGAAAGTGCATGAGATCAGCCGGAGTTGGCGCATTAAGATGAAGGAAGCTGTAAGACCTGTGGTCAGTGGTCAATGTCTACCAGCAAACATTCCAATAGCTGCTCAGTTGACCAGTCAAATAAAGCGGTGAATGCACACACATACAAAAAATTGCAGCAGCACTGTTGCCAATATTCCCAAAACAGTACTTAGTAACTTCTTTCGATAGACATGCAGGGAACGCGAGAGCAAAGAGCACCGATAGCAATGCCAGTTGTGACTGTTTGAGGTTAGGTTAGTGGCGGCGCAAGCAAAGTGGACTGTGGCGCTATGAAAAATGCTTGACAGAAGTTTTGCCAATTTTTCTTGCAAATTTTCTGCGTCAGGGAAATTGCTTTTCTCTCCCCACTACATACATTATTCTTCTACGTAGTCGGTATATGAGGGCGGCCAGCAACTCCCGCACTTTTGGATGCGAAGTACTCACTTGAATTTGCTGGGCTCATGTCAAAAGCGAACTTTTTTCTCTTGAAAGTTTTTTGGTTAGAATTGAAACGTATAAGCGCATTGAAATTCTTGAGCTCTGTATCTGCTGGTCTTTCGTACAGATTTAAATGAATTTGTTTTTTGCACGGCAAATAAAGTCAATTGAAAATTTTCCGTAGCAAAGTGAAGAAAAAACGTCGTCGAAAGTTTGAAGGAGTTGTGGTTTTGTTGGCCAATGCGACACAAATGCATAGTGAAGCGTATTGTTGGCAGAAATATACAGGCATGACAGTGCCTTGCATAAAAGTTGAAATTCATGAATATTTTGCTTGAGTAATTTGCTTTGGATTAAAGTGAAATAAGATCTATGCAGAAAAGTTAGTAACTTATCTAGGTTACCTTAAGAGCTTTTGAAAGTATATACAAAAGCTATTATGAAAAAATGCGTAAGCCTCAATAGGATAGCCGAGAGAATGACGATCATTCATATATGATAAAAGCTCAAAAGCTAGGTTACTTTAAGAGCTTTTGGAATTTTGTACAAAAGCTATTATGAAAAAATGATTAAAGCCCAATAGGATAGAGAAGAGAATTATGTTCACTAAAATAAGGTAAAAGCTCAAAAGCTAGGCTACTTTAAGAGCTTTTGAAAATTTGTACAATATTAAATTAAATAATGCTTTAGTCCCAATTGGACAGCCGATATAATGATCGGGTATCCGAGAAAATTATATTCATTCATATATGGCAAAAGCTCAAAAGCTCTCATGTCTCGCCAACTTTTTGTCAGCTTTTGTATTGAGCGGTATAATGTATTCTTTCTTCAAAGATAGTGTCATAGAGAGAGATAGAGGGAGAGTGAGCGAAAAAGCAAGTGAGAGAGAGAGAGGGGAAGTAAGCGAAAAAGGGAGAGAGAGAAAGATAGTGGTAGAGCATTTTTCTTACACCAAAATTTGTTTTGTACTCGTTGTTATAAGTAACGGGTTTTCGGAATATACCTGCCAAAGAATTTCTCTCTCGCTTTCTTCTATTAGAAAACAGACAAAAATCAAATTTGGAAGAAAACATATTTTAGAAACATTTCCGTCCGCCAGGGATCGACAAAGAACTAATTGATTATTTTAAAATGAGCTCTAAATCTGGAAGAATTTATCCTCGTTGCTTGGAAGCTTTTACGATTTTCTAAGTAGTGTTGTTCATATTTTTCGAAATCAATTTCCTCTCTCCTATCAAATTTGATATCCCTAAAGTATAATTAAGTTTCCTCTCAATACAATTCCACACAGTACAACGTGCCGCAAGCTGTTGCCGTACAATTACCACAAAAACCAGCAAAACTTCAGGCAGACGCCATAAACTACGGAAGTCAAACTCAAAATGTCGGCCATTCCTAGTTGAATTTTCGGGCATTTTACACCGGCATTTGATTGCCAACGTCGAAATGCGTTAAATCACCAAATATGCGGGAGAAAAGGAATGCCGAGGACCCAGGCAAGCTGAAGAAACAGTGCAGTGCATAAGAAAGAAGAATATAGAAAGCGACAGAAGTGCGGGCGAGCGAGCTTGTGAGGCGACAAAAACGCAAAGTAAAGAGATCAACGCATGGGAAATGAAGAAACTGCATGAAGTTGAGCGGAAACTGCAACCAAATTGAGTTGAGTTTTTGCCGCAATATGCCGTTGTTGTATAACGGTAGGCTATCATCGACTACAGCAGCAGCAACTCAATGAAAAACGGTGAAGCGTATGAAATGTCATTAGTTGGCAAGTTGGATCAAATAGCCAGTAGACGGCCGGCTCATAGACGGCTTCATTGCTTGTGACATTGAGCGTTGGAGAGCGGGGAAAAGAAAAGATGAAAAATTATTGCAAAAAGTTTGAAGAAGATGCCCGCTGATAGCGCTACCTCGCTATTTACACACATTTTTGTATACGAGCAGTCAATGGCGAACTAAAACTATTTCAATTGGGCCGCAAGCCAAAAATCAGTTTAAGCTAAGCCGCTTTGTGCTCGTATTCATGTGGACAGCGTGGACATAATGATGATTTCACAGAGATTTTAAGCGCGCTGACAGCCAGTCGGTTAGTTGAAAATAAAAACGTTAGAAAATCATTGGATTTGGCGATAAAGCTGATTTTTTTCCTTTCGAGCAGAGCAAATTCGGCGGTTTGGCGCTTTGTGTACTTAGAACGCAACAAAAAAAGCAGCAACAAGTAATAGAAATGTTGCGCCAAAAAAGTGGAGGAAAGTCAGCGTTTAAGCCCGCGCAAATCCGCGTAACGCATGCGAACCGAGGTACAAATGAAATGAACGTGCTTTCGTTGATATCTTTGACAGGCGATAAGGAAAGTTTGGCGTGACCAGGTGATGGCGACAGCCATATCCAATTGAAAAAAAGTAGCAAAAGGCAGCAAATATTAGACAACTAACATTTCTGCTTTGTTGGCGCGCGAATTCTTTCTTTTTCATTTCCTCTCTGCCTGCTCTACAGCTTGTAAGCTGCTCTTGACCACAACTTTTGCTTTATTTTACTTGAGCTTCAGCATTTTTTCTCTTACTAAGCGCCCAGTTGTTGTTGTTCTCATGTTGTTGGATAAAGTTTTCCACTCAGTGCCGCCGTCGTTCGTTTGAAGTGAGTCAATTAGTGGAATTGGTCGCATTGGCGGTGTAAGGTATTTTTTGACCTTTGATTCGTTGGATTTTTGTGCGTTTTATCTGGTATTTTTTCTACAAGTTATGCGTTTGTATTTGGCTTTTGATGTGTGATTTATTAGAAAAGTTTTTCGATTTCTTTCGAGTAAATTAAAAATGTCACAAAAATTCCGAAAAAGTTGTGATAACATCAAACGCGTATTACTAAAACAATAAAGCATTTAAATTAGAAATAAATTTTTGGTTTTAACTTTTTATGCCAATGATTATAACTAGAGGGATGTAAGAAGTCTTCACACATTCAATGTAGCTGTTTTTAAGATATTAGATTATTCTAAAGCCTCTACAAATGGATAATTCTGAAAACTTATTCTGTGATTAAGATTCTGTGAGAGATTCCGTTATCCTTTCTTCGACTGCTTCTCTGAAAACTTGGATCTCTGCGCCGTGGAACCTTGTGGTTCCTTCTCTGTTCACATTCCTACGAGTAGGTGGGGCGAAGTCGATGGAGAAAAGACGGTACTTTTTCACGGATAAATCGAAGTCCATAGTGATGGTTGGTGGAGTAGTTTTCTGTAAAGAGCCCGCCATCAACGACAGCTTTGGGCTAGCGGACCACTGGATTGTATTTCAAGCGGAAGTGACTGCCATCAAAACAGCATCAGACATACTGCATTGAAGTGCGCCCTATTTCAGGGAGTTATGAATTCTCTCTGATAGCAGAGCGGTAATATTGCCTGTCAAATCTGGCCAAGAGTTGCCTGACCTTACGGGTGCCGGGTTACAGCGGAATCACTGGGAACTGCAGATCTGATGTAAGGGCGCTTCAATAGGGATCTAGTCTCAGATTGGGAATGAAGTTTTGTACTTTGTCCAACTTTTTCTGACACTGATTCAGTGGACCTCACATGAGCTCAGCAGGCTATGATTAATGACCGACGGCTGCGTAAGTATTTTGGCCCAGTGTGAAGGTCCACTGAGCTATTTCCAAGGTTAAACTCGCTGCAATGGTAGGAGCCCTTACTGGAAATTGTCCAAAGGGATTACAAACCGTTAGGCTAAATATCATTCAAGCTGCAAGTTGCATTGAGGAAGACGAGATTTAAACATTTAGATACTTTCTTTTTCACTGTCCAACTTTTGCTAGACAGGGACTGAAACATCTCGGCAGCACTAGTTTCGGTTTACCAGATGGATTGTTTCGTTTAGATATTAGCCGTCTTAATTTGTAACAGGCTTAAAGTGTTTTGCTGACCCTTGAAGTTCTGTGGTATAGATGTTTAGGAGTTTGCGGCATCACAAAGGACTGGCGATTTTAGTTGTCTAAGTGAGATTCATTGGACCAGCCCATTAACCTATCCTAACATAACCTAAGGAAAAAGAAATGTAATATCTCACTTTAAGGTCTTAGCTCGAAAATAATTTATGAGAAATATTTTGAGGTCTTTAATATAATTTTTGAAGTCTTTAGTATGATGTTTTTCATAAAAAATAAATTCAGCACTCGCCCATCATAGTAAACATCCACCACTTTGGTTGCAATTCATTTGCTATTCTCTCCATGATACCGTTAAAAATTCATTAAACGATTACCAACACTTTTTAATGCAGATTTCAACGTTTTCACAAACAATTTGAATTGCAAATTTTTGAGCTCAAAACCAAAACCAATCAACATTTAAAATAACTGTTTAAACTAGCTCGCACACAGAAACTGTCATTTAACTGATAACAGCTGGTCAAGCGCTTGTCTTATGCAAATGCATATGGGAAACAAGCAAAGTTTTTTTGCGCAACAATATCCGGGAAAATATGTAAATTAGTTTTTAGTTTTTGTATGCAATAAATCAACGTTATATGTAAGGTAAGGTAGAGGGGAGTGAGTGTTAAATGACTGAATTACAGCGTTGGCGCTGCCACTGTGACGCTTAGAGCCAATAAAGTGACGCATGTGAGTATTAAATATAATAATTTTAGGGTTATTGTGCTTTAGGGGGTAGTGTGGAAAGGGAGTAATTTGAGAGAAATTAGAGAGAGGGAAAGTAGACGATTTTTTTTTTATTTAGAGGGTGTTTGAGCTGGATTTTGAAGTGATGAAAACTCATAACTAATATCAATGAGGCTAAGCACTTTTTAGCACTGCCATTAATGGGTCCTTGGGGTGAAGTTATTGTGGGCAACAGTTGAAGGTTCAGGCGAGGGTTGTTTAGACACATATTAAAAGGGCAAAGCTATAAAAATATACATTTATTTGAAGAATTTCAGGCACAGTTAGAGATGAAAGAGATGTTGAGAGTGAGTGAGTGGAGAAAGAGAGAGGTAAAGAGAGGCTGGGAACTGGTAAAGGCTTCTTAAGGCAGGAGAAATTAGATTTGTAAACGGATATGCCAAGCATTAAATTGTACACGCACTTGTCGATATGGACGGATCATTGTTGATACTCCGTAAAGGAGCAACAGTTCACTGTCAAGCATATGCCAGCCCATAAAGGGGAGAAGTGATGACAGTAGCTGAAAATTGGGTTTACCGCAGCAGCGGCAATAAAATGCTGTGCTGCTACTTAATATGTAAACTGCTTGAGCTGGGAATTTCAAGGCAACCAAAATGGTAGAAAAAGCATAAAATTCAATACAAAAGTAATGCCGAAGAAACTAAAATGGAATCGAGCACTCCCAATTGATATGCAACCCGTACGTCTCCCAGTTAAACAAGCTATAAAAGAGCGAAAATAACCGAAAACCTTGAACACACTTAACGCATAAAACCCAAAAAACACACACATAAACCCACCCACACGATGAAAACATGTAAAAAACTGTCGATTTGTGTTTTCGACATGTTAAGCGCCTATAAATATGCTACACGCATATACGCATTTCAACAACTAACTGTGATATGAGCAAATTTCACGGTACTGCGTAGCATGTTTGACGGTTTTAAAACACATGAAACGAAAAAAAACACACACTCAAAAAGAAAGTGGTTTCATGCGCTGCCGCAAAAAGTATGTGTTTCTACGAAGCAGCCTTATGGGTTTGATGTTTACTGCAGTGGTGGATTGCGCAAAAACCACTGTTGTTTTTTTTTGCTAGCTATGTCTTGACTCAACCATGCGCTCAACTTAATGGTATAAGTAACAAAGCTAAGCTCGCTGATTGACCGGCTGACTACCAATATGCCGTAGCGCCTGTTGATAGGCTATGATATTTTAGCTTTTTCTTCGTAGCCCTGAAAAAAACGGCTGCTAGCTGGTGCAAATTGCAATATTTCAGTTTGATAGCAATGCCCCGTCTACACTTGTTACACTTTTTATTGTGCATTTGACGCGTGCGTGTCTATCTGAGTTTGCTGCGTGTGTCTCTTGTAGAGTTTACGTGTGTGGTTTTGTTTTTTGCTAACGTAACTCGTTCTCTTACCTTTACTAATTTTTTGCCCTACATTTTACTAGCACAACGTGTTTGTTTTGCTAATTTTTTTTACGCAAGTCAATTTAATCTCCTTTCAATTTTCAGTAATTTTTTTTCAAATTGTAAGTCATCATGGTTTTTCATCTTGTTGCCGCTCCTGACGATTGATTGCTGATTTATTTAGTAAGTTTTTCAATGCTGACCTTGCTTAGATGCCCATTTTAATTTATTTCCACTTTTTCGGCAGTTTGCAAGATATTGCGCCTAAAGGTATGCTTGGCTAATTCTAAGGGATGACATAAAAGGTGTAAAATTGCAAAATTTCTAATTTTTCGTGCTAAGCGCTAAAAATATTAAAATTTAGGAAAATTTTAGGAAAAACAATTTAGATAAAAAAGTATAAAAAAATTAAAATTACATTTTTTTTAATTTTTTTTAATTTTTTCTTGATCGATGTCGATAGCACTTTGTGTATCTACTTAAAATTAATAAGCCGTTCCCTCATATTGCAATAATTAATTTCCAGACTTTATATAACAAGTTGAAAAAAGCATTAAAATCTTATAATTTTTTCCCCCAACTAACGGTACTTAACAATTAATAAAACGTGAATTAATGCAAAACTCACGATAAACGAAACCGCAGTCTACAATTTCAACTTTATCTTACCCTTTTTCTTAGCAAAAAATCAAATCAAAGGGCAAAAACCTAACCATTCATTTCCGCTTCCCCACCAAGCAACTGGCCATAACGCAACAAAGAATAACTAATTCATTAGCGTCGTAACGTTGAATTTGAAGTGGCGCCCTGCCATAACATGTCAAAAGACTGGCAAATGAAAAAAGAAATGCAAAAAGACACAGCAAAAACAAAATAAAAAAAAATTAAAACAAAAATGTTAGAAGGCGCCCGGAAATGACAGGACACAAACAGAAAAACAGGAAACAGCAGTCGGTGCCGACGCAATGGTGGCGAAGAAACCTGAGCCGGCAAGCTGCAGCTTTTTTACGCAGCTTTTCCAGGCATTCTTACATTTTGGCATAATGAAAAGTTTCATTTTTCATTGCCGACGAATTTTCAAAGAAAACCCAATGAAGGAAACGCAAAAAGACCACAGCAACGACTTGAATTGCTTGAATTCATTTGTCAAAACGCAGCAGCAGCGATGGTGACTTATAAGCATAAGCAACATGAAAACTAAAGCAATAGCATACAAAGTAAAAAAATAATAGAAATAACAACAACAACAAAAGTAAAGCATTAAAAGCAACGAGCTGTCTTCGAAATGAAAGCGGAAATGCGACACTGCGTAGTTCATTTGACCGTTTCCGGTTACGGCTAACAAAAATTTACCAAAAAACGAAAACAACAACAAATGCATAAATAAATGAGTTGGCGTATAAATGAATTGCTAACAGGACAACAAAAAAATAACAACAACAATTGAGGTCTGTGACAAAAACGCATAAAATTAGTTGGGGACTGAGGGGTGCGTTGTCGTACAAATGTGCAACAATAAGCAAAATTAATTTCATTAATGCGCGTCGTCGTCAGCTGGCGGAACTGCCAACGGCCACAGACGTCGACTGTATTATTTATGATGAAATGCGAAGTAATGAAAGGATTTGCTATTTTCTAACGGCGAAAGTTGTCAAATGACAAATGAGACAATTTGCTGTAAGTTTTGGAGAGAGAGGTTTTTTGAATTTTTGTGTTAAGAAAATATAAGGTTTATGTTAAAAAAAAAAAGAAAATAATAAATAATACTCTAGTAAAAAAAATTTTTTTTGGAAAAAATAAATTTCGAAATAAAGGTGTGTTCAAAAAATAACGGGAATTTTGAAAAACAATCGTACTTCTGTGGCATATATCAACATAATACAAATTAAAAAAATATTGATTATTGGGCTTCTTGACATTTTCAAAAATTCCTGTTATTTTTTTAACACGTCTCGTACAAACAGATAAAAGAGCCAGAGAAGAGATAAACAAATTTTCTAAATTTTTAGCTGAATCTAGTCTGACCTGTAAGCTCTTTGAATCATGTAAGCCGAATATATCTTCATTTCACTTTTAAACTTAAGTTTTGTCTAAAAAACTGGTTGAAAAATTCACTTTCTGAAATTCAATCAAAAATATTAAAATTTCCACCTTAAAATTACCATTAAAATATGCAATAATCGTGATCATATATAATTGTAATTACTTTCCAGTTATTCATTATACTTCTCATCAATTAATTTGTCAAAAAAAAAAAACTAGCAATTGAACTCATAATTCAAACACAATTCATACAATTCAAAGTCGTTCCAAACAATTAAAATAACAATTAGAATTTAAATGTCCATTATCAAATAAATCGTATTATTTATTATCACTTTTATTATTGTATGTACTGCATGCTTGCTAAAATGCTCAAATTGACCTCAACGAACCGTAAGAAATTTATGAAACGAATGAGTGAACGTGATGCGCATGCAGAAGGCGGCGATAATTGTATTGAAACACAAATATTCATACTTACATATATAATTACATATGTATGTATGTATGTATGTCTGTATATGCATGTGAGCATATTAAAATAACCATAAATTATAAGTGTAGCAATAAAATTATTAATATTAGAAGAAAAGTCATTAAATTGTCATTATATAAGATTAATAATAAATTATACGTTTCATTGAAATGTATGGTTGTCTGTATATACACACGTTATAGTGTGTATAAATATGTATATATTTTTCATAAAAAAACGTAAAGGCTAAGAATAATTTATGCATGCTATATAAATATTGAAACACTTACTATGTTATTGTAGCACTTAGCCTACATCATGTGTGTTTGTGTGAGCGAGCGGAAGTGAGCGGGAGAGAGAACAGCAAAAATACTGCAAAATAATTATTGATAAAATAATGAAAGAGAGGTGAAGTTCTGGAGCTTAGCTTTGTGCCAGAGTATATTTAATTATACTATATACAGAAGAAGGTTACTCAATACAAGACGCTACATAATGCCACAATTACACTAAGACATTTGAGGATTATCATAGTAGTGAATTTGACAACTATATCTCCTTTGATGACGTCACATTAGCGGTTATGTCAAAAAGGTTGCTGTTTGCTAGCCATTATTAGCAGAAAGAATGACATTAATATTGCTGTTAATAGCTAAATGGGTTAAAGAGCATATGACCACTGAATACATTGAAACCAAACCATTTTCCGCGATAGTCGGGTTTAAGGAATAGGATATTTATCAAAGGACTGTCAAATCAAAAAAGGAACTTAAAATAACATAAGGAGAACGACAACATCGAAAAGTAAACAGAATAATTTTGGGTGGCCGTAATATGAAGTTGGTCAAGATAGCTGGCATTGTATTGAACACTATTGAACTGACCGTATGAGAATGTGATATGCCAAGTCTTTGTGCTTTGTGTGATATGTCACGCGAGCTCACAATCGACCTATTTCTCATGTCATAAATCAGTTAAATCGAGAGCGAAATTACATTATTTTGGCTTAGAATTCTTTAATCAACTATCATATATATCGAAACTGACTCTCCGCGGCCACTGGAAGGAAATCGGTGAGATTAAGACCTAAGACTTATGTGAAGTCGAAATATTAGGTTGGCAAATATCCCCTCCGCCTCCGTCTTTGATTTTCGCGGCTATGCATAAAGCGCTACAGAGCTCGTATCTGGCAATACTTTACATTTTTGAAAGGTCTTGACATAACAAAACGACGCTATGCATGATTGCTTTGGATATTGCGTTCAACAGTTATAGACATGTAAACATGGAGTTCACTAACGCCATAATTCGCGCTATATTAAAGTTTTCCTTCGTTAAAGGCAAATCCGCTAGAGAAACGTTCCGTGAGATTAATAGTAGTTTGGGGGATGGTATTCTATCACATCGAATTGTTTCCACGATTCAGAGCGGGTGAAAACGACACCCATCGCCCTGGAGATGGTTAGTCACCAAACCATTTTAAACCATCTGCAGAAGGCTGGATACACAAAAAAGTCGAAGATGTTTGGGAGCCGCATGATTTTACGCAAAAAAACCTTCTGGACCGAATCAACGCCTGCGATATGCTGCTGAAACGGAACGAACTCGACCCATTTTTGAAGCGGATGGTAACTGGCGCGAAAAATGGACCACATACGACAATATCAAGCGAAAACGATCGTGGTCGAAAGCCTGTGAGTCGTCGCAAACATTGGCCAAGCCGGGATTGGCGGCCAGGAAGGTTTTGCTGTGTGTTTGGTGGGACTGGAGAGGAATCATCCACTATGAACTGCTTCCATATGGCCAGACGCTTAAATCTACCTTATACTGCGAACAACTGGACCGCTTGAAGCAGGCGGTCGACCCGAATCGACCCGTGTGTGAACTCGTTATAAGATAAGGTTAAGTATTAATGAACAAGAACTTATCAGTATAATATTTAGCTGCAGAATTCTGCCACTGAGGGGCACTTAGTTTAGCGATAAAGTAATTAAAATGCGAGAGTATTCAGACTTACATAAATACATACATATGTATGTACAGCGGAATACATATATTTGAATGAATTAGAGAAATTTTTTCGAAGAAATGAGTTTCAGCAATTTTATAAGCAGTATTACAGCGAGCTTGTTGGCGAATGGACCACAGTTAAGGTCTTAAGAGTACCTTCAAAAATTTGCATAAAAATAAATAAAACTTCTTTGCAGATTCATGTCTACAATGAAGAACGAAAAAATTGGTATCATAGGCAGGTGAGTCTCACAAAAAAAATATTGCTCGAAAAAAAAACATCAAAACAAGAAAAAACAGACAGAAAAAGTTATGTGACATATTTACATTTTAAAATAAAATTATAAAAAAATGTAACAATAAATAAAAATGTATTCCCACGCACAACTTCAGCGGACTCATCGGACGCGCCTGGTCCATGTTATTCGCCTCTGTCGGCTACAAAGTGATGCTGTACGACATATTGCCCGAGCAGACGAGCAATGCATTGAAAGAGATTGAGAAGGAACTGCATGCGCTGCATGCAAAAGGGGCACTTCGTGGCACACTCAGTCCGGCTGAGCAGTTTAGCTGCATCAGCATAACCACGGATATCGGTGAGCTGGTGAGCAACGCCATCTATCTGCAGGAATGCATACCGGAACGTCTTGAATGGAAGCGTGCGCTCTATACACAGTTGGCCGATATAGTGTGCGCCGAGACGATTATGGCCAGCTCGACGAGCACTTATATGCCGTCACTTTTTAGTGAACAAATGAAAGCGTGCCGTGAGAATGTATGTGACACACTAAATGAAGTTTATTTGAAATAAATAATATGTGTTTCCATTTTGTTTAATACCAGGTGGTTGTCGCGCATCCACTGAATCCACCGTACTACATACCGCTTGTTGAAATTGTGCCCGCACCTTGGACCAAAGCCGCGGTGGTGACACGCACACGTGAACTCATGCTTGAGATTGGACAAAAACCGGTGACACTGACGAGACAGATCGAGGGTTTTGCCACAAATCGCATACAATATGCGATACTGAATGAAGTGTGGCGCTTGGTGGCCGATGGTGTGGTGAGTGTGGCTGATGTGGATCGTGTTGTGACTGAGGGTTTGGGACTGCGTTATGCGCTGCTCGGGCCGCTCGAGACAGCTCACTTGAATGCCGATGGTGTGGCCGACTATTTTCAACGTTTCGGCGCTGAAGTTTATGCTGTGAGTCAGACTTATGGTCCAACGCCGAAGATGGAGGCCGGTGCGACTCTGTCGAAGATTGCCGCCGAATGTGAGGAAATGGTGCCGAGAGCGCAATTGCAGACACGACGTGCGCAACGCGATCGCTTTTTACGTGAGCTGTGCACGCTCAAAAAGCAGTTGGAGTAGCACAGAACGGAGCGCATAACGGGTTTGAAAGTTAATGTTATTGTCGATTTCTAAAAATGTTTCATTAAAATCGAATAAGAAATTAATATATTTTTGTTTTTTTGGCAAATAGCAGCAACGGGGGCATGATATTATGGATTTTTATTTTATTTAATATCAAAATAACTGTTTTTGCATCCATATTTTTCAGCCAACCTCCAACATTTGCATTTATTTATTCGAAAAGACTTGCGGTGAAGACTTTGTCAATCTGCTTACAGTGCACATTTAATCCACGTGTTTATAAATGCAACAGCAAGAGTCAGTAAAAATCAGATTTATATGCACATGCATTAAGAAATAGTAGCTCATAAGCAGTATTCGATGTGTATTATGTAGATAAAGGCACTGGAAGCTACAGCGAAGCATCCCTGTAGGGAAATATCGAACTTAAGTGATGCAATATTTATATGAGGAATCTTTTTAAAGACAATAATATTTATATTTATGCATAATAATAGCAGATTTCAGTAGAAATTTAGTACAAATATTATATTTTTGCACGACAGTCTCATATAAAAAAATTTAATTTTTACTGTAATTATATTTAGAAAAATGTTAACTATTTATAGGTATAAAAATATTGAATTAAAATTTTTAGAGAAGTATTTCAATATTTCCACCAATACTTCTTTCACATCATCAATCATTACTTTCAATGCTTATATTTTTCCTACTGGGTCTCCTCGTATAAAGCTTATCGTTTGCAAATTTAAATCTACACAAGCTACAGTTACACATGCTTTAAGCTTCACTGAACACAAAATCGAGAAAAATATATTTTTTGTATGATAAATGTGTGCATACAGAATCTCTCGTTATACTTGAAGCCTTGGAAAATAGCAAAAACAACTTTATTAAAAATATACTCAATTTTATTGATTAACTGTGTGTTATGCACTATGGGTGCTAATAAGGAATTTATGAATTTTTGTGATAAGTTTATGCATATAAATTGAAGCAACTTAGTTGCGAGTGAAAGGAGATATATATTAGGGATTCAGTGAGTAGGGGATTTATTAAAATATGTTATTGAAAGCAAATGACATTGAAATAAAATAAAATAAAATAAAATAAAATAAAATAAAATAAAATAAACTAAATTAAATTAAATTAAATTAAATTAAATTAAATTAAATATAATAAAATAAAATAAAATAAAATAAAATAAAATAAAATAAAATAAAATAAAATAAAATAAATTAAAATAAATTAAATTAAATTAAATTAAATTAAATAAAATAAAATTAAATTAAATAAAATAAAGTAAAATTAAATTAAATTAAATTAAATTAAATTAAATTGAATTAATTTAAATAAATTAAATTAAATTAAATTAAATTAAATTAAATTAAATTAAATTAAATTAAATTAAAGTAAACTAAATTAAATTAAATTAAATTAAACTAAATTAAATTAAATTAAATTAAACTAAATGAAATTAAATTGAATTAAATCAAATTATATTAAATTAAATTAAATTAAACTAAATTAAATTAAATTAAACTAAATGAAATTGAATTAAATTAAATTAAATAAAATTAAATTAAATTAAATTAAATTAAATTAAATTAAACTAAATGAAATTAAATTGAATTAAATCAAATTATATTAAATTAAATTAAATTAAACTAAATTAAATTAAATTAAATTAAAATAAATTAAATTAAATTAAATTAAACTAAATTAAACTAGAGGATGGAGTCATATGTAGAAGTTCACGTAAGTGAGGAAAGTTTCTGACTGCCATTCACTTGGGAGTGGCCAGGAACGATTCTTTTACATGTGGCTCAAGCAGCTCACAACTTCCGGTCTTAGACCAAGTATCCTCTGGGTAGCCAACAGACATCCGTCTGGAAGCGAGCTAAAGTGAGAAGGCGAATCCCGCTTATGCGGTTGTGCGTTGGGCTTGGGACCCACCACATAAAAACGAATAACCAGTGAATAAGAAACACAGGCCTCGGATGAGAAACCCCCCTTTTGATGACGACCACGGCAAACGTATAAAGGACTATGATTTAAGGGCATGCACCTGGAATGTCCGGACCCTTAATTGGGAAGGTGCCTCTGCCCAGCTGGTTGATGTCCTCGTAAGAGTAAAGGCTGACATCACCGCAATCCAAGAAATGCGATGGACGGGACAAGGACGGAAGAAGGTGGGTCCTTGTGACATCTACTACAGCGGCCATATAAAGGAGCGCAAATTCGGTGTGGGATTCGTGGTGGGAGAGAGACTCCGTCGTCGAGTCCTGGCATTCACTCCGGTGGATGAGCGTCTAGCCACAATCCGCATCAAAGCGAGGTTCTTCAACATATCGCTGATTTGCGCCCACGCCCCGACGGAAGAGAAGGACGAAGTGATCAAAGATACCTTCTATGAGCGCCTAGAACGTACCTATGAGCGCTGCCCCCGCCACGATGTCAAAATCGTGCTTGGCGATTTCAACGCTAGGGTGGGTAAAGAAGGTGTCTTTGGCACAACAGTCGGAAAATTCAGCCTTCATGACGAAACATCACCAAACGGTCTGAGGCTGATCGACTTCGCCGGGGCCCGAAATATGGTCATCTGTAGTACTAGATTCCAGCATAAGAAAATCCATCAAGCTACTTGGCTGTCCCCGGATCGAATCACTCGCAACCAGATCGATCATGTTGTGATAGATGGACGACATGTCTCCAGTGTTTTTGATGTGCGTACGCTTCGTGGTCCCAACATCGACTCGGACCACTATCTTGTAGCAGCTAAGATACGCACCCGCCTCTGTGTAGAAAAGCGCACACGTCAACAAACACAAGGAAGGTTCGACATCGAGAAGCTGCAATCACAACCGACAGCCGAACGATTTTCTACTCGACTTGCACTCCTGCTCTCTGAGAGCACTCATCAGCATCTCGGTATAAGGGAGCTGTGGGACGGTATATCAAACTCCTTACGTACAGCTGCAACCGAAACCATTGGCTTTCGGAAAAGCCCAAAAAACAGCTGGTATGATGAGGATTGTCGTCTCGCAGTGGAGAGAAAACAGACTGCCTACCTCGCAATGTTGCGATCGACCGCAACACGAGCGGGATGGGAAAGATACCGAGAGCTGAAGAGGGAAGCGAGACGTATTTGCAGAAAAAGAAAGAAAGAGGCCGAAATGCGTGAGTATGACGAGCTTGACAAGCTGGCCGACAGGGGTAATGCTCGAAAATTTTACGAAAAGATCCGGCGACTAACTGAAGGTTTCAAGACCGGAGCACACTCCTGTAGGACCCCCAGCGGTGATCTAGTGGCTGATGACCAGAGTATACTGTGTTTGTGGAGGGAACACTTCTCCAGCCTGCTGAATGGCAGTGAAAGTACAACACCAGGAGATGGCGAACCCGATTCCCCAATCGACGACGATGGAGCAGATGTTCCATTGCCCGACCGTGAAGAAATTAGAATAGCAATTACCCGCTTGAAGAACAACAAGGCGGCGGGGGCCGATGGATTGCCGGCCGAGCTATTCAAATACGGCGGCGAAGAGCTGATAAGGTGCATGCATCAGCTTCTTTGCGAAATATGGTCGGAAGAAAGCATGCCCGACGATTGGAATCTCAGTGTACTCTGCCCAATCCACAAAAAGGGAGACCCCACAATCTGCGCCAACTATCGTGGGATAAGCCTCCTTAACATCGCTTATAAGGTTCTATCGAGCGTACTGTGTGAAAGACTAAAGCCCACCGTCAACAAACTGATTGGACCTTATCAGTGTGGTTTTAGACCTGGAAAATCAACAACTGACCAGATATTCACCATGCGCCAAATCTTGGAGAAGACCCGTGAAAAAGGATCGACACACACCATCTATTTGTCGACTTTAAAGCTGCTTTCGACAGCACGAAAAGGAGCTGCCTTTATGCCGCGATGTCTGAATTTGGTATCCCCGCAAAACTAATACGGCTGTGTAAGTTGACGTTGAGCAACACCAAAAGCTCTGTCAGGATCGGGAAGGACCTCTCCGAGCCGTTCGATACCAAACGAGGTTTCAGACAAGGTGACTCGCTATCGTGCGACTTCTTTAACCTGATGCTGGAAAAAATAGTTCGAGCCGCAGAGCTAAACAGAGAGGGTACCATCTTTTACAAGAGTGTACAGCTCCTGGCGTACGCCGATGATATTGATATCATCGGAAGCAACAACCGCGCCGTTTGTTCTGCTTTTTCCCACATGGATAAGGAGGCGAAGCGAATGGGTCTGGAGGTGAATGAGGACAAGACGAAATATCTCCTGTCATCAAACAAACAGTCAGCGCATTCGCGTCTTGGCTCCCACGTCACTGTTGACAGTCATAACTTTGAAGTTGTAGATAATTTCGTATACCTAGGAACCAACATTAACACCGATAATAATGTCAGCCTTGAAATCCAACGCAGAATCACTCTTGCCAACAGGTGCTACTATGGACTGAGTAGGCAATTGAAAAGTAAAGTCCTCTCTCGACGAACAAAAACTAAACTCTACAAGTCCCTCATCATTCCCGTCCTACTTTATGGTGCAGAAGCGTGGACGATGTCAACATCCGATGAGACGGCACTAGGAGTTTTCGAGAGAAAGGTTTTGCGGAAGATTTACGGTCCCTTAAACATTGGCAACGGCGAATACCGCAGAAGATGGAATGATGAGCTGTATGTGTTGTTCGACGACATAGACATAGTCCAGCGAATAAAAAGACAGCGGCTACGCTGGCTGGGTCATGTTGTTCGAATGGATGAAAGTGCCCCAGCTCTGAAAGTTTTCGATGCAGTACCCGCTGGTGGAAGCCGAGGAAGAGGGAGACCTCCACTCCGGTGGAAGGACCAGGTGGAGAAGGACCTGTCTTCACTTGGTATTACCAATTGGCGCCAAAACGCCAAAAGGAGAGATGCGTGGCGCACTGTTGTGGACTCGGCTATAACCGCGTAAGCGGTTTCTACGCCAGTTAAGAAGAAGAAGAAATTAAACTAAATGAAATTAAATTGAATTAAATTAAATTAAATTAAATTAAATTAAATTAAATTTACTAGACATGGAGAAAAAAATAAAATAAAATAAAATAATATACAATGAAATAAAATAGAATAAAAATATAAAATAAAATAAAATAAAATAAAATAAAATAAAATAAAATGAAATAAAATAAAATAAAATAAAATAAAATAAAATAAAATAAAATAAAATAAAATAAAATAAAATAAAATAAAATAAATTAAATTAAAACATAAAATATCATAAAATTAAAAAAAAGTGTATTATTTTTTTTTTTTTATTCAGACGTACCCTAATATGGAACAAATAAGTTATCACATAAGAATTACAATTTTTCTCCCCATGCATATTTGTAAATAAATATATATGAATATCCGCTTACTTTCATATGTTTCATTGCACATTCGATAACTATACTTCCTGCTGCGAAGCTGATTATATCAGCAAATGTATGACAGACGGTGGGTGCAATAGCGATATATATTTACATATGTATTTGTAGAAGAGGGTATATTTTTATGGCAAGCGCTCTAAGCTCATACACTACTATATATGTACATATACAGTGTATACAGCAGATATGTCTGTATGTGTGTAGTTTGCAAACTTTCCAAAAATACTTAGATGGAAAATATTGATTTGGCTTCAAGGTAAAAATTATTTACAATCGAGTAAACTTGAAGCCACAAAGACTGAGTGAACTTGTTAACTGCAAACAACGCGCAAACACACACACATATGTACATAGAGGAGCTCATAAGCAAGTTTATAATATTTATGTAGCTGCAAGGCTAACGGTGTGCACTTAGCTATTTTTATTCCTAGACACATACATACATACAAACATATGTAAGTGTATGTTGTCTATATTTGTTTGCGCTATTGAACATTGATAAGCAACTTGCTTGCAAGTGTAGCGACGTCTCCTTATTTGCCCCGTTACAAGCGCACATTTGCATAGAAATTTACGATAATGCATGCAGTGTGCAAATTAAGGCATATTGTGGGCGGGGCGTACACTACTTATTTGCGCTGTCAATGCACTACATGGCATGGCGTTCATATGTATGTACTTACATACATAAGTGTCTATATTTATTAGCTTTCTAAAGGCCAATGACGTTGGAAATTATGCACTCAAGTGTAGCTGGTGATTAACAAAGAAAATTTATTAAATTATGCGCTGTGCAATAATTGGGGGAGGGGTGGGCGTTCCGAGTTAACTGTATTTGTTGTCTATGAAGTTGATTAGTTGGAAGCGAGGAAGTTTTAGAGAATGTAGATTTTATTTTATTAAAAATGGACGATTATAGTCAACATTACCAAGACCTTACCTAAAGACTGTGTAGTTCACAAAGGACCGAATCTTTGAAAACCTTAAGGGATTATATACCGTTAGACTCCCGAAAAAAAGTGAATTTTCCAGAGAAAACTTTTTAATTTATTGATCCAAAAATTTATACACATATTATGGTATCTTTTAACTGTATTTTAAGACTAGTACTAGTAAAAATATTTATTTGAAAAAGAGCTACAGCTGATCTCCAGGAGCTCCGATCAAAAAAGACGTTTTGCGGTGACCACTATATCTCGGAACTGGATCATTTGAAATTAAAAAACCAAACAGATTTCGTTAAAATAATGTTAAATCTAGTAATTAATCGAAGGAATAAACAAAATAAATTTTTTTGACAAAATGGCGGTTTCTAAAAAAAAAAAATCGATTCTTCACAGAAATTTCGGCCTTAAATTGTTTATAAAAAAAAATATTTATCGGAGAGAAAAAATCTTCGATTAATTACTAAAAAATATATTTAAGAAGGTCGTGTTAAAATTTGAGACTAATCGGTCTAGCCGTTTTCGAGTAATGTTGGCCACCGACTTTGAAAACACCATTTTGAGAAAAACGCGCTGCCGCTTGGACCTTGTACTTCCAAGCACTCTGAAACGCCTTTTCAAATTTGCTTGTAACTTTGAAAATATTCACCAGAACGATATGAGATTTTCTGTGTGTATTCTTAAATATATGTACATTAAGAAAATGAAATAAAAAAAATCGATTTTTTGAAAATTCTAACTGTATATAACCCCTTAATATTAGGTATATGTGTGCTAGGAAATGTTATGACCAGAGAGACACTATTAGAAGAGAAATATTCCCTCTGTATTTCCTTAAAATATCGGAGAGATTTAGCGGATTATATATCAGGGGCCTTGAAAATGTATAGTCCGATTTCCACAATTTTTAATAATTTGAACGAGTATTTGAGTAAAGTTTTGTTTCGATATCTTCATTGTTGCTTGATGTATATCTTGTATAGAATTAGATGGAATTCAAAATTGTGTTATATGGGAAGTAGGAATTTCATCCATTTACTATCGATAATATTTACCAAATTTCATTGAAATCGGTCGAGTAGTTTTTGAGATATGGGTTTTTATTCAAAAGTAGGCGATGCCACGCCCCTTTTCTGAAAAATATAGAGTCTCATAATTATTTAATATCAGTAGTGAAGTAGGCCCATATATGTATATATTAGAGCTCTTGGTATTCGACTAATCGACTAACCGAATTAACCGAATAGAGCATTATTCGAATAATAATATTCGGTTTGCACTATTCGGATAGTCGTCAGCCATCGAATATTCGGTTAACCGTTCGTTGTCGACTATTCGAATAGTGCAAGTTCATTAATTTTCTTATTTTTATTAAAAAAAGTGAAACATTAAAACTAACAATAAACTCGTTTTTTTTATGACTGTCATACCAAAACTGTTGTTGCAAACATGCAAAATTAAAATATGACTGATACAACACTGCGTGGTATGTTTCTTGAGTTCGCTATTCTATACCCCTACCCACTTGCTGCCGAATTTTTTCGGTTTTTTGCGGCATATGCCTAATACTGCAGTAACCGGTTACTTTTTGGAACCGGTTTTTTTTTGGACACACTCGTGGCATTGTGGGCGGTCGGTGGGTGGGGCTTTGGGGCCTTTTGGTGCAAAACTTCGACGAGTGGGTAGTCGGTTTTCTGTGAAGAACCGGTTTTTTTGGGTCGGTCAGTGGTCAATTTTGCTCGTGCCCTTCTGCCCGAACACTTCTCATCCGATTTATACCGCACATTGTATATATCTGGAAAATACGGACATATATCTGGAAAATCAAAGGCTTTTAGACTGCAAACAATTTTCATTTATTCGAATAGTGACAGTATAACTATTCGAATAACCGCAGTAGAACGACTATTCGAATAGTCGGAACATTGCGACTAACCGAATAGTGCTAACCGGTTAATATTCGTACGAACGGTTACAAACCGGATATTCGAATAATCGGTTTTCAGGTTAATCGAATAATTTTAAGAGCCCTAGTATATATTGTTAAAAATTTGTGATGTCATGTTGTTATTGTTGTAGAAACTATCAATGGTTTACTAGTGATCTAACAATACTGAAGAATTTGGTCCGAATTTACATTTCATAAAGCTCTTCTAATGCCTCTTCGTATAACTTTTAATCAATGAAGTGTGCTGGTATTGTTCTAAATTACCACTATGGAACCTCTTCCTTCGGCTCTAGCGAGTTCAAGTGGCGTCTTCAGAATACTGACTAGGCTATACAATCATTTACATATACATTTCCTTCCATTTTACATCACACATTTTATTAGAAACTAAGCTATAGCCAATAACTTACCCCGAAATTATACTATTTCACTTAATTGCATTTTAATTGATGAACAACTTAAGAGCCTACCAAAGTATTAACTAATGTAAGCCACTAAGTTGACGTGTACTAACTTTCTGCTGACCCAACAATTTCTTAACCGCGCCTATATATCCTTTTAATGCGCATTTTTGGTTGAGCAGATTTGTAGCTAAAATGCTAATGTCGCCTAATCCACTGCAAGCTTACGCGGTTAGCGAGCCTTTTGCTAGCCATTTTGCTAAAACTCGCACGTTCCACACGCAAAATGTAAATCTAATCAACATTTACTACGGTGTCTTCATGCTTTCTTTTCTTTTTTTTGCACAGTTGTTTGCTTTATTTGTCAACGAGGGCAACGTTAAATTGACGCTAACGCAAAATTTTTCTAACAACATTACCGTTAGAGAAAATACTCGTACAATATGCCGACTTTTTGCAACGGCACTCATATAGCGGAATTTTTTTTTTATTTTTTTGTTTTCTTCTACTTTTTTTCACAGTCAACTCCACTGACACGCCTCACTGACACTAAACAAAAATTAAATTTCATCTTAGAAAAAGTGGGACGTGAAAAAAGAAAACGTAGGTAGCTCGCTATAAGCTAGTTGAGAATTAAACAAGTTACATAGGCACGAAGTGTACGTTGCGTTGCCAACATCAACTAACTACAAATTTGCTTATGTGACACCGCAACGGTTGCTCACACACAGCCACATCATTCCTCGTCCCTCGCGCGCGCTCTCTCTTCCTCTCTTGAACTCCTGCTCTTCACTGACTGCGTGCTGTGGCGTGTGGCGCTGCACGTGACTCGAATTTTTTCGCACAAAATGCGAAAGGAAAATAACAAAAATGCCATTGCTTGGTACTTTTGAGGTTAGCTGGTGACATTGGCGGGCGGCGTCTTTCTTTTTTTTGCCGGTGCGAAATTGTCTGCCTGCAGTGATGACTGGAAATCAGATTAGAAAAGTAGAAGGAAAGTGGCAACTTTGGCTACTATTTAACTATGCAATATTGCGTATGCTGCTGCTGCTGCTCCCACTCAGTTTTTGTCGCTGCGAGTGAATTGAAGTGCTTGCAAATAAAGCAGCCTTATCTAAATTGGGCGTGCGAGTGTGACAGACAGCAGCTCTTAGCTGGTGGGCGGTTTGCTGTTGCACAATAAATAAGTTGGAAATTTGACACTCTAATTTGATTAGATTTTCTATTACGGGCGAGTGGTGCGGCTGAGAGGCGGTGTGTTGTGCTCGTTTGGAACTTTGGCTTTGTAGGCGTACGAGGTTTGGTGCTTCGTTTGTTGTTAGTTGTTATTGTCTCAAATTGCTTTTGTGCGCATTTTTTTTACAAAAAATTAGAATTTGTATTTGCATTAATGAGTTGGATTGACATGCTTGCTCACACACACACCGATTTTGTGTGAATTAGAAATTAGTCTAATTGTATGGCTTTATTAGAAGTTGGTTAGCGCGTTCTTTCGTAGTTTTGTTCATTTAAATATAATCGAGCTTTCACAAGTAATTATAAAAATGAACTATAGAGCTTTATTAAAAGCTTTTTATTAAATTTTTTTGATCGAGTTCTCGTTTTAGTGAGACTTCCCTAAGTTATGCTTCTAAAAGTTATGTTCTTAAAATAATTCTTTAAAAAAAATGTTTTAGCAAAGCTTTTTTAATTAAAAGCTTTAAAGCTTTAATTAAAGCTTTTTGAGTCGTTTTTTACAAGTGTTAAAGCTTTTTTTTTAATTAAAAGCTTCAAAGTATTAAGATGATATTTCCAGTCAAAAACAAGAAAAAACGTCAACTTCGGCTGTACCGAAGCTAATATACCCTTCACAGGTGCATTTCTTTTAGTAACTATGTGTTTAAGCAAATCTAAAGACGTAAGAAAAAGTAAGTAAAAAAAGAAAACATTTTACTAATTCTTTTTAGCCGTGAACTTTCGTGAAGATATGTAGTAAAATGCGGAAGTTTTCCATACAAGCCATTGATTCCGATCGTTCGGTTTGTATGGCAGCTATATGCTATAGTGACCGATCTTAAAAAATTTTTCGGAGATTAAATTATTTCTATGAACAATAACTCACACCAAGATATGTAGTAAAATGCGGAAGTTTTCCATACAAGCCCTTGATTCCGATCGTTCGGTTTGTATGGCAGCTATATGCTATAGTGAACCGATCTGAACAATTTTTTCGGAGATTAAATTATTTCTATGAAGAATAACTCACACCAACTTTCGTGAAGATATGTAGTAAAATGCGGAAGTTTTCCATACAAGCTATTGATTCCGATCGTTCGGTTTGTATGGCAGCTATATGCTATAGTGAACTGATCTGAACAATTTTTTCGGAGATTAAATTATTTCTATGAAGAATACCTCACACCAAATTTTGTGAAGATATGTATTAAAATGCGGAAGTTTTCCATACAAGCCCTTGATTCCGATCGTTCAGTTTGTATGGCAGCTATATGATATAGTGGTCCGATATCGGCAGTTCCGACAAATAAGCAGCTTATTGAAGAGAAAATAACATCTGCAAAATTTCAAAACGATATCTTAAAAACTGAAGGACTAGTTCGTATATATACAGACAGACGGACGCGTCCGGGGACGCACAGTGGGGTATATGACCCCCAAAATGGAGATTAATTCAGGGAAGTCGTAATTTTAAAATATTATAATTTTGTATTATTGAATAAGCACAAATACATAAAAAAATAGCATTTCATTTATTTTACTGACTGTCGTCGGAGTTGGAAGCCTCTAGTTCCTCAATATGTGCATCTCCAGTTTCATCATCACTATCATCAGATCGAACAGCACTTACTGAAATAGTTGGCGTTGGCAATTTTTGCTGCTTCTGTTTGACCACTTGCTCGCAGACTCATTTGGGTAGCATAACTCAAAACAGGCAAGGAAACATTTTTTCTTAAATTCTTACATTTTTTCACTTTTGTTTTTTCGGAACACTCCTCGAAATCAATTTCTTTGCGACCCCTTTTAGTTGTTGTAGTCACAAACGGTATTGAAGAATCTAACCAATTTTGACTTTGTGTCAAAAACCTCTCCTCATGTCTGTTGGATTTTGCCCATCGATCCTTAAAATCACAGACAAAACGACAAAAATTCAAATTAAAGTCTTGCATATCCTCTGGATTCGTTTGTCTTATCAATTCTTGCTTCAATATATTCAACTTGTCTATTAATTGAGAAGCCTCAGCATTTTTAATAATACTGTAAAGACTACGCCGAGAAATGAATCTTTTTGAGTTTATTCCTAAAATATAAAGACTGTATTCAGAAACTTCGAGGGATATTTCTTGTATCAATTAACAAAATAACGAGGAGGTATAACACATTCTATATATTAACACTTAACAAAAATATAACAGCACGTCATTGCTGTAACCCGAAATATACCACCACGATCATTCACATCGAATTGTATTCGTATTAAATAGATATAGTAGTTAATGTAAAGTAACACTACACACTTATCATCTGTTATTATCTATATTATCTGTTATTTAAATTAAATTATACAAAATTGTCTAAGGACACGAGCGCGAAGACAAAATAAACTTACCCTACACTTTAAATAAACCAAACAACACAATTAACAGAACACACATGTTAGTTTTGGTGTAGAATGCATACTAATATTGCAATATACAAACATAAATAACAATAACAAATATATATGATGATGATAACGAAAGCGAAAACAAAACAAAAACTGCAGCAACGGTTCTTCTCGCACTTTGGACGACATGCGTTTTTTTACAAAATTTGTTAAAAATCGAATTGGCGCAAAAACGCGCAAGATGTTTTTGTTTATTATATTAGTATAATTCCTAAGCTTTAAAAATATATAAATTTCAAAACACGAAGTTGTCCGATACCATTTTAAAACTCTACATACTTCTCAATAATGGCTAAAATTTAGACCTTTTTCCATAAATGATTAAAAATAGTTATACAGGGTAAATGTCGACTTGCAACTGCTTTTTTTGTTCGAAATTACCTGAAGTTGAAGGATCCATAATAATATTTTGCTTTTGAATGGCAAAAATACAAAAACTTGCACTTGAAAATACAAAAAATTCACTTTTTGCAAAAACGCGAAAAAATCGAAAAAATTACGAACTTTGAGACAACACAAAAATTGAATAAAGCAACATATGTTATCGATTCCTTTGCCTAATGATGGAGAATTTTGTCTCCAATAATCGAGTATAAAACATTAATCGAATATCTCAACATTAATTTTTCAATTAATCTCCGTTTTGGTGGTCAAATACCCCAACGTGGGACGGACGGACATGGCTAAATCGACTCAGCTCAACATACTGATCATTTATATATATACTTTATAGGGTCTCCGACGCTTCCTTCTGGGTGTTACAAACATCGTGACAAACTTAATATACCCTATCTGTTCAGGGTATAAAAACCTCAGTTAAAGCTTTTCTGGTCGTGTTTTTAGCGATTCTTCCCTAAGTTATGCTTCTAAAAGGTCGTGTTCTTATGACAATTCTCTTCAAATAAAAATATTATAGTAAACCTTTATAATTAAATGCTTAAAGCTTTAAATATTTTTTTTTTTGTCGTGTTCCGAAAGTGTTGAGATATAAATTTACGTGAAAAAAGCTTTTAATGAAGCTTTTCTGGTCGTGTTCTATTTTTTATTCAGTATTCTATTCAGATAAATTTTTAAAAATGTTTAGATGATAACTCCCGTCAAAAAATAGGCTGAGATGGACTGTAGTGCATGTTTGCCAAGAAACAAATTATTTCACTCTCTTTTCGTCCACTTAACTTTCAAAGAATATTTAAAGTGGCGCTAGCTCATTGAGAGAATATATAGATCACTCTTAAGAACGAAAAGATAATACAGAAAATAACCAATTATTTAAAGATAAAGTGGTTATTATTAAGCTCAGTGGAACAAAAATTGGAAAACTTTTTAGTCTGGGTTTATAGCCACAGAATTGGCCAATTTGGGGAATTGGCCGCCCGAAACTATTAACAGGGGATCTACATATGTTTCAGAACAGATTTCATGTATTGGAAGCTTGTAAGATATCTATACAATTTTGGTCGAATTAAGCTAAAAAGGAAAAAGGATATGTTAACAGGTCTAGTGAATATGTCTCTGATATAACGATCGTTTTCATTGTAACCGCAGATAAAAAACGTGCTCGATCTCTGCTAGAAAAAGGTTTTTCAACTAATTCCAAAACATGGTATCGAACCCAGTCCCGGAGGTGTTATATTCAGACCCTATTAGTCAGATAGTAATAAATTTAAAAAAATTTAGACAATGCCCTTGCGGTGAACCTATAATTAAAAAGCTCTTCTTCAGCTTTAAACTAAGTATTTCGATAAAGCTTTCGAGTACGCTTTCAAGCCATAAAGTATGTAAATATTAGATATTTCACAAAACATTAATTGAAATGAAAAATGAACATGATATTTTGAGAGTTGTTTTTTTTTTTTTTTAATTTAAAAGGTTGTTAGCTTTGGATATGGAAAGTTTCCTTATTAAACCATATATATATGTATTATCTAAACTTTTAATTATCAGATATAGTATGTATGTAAGAGCGTCACTCTCATGGCTTCCCTGAATTGGCCAATGAAGTTTCAGCTTACATTTGCATACTCGCATAACTGTTTTTCCACTATTTTTTTCCTATGTATCAGCTATCACAGCATTTATTGTTTTTTATTGTACACGAGAAGTTGACGAAATCCAAAACAGCTAACGGCAAATTGTGGCATACACC
The DNA here is from genome assembly GCA_031772095.1 of Zeugodacus tau. NCBI lineage: Eukaryota > Metazoa > Arthropoda > Insecta > Diptera > Tephritidae > Zeugodacus > Zeugodacus tau. The sequence continues at coordinate 71,670,778 of CM062652.1, read as the reverse complement.
TGAACTAATGGCAAAGGTGTTAAAAGCACATCAGACACTACACCGCCTTCTAGTACTGCTTCTAGCAAGGGATCACTCGCAAAATAGCGGGGAGTTGATGAAGTTGGTGTGAACAACAAAAATAAATTTCATTACAAGTTTTTTTTTCAATTCCGAGACAGTTGTGTTATATCGAAATGAAATTTTTTTTTTTAAACAACAACAACTGAAATGGCATGCAACAATCACGTGTTCCGCAGCAGTATGAAATGGAAAATGAAGATGAATTTGCTTTTGATGTGGAATGAGTGATCACGTGTTACATTACAATTTCCGCGCAGGAAACGGAAACAAAACAAAAAAAAAAAGAAAACAATCATACGAGACAATTACAAGCAAGCATTCGTGTGAATTTAACATGCATGTATATATGTATGTATGTTTGTATGTTTGTATGTTTGTATGTTTGTGTGTATGAAAGGAGCTGCGTATAATGAAGAGTTGCTGGTTTTGGCATAGACACCAAAAAAAAAGAAATTGTGAAACAAATGGCATTGCAACTCCAATCAAGCAACCGAAACTGCTGCTGCCTCTAGGTGTCAAGCCGGCGAGCACGGCTGTAGACTGGCGTATGGGTATTCACACATTTAAATTCATGTCGACGTGATTCCCAAAGGCATGCCAAGTAATAAAATAAGGAATTTTTGCGCTTCCTCCCGAAAGTCGACGGCGTCATGTAATTTGCGTAACAATGCCGTGTTGTCTGACGCTGGCAAATTTTGTTTCTACCTCACTGTTATTGTTGTTGTCATTGTGTTGTGGTAGTAAGAGTGAGAGTTATGCAGTGACGGCTGTGGCTTCATATGCGGTAGCTAAAGGTTGAAAAGTAAAGCGCGTAGAACTTTAACAGAAAATAACGGTGTACAACAACAACTACAAAAAGCTAAACTCTGCAGATTTGGTTCAAAGACCAACAGCTGTTTATAAGTGTGTGCCGTGAAAACACTGTTAGTGTATTAAATTCTTGTGGCGTTTTTAGTACAACAACAACAACAGCGGCGTGTTTGTGGTTGCTGACGCGGATTTATTGCAGAAATTTGTTTTCCATTTTTAGCAGAAATTCTTTTCGTTTTCGCAAACATTTTTTTGGTTTCAGTGATTTTGTTAATTTGTATTTGAGTTTTTACATAAATGAAAATATTTTAGTTATTTGGCGAGTACAGTCGACCTATTCACTTTTCAAAATTTCCAAAAAAAATTTCACAAAATTTTTCATTAAAATAATCTTGGTTAGATATGACAAAAAAGCGCTAAAAGAAAAATCAAGAAAAAGAAATTATTCCGTTATGAATCTAGAGTCTATGACACATTTTTTTGATTAAAAGTGAAATTCTGGTCTCCAAATGGAGAAGAATTTTCCTTTTATCATAAATTCTAATCACAAATCTGAGCTGCTTAAAGCTTCTTCTGTAGTACATATCAAATATCATACGGATTCTTCTACACTGAGCTCTAAATCTAAAAAAAAAAAACAGAATATTTGAAATTCATTTTTTTCATATTTTTGAGCTTCTAAATTTTTTAGCCAGATTTTTTAGTTAGTAGAACAGTTGAACTAAAAAAATTTTGGATATACCAAATCAAAGTCAAGAGCCATTTAATACAATCTAAAAACCAAAAGTCCAAGCAACTATCTAAATCTCTTTATTTCTATTGCTTTCTACAATTTTTTCCCACAATACTGCTCTCTTTCACACCTGTCTGACCCCTTAGACGCTATTATATATCATTTTGTATGTTTTATATTTCCTTCTATGTCTTATTGCCATTATTGTCTATTGTTATCACACCACTATTGCCATTTATCTGCACATAAATTAACAGTTTTCGTTGCCAACGGTGTTGAAGCCAGAGCCCTATTATATACACCTTTCGCCAGACTGCATAGCGTCGTCTTTTTACATTTCCTGCATTAATAGTGATTTTTCCACTTCTTTTAACCAGGTATTGTTGCAAGCCTGTTCGACCTACGCTTTTGTTTTTGTATTTTCATTACAAGCACACAATCTTATACTCGTATACAGCTAGACGTCGTTGTCTGCTGCTAGCTTATTGGATCCTCTTTCATGATAGCCGCCTTGCTGGTGCAAGCCGTCGATATTCTCGACAATTTTTGCACATTTCCACCTTCTCCGGCTTTTATACGTTTAAAAAATGTCACACTCTTCCCAAACGTTTAATATATTTGCAGTACTTTTTTGTTGTTGTTGCTCGGTTAGTGGCACTTCCTGACGCGCCTCTTATTGCCACTATCGCTACAATTTGAACACTTGTTGTTTTTATTATTGTGTATATCGTTGATGTTATTGTTGGGTGCTATTATTACTTTCTTGTTGTTGCGCTATTATTGCTTTCGGTCCATGCAACATTTGGTGTAGCCACCAATAGACGTTGTCTGCATTTTAAGTGCAGTGATTGTAATTTGTTTTTCAATGGTTGCTTACTTTTTAAATAATTTTTAAATTTTTTGTTGTTTTGCTTATATTACATTGAGATACTTAGATACTTAGTCCTAGCCTTAGACGCTCTCTCTTTGCTTCGAAACTTTTACTTTTTTACCTTTCAACGCCAAAATTCATTTCATATATTAAAATAGTCGAGACAATTACATATTACCCTGACAATCAATATATTCTATGGATTTTGAGTAACATACGAGTCAGAAACGAGGCCGAAATCCTCAATAAGATCCCTTGTTACTTCAGAGGTGATCGTCGATAATCTATACATCTGATCAATCAATGATCATGATATGATACATTTCTCATATCAGGATGTGTTCAAGAAATAACGGAAATTTTCTTTTTTTTTAACTATTTATTCATTCGTCTTCGTCTAGTATCAACAACACCAACAATGTCAGCCTCAAAATCCAGCGCAGAATCACTCTTGCCAACAGGTGCTACTTTGGACTGAGTAGGCAATTGAACAGTAAAGTCCTCTCTCGACGAACTAAAATCAAGCTCTACAAGTCGCTTATCATTCCCGTCCGCTTTACGGTGCAGAAGCTTGGACGATGTCAACATCAGATGAGACGACACTAGGAGTTTTCGAGAGGAAAATTTTGCGCAAGATTTATGGACCTCAGAACATTGGCAACGGCGAATACCGCAGACGATGGAACGATGAGCTGTACGAGTTATACGACGACATTGACATTGTTCAGCGAATAAAAAGACAGCGGCTACGCTGGCTAGGTCATGTTGTCCGAATGTACGAAAACACTCCAGCGCTCTGAAAGTGTTCGATGCAGTACCCGCCGGAGGAAGCCGAGGAAGGGGAAGGCCTCCAGTCCGTTAGAGGGACCAGGTGGAGAGCGACCTGGAAAGAGAGGAGTGGCGCGCTCTCATCGATTCGGCTATAACCGGCTAAACGGTTGAACGCCAATCACATACATACATATTCATTCGTCTACACTAATATTGTAGTCTTCAAAATTGTTTCAATTCGATATTATGCACTCACGCCAGTGCTTCATCCAATCGTCGATACCGTTATCAAACTCGATTTTTGGAAACTTTTTGTTTTTCCATCGATTTCTCGTATGCTTGTAAAACTACGGTTCTTTAAGGTACTCTTAATTTTCAGAAAGGCCCACGAAATCAAGTCTGGCAAATATGGAGGCTGGGGCATTGTTACAGAAAACACGTCTAACCTTAGTGGCTGCTACAGACAAAGTAATATGGTTAAGGAATACAGTTGAAATTTCTATCTTACTCCAGGGACATGTACATATATAAACATTATAAAAAATATTTAAAAAAAAATGAAAAATGGACTTTTGAACAATTGAAATTTTTAAAATTCCCGTTATTTTTTGAGCACTCCTAATTTCCTCTCCGCATCGATTTCCCATAAATTTTTTTCAACAAAGTAGTTTTTCTTTGTTTTATTTAATAAAAAATTAAATGAGTAATAAATTCCGTTAGCCTCATTAAAAATCCAATTACTCCCAGCCTAGTAAATTTCTAAGATTTATGAATTTGCCTAACAATTTTGAAAAATTTATGAAGTCACATACGTTGCATAGAACAATGTAGTAAATTGAGCTATTCTAAAGCGGTACTACAAGTTTTTCATATATGTAGTTAAAGCTTACTGTTGTTTCCTTTGTTGTTAACGCCATAATTCGCATAGACACTTACAAACTAAATTGGCTTGCTTCGCGCTGTTTTGGCTCGTGACAAAATATACGGTGGTTAAAAATTGAAATCTACAGTTTTAAATTGGAATTATGATCTTAAGGATTATTGACATTGGATCTTTCAAAACTATATAAAAAATTAAGCTTCGGAAGTTTTGTATATGCTTTTTTGAAGAATTATAATGCTTAAGAGACAAGCGCTTCGAGTATGCAAATTGCGAACTCACCGTTGTCATACCACACTCTGTAACTGACCTACATTTGCAGCTACCGTACTAAACTTGCCGACTCATGCTGCTAACTTTCTAGACCATACTTCACGCTCAGCAACTGTTTTCTCGCACCTCTGGTTAGTCACCAGCGCTACCGGCAAATTGCGCCACTGTACGTCAACGACAAACAGGCGTAAAGTATTTGAAAAAAAAGACTTGTTACACCGACTTATTAGCGAGCTGTGTTGATGTATTGAATCATTTATGGCGTGGGGCGTATGCGCGCATGGCTCATCGAAGTCGCTAAGCGCGAAGCGGCTATTACATATTAATTTCTATTATTTTCGCCTGCCAACAACCAAATAACAGTGAAGATCACAAAAGCAGAGAAGACGCTGTTCAGCTACCGACTGTGATACTGACTCATCGCTGAACAGCTGTTTGAGAGAGAAGCGCGTACGACTGAGCGCTTAAAAGCCATTGTCAGCTCATTACATGAGTATGTTTGTCAGTTGCCGTGTTATATTTTCGTGTTTTTATAAAAGAGACTGGCAGTCAGCGACGAAGTGTTTACCAGTTAACTTGTTTGGCTTTTGGTGAGTTAAAGTAACGTGAAAAAATGCAACAAAATTTGTGTGCATTTCATTTTGATTTGTTGTCGAAGCCATATTTGGTACAATATTTACAAATAAAATTATTTTTGCAGTTTATTTGGCATTCTTCAAAACATCATATTTAATTTAAGACGCTATGGGCTGTGTAAAGAAGACAGTAATTGCAGTTTTGGTTGCACTTCTGGTGGTGGCGATCATTATTTCGCTTTTTGTTGCCTTAAACTATGCATATCCGCATAAGATCAGACATCACGACTACGATGATGAGGATGGCGATGAGGAGCGTGTCGTCAGCAAAGATGATGAGGAGATACCTTTCGTCAGTTCGATTTTGAATACGTTTAGTTAGAGAAAAATCGCATTTTTTCTGTATGAAAGTGCAAAGCAAGTGCCAAATACAAAGGAATATAGCAGCTTTAATGCTAAATTTAGTCAATATGCTATAAGCATAGATAATTTAGTGACGAAGTGCAAGTGAATATTGTGATAGTTTAGTGGAATTTTAGCATAATTCTTTGTTTAGAAAAATATCAAATGCGTTTGATGTGAAATTTTGTGAATTACATGCATCTAAATGCGCTTAAACTTAAGTGAAAACTTGTAAATATTATTTAAATATTTATTATGTAAATGTTTTTAATGCTTATTTATAATTTTAAACAAATATTTATAATAGTTGTTATGTTAATTAAACAATAACAAGTGTTAAAGCAAATGAAGTGATGCATAACGATTGCAAAAATATGTGAAGACCAGCTTAGAAATAATAAAAATATGTAAATACACCCATTATAATTAATGAATAATGTAAAAAAAGCAATATTAATTACAAAATATTGTAAAAAGTTGATTAACTTAACAACGTGCAATATTAAAGTATTAATAGATTATAAAAAAATTTCAGAATAAAACGAAATAATTGATTTTTTTCTTACAACCAATTAACATATTACTATGTTTAAATATAAATATTCAGAATTACACTGCTTCTGGGTTTTTTTTTACAGTTTGAGTGTAATTTGAATGCATTACGGCATGACTAATGTTTTTGAGTTAATTTTTGTTTCCGCTCAAACGTGTTTTACTCTTGAGTCGCTTCGAATTTACGCTCAAACAGTCTTGACAGATCTTGAAAGTGGCGCATTGTATATTTTTAAATGTAAAACCAGTTTTCAATTGACTTGTAATATGGAAATAGTATATGAGTTATTGTTTAAAATAAAATAACAAAAAAATCTTATTATAAATGTGTGCATAACTTTATTTAAGCGATGAGCGTACATTTAAACGTAAGTATGTAGAATATAGGGCTTCTAACGATTGTATTTTAATACATTTCAAGCTCAAAAGAGTTTTTTAAGAGTAAAATGGTCTTAAAAATCAATAATTTTAACTTTGATTTATTCGCTCATTAAGGTTTCTATATTTTTTCGAAGTGTAAGAATAATTATTATTATTGGTCTACCACTTTGCTTCCGCCGTTTTTTTTTTTTAATTTAAGTTTTTTTTTTATAAAAACGGTTACAATTGTCGATGAGCCTCAGCCGCACAAATCAGCGCGTAGTTTTGATTTAAGCGGCCAATAACGTTTCTATATTTCCTCGAAGTAAACATTCTATTAAAAGCTAAAAATTAATATTAATATATTTTATTTCAATTGTGAGTGTAAATTATTATTTCATTAAATTCTTTCTGAATTAAAAATTATATTTTTTTAAATATTTACCTCACACACACTTAAAAGTATATTATAATACTTTCAATAAAAAAAATTAAACTAATAATACAAATTTGCACTTACCTATAAGATTTATGCATTTTAAACATACATAAAAATGAAATGAATCATCGAAAAAAATAATAATAAATTATTAAAAAAAAACGAATTACTTAAAAAAATAATGAATTCATAAAAAATTTAACAAGACATTATATTTCTTATGATCGAAACAAAAAATAAAATAATATTAAAAAAATTAATAATTAAAAAAAATGATTTACTAAAAAAATGCATAATTTTTTAAATTTTAGAAATTGTGTTTTTTTATGAAATTTTTTATTAATTTACATTTTAGTTGTTTGGCTCAAAAAATTTTTAATTAAAATAATTATTTCCAAAACATTAAAAAAAATCCAAATAATAATTCCAATTTCCATATATTAACTCTCTGCATCTCAAACTTCATTTCTTATGATCAAAAGTACAATACACTTAAAAATGTTTTCATGAAATAAAAACGCCACATTAGCTTTCAAATATAGCGTTTGAAATGCAATAAACCAAACACAGTTTGACAGCCAACATGAAAACGAAAACAGCGCTGCCATGAATGCGCTTCTCTGCTGGTGCTCCGTGGCCGAATATTTTCTTTATTGAATATTACAAAGATTTTAATGAAAACTCACCTTTTTATGCTGTAACGATGAAGCGGCAGCCTTGTGGATGCAATTACAACAATAAGCACTACATTTCAATACATTTTAACACACGAAAACACGTACACAAACTTTTCTCTGCCTGCGCAGCGCACTCTCGCGTATTGCGCGGCGCTTTTTAAGCGATAAAACACAAAATTTGCATGCATTTGCATATATTTTTACATATTTTTGCTTAGAAACACTTAATGCACTAATATTTAACACAAAACGCTTGATTTATGCTGATATGAAGACAAATTTCACAAAATTCACTAATTACTCGCGAGCGCTTAGGAATTACTTGCGTGACAATTGAAATGGCGGCGGAAACTATGGAAGCATAGTGTTGCATTTTTTATTGACAGATAGTTCGTGGGGGTATTCACTATGTGTGAATTGGTAGAATATAGTTTTAAGTTATAATTTTTGTATATTAATTAGAGCTACATAATTAAATAGAAAATAATTTTGTAAATTATTTAAATTATTAAATAAATTTTATAAATAGTGTGTTTATGGTTTGTAAGCAAATTTAAAAATATTTAAAAATTTTTGATTTTATTATTTTATTTTTTCGATAAAATAATTTTATATTTTTGTATGCTCATGTATATTAAATATTTAATTATTATTTAATTTTGATTTTATAAATAGTGTGTTTATGGTTTGTAAGTAAATTTAAAAATATTAAAAAAAAAATTTGATTTTATTATTTTATTTTTTCGATAAAATAATTTTATATTTTTGTATGTTCATGTATATTAATTATTTAATTATAAAATAAAGAACAATCTAATATTTGCAATGAAATTTAAAATTTATAACGCATAATTTCCCAATTATATTATTATAAAATATACAAAATACCAGGAAGTATGTACCTAAATTTAAATTTTTTTATTGAAGTATTATTTTATTATATTTTTATAGTATCTTTAAAGTTTTGAAATATTTCAATACATACATACAAAACAATAATTTAATCTTTTTATATATTGTTATATATTGACCGATATTGAACCGACAAACTGGAGTAATTATTCGATTGAGTCCCTTTACATATGTTACTGAAGTATATTTTAATGCATACTTTCGATTTTTTTACGAATTATTATAATTTTTTAAGTTCTTATAAAAATTTTCACACAAATGAAATTGCTTATGTAGGGAATACCATTAACATCGTTGTCAATCTTTCTAGTGAAAAATAGATGGCGCCATAACCAGTAGAAAATTTTTGAAAGATCAGCAATTATTATTTCAAAATTTTTACTTAATAGCACTTATAACACACATTTTCAATTTCGACATTAAACCTTTACGTTTCTAAATTGTTTTAAACCAATTTTTATAGTATTTTGCGATACATAAATTTTTATTAATAACACTTAATTTTGATCTAAAGTTTTTTCAATTATAACACACTGGCAACACCGTGCCTTCCAGTCATTATGCTCAGTTTCCGCCGCCATTTCAAGCGTCGCGCACAAGTTTTCGTTTTGGGGATTGAAAATTGTGAAATTTGCATGGAAATTTAATTTAAATTAGTGTTAAATTATAAATAAAGTGTTACTAAGTGTTTCTAGTTTAATTTAAACCAAAAAGTTGTTCGATTAGCGTGTTCTTTTAAGAGATATAGGCGCAAGTGGCTCAAAGCAATATTCGTCTGCGTCGGTGCTCCTTGATAAAGTGTTTGCGCAAGTGTTTGTGTGTGTGTGTGAAAGTGTTAATTTCATTTAGTGGTTAGTGAGAAAGTTGTCGGGAAAGATATGTGGGTGTTTAATAAAAGGTAAATCATAATAATCTGTAATTATATTAATATTGTAAATATATATATTTATGTATATAATAAGTTTAATTTCTAGCTTCAAATTTCCACTTTTGCTATTTTGTTGTTGCATAGCTTTGAAAGCTTTTTAAAATTTAATTAAACATACTATATATATATTATTTGGTATTTGTTGCATACTTTTTAGCGATCAGTTAATAGTTCAACTGCAACAGTTGAACAGGCTATGTAAGGAATAAAATATATGACGAATTTGTACCTGTCGCATACTTTTAGGCGATCATATAGTATATATTAAACTTTTATTTGTAATTTTTATATAGTTTTAGAGCTTTTGTATCCAAAAATTATGTAATTTAGGTGGAAGTGATATACTATTTTCAAACATTCATTTTTAAGGTGGGTTCCATAATTTGAAAAAAAAACAACATTTACCTTATTAAATAGTACAACATCTTCAAACATCTTCCATTTTTTATATTTTTTTTTCTGAACCATCAACATCTCAAGAATATTGTGTTAAAGTTTTAGGTAATTCGGAGAAAAACTAACGAAGTTACAGCGGGTTGAATAACGGTACCTCCAGCTACCTGCGCTGAGTGTACAAAACTTTGAATCGATTTTCCCAAATATGTCATTTTTAAAGTCGGTGACCAGCCTACAGGAAAACTACTGCATCGATCGTTTTGAAATTTTGAATAAATATTCTACATATACATATATAGCTCTCGAATGACGTCGAGTTTTTCCAAAAATTGTAATTACTAACAATTTTACAATAACAAATAGGTCGATTTTTTCGTCTAAAATCGTCATTTTGGTTTGAAAATGGTACCAAAAATTAAAAAAACTCGACGTCACTTGAAAGATAAACTAATAAACTAAAGAAAGCATTTTGAATTTTTGGTTTCGGATGATCCAGTGATGCTGTAGGCTGGTCACCGCACAAACACTTTTTTTCGAGATGCCTCCAGAGATCGACGATAAATCCGTTATTCCTCGCTATTTTTCGATAAAACTTTTTTTTAAGTATCCTTCAAATGTTGTACTTTCACATAATAATAAGTAAAATAAACCTATAGCAATAATTTTTTCTAAAAAAATTCATGAAAAAGGTCTTTTTTCGACGAAACAAACCGGACGGCTGATTTTTATACTCTCGCAACAAAGTTGCTACGAGAGTATTATAGTTTTCTCCACATAACGGTTGGTTGTAAGTCCTAAAACTAAACGAGTTAGATATAGGGTTATATATATCAAAATGATCAGGGTGACGAGAAAAGTTCAATTCCGGATGTCTGTCTGTCCGTCCGTGCAAGCTGTAACATGAGTAAAAATTGAGATATCTTGATGAAACTTGGAAGACGTATTTCTTGGCACCATAAGAAGGTCAAGTTCGAAAATGGGCGTAATCGGACCACTGCCACGCCCACAAAATGGCGAAAACCGAAAACACTTAAAGTGCCATAACTAAGCTATAAATAAAGCTATGGAAGTAAAATTTGGTATGAAAGATCGCACTAGGAAGGGGTATATGTGGATGTAATTTTTTTGGGGGAGGGACCACGCCCACTAACTAAGTTGTTTGTACATATCTCGCAAACTACTAAAGGTATATCAAGGAAACTTTCTAGAGTCGTTTCTTTTAGGTACTACCTTATACAGTCCAAAAATGAAAGAAATCGGATAATAACCACGCCCACCTCCCATACAAAGGTTAGGTTGAAAATTACTAGAAGTGGGTTAACTCACTAACGAAAAACGTCAGAAACACTAAATTTCACATAAGCAATGGCAGATGAAAGCTGCACTCATATTTTTTTACAAAATGGAAAATGGGCGTGGCGTCGCCCACTTATGGGTCAAAAACCATATCTCAGGAACTACTTGACCGATTTCAGTGAAACTTGGTTTGTAATAGTTTCCTTACATCCCAATGATATCTTGTGAAAATAGGCCAAATCGCTTCACAACCACGCCTACTTCCTATATACCAGAACTTTGAAGACGATCTGAATCGTTAACTTTACAATATATAAAGTGCACTAAGTGAAGATATCGATGCAGAACTTTGCACAAATACTACGTTTATAGTGTGGCAGCCCCATTCTAAAAATCACCGAAATCGGACCATAGGTTTTTAAGGGCCCATATATCGAACACAAGGACCTCGGTGCTTCTAACCTAATATTAGGGTTTCCAACTTTCAATGGACTTTATACAATATATATGACGAATATGTGGATCAAATTGTGTACTATGTAATATTAATAAAGTTAAGTAAATAAATTGCGAGAGTATAAAATGTTCGGTTACACCCGAACTTAGCCCTTCCTTACTTGTTAAATAAAAATTTCAAGAAATGCTGTTTAAGTAGATGTCTTCGATATGCTGAATTGTTTAAATTAAATAATAAAAAATTTGAATATCACTTTTTCAACCTCTGAAACCCACCAAATACCTTATGGCCTAATTTTTTCTTCTATTTAATATTATTGTATATTATTTTTAAAAATTATATAATAATAAATAAATATTAATTTCTTCGAATCATCAAGGTTTGCATACCAAAACAACAATAAAAATAAATAAATGTGAAATAGTTGATGGCAGAATACTTAAATAGTTTTAATAGTTTTAACCAGGTCAACAAAAAATTACAAAAAAAAACAATATTATATGCTTGCCGCACATTTGATTGCAGCAAAACCGCCTATTTTCACCAACCACCTATCGCATTGAATTTTAATCGAAAAACTTCAAAATATCTCACTAACCGCCTGCCTACCTGTCTGGCAGCTTGTCAGTGGTTTGAATTGATTTGCTTTTTGCCAAAAGGCGAAAACTAAACAAATGAAATTGGGGATTGCGCAAGGATATGCTATTTGAGAGTTTGTAGTTGTTGCCGCTCCAAATAACTAAATGCTTATAAAAAGGCTGGAAATATATATGCGTGTGTGTGTATAGTAAATATTTTTACTTTATTATACCGCAGCGGCCTTGCCACCTTTTGCGCATTGTAGGTGCGCGCGCTGCAGTCAATGCAATCCTTGCTATAAATATATGTGTTGTTGCTGCCACCTACCGTCGTTTGTTAAAACTATCGCTTTGCTGCAGTCATATAAGCCAAAAACAATCGAAAATCGGTATGGCAACAATATGGCTAACAAAATATGGTCAGGCAATTGAAAGTGCGGTTTAGTTGTTAGCCAACAACGCTAGTGCTTGTGGTTGCTGATTGAGTGGCATGTCAGTTGGTGGGGGGGAGAAGAGTTTGTATTGCACTCTAAAATAAAAATAAAAAAAATAAAATAAAATGAAATACTCGCGAGTGCAGGAGGCCACCGTGTGTGTTATTATTTGCAGTATTTTCAAACTTTTCAACTTTTGATTTGTCGATTTGTCTATTTGTATTATCTAAGCTATTGATATTGCTGCTGCCACATTGAATGTTGCATAGACACATATAATGTTGCGGCAACATGTTTTTTCAATTTTTTTGCTGTCTGCCTCCCTGTGTATATATTGTTATATAAATACGGACACAAGAGACTGAGTAGAGTGTGGTAGACTAACTTATAGATATATATATGTATACATATATGTATTGGTGTGTGTTCTCAGGTGCAACATAGTCTGCACTCTGGTCAACCAACAAATTTAATTTATTTTTCAACTTGAAAAGTCAAGTGTTTTGCTTTGTTTCGCATTGTCAGCTGAATTCTGCTTTTTTGCAATTCATTTTGTTATTTTCTTCTCACAACTGTATATTTTATGCTTGTATTACAACAACAACTCCATACGATTTCCATCGTTTTGTTGCCATTTGCCATTGAATCCACCGATCAGCTATATATTTGTGGCTAAGCAAATATATTGCACTAAATGAATGCATCCTCCAATGCGACAGCTGCTACTATATATTCTCACACATACAAACATAACCACCTTCGCGCTATCCCGTTATTTTTCTGCGCATTTGTTATTGTTTTCAAGCAAAATAGTTTAAAAATGTAAATTTGTGTAGTTACACAACGCTGGTTGGTGCAAAACAACATTGACAACAGCATAATAAAACTGTAAAATAGATGGTACAGTTGTGCATATAAAAATTGCAGCGGTGCGAGATGAGCGTATGAAAATAAAAAAAATCACTTTGAAATAAATCGAATGCCAAAAAGTGGTTTGTATGCTGAATGGAAAGTTCAAACTCAAAACCATGGCGCTCACTCAACTGAAGGGGAAGCGGGGTCAGCTGAATTGCTGGAGGGTCTGCTATAAGCTTAAGCGTTTCGAGGCATGATATGAGTATAATATTATGTTTACAGATTTATACCAAGTTGGAAATTCAATATTATTTAGAAAAGTGCTTTAAAAGACACATTATTTCTTTTAAAATTCTCTTAAAGAAAAGACAATAAGGCAAGCCTCAGAGCTTTCAAAGTTATCAACATGTTTTTGAATCTAAGTTAATAGCAAATTAATTTTCAATTGATTTTGGTTTTCAAAATTTTTGTAACACAAAGCTCTCGAAGCATTATCTCTGAGCTTTTAACTGTATTATGTAAAGTGGTTGTCAAATGACGCACCTAGGCCTTTACGAGGCCCATTGTGAATCCACCGGGACTAAAGCCCCTTACACTACAATGTCCTCTTTGAACCACTCTGTGGCTTTTATAAAGTTGAGCAGCTCAACAAGTTTAATGTGCGCAACTTCCGAAATGTTGTCTAGAAAACCATGTCCGACTGTTGTGAGTCTTTTCCTGTACAATGCTTTGCATTCACATAGAAGATGTACAACATTCTCTTCTTCTTCTATTTCCTGGCAGCTTCTACAGTAGTCATTGTTCGGTAACCCCAATCGGTCGGCATGTCTTCCAATAAGACAATGACCAGTTAGCACTCCCACTAGAGTTCTTATGTCCTTCCTTGAGCTTTTAACTGTATTAAGCTTTTGTCGAAAACTTTTAAAAGACAGTTTTGTAGCAAAAGTTTCTTTTGATTTGATTAAGAAATTTTGATTTTTGATTTTTGAAAAATCATAAAGCTTTCCAGGTTACCGACTTGTTTTTAAGTCGAAGTCAATAGCTACTAATTTTCGATTGAAAAATTTTGTATCGCAAAGCTTTTGTAGCTTAGCTTTGAACTCCATGGAGCTTTTGTGAAAAGCTTTTTAAATCATTTTTGTTTTTAATTTTGTAACTCAAAGGTTTTGAAGGGTTAAGAATTTTTGGTTTTTGATTTTTGGCAAGTCATAAAGCTTTCCAAGTTACCGTCTTGTTTTTGAGTCTAAGTCAATAGCTACTAATTTTCGACTGAAAATTTTTTTACCGCAAAGCTTTTGTTGCTCAGCTTTGAGCTTTGAACTCCATAGAGCTTTTGTAAACGGTTAATTTATGTTTTAATTTTGTAACTCAAAGCTTTTGAAGGATTAAGAATTTTTGATTTTTGACAAGTCCTAAAGCTTTCCGAGTTACCGACTTGTTTTTGAGTCTAAGTCAATAGCTACTAATTTTCGATTGAAAAATTTTGTACCGCAAAGCTTTTGAAGCTTAGCTCTGAGCTTTGAACTCCATGGAGCTTTTGTGAAAAGCTTTTTAAATCAGTGTGTTACTAAACGGTTTTTAATTTTGTAACTTAAAGCTTTTGAAGCTCATCTCCAAGCTTTTAACTGCATTAAGCTTTTGTTGAAAGCTTTTTAAAATCAGTTTGTAGCAATAAATTTTTTGATAAAGTAACGTGAATTTTTGACATTTTTTCGCATCGTTTTTAGATTTACAACGAACTCAAAGTATAGCTTTCCTGCTGGGTCACCGAAAGCTCCAGTGTTTATCCTACTTTGAGTGCGCATGCAAATACAAATCGCTCACAGCTGTCAAGGTGCATAAAATCAATTAAATTCCTTGCGTTTTTTCATTGTTGTTTTGCTTTCTTCAGTCCTTTTTTTACAAACTTTCCCCCAACCGTTAGTCATAGCAATATATTTACGTGCTTTTCGACCCTTTAGTATGGTCGTTTGTTTGCGGTGTTTTGTTTTTGTTATTTGAATTGGAATTTTCCCACAATACAAATGCATATCTTAGCATTGATTCTGGCAAATCTCTAACGTATTGGCATGCGAAAAAGCGCACACACAAGAGTGGATGAGTGGAAGAAGTAGCTTTGGATTAGCTTGAACGCCAATGGCAACGAAGTCAATTAATGCGAAAATATGCAGCTGCCAAACACAACAATAGTTGAATAAATGCAAATGTGTGTTGAAATATATATGAAGGTAAATAGAAATGTATGGAATAAAAATCACTGCTAACAAGCTTAGACTCAACCGCATTCTGGGCTCATGGCATATTTGGTACTTTTAGTAAAAAATAATTGGGCACAATTCGATATGAAATGTTTAAGATTTAAAGTTATGTGTGATTTGAATAGTAGAAGAATTCTTTTCAAGTTAGTCTTCCGATAAAACTAGGAAAATGCGTTGCTTAGATTAATTTGGGCTTAGATGGTTTAAACGTGGTGTTTAACTTCGATTCTATTTGTTCAGTCCCAAGACTATACATTCATTTCAAGAACAGTCATAACCTTCATAAGCTTCATTAAGCTTCTGATCTCAAATAGAGAATGCCCGAAGTTGTTGTGATAGTTTTATATCAAATAATATGAGTTATACAAAAGCTCTGTAAAAGCTCAGTGGGACTCGAGAGTTTAAGAAAATATATAATATCGTTTAATTTCGATTATATTTGTTCAATCTCAAGTCCAATCGTTTATTTCTAGAACAGTAATAATCCTCGTAAGCTACATTAAGTTTCTGTCTTTAAAAGCTCCGTGAATATTAAACTCAAAGAGAATTTAGAATGACCGAAGTTGTTGTGATTATTTTATATCAAAGAAGAGGAGTTATACAAAAGCTCTGTAAAAGCTCAGTGTGACTCGAGAGTTTAAGAAAATCTCTGATTGAAAAACCAAAAGCTCTCCCTGATATGGAAGCTTTTTGTTTTTGTCTGAAATCGCCTGTAAGACAAGTCAGATAAATAGCGCAATAGCTTTTTAAAGCAGAAATTACTAGCGAGCTTTCAATACTGAAATATTTCTCAGGAAGGCGGTTATTAGGAAATAGTTTTCGAAACTTGGAAGTTGATTTGAAATGGGGGCGTTTAGGGGACAGTAAGTTACCTGGTTTGGGTTCAATGATCTTATTTTGGTACAGGAACGCTTAAAGAGGAAAGGAAATTAGCTAAAACAGTGAGATAGGAACGTCGTTGGATCGCAAAATATTTCATGGGTTGAAATCTCGGAAAACTAGTTAACAAAGTTGGGTAGGAATCTGAGTACAGTAAGTGTCCATGGAGTGGGATCGATTATGATGCAAGAAAATTAATCAAGGTAGCTTGTATCGCAGATGAGGTTAGTGAACTACAAGAAGTGTTGGAATAATATGTCCATTCCAGGATCATTCTGTCGAAATTTTAGTCTAAATTCGATATTTCGAATTTCTCTGCATACTAGTATTCTTCCGATTCCATCACTCCGACATGAAGTACACAATTTTGCACATTTCACACAGTTTCCCCCACCAATTTTCACAAATCCAAAAGCACTTGACAATAAAATCAAATTTAATTAAATCATTTCAACTTGAACTTTCGAAATCCACACAGATGCACTTGAACCGTTCGACCGATGTCATTGTGGCATTCCACTTCAAGTGACCAAACTAACAACACAAGAGCAGACAACGTCTGTGCGACCCTAACCGAACAGGGCAGAATAGTAGAAAAACAATAAACAACAACAACAATAACAATGACAGTGTTCAAGATGCGGAAACCGCAGGAAATGTGAGATGATTTTGCAACAACTAACAATGTGCCGAGTAGCATGCAACATAAACAACTATGCTGAGTACTGCATAAACAACAATAACGTAACGTAACGAAAAAACAACAACAAAATACAAAGGCAAAAGGGTAATTGTCATGCGATGCGCCTAAGCCAATTGCAGCTAAGTGCGGTGGAGAAGCGATGATGAAGAGTAGCGACGGATGAGTTACGTGTACGACGAAGAGCGGCCGGATATCTAGACTAGTGGCAGGAAGGTAGCAAGTTCAACAGCTGCAAGAAACTAGAAAGGCAAATGCACACGTAGCGCACACAACTAACGAAGGCATAAGTTGTGTGAACGGGTTAAGCGAATGCGAAGCGAGTCGGTAGTTGAGCGTATGTGTGTGTGCCGCTTGATACTTGATATTATGTGGATATGTGCAGCTTCGGCCGTACTTGTGGTCTTGTGTGCAGACATAGTGTTTCCGGTTTCCGATTTTGCATATAACGGTTCAACAGTACAAACAACTGATATAGACATTTGTGTTGGACGATTAACTGCCGCTTGGTAGCTCGAGGACTCATGAAGTGTCGATGAATTTAGGTATGGGAATGTGGGTGAGAGTAAATATTGTTCAACTCCGCAATTTAATAACTCAAAGTAATGTTAAAATATGTAAAATTAATTTTCTCTGTCTGAAACTATTATTCTAGTCTCTGCTTAAAACTGTAAGAATCAGGATTAATAGCCAAAGGTTATTCCAAATATCGAGTTTGAAATCGAGAGGAGATTATGTTGAAGACGAAAACCTTAAAAACGAAAATTGTTTTCTTATGAGTGCAGACAGGATTTGAAGTTGAAGCAGACCTTCCTGTGGTTCCAACGTCGGTTCCCAGTTAATAAAAAGCTGCAGTGATCGCAGAAGTCTAAGAAAGATCTGTTCGGGAAGTGCTTGTTAGTACGAGTAGTCTGATAATAAAACTGGTTCTAATAGTCTCTTCATTGACCCAATTGTAAGATTTATTCTCAAAAACGTTTTGAAAATTTCAAAATCCTTGGGGTCGATATCGTGTCAAGATGCTAACCGAATTTTATTGAACCACTAACGTTCTAGAAAAGTGCTTTAAAAGGATCAAGCTGATTTAAGTTTAATCAATTCATGTTTCTTAAAGAATTTAAGTTCGTTTTTGGTGAATAAGAAGCCTTAAAGTTTCTGAAACTATAAGAATAACAAATAATGTATATGAAAGCTTCGGATCAATTTTTTTCTTTTAAAATTTTCTTAAAGAAAATACAGTAAGGCATGTCTGAGAGCTTTCCAAGTTACCATCATGTTTTGCAGTCTATGTTGATTGTAAATAAATTTTTGGATCGGTTTTATTTTTGAAAAATTTTGTAACTCAAAGATTTAAAAGCTCAGCTCTGAGCTTTGAACTGTTAAGCTTTTGTATAAAGCTTTACCTTTTGCCTCGTATTCTCCCTCAGTTCTTAAAAAGAAAAAATAAATTGTGACTCAGAGCTTTTAAAGCTTAACTCTAAGATTTGAACTCTTAAGCTTTTGTAGAAAGTCTAACCTTTGGTCTCGTATTATTCTTCAGTTCTTAAAAATAAAATAAAAATATTATGACTCAAAGCTTTTAAAGCTCAACTCTAAGCTTTGAACTCTTAAGCTTTTGTAGAAAGCTTTATCTTTGGTCTCGTATTTTTCCTCAGTCCTTAAGAAATTGTGACTCAAAGCTTTTAAAGTTCAACCCTAAGCTTTGTAGAAAGCTTTATCTATGTTCTCGTTTTCTTGTTCATTAAAAATAGTTTTTCAATTCGGATAACTAAGAACGTTCTTCACTTTCTTTGATTATTCGAAAATTTGTGGGTGAACTAATATCGTGAGAGATCTTTTTAAAATATTGTGATGCCATATGGGTACATATTTTTTCAAAATTGTAGGTTATTTTTGCTTTGTGACCGTTTTTGATTCTCTCAGAGAATGACGTATTCTCTCTTGGCCTGCTTTTAGCAAATTTCTTACGAAAATTTTACATTTATTTATTATTCTTAAGCGTATTGTATATTTAAAATCACAGCGTATCAATAATAGTTTGGCATAACTCAGTGCTCTCTCTCCTTACCGTTCATACGTCACAACAGCGCTTCGCAAGCAATTGCACATACAATTTCCATTTGGCGTACAACATCAATGCAATTTCCAGGCACATTCAATTAAGTATGCGTTGTGATGACGCTTGCATATATGCAGAACAACAACAACATAATGAATTTCATGGAACCAAACGAGGTACGAAGTCTGTAGGCGCGTCACTGACAGCTACAGCAAAGTGTTGGCAACAATGTTGTAAAATTGTTGTTATATGTGGTCATAAATAGTTGCATACAAAATGGCTTGAACAACAATAACAGCAACAACACCAAGTGTATGGGAGACGTAGCAAACCAGGCATGACAATCGCCATGAAGAATGGCGTGCAGTATGGTAGACAGCTGCATACATAACCCACTCATGGACGAGCGAATGCCGAATATGTGAAGTGACGCTGCCATAACGGCGCATCAGAAGCACTACAAGTGTGTGTTGTTGTATGTGTATAACGGCACAGTATGTGGTAACAAAAGAGGTGCGCCATATATCCGGGTAACACTGTTTGCCAGCTGCCTGCCTGCCTGCCGCAAGTCTACATTAATCATGCGTACCGCTTGTTGTTGTTACTTTACTACCATTTTTGTTGTTATTTTGGTAGAAGACACACAGTGTACGCGCTGCAGGCGCATCGTATATGCTGCGGCTGACGCACAGGCAATCATAAAGCATGAAATGAATATGCAGATATAACAATTTATATACACTTATTCATATGAGCGGCGTCCGTGTGTGTGTGTGTGGGGCACTACATTTTCCCATTTAATTCTTCGTCTGTTGCTTCTACAATGCACTACTCAAATTGCAATTGCTGCTCAATTCAGCGCATATTGTCTTTGTTTTTTGGGCTGTTCCGACTTCCTTGCGCCTTTGTTTATACTTCCGTTTGAATGCGTGCGCGGAAACTTTCTGATTGCTTGATTACGCGTTGCATATTTATGGGCACTTTAACTGGGCAGGCTTTGTAGACACTCATATACAGATATATATATATATATTATGAATACATCCACGATATAACGCAATTAATTCATTTGGCACAATGTCGTGATTGAAAATCGTTATCGTAAACGTATGCCATAACGTAATTGAAATGCCGTTAGCATAAAAATATGGAAATTAAACGAAAATATATATTACTGCGTATCAACAATTGATAAACAGTTAGCATAAAGCGCGCGCTGCCCTTTTGTGCGCTAAAATGTCACACTTTACAACATACGTTGCCTACATGCAGGCGCGTCAAGCCACATACAGCTTATGCTACCTAATATTTTTGCCAAAAAAGTTACGCATAAATTTCGACTAACTAAGATTAATATCTTTTGCGCAAAAGTTTATGCATTCAATTTTAAATTAACCGTTATGTAGCTGCAGTTGAGCGATATTGCTTTGGCGCCGCAACATATGCTACACCTTGCGTGTGTACGCTGTTTTTGGGTTGTGTTTCCAATAATAATTGGTATTCAATTGCCTTTAAGCGAGTTTCCGAAACAAAAAAGCACAGATAAATATTTTTTTATTCACTCACTCTCTTGTGATGTGTGAAAGTTGCCAAAAATTGTGGATGGAGTAGCTCGAAGAGTTCACACACATATTTTATTTATCATTTAAGCGATAGACTCTTGCTGTATTTGAACTGTTCACCTTGTAAAAAGAGTGAAGAATATTTAATCTATTTCTTTTCAATATTTTAACTTAATTTTGCATGCATGTGTTGTTTTGAAAGGTGTTACCTACCTTTAGGCTGCGATATTAGCATTTATGATTAGTCTTTGCGTAAATTGGAAAATGATTTCGCGAACAGCTGTGTTGCGCCTGAACGTGTCTGACGAAGTTTCACCAATTCTAAAGATTTAGAGCGACAAAATATGAAAATAAATTACTTGGAAATTATTTATCAAGTTTGGGTTAAATAAATCATGCGCCTAAAAGTATGCGAGCGACATTTTTATTTGCCTGAAAGCAATAATATCCAGATAACAAAGTGAGAAAGCTCCATTGTAACAATTTTCGAATTTTTTGAAGACATTCTACGGTATCTAGTCTTGTTTCTTTTGTAAAAAGCTTCTGAAGGTGTCTTCTGGTTTTTGAAAAAAGCTTAAAATGTAGGCCCATTAACTAGAAAACATTCTACGGTATCTAGTTTTCTTTCTTTTGTAAAATGCTTCTGAAAGTGTCTTCTGTTGTTTGGGAAAATGCTTAAAATATAAGTCCATTAATTTGAAGAACGAGAAAGATATAACTATTTTCTTAAAAGGATTATATACTAAATTGATCCTATAAATTAAAAAAAGTTTACTTTAGGGTCTACTGAATTTCTCATGAAGCTATATACATAATTATGGTTCTTATAATAGGAGAAAGTGTATATAATATCCAGAAAACAAAGTGAGAAAGCTTCATTGTAGCAAATCTCAATTTTTTTGAAAATATGTTTGAAGACATCTAATGGTATCTAGGCTTGTTTCTTTTGTAAAAAGTTTCTGAAGGTGTCTTCTGGTTTTTCAAGAAAGCTTAAAATGTAGGCCCATTAACTAGAAGACATTCCACGGTATCTTGTCTTCTTTCTATTGTAAAAACCTTCTGAATGTGTTCTTTGCCGTTTGGTAAAAGGCTTAAAATATAGGTTTGAAGAACGATAAAAGATATAACATTTTTCTTAAAAGGAATATATACAAAATTGATCCTATAAGTTTAAAAAGTTTACTTCAGGGTCCTACTGAATTTCTCATGACTCTATATACATAATTATGGTTCTTATAATAGGAGAAAGTGTATATAATATCCAGAAAACAAAGTGAGAAAGCTTCATTGTAGCAAATCTCAATTTTTTTGAAAATATGTTTGAAGACATCTAATGGTATCTAGTCTTCTTTCTTTTGTAAATAGCTTCTGAAGGTGTCTTTTGGTTTTTGAAGAAAGCTTAAAATGTAGGCCTATTAACTAGAAGACCTTCCACGGTATTTTGTCTTCTTTCTTTTGTAAAATGCTTCTGAAAGTGTCTTCTGTCGTTTGGGAAAAGGCTTAAAATATAGGTCCATTAATTTGAAGAACGATAAAATATGTAACATTTTTCTTAAAAGGAATGTATATATTAAATTGATCTTATAAATTTAAAAAAAGTTTACTTTAGGGGCCTGACAGAATTTCTCATGAATCTATATACATAATTATGGTTCTTACAATAGAAGAAAGTGTAAAGAACCGACGTCTGGGGAAGAAAATCTACTACAATTGGGACCTATACTTGAAATATAACCTAGGTTTCTACCCCTCAAAGAGAAAAGTAAGCAAATAATTTCCAAAATCTCCATAACTTATGCAATTTAAAATTTCCTGCCTACATTTAGGCGCTCTACCGCTTTCATACCATATTACAGCTAATTAAACCGAATTTGACTCTCCACAACTCAAAAATATGCACAGCTTCAACAATGCGTAAAAGCCTAAATGGCATTGTGGTTTGTATTCAATGACTGCACGAGCATATACAAATGAATACCCGAACACAATAAAACTGCTGCTTTTAATGCACTACACACTCAGGCTACAGAAATATTATATTGTATGAGCAGCGGCAGCGGCAACATAGTGAATTTGATGCACAATTTGTTCGACTGACCGCAAAACGAAAAACAGAAAACGAATTCTCCAGCTCAAATACAATGCAATGTGGCTGGAGCATACAAGCCAGGCGCGCTGAGCGCTCCCTGTCGGAGTTAGTCAGTGGAACCAGCAACGCGTGTGCGCCACTCACCCCGCGCTGTGATCTCCCCACTCTGGTCGGCATTTGTTAATTGTGTATTTCAGTTGGCTCTCGGATTTTCTGACTTCTAATTAGTGCTATAAATTCGGCTAGGCGCGCTAATGCTGCCAACCGCGGAAATCAATTATTGTGCATTACTAAAATGGTGGCATCTCGTTTCATAAGCATTCATGAAATGTACGTGTATGTACTGTGGATTGTATTCTCGCTGTGGTTAATGCGCTTAAATTTTTTCGTTCAACGCTTTTGTTCGTTAATTGCTGAGTGTTGAAGGTTTTCATTGTTCTTCTTGTTCGTGTGAAACTGATGGATAGGCATGTCGAGGTTAAGTTTTGATACTTGTTCTCTCATGTGAGGTTTCAAGCATAATTCTACTGGAGAAAGGTTCTTCATGCAGATTGGCTAAAATCAGCTGGTCTTCTGACATTTGTTTTTGCTGGAAAGATATATAAGTTTTCTTTTTGTTTCAATTGTGTGGAAGAAGAACGAACTTTTCTCTTTCGAGAGACATATGTAATTTCTCCTTTGTCTTATTATTGTTGGAGCGACAGAAAAGTTATCCAACTAATTTTGAAGAAATGCTATTGTGTTGACAGTCCTTGTTTGCATATAAATCCGAGTCCTTTCCGCTCACGTAGACCTGACTGTCATGGGAACGGTTCCTCTATGCTGTCTGCAATTACGTTTCTGAGGATGAAAACGGAGCTTGATTTCGAACAGAGCTTGAGTCTCTAATGCTCCTGAAAACTTTTAGTGAAGAATATAATACTCGATACTCCTCCAGAGATTTTAACGGGAAATTCCTTATTAGCTCGCCTTTGTATATCTCGGAACTAGCATAAATACCACCAACATTCTAAACCTGGAGACCAATTTCTCGACGAAAAAAATTATTATCTCTAGCAGATCCATCTCTCGACCTACTAAAATTACGTTCCATGTGTCGCTCATCATTCCCGTCCTATTATACGGCGCAGAAACATGAACGATGACAACCCGCGATTAGAAGGTACTTGGTGCAGTCGAGAAAACTGTGCTGTACCGGATCTTTTGAGCCGTCCGCTTGAACGAGGAGAACCAAAGAAGTTGGAACTATGCACTGTGTGGGGCCTTCGGTGACATGTGTGCGCTCAAAAATCCAACGAATACACTGTTTGGTCTGTCGTATGGAAGACGATACTCCAATGAAAAGCTCCTTCGATTCTAGACCCATGGGTGGACAACGGAGGCATCCAGTGAAAGGGCGAAGTGCATAGGGACATTTCTGTACTTGGTTTTTGCAACTGACTTCGCAATGGATAGAGGCGAAGTTTTGTGTTCTTGACTCAAATCAACCCACATATGTAGTGTCAAAGAAGAAGAAGAATAGCTTAGGCAAATCGAGCTCTCAAAGTTTAGGAAGTCTTTGTCGTTTCTAGAAATCATTTCCTTTGAAAGAATAACTCTAATTTAATAATTTCGAAGAGTCTTCAGTTAAGTGAGTTCGATGTTAAGTTTGATAAAACCGAAAGCTCTAGCGAGTATAAACTTTAATGAAAGAGACATTATGCTAATATTTTTGAAGAAATGACTATACTACTATGGCCACTGATTGATAAAGCTGAGAGTCTCTATGGTAAAGAAGACACTTTAAGTTAAATTTCAGCGATTTTAAAAGCTTTTAATTTTTATTTGTTCATTGAATCCAGATTTTTCGAGCATTTCGTAAAAACCAGCTTTGCCATGTTGAACAAAAGCATCGGCGACCAAAACAGTGTTGCCATACTTTTATTTCTTTTTTTGTCAATTGCGCCACGAAGTATACTACAATTTATGGAGAGGAAATTCTTTTGTTATTTGCCTGTGGTTAAGTTTTGTTACTTCAGCTGTTGCAACACCAACACATGCCCACTGTAAAGCACAATGTCATTGCAACAATAAATTAACACGCGCACACGCGCACACTCGAAAACTGAATGCTTTTAAAAGCCACATTTTTTCCAAAGCGCCCTTTAACGGCGGCTTTTATTGTTATCTAGGCGGTGTGCATGTGTTGAAAGTATTTTTGTTGTATTTGTTGTTCTGTGAGTCCTGGTTTTTGTGCGCACACTTCATTGCCATTGCCAATGTTGTCATCTATTATTGTTATTATTGTCTGTTGGCCGGACGCGTCCCATTTCATGTAAAGCCACATATTCGCCTGTTCGGCGGTCGCATTTTTCTCATTTGCACGCACACAAACAAGCTCTTAACACACACAAATACTCACACATACACATGGACTCAAACATTGTATTTTATTGTTCGCGTTGACTGTTTTAATTGTTGCACTGTCTGTGGCCAGCCGGCTAGGCTTAAAAGGTTCTTTTAATTACAACTACCGGACGGACACCTCAACTCATGCATTCTTTCTTTCTCTCTGTCGACAGTCGCCATCTGCTCAACGCCAAACATTCGCCGTGTTTCCCACGAAACAGTCATAAAAAATAGATATATTCGAGTATGTATGAGTCTGTATAAGTACACTTGACGCCACTTCAATTATGCGTGGTGCGGTCCAAAACATCGTGCGGTACACGCCCATTTTATATTGTTATGCACAGCCGTGGGGATTTCGTCGTTGTCGTTGTTGTTATTTTGTGCATAAAAATGCAATTGTTCGGAAATCGATTGGAATTGTGGTAAGCAAGTTCCCTGAACCATTGGGAATTCATTATAAGGCTGCGAGTCAGGTGCAACTCTGTATTTCAATATTGCTCAATAATATTGTACAATGTAAGAGTTGTTTTTATTAACTTACGAGTTTTACACGAAGCGGGTGCTGGAATATTTTTGCACTTGGAGAGAGTTGATGAAGTTTTTAATGTCCTTTCTTTCGATCAAAAGTTTTTAAGAACAAATTAAGAAATGGTTTTTGTCCATAATCAGGTAGAAACTGTCAATTACTGTCAACTGTCAGCGTTGTAATCCAATAAGAACCATTCTCCGCAGTAAGTATTCTTACATATTGGAGGGATTAAGATTACTCTTCCTCTCGACACATTTTCAGCGTTGGAGACATTCGATGATAACCGCTGGTGGTAAAAGAGAGAAGAATTCTTAAGGGATTCTTTGTAAAGAAAATAAGACCTTATTTTTCTTTATAAATCTCGAAAATATTCTATTCGGTTGACTCTACAATGAAAAACTGTGTTGTCCTCCAATGATGTCAGTATTAAGAAAGTGGCAAGTAAACAAAAAAAAAATTTTACAGTGATCGGATTTAGTTCAAATATGCGCCGTTTCGTTCGATAATCTGTTTCCATCTAGACGGCAACTTCATAATACCGTCCTCCTTATTTGCGAAGAACTCGGACAGCCACTTTTCACAAGCCTCTTTTGAGTTCAACTTTACACCACCAAGGCCGTTCGCCATGGACAGAAACAGGTGGTAATCACTTGGCCCTATGTCGGGCTATATGGTGGATGCGATAAAACCTCCCATCCGATCACCCCTAGCTTCTGACGAGTCATCAACGAAGTGTGTGGTCTGGTCTACAACCTTCCTGTTGTCCAATTCTGGACGCTTCTGGCCGATCGCCTGCTTCAAGCGGTTCAGTTGTTCACAGTAGATGGGAGAATTAAGCGTCTGGCCATATGGAATCAACTCATAGTGGATGATTCCCTTCCAATCCCACCCAAACACACAGCAAAACCTCCCTGGCCGTCAATCCCGGCTTGATCACTATTTGGGACGATTCACCGGCCTTCGACCACGACCGTTTTCGCTTGATATTGTGGTATGTGATCCATTTTTCGTCGCCAGTCACCATCCGCTTCAAAAATGGGTCGAGTTCGTTCCGTTTCAGCAGCATATTGCAGGCATTGATTCGGCCCAGAAGGTTTTTTTGCGTCAAATCATGCGACATCAACCTTTTTTGTATATCCAGTCTTCTGCAGATGATTTAAAATGGTGACAAACTCCCATCTTCTGGGCGATTTAACTCGATGTTTCCCAGGATTTGATCGGTATTCGTCGTCATAGCTGTTCCGCCGGCTGGCTTATCCATGGCGAGACCTTATTGCGCGAAGTCCAGTCCTTAGCCTATTTTCTCAGATAATCAATAGGAGTTGTGATTTTAACGAGGGTACGCCTGAATTTTGAGTACTCCCGATAATCCTTCAAGTTTTTGCGGCAAGTTGACCAAGAAGACCGTTTGGTCTTCCTAATATCAGACTTATAAGTGGAAAGACCTATCTTATACAAAGCACGGTCATCACTGAGACCACTTCTACAAGCATTATTTATAATCCTTGAACGGTTTGAAGACGGAGCTGACGGAGAACACTAAGTCTTCCGGGGTAGCGGTTGGAAGAGCTGAACGAAGTTTTCTACAATATAGGTACCAATTTGTGTTCCTAAAATTCCTATAAGGTTTACGTGTTGAACACGTTCTGTCTTCGACATGAACCTTCATTCCAATGCAATAATTTTTTTGCACAACAGTGTACCATATAGCCTCACCCACATAATTGTTGTCAATTCGCTGTCGAAGTTTATGTTTCATAATCACCCATCCACCATAAACTCACATGCGTGATTATAAAATTCAATATGCTTTGGCTTGCCATACATATGCTTGTGGGAGTTTGCTGATACATAAATATCAACCGATTTTTTCAATACTTTATTATCGCACTGGTTGTTGCGAAACAAGGCACACAGCAGCGCTGGAGTTGTGGCAAAATTAATGAAAACGCCATTAAAACAAATAGAAATGAAAGAAAAATCGCAAAAGTTATTGTTATTATTGCGAAATGGCTTTCGATGTTTTGCGATTGTCGTGGTATTAGTGGCATTACAGTTATACATACATACATACATGCATACATGTGGTATATAATAGTGGCGCATGCTTGTTGCTGTTGTTGTGTTTTTGCTGACATTATTGTCGCTATTTGTACAATTATTTTTGTCTTGTTGCTGCTGCTGCTGCTGTTATTATTATTGCTACATGTGCATAGTCATTGTTGTTGGTGTTGTAAGCTTGTTACGATAACATTTGTAAACTCAATATACTATTGTACAGTGTTGACACCGACAGCGGGTGGTGTTGTGAGGCGCACTAGTTTGTGTGTGTGTTTTTGTTTTTGTATGATTGTGTGACGTTTGTTGTTGTTGTGTGTGTGTGTTGGTGTCTGCATGCATCGTGGCAAGTTTTCATGTTTACACAGTCAGCATTTAATATTGAATAAAATATTTGTACAAATGAATGGTCAAATGAATTAAAAGCATAAATGTTATGCAACGAAGCGTTAAAAATGGGTGTCTGCCTGTGTAAATACATATATACATACGTACATACATACATATATACTATGAGTAGGAGTATACTAATATTTATGAGGTAAAGGAAGTGATAATTGTTTGACAGCTGACAGGAAGCGACTGTACGCGACAGTGGTGAATAATAGAAAGTAGTGACATAGAGTGAGCGATTGACAGTCAGATAAAGGTATTTATGTAAGTATGTTTACTTGAGAAATTTAACCTCACTTTTGTATAGCTTTAAAAGCTTTAAGAAAGTACCCGCATTTCATTTTTTATTTAATTTTTTACTATTATTAAATATACTCCACAAGTGACTCCACTTCAATCACTCATATTCTTTTTCTATCCATTATTTTTCATTATTCCTTTTTTTGTTGACAACTGCCTTTGTTTTCTTGTGACAATTGTTGAAGTGAATAGAGATTAAAGTTGAACGCAGACAGATAATAACGGTCAACTAGTTAATGAACGTAAACGAAAGCTCATAAGGGTACCGAGACAATTTTATTGTTGCTTTTTTAGTTTTTACGTGAGTACGACAATGGAACGAAGCCTTATGACGCCGTATTAAATGGATACTTTTTAAACATGAGTGATTGAGTGAAAGCTGGTTTGATGGCGAAGCTTTCATAATAAAATGTCTAAAAGCCTTTCCATATTCAATTAAATATTATTATATATATGAGATTAAAATCATTGAGAGTGAGTTGAGTGTTATCGAACAATATTCTTATTAAGGAAACACTAGATATTAAGTATTCTCAGGTTTATTTAGATTGCTTCCTTCTTTCTGCAATCTAGTTGCCGAGAGTTCAGGATGCTGGTACTTTTAGGCTTTCTCATACTAATATTTGAGCTTATTATTTGAACACACACACTCACAGCTTCAAAAACTAACCCTAAAGATTACTACTAGATTATTAGTTATAGGACATATAACATTTTATCTGCTATGATTTATGTACTTCCTCAAACATAACATAACATCATAGAAGCATTCAGTTATTCTCCACTATAAAATCAACAATATTTTTAAACTGCCTAGAAATTAACCCCAAATATGAAGGAAATGCTAGAAAATTATAATTCTCAGGTTTAATTTTAATATTTGTTTCTTCTTTCTTTGATGTAGTTGTTAGAGATCAGAGAGGCTGACACTATTCGGCTCTTTCATATTCATATCTAAAATTCTTATTAGAAATTATCACAGCTCCAAAAGATTACTTCAAATTAGCTAATATTTGCTGCATTGATGCACTTCTTCGAACAAAACTTAATCATTCTAGAAGCATTGAATCATTCGATTAGCTTCCAATATAATCTGTCTGGATAGAGAGTTCAGTGAGTTCCAGGTTCAACCGTTTCAAGAAACATAGTTTTTGAAATCTAAAACTCTCAAGTACCTTTATGACCTGCGGAAATATTATGGGTATAACTATGTTCCAAACAAATTAAGGAAACGATAGTTTCCCTTGATTTTTTATAGTCTAGAGAGTTTTTAGGTGATATACAAATTTTATTGACAAAATAATGTTTCCAAAAAATTAAGACACATTTTAAGTTAGCTATGGATCATGGTTTTATTGATAATCTTTCGTGGGTTCGACATATCTTTCAAATATCATGTCTAAATGTCCATAGGAACTATAGAAATGTATTATTCTGAGAAAACTTTAATTTGTAGAATCATTCTCAATCTTAAACCAAATGTTTTAATAAAATTTTTGGGGAATTGGATCGTTGCAGATTTTCGAAACCTCTGGTCTCTGTAGAGAATAATATAGGTCCCGATAAAACTTTATAGGAACGGTTCGAAGGATTTTCGCTACCCAAAAATTTCTTCAGCCGAATAATATGAATCTTTTTAATAGTGACCTTTACGTTGGGTGAATGATTTTCTGTAAATTAGATTAGAAGTTGTCTCCTAAAGAGGACCACACAGAAAAAAACCTTCTGAACCGAATCAACGCCTGTGATATGCTGCTGAAACGGAACGAACTCGACCCATTTTTGAAGCGGAAGGTGACTGGCGACGAAAAATGAATCACATACGACAATATCAAGCGAAAGCGGTCGTGATCGAAGGCCGGTGAATCGTCCCAAACAGTGGTCAAGCAGGGATTGACGGCCTGGAAGGTTTTGCTGTGTATTTGGTGGGATTGGAAGGGAATCATCTACTATGAGCTGCTCCCATATGGCCAGATGCTTAATTCTACCATCTACTGTGAACAACTGGACCACTTGAAGCAGGCGATCGACTAAAAGTGTCCAGAATTAGTCAATAGGAAGGGTGTAATGTTCCACCAGGACAACGCCAAGCCACACACTTCGTTGATGACTCGTCAGAAGCTACGGAAGCTCGGATGGGAGGTTTTACGTCCACTATATAGCCCGGACACAGCGCCAAGTGATTAACACCTGTTCCTGTCCATGGCGAATGCCCTTGGTGGTGTAAAGTTGAACTCAAAAGAGGCTTGTGATAAGTGACTGTCGGAGTTCTTCGCAAATAAGGAGGGGGCTTCTACGAGGGGGAACTAAATCCGATCACTGTAATACTTTTTATAGAACATTGAATAAAGAGCAAAAAAGCGGAAGGGAGATGTTTGCCAATATTATTCTCACTCATAGAGTCATTCAACTTTTGCTTACCACAAAAGATGAAGGAAAATATCATTGAATAAATGTTAATGAAACGAGCAAACAAATATGCACGAATAATAAATACATAATTCGCTGTCAAGTGTCAGGTCTGACAACCTTTATGCCTTTAACAAATCGCACAATAAATAAAAATTCCACTAAACAAACACAATAATAAATAGTTACAAAACAAACACCGAAAGTTGAATAGTTGACAGTAACAATTCATCATGTGACAATGAAGGCAACAGCAGAGCCCACGGAACGGTAGGACCAAGAATACAAAGTGTAATACCATTAAGAGTGTAACTACAAACAAACCACATTTGTAAGTTAAGTTTTATGAAGAAAGTGGCGCGTGGGCACAAGGTAGGAGTTTGATATATGACTTACTTTTGTTTGTACACAGAAAGTACGGAAATTCTGGGATAATAAAGCAAGGGAGCTTGAGGGTTCTACACGTGCGAAACAGGAACAACAGAGGGAAGGTAAGGTTAGGATAAGGAAGAAGGTGGAGTAGAAGTGGGGAATATAACATGCAGAGAGAATAAAGATGATGGAATGAGCTCACAAGCGTTGAGACTGTGCGAACACCTGCCGAAGAGACGAGAACAAAGAGAGGTAGCTGAATTAAATAAGTGACAGTTCAAAAGATACTTTGCTAAATTGAATGTGGACGAAATTTGTTTGACAGCTGGCACAATGAAATCGAACAATAATACGAATCAAGTCATATATAATTGTTGGGTAAGTGAAGAAGGATAAGAGCGAGAAGAAAACGCAAGCACGAGCATAAAATGAATAACAAGAATTACTGAGAAATGGAGAAACTTGTGGATAGATAGCACATAACAACAACAACGAAGCTAACTGAAAGTACCGCAAATTAAACGAAGAAGATGAGATAATCAAATCAAGCTGAAATGTCAACACATTGTTATATGTATAAGTATGAGAGAACGTGTTTGCGGATATCATTGAACTCACCGGGGAGCAATGTGAACCTCGTAGCACGAGGAGTAGTAAATGCGTGCACTGAGATGTGTGTTGTCCCTACGCTTAAAAGGTCATGCTGACAGCGGACGCTATTCAGAAGATAAATGTCACTTACAAATCAAAGTAAACAATTGCCGAAAATGAGAATAGATGCAAGGACGCGTGTGTAAGGTTAGAAATCAGCATTGAAAGTGGGGAAAGGAACCTGCTGCAAGGGAGTGTAGAGTGACACGATGAATGGCAGCACGAGTGTATGATGAGTGGCATTGTATTGTGGCACTGTGGAGACTATGTAGAGGAGCGTCAATAAGTATGAGAAGAAAAAAAAGGAACGTAAGGAAAAGAAAAATAAAGTTGAAAAATAAATGAAAGCAGAATTAAAGAAAACTATTTCGAGCTTTGAGCTCATGTGGTCTCACAACTGCTGACTCCGCTGTCAGTGTTGTTGGTCTGCGCTTGACAATGAAAAATAATAGCATTATAAAAAGGCGAAATTGTCATGTTGTCCGTTGCATACAAGGAGTTTTTTTATTAGTGTTGGTGATAATCGAAATGAGATAATTAAATTACCACGGCTTACATGTGGTCGCACAACGTGAAGTGACCATACAAATATGTAAGCTGTGGTGGGATGTTATTGGAAAACTGTTGGTTATAATTGAATTTGTGTAGAAGGCAGCTTGGTTAATAAGTGAAGGAGAAGTTTGTATAGTTTTTTAATAAAAGAATAAAATAGTTTATTTTCTTATAAGAAATAAAAAAAATTTTGTAGAATACCTTTTGAGAATCTTTGAGACCCAAAATCACATTTAGTATGCATTAGTTGATCTCACAACATGGCATTAACCTATTTGCCTGCTCCTTGATGGTAGTGCCTAGTGAAAGATGAACCCTAAGTGCTTATTAAACTGCGTTCATTTATGTGGACTTAAAACCTCATCCGCTATATATATTAATACATATCTAAGCTCTAACTTTGCTTTCACATTTTTTTCTTAAGGGGTTATATACAGTTAGAATTTTCAAAAAATCGATTTTTTTTTATTTCATTTTCTTAATGTACATACATATATTTAAGAATACACACAGAAAATTTCATATCGTTCCGGTGAATATTTTCAAAGTTACAAGCAAATGAAAAATTTGAAAAGGCGTTTCAGAGTGCTTGGAAGTACAAGGTCCATACTTTAAACGCGTTTTTCTCAAAATGGTGTTTTCAAAGTCGGTGACCAACATTACTCGAAAACGGCTAGACCGATTAGTCTCAAATTTTAACACGACCTTCTTAAATATATTTTTTAGTAATTAATCGAAGATTTTTTCTCTCCGATAAATATTTTTTTTTTATAAACAATTTAAGGCCGAAATTTCGGTGAAGAATCGATTTTTTTTTTGAGAAACCGCCATTTTGGCAAAAAATTTAATTTTGCTTATTCCTTCGATTAATTACTAGATTTAACATTATTTTAACGAAATCTGTTTGGTTTTTTAATTTCGGATGATCCAGTTCTGAGATATAGTGGTCACCGCAAAACGTCTTTTTTGAGAGGAGCTCTTGGAGATCAGCTGTAGCTCTTTTTCAAATAAATATTTTTACTAGTACTAAGTCTTAAAATACAGTTAAAAGATACCATAATATGTGTATAAATTTTTGGATCAATAAATTAAAAAGTTTTCTCAGAAAAAATTCTGGAAAATTCACTTTTTTTCGACCGTCTAATCTTTCGGTATAGCAAAATTTAAGCATTTAATGAGCATTGAATCAACTTAAATTCCTTTTTTAAGCGAAAAAGCTTAGAAAAACTACAACTTCAGTACAATGTTAAAATTCATAGCCTGTTTTCATCGCCCTTGAATGAATCATATTGAATCTATTCCACCAATCATCATATTTCTTATTTGAAGGCAAAACTTGTGCGCGTTTTTTATCTCTCCCTCTCTCTCCCAATGCACTTCATTTGCTTTATGATTTGTCCATTCATCAGTGTTTATATCCACACCGTGTCTATGAAAACAAAGATTCATGATAAATGTTCAATAACAAATGAATGGTAAAGTTGAGTACTAAATACTCATATGAGCCTATGATGGCCTGTAGGAAATTGAAATTGAAAAACAAAAAGTTGACTATTTTTATAGTCAATAGAATATAGTCAATAGAATATATACATATATTTACAGGATTTTAAGACAAAAAAATACTGATTAAAAAAAATCATATTTTATTTTTTGAGTTTTTTTATTATTCATATAATCGACTGTGAAATGTCAAATTTTAATATCAATCCAGAGCTGAAAGCCTCTGCAGCTATCTTCTTATTTTGTTTAATAATAATTGTATTATTGTTTTTTATTTAATAAAAAAATATCAATCTACTTTATTTGTTTTCATATCCTGATATTTGTATATTTTTGCATCTCACGAATTAATTTTCCTACAGGGTTGCTTAGGCATTCCCTTATTTTCTACCGGATATTGCATTGCATTCCGTTAATCGAATACTTCAGCTATTCTCTAACATATTCTTTTAATCTTTGAAATATATCTACATTGCTAAGCTTCGACTGAGACTATTGACCAAATAAGACTGAAAAAAAATTCAAGATACAACATATTGCTTGGATAGTACCGTGTTTAGTGTGAGTTAGTTAAAAAGCCAATTAACTGTCATAGATCAAAGAGCCGCTGAGTTAATGGAATTTATGGCAAATATAAGGAAAGGGGACACAAATGTGTGAGACCCATGTTTTATTTATACGTGTAGGTGGATATAAGTTTGAGATTGAACGAGCATAAAAAATTAAAAATTCATGAGTTCACTGAATTATTTCTCATCAATTTTAAGGTAATTTTATTATGTGATTTGGAAAAATATAATAATGTAGATTACAAAACTGAAACTTATAAATAATGTAATAAATATGAAATTATAAAAAATAAATAAAAAAAGTTAAATTTAAGAAAAATAAATTCACTAAGGCTTAAAAATAACTTTTTTTTTAGATCTTTTCTAATAAATTACAGAAATTATTTTTTGAAAAAAAAAATATATATATATATTATGTTATTAAAATCTAAAATAATTTAATTTTCAACAATTTTTGAAAAATATCAATTTTAAATCCAAAACAATCCATTAAGTTATTCACTGCTGACCACCAATATTTGTTTGCTTTTTAATAAAAATATAAAAATACAACATTGTTGTTCTTGTTATTGCAATCACTATTGTTGCAGCGCTTTTATTTACCACGTCGGCATTTATTTTAATTGATGGTCGATTTGAGCGCCCGCCATCATAAATAAAAATTGATTGCTAGCAAAAAATGCATAAATCGTGCATATAAAAATCCTTTTCCATGTTCGCATTTAGTAAATGGAAATGTACAAAGAGTACAAGAACGGTGGTCGCACAACGCGATACAAGCAAAAGCAATCACTTAAATGGCGGCCACAGACGGTGGTGCAGTTGGAGAGCAGTAAATAAAATATTTAAAAAAATTATGCTGATTAGAAAAAGAACGCAGAATATTTATTTTTTAATATCTTAAATATTTTTTATTATTTTAATACTATTTTTTTTATAAATAACGGTTAAAATGGTTGGATACTTAAGAGATAAGTAATTAATTATCAGAGTATTTCTCTTCTATAGAATTTGTTGGAATTGGAGGAAGCTGTATGCTTTCGTTTTAGTTTAGTTTTCCACCGCGAGGACACTCGTTATCATTTATTTATCTTTTCGAACTTCTTTCATCAAGCAATGTTCGAAAAATTTACTCTTCGAATGCATGCCAAATAACCTAAAAGCATGCTTATCCACCTGAGAAAGGTGTAAACGTTGAATTACTACCATTACTAAATTATTTTTATACTCTCGCAACAAAGTTGATAGCAAAAAAGTTGCTAAAGGGAGTATTATAGTTTTGTCCACATAACGGTTGGTTGTAAGTCCTAAAACTAAACGAGTTAGATATAGGGTTATATATATCAAAATGATCAGGGTGACGAGAAAAGTTCAAATCCGGATGTCTGTCTGTCCGTCCGTCCGTGCAAGCTGTAACTTGAGTAAAAATTGAGATATCTTAATGAAACTTGGAAGACGTATTTCTTGGCATCATAAGAAGGTTAAGTTCGAAAATGGGCGTAATTGGACCACTGCCACGCCCACAAAATGGCGAAAACCGAAAACACATAAAGTGCCATAACTAAGCCATAAATAAAGCTATAGAAATAAAATGGTATGACGGATCGCACTATGAAGCGGCATATTTGTATGTAATTTTTTTGGGAAGTGGGCGTGGCCCCGCTCCCAAAACGGTTATTTGTATATATCTTGCAAACCAATTAAGCTATATAAACCAAACTTTCTGCAGTCGGTTCTCCTACGTACCCCACCATACTCCATAAAAATAGTTGAAATCGGATAATAACCTCGCCTACCTCCCATACAAAGGTTAGGTTGAAAATCACTAAAAGTGGGTTAACTCACTAACGAAAAACGTCAGAAACACTAATTTTCACATAAGAAATGGCAGATGGAAGCTGCACTCAGATTTTTTTACAAAATGGAAAATGGGCGTGCCGTCGCCCACTTATGGGTCAAAAACCATATCTCAGGAACTATTCGACCGATTTCAATGAAACTTGGTTTGTAATAGTTTCCTTACATCCCAATGATATTTTTTGAAAATAGGCCAAATCGCTTCACAACCACGCCTACTTCCTATATACCAGAACTTTGAAGATGATCATAATCGCTTACTTTACAATATATAAAGTAAGCGCTAGTGAAGATATGGGTGCAGAGCTTTGCACAAATACTACGTTTATAGTGTGG
Source organism: Zeugodacus tau (assembly GCA_031772095.1). Taxonomy (NCBI): domain Eukaryota; kingdom Metazoa; phylum Arthropoda; class Insecta; order Diptera; family Tephritidae; genus Zeugodacus; species Zeugodacus tau. The sequence goes on along the minus strand of CM062652.1, from coordinate 71,634,049 downwards.
CAGCCCAATTCTAAAAATCGCCGTAATCGGAAATTAAGTTTTCAAGGCCCCATATATCGAACATGAGGACCTCGGTGCTTCTAACCTAATATTATGGTTCCAACTTTCAGTGGACTTTATACAATATATATGACGAATATGTGGGTCAAATTGTGTATTATTAATATAAATAAAGTTAAATAAATAAATTGCGAGAGTATAAAATGTTCGGTTACACCCGAACTTAGCCCTTCCTTACTTGTTTTATATATATTATTATTATATATATTATTTAACTCCGCCAGTCAAGAAGAAGAAGAACTCCGCAATATTCGAAAAATTTAGTCTTCGAATGTATGCCAAATAACCTAAAAGCATACTAATCCATCTAAGGAAGGTGTAAGCGTTCAATTATTGCCATTATGAAATTATAACTCAAACCTAAATCCTTTCCAATCCCTTCCTAAAGTTGAATCTGTAATAGCATGAAGCTCAAATTAATAAACAAATAATTCCAATTCATAATCCGACAATTCGGAGCCGCTCTTTCGAAATTCATTGCATTAAAATTTCATTTAATTTCGAGCACTTTGTGAAATCTCTTTCCTTTGACTGAAAACACACGCTTAATACAAACAGACAGACGCGCTTTGTGTTTGTTGTTGTTATTGTATGTGTGTGTTTACATTTACGCAGTCTCTCAATTAACTGTGGAATTGCATTTTGTTGCATAATTAAAAACGCAAAGCAGACAACACAAAACTACTGCCACTAGCTAGGGGCAACAAAGATAGAAAATAGCAGCAGCAACAACAATAGCAAAAATAAAAAGTGTAAAAAATAGCTACGAATTAAGCAGATACAGACACTTGAGCAAAGAGCGATAGAAGCAGATATAGTGTAAACAGATATATGTAAATATATACATATATACAGACAATACATACATATACAGAGTGAGTCCGTTAGACTCATGCAGACAGTTATGTAATCAGCAGCATTGCAATGCTGAGGGAAAATCCAAAGTAAACACAATAAAACCAAAGCCAAACAATGACGGGCAAGTTGTTGTTGCTGTTGTTGTTTTTGTTATTGTAAATGCTGTGGATGCTGGCTGCTGTGCGTTGTAGACAAGCGCACACACAGTGGCAAGCAGCAGATGAGCGTAAATGCAATCGTAATGAAATGGAATGATGTTAAAAGGCAAACAAACAAAGAGTGAGAGAGAGAGGAGAAGAAAAATTAAAAAAAAAATCGAAAAAAGATAACGCTATTACCGCTATCCATGCCCTAAGCAATAATACAGGCAAACGTCCTTGCCATTGTGCGGCATTAGCAACTGCAAATACTGTTCTTATGTAACTGTATATAGTTAGATAGTTGTTGTAGCGCCTCAGTAACGCCACGTCGTCATTGACATTGACATTACGTTGTTTTAGGACTACATTGTTGTTGTTTTTGCTTTGCATAGGTCAAATGTAAACTAGCTGTGAATTGGAAATGTAAGCGAAAGGCGTCTGAAGAGAGAGGGAGAGTCAGAGCTTGTGAGTGAAAGCGTGCGAAAAATTTGCGCAAAAAAATGTAGAAATATGTGAGCAACTGCTAGAAAAAATATGAAAATCTAAGGAATAACGAAACGCAACAGAATAGACAATACAGCACAATGCGATTTTGCTTAACACGCTGTGTACTATTCATATACATACCTCCAGCTCCCTTAGATTCCCACTTCGGTGCAAAATATGCAAAATAACTTCATTTGCTTTTTTTTGTCCGCTATGCCAAATGTCAAGGCCAAGCCACACAGCTGCTGCCGGCGGCTTAAAGCAAAACACGCTGTTGTTGTAAGCAGCATTGTGTGAAAAAGCAATTTGAAGCGCCCATGGCGTGTGAGTAACATCATTTGTCATGCTTTGCGCGTTCCTGTACTTAGTAGACATTGCATCTCTGGAGGCTGTTTGTTTGGCAAAGCTATTGGGGAATTTACATATTCTAAATGAGTTATATGGGTATCAAGGATATGCTGGAGTAATATGAATGAGTTCTAGGCAGAAATTATAGCCTACAAGTAATGAAATGGAATTTTGAAAAAATAAATTAAAAAATATTTTTTTTGGAAAAAAACATGAAAATACTTTTTTTGGGAAAATTAAAAAAAAAATAATTTCGAAAAATATATATTAAAATAATTTTTTTTTGGAAAAAAATTTAAAATACGTTTTTTTTTTAATATGAAAATAGATTTTATCGGAAAAAATATGAAAATAATTTTTTTTGGAAAAAAGTATGAAAATACCTTTTTTTGGTTAAAAAATTTTAAAATAATTTTTTTTTGGAAAAAAATATGAAAAAAATATTTTTTGGAAAAAGGTATGCAAATAAATTTTTTTGGAAAAAAAATTAGAAAATATTTTTTTTTTAATATGAAAATAATTTTATTTGAAAATTATTAAAATTATATTTATTAAAAAAAATATATTTTTTGTAAAAAAATATGAAAATAATTTTTTTTTGATAAAAAATTGGAAAAATTTTTTGTAAAAAAATATGAAAATAAATTTTTTTTTGGAAAAAAGTATGAAAATAAGTTTTTTTGGAATTTGAAAATAAAATTTTTTTTTGAAAAAAATATGAAAAAAATTATTTTTGGAAAAGAAATATGAAACTAAATTCTTTTGGAAAAAGGTATGAAAAAAAATTTTTTTGGATAAAAAATTTGAAAATATTTTTTTTTAAATATGAAAATAATTTTATTTGAAAAAAAGTTAAAAAAAAATAATTTTTTAAAAAAATATGTTAATAATTTTTTTTTTTGATAAAACATTTGAAAAAAAAAGATTTTTTTTGTAAAAATGTATGAAAATAATTTTTTTTTGGAAAAATAAGCAAATAAATTTTGAGATTCTTGATTAATTTTAACGGCAGAAAGTTCTTGTAGTGTTTTATGGTCTCTAAGTAGTCGAAGTGGAAGGCAAAGTGCCTTCTCAGTGACAGTCTGCTCAATATTCATTTGTTTTATAATGATAACAAAGCTCGTGAAGCTTGAAGCCTTTGGTGTAGAGGGCATAAATAGTTATCTTTTACATGAAAACTCTTCCACAAATTCACCTCTCAACTAAGGAATCATCAAAAAACACCAACACAACTGCCTGTCAGCCAAATACCCATACAACAAGCCAGCCAAATAAGCCCTACAAGAGTGAAAACCAAAAAGACATCAACCAAAAAATCCTCAAAAAACATGCAGTTGCTTTTTTTAAATGAAAGTATATCTTTCACAACAACAACAACACTATCTTGTCACTTGTCATGCTGGACAACACACATATTTCAACTATCAGAACGTCTGACTGTAGTTATTTTTCAATGACTTTACAAGGCAGATAACTCTCTGCGCACAGCATACACTATGCACCAATCTGCTCCTCTTTGCCTCTGTGTCACAACAAATGCTGCAACTGTACAGTGTTTAGCTAATCTAAAATGTATGAATTGTTGCGTTATTTATGACAGACAGACGCAGAGCAGGCGCCTTGCTTAGTCAAACACAATTAATGCACTACAGAGGCCAAATGGGAGGACATACACCTAAAAGTATATATACTCGTATGTATTTACAGGAATATATACGAATATGTACTATATAGAAGCGCATAGTTGCAGCTAAGAGTCATGGCATTCATGGTGCAAATGAAATTTTTGAAGAATGTTCTGCATTTGTAAGTGTAAATATGAATTATGAAATTTTGATTTGTGAGTTTGTTGCGAAGGTAAGGACTATATGTGCTTGATTTATATTACTATACATTGCAGATATTCCGCTTTGTCTAGAAACATATTTGATTCAAAAACATATATGAATAGATTTCCATATAAGTTTCTAATTAGAGGATGGATTTGAGGTCCGAAGTGTTTCATTTGATTTTTTAGGTCTGAAATCCAACTCTAACTTCAAAAACTCGGTGATTTTCAAATTGATTTTTTCAATTGATGAAAAATAATAGGTTAAGGGGTAGATCTCCGCATACTGCAGAGAATCTCACTTGGACAGGTTCGACTGCCCTTTGTGAAACCCTTGGGATACTCTTGACGGTTCTTTAAGACCCTTATCATACGACAGAGCGCTTGGACTCTATTATAAAGTTCTTAAGTCGGCTAATGTCGATTCCAGTAATTTCATTGGGTTCGCCGAAGATGTCCCTACCGAGATGCTTTAACCTAAGTCTGGCGAATGCTGGACATTCAAGGAGGATCAGTCCTTGCATGATTCCTCTTCGCCTTCATCCAAACACCACTGGCAACTAGCGTTTAACTTGATTCCAAGCCTCACCTCGTGTGTACCTATTGGGCAATGACCAGTAAGCACAACAATAATTGCCGAGAGATGAGCCTTACTGAGCGATAGCAGCTGGAAGGACCGTTTTCGATCCACTGCAGGCCAGAAAGTCCTCGTTACTGCACATGTGATGTTTGTTCTCCAGCGTTTGGAGAGCTCACTCGAAGTCAGTGAATACAGTGCTCTAGCACAGGTGGACCACCACGGACTACACACTCGCTTCCACTCTGGCGCCAACGTTGCTGGGGTACCCTCCATGATCCGCTTTGCAGTTTCCTGCGATTCCACGGTGGCCGGGTACCTACACAGGTTGGATTACAAAATAGTTCGAACCTCCTGAAAACGATGTTAGACACTTTCTTACTATGTTAGAGCGTACTGTCATCGAATTCAAGGACAGTATTACCCCTCTGCTATCGGAGTGAATACACACCTCTCTGAAGGATGCCGCACTTCGAAGCAGTATTTCTCCTGCTAACTTAATGACTGCCACCTCTGCCTGGAAGACGCGAAAAAGAAAATCCTCGAGAAAATCAACGGCAGCCCATTGCCAGCGGAGCGCTCTCTGAGCGCGCACTGAGTGAGCTCACGAACTTGCATTCATTATTATATCATGGAGTCGATGAGAGGTCAGGTGTTTACTGACTTCAATTCAGTTCAGATTGAGAGTGATCAGTGTTAGACATGTCTCTGAACCTTAAATGCCTCTCGAATGAAGCTAGTTCTCTATATTCTATATCTACAGCAAGAAACTCTTTCAGATAGCTGGCAGAGGTTTCATGTGAACTATTCATGAATAATTATAAATTAATAAAATGTCGATTAAATGCCTCCAGCATAAACCCCAAATCGAAATATTTTTGTATCCTCCGACTTCACTGAATCACAGTAGTGAGAACCAAATCGATTATTAACTGATTGCGCCTATGTAAGAACAATTGTTTTGTGATTGATGGCAAAAATTGCAATTTGCACTTCAATGCCTTTTCAAAGCTGCAAATGAAAATCGCTTACCCAAATCCCCGACCTTATTGAGCTATTAATTTTCACAAATGCAAAGCACCCTTAACATTTGTATGCTTCAACGATGTATGCGTCTCTTAATAAACATGCAAAAATGACAACTAAATTGAAATTGCTAAGCCAGAATTCCAAAATCAGACAGCATACACCAACACCAATTCAGTCACCAGCCACTGGCAAATGTTGGCCCTCATATTGCTCCTTTGGTTGCTAACTTTTGCACACATTAAAGAGCTACAAGCCTTGCCTTGTTATTTGCTATTTGCAGGAGAGGAAAACACATTTTTACAATCAGTTTAGCTGGTGTTGGTCGGCGGGCAGCTGGTCGGCTGTCAATCAAAAAATACCCTTGTATGTGTGTCGGCGTGCACGCTGTTCAATGTCAAGTGTCAATTCGTTTGAGCATTGTGTTGTTATAGGCGTCAATTCCAAATGCAAGTGTTTAAAAGCTGTCACAGACAGCACGTCTACCAACAAGACCACATGGTTGCCCAGAAATGATTGCTCTGTGGGTATATAAGGGACTGACGCTGTCTCATTAGTACGAGTATGAGTCTACCAACGCCTCGGCAGCGATCATATGTCGCAAATAAACAAATCATAAATGCAAATTTCTGTTACCTGCTGCCATAACACATACATACATATATGAATGCATAAAGTATGGTAAAGAGTGCATTGACCATCCGTTGTTGTGTCTGGCATCGTTAGGAGACATGCATTAATGATGATATGTTTGCCTATATGGCATTCCAATAAAGCTCAAAATTTGCACAACTCCACAGTCACACACCTTCATTACCACTCGTGTACACACAAACCTACGCTTAAGCATTTAAACAAAAGCCTTTGTCATTTTCGCCCACTAATTCCATAGTAAGCAGTTACATTTCTAACTTTTGTCTGTCTGTGTATGTGTGCTTTCCGATTCGTCCTCTGGCATTGCCTTTCAATTCAGTGTTTATTGCTACAGCTATTAGCTAAATGTTGTTGTTTGTTTTTGCTATTGTCCTGCATTTCTTCAACTCATTCTTCTCCATTAAAACCGTCCATCATTTGCTATGCACATATTTTAGGCTGTCTCGATATTGTCAATTTTGTTACCCATTGTGGTATGCCATAGCTTGCCGTATTGATTGCTTTCCAAATGCATTGATCGTTCATTAATTGTCTGCTTTTGTTTGTTTTGTATGGAGTTTAAGATGGCAGCTTTGTTGTTTTGTGTGTGCCCAAAAACCTTTTAAAGCGAGAAAATATAAGAAATATCAATATGTTTGGTTGGAAATATGAATTATAGATGCATTACTTCGATTATTACATCTTCGAATGTCCAGTCTTCCATCGCCTAAAACAGAGTATCTTCTTCATTTTCCTATCTAAGAAGGTTGGACTGTTTTGATGGAAAGAACTGAGAAATGTAATCAAATTCAGCAAGTTGTTTAATATTGTTTCAATTGACTTCGATCGTTTCTCTCAATCAGTTCAGTTCTAATAAGAACAAACTTACCAAACTTATCACCATGAATTTTTTTGAGATTCCGTTCGTCTGTCTAAGATGAATATCGATACCCTTTGGAATCGAAACATTACCACTCTCAGAAAATGGTTTGATGTGAAAATGTTGAAAGAGCTCTAACTCCGTATGTGGTTTTAAATAGTTAGAGTACGATGCATTAGGCTGAATATTACTTTCGTAGTCGGAATGCCTTCCTCGGTTCTCATTCCTCCGTTTTATAATGGACTGTACATTTAAGGCGGAACAAAATGTTATCAAATCCAGCAAGTTGTTTTACATTACCATTGCTTCGACTTCACTTGGGTGAAACCAATGACAACCTTTCGACGACGAGCGGGTGAAAACGACACCATAGATAAGTCAGCCGGCGGAAGAGCTGTGACGACGAATACCGATCAAATCATGAAAAACATCGAGTTAGACCGGCATGTGGCATCTCGTGACATCGCCCAGGAGATGGGGGTTGGTCACCAAACCATTTTAAACCATCTGCAGAAGGCTGGATACACAAAAAAAGATTGATGTTTGGGTGCCGCATGATTTGACGCAAAAAACCTTCTGGACCGAATCAACGCCTGCGATATGCTGCTGATACGGAAAGAACTCGACCAATTTTTGAAGCGGATGGTGACTGGCGACTAAAAACGGATAACATACGACAATTTCAAGCGAAAACGATCGTGGTCAAAGGCCGGTGAATCGTCCCAAACAGTGGCCAAGCCGGGATTGACGGCCAGGATGGTTTTGCTGTGTGCTTGGGGGATTGGAAGGGAATCATCCACTATGAGCTGCTCCCATATGGCAAGACGCTTAATTCTATCATCTACTGCGAACAACTGGACCGCTTGAATCAGGCGATCGACCAGAAGCGTCCAGAATTGGCCAACAGGAAGATTGTAGTGTTCCATCAGGACAACGCCAGACCACACACTTCGTTGATGACTCGTCAGAAGCTACGGGAGCTCGGATGGGAGGTTTTATCGCATCCATCATATAGCCTGGACATAGCGCCAAGTGATTACCACCTGTTCCTGTCCATGGCGAACTCCCTTGGTGGTGTAAAGATGAACTCAAAAGAGGCTTGTGAAAAATGGCTGTCCGAGTTCTTCGCAAATAAGGAGAGGGGGGCGGTATTATGAAGTTGCCGTCGAGATGGAAACAGATTATCGACGAAACGGCGCATATTTGAACCAAATCCGATCACTGAAACACTTTTTATAAAGCATTGAATAAAGAGCAAAAAAACCCGTTTAACATATATCATCCGAGTGGAATCGGAACACTGTCACGCACAGAAAATTATTTTATGTTAAAATATAGAAAGAGTTATAACTATGTACGAGGTTTTGATATTTCTGGAAAGTAGGTGTGGCCACAGCTCTTTAAAGGTTAAGGTATGTTCGATATGAAACTCATATCTCAAAAATATAGTCGAAATTGGTCCTTTCCATAACCCCATGTGTCATATAAGAAGATCTCTCCCTATTCATATACTATATATGGGTCTATATCATGCGTGGAATTTCTTATAATTAATATGGGTATTAAAAGTTATTCGATTGAGGTCATTCTGTAACAAACTGAAAGTAGGTTTCATATGTAAACAGGTGAGTAACTTCGTCTTACAATTCTTGCTATCGTGAAATTCATGAGAATATCTAATGTTGCTTTCTCTCTAACATCTTCTCTCCTAAGTTTTTTGCTCATTAGCGATATTTTTCACCTACTTTCGATTTGCGCAAAAACCGATTTCATGACTTTCATTTCACATATGCTCCACATATGTACACTCGAATATGTTTACGTATGTTTTGTGCCACACAATTTGGCACACGAGTGGCATTGATAAGTCGTAAGAGAGAAAGAGGTGTAGGGGGGGAAATAAAAAATGAAATCAAGTGCGACACACTTGCGACATTTAAGTGCTGCAAATCCCCGAACAACTTTATTATAGCGACTACTACAGTGCCGTGCCAACATAATTCACACGTTGCAATGCCAAGCTGGCAAGGATTCTTTTTTCATTTGCTGCGCGCAACAAAAGAAAATTGCAAAATAACGGAAAACCTAAACTATTTTGCATAAAATTTATTGCCAGCAAAGTGAATGGAAGGTGCAGAAAGCAAAAGCGTGTCAGCGAAGTGGAGTAAAGAAAAGAAATAACATATGTATATGTATTATATATGTATGTGAGTGTGAGTAAAAAAGTAAATACAGTAAAAATCATTGGCAAACGGCTGAGGATATTTGCAAATAATATTGTATAAAGGAAGTGCAAGTGTAGGAAGCCGAAGAAGCAGGAGAAGCAGCAGCTGACGCGCACACTTCAAAGCGACACAAAGCGTAGCCCAAGTATCGCATAATGATGGCGTTAGGTCAAGGATACGTGGAGCAGCTGAAGCAAAAAAAAAAAAAAGAAAATATTTATGGTATTACATAAAATATATTCCCCATAACTATTATAGTCGAAGCCTTGATTCAATATCACTCGAGTACATCATATTTGCTGCCACTTGGCTTTACACAAAAGAATTACGCTTTCAATGGCATAAAAGCGAGAAAGAAAAGCTTTCACTTGTTGGCAACAACAACAACAACAAATTGAGAAGTAAACTAGGCAAAATAGTAAATGTGGAACTATACGTAAGCCTGGTCGTCTTGGCATAATATTTATTTGCATACAACTAAATCAATAGGCATTCATATGAAATGCACTTAAGCTACAGGGTGTGTGTGCGCGTGTGTTTTGTATTGAACTTTTCAAGGATGTGATTTGATATAAATAAATCATGGTAAGTCAACTGTGTAGCAAACGGTAGTTTGTGGAAATTGAATTACTGTTTTGTGCTGGCTGTAGATAACGGCAGTTGAGTTTGTGTTGTTGCGGCGGGAAATATGGCCTTTAGAGTTGCCAACTGTTTTTTTTTCATAAAAATTGTGAACTTTAACTGAATTTATTGCATTAAATACTTTTAAATTTCTCAGTTCGAAATGATTTTATTGTCATATAAGCTCCCAATGTATGTATGTGATTGGCGTTGAAACTGATTAGCCGGTTATAGCCGAATCGATGATAGCGCGCCACTCCTCTCTTTCCCTCGCAGTTCGGTGCCAGGTCAGTTAAATCTTGCGCAATACGAGTACACCTTAGATATTCATTCATTCAACAATGATAGCCTATGGTTGGTTGGTTGAAAAGAGAGACAAAGAGCGCCTGACCTTAAGCGGTCGCATCAAAGCCACAATTAGACTCATTGTACTTCCAAGAAATAATTCAAACAACAAATTCCTAATAAGCTGCCCAATTTTCATTGGTTGGAATATTGAGATCCATAGAAATTAACCCTTCTTAACCGTCTGAAGACCAGTCGTTCGAAAATATAATATTCTATTGTCTCATCATCCTCCGTTCATGCTCTATATTGTACCGATTTTGCTATACCCCTGAACAGGCTAACTCGTCAGCCTTGTCATTTCCTTCTATAACTATGGTACAAAGATATTTTTAACCGAGTTTGTCCCTGCTTGTTTATTGGTTGCTTCTTTGCATAAGATATATATTGTTATGTAGGTTATTACAGAATAGGCCTAGTCCTGTGCCTGCTTCACCCTTCGATCCCCTGGTCAATACTTATTTCGCCATTGGTACTATCGATGACAGTATCCTTTCACTCTCCTGGAGAAAGAAAATGTTACCTTTATCTCTACAGAGGACTCATTTTATCGGTCGGGTCAATCTAGTTCGAGTTCTGTGACAAGATCTGGGCTGCTACCATGACCTCAGTAGCACAGAGTTTTGGTGAAGTGGCCCAGGACTTTTGCCGACAACTGGTAAGCACAGCATCATACTTCAATTCATATTGGCTGGATATCAAAGATTACCTCCAGAGCCAGATCAGCCTATGATCCTCTAAAAAACCTAGAATATTTATCTGAGTTTCGCTTATAAAAATAATCATCGAATAATTGGATCTACTTCTTCAGGTCGAACTTTACTATCTGGTTATATCTTTAATGTACGTTGGTTCAAGTAGAAAAGAAGAGGTAAGAAAAATTATTGTATTGTAAATTGTTTGCACTAGGATTACCACATAAATTTGTAATGCTCTGTATCAAATTGGGCTACCAAATTTAATTAAACCAGAAAAATTATTTACTAAGCTTACTCAACAAATACGCACATAATTTTTAACATTTTCGCATTGATTGAATTATTTTGGCTCAACTATAAGTAAGCGCACGTACCCTAGCATACCTTTATGCGCATTAAGTTAAACCAATTTGTCGCCAAGCCAAAAAGTATGCAACGTTTGCGTACACATGTGACACATTTGAAAATCGTGATCACCTGCCTGCCAGAGTGCTTAACAAAATGGCGCCTATACAATGCATAAGCTTATAAATATACATAACACCAAAATTACTCATATGTGCTGCGAAAGTCAAGCGAGTTAAGGAAGCAACAACTCATAACTGCTACAACTACAATCTCATCCCACGCACTCGTTTTTACTTGCTCCCACCACAAGCACTCAGCTAGAATTTCAACTTTTTAATAAAAATATTAGATTACAAGCAATTGTGTGGCAGTGAGCAACACTCATATGCTTTTCCTTCCTCTACTTCACTACTCTCTTAATAGCAATATTCATGTGAGTACATACAATAACCTGTGCGTGATTGTCTTGGCTGTTGAACGTGTGGCAAATTGTTTTTAATGTAATAAACTATTTTTCCTTGCTTCCTCAACTCCATAACTCGATTGTGGGCAGATGAGTTATGAATATATATTTTTTTATGAATTGCGTGAAGTGAAGAGTGTTAAATTGTTGTGTAATGAGAATTGGAAATATGAAACTTTGCTGTAAGTTTTTAAGGAAATTTAATTAACAGACGCAGGAAAAAAATTATTACAAATTTGAAAAAAAAAATATTGGTGATGAGTAGTAATTTCCGGGGAGTTGGCGAACTGAGGATACAATGGATTCTGAGATATGTCATAAAATTGTTTTTTGACAACGACTTTACTACTGTACTCAGATATCTCAAAAGAACTTGACCGAGTTGAATGACCTCTGGCCTTGATCAATGACTTTTGGACAGGGTCAATAATTTTCAGTAGATGTCAATTACCTGTGGGCGGTGTCAATAGCTTTCAGTGGAGGTCAATGACTTCTGGTCGGAATCAATGACTCTTGGACGAGGTCGATAACCTTTGGATGAGGTCTTATCTATGGACGGAATGAATAGTTCTTGCTCGAGAAACTATTGATACCTATGGACGGAGTGAATATCTCTCGGCCAAAGTCAATTACCAATGGACCGAGTAAATGCGATGCAGTCGAGGTCAATTACTTATGGATGGAGTCAGTAGACTTCGGGCGAGGTCCATTACTTATGGTCGAAGTCAATGGCCTGCGGCGAGGTCCATTACCCTTACTATTAGAAGTCAGGTCTCTTCATATGTTCCTTGCCACTTGTTCGAATTGCCCAAATATCTTATGCTACTATTCTCACCATTTATGGTATGTTTGACTATTTATATTTAACTCTAAAAACTTCCGACAGTCTGCCAATTTCATAGCTATTTATTTGGTCCACCTAACCCGTGCTCCAATTGCCAATAATTTTTTGCTCATTATTTACCCAAAAGCTTTTAGTTGTGGCACACTTCATTAGGCATTTTAACAAAACGCACACACGTTTTAAATAGAATGAATAATATTGACCAAACAATAACAATTTTAAATTCAATATGCATAGAGCACAATGGATTTTATTAGCATTAAACGTTTTGTTAGCAGAATAGCAAAGGATAGCACAGGATAGCAAGGACAGTGTCGTTGTGCTAATTCATTGCTATTCATATGCCTCATTAGGCCAACATAAATATTATTCGGGATTGTTTGGTATATGTACAGACATGCATAAATTATTATTGTATTCGATGGCTGTAGTCGAAAACTGCCTGTTACTGTGAAAGGACACTCAGAGGATTTGAAATGAATTGGTTTGAAAAATGGAACGATTTGTGATTTTCACTATGGAGGACAGCAGGCTTCGAAATTACTCGATCGGTAAAAATGAATTAATTGTCTTCAAGCCTTATTTGTTTATATAATACCAGTTCAGACTTAATGGTTCATTATTTTCTAAGATCGGTCGAAAAAGGATATGAAATGCTTAACTTACTTAGATTCGTAGGACCAATGTATCTTAACCAGATATTGAAATATCGCATCAATGATTTAAAATTTGTTTTGGTAGTGTTTATATATTCTTAACACTCACTCAAAAGTAGTTTAATCAGAGATCCAGAGATAATTGTTTCATCACTTCAGTGGAGATTCCATAAAATCTGACTTTATAAGTTTCAGAAGTCGACGGATAACTATGTTTGAGTCAGTAGTTGCTCATGAGATTATCTTCACTGAAGTCTGAGAAGCATAGTTTCATCATTTCAGTGGAGCTCCCATAAAATTTGCCTTCCTATGTGTCAGAAGTCGACAGATATCTATGTTCAGTCAGTGGTTGTTGATGGAATTCTTTTCGTTCTGTTTGTTCCTGATTATCCTAGATTTCTTATTGTTATAACAATAAGATGTTAATATGAACCTTGATAACTTTCTATGGTTTCACGGAATCAATCTCAGTACTAACTATGAGGCTTTGGAGCTCACTGTCACTTTAACGTTAAGTATAATCTTGAGATCTGCTTTATACTGCTATTATATATATAGTTCCTGTTACTCCTGCAAGGAGCATAGGGCCACTTGTTTCTTTTTGTGGTTTCTATAATCATGTGATTTTAAGATGGATGGCTGATTGGGCCATCGCATCCGATCCTGGTGCTGGGTCTGCCAGCGAGCCTCCAGGCCAGCATGTGGGCAAGAGAATTTCCTCTGTGCGGGTTGAAGGGTATACCGCCTGTGTGCTCGGTTGACAGAGCCTCGTTAGCGGTAACAGGGATCACCAAGTCTTTTTCGGACAGTGGGTGAGGTTGTCAGTTGGAGAGGAGAGGTTATATATATATTCACTTCACTCCCCCATTGGATACTGTTATAGTGCTGTTGATTCTATTTTTTGTACGCTCGTCGACCTCGTCTGCTCTCTTAATGGAACTCAAGGAGTTGACCAAGATTGTACTATATTCGTTACCTTGAAAGTCTGAGTTGTATCCTTTCGGGATTTCGTTAAGAATGTGAAAGGGTTCTCTTTTTCTTCTCTTAACTTGTCTCTCTGTTGTAATATTGCTTGATTTCTTTCAATTTTCGTCGGAGTCTGTGATCAGTTTACGCTGCATTCAAACACCATACTCTGAAAAGCTATTATGTATGACAACCGTTGTTTCCATTACAAAATATTTATGTATTCAGGTAAGCGTATCCATTTCTATTTCTATGTACTTAATTGTTTATGTTTGGCAATTTGCTATGTAAGCATTGTTGCATGCATACATAGATATAAATGTAAATTAAGAGGCATGTTTGTTTTATATGTTTACATAGTGTCATCAATGCTACCGCAATAACGGTCGGTACACATGTCCTTTTCACAATGCAGTCCTAGTAAAAGCAGTATAGGCTAAGCATCCCACAGCGACTGCAATTCGGACAGTTTATCGTAATTATTGAGCACTTGCTGTGTGGTATATCTATATATTATATACACCACTCTCTTTCTACCTCTCTCACTTTTACTCTCTCTTGCTCATTTTGGCGCTTTAGCAGCCAATTTCTGTTGAATATTTATAGATTTATTGTCGTATCATTGGCATCGGCTCATGCTATTTTAATTAGATTCATGTTTGCTTGCAATCAAATATGCAATACAATATGTTGACGTACTCACATAGTCACATAACCCACACATACAAGTCTACATTTTGTTGCATTTACACTGCAAACCGTTTGCTATTTAACAATTTTGCTACACCCATTAAATTTTGCATTCATACATGGCACTTCTTCAGCTCATTTGTGTGTTGCCAAGGCAATCAGTCTAAAGTTTACACATCCGTAGTTTGTAAATAATTGACCTCAAATGTGTTGACTCAAGCGTATTAGTATTGTGGCACATGTAGGCGTGTGTATTTAATTATAAATGAGTATGCTACTTGCGTTATTAAACAGCAAACAGTTAGGCGGAGATATGAATAGTTGATTTTGTATGAATATATAGTGAGTGGAAAGTACTTTATGGATTTTATTGCATACTTTAAGGCGCACGCCGACTAGTTGCGCTTGTGAGGTTGGTGTTTATTGTAATTAATAACGAACTCGTTGAAGAGAACATTTAATTGCCTGAAATGCTTATAAGCCTAATATGAAGATTTTCAAACAAAGTAAAAAAATTAAATTAAAATTTTACCGTTAGATGTTGAGTATGAAAACTATACATTTTATACCATTCTTGGTATCCAGGACCTCAGAGGAAATTTAAATAATATTTCCTTTGAACTAAGTATATCTCAAATATCTACTAAAAGACTAATACTAATTGCACTTAGTGAAGTTCTGTAGATCACTTCTCATCTCTCATTATCATACTCTAGTTGAAATGAGTCAGTGATGAATGGCGAAGGGGCCGTAATCATATTTTTTTTCGTTGTTTTTTTGCGACATTGAAGTAGTTTCTCTCTTCATTTATAAAACGATTCCTAAAAATAGGAAAAACACTTTAATTTTTGTCCGACTATTTTTCTAAGTGTATGACAATGAATGAATGAATGCTAAAAACAAAATTGTCAAAATTGTTTCCAACAAAATTTCAAAAACACATTTCGTTTTATTTACAAACAAAAATTAAATGTTTTCTCAAAATTTCTTTTCAAAATACCAAGAAAAACCGCCAGCTTCCGCCACTCAAATGCACTGAATAAAATCAAGAATTATTTCAAATAAATTGAAGTTCCATATTGCATAATGGTTGTTCTGTGCTCTACGACAGAGGATAAAGCTATTGCTTTAGCCTACATCAGTTTAGGATTTTGGGCATTATGCACATTATTCCATACATTGATTATACTGGTGCATGCCAGTTTGGATACCATAGAACTGAAACGTTGTGATACGGCGTTGATTAGATTTGTGAAGAGTGAGTAAATGAAATAACATATAAAAAAAAGTATCGAAAATATTGCCAGATAAATAAAATATTTTTAAAGTGTTCGCCTAAAAGTATGCTACACTTTGAAAAAAGTGATTATTTTTGAAAGTATCTTGACATAATTTTTGTTATTTATAGAACTCTTAATGTGTTCAAGTATTTCGCTTTAAAAAGTGTAAAATTATTTTGCAAATATCGTGTGATTTTCGCGACAATCATGAATTTTTTTGATAATAAATACGAGCGACCTCTGTCGTTGCAATATGTCATGATATTTTCAATTGTACATTGTATATTGTGGTGAATAAATTTTGTTCTTCTTGTTTGAGTCACATACCTTTCCTTTCGTTTTCTTCATTTTATGTTTATCGCTGCTAACTTCTTTTTCCAAATTCGCCTTTAGCATCGCCCATTGATTTTCACTTCAATTCGCTGTTTGGTGATTTACTACGCTCTGGTGCCTCATTTATACTACTCAAAGCAATTAATGACGTAAGTTTGCTGGGATTTGAGTTTGGGTTTTTTCTATTCTTACATTAGGGTATATACTAAGCTAGGTTAGGTCAAGGGGTAGATAGGTTGGAAGATATTAAAAAACATTTAAAATTTAATGCACAGAAAAATTTTAATATTTTAAGGGACTTTAAGAATAGTTGTAAACGGAAATGCTACTGTCATTTCAGGGATGATTTTAGTTTAATTATAATAAATTTGTACAACTTTTTTAATTTTATTATTGTTTATATTTAAATTATTATTTTTTTTTTTATATTTTTAGTGCAACACCAATATGCTTGTAAACTTTTTGCGTTTCAAATATATTGAAGTATTTCTTCTACTCATTTTATTTATGGTAAGCTGCTTTAGAGAAGAAGCGAATGTCTTCGTGAAGGTTTACTATACGATGTCGCTGGGTAAGTGAAATTTGTATATCACTTTTAATTTATATTTACATAAATTGTGCGCAAACTTATAGTACGAATTATATAACATAAATATATACATAAGAGGTGTGTTAAAAAAAAAGGGGATTTTCGTGTTAAAAACCCAAAAATGTTTTTATTCATACGTCCACATTAATGTTGTCGCCGTTGCTTTTTGAATATATTAAATGAAAGTCATGCCGAGACATTCATTGACATTAAATATTTTCACATGTTTCATATTAAAAACAAAAATTAAAAAAAGCTTTATGAAAGACAACATTTTAAAAAATTTATGATAAAAGTTTGAAAAAAAATTTTCAAATATTTCAAAATTCCAGTTCTTGATTTGGCAATGCTTTATATTATATTCAAATATTGCTGCGAGCTCTTGGCCAATAAGTGAGCAGGAAATGAAATTCACTTCCTTGAAAGCGCTTGTGTACAGTGTGTATGTGTGTGTGAAATTAAAGCGTCCAGCGGCAACAATTGAAGAGTTATAGAAATAAATCAGTACAAGTTATACAAAAACTAATTTTATGCAATGTTAAATATCAAATTTTTTTAACAAAAGTGTATTTTGTGACAAAAAATATATTAATGTGAAATACAAAAATTGAAAACATATTTTTCAAAAAACTAAAAATATATTTTTTAGATAAAAAATAAATAAAAATTAATCTTGTGAAAAAAATTATCTCTTAATAAAAAAATATGCATTTATTTATTAAAAAATATATAACTGAATTTTTGAAATAAATTTAAATATTTAAAATTATTTTTTATTTTAACAATTTTATATATAATTTTCATTTTTTTACTCTCGCAACAAAAGTTGTTGGAATTATCTATTTCACTAAAACCATATCCGGTAACGGTTCCGGTTGCCCTATATCTGGTTCCGTTAAGGGGTTATATACAGTTAGAATTTTCAAAAAATCGATTTTTTTTATTTCATTTTCTTAATGTACATATATTTAAGAATACACACAGAAAATTTCATATCGTTCCGGTGAATATTTTCAAAGTTACAAGCAAATGAAAAATTTGAAAATGCGTTTCAGAGAGCTTGAAAGTACAAGGTCCAAACTTTAAACGCGTTTTTCTCAAAATGGTGTTTTCAAAGTCGGTGACCAACATTACTCGAAAACGGCTAAACCGATTAGTCTCAAATTGTAACACGACCTTCTTAAATATATTTTTTAGTGATTAATCGAAGATTTTTTCTCTCCGATAAATATTTTTTTTTTATAAACAATTTAAGGCCGAAATTTCGGTGAAAAATCGATTTTTTTTTTGAGAAACCGCCATTTTGTCAAAAAATTTTATTTTGCTTATTCCTTCGATTAATTACTAGATTTAACATTATTTTAACGAAATCTGTTTGGTTTTTTAATTTCGGATGATCCAGTTCCAAGATATAGTGGTCACCGCAAAACGTCTTTTTTGAGAGGAGCTCCTGGAGATCAGCTGTAGCTCTTTTTCAAATAAATATTTTTACTAGTACTAAGTCTTAAAATACAGTTAAAAGATACTATAATATGTGTATAAATTTTTGGATCAATAAATTAAAAAGTTTTCTCAGAAAAAATTCTGGAAAATTCACTTTTTTTCGGCCGTCTAACTGTATATAACCCCTTAACATAATTTCCGGTTACCCCGGATCCTTATAAATCATTTAATACTTTCTAAACACCCTGATGCCACGGATGGAGAGAAATCAGTTCAGGATCACGACTACTTTCCATATAACTCAATTTTGAATTTCTTCTGATTCCTTCATTTTATCTATACTACTATTATAAAGAGGAAAGATTTGTATGTATGTTTGTAAGAATAACCTCAAAAACTACTCTGTCGATTTCAAAAATTATTTCACCATGCGAAAGCTACATTCACCTCGAGTAACATAGGCTATATTTATTGATATAATTTAAACTTTCTGGAAATAGTTCTCAGGTGAGGGTATCAAAAAGACTCCGTGGTGGAGAATCTTAATCTGAAACTGAAAATCGTCAAAATATTAGAAATATACAAGCTCACTTCATAATCCGAGAGAAAGACATCGGACACCAAAGACCATACTCAGAAATGTAAACAAAAATATCACGTGATCTTGTAATGACATCACGTGATCAGGTTCTGGTCATTGACCTCACTCAAAAATGTAAACAAAAATATCACGTGACCTTGATATGAAATCACGTGATATGGGCGGGGTCATTGATCTGTAAACAAAAATATCACGTGATCTTGAAATGTCATCACGTGATTAGGGTGGGGTCATTGACCTCATGGATAACCGGATATTATCTTTTCGGAACCGGAAATGGGGCATCCGGAAACGGATATGGATAACGATATTGCCGGAACCGGAAATGGGGTGGCTGAATATTGGTTACTGAAACTGGAAGTGGGGCATCCGGAAACTTCATCCAACTTAAACAAGATATGGGATAAACGATGGAACCATATATGAGAATGTTGTGCCGGAACCGGAAATATTTTACCGGAAACGGATGTTCGGTATAGAGCGGCCGTCAAAATGACGTAATGACATATGAACTACAACTTTTGAAATGTTTGTTTAAAGCCGTGCGAAGCCGGAGCGGTCGGCTAGTAATGTATACATAAGCAACGGAATGAAACTTTACACAAATACTGTGTATCATCTGTGGCTTCACTTATGGTAAAATTTTTGAAATCGGACTATAACTTTTCAAGGGAACGGATATCTACATGAAGAACTCAGTGCCTAAGGGTAATTTTTTATCGAAATTACCCTAGCTCCCATAAACCTATTTATATGTTTTTCAAAAACACGGTGGGTTTTATTTCGCATGTATCGGAATATATAAAACCATATCAATAACTTGTGAAAGTATAGAATGTTTAATAATTTTAATTTAGAATAATCTTTTCAAACCCACAAAAAACTTAAAAAATATACTCAACAAACAAATACATAAAACAAATAGCTACTTATACTAAATTTACAACAACTTAAAGTCAAAGTAGTGCTCGCCACTCATGAGCACGTTTCTATCGCATGCAATTTATGAAATGTCAACGCCGTTGAACTTTGAACTTGAAGCAATTTATAAATACTACAATGTATAATGGGCATACAGGCATGTATTTCCTGGTGCAACAAGAACAAAATACACATATAGTATATAGAAGCAAAGCCAAGAAAATCAATCTAGGCATACAAGCACCCATACAACTTCACATATGTGTGTATACTAACACACATGTGTGGATGCAGCAATCTCATTCCACACTTCTAACTACAATAACAAACATATGTGCTGGTTGACTGGCGTCATGATTGTTTCTTAGAGCCGTAGTTCCTGTTAGCTGAGCGCTTGTTTTTTGTGTTTTTTTGCCGCCTCGAGCAGCCATTCTGTTGTGCATAGTTCTAGCGTCTAGACCGCTTATTGTTGTATTTGAAGTTTTATATTTTTGTCAAAGTCATTATTCTTCGGCTATTGTGTGTATGTGGCTATGGTCGTAAATTCAAGATGATTCAGGAATAAATTGAAAATTTGTGAATGTCCTTATGAGCTGGTAGGAAAAATAAAATAAAATAAAATAAAATAAAATAAAATAAAATAAAATAAAATAAAATAAAATAAAATAAAATAAAATAAAATAAAATAAAATAAAATAAAATAAAATAAAATAAAATAAAATAAAATAAAATAAAATAAAATAAAATAAAATAAAATAAAATAAAATAAAATAAAATAAAATAAAATAAAATAAAATAAAATAAAATAAAATAAAATAAAATAAAATAAAATAAAATAAAATAAAATAAAATAAAATAAAATAAAATAAAATAAAATAAAATAAAATAAAATAAAATAAAATAAAATAAAATAAAATAAAATAAAATAAAATAAAATAAAATAAAATAAAATAAAATAAAATAAAATAAAATAAAATAAAATAAAATAAAATAAAATAAAATAAAATAAAATAAAATAAAATAAAATAAAATAAAATAAAATAAAATAAAATAAAATAAAATAAAATAAAAAAAAATAAAATAAAATTAAATTAAATTAAATTAAATTAAATAAAATAAAATTAAATAAAACAAAATGAAATAAAATTAAATTAAATTAAATAAAATTAAATAAAATAAAATTAAATTAAATTAAATAATATAAAATAAAATAAAACAAATATAAAAAATAAAATAAAATAAAATTAAAATAAAATTATATTAAATTAAATAAAATAAAATAAAATAAAATAAAATAAAATAAAATAAAATAAAATAAAATAAAATAAAATAAAATAAAATAAAAAAATAAAATAAAATAAAATAAAATAAAATAAAATAAAATAAAATAAAATAAAATAAAATAAAATAAAATAAAATAAAATAAAATAAAATTAAATTAAATTAAATTAAGTAAAATAAAATAAAATTATGATACATTTTCTAACTGTTTATCTATTTATCCTTCGCAACTATTATATCACTCTCAGCTATCAGCGTACTCACAAAAGAATTATCCACATATAAATACATATGAACATACATTCCCACATTGGTTTTTATGCGCATGGTTAACGGCATTATTTATACAATGAACATATTCATATTTTTCCCGTTACTCGTGCATGCACACATTTCATATTTCAATTGCCTGTGGACACAATTGAAATTTCTCGTTTATACCACATCACAGCAATACACATATACTCACACATACACATGTAGATATGTGTACTGGCCAGCTGGTAGCTTAGATTATCTGAAATATGCAGTTGCCACCGTAAAAATTCACTGAAATTGTAATAAACTAAAATGGAATTTATTTTCTAATTTAAATATGCCAGTAGCCAAACAAAAGTAAAAGGCAATACAACAACAATAACTACAATAAATTGGATGTATAATACATATAAATATGCTGAATGGTCAGTAAATTGTAGAGATATGAGAGAGATAACGCAAAAAAATAAAAAAATAAATATTGAAAACTGAAAAAAAAATATTTATGCTTATGAATTTAAGACTACGTTTTAGTGCAACTGATAAAAGTTTGAGTATTTAAAAAATATTTTAGATCAGATAATTTAGATTTTTCAACGAGTTTTTCCTCCTATCGCCTGCTGATGTCCGAGGAATCTATCAATCATCTCTAGGATAAATAGATTCTATATAATTTGATGTTTTTTCGGAAGTTTTGAAGGCATTTTTAAACCTAAAGCTATTTTTCGCGCCGCTCACCATCAAGTGGAACCACAAAACCATCGCTGATAGGGTCTTAGCATGCAACAAATGACCTTACCATATTTCTAGTATTAAGGCCGTGATTCCTTACATAACATGACATGTGTTACATACTTTTAGGCGCACATGCCAGGTTTTAATATATCATAAAATCATAAAAAGAATAAAATCCACAACAGGCACCTAGAAGTAGGCAATAACGGAGTATAACAACCTACCACAAGCGCCTGAAAGTAGGCAATAAAGGAGTATAGGAACCTACTACAAGCGCCTGTAAGTAGGCAAGCACATAGTGTATTTTTCTCTAATATGGAAAAATTTATACAGAATGCAGGTATGTGTGCGTATGCTAAATTGCCTGAGAGCGGAAATATTCAATAATTTCATATTCCTGCTTGTCGTTAATGTTATTGCTTATTACTTGTTGCTGTTGTTGTTGTTGCCTCGCTTATTGTCATGTCGCTGGATAACTGCTGCTTACTGTGTACGCCATCCAAATTTGCATACCGACACACACAAGCAAATAAATTTCATATTATTTACGCAATATTGATGAGCTGTATACTCAGTTACTTCCTTTACTATTGTTGTTGTTATTATTTTTATGTTTATTATGTTACCCATTGCCTTTGTTGTTGCAGTACAACATTTTTCTTGCTGAAAAATTGCTAAATTTTTATGATTGCCAATTTCGCTCTCAGCGCCACCGTTCGCTCACTCGCTCACTCACTTCATTTTCGTCATTTTGTAACGGAGAATTTTTCGCAAGAATTTGAATGGCTGCTGCCAGGCATTGTTGTGAGCCTGAACATCGTTTTGTTGTTATTTTTATTATTATTTATGCTTTTTAAGCTTATTTAGAGCGTTCGTTTTCATCGCTTTCGCCGCTCTTCTTGCATTATATCATATTTGTATACTGCCATATTGTTGTTGTATACTTCCTTACTACTACAATGTAGCTTCGGGTTTTTTTGCTGTGTCGCAAAATGCTTGCGAAATTTCCTCATTTTTAATTTCTCGTCACTTTCTAAGGCAAATCGTCTGAATTTCCGTTTTCTCTTTTTTGTAATTTTTTGCAGCACTCTGCCATATTGTGCATAAATTTTTGTTATGTTTTTATTAAAATTTCTTCAAAATTAACTGAAATTGTTTTCATGTCAACGCTGAAGTCCCTTAGAAGTTTATTCACTACATTCTCGTTAAGGATATTTACTTAAAGGATACAATTTGTTGATTACCTGTTTGAAGCTGTCAGTCAGTTGTCAGTTGGCACTTTGTTAGCAAAGAAAACTCAGCTGTTGTCGTCATGAGCTAAATTAGCGTACATTTAATAAATTCAGGTGAGCTAGAAAAGACTGTCAGGATAATGCGAAGATAACGAAATGGAAGTTAATATAAAATAATAAATAACAAGTAATGAAAGGCTAAGTTCGGGTGCAACCGAACATTTTATACTCTCGCAAATTATTGCTATATTTTTATTAAGATAACAAACAATTTGACCCAATTTGAAAATCCTATAATAAGGAATACGAGAGCTAAGGGGAGTTACACTATTAGAAGAAAAATATTTCATCTAAATTAAATTATGATACCTGAGAGATTTACCGATATTTTCGTTGAAAAATTACCCTAAGGCACTGAGTTCTTCATACTCGATATCCGGGGCATTGAAAAGTTTTCACAAGTGATGCCACAGATCATATACAGTATTTGTGTAAAGTTTTATTTCGCTATCTTCATTGGTTCCTTATGTATATATTATAAAGTGAAGGAATAAGATGAAATTAAAAAATGAGTTATATGGGAAGTTGTCGTGGTTGTAAACCGATTTCGTTCATTTTTCACACGTGTCATCAGGGTGTCAATAAAATATTTTATACCGAATTTCATTGAAATCTGTCGAGTAGTTCCTGAGATATGGTTTTTGACCCATAAGTCGGTGATGCCACGCCCATTTTTCATTTTGTAAAAAAATCTCAGTGCAGCTTCCTTCTGCTATTATTTCTGTGAAATTTAGTGTTTCTGACGTTTTTCGTTAGTGAGTTAACCCACTTTTAGTAATTTTTAACCTAACCTTTGTATGGGAGGTGGTCGTGATTATTATCCGATTTCAACTATTTTCATGGTGTGTGGTGGGGTACGTAGAAGAACCGTCTGCAGAAAGTTTGGTTTATATAGCTTTATTGGTTTGCGAGATATATACAAATAACCAATTTGGGGGCGGGGCCACGCCCACTTCCCCAAAAAAATTACATCCAAATATGCCCCTTCCTAGTGCGATCCTTTATTCCAAATTTTTTATAACTTTATTTATGGCTTAGTTATTGGTTTTCGCCATTTTGTGGGCGTGGCAATGGTCCGATTTTGCCCAAAGCAACCTCCTCAGGGTGCCGAGGAATACGTGTTCCAAGTTTCGTTAAGATATCTCAATTTTTACTCAAGTTATCCGTTGCATGGACAGATGGACGGACGGACGGACGGACGGACAGACAGACATCCAGATTTCAACTCGTCTCGTCATCCTGATCATTTTGATATATATAACCCTATATCTAACTCGTTTAGTTTTATGACTTACAAACAACAGTTATGTGAACAAAACTATAATACTCTCTTAGCAACTTTTGTTGCGAGAGTATAAAAAAATAATAATTTCACAAAATATTTGAAATTTAGTAGGTAACCCTATATACAAATTTTAGTACACACTACAAATTTTTATTATTTAAATTTTGTTATTTTGTATATTTTTTGACAAAAATTGGTATTTTTAGGAAAAAATGGTTAATTTAAGTAAAAAAGAAAAAAATAGGTGGCAACTCTGTTAAAAATTACAGCCAATTACGCAGAAATTTAAACATTGTTTTGTAATTAATTTTTCGTCGACACTTTTTGAATTTTTACGCTGAAAAGATGGCAACCCTGTTTTAAATATTTGTGGATTTACATATTCATTTAATATTTTTTATATATATTGAATACAGAATAATTTTTTGTCGAAAAAAAACAATTAATTTAAGCCTTTCAAATTGGCCAGCCTGAAAACTGTAAATTTATTATTTAAGGAAATATATCGATATCCAGTATGAGGATATTGACCTATGTAGTTTTAGCATTACCGTTTCTCAAGGCTCTAAGACCACCTTTGAGAGAGAAGGTCTTTATTAGATTTATTATAATTCGTCTAATTATTTTTTGTTTTAGAGAGAGTAGTCCAATCTGAATAATATTGTATAATAGATGGTTCAAACTATCAACAAAAGATAAATAGACTTCTGAACCCTCTTTCTCTTTGGTTTCTTTCTCTAAGAATTCTAAAGTAAGTACCAGATAAAGATCAATATTTATGTTTGTGAATTTGATTAGCTATTTGATTGCAGTGTTTATGTTCTCAAGCTGATACTGTTATCTGTGGAAAGTAAAAATGTATATACATTCATAGTTATATCGTTCAATAGTGGCTTATTAAACATTATTCACAGGACTCTAGCAAATAAACTATAAAACTCAAAGCGATACGCAATTTCGGTATGTGTTCCACAAGTTCAGCTGTACGAATAATGGTCAAATGAAGTGTTCCACAAGTTCAATTGTTCGCATAATGGTCATATGAAGTGTTCCACAAGTTCAGCTGTACGCATAATGGTGAGGAACGCCGAGATAATTGTTAAATTTTGTTTAAAAAAAGCTTCTTAAACAATAAAAAAGTATATGAAATAATCATTAGCCAGCAGCAACCGCTATTCTTCCAGCACTTTTTAAGCACATCCATTACCTCTACCGTCTCCCTCTGCACTGTCACATAAACAAATTAATTATGGTCGAGCGTTAATTGCAAATTAGTTGCTAACATTCTCGATTACAACAGAAGCGCCAAAAAATAAAGCAGAAAATACAGCAGCTAATAGTGCAACAAAAAAGTTGTATAAAAGGAAGAACAGGAACAGGCAAAAATGGAAGAATATAGCATGGAAAGCAGTCGAAAAAATGTGGAATGCGGCAACGTGTGAAATTAATGCGTTGTAATTAAACGCCAACAAAGACGAAAACGCAAAATAACAAAAGAAAAAGAAAAATTATGGAAAAATCACAACGGCGAGCCACAAAGGAAGCGCAGGCAATACAGGAAAGGATCCTATATGTGGCATTGGCAAAGGAATGCCGTTCGAACGGCGCTCTACCGTAGACAGGCGTTAGCCAGCTATTGTTTTTATAGCTGTTCACGCGCTGGTTGTTCCTGGTTTTCGTTCGTTGACGATATTTTAATGCTTTTACTAAGAGCATTGCATTTTTTTCTCACACTCCTGCGAATACACCCACTCACAAACACAGACATACTCGTGAGCAACACATTTGCGCGGCATAAATAAATCAGTTTAATATGAAAAACCATTAAAGCGGGGCAACAACAAAAATTACAACAACCATCAAGTTGGGATAACGTTGTGCACCTACGCTTGTGTAAACACCAACACGCCACACGTAGCTTCAGCTTCTACTCAAGTATGTAATTGCAGCCATACAAGAGCATACATGTGCCATGCCAGAGCGCTGCCATAACATCACGTATACGCCATGTACGCCAGCTGTCTGCCGTTCGTACGCGCCACAATATAACGTTGCAATGCCGTTTAAAATGCGTTAAATACACTTTTTGCTATAAATACACAGTTACGTTATGCTGTTATTGTTATTATTGCTGTGCTCTTTTTTAACTGTCTAGCGTTGGTTTTTGTTGCGCTTAATGAAATGTTTGGTATGTAAGCAAAGTGCTTAAATATTCGAAGGAGAGTGGTAGGTGTGTATGAGTTCCATGTAATCGGTGGTATGTATGTGCGCTTAAATGATCGTTTGCATTATAACTCACACCAATTCTTGGCGCCAATTAGCTATGCAGACAACAAACAAGCGACAGGTGAAGTGATTTCATACAGACATACATACATTCATTTAGTAACCGGTTGCGTGTGTGAAAATATTGTGTGGATTTTTGTTTATAATCCTTGATTTTTAACCAAATATTTGTTGCTGTTGTTTTTTAATATTTAATTAGTAAAGTAATTCCACCGCGTTTTTTTATAGCCCGTCATTCATCAAGGATCTGAACTTTGGTTCGGACTCCCACTGCTCTTTTTGGCTCTAACCTCAGCTAGAATATACAATTTTAAATAAATAATAACTACAATACTCAAGCTTAATCTATCTTACTAGTCACTTTGCTGGAAACGAGCTTCAACTTACCATTAAAATACAGTTCACCCTTCTCTCACTCACCAATTTCCCATTATCAAGAGAATTACAGAACTTCTTCAGCTATACAAATATCCGAATTAGTATTGACATAGTAAAGGATCTTTAAATTTGCTTCTTCTGATAAAATTTAGCTCAAAGTTATTACTTTTTGATATTTTTCAGCGATTTTTGGTTAGCATTTTTCATGAAGGGTTCCAAAAGCTGTTCGATTAATAATTATATGAGGTGTTCCACAAGTTCAGCTGTTTGAATAATGGCCATATTATGATGTGTACCACACGTTCAGCTGATCGAATAATGTGAGCATATAAAGTGTTTCACAAGTTCAGAAATTCGAATAATAGTCAAATGAAGTGTTCCACAAGTTTAGCTGTTCGAATAATGGTTATAGGATGTGTTCCACAAGTTCAGAAATTCGAATAATAGTCAAATGAAGTGTTCCACAAGTTTAGCTGTTCGAATAATGGTTATATGAAGTGTTTCACACGTTCAGCTCCTCGAACAATAGGCATAGCTATTCTAATACAGTAGAACTCTAATTATCCGAATTAATGGAGACCGGGACCCATTCGGATAATCAAATATTCGGATAATCGGATTTTTTTTTAAATTGCTATTATAGAAAATAAAAGCTACGCTTTGATATAACACTATTTTTTTATTGAATTAAATGAAAGAAACATGAAATTTTCACATGTTTTAAATATAAATAAAATGTACTTATGTACAAGTTTAGAAATAAAAATCATTGTTTTTTAAACATCTCCGTCAATGTAAGCTATTTTGCGGTCTTCCACCGTTTTCGGGCAGCAAGGTCACGCATTCGCTTGACGGTGAGCAGTTGCAAGTGGTCACACTCGGGCTGACGTTCCATCCACTTCGAAGCAGTCTCGAGGCCGGCAAATGCTTCACTAGCTGATGGTCCAGCGTCTACTTCAACATCAGCAGAAAGTTCTTCTTCCACTTCCACTTCAACATCTTCTCTCACACTTACAACAATTTCATCGTCATTGAGAATTTGAAAACCAGGGTCAGACGTGTCACAAGCCATCCACTCTCCTACATCTTCAGCACTTACTTCTGTACAACCAGGAATTCGCGGGGGGAAGTCAGTGTAGGCACAACGGCAAGTTAAGACAAGTCAAGTCAAGACTTGACGCGCAAACACTGGCTTCGCGGGGGGAAGAATAATAGCGCACTTAGACTTTTTTTGGACAATTTTTTGTGATTCGGATAATCGGCGATTCGGATAGTCGGAGTTCGGATAATTGGAGTTCTACTGTAATGATCATAAGAAGTGTTCCACAAGTTCAGCTATTCGAAAAATGGTTATATATAGTGTTCCACAAGTTCAGCTCGACAAATAATGGTCATATGATGTGTTCCACAAGTTCAGCTCGACGAATAATGGTTATTGAAGTGTTCCACAAGTTCAACTCTTTGAATAATGGTCATATGATGTGTTTCACAAGTTCAGCTATACGAATATGTATTTCCCAAATATCTTTAAACGATTTTAAAGTGGTTAAGAGTATTTTTCTTTTCAGTTTTAGACTATGTAATAACCGCTATAGATACCAAAAAGTTCTTGTTTCATATTATTAAAAATTCTGACTGATATGACCTCGGAAGAATTTCTGCAAATTTGCTTTATTCACCCTAAAACTACACTAAATGAAATATAATTGTAATTGTGTGCGAGTGTGGGCTTACAATGCGCTTTACTAGTCTGCAGACAATATTTATGAAAGTCGGAAAAGCAATATTTTTTCATAAACGTATTTTATTACCAACACCGAAGCGCACATAAACACCATCACAAAACCTCAAGGATAGAGTTGTACAAATGAAATGGCACACCAGCGAGCGAAGCAGGCGTGTATTTTTGCCACAAACCAAATTAACACTACGACAGCATTTAAGAAAAGAACAATGCTAGGCTATAACGGAAAAAGGTGAGTTCCTTGTGTGTATGAGTGTGTGTTGTCTGTGTGGGCATTTCGGTATTTATATCATAATTTTCGTTTCATATTACATTTTGGGTATTAATTCAACTAATTAGAAGGAAATTAATGAATGGCCAAGCGATGTGGGTGGGTGAGTATGAGGGCGGAAAAGGAAGTGTAGGAGCATAAATAAATAAAAATAGCAAGGAAATTGTGGTCAGCACTGTGTAGGTGTTAGCAGAAGAAGAAGAAATAAAAAGAAGTTATGACCAAGAGTGGATATGTTTCCGCCAACAGCTGGTAAGCAACTAATTGCGCGTGAACATTATTGCTGCTCAATTAGTGGCACGTCCCAAGGCAAGAGATTGCAATACACAAATGGTCGGGAACATTTTATTCTAATTTATGAGGAATAAAAATGAATTTTTTATGATAATTGTGGCACGTAGCAGGCGGTAAGCGCTATTCTAAAGCACTGAAGTGTGAGTAAGTCTAGTATGTTGCCACCAAATGTTGCACCAAGTGCGTGTTCAAATCGAACGTTTGGTACTCTAAATTTATGCTAAAAGATATTTTCGAATATTTAAAACACCTTTTGACCATTTCATTCGATTTTCTCTGGGTCAAAGGCGTTCCAAAAGGATTATGAAGGATTTGTTTTCCACTTTATTTGTCAAAGCACGATTTTGACTAACAAGCTGTAGCTATTAGTTTGCTGGAACATATCGAAACTAATCGAAAACTAAAAGACGAACGCAAAATCAAAATAAACTGATGGAGTGATAAGCCACAGAAAGCACAAAATAGTGTATTTGCTTTGCGACAAAATCATGCGTATTTCGAAAACATTGTAAGCTGCGGCAAATCAGCTTGCGAATAAAGCTGATAGCAATCACAGTATAACAGAAATCAGAGCAGTGCGTATACTACTACGGAAGAACTAAACCACAGCAGGCACTCGCATATACGAACAAAGCTTGAAAGCGATATTTTATAGGAACTTCTCCATACTTTTAGGCGTTCAGAAGATATCATTTCGATTTTTAAAAGATGTTGTACCCTGCTTATGGTTACTAAAATTAATGTCCCTTGATAGTCAGAAACATAGAGCTTCAAATATCGGTACATGTAGTAAAGACTTGCATGCGTCCAGGCGTTTAGGAATTTAATTTATTTTTCTATCTCTATATAATATATGTTTCTATCTCTATCTCTATCTCTATCTCTATCTCTATCTCTATCTCTATCTCTATCTCTATCTCTATCTCTATCTCTATCTCTATCTCTATCTCTATCTCTATCTCTATCTCTATCTCTATCTCTATCTCTATCTCTATCTCTATCTCTATCTCTATCTCTATCTCTATCTCTATCTCTATATATATATCTATCTCTATCTCTATCTCTATCTCTATCTCTATCTCTATCTCTATCTCTATCTCTATCTCTATCTCTATCTCTATCTCTATCTCTATCTCTATCTCTATCTCTATCTCTGTCTCTATCTCTATCTCTATCTCTATCTCTATCTCTATCTCTATCTCTATCTCTATCTCTATCTCTATCTCTATCTCTATCTCTATCTCTATCTCTATCTCTATCTCTATCTCTATCTCTATCTCTATCTCTATCTCTATCTCTATCTCTATCTCTATCTCTATCTCTATCTCTATCTCCATATCTTTATTATAACTTTTTACCTTCATATTGTGTTTATATCAAAGTGACTACTGTACTTACATACAGACATCAAGCGTAAGCAAATCACAACAAAGCTTTTTGTAAGACGCTCATGTTGGCTGTCAACCGACAAAGAAAAGGGACACATTTATACGTAAATATGTATATTTTTACCGTTACGCACAACAATGTAGAAGAAACTTACACTCACACATATACCACAACTAACTCACACTTCAAAAATATCAGCTCGCTTTGTAGCTTACTTTTCGTGCGTTTATGTGAAAGGATTGAAATCGTTATTTCTAAAAATCTTAAACAAAATACCAAACAAATAAATCAGCAGCGCACAACAAATAGCAGTAGACTCACATACGATTATATGTGTATAGTAGTAGAAGTAGAATGTCTGTTCGCCACAAAAGAAAACAAATCTTCGTAGAACAGTCACACTCGACCCGCAATCGTACGTGTACACACCGAGTTACAGGACATGGCTGAGTTGACCGGACAGGACATACGTATATCGTCGTTCAGTTGCACGTTAGCATTGATTTAGTTGTATTGCTTGTGGAAATAAATGTGCAGAGCTTTTGTATTTTGACCCCATTCATTTGATTTGCAGGGACGACGGCGGTGCTGCGAGAAGAAACTCTCCTATAAATGTGTAAATATAGAAATAAATCCAGAGACCCAAGAGGGTATAGTAGTCACTAGTAGATATAGGAGGAATTACAGTACAATATTCGGCTGAAATTGTCAATTGTATGTCTCATGTCAAAAAAGTCATTTAAAAGAACTCTCACTTTGAGAATTATTTTTTAAGGTGCCATAAAGAGCTGTGGTGTTGAAATGGGTACTTGATCATTCTAGAATATCACTTCCTTTATCCTTACTAATTGCTAAATTTTAGTACAATTCTACTTGCATACTCGCTGTCTCTTTCTCTACCTCTCTTATGGTTTTCATACTCCATAAAAAAGATCGAGTTCCAAGAGTGAGCGCACAGATGGCGCTGTGTTCAATTATAGTAAAAACTATCCACTCAATTATGCGGATTTTCCTACGCGGCATTTCTTATACCCACTCAAATGCTGATACACAATATACCGAAGATTGAGTGCGTCCACTCGTTGGCGGAAATCCTTTTTTAACAGCTCTTTTATACGAGCACCCCGCAGCTAAACATATGTATGGACTACACTAAAAGCAAATAAGTATTAGAATTTCTTAGGCTTATGTCGGTTTGTTTGTATTTTATGGGTCCACAAAACGTGACTAAAATGTATTTGGTCGCATTTCAGCAACTCAGCCGCTTACATAACATACATAGTTGTATACTCAACGCTCAAGCAGATTTTTCAAATACCTAATCCAAACTGGTCGCCACCACATGCTTAGTTTGTAGTTGTTGCTGCTTTTATATTTGTGTTGGTGTGTGTGTTTTGTTTACCCTCAGGAATTTGTGGCATAATTTATATGTCCATTTCCATTGCCAGCCACACAAATTTCTCTTAGCTGCCTCGTTTAAACCCCACCCTTCAATTCCGGTTCCTACATTTTATATGCCCTTTGGTTAATCTCCCTTCAACTCACTCACATGCACCCACATTTATCTTCAGAGCGCCTACTACTCGCTTCTATTTAGGCGCTTTGTTATGCACACCCTTTTATTTTGCAAATAATAAAGCAGCAAATCAGTAATCAAAGTTGGTGTTTGAGTATTTGTTGTTGTGTTGTGCTTTTGTTGTTGGCTTCTTAAAAAGTAGGAGAAAATAATATTCTCTTGATATGCTTACAATAAATGCCCTTTTAGTTGAGCTGCCAATTTAGCATTGCTTTGTTGGATAATTGCATTCTAATGATGCCTATCGAGCTTGGTGTTGGCGCTCGTAAATCTCTTTTCTTGATTTGAGGGCGTATGAGATGAATCAACAAGAAAGTGAAAGGATTGTTAAGCTGTGTTGAGAGAATTCTGAAGTTAAAGGAAGAAATGTTTTTTTCATAGAATTAGTTTATGCCATTATTAGAGCTTGAAGGCTCGACTACATAGTATGTGTTTATCCATAACTTTTAGGGCATAAATTCGTTCGTTTCACTCGAAGTTTCTTAGATGCTTTTATACTAGTATATAGTAGGGTTACAGTTCTCCATAAAGATCAGGTCGCTTTCGAAAGACCGATAGAGTTTTTTAGAAGTTTTGTCTAATACAAAAGCACTCACTATTCGCTGAAGTCGACATCGAATCTACAAAAAAAACTGTTATCGTATTTGGAACCAGGTTCTCTAGAACGGTTACGAAACATATATGCTTCCGAAATTTTGAAAGGTCCATCATAAATAAGCAATATTTGTTAGAACTTTGAGCCTATAAAACTTGTAGTGACTTACTGAGTTCCCACTTACTGAGAGGACCGTGGACTTTTCCTCCAAAATAAGTATCGTTGGACAGCTCAGTGACCTAAAGTAGGAATATAATTACTTGGTACTTTGTACTATCGTATTTAGGCTATTCGATAAGAGTAAACCATTGAGCTTCAACATGTATCTCGAAACAAATCTGGACAACATCTTACTTAAAGAATTATTCGAAAATATTGCTTTTGATCCTTTTGAAATGTTTGCTGATATGAGACCTTGCATTGGGTCGATCCTATATAGTAGAGTGTCAGAAGAAGCTACATTATTCTTGAAGTTAAGGATCTCCCGCGGAGCCGATGAGGAGATCAAATAAAGTAGAGAAACTCTCAAAATAGAAACAAAAGACCACATTAATTAACGTCGCTATGTATACCTTCAGTTGCCATACTAGAGTCCACTGTGGAACCGACAAGGACTATACTTCCAAAAATTTTCGAAAAAGGAATTCTGAAGTGAATCTCATGGTCGTCGGCTCTACAAATACAAGATCGGAGTGAACTTGATATCGATTAAGACGAATTTAAGGAGCTGTTTGGGATCTAGAGATAATGGGATAAAGGGATTAGGTTCCACTTCAACGAGAATTTTCCTTTCCATTTTTGCAATATTCGAAACATAACCTCACATTCTCCAACATACTCACATATATATTTCATTTCGAGATTTAGCTATACAAAACCTCTAGATTTTTTACTTGAACCAAATGAGCATTGTTCGCACGCCTACCGCGCCAACGATAATAATGAGACAGCCACTTCAAAGCCGCCCGAAACCAATTTCGAGTGCATCCACTCACACACAACAAAAACAAACTAAACACGCGGCACGAGAATAGAGGATAGAGAAATGATGGAAAAATATAAATCTTGAAGTGCCAAAGCCCGCCAAAGCCAATCAATGCAAAATCTCATTTCAAATATATCTGCAATAAATAGACAAGCGTGAAAGCGAGGAAATTGAAAAAGCAATAGCAGCGGCAACTGCGAATGCATAAAGCAACATAAATCAATGGCGAGTCCAGCAGGTATGCTAAGTAGCGGCATCAGCGCGTTGAATTGAAGCTGAAGAGTTGTGCCATTGAAGAGCGAATGCCGACTGCTGGATCTAACGATGCAGGAGCACAAGCAGCAGCAATGGGTGGCAAGCGAGTTACTGAAGTGGACTTTGGAAAAGGCGAAAAGTGGCTTGTTGTTGTATTTGCAATGCCAATCAAACTGTTGCGAATTCTTTATGTAAATATGTATATGTATATGCTAAGAGATCACGCTGTGAAGTGGTGGAGCGGTGGCAGCAGACAACTTGCGCAAATATGCAGCAAATTAAAGATAATGATGATGCAGCATCAATCATTTTGCACAATAATTTTGTACAATTTCGCACATTGGCGCTGCAACTCAACGCCGAGCGCTCTCGCTGCTGCCACTACAGACTGAAGAACTTTTGCGTAGCTGCCAACTTTCAATTGAATTGTAACGATGTACTTCAGTTGTGAGTTCGCAATGACGCGAGCAGACATTTAATGAGCGCTGAAATATTAATCAAATTATGGAGGAAAATAGAAAGAGATTTATATTGTAGAAGAAAAATCAATGAAAATTGGCAACATTGCATTTATGAGTTTTATGCGCGCTGCATGAAATTGAAGAATATTTGGAAAATGAAAATTATTTAGATAAAAACTAAATTCAAAACCCTTCTCTGTTGGTTAATATTTCAATTGCTTCTTTTTTCTTCAACAGCGCTGTGTTTATATATGAAGCATTATTTAAGCTTACGAGCTTCCTATTCGTATTCAATTAGTGAACCTCTTCCCTTTACAACATTTTCGCTGAAGTATTTGAGTTTTTGCCTGCCTCAGAAAGAACCCATTCTTAAGATCAAGGCTACTACGATGAGGTAGAGGAGCTCCCTAATTGCTGCTCTACATGTGTTCGTAGATTCTGAGTGAAAGAAAAATCTTTAGAGCTTTCGAGATATTCAAAGAATTTGTATTTCGGATTTGAGGACCTACCGAATATTCTTGGACTAAAGAGTACCACCTTGATATTAGGTTAGGTTGGTTATATGGCGGTAGCCCCGATGGAAATATACTTAAAACTATGAAATACAATTCGTTGTAAAGCCAGGATAGATAGGCTCGACGAAGCGCCCCGAACTTACTACAAATTTGAAGAGATTTTTCACTTTCATATCAGATAGTTTGCGCGATTGTTTAAGAGATGAGATCTAAGAAATATTTGTCTCATGATTTCGCAAAGGCGTGACATTCCAGAAGAAAGTGACGTTCCACCATATCCTCTTCCCGGCAGCTCCTACTTCTACATCCGCATCATGAAATCATGAGATTTTCAATCTAACAGCGCGGGGAACCCGATGCGACAATGACCAATGACCTACGACAAAGGAGAGATAAGATTTGGTTAGATTTGGTTAGCTCTCTAGACCTATTGCGATTCACCATCAGAAGGACAGAAGGATCTGACGACGGTGCAAGTGCCATTAGCTGATCAGCTCTTGCTCAGTTCAGCTGAGGCCCGACCGTCCAGTAGTAGACCTCAATAGGATAGCCACTTGTTCCCATGCTTCTGTTGGTGAGACTGGTGTGCCTAATCTTGCAAGAATCATTCGGATAGACACTTTTCTTCATGGAAATTGTTAGCAGTTCGTTAGTTATATTCTTATAGTTTGAAGCTGAAACTAATAAACCTTTGTGTCAGAAAATTACCAAAACTTTTCTTCACCGAGCTGAATTCTTTTAGTATCTTAAATCATGCCTTGCCTCTATGACCTTTATTTGTCTAACTACCTCTTGAAACTCTACTATTCTCTATTGCTTCTTTGTTGCCTTTCCACTCATCCAATGAAATCGAAAGACTGACACCAATAGTGACTACTATTTCAGTGGAATTGTCCCGCAACTAACTTGATTAATGACAATTGTTGAGTGAAATTGAATTTAAGCGCTTTTGAAGTGATTTCCCCGGGAACGGGACATACCCATAAAGCAGCGAAAATTGCTATTGATTTACGCTGAGGATCATCAGATGTGCCTGCATTGTCCAACGCATGTGCATGTCTGCGACAGTCACTGTCTTCGCTGACACACATGTCCATACACCGAGCTATGCATTTGAAATGGTCATTTGAAACGGTAATTTGAAACATCTAGTTCTGTTTTGTCAGCTTCGCAGGCGCTCGCATGCATGCGTTTGTGTTTGGCGCTTTTTTCGGTTTATTTGAGGTAAATCGCCAGCGTAGTGACCCAATTTTCGCTTTAATTCTTATGCATACAGTTGCCGCTATATTCATGCACCCCCCTCACATACAAACATACACATGCCGTTATATAGACCATTCTCTTTTTCATAGTTGCCACTTGTACGCAAAGCTCAATAAACGCCGCTTTAAAGCGCCAACATTCAACCCGTGCAAAAACACAATCCAATCAAGAAGAAGAGTAGCGTGGAAAATCTAAAAAGTGGGAAAAAACAGTGAGGCAAAAAATTCTAAAAAATAGCGCCACAGTCGCACACAGTCGTTTGTAGTTTCACAATATAACGGTGTTTGAGTGCTGCCAATTCGAGTTTAAAAGTTTCAGTCTCTTTGAATACTATGTTTTTTAGGTTCTATTGCTAGTGGCGTTGGCCGTTAGTTGCGTTGCAGGCGCATCGTAAAAAATCGATTTTTTTTGCTTTTCCCATAAATTGTTGTTGTGCTTCGTTTTGCCATGAAGTATTTCGAAATTTATGCGTTGGGATAGAAACTTTTCGTTTGCAACAATTTCACTATGGAAATGTGACAATTTCGACGGAGCTCTTATTTTACTTTGTCCAGTTGGAAGACGGTTTATGTGTCAGGAATTTTAATTTGCGCCACATTTGAACTCATCGGGCTACGAAACACATTTTAATAAATATATCTGACACAAGAGAAGTACTTATACAGACTCGTTAGACAAGTTGATGTTTGGACTTTAACTGATTGGTTCCCACATATGGATTAAAGATGATACCTCATAAGAAACCACAGATAACTATGTACTTAAGATCTAAACAATCTACAGATTTTCACAACACGTCGTAGTATTTACATTGATTGATTAGATTAGCGCATTTAAAGTTTTTTGGAAGAACTCTTTCAAAAATTGACTACAGCTGGGTATAACACCATTTTTCTTAAAAGTTCGTCAGTCCAGAAGAAGTTTGGACATAAGTATTAAACTAATAGATTCCCACATTTGTTTGATACAATTCAGACTAATTCGACAGATAAAGGAACGCAGTTAACTATAGATATGCTATATGTTGTGCCTCCTAACGAATTTTTGAGTACTTTCGCAGAACTAAAGAACAACTCAAGGTCTTTGTGAGAAACTTTGAACCTGAGAAATAATTAAATTTATTAGAAGTGTCAAGTGTTGTAAAATAGTTATGAAACCTTCGTTGCTACTTAGATAGTTTCAGAAAGAGGTTCTATAAGCCCCTTAGGACTTCGGCAATAAAAAAGTTTGACTTGATAATATTATGATAAAATTCCGTACATATGCTGATATATAATGTTAAAGCTAAAGCAAAACCTCTTATAAACTTGCTGGGTTAAATTACGAGGATTTACAAAGCGGAAGAACAAAGTTATAAGTAGTGGAAATGTGTGAGAATTACTTACAATTCTTCTACTATCAGTTACTGACTTCTTACGTAGTTATTATATTTGGCTGCTTCTTTAAAACAACCTAACATTATATCCAAGAATTCCTAGGGAGTAGAGAATATCAGAGTTTGATGAATGCTTCATAGAATAATATAGAACCCTCAGAGAAACCGAAATAGTTCTAAGGTTGCCTCGGCGTCACTCAGCTGGGCTTTTTAACTGGAATTTGGTTGATTTGTGGCAAAATAAGCTAGATAGGATTTGGAGAGCAAAGTCAGATAATTTCGAGCCCGCAACTAATATATATGTAAGTTGAACAATCGGAAGCAACAACCGCGCCGTTTGTTCTGCTTTTTCCCGCATGGATAAGGAGGCGAAGCGAATGGGTCTGGAGGTGAATGAGGACAAGACGAAATATCTCCTGTCATCAAGCAAACAGTCGGCGCATTCGCGTCTTGGCTCCCACGTCACTGTTGACAGTCATAACTTCGAGGTCGTAGATAATTTCGTATACCTGGGAACCAGCCTCAACAACACGAACTATGTCAGCCTCGAAATCCAGCGCAGAATAACTCTTGCCTACAGGTGCTACTTTGGACTGAGTAGGCAATTGAACAGTAAAGTCCTCTCTCGACGAACCAAAATCAAACTCTACAAGTCGCTTATCATTCCCGTCCTGCTTTACGGTGCAGAAGCTTGGACGATGTCAACATCAGATGAGACGACACTAGGAGTTTTCGAGAGGAAAATTTTGCGCAAGATTTATGTTCCTCAGAACATTGGCAACGGCGAATACCGCAGACGATGGAACGATGAGCTGTCCGCGTTATACGACGACATTGACATAGTTCAGCTAATAAAAAGACAGCGGCTACGCTGGCTAGGTCATGTTATCCGAATGGACGAAAACACTCCAGCCCTGAAAGTGTTCGATGCAGTACCCGCCGGAGGAAGCCGAGGAAGGGGAAGGCCTCCACTCCGTTGGAAGGACCAGGTGAAGAGCGACCTGGTTACACTTGGGATCTCCAACTGGCGCCGAACTGCGAAGGAGAGAGAGAGTTGGCGCACTATCGTCGATTCGGCTATAACCGGCTAAACGGTTGCAACGCCAATCACATACATACATATGAAGAAGAACAATCTCATGGTTAATAGTCTATGTTAAAAACATCATAACTCATATCTCTATGGTAACACTACGTAGTAAGCTATTAAATGATAAAAAACCAATATACAGATTTTGAGAATAGTAACCATTTAAACAGTGGGAAAATCACCAAGTCTGGTGGTTCAATGGCTACTGCCTTGGCTGTTTTCGGTGATTCAAACGGAATACTAGACCACTTTATTTATTCTCACAGCTCCAATTCATGTAAAAGCTCTTTTTCATGAAAAAAATAATAATAATATTTGCGCCTAAATGTATACTTCAAAATTCTGTAATTCGCTACTGTCTTCGAAATTGCTTGTGTTTTGGTAAATTTATCGCCAACACATTATTTCAATACATTTTCGCTTTCATTTCTTAATTTTTTTCGCTAAAAAAATTTATAAAAATCCAAATAACATCAATAAAAATACTTTATTTCTTTTGGCAACATCTTTTCATTTCTGCAATAATTTTCTCAAATTTCTAAGCGAGAACTTGACATGAGTTTTAAATGAATGCAAAACTTTCGCGGCTCCATATTTCGCCATGACGCATTTGACAAGCTTCAGTCAACAATTCGCTACTCCCACTCGTAGCGAAAGCCGTTACAACCGCTCGCGGCTGCGGTTGGCGTGTTATTTCAGATAGTGTTTTGTGCTGTTATTTTAAGCTAACGCGACAATTTTTCATCAACGCGTGTGGTATACCATTACAAGGCGGCGGGAAATAATAAAACAAATTAAAATAAAAACGAAAAGCAAAAATAAAAAACGTAAAAATAAAAAAATGTATATAAAACTTTATGATAAGTTTTCGCCATAATTCCTTTTTTAGTGAAGCTGATCCGCCACTTTGGTGTGAAATTCGGTAGCTGTAGCTTCGCGCTTTGGCTTTGCCACATACCCCGGCTACTTTTGGCTGACTTTTTCGTAGTCGTTCGCAACTTTGGCGCAGCGAATTATTTACAAATTGTTGCGTTTCAGTGGCGTCCTAGCGCAAAACTAGAAAAATAAAAATAAACGAGCTAAAAACCAAAAACAAGCGCGATGGTATCAAAAAAGGAAAATTCTAGAAAAAATGTTTAAAAAACTTTGGCGAACTTTTTTCTAAAGTAATTTAGCTACTTGCTTTTGTATTTTTTTGCCATTTTAGGTTTTCGTGCTTTCTTTAATATTTTCTTTTATTTTCCGCATACTGTCTCACCCACGCGCATTTCTGCAACACTTTAATCGACTTTTTGCTTATACCGTTGTTTTTCTCCACAAGCGTTGTCTTCTACTGCTGCTGCTTCTTCTTTTTTGAGACGCTGCGCTTCATTTCGTTGCGCTTCGTTTCACTTTACAAAGTGTCCTGAACTTTAACGTGTTTCGCTTGTAGCAGTTGTTATTGTTGCTTTTGCTTTTGCTTGCTAGCTTTGTTGGAGTCCTTGTTGCGTTACGGAAAAAGTTTTCACGCGCAGTTGTTTAAAAATTCATTGCATGCATTTAGGCGTGCTACAAATCAAGCCTGATTGGCAAAGCTGAAATTTACACCCAACCTACGCGGTTTAAGTGAATTCTCGAGTTTGAAGTTGTGTTTTAAAAGGTGCAGACTTGTTCATTTTTTTTCAATTCATTGAATTGAAAGTGAAAGCGTTGGGTGAAAGTGGAAAAGAGATGAGCTCAAGCTGTGTAGATTTTTAAATACTGAAAAATATAAATGTGACACATACGCCCCGGGAATTAAATAGGGATGCTGTAGTAAGGATTATATTTTGTGGAAACTTTATTTAAAATTTAAAAGACTAATATATTTTTTTGTTAATTATGAAATACTAATTGTTACTCATTAAGTCATTGGAAACTAATTACTCCTAGCTTTCAGTCAGATATAAAGAACGAGAATCCTTAATCAAATACACCTTTTCAACGAACGAGATAAAATGTCCACATCTTGTAGTCAATTGTCAATGTAGTCAATATATTAAATAAAGTTAATGAAGTCAACATAGTCACGGTAGTCAATGTAATCAATATAGTCAACATAGTCATATAGTCAATAAAAAGTCAATATAGTCAATAATTAACAATCAATAGCCAAAAGTCATTAGTAAATAAAGTCAATAGTCAATTGTTATTAATTAATAGTCAGCAAGGAATAGTCAATAATAAGTAGTCGAAAGTCAAAAGTCATTCGTCAATAGTCAATAGACAATATGGGCAATGCTGTTAATACCTAATAGTCGTCTGTAGTCAATAGGAAACCAAATAAATAATAGTCAATGATTAATTGTTTGACTTTAGTAGTGATTATTTACTAGTTCAGTAGTCATAAGTCAATAAAAGTAACATATCTATTGTACTGTAGTAATTAAATTTAAGAAGTCATTAAGTAAAATATTGTTAATATTCCGAAAGAAAAAATAATTAATTCATTAACAAAATTTTATCAGTAAATATTCATCAATCGATAATGAATACTTTCTATTAATCCGTTAATAACCTTTAGACAAAAGTTAATATTTTTTAGTCTGTAATAATTAGTCACTATTTCGACTCAATAAATCTTTAATCTTCATAATTTTGTAGTCTTTTAGTAAACTATAGTCCCTAGCAATTTATGATTAGTTTAATATAAAAAGTTATTCATGGTTAGTACAAAACCATTAGTTAATTATTAATCAGTCAATAACCAAAAAAATTCTAAACTTCATTAGTATGTAGTCATAAGTCATTATTTAGACTCAATTAATCTTTAATTCTTACTATTTTGTTATAGTCTAAAAGAAAACAATTGTCATTAGTCATTTATGATTAGTTAAATCTAATAATCGATTTATGGTTAGTACATAAATTAGTCAATTATCAAAAGTCAGTAGGTTTTAATTAGTAGTCAAAGAGCAATTGGTACTAGTGCTGGTATAAATTTTCGGATTTGGGTTTCCAAATTCGATTGGAATGAGAGACTCCAATAGAATATCAATTTGCGGATGATCTAAAAGACAAATGTTGTACAAAAAGCGTAAATTGTCCATAAGAAATAACTAAAAAGAGGGCTTAGATTCAACGAGTGGGGTTATATTTTATTTATTGACCAATATTGCAACACTTGCCCCCTTCTAGCGGTTTTGCAAGCCACTCATACTCGTTGTAGCGCTATAGACTGCCAGTTTTTGGTTGCTTCTACTAAAAGTTACGACACGTCGTCGATTCCCCAGAGAAATTAGTTTGATTTATGCAATTGCAGTGACGATACAATGCGCGTTTCTGTGTATGTGCCTCTCGTTGTGGGTGTGAGTGTGCGTTGCCAGTTTGGCGAAGGCGTAGGTGACGCGTCAAATTAATAGCAACACCAGCAAATGAAGTCAAGTGAAGTAAAATAGAGTTTGCTTTCGTCAGGTGGACCCCACAAGCAAAAGCTGCCATCAACTACACTTCCTTCATCTTCTCTCCCCACTTCTCTCACCCATCCAGCCTTAGTGCCACCGGCAATCACGTGGTATGCGAAACGTGCGCCGTCGAACGAGATTGCAACAAGCCAAGCAGTGGCCGGCCTTAGTAGTATACTGACAAGCGACCATGAACGCTGATGAAAATGCCATTTTGCCGTAGATCCGGCAGTCAAACTCACGTGCGGAGTTTTGGCGAAAATATCGCGTAAAATTTGCGGTGTCACAAAACTTAAACACACACACAGTGTTGTTACTGTATTGCTGCGAGCATTGAAGTTGCACGAAAGCCAAGTGTGAATAGTGTTTGGGGAGACTAAATGAAGTAAATTGCGAAACTTTTGCGCTGGCATGTCGTACAAAACCACTAAAATAAAGTAGCACGATTTGTTGCTTATGTGTGTAGATGTGGGTGTGGGTGTGAGTGTTGAGAAAGTGTGTGCGTCTGGCTAGCGCAGACACTAATGACAGTTGGTTAGCGT
This sequence comes from Zeugodacus tau, assembly GCA_031772095.1. Taxonomy (NCBI): domain Eukaryota; kingdom Metazoa; phylum Arthropoda; class Insecta; order Diptera; family Tephritidae; genus Zeugodacus; species Zeugodacus tau. The sequence goes on along the minus strand of CM062652.1, from coordinate 71,590,898 downwards.
AGGCATTAAAGAGCAGGCCAGCAGCGTCAAGTTGTTGTACTGTTGGAAGGTGTAAGACATAGACATGGCAGCAAACTTAGCTGTGGCAATTACCGCAAAGGCTCCAACTCAGAGTATATCGTACTGCAATTTCTCCATCCACAACTTTGTCTGTCTCCACTACATCCCTCCCACTACCTTCGCCTTCCTTGCTGTCAATTGTGCATTTGACTCGGTTGCCTTTACTCATTGATATGTCTAATGGTTTTTGGCGCGTTGTCGACTAGACCCGTGCCCTTAGCTGCTTGCTTATATGTTTGTGTAACGGCACTGTTATACTGCTGCTGTAGCTGTGTTTGGCGGCGTCAAGACATTTGATTAAAATAAATTGACACTTTCAATGCGAAAAGCGCTGCTTGCTATTCCACTCATGGAATGCATGAACTCCAGCGCGTCGTCTACAAGGAATAGTGGAATAGTTGTGCAAATGCATACCTCCGGGTACATAATTGACTTAAGGAAAGTTACTTTTAGTTTGGCAAATATTTCGGGGGGTAGCAGACTGCTTGCATATAGTACTCGATACGAAATTCATTTATTGCTGGTCTGGTTGTTAATAAGTAACATCCGTATGCCTTTCAGCGTTGATTTTATTGTGTGATTCTGTTGAAATTCGTGAGGTAGTAGCATTTTTGGGTTTCTAATTTAATTAGTAGCTAAATAATAGATGAAGGTAGTATAGTAGCTGGTTTCATAATTGATGCTGACAGAACGGAAGTGCTAACGGTAATCTCTAAATCTCTCGGAATAGACTTTAAGCTTTAAGATCTCAATGTGAGAATGTTCAAAATTAGTTTCATATTTCTCAAACAACGGTTCTTTAATACTATATTGGTATCTGTAGCCCTTGGGAAGCATTAAAGCTCAAAAGAGAGCGAAAGAAGGAGAGAGAGAGCATATTCGAACCTGACTGAGAGAAGGTGAGAGATACCAGAGCGGATATTTTTCAACGAAGAATGTACTTAGTTACCTCTTCGTCGTAAACCCCAAAGCCGTTGGTTTCAATTATGGAACGCGGTGAGTTTTTAGAATATTTAGGAAACTTCTAAGATGCTGTCATATATTTGGCCTCGGTCGGTATTTCAACACTATATTGATAGCCTTTGAACAGTAAAGAACGAATAAGAGCGAAAGAGACATATAGAGGGAGATCATTACTGAATCTGACAGAATGAATCGTACTTGAGAGAACGAGAAATATATTATTTCGAATGTATCAAAATATAGTGGAACAACTGGTTGAAGCATAGACACATATTTCTTCAGATCGAAATTAGGCCAACAAGTAGAGTAAAGATTTAATGTCTCCCAGTTTGGAGTTCCCGAAATCATGGCTAAAGATCTCCTACTTTGAAACAATATAAGTGTTGGCCCTCTTTCTAACTGACTGTTCTCATCTCAGCTGGAAGTAGTCCAGGCTAATAAGATCTCACCAGAACCTGTTTCTCGATAATGTATGTATGTAATTGGCGTTCAACCGTTTAGCCGGTTATAGCCGAATCGATGACAGCGCGCCACTCCTCTCTTTCCTTCGCAGTTCGGCGCCAGTCGGAGATTCCAAGTGTAACCTGGTCCCTCCAACGGAGTGGAGGCCTCCCCCTTCCTCGGCTTCCTCCGGCGGGTACTGCATCGTACACTTTCAGAGCTGGAGTGTTTTCGTCCATTTGGACAACATGACCTAGCCAGCGTAGCCGCTGTCTTTTTATTCGCTGAACTATGTCAATGTCGTCGTATAACTCGTACAGCTCATCGTTCCATCGTCTGCGGTATTCGCCGTTGCCAATGTTCTGAGGACCATAAATCTTGTGTTTCTCGATTAGTAGATTTAAATTCGTTCAAACTAATTTTTAGTTAGATTCTGAATAATTTGAACCATATATCTATCAGTGTTGTAGGCCACTGATTCCATAAGGAGACCTCTAAGGGTCTATAAAGTCATAAAGCTACACCTATTGGGGATTTATTGTATCTAATAGTCCTCTTGAAAACACTAAAATTACAGATTTTCACCTTTAAACTTATCGGAAATACAGGTACTGCTTTAAATTTTGAAAATTTTTGAACAAATTGTTGTCTCCCAACTCACACATTGATAGCGTCGTAACTCCCATTTGGAAGTGCTCCACGGAAATAAACTTAAAAAAGTTATGCTCTGCATATATGCATACCGAGCACATAAACACACTTTCATATACAGTTAGCGCACATAAGGTGCTTGCTATTTTTTATGGTCTCGCGTTGAAATGTGCTGACATGAAAAATACATTTAGCAACAACACATAACACTCAGCATATGTACCATGTACTATATATGAGAACTAGGGTATGGTTAGACCAACAAAAAATAAAAAACAACAACAATAAACACTAATGGATGCAAGTGCATGTAATATGGGGAAGCGAAATTGGGGTAGTGGACAAAAAAACGTGGCTGAAGAGTGGGAGTATAGTAGCGTTGAAGTACTGAGTACATTTCTGGAGAGCTATGCATGCTTATTACCCGCACATTGTTGCCACATCTACAATAATGTGTCTATAAAGACTCATTTTTATTAGCTGAGTCCATCAAATTAGCCAAGAATTATATGCATAATGAGCGGGGATGTCATTGCAAGTAGATGAGCGTCCAAAAAGGTGGTGCACGATTTATAAGACCGCCAATTCTGAGGCAGCGCTATATACACAGTATATTATCATATATTATCGCGTAACACAACCTCGGGTTGACTTAAAGCATCTGTCATCTGCTGCTCGCTCTTCCCTATTAAGTATCGCCTTACTGGCGACACAAAAGAAAAACTTTTTCTTAAATTTTCTTTTCGTTCTTGCCGTCATTTTGGTTTTATTTTCACACTTAATACACCATTCCATGCATGATAAACTTTATTATTATTTATTTTTTGCCGTTGTTGTTGTCATTTTACTATAATGAAATTCATTTACTGTCTAGCAAACAAAGTGTCGGGGAGGTACGTCGACATGTCTAATTTGATTGATTAACCCGACACGTTGGACTTTTGGGAAAGTTTATCAGCTTTCATTGCTTTCATAAGCTAGCATTTAGGGGCTTACAGAGAACATACAAGTTTGCTGTGTGTGTGTGCGTGGATTTTTAAAGAGCAGTTGTTATTTAAATATAGTGGAAGCGCCTTGTAGGAAAAGCATTCGATAGGGAAAACAAAAAATACCTTAAATTTGGACATGTGGAACATTTTTGAATTAAATTTGATTATTTGAACTTGTGGAACACTCAAAAGAAATTATATGCTTAATGAACTTGTGAAACACTTATACACAAATGAAAATTCTTCTCAAATATGAACTTGTGGAACACTCATCTGAAATTGTATCCTTTATGAACTTGTGGAACACTCATCTGAAATTGTATCCTTTATGAACTTGTGGAACACTTATACATAAATGAAAATTCTTCTCAAATATGAACTTATGGAACACTCCTCTGAAATTGTATCCTTTATGAACTTGTGGAACACTTATAAACAAATGAAAAATGCTCTCAAATATGAACTTGTGGAACCCCATTTTGCAATTGTCCTTTATGAACTTTTGAAACACTTATAAACAAATTAAAAATTTTATTAAACATGAACTTGTGGAACACTGATCAGAAATCGTATACTTTACGAACTTTTGAAACACTTATAAACAAATGAAAAATATTCTTTAATATGAACTTGTGGAACACTCATCCAAAATTGTGTCCTAAATGAACTTGTGGAACACCTGCCAGACTTTTATATATAAAATTAAATTTTCTAAAAAAATCATACCAATTTGGTATTGAACTACATTTGAAAGGGATTCCAGCAAAAATCACAACGCATACCTACAATAATATTATATTGAATTAAGTATCAACTCGAAAAAAAGTGAAAGCAAAGTATCTAACTGAATTTTGTGAACCCAACACAAAAGAAGCCTAATTCTATGAGCCATGAAAGAAGAAAGAAACGACACAACCACTGCGTATTTATTTATTCATTTATTCAATGCGAAATGAGCGTATTGAATAAAGTGGAAGCCAAGCTATGATCCACAATTGAAGTCTGCAAAGTTATTTATTATGCTCGACCAGTCAATGCGTCACGTTTTCATTGCAAATTCGATTTAGTCGCTACGGTCACTTATTTGTTAGCTTTGTCGCGTACTCTCAGTTTCGTTGCTACTACTTGTTACGCTTGTATTCTCATGCTTATTTGTTGTGCCAAATTTCTATAGCATTGCGTAGGGGTTGCGTTTCGATTTTAAAGCAACCAAATTGGTTTGGGTATGGCGATAAAATTGCTTTTGTGAGGTTGCTTTATAGCAATATAAGAAGGAGATATCTATACTTTGACGTAGCCACGTGATCAACGAAAGTAGGGGAAACGTGATTTATTTGCATAGAACTCTTTGTAGAATTAAGAAGTTTCCCAAAAATGTTATTTTGAATTGAGTGTTTGTGAAATTAGAAATACATTTTTAATACATGTTTGAGAATTTGAGAATGAGGATATGAGAAATGAATAACTGAACAAGTGGAACACTTCTTAATTCTTTAAATAATACAGATGCGAGAATATTTTCAGAGAGGCTGGGTACTTGAAAGAGAAATGTTAATATTAATCATAAACAAGTAAGGAAGGGCTAAGTTCGGGTGTAACCGAACATTTTATACTCTCGCAATTTATTGATGTAATTTTATAAAGATAACACAAGTCGACCCATATATTTGGTATAAAGTTCAATAGAATAACGAAAATCATCATAAATAGTATACGGGGACTGAGGTAATTCCTAAACCGATTTCACTCGTTTTCACCACCAAGATACGATATATCAAAGACTATACGCTCACTTAATTTAATATTACTTATAATTAGGTATATGGAATCTGGGGGAAGTTATGACCCGATTTTTACCATTTCAGGTACAGAGAGAAAGTGTTATAAGAAAATAATTCAGAGGAAAAAAAAAAATAATTTTCGGTGAAAAATTAACCTTAGGCACTGAGTTCTTCATGTTCGATATCAGGGGCCTTGAAAAGTCATGGTCCGATTTTGACAATTTTTCCACAAGTGATGTGACAACTCAAATACAGTATTTGTGTAAAGTTTTATTCCGCTAGCTTCATTGGTTCCTTATGAATAGATTATAAAGTGAACGAATCAGATGGAATTCAAAATTGAGTTATATGGGAAGTAGACGTAGTTGTGAACCGATTTCGCCCATATTCCACCCGTGTCATCAGGGTGTCAAGAAAGTGTTATATACCGAATTTCATTGAAATCGGTCGAGTAGTTCCTGAGATAAGGTTTTTGACCCATAAGTGGACGATGCCACGCCCATTTTTCATTTTGCAAAAAAATCTTAGTGCAGCTTCCTTCTGCCATTTCTTATGTAAAATTTGGTGTTTCTGACGTTTTTCGTTAGGGAGTTAACCCACTTTTAGTAATTTTCAACCTAACCTTTGTATGGGAGGTGGGCGTGGTTATTATCCGATTTCTTTGATTTTTGGACTGTATAAATAAATGGCTAAAAGAAACGACTGCAGAAAGTTTGGCTTATATAGCTTTATTGGTTTGCGAGTTATATACAAAAAACCTATTTGGGGGCGGGGTCACGCCCACTTTTCCAAAAAAATTACATCCAAATGTGCCCCTCCCTAATGGGATCCTATGTTCCAAATTTCATTTTCATAACTTTATTTATGGCTTAGTTATGAGACTGTATAGGTTTTCGGTTTCCACCATTTTGTGGGCGTGGCAGTGGACCGATTTTGCCCATTTTCGAAAGCAACCTCCTCAGGGTGCCAAGGAACATGTGTTCCAAGTTTCATTAAGCTATCTTAATTTTTACTCAAGTTATCGCTTGCACGGACAGACGGACAGACGGACAGACGGACAGACGGACGGACGGACAGACGGACGGACAGACATCCGGATTTCAAATCTACTCGTCATCCTGATCATTTATGTATATATAACCCCATATCTAACTCTTATATTTCTTGGTGACACAAACAACCGTTAGGTGAACAAAACTATTATACTCTGTGCAACAGGTTGCGAGAGTATAAATATGATATCATAAAGAGATTTATGGGAGTTCTATTTCAGTAAAGAGAGCATTCTCTACATTTTCAAACTGATAATTCTCCAAAGGTTTATCTATATAAATATATTCAACAACAAATAGTCATGTATTTAACATACAAAATGACGTGTAAAAAGTGAAGTGATTAAGAGTAAAGCTATTGAAATCCACTTGAGACACAAAGGCTGTGCGCTTCTACGAAAGAGATATTTAAGTGTGAAAAATTAACTGTAGACGTATGTGTAAAAGTCTGCTCAGAGACAATGAAAAGAAAATAAATGATTTCCAGTGAAAAATATAAATCTAGGAGTACAAATAGAGAAAAGAAGTAGGTAAAAAAGAAACAAGGATTATTTCTTGGAGTACAAAAAGATGGTTCAAATTGAAAAAAAAAATGAGAGAAGTTGTGATAAATGAATTTATTAGCAGAGTAACTTATTTGGAAACCACCTGGTCCTCAGATTAAAATATAGCAAGAATATATAAATAAAAAATTTGAAAATAATTTCTTTCACATTCCCTTATATGTACTTTTAATTCTCTCTATTGTAGTGCTCAAATGCCATAAAAATACCCGTATATCTCAAAAACACACACTTCTACCTTCTCAGCATGTATTATTAGCAACAGTTACTTTGTCATCCCATACAAATCGCACCACCTAATCAGCTCTCATGCGATAATTCTACTTTTTTCATACTCGTTAGAGTATTTTTTCCATCAAAGACCTCGCATCAGCACCCTTCCAGCTTTAATATAGCTTCAAACATTTCGCTTACAACTTACAAGCAAGTTCATCTTCATACACATTCAACCACTTCCACACATATGAGTACTCCCAGGCACTTCCACACCTCCTTCCCCGCCATTAAGCTGCACATACATTTCTGCACTTAACTTTATTAGCTTCACCACTTACTTGTACACATACCAGCAGTACGGAGCATGTGACTTATCCGCTTTTTACAAATACCGTTTTTTCACAAAGCCGCTTAGTGCCTCACCTATGTGGAGAGTGAGTGTAGGTATTTTGCAAAAAAAAAAACTTAACTTGACTTGCAAAAAAATGCTTTTACTTGCTGTCGTTTAAGAGTTTAAAGCATATGTGTAAAAACTGGTGAGAGTACGTGTGTGTATATTGGCGTAACGGTATATCTCTTGCACTTTAGCTCATAAGCTAATCTGCGCTTTATTTTGATTGGCTTTATCTATTAGAGATGGTTCACAGTTTTACTTTTCGAAAAGTGTTTTTGTGGTTAAATAAGGTTAAGGATTACTGTAATAGATGCCTTGAATCAATTATGAGGATATTTGTGTGAAGTTTAAAAAAAAATATAGTGGTAAAAGTAATTAGGAGGATTCTCAAGGCTTCCGGGGTGGAGAAAAGGCTCTAAAGAGTTTAAACTAATGTTACTAAGTGAACTTATAAAGAGTTTATACAGTTAGGGAAGGGTTTAGAGGAAGCAGATAGATGAGAGTTGTTTGATTTCGATTTGAATCTGCCAGAGAAGGTTAGACAATCAAATATAAGGGTTCACTAATATGCTCATCTGATTTCCTGACAGATGACAGCTATCTATTAGATAATCTCATAAGATGGTTGACAGAAAGTATTTAAGGGAACGAAGTTGTAATATGATTAATAGATATTTGTGATTAATGGAAGAACGGCTGTCAATATCAGATGACATGTTTTGCTTGACAGATGACAGGTATCTAGTATAGTAAATAGTACAGTAAATGACATGAGATGTATGTTAGAAAGTGTTAAATGTAGCGAAGTATCTTTTGTTCTTTAAACTCGCTTGGTTTTTAGTAGTAAATATTAAGAATGAAGTCGAGGTAAACGACTAAAAATAGTCATATGATCAATAGACATTGATGCTAGGTGAAAGAAAAGCTGTCAATATCAGATGACAGTTTTTTCCTGACAGATGACAATTTGACAATTATCTATTAGTAAATGTGATAAGATAGATGACAGAAAATATTAAACGAAGTATATTTTCTGCTTTAACCTCGCTTTTTTGTTGGCTGTATTAAACTTTAAAGAGAGAGGATCAAGTCGCGGTAGATGACGGAACAATTAAAGAGCCATTGACATATGACCAATAGATATTAGTGATAGATAAAAGAGTGTATAAAATAATGTAAAGAGAGAAATAGGTTATATAGGTATAGGTTAACCTGAAATAAGACAGAGAACAAAGCCGATGCCGAAGAAAATATTTGAAATTAATGATAGAGGAGACATGAAAAAATTAAGTTCGAAGCAATTTGACAGATTTTAGATGGATATTTTTAGAGAAAAGTGAATGAAGGTTTGAGAGATCAACAATTCGAAAGGAGAAATATAATAATTAATATATGATGTAAGATAGATAGCAACATACAAATAAATATAGAGTTGAATATAAGAGAAGTAGAAGAAGCACTGCTTTCAGCTGCTTAAAATTCAGTCAAAGAAGTCTTCAATTTATTTTTGGACAACCCGCTGCGAAAAGATAATTAAATTCATGAGTAATTCACGACAGAAAAACAAAAACAAGAATCTACATTATCTTCTCAAACCAAAAATATGCAAAGAAATGTCAGCAGCAGAACGTTTAAAGCATAAGAAAGAGCAGCGAAGAAAGCCAGCAGACAGCCAGTTAAAGATTGTTGCACGCTGACATTGAGTAGCTTTTTGTTTGAGTTGCAAGCAGACGACTAATGCATATATGAATCCTTATATGATTTTGTTTATGAACGAGTGAGTGCCTGAGCGCCGCCAAAAGGCCACGAAGTCAGTTGAAAGCGCTGTTTTGGCAATGAGTGACAGCTTAAATCATATGTTGGACGGTTATTTAAAGCAGCGGTGATATGAGAAACTCGGTGCATAGAAAGACACTGAGATATTATCACTGTCTGCGGATGAAAGCTGTGTGTGTACGGACAAAGAGCCAAAACAACAACAAAATGATGTTGAATAGCAAACAAAGGAGGATGAGGAGGAGAACTTAAAAATGACAGCAACAAATTAGACGTGCAGCTGTGAATGAAGTGAAATGAAATGAAATGAAATGACTGAGACAAAGAGGCTTTTAATCCGCTTTTTAGACTGGTTTTAATAAGACTTTGTTAAAATAATTTGAAACTCATTTGCGGATTAGCAACGAGAGCTGGAATCAACTTGTAGAGGACCCGACAGCGAAGAATTCATCAAGTGTGCGCAGCACGTTAGCATTAAGCACAAACTTTAATGTACAAATAAATTGAATTAATACGCGCTTTTGAAGAAGCTTCCAAAACAATTTGCGCACAGTCGCATTTTATTGCGTTGGAAAATGTTCTGTTTGCACATTTCTTGCGAGTGAGCTACTCACACAGCACTGTTGTTTCTCTGTTGTCTTTATTTTTGTTTTTTGGTAATAAAATAAACTTGATAAATTTTGGGCTTATCGCCATTATTATGAGTAGCTGTCAGCGTCAAGCGTAACGCAAGCAATACAAACAAAAGGCTGTGTCTTTCAAGGAAGCTGCTACACTCATTGAAGGCTATAGCGTGTAGCAGGCGGGGCAGCGGAGAAATTAAGGCTTATTAGTTGAGCATAAGTTGCGAACTGTTAATAACCTGTCAGTGACAGCTGCTTGAATGCTTGAAAGGCAGCTGGAATGCAATAATAATGTGAAATGCTGCTAATGATTGACCGGGGCGTATACGTAACGAATAGATTTCGGTAATATTTCACCTTATATATAGGGTGGTTATTTTTTTTTATTTTTTATTTTATCACAATATGAGTACCAGAAGTATGGATAATAGAAGCTTTTGAGACTCAAGTAAAAATTTGATGAAAATAATATTTTTACTTTTTATAGTATGGAACCTTATAATATGGATTTGAATGATTTTTGTTTAGAGTAGTCCATATAATAAAAAATCTTTTGAGCGAAAGGTATAAAAAATTCTTTGGGATAAGTCAATTTGACAGCTAGAAACCGAGTTTCGCTGAAGTTAGACAAAAAAGCAGTAATCATTTAGGTATTTTTGCGAGAACTACATGAGTTCGACTTTGAAACCTCAATGAAGACCCTCAAAATTTGATTTAAGAGGTTCCTCAGTGATTCTAGTTTAAACATTTTAAATTTTTGGAATAAAAAATCAAATATTTTTTTGGTGTTTTTTTTTTCTTAAAAATATACTGTATGAACCACCCTGTAGATAGTGAATATATTTTATGATACTTATTGGATACAGTTTTGGAATAACTAAATTATTTTTTGGAATAAACAAATAAAATTATTTTTTTTGCTTATTTTATTAAAAATTATTTATGAACTACCCTATACATATAATACAATATGTGTTATTGTCGTTGTTGTTTTTGTAAGCATAATAAAATTGCTTACTGATAGTTCACTTAGATACACTTTCCTTAATTTTTTCGAAAAAAAATTTATATTAATTTTTTTGGCTTTTTTAATACTATTTGAACCACCCTGTATTTGGTGAATTTAGTTCATGCTACTATTTGACTATTTTTTTCGAATAAAACAATAAAATGGAATGTTTTACTTCTTTCCATTAAAAATAGTTTATGAACCACCCTGTATATAGAGAATCTTGTTTATCATATCCTTCGGCGAACTTTCTCGAACAAAAAAAAATTAAATAAAAATAGTTTATAAAATAAAAATATATATTTTTTTAAATAATTTAAGGACCACTCTGTATACATATTCATATAATCCAATGCATGTTATTGTTGTTATTGTTGCAAGCATAATTAAATTGCCAACCTGACAGCTACCTCTAACTCATAACAATTCAACTTCACCTACACACTTATTATTAGATAGACATTGACTGGCAAGATATTCCTGCAATCCCCTAAAGCCTGTAGTAACAACAACAAATACCAACGTCTACAATATAAATTAATGTCATACGACAAATGCGGCATTGGACAGGTGGTGCAGCTGATACATATATATTTGCCATTCAGTAAACTACGGATGCCTACGCCAATTGCTGTGTAGTCAGGTAGCAAGAACAACCAGAATTGTAACCTTTTCGACCCTATCAGCCAACAAAGCTTTGACAATGCTCGACACACACATACAAACGTCAGAGAGTAAAACGTCAACTAAAATGAAAATGTAAATATTTAATCAGGATAATAATGAAGTCGTATTATCGTGCTGTCAAGCGCAAGCGAACGGGGTGAGCGTTGGCAGAGGCACAGGTGTGGATTTTGATTACTGCTAACTGGTTCCAAATATAGTGACTAACAACAACAGCAAGTACAATGTAAACAAAAACGCGTACTGTGCCCTTAAAATGTTGTCTCGACCGAAAATTCACTGATACTAGTAGCCAGAGCGCCCGATTACGGCAGTAAATGTGACAAACCGTTTGTTAGCTCGCTGACTTCCTTCCTGTCCACTCCATTCGATTACTGCTCACACTCACTCGTCTGCTCGTATTACGCAGTGAAGTCGCCGGTCTCGTTTTATGAGTGCGTATCGATAAGCGCTTCAAATTTATTTGATGGAGGAATCGGTTGTATTTATAGCAGCCACAGACCCAGTAAGGAAACTTAAGCTCTCAGAATATCATCAACTTAGAGAACGACCCTCTTGAGATTCTTAATCCTTACTTCGATTATTGAAATTGAGATTGAGATTGAGATTAATATTGAGAGTGAGATTGAGTTTGATATTGAGATTGAAATTGAGATTGGAATTAAGCTTGAGTTTGAGTTTGTGGTTGAGACTGAGGTCGATATTGAGATTTTAATTAGTATTGAGATTGAGATTGAGATTGAGACTGAGCTTGAGATTGAGTTTGAGTTTGTGGTTGAGACTGAGGTCGATATTGAGATTTTAATTAGTATTAAGACTGAGATAGAGATTGAGGTCGATATTGAGATTTTGATTGGGATTGCGATTGAGGTTTAGTTTGACCTTGAGCTTAAGATTGTGGTTGATGTTGACATTTACGATTAATATTGTGATAAATATTGAGATTGAGATATAGGGAGGATGGAATTAGAGTTTAGTCTGACGTTGAGGTTGAGGTTCAACCTAGGATTTTTTTGCCTAAATCCAAAAAGACTTAGGAACCGTTTTTAGCTTAAAAATTATGTAGTACTGGCTTTCATTTCTGTTGCCTTTCCTTCCAATTTTCTACTGGTTTCCCCATTTAGTGTTTGTGTATTGTATGTAACAGTATATTTGCTTGCACTTTGTGCCAGTTCAGCGTTACTTTAGCGACAGTTTGAGCCTAACGACAGGTTGTTCAATCACTTAGTTTAATTAATTTCACCGCCGGCGGGGTCCAAAGGATTAGGGTGGGCACTGCATGACTGTACAAAAGGTGAAAGTGCAATATTACGGACTCAATATTGATTAAGGAAAGAGGTTTGGTAAAAATTACGCGGTTTTTCGTAATTGAAAAGCTGCTAAAGTACTTTAAGTCATTATTGCTGACTGTTTATTTAACGCGCTCTGTACTCTAAGTTACTTTTTAAAAATTCAAAAGTGAATTTAACTTAATAGGTATAAATTGCTCGGCCTTGCTACTTTCTGAACCGCGGGCAATCTAATTGTATTGTCATAAGAAAGCTACTCGAAATATCCACGTCATACTTTAACATTTCATCTTACACGCCGCCACGTCTGACCTCTTTGCATGCGAGTGCGCGCACTTTTCGCATTAACTGTTTCCGTGCAACCACAAAAGTCAGCTTATTAAGCCTTTGTAAATATTTTTTTTATATTTTCTTTCTTTGGAAATTTCATTTTCATTTTCTTTGCCTTTAATCTCTTTACGGCGCAACCAAACAAGTAGTTTTTCCACAGCTTTCCAGAAGAATATCTTCCATTCCTTGGGCTATATGACACAGCTCCTTCTTGTCTGCGCTTTCCCGTCAAGCACTTTCAATCCTTTTTGATGTTCCATCATCGGTTTCAGCTTTCAGCTCGGCTTTTGTTTTACGCCATGAAATTGATGGCGTTAAATTGTATCTCATATGGAATTAATGAGTAAATGTAAAGCTTTATTAAAAATTGATGGCAATGAGATTGGTGTTGCTGCTGCGTAGACGCTGCTGCCGACTGTTGACAACGAAGCGGCTATATAATACCAATATGTGTTGTTTTTGTAACGGATAATGAAGTTAATAATGATGCTTGTAGACCAAGTGCCACTTACTGCGTTGCATGGCATTATGTGGATTGTGTTTACTGTAGTGTCACCTTGATAATGTGAAAAGTATTGCACACTGAACCATGATGACGATGCTGGCGAGGATGATGATGAGGCTCATGGCGCATGTCGTACGGCTCTTTGGTCGCTCCTACTGAGTGGTTCCTTTGTTAAGTAGCTTAAAGGTTCGTGGCGCACACAAACAGACTTATGCATACACATGTACGCACATAAGAGAATATTTAATCACCTTAATGACATCGAATTACCTTAATGTAATGCTTGGCATTTAAAGCGATAATATGATTTTTCTGTTTGTAGGGAAAATTTTATTTTAAGTAGTAAACTAGATTAATTGAAACTTGGTTTTGGTTTCAGTGTCTTCGTAATAGTTGTTTCTGTCCAGGACTAGACAATTTCACAGGGGGTTTCTTACTTTATTAAGCTTTTCTCTTCGATACAAAAGTTGAAGTCAAGAAAGATTCCTTCGTTTAAATTATTTCCATCATAAAAAGGGTTGAGAGAACCCACTTAAGAAAAGTATTATGCGTAAACTTCGGTCCATAATTAATTTTTGGGAAGATTGCTGAGACAGTGCAGTACTTGGACGGAATAAATTCCAGTTCCATTCCAGCTACAGAAGTCCGACTAAAGACTCTTCGATCTAAACATAACTTCTGTTAACTATCAACAACGGTGATTGAGGACGAACTAAATTCGATAAAATGGGAAAAGAATTATAACGAATTATAAAAAAAAGAATCTTGGAATTAATCATAAGATTCGGCAACCCTCAACAATGATGAATGGGGACGGATTAAGTTGGTATTTCATTTCGGCTACATAAGATCCGGGAGTTTCCTAAAATAGTAGATAAGAGCGGATGAAATTACCGAAAGAACCTTCAACCTAATCATACGATCTGGAAACCCTCAACAACGGTGGATGAAGACGGAATAAACATCCGTTCCGTTCCGACTATATAAGCTCGGCTATCTAGGAAAAGAGTCTTCGAGCTAATCATACCATCTGAAAACTCTCAACAATGGTGGATGAAGACGGATTAAATTCCTGCCCCTCTCGGTGGATTATCTACCAAAATAACCTTCGAGCTAATTTTACGATCTGGAAACCCTTAAATAAGGATGTATGAGGACCGATTAAATTTCTGCCCTACTCGGCTACATAAGGTCGACTATCTATGAAATAATCATCGAGCTAACCAAGATCTGAAAAGCCTTAATAACGATGTATGAGGACCGATTAAATTTCTGCCCCATTCGGCTACATAAGGTCGACTATCTAGGAAATAATCATCGAGCTAATCACGAGATCTCAAAATTTGTGGATGAGCACGATTTAGGAAAATAATCTTCGAGGTGACTATACGATCTGCAAACCCTCAACAGCGATGAATGAGAACGGATTAAATTATCGTTCCGTTCCTGCTGCATATGCGCGACTTTCTATGAAAAGAATCTTCGAACTAATCCGTTCGTATAAGGATGGATTAAATGCCTGATCCATCCAGGGTTCATAAACTCGACTACCTAGGAAAAGAATACTCAAAATCATCATATGATCCCCCGACAACTTGGATGAGCTAAATATTTTTCAGGAGTCTGGGGAATCTGGAAGTAAAATAGAAGACAACAGTGAGCTCATATATACATATTCCGAATTTATGTTCGCTTCACTTATATAACAATCCCTCATCACATTTGTGTCATTTGCGCGCAATCAAAATCATTCCGCACCACCTGTTCAACGAGAAGAAACTCTGTGTGTTTTATTATTAAATTCTGTGGCATCTCCGCTTTCAAATCACTCAACCACTGGCGCATGCAATTTATCCTTTTCAAATGTAATAAAATGCTACATCCGTCATAACTTCGATGGCGGCGCTAACCACCCTGCATTACAACGCACAACGTTAGACTGGCGGGCAACCAACAAAATCAGTCGTGCTTACTGAGAGTCCGTCCCCTCACAGCATAGACGTAGCGCTTGTCCGGCTAGTCGCCGCATCGTGCAACTTCCTGCCAACAGCCCAAACTGTCAACAGACGTAATCAAATTTCGTTCTCATCAAACGCGCGGTTGTGCACCCCTGGCGCAGGCATCTCTAAAGCGCGTAAACAAAATACGGGTTGATGACTCACACTGTGCATTTTTCGCTGTTTTTTTTTGTTTTTTTTTTTGCTTTTATTTTGTTATTGCCTGCCAACCACCTGTCTATCCACTGGTTAGTCTCGCTGTCTGCCTTGTCTATTTTGTCAGTCGCAGCGCTGTCTGCTTGTCAGTCTCTGTGTCCATTTTGTGCCGCAACATCGAAAATTTGACAAATATGACAGTGTATGAAATTAAATTTTTCATTCACCAATACACATACTCACAAACAGGCGTATGCACAAGCATACATTCAGGCGTTGGCAGTCTTGTGGCGTACTCCAACCATCCTCATCAGCGCTGCTTACTTGTTGGATTCTAGAATATTTTTTTGTGCTCTGTGCGCCTCATTTGCGCACGCTTCCTGCGTCTTGTAAGTGGTTGTGGGCAGGGACTCAGGACTCAAGACGACGCTGACAATAAAACGTGCCATGCATACCAAGCGACTTCCCTCGAAGTACGACACACCTATGGACACTCATATCTCTGCACTCATAACTTCCATATATACGCGCCTGATTTCATTTGAGCACTCAAGTTGAAGTGCGCTGTCGTGTCTTCGGCTTTCTCAGCAGCGGTCGTCTTTGTTGAATATTTATTTGCATTTCGTTCGCTTGTCATTTTGACATTTACAATTTTAATGTCGTACGCGAATGCTTCATAAATGACAATGGCATGAAGACAACAGCAACAATAACAACAACATAAATAAAAACAAAAACAACAGCAACAATAAAAAAACAACAAACAGCGACTCGTCGGCGTCATAATTGCGGACAAATTCAAAGCAAATTAGCTTTGACGCATTCAACAGCGTTTCCGTGAAATTTATTTCTTTTCTTCTTTCTTCTTCTCCGCTTTGCTGCTTTTGTTCGCCACGTTTTGGCTTGATTTGTATGCCTTGCTCGCCAAAGCAACGCTGTGTGCTGGATGTGAGAAGGGTTGTGTGCCAGTCACAAGGGTATCTAATTTGTCTGATTTTTATTGCTGCGCAATGAATTTAAATTTTACAAGCGCCACTCGCTGCTGGGAATACGTCGTTGATGATGAGTTATAAATAAATTTATTTATGTCGGCGACAGCGCGGCATGCGTTTACAGTGGAGAATTCTATTATTTAAATTCTAATAAATTGAATTTAAGGTGTTAAAAACGTGAGAGTAATTTGTGGAGGACATTTTTATTGGAACTTAGAATGAGTGGTTTTAGTACAAGAAGCAGAAAGAAGATAAAGAAACTCCTTGTAAAAATTGCTTGAGTAGAAATACTACTGTAATTCACTAAGAAGGTCCCTAAAGTCCGCTATTTATCGTATTGAAAAGTCAAAAATGATATTGGGTCGGGAAGCGATGCTTCAAATTCTTAATTATTTTTTAAATAATAATTCATAATATTTTTTGGAAATATATATTCAAATATTTTTTTAGTTGTAATAAAAATAAAATTTTTTTAAATTTTTTAATACATACATACATATTTTTACGCGAAAATTAATTTTTTTCTATGTAATTTTTTATTAAGCACACTCTAAAGAATAAATATGCATTAAATTTGATGAAAATGTACCGATTTGTAAAAAATCTCATGCTACATTTTTTAATAAAATAATTTTTAAATAATATTTTTTAAACTTTTTTTTTGAATTTGAATAAAAATAAAATTTTTTAATGCATACATATTTTTCGCAAAAAAAAAATTTTTATGGCATTTTTTATTAAGTACACTCTTTTCATTCATTTCATTCTTATATGCATTGGATTTGATGAAAATATACCAATTTAAAAAAAATCTCATGCTACATTTTTTTATAAATTTTTATAGCATGCGATTTTTGATTGTATTCAACATATTTTCGTTTTTTCTTCGAATTCAGTGCATAATTGAATTTTGATAACAAATATTAATGGACAACGTAGTTCAAGCAAAGCCAGACGAAATTTTTACTTTCACTGTTCCTCTCTGCCGCGAATACGAGTTCACAATTCCGGGAAATACTTTTATTTTTTAAAACTTTATTCTCTGTAACAACAATTATCAGACAACAAGAGTTTAAACATGAAACAATTAAGATAAAAACTTATAACCAGCAGCCATCGTGTCAATTAAACCATTTTTTATGTAGAACTCTATCGAGCAATTACCGTTAATCGACAGTTAAGTGAACTCACTTGTATACAGAAGTACAAATGTCTGACACTGTGAAAGGCAAAAACTATATTAGCAGTTAGCTGCGTGTACTGTGTAATGGTCAAGTAATGGAGTTGAATTTTATTACAATAACAAATAAAATTGCTATAAACACTTTGCAAATACAATGTATTGACATGTTATGTAACTAAAAGCTACAATAACAACAACAATAAATGTATGGAAAATTGCGTTTAGAATGGTCAGATGGAGAAAGAGTGTAGATGGTGAGTGCAGAGAGCGTACAAAGTGTACTGCAATACAACTCGTTGAAAGCTGGAGTTAAGTGAGAGCTTTAAAATCATTAAAAGTAACGAGCGAAGTGGCATTAAAATGGTGTAACAGGCATTAAGGCAGTCATATACATATGTACATATGTATGTATGTATGAATATTTACTCATAACTGTTGTGTATTTAAACCGAGCTATATAATGAATTTATTGATCAGATATGAGTGTAGATTGAAGTTGGTGTGATGTGAAGTGCTTTAAAAAGAGTAAGCCTTAGAGCAATGTAGAGAACTTAACTGCTTTGTTAGTGTAATTGTTACACTATTTGTACAAATTTATTTTATATTTATTTTTTATTTAAAAAATATTTGGCAAGAATAAAAAAAATTTATAAATTCAATTTAAAAAATGTTTGTGCAAATATGGTTGCACAAAATAAATGTAAAAAAAAAATTATAAATTCAATTTAAAAAATGTTTGTGCAAATATGGTTGCGCAAATTTTTTTGTAAGATACACAAAAAATTATATTATTAACAAAAATTAAGTAAAAAGGTAAAATATTTTATTTGAAAAAGTTTGTGCAAATATGGTTTGCGCAAATTTTTTTTGTATGGTGCACAAAAAATTATATTCTTAATAAAATTAAATTAAAAAGTAAAAAAAATAAAAATAAATTTTAAAAATTATTAAGGTTTGCGCAAACTTATTATATTGTAAAAATAGTTTGCGCAAACTATTTCAAAAAATATTTTATGTAATCTTCAACTGTTTTAATAAAATAATGAAATATTTTTGTAAATCAGTTTGCGCAAGTTGTTTGCACAAATCGCTAATTTCATGATATAAATAAATCATGATGCAAAATTTAAATGAACACTTTATTCTTGAATTTTCTTTCTTTATATTTTATTATACATTTGTTAGTACAAACCACATTTAACTATCCTACATGCATATATGTATTTGCACACTCTCGTCCTTTATGGCAAATTACCCTACATACTAGTTATAGTCCCTCACAGTAAACACCTTTGTGTTCAAAGCGAAAGTGCAATTTCAATTGAGTTCTATAGTTTTAGGCGGAAAATCACTTGCAACGCCATTGGCGCATAAATTTCCCGTTTGCTCAGTCAGTGCATATATCTGTGTTTTAAAAAAGCCAAAGCGCGCTAAAGTGTTTATATAGAAAGGAAGTCATAGCTAACTCACAGGCAGCACACATCTGCACACGCACACAATCTGACCCATTGCAATTAAGGCTTTTGTATGGTAGCTGTAAGCATGTTTTCAGGCGCTTGGCACAGCGACTTTCGTTAATTTACTGCTTGTTGTTGTTGTTGCGCTGTGTAAAGCTAATGTTTGCATTTTAATTACAAAAG
Source organism: Zeugodacus tau (assembly GCA_031772095.1). NCBI lineage: Eukaryota > Metazoa > Arthropoda > Insecta > Diptera > Tephritidae > Zeugodacus > Zeugodacus tau. The sequence goes on along the minus strand of CM062652.1, from coordinate 71,571,604 downwards.
GAGTTAATTGTATGCGCATATAGAGAGTAGAGAAAGTACGATACTCTGATGCATGTGATTGAAAGGAGTTTGTTAGAGATGGGAGTTTGGAAGGATGATTGAGAGATGAGTGGTTAACAGTGTGTATTTCAGTTGGAGTTACAAGAAAAAAAGTTAATTGTGATAATTTAAATATTTCACATATCCAAACACAAAACTTTCCTAGTCCACTCAAAAAAAAAAAAATAAATAAAAATTTAATAAGTTAATTTCTAATTTTTTTCATAACCAAATTTCTAATAAATTTCTGGATTTTAATCCTTAAATCAATTACTCTATTGCAACACCTAAGCAATAATCTAATAGTACACCAAATTCCATGCTAAAATATTGATTTTTGATCAAGTTACGCTCAATATAGCAACTACAGCGCCTGTGGATAGGCTACACTTTTTTAACTTTTCGCATTTCCCAGCTTCACAGCTCAATTCTATATCCGTAAATTTGCTTGTTGCATGCAGTGAAGCGTGTAAACTAGTTATTGACCTTTACAAGAGCTCAAGGTCAAATCACTCAGCGATGCGCAAGCATATTACGATTAAAGTGGTCTACATGAAATAAGAAAATATGCATATTTGCGCTTTGAATGCGCACTTCAAGCATGTTAAAAGTGAGCAAATGAGATTATTAAAATCAAATAAAATTTCCGAAAACAAATTCTGCTGCATACTTGTATTATTATTGTTATTATTGCTGCCGCTTTTACACATTTATCTCCGTCTGCACCTTTTGTTTGTACATTTTGACGCATTTTACTTTTGTAGATATTATTGTTGTTGTTGTTGCTTTTATTATTTCCACTTATTTATATATTTCTTGCTTCACATAAACCCCTTTTATTGCGCTGCTATTGACAGCTTTAAAAAAGGCTCACACGCTTAAATGGCGCAATGAGTGAGCATAAAAAGGATAACCGAAAAAGGGACGCAAGTGAATTGTGTGCGTTTGTGCATGGCGTTGAAAGCTTGTGTGATGGCATGCGATTTATGAAAATTTGTCAAAGATATCATAAGCAAAAAATGAGAATGCGTTCAAGCAAACCGAATATGGCAGACAGCAAGATATGAATGTGAATGTATAAAGGAATTTTGCTAAGGAAAATTAACAAAAAAAAAATACAAAAACAAAAAATAAAAATAAAAAAATAAAGAAGAAAAACCAAATATAAATAAATACGAAATAAAGAAAAATAAAATTTAAGCAACAAATATTTGGAATGCTGCGTATATGATTGGAAAATATTTGGCATAATCATATGAAAGCGAAACTACTCACAGGACACACACGAGTACACATATATACACTCAAAGGGCATATGATGTATGCGGGTACCGTTGTAAAGCTGCTTGTAAGCAACCAATAAAGTGCCGAAAAAACCGGGCGAAATCAAATAAATTTGCACACAAATTGCGCGCTCGAATGAATTTTCATAATTGAAACGTTTCGTCGACGTTGCCAGCCAACCATTTTACCAATAACCTATTTGTCCATCCGTTATATAGTACTGGTAGTAGTAGTTGTTGTTGTTATTTTACGTTTTCTCAAAGGATGCGCATTTCTTTGTGGAGAAGATAGCGGCGTGTGTGTAAGGTAGAGTGGTGAGCAGACGAGCGCGAAATCGTACAGTGCTCAAGTCTTATTCGAGTTCGAGTTTGAGTACCACTGTTTGTTGTTGTTATTGAGACATCCATATCAAAAAATAAAAACAACAACAACAAACAACACTTCAATACTTTTGTGAAGACATTCAATATAAATATTTTTTTTGCGAGCATTTACTTTAGCAAACACGCTTTGCTTCCTACTTCACCTCATCTTCTACTTTCAGCTATACTTTACTTCCATCATTCTGCCAGCTCTTGCCTGCAGCGACAATTTGTCTATCGTGCGGTTTATTTAGCAAGTCGCCAAAAATATTCGCAATAATATAACCCTTTCAATTTATATTTTATACGCTACTTACTTACCACTTGCCACACTACCAGTGCTTCTCACGGCTTCCTCCCTAGCAGCTTTTCACCGCCTCGCCTCTCTGTCAGAACTTGTTTGTTTATTTAGGCGCTTGGTTGCTTCGCATGCGGTGCTTTATTTTGCCTGGTAGCTGCTTCTGTTGTGATTGCGCGCACGCAGCTGGAAAAATGTGGCAAGCAGTGGTTTGGAGAAAGTACGAGTATCACCAAAAATCTCTGCTATTCAAAGTGTGCCAGGAAATATAAACGAATTCAAAGGATTCGCGCGGAAGTTGGTCTGTAAATGCTTGGTTGAGTTCACACATATTCAGCGCCGGCGATAATGTGTTGATGGATAATGTCTCCTATTGTTGAGGAGAGTGGTATCCAAGGAAGGAATTATATCTTCATATGCTAAAATATGGCATTTAATTATTAAATTCCCTTTTCTCCCGCTAACACCATTTAACTGGGATGAGTTTTATTAGCATTTTAAAACAAATATTTTCAAATAAAAGTAGAGTCTTTAACGGAGAAAAGACCTATCTCTAGTATATTACCCTAGCATACCTTAAGGCACTAATCTCTTTCATCCAAATTATTTCTGCGGAAGTAAAGCTCTCAAACTGTTAATCATGGTTCAGTCATTGTGAAATGAGAGTATCTGAAGAGGGAAGATCCAAGAACTTACAAAATATCTCTAATATACAACTCCTAGCATACCTTTAGGTGCTAAGCACTTTCATTAAAGTTATTTCTGCGGAAGTAAAACTCTAAAGCGGTCAATAATGGTTCAGTCATTGTGAAATGAGAGTATCTAAACAAGGAAGATCCAACAAATTGGTTCATAATTTTAACTTCTAATATACAACCTCTAGCATATCTTTAGGCGCTAATTTGTTTCATTCAAGCAATTGCTGAACTGAAATTCTCAAGGTTTATTTCATTATGTTGCAGTCTATTTGAATACTTAGGTATGCTATAGTCGGTGTTAGGTCCACACTCCATCTCATAAATGTAAATAAAATATTGTTTTTTTTTGAATCCTCCGATCGTCTAATGCATATTTTGGATTTTTTACTTGTATGAAAGTATATAAAGCTGTTGATTTTCATAACTCTTAGCGTTTGAGATATCGAAAGTGAACTATTTCAACTGATTAAAAATGATTGGTGTAGTAAAAACTACTATATTTGCTTGTGCGCCTAAAACTATGCCTGTTAGTGGGTAAAACGGTGCCAGAAAATATACAATTTCTGTGACCTGTTTCCTTGCACTGATCTCTTTCTTTACATTAAACTCAAAATAATTACTTTTCGATTAATGTTCTCGACTAGAAACCACTTCCTTATCCCTCATCATCTGCAGTATCATCGGCATCATCGTCAGCGCTAGTCATCAACTAGCATTTACCGATAGTAGAATTTATCGGCAAGCATTTTTTCATTATATGATCCAATCGCTTTCCACTCACCGCTTGTTCAGCCTCCATAGTTCGCCGCTTCATTCGCTATTTACTTTGTTTGTTGATTCCATCTCTCTGTTAGTCTATCCCCTGTCGATGTCATACGCTGCGTTTGCTTTATTAAAATAACATACAACACACTTGCATATTCTAAATAAATATGTATATATTTACCTTTACTCTTCTACACTCTTCTGTATTTTGTTGATAAACCATCATACTTTTGCTGAGCCGCATAGTTTCAAGCCTACGCCATTCAACTGCAAAACTTTCATAATAAAATTATCTCTTTTTGTGGGTAAACAAAAATATGAAATTGCATATAAAAGTTAGACAAGCTTATAGACGTCGACAGTGGCAAATCCCACACTCAACAGAAAAAAAAATATAATAAAATGGAAAGTATTTTGTTGTACAATTCATTGCCTACCTACATTTACCTCTCTGCTCGTAATTTTGCGATTTTCAATGTGGAAATAAGCTTACTAGTTACTAAAACTACCTGTAGGAAATGGTACGCAGAGCTGTTTGTTCTTTAGTGGATAGAATTATGATAATATATGCTCGTATTTTAATTCCTGGAACTAGTCTTCTTTGAACTTTTATATATAAGGTCTATAAAAGTAGAAGAAGAAAATTTATATCCACTTGTCTAGAAAGAATTCAAAGAATGCTTGCGAAACCTCTTCTTTGAGTCGAGGTATCTGCATACCTAAAATTAAGTCAAGTCCCTTCCATTTTCCCAAACCCGTGATATCTTTGACTCTTAGATAAAGCATCATATTTATTCCTTAGAACCCTTATACTTATTATATATCTGAACTATGGTTCTTCCAGATTAATTTGTTTGTTATGTTCCCAGACTCCTATAAGATGACTTTGAGGTAGACCAGTAGAAATTAGAAGAAAGAAAAGTTCTATACTTTTTGATGATTTTTTAAGCAACTGATATCTCGAACACTAAGTCGTTTTGTAGTTCTTCATGGAAATCATATCCATTATTTCATCTATCTGTATTTTTTTATCTGAATGGATACTTATTGACTTCGATACTTCTCTCTCGAATACATGATGATGGATGAAAAAATTAGTTCCCTTTAAGACTGGGAATATGATAAGGATATGGAGGTAGAAAGAAGCTTAATAGAATCCAATAGACCTTTCATAACGATCTCCATAAAACTCGAAATTTGAACAAGGGGTATTAAAATGTCCTTGAAACTTGAAAAACCTCGACATTTTCTACCGAGTCTCATCATCTAATACCCAAAGACCACATTCTCCGAACCGCCTACATATTATCCACATCAGCAGCATGTGAATAAAGAATGCGTACATCAATTGTAGTTAGCCTGTGGGCTGTCTCTGGGGTAATTATGATATTATTGCATATGACATAACTTTTAACTCGACAGGCAGCAAAGTGGAGGAGACAAAAATTAGAAACACACAGCTACTGATGCTGAACAGTGTAATGCCAAAACGAAAGATATGGGAAGTATGAGAGAGAGAGAGCGAAAGCAAACGAACAAATAACAACAATGACATTAACTTCCATACAAATACGCATACCAATTGACTCGAACTAACAACTCATTTGCCTCGGCGACTTCACCTTTGTTGCGCATCCGAAACACAACGGAGGAAGTTAGAACTGCCCCACAGGATGACAAAATCCCAACACGACCAATGGCATACAACTCTTGCTGCCTGTGTCGCGCTAACTTTTGCAGTGATACGCGGCGTTCAGCGTGATGCGAGTGTGTACCAACGAGTTGACAACAAAAATGGCGAGCAAATAAAGCAAGCATAACAAAAAGGAAAAATAAAAAATGAATGGCAAAGAAGAGTTAAAGACCAAAAGTAGTCAACTCCATAACGGCAGCGACGGCGGCAGACCACTCGTCGGCTCAGCAGCTGCTGTGTCAACAAAGTAAACGAGTAAAAGGTGAACTCACTCAAACTAACAAACTTTTTTTGTATATACATACATTTGCTCATGCTACCTTTTATGTTTGCTTACATTTCGTCAACAAAACCCCGTTGGAGTTGTACAGTTGTACAAAGAATGTGTAGAAAAATTCGTAAATAATGAAATTAGTTTTTGTTTGCCTACGCTTTAGGGATCAGTGGCCCTTTTTGTATGCTCTTCCTGTTTTTTTTTCTCTCCTTTTTCATCTTTACTCCACCATTTTTTCAGCTCTCATTTCTGCTGTGTGCTGGTTTGTCCCCAAGGTTTCTTTTCGCAAATTTGTCCACAGTTACTTTAACTCTTTGACTATCAAAAAAACCTTAATACCGTTGTTTGCTTTTAGGCGCCTTCCAAATTAGTGTGGCTATGTTAACTTTTCAGTGCATTTGTATTGTGTCCATTTTTTATTGTTGTTTACAGTACTCTGTCATTTGAAGTAGTTTATCCTTTTTTAATCTTTTGTTCACCGTTCGATAAACTGAATGGGTTTTGGTGTATTTTGTTTTAATAATATTTGAATATGTTTGCCCCTTTTTTATACTACAATACATATAGACGACCGCCGGGAATCTGAAAGAGTTCGCTATTTTCTTATTTTCTGAAATCTAGTCCATACATACTGGTAATACCAGTATTTAAGTGGCGTCCAGTTTCCTTAAATGCCTCCATATCTGATTAGAGTTCAAAGTTTTAAATTCAATTGAACGCGAAGTATACATTTAAGAGCCAAGTAGTATAGAAGTTTGTCCGACACTATTATCTATAGGTCCAGGCAGAGTTTTCTGAATCAGTTCGAGAGTGATTTGATTCCAATCGGTCCTTAACCCAGTACTACCCAAACCTTTTTCCGTTTCAGATTTTTCTGAAATGAAGTACACCTATGCTTAAAGCGAAGTATACATTTAGGAGCCAAGTAGTATTCGCCCGAAACTATTATCTATAAGTCCAGACGGAATTTTCTGAATCAGATCGAGAGTGAATTGAGTCCAATTGGTCCTTAACCCGGTACTGCCCACAACTTTTTCCGTTTCAGATATTTCTGAAATGAAGTACACCTATGGTGAAGGCGAAGTATACTTTTAAGAGCCAAGTAGTATAGTAGTACGGCCGACACTATTATCTAGAAGTTCAGGCTGAATTTCCTGAACCAGTTCGAGAGTGATTTAAGTACAATTGATCCTTAAGTATAGTCGAAGTTCAAAGCTCGTTAGTTTTAACGAGCTTACTGTAGGATTCTGGAACACTGGTTCAAAAAATTATTTCTCAGAGATTTTCCCTATGCAACATCGATGGTAGCGTATAAATAACTTCAATTTATGTGTGACTACAAATTTATATATAAAATTTACTACATCTATTCCACATATCTCCACACCACTCTACACAGTCCACCATCGTTCAACGTCACCATTTACCATCTGTCTGCCAACAGCAGTCACTACACACATCACATTTATCCACAACAATAGCTCGCCTCATTTATGTTGCCGATAATCAGCGGTGATAGCGAGAACAGACAACAGCAGCGCGGCATCAGCGGCGACAGCGGCTGTTACAATGTCCGCTCTCGCTTGTTAAGTTGGTGGCTAACGTTGGACACATGCACTGTAGTTGCCCATTCAGTTGTCAAGCCTGCTTGTCGCGTTGGCTTGGCCATTTGCCGGGCGGTTAGTTGTTTAGCGGTTGCTGACAAACTGCTACCATGTATTGGTGGTGTTGTTGTCGGCGGTTGCTGATGATTACTGTTGCAACGCCTCTTAGGCCGGGGTTGTACATGTCATGTGCATGAGGGTTACTCTATTAGACTGTCGTGATAGTGACTTCTGTAGACGGGTTATCACAATGTTGCTGTTGTTATTGTTGAGTTAAGCAGTTTTGCATATAGTTTTGGCTTAAATATTTTATTATTTAATAACGGTTACAAAAATGTTATTCAAAATATTGGCCGTCGCTAGCTACTACTTTTGACCATCTTTCTGGCCGCATGCGTTTTCCGTGACGAAAGAACTCCTCTTCTTTCGAGTCGATCCAAGTATCAATCCAATTTTTGACTTCTTCAGAAGAACTGAAGTGCTCGTTAGCTAGACCGTGTGCCATCGATCGGAACAAGTGGTAGTCAGACGGAACAACGTCTGGAGAATACGGCGGGTGGAGTAAGATCTCCCATTTCAGCGTCTCAACTATCGGCTCAAAAAGTGACATTTTTAGTTGAGAATAAGTTTGGGATGCAAACAGATCTCTACAAATATTTTGTTGGGTTAATGTTAACACAAATGTCCAAGATTGATATAAAATGATTTAATCGACCAGTGCTTGACCTTGAGACAGCTATTGAAAAACGGCGGAAGCAAAGTTTTAGACCTAATATTATTTTGCTCGGCATCAAATACAGTATTCTGAGAGAGATGAGATAACTCCGAGTTTCTTGATGGCTCAGTTTTGATCAGTTATGAAGAATGATTAATACTATAATATATTTCTGGTCCCTAGTATCTTAAAAATAAGTAATGAAAGACTACGTTCGGGTGTAACCAAATATTTTATACACAACTGGACCAATATATTCGGCAAAAGTCCACTAAAATAACCTGAATTACTATATATAGTATATGAGAGCCAAGGTCATTCCTGTACCGATTTCACTAAGCTAGATCATATCCAAGATTATACGTTCACCTAATTTTGCTATGATATCGCCCATATTTACCGATATATACCCACCGTATGTTAAAAAACCTAATATTGTGGATATGGGTGCTAGGGGAGGTTATGACCCACTTTTGACACAGAGGAACATTATTAGAAGATACAAATTTCCTCTGAATAACTTTGAAATATCGGACGTTACATATATTCGATGGTTCAACATCTGGGGCCTTGAAAAGTTATAGTCCGATTTTATCTTTATTTTGTTAAGTGAACGAATCAGATAAAATTTCAAATTGTGTAATATGGGAAGTAGGCGTGGTTATTAACCGATTTCGTCCATTTCCATCGGTAACATTATTGTGTTAAGAAAATATTTCGTTGATATTATTCGAGTAGTTCTTGAGATATGGGCAACGACACGCCCATTTTCAATATTTTATACCAATTTAAGCAGCTGGCCTTCTATCTCTTTTCAAAAATTTAGTGTTTCTTAAGGTTTTAGGTTCTGAGTTGACGCACTTTAAGTAGCTTTCAACATAACCTTTTGTATAGGGGAGTGGGTGTGGTTATTATCCCATTTTCATAATGGATAATGAACTAATAAAGGAAAATGGTTTATATATATTATGGAGATATGTACGGGGTGCGGGGTTACTCTCACTTTCGCCTAAACATGTCCCTCCTTGTACCTCCTTGATCTCCTGTACCTAACCTGTATGGAAAATAGGGAAAATTGTAAATTTCGTTGACTGTTATGAATTTTAATCGAAGAGATTATCATGTAACTTTCAGGCAACTCATAAGTAATGCAAAAAAGGATATGCATAAAGGACACAGAAGACAAGCAGCGCCACAAAACCGATTAAAGTTAAATTGCCAAAAATATTTACAATAAAAGTCATTGTAAACGTGTGATGTCTGAGTGATGAGACACACACCATAAACCGATTGGTGTAAACGAATTTTAATAGTTAATGCGTTTATAATGAACTCACAGTGCAACAACAATAAACAAAAAACCAAAAACAACAACAACACCCAGTAAACACGCAAAATTTTACTAAAATGCAAAATTATTATTGAAAAGCCAAATGAAAACGAGCTGCTATCGTTGGATGATGGTGAAAAGAGGAAATTCACCAAATCACATTACACATAGTTACACACGAAAATCTCAAATATACATATTTTCGCAGAATAAGAGAGAGCTGTGCGGCAAGTCTGAAAGAGTTCATTGTTTGGCAATCAATTTTACTCAGCCAAACAAAAGCGCTCCGATGGACGCATAAAAAGCCAAACGAGATGAGTGTGAATGTGCAACGACAACAACGAGAAATGGTGTTAAAGTGGTGGGCGGTCAAATATATATCTATATATACCGTTAGCATATTGTGTGCAGTAAAACAGCTGTGTCACCAAAACAATATGCACTTTGGTGTGGTGGCGCCGAAAAGTATGCAAAGCATTGTTAAATGTGCATTTGTTTGTATGTATAAGCTGGTGTTGCAGCATGCACTACAACAACAACAACAGCAATAGCAAACAACAATGAAAATTGCCACAAATAAACTGCAATGACGCAGCACACAGGCAACGCGCCTGGAAGTATGCTACGAAATGTGCATTTTTGACTGTTTATGTGTGTCGCTCGCTCTATTGTGCGCATATCTCAATGTAAATCAGTGCAGCGTATGCCATTTACCGTTACGCATACATACATACATATATATATACACACATATATGTATGTATTGCGGAGCGCTATCTGCGTTGTGGGCGTTGCGGTTGCCTTGTTGCAAGCCAGAAACCAAATCGAAATTTAATGACAACACATTTGTCATTGTCAATGTCAAAGTGTCAGGCAATGACACAACCAGCAGCCAGCCAGCGCAGCCTTGGAGATCGCTTTCTAGCGTTAGTTGGTTAGCTAGAAAAGTGAGCATACGTTGCATATCTTTGCTGCTGCTTGCTGCAGTTAGCTGCGCACAGTGTAAACAAATGTAGAGCAAGTCACTAAAGAAATATGTTTGCTTTTACCACGTGCATGTAACAAGTAAGGACATTGTGTGGCCAGTATTAGCAAATGTAAGGTGTGTGTGTAAGGCGATTTTGTGTGAATAGTGAAAGTGCATTTTATTTCGTTGGAATTACCTGTTTGCTTTTAAGCATAGATTTCGAAAAGATTGATTGGAATTATAGTCGGTTTATTTCTACAGTTTTAATAATATACAACCAGCATTTGAAACGTCTGTAAGCCATTTAAGATAGTCGAAGTTAATTTGGAGTATTCAGCTGCTTTTCTAAGCGTTGGAAACCGATTCAGTGTGTTCGGTGTTATTTTAAAAACCTTTAAAACCTCTTTTGTAAAAAAAAAAACAATTACTTTCATCCCTAACTGAGAAGCCTTCTGTAGATAGTAAGTATTGATGATGAGTTAAGCTATTTTGTTGTTATGAATTCAGTATTCTCAGACGGATAAGATAACTCACAGTTTCTTGGTCGATCAATTTTTAATATGAAGAAGGAACAATACTATAATATAGTTATGGAGCATATTAATAAGAAAGGAACCGAACGTAGTCTGGGTGTAACCGTATATTTTATACACAACTTGACCCATATATTCGACATAAAGTCCATTAAAATAATGAGAGTTCTATATATAGTATATGAGAGTGGAGGTAATTCCTAGACCGATTTCACTAATTTTTTACACTAAGCTAAATCATATCCAAGATTATACGTTCACCTAATTTCGCTATGATATACCCAAATTTACCGATATATACCCACCGTATGTTTAAAAAACGTAATATTGTGTATATCGCTGCTAGGGGAGTGCCGATTTAACCCACTGTTGACACAGAGGCACATGAAGATATGGAGTTCCTCTGAATTACTTTGAAATATTCGCTGGTTCAACATCTGGGGCCTTGAAAAGTTTTAGTCCGATTTAATCTTTATTTTGTTAAGTGAACGAATCAGATAGAATTTCAAATTGTGTAATATGGGAAGCAGGCGTGGTTATTAACCGATTTCGTCCATTTCCGATCGGTAACATCAGGGTGTTAAGAAAAAGTTTCGTTGATATTATTCGAGTAGTTCCTGGGATTTATAGATAGTAAGCATTGATGATGATTCCTGCCATGTATATTATAAGACACTGAATTTCTGGAGAACTTGCCTTAGTAAGTTTTAAGCGACTTCGTTTAGTCTTTTCAATAGATGGTACCAATAGAATGGCTTCTATGTACTTCTATATGTACTATTCAATTCCATCAGCTTATCATAGTTTAACACCTTAAAGTATATTAAAGACAACAACCTTTAAATAAAGTATTTTCTTCATTTATCCCCTAACCTTATCTTCAAATATTATACTTAAGTAAGAAAAGGTGGGAGCCCCCCTTAGCATCAAACTATTTACTTCATTTGCCAGCAGTCATTTGCCTCCTATAGCTAGAAACCCTCTCATTACAACCAAGCATCTAAGTGACAAATTATGAGATAAAATAAATTTTAAGTACTTTACCAACTGTAGTAAAATACAATAAAGTTTCTGAGTAAATGCGCCAGCTGATATGCGAACCACATACATATGTAGACAATTGAGGTAGGCAGCGCTGAATACCTTCTTCAATAAAGTTGAAAATAAATGAGAAGAATAGTTGAAGCAGAAATTATAGGGGATATTATAGAGATGTTATTGTCTATCAGAACTCTGTAAGATAAGAAAAAACATTTAACTTTTTTTAGATAAAATAGGGGAGATTATATTATAGAAGTTAGAAGAATGTAGTACTTGAATTTTATTTTTTATTATAATAAAAAAATATAGTTTATAATATTAGAGTACAAATTTTGCTTGAAAAAAATTGGTTTTAGATTCGTGTAACTAAATTTTACGCTTCGGTGTGCAATTTCGCCTAAAATACTTTGACTCCTAAATGTAGGCAACGTTTTCTTTCTCGTATTGTGTGCTTACAGTTTTCGATTCATTGCTTACATTTAGGATAAAAACAAAAATCAAAAAAGAAATATATTAGTAAGATTCTTAAGAAGTTAGGGGTAGTCAGAGGCACGAAAAATTAGAATTTTCAGTAATTGTTTTGGCTATGGCATTATTATACAATGTTTTGACTTAAAGTCACTAAAATTTGAAAAAAGTTATAATATCCAAAGTTATAGCTGTCTGTGTTGACCCAGTTTCAAAAAACCGTCTTTGCGGTGATAATCATAAGTCCTTGGAGATTAATCTAAAATCAATCGGAGTTTTATAAATAGATAAGCCTGGGCCTGATCGAATCTTTTTTTTTTTCAAAATTAACAAAAGTGCGGCCTCAGGAAATTTTTTTTTTAGATTTTCGGGAAAAAATCAACAGTTAATTGGTCTTAAAAAATCGAAATTTTTGAAAAAAAATCCTTCGATCAGTCCCGAGTTTATTATGTATTCTAAAAGCTGTATGAATTTCATTAAAATCTACTGAGCGGTTATCGAGTTACAGTTGTCACCAGTTCAAAAAACATAGTTTTGAGAAAAGCGCATTTAAAGTTTCACCCGAGCGTTTTGGAGTGCCCGAGCGATCTTTGTTATTTGTCGAATAACTCGAAAAGTTATTATCGGATCAACTTCAAATTTTCAGAGAATATTTTTAAGATATTACACTTAACGAAAATGCAAAAAAAAAAATGATTTTTTTTAAATCCTGACTACCCCTAACCCCTTAAGTAATAGGAATTATAAAATTATTTTTAAATCTATTTCTAACAGTTATTTAACGGTCTACTTATTGAGAGATACTTTGCTTTACAAATAGCTTGGTTGAATACACTTTGGGCTTCATAAATTGAATGTGAGACATCGCTGCTTTGCAATAACCCAAAGACTTCTGCATCCCACATCACAAACCCTTTCTGTTCACCTACAAGAAACGCGTTTCAGACACACCTTCCTGCATTACTTTTAATATTTTCTTTTAGTTCCACTTTTATTGCGATTTTAGGCACGCGCGACACGCACTTCGTTGCTTTGAACTACACGAAACGCACGCATGTCTCACTGCTGGCTTAGCCGTGTTAAAAGTTTTCTCCACAGCGCAAACGCCCCAACAATTGGAGCTGTAGTTGTTGTTCAAATTTTCAGCATTTTTTGCTTGGGCTCAGCTCCACCGAGTTTAACAGTTTGCGGTGGGCGCAAAAAGTACACTCAATCGGTGGAAAAAATGCTGTAAATAACTAAGTGTGAAACAAAAAAGTTTACGAAAGAAAAAAAAAATAAAATAATAAATAATAAAATAGAAAATAAAATAAAAAACTTTAACAAATAAGTTGCATTAAAATATGTTTGCAGAGCGAATTTTTTCGCTGCCCTACATCTGTAGTGCGAACTTTCTTTGCTTCTCAACAGCATTCCTTGTTATGTATTTTCTTTCACTTTCTTCTTCACGTTTTTAATCTTTTCACATTATATTTCACCTCACTTTGTTCCACCAGCTACCTGCTGCTGTCGTAAATATGACGTAAATAATGAAAATCTGATTTCCAGCTTAACTTAACTTTCAACTGTCGCTGCAGGTCGGTTAGCTGTGCAAACTTTATGTACTCGTTCCTATATATATAGTTATATAGCTGCTCGTACTGCAAGCTCAACTCCCCACCTACCTTATTTCCCCTCCCTCCCTCACAGTTATTTACTCAATCAGTGTTGCGCTTGCTTTATAACGCTTTATAAGTCTCCACTTTCGCCTTTTCATTTACTTTTTATTGGAGTCACATGTCTTGCATATTCTCCTTCCTTTCCTCCTTAGGCAACTACTACTTTGCTTTACAACTACAAGGTTTACTTACTTAACTGTAGTTTATTTAATTCTGTTGCGACTTTTACGTCAATTGCTTTTCCCTGAAATACGTTAAGTTGTGCTGAGATTTCTTTCATGTGCCTTCTTCTTTTTTGTATTCCCTTGTAGAGAATAGCTTCGTGGGCTAAGTTTGCTGTTTATTTTTCCTAGCTTTCAAGTTTACTTATTTTTCAGTTCTTATTATTTTCGGCCTCATTTCCATTTCTTCCCTTTTTTAATCCCGTTTTTTAAATCCATAACATACAGTTTTTGCTTTTTTGACTCTTAATATATAGAAGATTCTTTTCAACACACAATTGATAATTAGAAACCATTTCTTTCAACGCTACTATATGTTGTAAGGTGTTTCCATTGTGGCCTAAAAATAGTCTCTGTCTGTCTATTCATAGTTGAATTATCTTTTCCAAGATCAGAAAAAACTGTTCCTGAATCGAAATCTACTTACTGGACTATAGGAACAAGTATAGTTCTAACGTATTGGTCTTTCCAATGACCTTTTCGCAAGTTCCTCGACGTTTTTTCTCATAGAAGAAGATAAAATGATCCTATATAAATTCTGTTTCGGATCTTATGACATTTTGGCTGATTGAATTGATATATCAGAGAGCCACTTAAACTTGATTTTTTTTGGGATTGCCAATAGATGACTGAGCTGATAAAATTTGAGTCCAGAATCACGAGGTCCATGACATTTATGTTCCTCGCGACAGATCTAGTACTACTTCCTGATGACTGAGCTCGGCTTCTGAGAACACTTTATAAAGAGTTTTTGAAATACACCTCTTATAACTATTTTGAATGAATTTTCAGTATTTCTTACTAGACTCAAATTAATTTGGTTAGAAAATTACACCTCCGAGGTCTTTCAAACCGACGGTAGATATTCCGAGAGATCTATTTGAATATTAAAGAATTTCCAGAACTCTTGCTTTTTCAGATGGTCTGTTCCATGAGCTCTTCATAACTTTGACATACGTATTCCGTATCTAATGTATTCACCAGCAACATTTAAAACCGTTCGAAAGATGAATCCCACTACCCCAGATATTATTAATGAATTACATGAGTAGTTATTCAAGTAACGGCGCTCCTTGGCTATATCTCCCAACTAAGTTAACCTCACTTTTCGCATTCTACAACTCAACAAAAAAGTACCCACTACCAAAAAATCCAAATTACAACCAAAATCACATAAAAAATTTTGCTCCTGTCAACCTTCCACGTCTTTGTTTGGACGCAGTTGAATAGTTGAATTGAAGTTGTAAAAATGATAAAGTTGACTACCCTACGTGGGGGACTGCAGCAGAGACATATAGTACTGCAATAAGTCAAAAGGTAGCCGAAGGTAGCAGCGCGTAGTATATGAAAAAGTAGACGAAAGTGAATTAGACTTAAGCCATAACGAAATAAAGTAAAAATTTTGTGAATAAGCGTGGAGAAAATTGCAGCGAAAATGCGAATGAATGAAATGAAGGCAAAAGTTTTGCGCTTTTCTTAAAATTGCACGACATGAAATAAACTCAATTTTTCATGGCATAACCAACCAGCCGGGGTCAGTCAGTGGTGTATGAGAAAGTTTCTACCACTATGCGACGGAGTGAGCGGAGTTGATGCTGCGGCATGGCGGTAGTTTTGCGGGTAATGCGCTTAATACGAGCGCATTTTCAGACATTCCACAACTACTGGATGAATTTCATATATAATATAAAAAATGTTATGACTGTTGTATATACGAGAGAAAATTTCGGTCATATACGAGTGGGGTTCTTAAAGTCATAGAATATTTTTTTATTAAAAAAGTTCTAGTTCTAGTACTGTTGCATATGTAAGCTTGAGAGCAGCATTGCAGAAGTGATATCGTTCAGTCGAACGTTTTTTATGCTCTAATGAGCAAATCGTGTTAACTAAAGTCTTCGCTGAGACCATGAAAGTTTACGGATCTTATATGTAAGATCTCCAGGTAAATTTTTTTTGTTTTTCAAAATTTAACCTCAAAGGTTTAGCTATACAACTTCATAGTTGAAAAGAGTAGTTCACAACCAGCTCTAGAGTTTTAAAAGCTTTATAGAGTTCTATCAGTTTTAGAAAGCTTTATCAGCTTCAGAGAGCTTTTTCACCCCAAGAGCTTTTTTTACATTTTTTTTTTAATTTTCAAAACTTAACCTCAAACGTTTGGCTATACACTTTCTTAGTTCATGAGAGTAGTGCTTAACCAATGATCTATATCAGCTCTAGAGCTTTATCAGTTCTAGAGAGCTTTATCACTTTTAGGGAACTCTTTTAGCTCAATAGCTTTTTCAGTAGTTGAAATTTGGACAGGGCTTATGAAGAATTACTCCATATCACTCGTATTCCAATCTCTCTAGGTCTAAATTTCCAAAACCCACCACTACCAACTACGCCGTCAATTTTTATACTTTACAGATTGCATATGATTGAGCTTGCAAAAGCTTGGAATGTACAGTGAATGGTCAATAATGTTCCACAAATCTCAGCGAACATTTTTTGAATAACATCACCGACTACCCTCGTACGAGTATCTCCCTCCTTATGTATGAACTCATACACTCGTAAATAAATAAAATTAATAATAAAACTTAACAACAAATTGTTGGGGATTACCATCAGTATTTCGGGCCGAGCAAACTTCGGGCAGTTTACTTAAGCGTTGAGTGTGTATTTTGGTGTGTTCAGACGGCTGCTGGTGGATAATGAAAGCACGAGCGGAGCCTACTAACTGCACAGCAGCAGCACTTGATGGTCATTTAAAGTAGCCGCACAAGTGTAATGTACTAAAGCAAAAACAACAACAATATTAACAATAACAACAATAACCAATGATTTCTTCTTTATTACACTTGCTCTCTGCTCAAGTATTTCTTTTGCTTTTTTGCTCTTGATGTATCTGCCATTACACTTGCTGCTTATTCATTTACTTTCTTCGGTGACCTCAAACCACAAGCCAGTGCTGCTGCCAAGCGAAATGCTTGAGTCTATACAAATATTTCTTGGCACAAAGTCGGAAGTTATTTATTATGAATTTAATTTAGCAAACGCTAAAGGATATGCTGCTCTGCTCTAAGGCAAGCTGATTGAATGTGCTGGAGAAGAAACGAATAATTGAAGAAGTAAAATAAAAAATCACTGCTTTGTTCAGCATATGAATGCAGTGTCCAAATGAGTATAGTAATGTGAAAATTGTATAAGATGGACTTATTATAATATTTTCTGTGGTACTGGGAACTAATTTAAATGCTATCAGAAATATTTTACCTTCAATTTTTTTAAGAAAGAGTCGTCATTGTGAATCCTTATGTCTTTTGTGGCATAGAAGATGGACTTGAGAACATGCCATTGAAATGGTAACAGGATGCTATTAAATTAGTTTAAATTGAAAGAAATATATGGTTACGAAATTTTTGGTCCCAAATTTATGGTGGTTTTATTTACAGCAGTTTTATTTATGCAACATTATGCTTAAAACTCCTCACATGCATATTTATAATTATTTTCATTTTTCTTTTTTCCAACATGTAACTTGTGGCGAGCAAATTTTTTGTGCCAGCAGAACCACAGTTTTTTCAACCACCACTAGCCATTCTTGTTGCATGCTTTTTGCTGCTGCGCTTCTTTTAGCTGTTATACAGATAACAGTTAGTCTACTGCCCTCACAAACCGTTATTATGTCACTGACTGGGCGCTGTCAAGTTGGCAAAATAAGCTTTGACTGTGGCAGTATGCATGCAAATGACGGCATAGTGTGCAACGTAGACAAATGTGGCATGTGGCAAGTGGCACAAAACGCCATTTAACCGGATAAGTTTAACCGCCCAGCTGCTTTTTTATAAATACACACACACAAAGCTTTCGTGCACACACAAGCATTTTAATTTGTGTGCCGTTTTTTACGCGGCTCATGCACAGCAAGATTGCGTGCTGTGGCACACAGCATCACAATTTGCTGCAGTGTTTTTTCATACTCGCGCAACATGTTGCACGACGGTGTATAATAGTTTTGTGCAACTAACGGTTACTGTTTGTTCCGACCTTATCCGGACTGTGTACTGAACCTCAGACGACCCCTCAACATCTAAACAAATATAACCAGACGTGACTTATTAAAATTCAAAGGTCAATGACCTGAGCCCAAAATGTAAACAAACCCCATGCAAAGATCATTGACCTCGGCCAAAACGTAAACAAACCCCAAAGGTCATTGACTTCGGCCAAAATGTAAACAAACCTTAGGTGAGGTCATTGACCTTTAACAGGGATTTGTTTACGTTTTGGCCGAGGTCAATGACCTTTGACAGGGGTTTCTTTACGTTTTGGTCGAGGTCATTGGCCTTTAGCTGGATTTTGTTTACATTTTGGTTTGAGGTTAATCACATTTGTCTGGGGTTTGCTTTAATTTTGAGGGATCATGTGAGCTGATGTTTATATACATTTCGGTACATTGGAGGGTTGTGTGAGGTCAAATAAGTTTGATGAGATTGGGTTGGGTTAAGGTAATTGAAGTAAAGTTGGGGTTCAGGTGGGAACGATTGAGTTGTAGATAGGATATAAGATATATCAAAGGGTATAAGGTGGTTATATTCAAGGAACCCTTCAATTTAGGGCCTAAGGGAAATATGATCAAAGCATCAGTAATTTTACATATATAGTACTATTGTAGCTTCACTTTTCTTACAAAATTTGTATTATTAAGTTTTGCTGGCACCAGGATGCATGCCTTCGATTTTCACAAGCGAGGGAGGGTATATAATGTTCGGCTGCATTCGAATTTAACCTTCCTTTACTGGTTTTGTTTATATACAAGTTGGTCTGCTGTTTTTCAGTTTGCTTTGTTGTTTGTTTTTGTTTCTGCACACTTTTGCATATGTTTTATCGAGCCTACAATGTTTATCTGCCGCTCCGCTGGGTAGTCATCTATGTTATTCTTTTTTGTTTTTCTTGCTCATGGCCACTGAGGCTGATAAGCGTGTTGTGCACTGTTGCACTGTTTTGTATACGAATTGGACGACTGTTGTCCCAATTACCCTACAACTGTTTTGCGTACGCTGATGTGTGACTTTTTCTATATGTTCTTCAGTTGTCTATTTTCCGTTTTTGTGGGCTACTTTTAGGCGTAGGTGCCATTATATTTGTTGTAGTTGTAAAATAACATCAAAAAAATGTGCAATAAATCGGTTAGGAGAGTTTGTGTTGCATTTTTAAAATTAGTTTAAAATTTTTTTGAAATTATTGTTGATTGTCTGCATACTTTTAGGCTCCAACAAAAATAATTCTTTAATTTTTTATAAACAGTTTAAGGTAACTTCGCAAATTTAATGTTAGTTCACTGTAGTTTTTAACATTTTATTTTTATATTTGCTATTACAGTGGTTCAGTGTATATTTTTTTTGTTAAGATGGATTAATGCACACGTTTTTTTACTTTATTATACGTTTTTCGATTTTATACTTGTATATTTTATTACTTTGATTTTTATATTATTAGCTATTGCCTACTTTTAGGCTCAAACTTCAAATTTTTTGCAAAATTTTTTAATTTTTCAAGAGTTTCATTAAAATCTCTTAACATTAACAACTGCTTAATAATCTTTTATGCATGTGTGCTTACTTTGCACAACGCCTTCACAATGTGTTGCCTACCTTAAGGCGCACACGCTTCACTTTTAAGTCTCTGTGCGTCTTCGTTTGCTCTAATTTCTGCTATTCACCTGCGCTTTCAACTTTTATCATTTAGGTGAAATCGTGCGCTCCAAAAACGCCCATTTCAAACTTGTTTTGTCCTACTTTTTCGTAACTTTCACACGCAGATGCGAAGTAACATGTAAGAAGCTGCGTAGTTTTTAAGTTTTTTGCGCGTCTTCTGGTAGTGAGTGTTTTCCTGTGGTATTAACGTAAAAGTGCTGCTGTGTTGGTGGTATACATTTATCTGTATGTATGTGTGTTGGTTTTGATATGATTCTTATGCTAAAGCGCCTCACTTTCGCTGCAATTTGTGTCACTTAACTGCATATGTTTGAGCCCATAGTGGTGCTTGTACGCATTTTTTCTTGCAAAACTTCGCAATGCAATGCTTTTGCATTTTGGAAAGTGTACTCGTGGTCTGAGCCGTTCTCTTGTTGCTACTTAAATGTCTGGCATATTTTGTAGACTTCCATTTGTAAATATGAGTTTAATGATTATTATGCTGGCTGAAACATAGCAGAGTAATGCTAAGTATCTGTTTTATATATTTGACACATCCTGTTTAATTCTAAAGTATTCAAAGGGTTACCACTTCTTTAGAAGCCCAGAAATGGTTTTACACTTTCACTCGAACCAGAGGTTTTCACTATAAAAATC
Organism: Zeugodacus tau; assembly: GCA_031772095.1. Taxonomy (NCBI): domain Eukaryota; kingdom Metazoa; phylum Arthropoda; class Insecta; order Diptera; family Tephritidae; genus Zeugodacus; species Zeugodacus tau. The sequence goes on along the minus strand of CM062652.1, from coordinate 71,551,319 downwards.
GTCTCGGTTTACTCTGTTATTTTATCGAAGCACTATCGACCGACCCAAAGATGCTTTTGTGGTGGTTCAGTGTCAAAGCCTCACAATTTTTTGTAACCCCAAGCTTACCCTCACAGCGTTTTATTTTTATTTTTATTTTCATTCTTTTATTCTAGTTCTTACCTCTATAAAACAAGAAAAAAAAATCATTTTTAATCACACTTTCACATAAGTTTGCCTACTCATATGTAATATGAGGCGTGCTTTTAGGCGCACAGCAGAGATTTGCCTAAAGCTTATCCACAAAGTAAAGACAGCAAGTAAAGGAAGCTACTTAAGGCAGGTGCTGAGCGGAAAAAATTTACACTTTCTGATGTTGCAAGCGATAATTTCAAATGATAAGCGTGTGCAGCTTAGGCGGGTAGAAAGTAGTGTGATGTGTTTCTTCGCCCTTTCACCTTCTAACTGCTACCTTTTTTAAGCATTTTTTGTGCAATTGATTGCTAACGATGATAGCTGAGCTTATTAAGGGCAATGTTCAACTATTCTGTGTGAAAGTTGACGAAGTGTTGGAAACTGCGCCTAAAAGTATACTGCTAAATATGTTGAAATATGAAGTCAAGCAGAAATTGCTACTTTTAATGATAAACGCGTTAGTTTGTGGCAATTAAATAAAAGTAAACTATTTGAAATAATTTGTAAGTTACTTCGGTTAGGTTCAATTCATTTTAGAACGGTTTTGCAAATTTGAAATTTAATTTTTGAAAAATTTTTTTAAATTTTTTTTTTATGAAATATGGTAAAATTTGAAGTAACTGATTGAACACCCATAGTTTCTTGTTTAATTTTAAGCAGTTCCTCGTTGATTTGTTGCTACCTGCTCTTTGAGTCCCAGCTCCGGGCTTATCAAAGCAACACGAAGACTGTGTCAGCGCTTTAAGTCACCCACATTAAGTAAGAGAAAGCGCTAAAGCATGCCTGGGTTTCACAATTTAGCCACTATTATTATACATCACTAAAAAATAAAAGAAAAAAAATAGAATTTATGTAGCATATTTTTAGGCGCATATGAAGCATGTGCTAAAAATTCAACCAAAAGCGAACTAGATAATAACAGGTTTACTCAAGCAAATTTGGGGCAGCATATGAATAAATTTAGGCACGCACACACTCACACATATTCATTTAAATGCTTGCATATGTTACTTTGTGTTATTATGCGCTCCATTTGTGGGTCCCCTTTGTGGTTGCATGCTGTTAAATTCATATAGACACTCTCTGACATGCAGCTCTCGCTGTGTGTGTATTTACCTACATTAGCACTCATTTAAATAAATGTTGTAGCATATTTTTGTTGTTGTTGTGCAACGCCATTTGTGTATTGTTGTTAGCTCCTTTGTGTGCGCTAATTCAAAAAAACGAAAAAACACGCTGTCGGTATGTTGGGAATAGTAGATAATATTTTGTAAACATTTTTTTATTGTTTTTGTTTTTTTATTCAACCCTTAACGCTTATTACCTTGCTGGTTTTTATGTTTGTATTTTGTAAGTCTTTATAAAGACCGTGTGTAGCCTGCTTTTCGCTGTATTGCGCCTAAATGTGTGCCACAAATTACTATTATGTAAGTTCATGCGCTCATACATATACATATTTTTATGAATGCGATAGCGTTACAAAGTGAAATGAGCTTGTGTTTACCTTCATTTATAAGCTTGTTATGCTTGCAAATTTGTTGCATAATTTTAGGCGAATGAGCTTGCAAAGCAGTATATATAAAGAAATGGTAACAAAGTAGTTATTTTATTAAAATATGAAAAATTCTGTGTGCTAAAACCTGAAAATTTGAGAAAATTTGTTAAAATTACATAAAGTGGTAAAATTGTAAGCGGCTAAATTGGTTAATATAAAAATATATTCAAAAAGCAGCAGTGCGGTATACTGAAAGCACTAATGGGCGAAATTTCTTTTCATGTTTCTAATAGTTAAGTGTGTTATATTTTTTTTGTTCTTTTCTTGGTTATATTCGCTTAGCTTAAATTATCTCTTAGCTGACACAAGGCGCTTTAATTTATCTCGTATAGTCTGTGTTGTTATGTAAATCAATTCAAATGAAAGATGTTATCATATTCACTTCTTCATGGTATCGGAATCGTCTGTAACGGAAGTCCATTCTTCTTTCCGATTGTATACCCATGTCGTACGACGCCGGTTTTGTGGTCGTAACAAAACGATTGAAGAGTACATAAAATAAAATATCTTTCTGCTTTGTGGATCACAATGTATTATTCTTCTTCATTACATGTAATTTATGATTACATGACTTAACCGGATATATTTAACTGCGAAGAAATTTTTTTTGTATTGTTCCAATCAGATTTTGTTGAACCTACTACTTCGAAACTTTGCATTTCCGACTATTGGTATTGGTATGTATTGGTTGGAATATTGTAAAAGTTCGAAGATAATATATTATAGATAACAGATACTAATCGATAGATAATCGATTGTAGATAAAGGAAGATAGATGATAGATAATAGATATAGAAGACTTAATATTAGATAATGGCTATTAGATCTACCATCAATTTGATTATTAATAGGAATATAAATAAGATGATTGACGATAAATAAAATAATTTTCTCTGTAGATAATATGTATATTTATACCCTGAACAGGGTATATTAAGTTTGTCGCGAAGTTTGTAACACCCAGAAGGAAGCGTGGGAGGCCCTATAAAGTATGTATATAAATGATTAGTATGTTGAACTGAGTCGATTCAGCCATGTCCGTCCGTCCGTCTGTCTGTATATATACGAACTAGTCTTTCAGTTTTTAAGATATCGTTTTGAAATTTTGCAGATGTTATTTTCTCTTCAAGAAGCTGCTCATTTGTCGGAACTGCCGATATCGGACCCCTATATCATATAGATGCCATACAAACTGAACGATCGGAATCAATGACTTGTATGGAAAATTTTGGCATTTGACGTGGTATCTTCACGAAATTTGGTGTGAGTTATTGTTCATAGAAATAATTTAATCTCCGAAAAAATTGTTCAGATCGGTTCACTATAGCATATAGCTGCCATACAAACCGAACAATCGGAATCAATGGCTTGTATGGAAAATTTTCGCATTTGACGAGGTATCTTCACGAAATTTGGCATGGATTACTGCTTAAGGTAATAATATAATCTCCGAAGAAATTGTTCAGATCGGTTGTCTATATAACCTTAATGTTTCTAGCAAACAACCCGGCTAAAAAGAATTAGTAATGTTATTAGTTAATGTTTTCTTTTTTTTGCTTACTTTTTCTTACGTCTTTAGATTTGCTTAAACACATAGTTATTAAAAGAAATGCACCTGTGAAGGGTATATTAGCTTCGGTACAGCCGAAGTTAAGGATGCTAAATAATAGATGGCAGAGTATAGATAATCTAAGATAAATGATAGATAATGTTATTAGATGGTAGATAATACTCGTAAATGATAATATTAATAAATGATAGACCATAGATAATATTTGATAGTTAAAAGGTAATACTCAATAAATAATTTGTTATAGACAAATGATGTTAGATGATAGAGGATATATAAAGGTAGATAATAATCAATAGATATTACTCAAACGGTAATTGGTTACAGATAAAGGATTTTAGAATAGAAATAATAGATAATTATTATTATATTGTGGATAATACTCGATGATATAGTAGGTTATAGATAGACGATGATAGAGGGTAGTTCATTTAATTTTGATGATAGAAAGTAGATGAGATTCAGCAGATATTAGATGATAGATATTGGCTGGTAGATAATAGAAAATATATAATGGTATATAAATAGATGGATAATATATTATAGATAGAATGTAGTAGATGATAAATAATAGTTCATAGATGATAGACGATATCAGATAGATAATTTTTTGTAGATAATAGGTTATAGATAAATTATGGTAGATGATAGATAATATATTAAAGAGAATAGATAATCAATAACATATTATAGATAATATACGGTAGATTATATGTTATAGTTAATAAATAAGATATTATAGATGGTGGATAACTCCTGACAGATAAAATTGAGGTTGTCCACCGAAAAAAATATATAGTGAACCTGTGTGATTAATCAATTGTAGTAAGCTTGGTGTGCACCAACAATTTCTAATCAGACACAAAATTGAACTTAGGGAGTGTGATGAGTAATAAGAAAACTAAATAATGCCTTAGGGCTAAATACGAAGGCAATCAGACGAACTGCTTTAAATGCGTCAGCTGTGCCTTAACTGCAATTACCCCAAACAGACGCACATACTTCTACAAATATATGCAAATAATATAACAATTTAAACACACACATCGAAATGTATACCTATACAAATTACCGACTACCGTCCTGCTGTTCTATCAGCCTGTGGCACAGACCGCCTATCGATACCGCAACTATGAGAGATTACATATTATGTTGCGGTTATGTTGCAGACGAAAATACCAAAGTCACAACAAGATGCCGCAAACTAGCCGAGAGGCGAAAACGCTGACCGAACGAGCGCCGCACACAATAATGTTTGTATGCCGTTGACAGGCACCTGCCGCCGAAAGCCAAAGCAAACGCTCGTGTGCGCTGCGGTGGAAACGGTTGGTGCACAGCTGCATACATATTTAGTTATAATTATAGTATCACATGTGCTGTGGATGAGTGGATTTTGTTGCAGCAAACGCTTGTGTTGGCATAAATTTACAGTTTGACACTAGGCAATGCGCTGCCCTCCGGTGATTATAGATAACGGTGTTGTCAACAGGAGTATGGTAGAAAGCCCGACGGCGCTGCTATTGCAACGGTGTTGATGACAACCGCTGTGGTGATGATATTTCAGTTGGAGATTCGTTTTTGAAAAAGGAGAGGTTTGTCATTTTAATTTTTAGTTAAATTTAATTATACGGAAATATTAATTTGGTTCCCAAAATGCTACCGAAATGCAAAATGAACAATGTACATATTTGAAGGTGGGTTTATTCTATGATAAATCTATAGATATGTATATGTATATATGCATGTCGCTTTTTGCGAAAATATGTATATAAATTCCCATCGACTCTGGTTATTCAATATAATTATAGCATAGCTATTTTCAACATAAAAATATTATATATATTTTGGCGTTTATTATGATAATATGTACCTCGAAAAGCTCTGGCAGCTGTTCCCGCTAAAGTAATTATGCATCGGTTTTGATTGAGCGCTCGTGTGTATCCGTTACAGAAATTTAGGCGAATTTGTTGGTTGTAACTATGTACGTAAACATTTGCTGTCGAGAGAATTGTGAGTTGTGGGTATAAAATTGAAATTCTGCTAGAGAATCTAAACAACACAACTGTCATTTTATATATGCAACAGTCTTAAAAACACATATTATTTTTGAAAATCTCATTAATAACCAATAATCGATCACTATTAAACACTGACTCAGTGACATCACGATGATTACTAATGAGCTAGCAAGCATATATGGTTTAAAGGCAAGGTTCAAAGTCAGAAAATGCATTGGAATTCTTATTCCTTTTCTATCTTGGTCTGTGAAAGGTTGCTCGTATGACAACTCATCGATTTAAGAGTTAAAAAGAGAACTTTCGAAAGATTTCTCTCTAAGAGAACGAGTGAGCTATTTTTGTCAAGTATGTGAATATATTTTTCAATTTGGATTACATTATTGTTTCCTTTTCTTTATTATTCCCTCCTAGGCAACTCGTTTTTGTGAGAGCAAAATTATTTATTAATTATATTATTAACAAATGAGCTTTATCTTTACTTATTAATAATTACTTCCCATCCACATCCTTCTTTTCTTTTACTATAGTACATGTACTGACTTTCCTTCTAACTCTTTAGCGGTTGCTGGCTAACTCTAATCATTGAAATCGAACCAAACTCAAAAAGTATATTTATTTTGAAATAATTGTTCTTTTAAATGCTTCTTCATTTTATTCTCTCTTTTAAATATATATCTTTTTATGTTGTTTTTGTAGCTCTCATTTGTCCTCATCGTGTTATTTTAACAATTTTTTTACTTTTCGACCCAACATGCACTCCATTACAGTTTCGTTGTTGCACATTAAGTTCACACACGCGTACAAAAAATGTAAGTCGTTGCACTTTTCCATATCACTGCTCACAATTAAAATGCGCGCTACATACGAGTATACAATTTTATATAATATGCTTTTTATCACATATTTTATGCAATTTTATGCATATTTTTCTCCTATATGCTTATGCTAAAGCGAATAATATACTTGTAAATATAGAAAAGCATGTGTATACTCGCTTCTCATTGTATATTTGTAGTTATATGCTCATGTAAGCTTGCATATACATACATATTCTAGCTGACTCGCTGCATTCACACTGCTTTTCAGCATTTTTTCCTCCTTACTCGTGCGCCACTTTCATTTTATTTTAAACATTTCCTACTCAAATGTGTTGCGCTGCACTTCAATCTTGTTAATACATTTTTTTTCGCTTTTGTTGTGATACCTTTTTTCTGCTTTTTATTGTAAATATTTTTTATACTCTCGCAACAAATGTTGCTAAAGAGAGTATTATAGTTTTGTTCACATAACGGTTGTTTGTAACACCCAAAACTAAACGAGTTAGATATAGGGTTATATATACCAAAGTGATCAGGGTGAAGAGTGGAGTTCAAATCCGAATGTCTGTCTGTCCGTCCGTCCGTCCGTCCGTCCGTCTGTGCAAGCTGTAACTTGAGTATAAATTAAGATATCTTGATGAAACTTGGCACACCTATTTCTTGGCACCATAGGAAGGTTGCTTTCGAAAATGAGCAAAATCGGACCACTGCCACGCCCACAAAATGGCGAAAACCGAAAACACATAAAGGGCCATAACTAAGCCATAAATAAAGCTATGGAAATAAAATTTGGTATGAAGGATCGCACTATGAAGGGGCATATTTGGATGTAATTTTTTTGGGGAAGTGGGCGTGGCCCCGCCCCCTACTAAGTTTTTTGTACATATCTCGCAAACCAATAAAGCTATATAAACCAAACTTTCTGCAGTCGTTTTTTTTAGCCACTTCCTAATACAGTCCAAAAATGAAAGAAATCGGATCATAACCACGCCCACCTCCCATACAAAAGTTAGGTTGAAAATTAGTAAAAGTGGGTTAACTCACTAAGGAAAAACGTCAGAAACACTAAATTTCACATAAGGAATGGCAGATGAAAGCTGCACTCAATTTTTTTTACAATATGGAAAATGGGCGTGGCGTCGCCCACTTATGGGTCAAAAACCATATCTCAGGAACTACTCGACCGATTTCAATGAAACTTTGTTTGTAATAGTTTCCTTACCTCCCAATAATATGTTGTGAAAATTGGCCAAATCGCTTCATAACCACGCCTACTTCCTATATACCAGAACTTAGAAGATGATCTGAATCGTTTACTTTACAATATATAAACTGAGCACTAGTGAAGATATCGGTGCAAAACTTTGCACAAATACTGTATTTATAGTGTGGCAGCCCATTTCTAAAAATCGCCGAAATCGGACCATAGGTTTTCAAGGCCCCATGTACCGAACATGAGGACCTCGGTGCTTCTAACCTAATATTAGGGTTTCCAACTTTCAATGGACTTTATACAATATATATGACGAATATGTGAGTCAAATTGTGTATTATATAATATAAATAAAGTTAAATAAATAAATTGCGAGAGTATAAAATGTTCGGTTACACCCGAACTTAGCCCTTCCTTACTTGTTTTTATATATTTTTTTTTAATTTTCCTGATTTTATTTCGTTGCTTACCTTTTTTTCAGCTCACTTTCCTTACTCTATTTTTGCTGTAGTTGTTTTCATGCTTCGCTTTACATTTTATTGCCGTAATTCTCGACACTTACACACATTTTTCTTGTGCCACTTTCGCTACGCTGAAATGCGTTTTATGTGCGCTCGCCATTTGCAAGCGTGGAGCGGCAGCGAGGGGGCCAGGTGCAATAATTGTTTAAAATTCAGCGTTGAAATTGGGGTTGCGCTGCTCGCTTACGATTGTAATGGCGCTTTAATAACATTAAAGTGCAATATATATTTATGACGGAATTGTTGTTTAAATTTGTTGTTTAAAGTTGAGTTGAGTTGGGTTGTGAGTTGTGAGTTGTGGGTTGAGTTGAGTAATTGTGGATTGCGTATACGACGTGGTGTTACTTTGGAATAGTACTTTTGTTCATTAGGGCAATAAATGCGATGTTCTGCTTAATAAATTGATTTTTGGTAGATTTTTATGTATTTGTTGAGCGGTTTTAACTGCTATTTTATATGTTTCAATTAGTTGTTGTTTGTTGTAATCTGGTATACACCAAATAAAGCAAATTCTAAAAGGACAGGAAAGGAAAGCTATTTTTACCATCTAATGGTTGCCGAAGAATGTCAGTAATTCTACAAATATTATAATAAAATATTGCATGCCAACAACAAAACAACAACAAAAATTCACGCTTTAATATTTTTTCGCAACAACAACAACTGCTTCTAAAATATTATTTTTTACTGTTGCGATCAAAATTATTTATAAAATATTGTGTGTCACGACAACAACAACAACTCATTCCACAATATTATTTTGCAACAATAACAACTCCTTCTAAAAATGTTTTTGTTGCTTTTGCAATCGAAATTATTTTTGAAATTTCGTATGCGACTACAACAACAATATTTTCAACAAAGTTCCTAAGAGAGTATAATAGTTTTGTTCACATAACGGTTGTTTGTAACACCCAAAACTAAACGAGTTAGATATAGGGTTATATATACCAAAGTGATCAGGGTGAAGAGTGGAGTGCAAATCCGAATGTCTGTCTGTCCGTCCGTCCGTCTGTGCAAGCTGTAACTTGAGTAAAAATTAAGATATCTTGATGAAACTTGGAACACATATTCCTTGGCACATAGGAGGTTGCTTTCGAAGATGGGCAGAACCGGTCCACTGCCACTCCCACAAAATTACGAAAACCGAAAACTTATAAAGTGCCATAACTAAGCCATATATTAAGCTATTGAATTGGTATGAAGGATCGCACTATGAAGGGGTATATGTGGATGTAATTGTTTTGGGGAATTGGGCGTGACCCCTCCCTCTACTAAGTTTTTTGTACATATTTAGCAAATTACCAAAGCTATATCAAGGAAACTTTCTGGAATCGTTTCCTTTAGGTACTACCTTATACAGTCCAAAAATGGAGGATATCTGATTATAACCACGCCCACCTTCAATACAAAGGTTAGGCTGAAAATGACTAAAAGTGCGTTAACTCACTAACGAAAAACGCCAGAAACACTAAATTTTACGTCAGAAATAGCAGAAAGAAGCTGCACTCTGATCTTTTTACAAAATTGAAAATGGACGTGGTCTACTTATGGGTCAAAAACCATATCTCAGGAACTACTCGACAGATTTCAATGAAATTCGGTATATAATATTTTCTTGACACCCGGATTACACGTGTGGAAAATAGATCGGTTCACAACCACGACAACTTCCCATAAAACTCAAATTTGAATTCCATCTGATTTCTTCACTATATAAGATATATGTACATAAGGAACCAATGGAGATAGCGAAATAAAATTTTACACAAATACTGTATATGATCCATGGCATCACTTGTGAAAAAATTGACGAAATTGGACTATAACTTTTCAATGCCCCTGATATCGAATATGAAGAACTCAATGCCTTTGGGTAATTTTTCACCGAAAATATTGGTAAATCTCTCAGATATCTCAATTTAATTCAGAGGAAATCGTTTTCTTCTTATAGTGTGTCTCTGTACCAGAAATGTTTAAAATCGGGTTATAACTAGCTCTCATATAGCTAATTATTGGATTTTCAAAACTACGATGGGCTTAATAGCGAAATCGGTCCAGGAATTACCTCAGCCTATATACCATATATGATGATTTTCGTTTTTCTATTGGACTTTATACCGAATATATGGGTCAAATTGTGTGCGATCTTAGTAAAAATATAGCAATAAATTGCGAGAGTATAGAATGTTCGGTTGCACCCGAACTTAGCCTTTCCTTATTTGTTTTAAAATATTATTTTTGCAACAACTCCTTCTATAATATTATTTTGTTTCTTTTGCTATCGAAATTATTTCTGAAATATTGTGAGCCACTACAACAACAACAACAACCTTTTCCACTATAGTTTTTGAAGCAACAACAAGTCCTTCCACAATATATTTTTGTTTCCTTTGCTATCGAATTTTTTTTCCGAAATATATAATATATAATGCAACAACAGCAAAAATTCATTCTACAATATTTTTTATGCAACAAAAACAATTCTTGTGACATTTTTTTCTTTGTTACTTCTGAAATCGAAAATTAAAAATTTCTTCCAAATTTAAGGATTTAAGATACCTAGAAGCTTTTCTGAAAGCGTTTTTCAATCGATTCAGACCACCGTTTAACACGTCCTCACATTCATTATGATTTTTCATTACTCAATATTGCTCCTTTTACTACCTCTGAACAGAGGTTCTTTCATGAATTCATCTAATTAAGCATCGCTGTGGCTCGATTGAAGGCGAAAAATATTGCTTTAATTAGTTCATAGACTCATCATACTGTCTCAGCTGACTTTTCATCCTTTCCTACCTCACTATACTACCAAAGCGCACAATTAAATTAACTAATTTGGATTTATGCGCTTACAAAATATATACCATTGCCGCTCAACCGCAATTAGCGCATAACCTTCACTCATAAAATAACCATAGTGCAAGCCAGCAATTCAACATTGGCATTTGCAGCATATCGCTTTATGAAATCATAAACGTGTTGCATAAATCTTATAATACTTTTTAATACACCAACGCTGGCTAAACGTTTCGCAGCGACGGGCGCGTCGCACTTTCATTAGGAAAATTACATATTTTATTGCGGCAAATGCCCAGGGATTACCAACTGCTTTGTGCATTTGCGAATAAATGGAGCCATAATAAACTAAGCAGTAAATTAACACGGTGTTTATATAAGCAAGCAAACTGCTCAAATATTAAAATAAACAAATAAACAAACAAGCAGGCAACTACAAGGTAAAGGCAAAATAGCCAAGGCAACAACAACACAAGGCTAGAGCGGCAGAGAGACAAGCAGCTACTACTCGTGTTGGCTGGCAGTATAATGTAGTGGGAAGTGTGGATGTGTAAAAAACTATAAATAAAACTTAAGCTGTAAATGTAATTAGAGCGGATTATTGGCGTGCTTTTGTAAGTAATGCGCCTAAAAGGTGACTATTAAAAAGTTGAATCACGCTGAAATGAATGCAAAAAATGCGGTGCGGTGTGGCTAGCAAGTACGAATGCACGCTTATGAGTGGTGGAAGTGGTAGTAAGTGTAGTTTGGGACTGCAGTTTTAACCTCCACCAACTCCCTTTTAGTCTAAGTTGAGCAATTCACCATTGGCATTTCGGTTGTTTCGTTCATGGAAACTGGCATTGCACATTTGGCTGCTGAAGTTGGGCTCTACTTATACTCTTCTTTGCCTCCACCTTTCCACGCATCAAAACTCTCTCTCTCACTCTCCACCATCCACTTCAGGCGCTAATGCTTAGCTGCTCGTGAAATACTTGTACTTGTGCATACTTGCAGCTGTAAATAAACAATGACAACAAAATACAGCAACAAGAAACAATAACAACCAGCACAAAAGTTTTTACAGCAAATACTTTACAAGCTATGAATATGGCTCATAAGCAGTGGTCGGCACGAGAGGAATTGTGACTGTATAGGTGAGCACGAAATCATGAATACCCAGTGAGAACTCTGTAGCCTAACATTTTAAGAATGTTTTTAATTTTTTCACAAAACATGAATTTTTGTGCTCATTTATTCATTTTAGTTATTCTATTATTTAAACAAATATATTAGAACACAAAAGCATTAACTTTTATGTCTTTAAATAGCTTAAAACCATAAATATAATACATAACATAAAACGACATTCATAAAAGTAGGCATTTCGCGCAGGGCACTTATGCAAAGTGACATAGCCATGCGCGATGTTTACTCGTTGCTGGTTCGACAACGACTGAATGATAGAGCGTAAGCGTACGTGTGACTTGAGTCGCCACAATTGTGGTATGGAGTGCCGACCACTGCTCATAAGCAAAAGTGTGCGGGAGCCAAAACATTAGCATAGCGCTTAACAGCTCACAACGTGTTGTGTTGTTGTTGCAATTGTTTTCACAAAAATTTGTGCGAAACTTCTGCATTTGACCTATGGCAGTTATTGCAATGAACCCACGGTATGCTGGCAATACAACAACCAGTTCGCAAACTATTGTTGTAACAGTGCAGTTAGTTGTAGTTGTTGTGTCGCGTTTGCTAATTTTCTTGCAGTCACAGCTAGTAGATAGTGTGAGCACAGCGCTTTAAAATAAATTGTAGGATTTGTGTGAATACTTTTTAGATTTGCTTTCGTTGCGTTTGTGCAGCTTTTTGCTTATATATTCATATAAAAAATGTTTAAGTTGATATGAACTCTATGAAACTTCTGCTCTCTATTAGTTCGTGTATAGTTTTGCGACAGTTTCATTTGCGTTTGAATTTCCGAAGACAGAAATATATTTACTGTATGCTGCCTTATCTTTAAGACCGTAAATGCTAGCAGTTCTCGTAAATAGGTGATATATTAAGACTTTCGCTTTTTCTAGATTTCGTGTTTAACTTTGCTTTTTCACTTTCAGAAAATATCTTTACCGAATCAACTCATAAATTTCCGAGTGCTGAACTCCTTTTCCCACGAGCTGACTCCTTTTCTGTTTCTTTGTTTTCTTTATCACCTGATGATCCCGTCTGAAGACCGGTAAGCCAATAAAAGATTATTCCAAAGTTCATTGATCTTTAAAGAGTAAAAGATTGGGTTTGGAACCAGGCCACTTTCCACCTGATCTTTCCAACTGTGTGGAGGTCTTTCTCTTCCTCTGCTTTCAGAACACTTTCAAAGTTGTAGTGCTTTTCTCCGTCGGGACAACATGACCTAGCCAGCATAGTCGCTGAACTATATCAATGTCTTTATAACTCGTACAGCTTCATCGTTCATTTGTCTGCGGTATTAGCCGTTACCAATGCTCAAAGGACTATAAATCTTTCACAAAAGCTTTGCCACGGAAACTCCTTGCTCTGTCTAGTCGGTTGTCGTCAATGATTCTACACCATAAAGCAGGACCGGAGTTGGGTTTTGGTTCGTCGTAAAAGGACTTTATCTGTTTGAGTTTTCATTGTGGTATATTTTTTATATGGTGGGTCCCAAACACTACGCACAACTGCGATGCCTTCTCACTTTAACTCGCCTCCAAATGGATTTTAGCCAACTAATCCAGAGGCTACTTGGTGTAAGATCGGAAGTCGTGAGCTTTTTGAGCCATATGTAAAATAATCGTTACTGGCCGTTCTCACGTGATTGGCAGACAGAAACGTGAACTTACATATGACCCCATCTCTCTTAATGTTGTCGCATTCATAATAGTTCACATTTGATATTACAAACATACACATATAGAACCAAGTTCTTATTCAAGGTAGCTAGCTGTCTGTCAGTCTCACATAATGATTTTAGGAGTCTACCAACTCCCCGAATGAGCTTGTAAGGAATAGGTTCTTCGTTATTTACTCTCTTTCTTATATAAATTATTTTCCAGCAAGCACTTTCTTGAAGTCTGACAATGGAGGAAATTGCTAGGAGTACAAACCGGTGTATTCGTTGATTGAACTGGAACTTTAAAGGGCACAAAATCTGTAGTAATTTGTCCATTATATTTTCGAGAATTTAGTTTAGGACACTTCTACAGCTTAAGCATACCTATTAAATTTTTAATTCATTCCACAGAACATTTATAAACCCGACTTCATCAATTAACTGTCGTCAACTATAGAAACAAACGACATTTTTAAATTATATTGTTGCAACGCTTGCCTTAGACATAGTCTTCACATACAATTTTATATTAAAAAATCATAAACTCTTTACTCCTATGTTACTTACAATTACGTTTACGCTTTGTAAAGCTTCACTCAAAACGTGTGTAAAACGCTACGAACACTTTTACAATTACAACAAAGTATGCTGGCAAGAAAACAACAAGAAGCTGCCAATAGCGTTGGAAGCCATCAAAGGTGCCGGAGCTGGCCGCAAATTCAAGCGAGCTTTCCAACTTCAAACAAGTGATTGGCTGTCTTACAGGCTCACTCTCTCAACTCTGCTCTGCTACTAACGCATGCCGTTAGTTTGCTGATTGCTGCTGTCAGTTCACTGCCGCAACTTTTGTTTTAATCCTTCATTTGGAAGCCTACGCTGCTGAGGCCCACAAGTATTTCATAATTAGAAAACCACATGCTGCCTTCCGCAACAACAGTAGGAAGAAACTTTTTGCGTTGGCATTTCTTTGATGTTGAATATATTTTTGTTGCTGCTGTTGCTCCGGTTTAATATGACACGCCTGATTGGTTGCGTTGTTGCGATTTGTTCGTGATTTTTTTCTGTTTTTTTTTTGATATTTTTTATTTTTTTTTGCTTTTTTTATTTTTGCTTTTTTCTTGGTGCAAAGTGAGACTTGAAAAATAATTTGCTCAACGCAGCTTAGAAAGTTTAGCTTGCCAGTGTCAAAGTGAAATGGTATTGCGAGTGTAGAGGTTATTAAATATTGAAAAAGGTGTTTACCGTTATTCGAGCAATTTGTGTGCCTTTGATTGCAGCAGAGAAAATAACAGTCAGTGTGTTAATTGAATTCGGAATTTATAAAATAAATGGCAAAATTAATTTATGAAAGCGCCAAAAAGTATGCTAAACAATTTTATATAATGCATTTATATATTTAAAAAGTAGTACTGCATACTATAGCTCCAGTTCCCACTAAACGTTATATGCGATCAGCAGAAAACAGAAATTAACACTTTTAAATTAAACAATTTTCTCAACTATAAATTTCCATATATGCACATATATACACACACAGTCATTCACACATCTATTGCAATCCATGCAGCAGCTTGTGGCCTCTTGCCGACATGCCAACCTAACCAAACAGCATGTAAACAAGAAATCTCATACGCCCATAAAAGTATGCAGCAAAAAGTAGATTAAAGTGATGCTTGGCAGCAGCAAACAGCCGAGAGCAAGTCGCTTACATGCCAAACACACATATACGTGTATATAGTCTTTACTGTCGATATGTCTGCAAAACTTGCGCAAACTTACATATTTACAAACAGAAAAACTTAAAATCCCAACACACTCACCTAAACACACACACATACATATGTATGTATGTGTGTTAGCGCTCCGCATGCATGGGCCAGCTTGTGTGTACTCTTATGGAAAGTTAAATAATTTCAATAAAATTACTTTGAAAATGTCTGTACTTTGCACTTTGAATATTCTATTGCAGCGTCAAATAGGTTGTAGTAGCTGTAAACACTACAACAACATGTGTAAATATGAATGCATGTGAGTTCATGTGAGTTCTTGCTTTAATACTCGTATAAGTATTTAGTTTGTGCATACGTAAGCAACAACAATTACTATGTGCGTGTGTTTGCAGTTTAAGTTTACCGTTATAGGGTTAAGAGGCGTCTTCTATGGCATGCATGCATATATAACATACATATATTTGATATATTTATATACGCATAAAATTTGTATTTTAATTCTTTAAAGTGAAGCGAAGGATAATTTTATAGCTAGCAGCTGACTGTTTGTTAGTAATGCAGTATAAATTTAAAGTTTGTAAAGTACTTCATTTGGCTTATTTCGTATTTTTTCGGTGCTCTTTTTTATATTAATTAAGACATTTCAATATTTTACATTTGTGCTTTATCATATTTAGCCGTATGTAATCTCGCTTCACTGCCTATGATGTGATGTGACTTCACACGCTTGATTATACTATTTTTTGGGAATTACGCTAGTTGTTTGTTCGATTCATAACTTTCAAATTTTAATATACGATATGCTAATTGCTAATAAATTTTGTTATCTAATTATTTGTTCAGTAAAAACTTCATGTGATATCATGTCATCATATGACATTGTATAGAAATAAAATCAAATTTTGCTACGTGATTGTTACTGAGGAAATTTCGATGTGATGTAGGAAAGTTGATGTGTAATTTTAAGAATATTCAATAATTTCACGCTTTATCTACAACAAAAATAAGTTTATTTTACTTCTTGATTTAACATGATATGATGTTGTTTGAAAATACATGATAGTTGATGTATTTTTATATGTAGTGATATGTGTATTTGATGTGATTTATTTTAAATTATAGATGTGTTTTAAAATATTAGTAAAAGTGAAATTTAGACGATATCATGTCATATGAAAATGTGATAAGGTATGAGGCGATATAGCATGATATGATATGCTATGATAAGACATAACAAATTCTCTGAAATGCTATGAAATGATGTGATCATATGTGAAGTACTTTGATAAAATGTGAAATGTTGTCAAGTAATGTCATATTCTGTAATATAGCAAAATTTTAATGATATAGGATAGTGATATAATCAGGCAGGTTCTGTGATTCACTTCCCATTGAAATTCAAGCAAATTCACTTTCATCCGATATTTGGTATATTTGGTGTACTGAATTCCGATTTTACTTTCAAATTTCACTTTTTTCATTTTCACTTTCACTCGGATTGCAGAACCTGCCTGGATATGATATGATATATTTTTGGAGTGATATGACTTAATATGCTATTTTATGATGCGATGTGGCTTGAAGTGATATGCTATCATATGATGTGATGTAATATGCTATGGTCGGACAAAAAATTTCGTGATTTTGATATAACCTGTTGAATGTGATTTACTGTGTACTGATTATTTCATATAAAACTCGTTGTGAAATCGCATTTCTATAATGTGATGTAAATAAATAACATGTGAATAATATAGTAAAGGGATGTCACTACTTGTTTATGATGTGATGTTACTTGATGTGATATGCTATCATATGATGTGGTTTGTTTTGATATGAAATAATGTGATAAAAATTAAAATAATTTTTTATATAATTTGCTAACATTTGAATTGTTATGCACTGATGGTTCAATACCGCATTTGATGTGATATCACGTGATGCAGTTAAATAACATTTAAATGCTATGGCGATGGGATGCGATTTCAAGTTTATGATGTGACACTATATTCTTTGATAGTTGAATATTACACAAGAAAACGTAGGAATATGTAAAATGTGAAGTAATACAAAAAAAAAATATCTATTAATTTTATGTCACATCACATCTGATTTGTTATGTGCCTTTGTATCAACATATGTTGTTACGAGATGTTTTTATTTTCATATGATATGCTACTTGTTCATCTTTAGAATTTTTGTTGTTTTATAGAAATATCACAAATCAAACAAGAATTTTGCTTGATTATATATTAATAGAAATTAATTTATAGGTCTGCGTGTTGTAACTTACATGTAACTTACATGTAATTTATTAGTATCAACTATTTTTCTTCAAATTATATTATCATATGATCCTACAAACTTTACTTATTTCCTGTCCAGACGCGTGGACGCATGTAAAACCTTCACACCACTTGACTTCTTAGCTATGCAGAGGGCAATGCGGCTAAACTTTGAAGTGCTAATATGCCAAATGGGCAATAAAAGCAACATAGAAATATGGAAATATGGCAATAATATGCACATGTGGTTGTGTTGATCGGCTAACTTTTCTTGGAAATTAAAATTTCACAGCCAGCAAATTTGTTATATCAAATAAAAATAAATTTAAAATACAGTTTTCTATAAAAAATTTTTAAAATAATTATTGTACTATTGAGTTATAACTTCAGTTGAGTTGATATATACCTTATTTTAATATAAGAAAATAGAAGAAGAAATATATTTTATGAAAACAAAAGTGAGAAAATTTTTACATTGTTGAAAATTTCACGTTAAATTGATACGCAAAAACCACATAAAGGCTTTTATATTGTACATATAAATTTTCTGAAAGAAACTCAACATCAATTTTGTATTTTTTGTCTAGCCACTTCTTAGGCAAGCCGAGCTGAGCATACGTGAGCCTTTTTAACATCTTTTATAACATTCTTAAGTGTCAAAACACTACAGTAGGCAACTGCGTGTTATAATGCACACATATGTCTCTTGGCTAACTAAGCCTTTGTATATTTTAATTCCGTCCATTTACCGAAGTCTCTCTCAAATATTTGCCATAGATTGTCCTTTTCACAGCCGAACCTTTTTGTTTTGCGGCTTTATTGTGTATGTGAGCGTACTTAATAGCCGCATATTTTTACCGAAAGGATTTTCACACACACAAACACACACACGTACAAATATATATGCAAACGTTGGTTGCTATGTGAACACAGACTTGTGTCTTGGTATGCTTTTTGTAATTGTTATTTTGTTTAAGTCGATATGCCCTTAAGTGTTAAGTGAGTGGAAATAGTCCGAAAACTTTGCATGAATAACGTACATTTCAAGCGTAAGTAATGCGAAAAAGAATTTAGTTTTTACTTAACTTGACTCAATTTGCTGTAAAAGCAAGCTGTTGCTTTGGGTTGAAGGGTGAAAAGAAAGTATGCTTCGCTTTTAAGTGTCTTTTTGCAGCTTTGTGTGATGTGGTGTGCTGAAGATATTTTTAATAAAAATTTTTCTGGTCTACTGATTCGTAAAATATTTGTTGTAATTATTATGAATTATTTAAGGAATTTTGGTGTAAAAATTTATTTTTTTTTTTGGAAAATAATAAACTATATTTAGGCGCTAGTTCTATGATCATCCATTCGATTTATGATTTTTGTTTTATATTTGAGACTCCTTTATTACATAAATTTACACAATCTCACCAATTTTAGATGAAGTGGAATTTTTTACTTAATTGAGTTCAATTTAATGAAAAATTAATTCTTTGTCACTTGCATAAGTGAATATCTAACATAAAATTTCTTGGCGCTTAAAAGTATGCTTTGAAAATTTACGCATGGAATTGATAGTAATACATATAACCTCTCAATTTATATGTAAAAGCTTGTTTCTACAATATTCTACAATCATTTACTTACTTCATTTAAAAAGAGTTCACTTTCTATTGAATATATTTTTCTGCTTTCCTTTAGCTTTTAACTCTAGACATTTCACTTAAACTTCGTTAGTTGCATCCATAATGGTTTTGTTTTCTCTATATTGTAAATTTGTTTTTTTTGTTTATCACTTTGAAGTTTGCGTGATAAAGCGCTTTTCGTAATCGATAGGCAGCAATTTATCCTTTACAAGCCATTTAACATGTAAAAGGGAAAATTCTGTAAATGGCACTCAAATACACACATGTGATAAGTTTTAAGAACTTTGTAGATTATGTGGTTCAAATAGTGGGGGTTGCCAAGTATAAAGAAAGAATATAAAAGCGGATAGTTTGAAGAATTAGGGATGTTCTGCTAATTAGTTTTAAAAACACAACACAACACAACATAACATAACATCACATAACATAACACGACATGACATAACATAACATAACATAACATAAAATAACATAACATAACATAAAATAACATAACATGACATAGCATAACATAACATAACATAACGTAACATAACATAAAATAACATAACATAACATAGCATGACATAACATAACATATTATAATATAACATAACATAACATAACTTAACATAACATAACATAACATAACATAACATAAAATAACATAACATAAAATAACATAACATAACATAACATAACATAACATAAAATAACATAACATAACATAACATAACGTGACATAACATAACATAACGTAACATAACATAAAATAACATAACATTGCATGACATAATATAACATAACAGAACATAACATAACATATTATAATATAACATAGCATGACATAACATAACATAACATAACATAACATAACATAACTTAACATAACATATATGTATAACATAACATAACATAACATAACTTAACATAACATAACATAACATAACATAACATAACATAACATAACATAAAATAAAATAAAATAACATAACATAAAATGAAATACAAATATTTTTGTTGTTATTGGTTACTATCAATTTACATATATTAAATTATTGTCAGTCAAAATGTTGGCTCATTCCACTTTTTATACTCTCGCAACAAAGTTGCTAAGAGAGTATTATAGCTTTGTTCACATAACGGTTGTTTGTAACACCCAAAACTAAACGAGTTAGATATAGGGTTATATATACCAAAGTGATCAGGGTGAAGAGTGGAGTTCAAATCCGAATGTCTGTCTGTCCGTCCGTCCGTCCGTCCGTCCGTCCGTCCGTCCGTCCGTCTGTGCAAGCTGTAACTTGAGTAAAAATTAAGATATCTTGATGAAACTTGGCACACTTATTTCTTGGCACCATAGGAAGGTTGCTTTCGAAAATGAGCAAAATCGGACCACTGCCACGCCCACAAAATGGCGAAAACCGAAAACACATAAAGTGCCATAACTAAGCCATAAATAAAGCTATGGAAATAAAATTTGGTATGAAGGATCGCACTATGAGGGGGCATATGTGGATGTAATTTTTTTGGCGAAGTGGGCGTGGCCCTGCCCCCAAATCGGTTTTTTGTATATATCTCGCAAAACAATAGAGCTATATAAACCAAACTTTCTGCAGTCGTTTTTTTTAGCTATTTCCTTATACATTCCAAAAATGACGGAAATCGGATAAGTCCCATACAAAGGTTAAGTTAAAAATTACTAAAAGTGCGTTAACTCACTAACGAAAAACCTCAGAAACACTAAATTTCACATAAGGAATGGCAGATGGAAGCTGCACTCAGATTTTTTTACAAAATGGAAAATGGGCGTGGCGTCGCCCACTTATGGGTCAAAAACCATATCTCAGGAACTACTCGACCGATTTCAATGAAACTTGGTTTGTAATAGTTTCCTTACATCCCAATGATATGTTGTGAAAATAGGCCAAATCGCTTCACAACCACGCCTACTTCCTATATACCAGAACTTTGAAGACAATCTGAATCGTTTACTTTACAATATATAAAGTAAGTACTAGTGAAGATATCGGTGCAGAACTTTGCACAAATACTATGTTAATAGTGTAGCAGTACCATTCTAAAAATCGCCGAAATCGGACCATAGGTTTTTAAGGCCCCATATATCGAGAACGAGGACCTCGATGCTTCTAACCTATTTTTATGGTTTCCAACTTTCAATGGACTTTATACAATATATATGACGAATATGTGGGTCAAATTGTGTATTATATAATAAAAATAAAGTTAAATAAATAAATTGCGAGAGTATAAAATGTTCGGTTACACCCGAACTTAGCTTGTTATTATACAAATTTCATTCCCGCATATTCGTATTTAATTAAAAAAAGCTTGTACCTGTCATAATTAACTACACAAACTTATCTCTACCGACACCTCGTATAAAATAAAAATTCGAAATGCAAATATTATTGACATGAAAATATTTTTAATTTGTTTTCATATTTTTTACACCTGAATATTAAAGAAATAATACCAATGCTGTTCATATTAATTCCCTTGCTGACATTTTACAAAATAACATGATGAATAAAATGTCAAATTGTCACTTTCGACATGTGTCTATATATGTATGTATGTGTAAATAACGGGAATCAATTTTCAGTACAGCTGCAATGAATATCACATGCTATTTGTTGAAGAAATTAAATGATGTCAAGAGAAAGTAGTTTTAATGAAAATTAAATTTTTTAAAGCACTCAGTCGCTTCACCAACATTTACAGCAAGCGCGTGTCAGTTACCAAAGTCACAGCTAGACTTACAGACAAAAAAATCACATATCGCAGCAACAGCAAGAGTATAACTAAAGCAACAACAATAAAAAAGTTGAATATGAAAAGCATACCTCAATAAACAATGCAATATAACCGCCATTAACAACACCAACAACACTGCAATATTAAGTAATAAACGCAGTTGCAAGTATACATGTGTTGGGCGATGAGCGCCAAATGCTCTGCACATTAAGTGTCACCATGGCGTATGAGCGATATTGAAATTAAATTTTAATGATGCAACTTTTTAATGACGCGCTAGTCGCGTGTTGCCGCCGCTACGCACTGATTTTTCGGCTGCCGCCATGTAACGGTGTATATAATAAATTGTGTCTGTTCTTATTGCCACTTTATTGTTGTTGGCCTACCATTTAGCGCCGCTGTCAGTACCTAACATGTGAGTGAGTGACGTTGAGGCTAATTTAAAATTTCCATGCATATAAATTGGATTTAAGCGTTAAATCAGCATATGTAAGAGGTAATTATGCCGCTGAAAGGTGTGCGAATTAAATACGAGCATAATCTGAAGATCAAATAAGTTTTTACGGTGGAGAGATATGAGTGTCACCAACAACCAGGTTTAACCCATTTAAATTATTTATTTTTTGTGTGGATTTTTTTGATTGTGGTTCAATGCAAAAAATTAGAAAATTAAAAAAAAAATAGAATGTTGCCACCAGTTTGAAAATTTTTAGTCAAAAAGATTTCATAAAATAAAAAAATACTACACAGGGATTTTTTTTAAACAAATTTACTGTTTATTTTAAATATTACATATTTTTTGTATGTAGTTGCCACCTGTTTGAGACATTCATTTCAGAAAATTCTTAAAATAAATTTATAATTAATAGATCGGCTTAAAATATAGCATTAAATTTAGTTGGTCTATTGTTCAACATTTTATTGAGGGGTATTGCCACCTGTTTGAACTATTTTTAATAAATTGAATTTTATAAAATATATTTAATATTACAAAATGGGCAAACTAAACAGCTTTAAGAGAGATTTATATCGAATATATTTTTGAATAGGGTTGCCACCTGTTTAATTTTTTTCATTCAATGAAATTGATAAAATGCATGAATAATCACAGTATGGGTATTAAACCAAGCAGGAATAAGTGAGATTTACAACAAATTTATTTTTGAAAAGGGTTGCCACCTGTCAGATTAAAATTAAAAAATACTCCATTTCTGTGTTTCTATCAAATTAAAGGCATTTGGGAAATTATGTTTTTATATGCAAATATTTTCTTTGGCGTTGCCATTGTCACTTACAATATTTTACTAAAATAGTTTAATTAAGACAATATTGTAATATTTTCGAAAATGTTTACTCACTTTTCACACTACAGTGTCTACATCCAATTATGGCAATTTTGATAATTTCTACTTTTATGCCACAGCTTACTATCTTCACCATATTGTTCGTTCCATATTTATGACTACAAATATACCTTTACAAGGCTTGTTGTTGTCATATTTTGCACAACATAGTGCGTGCGTCTTGTTAATATTTCACACAACATTGTAATCAATTTTAAATGCACACAATCATTTTAAATATTCCATTGCCTACCGGTTGGCCATTTTAATATAAAGTGCGTTTTAATGAAGTGCAACAACAATATACATACATGCGCACAAACATTAGTTAGTACTGGCATATGCAAGTGGGGCACAATTCCCTGTGTAGCTACTCGTCAGCAATAACTTGACAGTCACCTGCTCAAAGGCAAACATATATAAATATATATATATTTACAGGGTTATATGTATGTATGTATCAGTTTATTCATTGTGCGTCAGCAATAGTTTTTATTTATTGTTGTTTTTGTCTGACATCGCTTCGCCGTCATTTAAATGTTTAATAGCTCAATTGTCCATTGGGGAGTTGCGTTGTGGTCGTAAGTATATTATGTGGCTATTTAATTTTATAGTGTTTAATTTAACGGTAGATTGGTGTTATTATTGAAATAATATTATTATTTTGGTTAAATGATGAAAAAAAATATAAAAATATAAATATCGAATTTAAAAATATCACTTCTTAAAATGAAAATTAAAATTGGGAGACAGATATATAATTAAATATATTTTTTATGTTTATTAATTATACCCTGAACAGGGTATATTAAGATTGTCACGAAGTTTGTAACACCCAGAAGAAGCGTCGGAGGCAATATAAAGTCTATATATAAATGATCAGTATGTTGAACTGAGTCGATTTAGCCATGTCCGCCTGTCTGTCTGTCCATCCGTCCGTCTGTCTGTATATATACGAACTAGTCCTTCAGTTTTTAAGATATCGTTTTGAAATTTTGTAGATGTTATTTTCTCTTCAAGAAGCTGCTCATTTGTCGGAACTGCCGATATCGGACCACTATATCATATAGCTGCCATATAAACTGAACGATCGGAATCAAGGGCTTGTATGGAAAACTTCCGCATTTTATTACATATCTTCACGAAATTTGGTGTGAGCTATTGTTCATAGAAATAATTTAATCTCCGAAAAAATTGTTCAGATCGGTTCACTATAGCATATAGCTGCCATACAAACCGAACGATCGGAATCAAGGGCTTGTATGGAAAACTTCCGCATTTTATTACATATCTTCACGAAATTTGGTGTGAGTTATTGTTCATAGAAATAATTTAATCTCCGAAAAAATTGTTCAGATCGGTTCACTATAGCATATAGCTGCCATACAAACCGAACGATCGGAATCAAGGGCTTGTATGGAAAACTTCCGCATTTTATTACATATCTTCACGAAATTTGGTGTGAGTTATTGTTCATAGAAATAATTTAAAATCCGAAAAAATTGTTCAGATCGGTTCACTATAGCATATAGCTGCCATACAAACTGAACGATCGGAATCAAGGGCTTGTATGGAAAACTTCCGCATTTTATTACATATCTCCACGAAATTTGGTGTGAGTTATTGTTCATAGAAATAATTTAAAATCCGAAAAAATTGTTCAGATCGGTTCACTATAGCATATAGTTGCCATACAAACTGAACGATCGGAATCAAGGGCTTGTATGGAAAACTTCCGCATTTTATTACATATCTTCACGAAATTTGGTGTGAGTTATTGCTCATAGAAATAATTTAATTTCCGAAAAAATTGTTCAGATCGGTTCACTATAGCATATAGCTGCCATAAAAAATGAACGATCGGAATCAAGGGCTTGTATGGAAAACTTCCGCATTTTATTACATATCTTCACGAAATTTGGTGTGAGTTATTGTTCATAGAAATAATTTAATCTCCGAAAAAATTGTTCAGATCGGTTCACTATAGCATATAGCTGCCATACAAACTGAACGATCGGAATCAAGGGCTTGTATGGAAAACTTCCGCATTTTATTACATATCTCCACGAAATTTGGTGTGAGTTATTGTTCATAGAAATAATTTAATCTCCGAAAAAATTGTTCAGATCGGTTCACTATAGCATATAGTTGCCATACAAACTGAACGATCGGAATCAAGGGCTTGTATGGAAAACTTCCGCATTTTATTACATATCTTCACGAAATTTGGTGTGAGTTATTGCTCATAGAAATAATTTAATTTCCGAAAAAATTGTTCAGATCGGTTCACTATAGCATATAGCTGCCATACAAACTGAACGATCGGAATCAAGGGCTTGTATGGAAAACTTCCGCATTTTATTACATATCTTCACGAAATTTGGTGTGAGTTATTGTTCATAGAAATAATTTAAAATCCGAAAAAATTGTTCAGATCGGTTCACTATAGCATATAGTTGCCATACAAACTGAACGATCGGAATCAAGGGCTTGTATGAAAAACTTCCGCATTTTATTACATATCTTCACGAAATTTGGTGTGAGTTATTGCTCATAGAAATAATTTAATTTCCGAAAAAATTGTTCAGATCGGTTCACTATAGCATATAGCTGCCATAAAAAATGAACGATCGGAATCAAGGGCTTGTATGGAAAACTTCCGCATTTTATTACATATCTTCACGAAATTTGGTGTGAGTTATTGTTCATAGAAATAATTTAATCTCCGAAAAAATTGTTCAGATCGGTTCACTATAGCATATAGCTGCCATACAAACCGAACGATCGGAATCAATGGCTTGTATGGAATATTTTCGCATTTGATGTGGTATCTTCACGAAATTTGACATGGATTACTGCTTAAGGTAATAATATAATCTCCGAAGAAATTGTTCAGATCGGTTAACTATATAACCTTAATGCTTCTAGCAAACAACCCGGCTAAAAATAATTAGTAAAATGTTTTCTTTTTTTTACTTACTTTTTCTTACGTCTTTAGATTTGCTTAAACACATAGTTACTAAAAGAAATGCACCTGTGAAGGGTATATTAGCTTCGGTGCAGCCGAAGTTAACGTTTTTTCCTTTTTTATACTCTCGCAACAAATGTTGCTAAAGAGAGTATTATAGTGTTGTTCACATAACGGTTGTTTGTAACACCCAAAACTAAACGAGTTAGATATAGGGTTATATATACCAAAGTGATCAGGGTGAAGAGTGGAGTTCAAATCCGAATGTCTGTCTGTCCGTCCGTCAGTCCGTCCGTCTGTGCAAGCTGTAACTTGAGTAAAAATTAAGATATCTTGATGAAACTTGGCACACTTATTTCTTGGCACCATAGGAAGGTTGCTTTCGAAAATGAGCAAAATCGGACCACTGCCACGCCCACAAAATGGCGAAAACCGAAAACACATAAAGTGCCATAACTAAGCCATAAATAAAGCTATGGAAACAAAATTTGGTATGAAGGATCGCACTATGAAGGGGCATATTTGGATGTAATTTTTTTGGGGAAGTGGGCGTGGCCCCGCCCCCTACTAAGTTTTTTGTTGATATCTCGCAAACCAATAGAGCTATATAAACCAAACTTTCTGCAGTCGTTTTTTTTAGCCACTTCCTAATACAGTCCAAAAATGAAAGATATCAGATAACAACCACGCCCACCTCCCATACAAAAGTTAGGTTGAAAATTACTAAAAGTGGGTTAACTCACTAACGAAAAACGTCAGAAACACTAAATTTCACATAAGAAATGGCAGATGAAAGCTGCATTCAGATTATTTTACAAAATGGAAAATGGGCGTGGCGTCGCCCCCTTATGGGTCAAAAACCATATCTCAGGAACTACTCGACCGATTTCAATGAAACTTGGTTTGTAATAGTTTCCTTACATCCCAATGATATGTTGTGAAAATAGGCCAAATCGCTTCACAACCACGCCTACTTCCTATATACCAGAACATTGAAGACAATCTGAATCGTTTACTTTGCAATATATAAACTAAGAACTAGTGAAGATATCGGTGCAGAACTTTGCACAAATACTATGTTTATAGTGTGTCAGCCCCATTCTAAAAATCGCTGAAATCGGACCATAGGTTTTCAAGGCCCCATATATCGAACACGAGGACCTCGGTGGTTCTAACCTAATATTATGGTTTCCAACTTTCAATGGACATTATACAATATATATGACGAATATGTGGGTCAAATTGTGTATTATATAATATAAATAAAGTTAAATAAATAAATTGCGAGAGTATAAAATGTTCGGTTACACCCGAACTTAGCCCTTCCTTACTTGTTTTAATTTATTTTTATATTTCAAATTATATTATATATGCTTATTCATGAATCTACAGTCTTTAAGTTCACTAAATACTTTACCTCCCTCCAGAGCTGCCACTGATTTAAGTCTTTCATCAATAACTCTGATCTCGCGCGCGCTTCAACGACTTGTTTGTCTCATGCGAATCTTATTTATTTCCTTATGCGTTGGTTGGCGGTTTTCTAATGTCAACGACCGACGCTTCTGATGCAATATAGCTAAACAAAAACAACAACACAGCAATCAATAGCAATATCCAGTCATATGTGTGCGCGTTTTTGCTGCATCTCGATGCATTGCCAACGAAATTATTGGAAAAAGTTGCTGTTGAGATTTAAGCAGTTGGTGTTTTTGTTGTACCAGCAGCAGCAGCCCACCCACCCAAATGCAATCAATATTACATGACGCTGTTGCACGCCGCCGGCATTGACATTCGTGCTTATGCTCAAAGAAAAACATATATACATACATCTATATAAATGTATATACATACATATACATATATATGTGTATATGTAGATGTGCGCTTATGTATTTGGCATTACTTCCAAGCGATTTCTTGCAGTTGCAACTTTTCGCGATTGCCGCGGCAGCAACAGCAGCGGCGTCGTCAAACTTTCGAGACGTTTTTCGATTTGGCGACAAAAGCTGAAACTTTTCTCATATACAACAAATGATTTTGTTGTTGTTAATGTTTTTTTTTTCTTTCTAACATACATACATAAGCTTTATACGCACACATGCTTTTGTCGTATGTTCTCATATATAGTAGGTCACTTTAGTAGCAACAACCCAGCAGGAATTAGCTATGATTCTGAAATCGAACCGCAGCATCTTTTAAAAGAAATCTGGCAAAACTTAAGGCGTCTACAAGTAATTTTGTTTATTTGATTTATTTTTAAAGAAATTAATGGTAGATTTTATATTATTAAACACTTTGGAGAAGTTAGCTTACAAAGCTCTATTTTCCTTAACTAAATATTTTCTCGCATATGTTCTGATTTTCCTACTGTGTCTAATTACGCATACCAACTCACTAAAACGTACGGATTTAAGAGTTTAATACTTTTGTGATTGGGTATTAAAACCTCAGTAAATATTATTGTATGTTCCAATATAAATTGTTTCGACAAGATAAGTGGGTGTTGACTCTGCTAAGAGTCTTAAAATATGAAGCAATTTAGGTAGATACTCTTTCTCCACTGTTAGCTGGAGTTAAGAAACTCTCTTTGTTCACATATTTCGTAAAATTTCTCTTTCCTTATTGTGTTTCAATTAGTTTTTGTTGTTGATGTTTTTCTTAGAAATCGTCTTAGCATTTCATGCTTTGAATATTGCGTTTTCTGTTTACATGAATCTGGCAACCTCTTTCCAAATTTATGTTTTATGTACTCATATGAAAGCGTTCGCCTAAGCTTAAGGCTCTTTTATTATAAAAGAGAACATATTTAAAGTAGCGCTTTTACTTGAACAATATAAAAGTCGATCTCATCTCTTAGGAACAGCCCACGCAAAGCTCAAATTCCGAAAATATTGGGTTTGTCATCGTTGCATATTTCGATTTTTATTTTATTGGAGACTTCGCGAACTAACTGATTTAATATAATCTCGGGAGATGGCGCAATAGTGTAAAGATGAAGAGTTTTGGCTCGAGGGAAACGTTGTTTTGTGAATGTTCCAAAGGTTCTAAGGAGGAAACCATATGTATATGATATAGTTTAATAAAATATAAAAGAAAATCGATCCGTGGATTGCACACCTGGAATCGCAGCCTGCATGACCAGAGATCGAACAGCTTGTAGTTATAGTGATTTCAATTAGACCTTTCTGTATATCAAAGAATATAACTGATAACCAGAAAAGAAAGTCTATTTGTTAACATAGTACTGTTAGATATTTTAGTTTTCGATAACAGCGATACAAATTCTATTTTGTAGAAATAAAATCTGAAAGATTATCTATCAAACTACTTGTAATCTTGTGATCATGAGACCGATTTTATGGAGTTTTCGAATTTATTGTTGGACTGTCTTCTAAGGATTTCATGTTAAAAGGGTCGTGTTCCAATCTTAGAACCTCCTGCAAACCTCAACTAATACCTGTGAGATTAGTATGAAGCTTTCTGGAATGGATCAACCTTTCAACGCTTGATTTATGTTCGTTTTAAGGCTTTTTCTTGAACTTATAGTTCAACCGAAATTGATATACTATCAACGCTTTATAAAGACATCGGGGAACTAAGAATTGCATCGCATGCTTACGCCAGCAACAACATCAAAGCAAATCACACAACATTTACTGCAAAAGAACTCAATCAATCTGTCTTCCTTTGCACTACTTACATGCATGTTGTATGCCATGTCAGCTCACTGACTGTATACCCCTACCTATTATGGCGAAATGAAAGAGTTACCGAAATTGCAACTTTACTAGGACTTAACAACTAAATCCAACTGCATGTGAACCGAGCAATTCGTGCGACTTCAGTGAGTTCAATATAAAATGACGCATTCATTGATATTTGCACGCACGCAATGCAATGCCACAGCACACATACAGTGCTAGCTGTGTGATAACTTGCAGCAGCTTAAAAGCAAACGTTGCATTATTGCGGGAACTACACGCTGGAGACATGGCGGAGGACTTTGAAAATGGAGAGCGAATACGCTTTTTGTTGCATTTGCTGTTGCGTAACTTATCAGGCTTACTCCTTACTTTGACGTACAGCAGTACTCCCTTCCGCATTTCTATTTCCACATCTCACTCTCTCTTCTCCACTGTTCTTCGCATGCATTGTTCACTTTTCGCCAGCTCGCCTGCATATGGCAATCTGCTTGACGCATTGCATTTTTATGACTCCTTTCAGTTGCCACCCAACGCTCCGTTGCCTTTCCGCCGGCACTTTAATCAAGCATTCTGCGCTTAGCATTGATTGCACATCAACTATTTCTGCATGCAGTATAGGGTGTCTCTCTCTCTATGCAGTGCGTGTAGTGTGTACGATTCGCAACCGGCTTGCTTGCCTGCTGTTTGACTATCTATTTGCTTTCGATTGCATCTTTTCGCTCTTTAATAGCGGCAATTTAAAGCTATCAACGACAATGTACTTGCAACGTTCTTGATGTATTGCTCCGCTCCGTTTCCTCATTGTTCTAAATGTGTGCGTTTGAGTATGTTTTTTTCAGCAGAGGGTGCATAGTAGATGCGGACTATAACTATTACTATACAATCTTAGATTGTTATCATTCTAGCGGAGAGTGTCATATACCGTCGGGTTTTATGTGAAAATTTGTCAACTGGTTACATCCATCAGTTGGTTCTAGGCTATGGGTATTTTATGATGAAATATTTGAGTTATGGTGTCTCAAGACCTTAAAAGCACCAGTTTCGATTAACCACCAGTTTGAAACATATAAATTTTAACATTACCGGAGCAAATTTCCATATTCGTAAACGCACTTCAAGCCACCTATGAAGTATTTATATTATCATCGTATGGACTTTACTTCATTAGTTACATAGTTCATACTTCGCCTAGCATATTAGGTTGTCATATATCTCCCTTTCGCCTTTTTGTCTTTCGAATTTCGCGGCTATGTATAAAGGGCTACAGAAATCGTATCTGGCAATACTTTCTATCTTTGAAAGGTCTTGACATAACCTACAAAACGACGCTATTCATAATTAGTATGGATATTGCGTTCAACAGTTATAGACGTGTAAATATGGAGTTCACTAACGCCGATATCGCCGAAATCGCCGAAATGTTCCCTGAGATTAATTGTGCTTTGGGGGATGGTACTCTATCACTCCGAACTGCGGAGGAATGGTTTAGACGATTTAGAGCGGATGAAAACGACACCATGGATGGACGGCGGAAGACCTGTGAAGACTACCGAACAAATAATGGAAAACAGCGAGCTAGACTGGCATATGGCATCTCGTGACCACAAACCTCGTGAGTCACCAAACCATTTTAAACCATCTGCAGAAGGCTGGATACACAAAAAAGCTTGATGTTTGGATGCCACATGACGCAAAAAAAAACCTTCTGGACCGAATCAACGCCAGCGATATGCTGCTGAAACGGAACGAACTCTACCCATTTTTTAAGCGGATGGTGACTGGCAACGAAAAATGGATCACATACGACAATATCAAGCGAAAACGGTCGTGGTCGAAGGTCGGTGAATCGTGCCAAACAGTGGTCAAGCCGGAATTGACGGACAGGAAGGATTTGCTGTGTGTTTGGTGGGATTGGAAGGGAATCATCCACTATGAGCTGTTCCCTTATGGTGGTGTAAAGTTGAACTCAAAAAACGTTTGTGAAAAGTGGCTGTCCGAGTTCTTCGCAAATAAGGTTCATATACTTCAAAATTCATACTTTATAATTCATACTTTACATATGATACGTCAAATCACTCAAAATTTCAAAGTTCATTCTTCAGGCTTAAAATTTCAACTATCATGCCTTAAACTATACATTTCATACTTTATATTTAATACTTAATATCATAACTATGATTAGGGAAAGTTCATACTATATCATACTTCCTATATCATACTTCAGAAATCATAAGTCACAATTCATGCTTTACATATCATATTTCATGCTTCAAATCACTCAATACTTAAAAATTCATTCTTCTGGTTTCAAATTTCATACATCATGGCATAAAATATACATCTCATATTTCATTTTTAATATTTCATATCTTATCTGTGAGAAGTAAAAATTCAAATTTCATACGTCATGCTTTAAATATATATTTCGCTTCATAATTCATTCTTAAATCTTCAAACTATTTATATACAGAGGTAGTGAAAATTATTTACACATCGGACGTTTTTTTACATGTTTCACAGAAAAAGCTTTCGCTTGTTGTTGTTGTTGTCGCAGGGTAACAAAATGCTATGTTGTTGTAAACCTTGATCTATTCCCGAGCGAATAAAGTCGGTTTGGCAAGAATAGCTAGAAATATGGCGGAGAAATAAGCAAATGAACTGAAGACTCGGAGTAGTCAAAAGTATTTACACACGGCGATTTAGCCTTTATCCTTGGATTTGGTTTGAGCAAAAGTAGTAATTTGATTCTATTGCTTTCTTAACAACCTAACTCAGCCTTAAAATATAAAAATTGGTAAATAAAATATCGAAAACAAAGGAATTATCGATTATAACTAGATTGGAGACTGTTACTAAGTTTAAGACTCGGGTTTAGGCTTCGGAGTTAGTTAAAATTTATAGAATTTGATGGAATACTGTTTATAATGTTATTAAAAAGAAGGAAACGAAGTATTGCAAGGATAATTTAAAGATAATTGGGCGGAAAGCTGTGATAACTCAAAGAGAATGCAGAAGATTAGTAGGAACTGTCATACAAAATCCCACAATTAGTCCTCTTAATATTGCAGCATCATCGAATCAGCATATTGCATGAACAGCCAATGATGCTACACTGCGAAGGACATTTAAAAATAGTAACAAAAATACATACGTTGTGCATAAAGTTGACCACTTCCGAAACCAAAAAAGCTTTATTTCCGAAACCAAAAAAGCGATATGGCTCTCATTTGCCTTAAAATGCATCCTAAAGCCTGTTGTGGACAGATAAGGCTGACTTTTTGTTCCAGGGCTTCTTTAGTAAACGCTTTATGCATTTACCACGTGAGAAGAAGAAGAATGCTGCTTAGACGTTAAATAGAGTCTGGAGTGATGATTTTTGATTTTTTTTTATTCTTTGGGGAAATTTTCCTTACTTCTGTTTTGAAGATTTGGTACTAATTTAGTGACCCTAAATCATCCGGATATATCATAATTCACATGACCATGCCATTGTAGTGGTCCGTCGGCCTTTTACAACTATTGACTACATTTTACAACAGGATAATGCTCCATTTCATGAAGGATCTTTACCTACAAAAGTTTTAAATGAAGCAAATCAAGTTGACCTCCGCACAGCCCTGACCAAAACTTTAGTCAAAATGATTGGCCTTTCGTTAAATATCAGAGGACAATTGATATAATAACCGAAATCGCCGAAATTACCGACATTTGGTCTAAATTAACTGTTAAATTAGCGCACAATTGTGTTGAATCAATTCGGACCATAAAGCAGGCTGGTATTGATGCCAATAGTAATGTAACCCATTATGAATTTATCGCCTTAGAATAGGAATTTATACTGAACATTAAAATTTTATAGTTATCAGTAAATAAGAACAAGATAATAGAGTTCATGTTGTGTGTAAATACTTTTGACGCAAAAAAAATGTGTGTAAATACTTTTGACTACTCCGAGTCTTCAGTTCATTTGCTTATTTCTCCGCCATATTTCTAGCTATTCTTGCCAAACCGACTTTATTCGCTCGGGAATAGATCAAGGTTTACAACAACATAGCATTTTGTTACCCTGCGACAACAACAACAACAAGCGAAAGCTTTTTCTGTGAAACTGGGAAAAAAACGTCCGATGTGTAATTAATTTTGACTACCTCTGTATATATTCTATACTTCATATTTCAGACTTCAAGATTTATACAACATTATTCTTTTCATCAACTTTAATTATCGGGATTTATACTTTTATATTTTCACTCCATAACTAATAAATTATACTTAAAAATTCTTTAAGAATTTTTACTTCTTTGCGTTATACTTAATATTTTATAAATCTCATATCAACATTCATTATTAATTTTTTCGTAAATCAATTTCACAACACTATTTCTAAAGATTTTTCAAATTACTCAGCTGTTTTCGAATTTTGTATTTTTTACGTTTACAAGACAGTTCAGTTTCTGACAAAGTCATTTCGTTAAAAAAAAATTCTTAAACACAAATTACAATAACTTTATGAAGCCGCTTACAATTGAATTATATTCAAACACTACGTCGACTTTATAATCAAGTGAAATGCGGTGAGTGTTTTAGTGGACAGCTGCTTAAAATAATTTATAAAAATATATTGATAAAAATTCCAAAACAAAAAAAAAAACAAAATAAATTGAATAGCAAAACGAAATCGCCAGCAGTGGCGCCAACACATGACGTAACACCTTACCTTTCGGTAGAAAGTGTCGATTCGCCAGTGCGCACGAACAGTGTAGATCCAACGGTCTATTTGTCCGCCATATCAGCAACACCACAACCCTCACCAGTGCTTCAAACGAACAAAAGAAGTCTAGCTACAGCTTCAACCAGCACAGAACCACTCCCTCAACCAGTTACTACAGAGTTTGGCGGGCAGACCACATCTAGTATTGTAGAGGTCGCGCAACCCGGTACAGATTTTGCAATGCAAACATCTGTCAGCCTCGACGATGGTGGTAAAGCGCATGAGGGAGATGCGAATGAGACCACACCCATTAAAACTGGTAAATATATAGCCGATGATGTTGAGAGTAATATCACTGAGCTATCAGCAGATCGCGTTGAAGCACATTCATCGGCAAGTCAAGTGCATGTATATGATAATAAGCCAGCTACTGTCGCTGTTGGACGCGTTAAAAAGTTGACGAAGCAACGACCTAAAGCATCATCACCGCCCAGCATTGAGTCATCGTTTATAATGCCTAGACGGTATCCGTTTTCACCTAAAGTTGAGCGTTCATCAAATGAGGAGGCTAGCCTTGAGAGTCAGGCGGGATTCAGGCAAAATTTGCTACCAACTATTGCACCCTACAAATATATGGCGGATGATCCGAATTCAAATAGGTATGACAAACGTATGAGAGCTAGTGATCCATCGTTAAATAACCCAAATGAACAAAATGAATTGGAAATGCAAGAAACGGATGATGTACAACGACCAACCCAAAACTCCGCCAAGCGAAGTGACATCAGTTCATCTTCATTATCTAGTGAGCCATATTTAGAGTCTGTATTTCCCACCAATTTACAACTCGGCGATGGTTTCGTAAGTACAGTTAAGTGCTGTATAAGCTTCTACAATGCTAATGCTTTTCAAACTGCAGCTTTATATGACAATACCACCGGATGGGGGCTACGGTTGGTTAATAGTGGTCATCTCCTTCCTCTGTCAGGTGATCGTCGATGGCATCATTTTCTCTGTCGGCATATTACTGCCTTACATTGCCGATGATATGGGCGAGACGCAAACGACTATTGTACTTGTCGCTTCGATACAAGTTGGTAATGAGCACAACGTGTGCCCACAATGAATTTATGTGAATTAAAAAGTAAATGCTTTTAAAGCTTGTTATTTTCTTGCAGGTCCGGTGGCAAGCGCTTTTATCAATAAGTACGGCTTTCGTGTGGTGGCTTTGACGGGTGCCAGTTGTTCAATTGTTTTCATATTGATCGGGACATTCAGTCATAATTTGGCAATGTTGATATTTTTCTACAGCATGCTCGGTGAGTTTATGCTGAGCAAAAGCTCTAACTCAAATAAGCTTTGGCAAGCTTTTGAAAGCTTTCGGCTTTTATTTTGGTATGTTATATAATTTATTGTGTACTCTAGGTGGTCCCTCGCTGAGTTTAATTTGGGTTAGCTCACAACTCATCATCGGCTATTATTTCGAACGATTTCGTCCCATAGCCAATGGTGTCTCATGCTCGGGCGCCGGTGCTGGTATCTTGATATTTTCCTTTATGAATGCGCAGATTTGTCCGAAAATTGGTTGGCGTAATACGTCGCGTATACATACGGCATTGCTGTTGCTCGTAATACTAATGGGTATAACCTTCATTGAAGTTACACCGACGCGTATTGCCACCGTGAAGAAAGTGCGTACTCAATAGGGGACTATTTCTTCAGTGTATATCATATAGCACTCTTCTTTTTGTTAAACACATTTTAGGACGAGAAGTCGTCTTCTTCAAGTGAAGAAAGGATGTCTGTACCTTTTAGCGAGGTACGCTACTCACGGTTTCAACGGTCTTCAACGGTACAATCAACATCTAAAGAAAGGGGTTTGGAGCAGATGATTGGTAAGTGGAATTAAGGTTTATCTTAATTTTCGGAAGATATACCAACTGTCCTAGCTATTTAGCTGAGCTTCTCAGCTTTTTCTACTTTTAATTTCATCCGGTAAATGATGCGACCTATCTGCAGGTCTCACCTCCAAAACACTAAACGAATTTTTGATAAACTATTAAATCTAATTTGTACTTTGCATACATTTTAGAGGTTTATGAGCCGAAAAGACATAGAAAAATTGAGAAACTATGTCCCTGCTGCTTTGCGGTCGGGAAAACTCCTACCAAAACCCCTGAAACGCTACGTAGCATAGGAGAAGATTCAGTAGCGGAACAAGAAATGGGACAAAGAGTTCCACCAAAAAGCTTTATAGTACGCTTGGATCCCATAGAGCGTGAAGATCTCTTCTATACCGGACCCGCTACCTACGACAGTGAGATCGAAGTAACTTCTAGACGCACAACCAATCATGTAATCGACATTGATCATCAGCGGGTAGGTGAAAATAAATATATTTACTACGACAAAGCCGTTATTAATCGTATATCTCGCAGGCCAAAACCATCAATTACTCCTTATCGGTTATGCGTTCACAACGTCACCATCGAGAACCGAAACGCCGTACAATTGGTGAGCTGCGAAATCGTCATAAATGGCCCATTTTGGCTTATATATCACCGACTAATTGGATGCCTGCGAAGCTGCTGAATGCATTTTCAAGGCTTTTCGACATGAATTTGCTGAAGATTATGGAATTTCGCGTACTACTATTGTCAGCGTTCTTCTTTCCGATGGGTTTTAATATACCCTTTGTGTACTCGAAGAGTAAGCAATCGCACGCCATAAGATTTGTATTTGCATTTGTATATATATACGAGCATAATTCTTTACTTTATTGTTTTTTAGTTCGCGCTGAAGTGGATCCTTTCAATGCCAGCCTCATTTCACCCACCATTGGTTTGTCCAATTTCATCTTTCGCATTCTATCCGGATTTGCTGCCAATAAATTTCGCTCACAAACCACTTACCTGTGCGGTGGCGGTATTGTCTTCGGCGGCGTAGCAACATTGGCGAGTGCCTTTTATGGCGCTGATGTTGTTTGGTTTCAATATACATATGCCGCGTGTTATGGTGTGGCGCCAGGTGGGTTCGGGTTCAATAAACTCACATGGTCCGATAATTTTACAATCCAAAAACTGTCTCGATATTCAGATCTTTGAGTTCTTCACATATTTCATCGGATTCGTCTTTCTGCTCTTCTACTTTGATTTAGTCTTTATGTCCCCTTCAATCCGCCATTACCCCTATTTAGACCTTGCGTAATATTAACTAATTTCTTTTGTTTCTGGTCTTTCCTTAATGCGTAGTAGAAGGCAGGAGTTCTACGGAGTTTGTCGGTTAAGAATTCGAGGTCCTAAATATTCGTCGAACCTTTAGGGTTCTCGCTAGTTGTGGTTCAACCTAAAAGTTGAATCACATAGAATATAGTCTTATACTCTTTTCAGAGTCATCGAGAGTGTATTAAAATATATTTGTTTTTCTATATATAATTCTTAATCTGTTTTATTGACACTTTATTACCGCAGAGAGTCGTCATTCTCCTCTCAGAGAGTTCTCATTCTCCTCTCTGAAAGGTTATTTTGTATTCATTACAACCCTGATTGCAGATAGAGCGATGGAACATGTTAAATTATAGAGAAATTTGAGAACGAAATCAAATCAAATTGAGATCTCGCGTTAAATGCATTTCTTAAACTAAGAATCCATAAATTTTAGAATTTGCCGTCTCAGATCCCAACACTACAGTAAACATGTCCACATTCTTCAAGCATTTATATATATTTTTTCTCTTTTTGAATACACTAACATATATTCTCAACATCTCCTTCAGCATTCTACTCCACACTGCGCGCCATCATCTATGTACGCGCTCTTGGTTTGGATAAGCTCACCAATGCATTTGGTCTCACCGGTTTGGCTATGGGTCTGGGCGTATTTCTGGGCACCACAACCGCTGCGATACTCAATGGTTTGACTCACAGTTATCATGCCGCCTTTGCATTCTCGGGCATGTGCTTGATTACGGCGGGTGTTCTGAAATTGATTTTACCGACTTTCATGTTATATAGAGCTAAACGCTTAAATAACGCTTGATTAGTGTGTGTGTTAATTTATAATTATTATTCTTTTGTGTTTATATGGGAATAAAGAAAATGGAAAAGTAAGAAATCTAGTATTCTTAAACGTGTATAATTATATTTAAAATATTTTTTTAAATATTCACTCAGCCACTTACTTGTATCTTCTTCAGCCAAATTAAAACGAATATATATTTATGGCTTTTTATATTTTATATATGTATGTATATGCACGTCATTTACATTATATATCTGATTTTATAATCACTTATATTTTACTTTATACAAAAATCATTTAATTTTACATTTTTTATTTATTTTTTTTTCCTTTTTTTAATTACATTTATTTCTTTCGCATTTATTGTTATTTGCATCATAAATTATTGAATATAACAATGAAATTTGCAATGTGTTGCATCTTAAGTCGTTATTATTATTTTTGCATAAATACAAATTATTTTCGTATTTTTTCTCTCAAAAAGTTTATTCGACATTATCAACAGAAACAAATCGAAATAAATTTAAAAACTGAAAAATCGTCAAAAATTTTTAAATAATTTAATTTAAAATTTTTACTTTTTAAAATATTTTAATAAAACACCCATATATTTCTGTAAAAACAATGTATAAAAAATACATTTTATAAAAATAAAAAAAAAATTAAAAAAATTATAACTTTTATTTTTAAACATAATTAATTAAAAATATACATATTATTTTAAATTTTTTTTGTTGTTGTAAATATTTATTTTTTGTATATTTTTCCGAAAAAAATAAATAATTTTTTTACACAATTAATTCTTGGTTGATTTTTTTTAATCTTATTTTCTTCTATATTTAATTATACAGTTACATTTATATATCTAACACTAGTCGCTTTAATTGTCTTACTATTAAGGTTGTCCATAACTGCTGCGCTTAAATGATTTTTTTAATAATATATAATTTTTGTGTTAATTATTTATTATTTATTATATTTATATTTATTATTTATTAAATTAAATTTATTATTTTTTATATATTTTATTATCAGATATATATTATAATAATAATATAACTTGTTCCAAAGTTGGTTTTTTTTTCTTAAATTTGTAATCAACGTTGCATTTACCTTGTTTGGGGTTCATTTCAAAAGTAGCAGAGAGCATAGCAAAAAATTTAAACTGAAACTTAAATGTCTTGCACTTCGCTCAAACACATAGCCACTATGCACCTAGCCTAAGCTTTTAGAGAAGCTGTTTTAACTTTCACTTAATCACTTCTGCTTTCTCTCTACTTTTTTAATTTTCTCAGTGTAAACCAGATTCTAAGTCAAATGCAGCATTTTTTGAAGTATTTCTTGACCTCGATAAAACAGTTATAGTACCATTAAATCTTCCTTTTTATATTTCTCCTATATCATACTACATCTCAAATACCCTACTTTATCGCCGATTCTATAACTAGTTTTCCTTAGTTACTTTGACTTATTAACTTTTATCTCTTATATTTTTATCTTCTTCTTTCTCCTTTTCAATGTATTACAGTTATTGAATTTTCTCTTAAACGTAAACGCATATACATACGAGTTTCTAATTGAAATGTTAAGCATTATTTATTTTAATTTTGTTTTTGTGTTTTTATTGCATATTTTCCTCTCAGATCTACGAAAATAGTATGTTACATTTTTTGCTTATTACTTATTTATTGGTTTTCTGCTTTTTTTCTTTATATTTTTTACACGTTATTTTTAATGTGAAGCTTTCGTTTTGTGAAAATATATGTTTCTATGAAATAATTTTAATTTTAGAATGCTGAAGTAAAAGTTAAGAAGTAATTTCTGCATCGTTTGTGGGTGCTATTGATAGCTACTCTCACGTTAATTAAACGGTCTCAAGATCTCAGATGATCAAGTGATTTTACGATGATGTTATGATCTGACCATGATCGAAAGACCTCAAACTGGACGTATGATCTGGCTATGATTCCATGATGATCTGATTATTATTGAATGATTTAGCGACAATCAAGAAATTTCAGAATTTTGTATTGATCTGGTGGTGATCAATTGTTTCCAAGATGTTCGAGTAATTTCAGAATGTTCCAATGATCTTTTCAATACTCTCCAACTTACAGAAATAAAACAAATTGTCGCATACACTTTACTACATACTGTTTATACTTTTATTAAATAATAAAATAATTTGAACAAGTTTTTTTTTACATTAAAATATATATATATATTTGTACTGAAAATACATACAAGAAATTAATGTGTGGAAAAATGTGGACTTTTTAAGTATTTCAAATAGTTTTTTTTTTAACAAAAATGTATTTTATAAAATAGGATATATATATTTAATATGGATTTTAATTAATTTCGAAAACATTTTGGCTTTTATGTAGTATCTGCTCGCCAAAATGATGATTCACAATTTTTCATGTGTTGTGATTATTATTTTTTTTATTTTTTTTTGCTTGCCTTCTCCCATATTGGAATATATGCTTTATATTGTCTCTGCTTTTTCATTAATTTTTTTTC
This sequence comes from Zeugodacus tau, assembly GCA_031772095.1. NCBI lineage: Eukaryota > Metazoa > Arthropoda > Insecta > Diptera > Tephritidae > Zeugodacus > Zeugodacus tau. Next base: position 71,510,161 of record CM062652.1, on the reverse strand, counting down.
GAAAAAATTTAATTTTTAACATATTTAAATTGGGGAAACTAAATTAGTTTCAAAGTTTAAAAAACTTTATTGTTACTTTCTTTAAACCAATTAAATAAAGTAAATATTTTTGAAATTCAAGAAGCTCTTTTCTTGAACTCCAAATAGTATAAACTTAATCAAAAATATAAATAAATAAAAAATTATATTAAATTGCATTCTTGCATCAATTAATGTTTTGTAATACATTCATTGAATTTTATTACATTTTAAGGTCGTTCGTTTTATCTTCGAATTATATTTTTGCTGTTTCGAAAGCACAAATTTCTGCAAATATTTTTTTAAATTTTTTTTTTATTTTTTTTTCGTTTTTTTTTTGTTTCAAATCTTATCACTAAGCTGATATTAATCCCTTGTTCTATTCTTTGTGGTTTTGTTTTAGTTTCTTTTTTTATTTCTACATTTAAACAGAAAATAATTTTATTTGAAAATTCGCTTAAATTTTCTGCGCTTTCATATTTATAATGGTACAGATCATAAAACGTTCGCTAATGCAGAGGGCTTTGAAATTCGAAAAAAATTTTGGATTTTTTGATAAATATGCAATAAAGTGTAAAGAATTTATGAAAATGTAAAAAATGAAAAAATCATTAAAAAATAAAAAATCAGAAATATTTTATCACTTCTCTAATAATTTTTAGTTTTCGGAATTACAAAAAAAAATATATTTAAAAAAAAAAATATTAAAAATAACAAAAATTATTAAATTGAAATCATTAAATTTTTATTATTTTTAGATATAATTAATAAAAATATAAATTTTATTTTTAAATATATTTTTTTTAATTTTTCTTTTTAAAATATTTTTATGAATGATAATAAAAATATTTTTGAAAATAAAATAATAACAACATAACAAAAAATTAATTAAAATTATAAATCAAAGTTATAAAATAAAAAATTAAAAAAATAATATTAAAAAAAATTTTGCACTTTTTTAATAAAATAAATAAATATTTATTTTTTTTTAATATTAAATACCATGTTGATATTGTTTATTTATTTAAATTTCAAAACAAAAATTATTTTTTTTTATGTTTTAATTTTTTTTTTTTCAAAATAATTTCGAAAAATTATGAATAATTTTCAAACAAAAATTTAAAAGCAGATTCAAATATTTTATTAAACCATGCAAAAGCAAGCTGAATATGATCGTACAATATTTTTTTTTTTCGTTTTTACATGTTTGTTACTACATATATATTTGCATATATTTCTGTATATATCTCATTATTTTTCAATATTCTTTAATATTCCTCCACATTTTTACATATATTTTGTTTGCTTCAAAATATTTTTAAGATTTTATTTATTTTCATTTATTATAATTTTTTTTATTATATATTTTCATTAATTATTATTTTTTTGTTTTGTAAAAGAAATCATACGCTTACTTTACGAACTACATTTACTGCGCTGCGTCCTTCATGTAGTGGACCTGAAAATGAGAAAAAAATAAAAAAATATTTTTAAGCCACATGTGTATTTTAAGCGCTCGTAAGCGGCTTTGTGCGAAATAACCCACAGCGCACGGCATGCAATAAACCCAAATCCAAATTGAAATTTCCAATTTTTAAAAATTCACATTTTTTGGCATTTCTCCATTCTTTCGTTTACACACACACACGAACAGAAAAGTAGAACTGTCAATCTTTGTCCAGCTGAATGTCAGTGCTTGTCCAACTGTCAATCTAGCATTTCAAACAGTGCCCATATATAAATTTAAGGCTGCGAGTAACCACACCCCCTCCCCCCTCAAAAAGCGTCTTAAACGCACATCCATACACGCGCTTGAAATCCCTGCGCTGCATACACTATATGTACGTATGTACTTACCAATTGAAATAGGTCGCCGGCGAGTGGCAACCCTTCTCTGTGCCGCACCACTTGGACTCCTGCAGCGCTGGACATGGCCGTCCGCCGCGCTTGCCATGCCGGATGACCTTGCGATATCGATGCATCTCACCGATGCCGCACGTTTTGCTGCAGGCCGACCACTCGGACCAATGGCTGACACGGCAATCGCGTGACTTCGTGCGTGATTTCGTGCGGCGTCGCTTCGGCGGCAGTGGACCCAACCAATTGGTGGCTGCAGCGCTGCTGTTTGTACTCGCCTCCGCTCCACGCTGATAGCTGTTGGCGATGTTCTGCATGATGGCATTTTTATCATTTTTCGGCACTACTACATTCGCGGTATTACCGTTGGCGGCTGCATTGCTGTTGTTGTTATTGTAGCTGTAAGCAGAGAGTGGAAAGAAAAAAAAGTTGAGTATAAGCTGCTCAGTGATATGCAATAAAGTGTAAGTTAGTCCCCAACCACCCCTCTGTGTGAGCCTGTCGCTTTGGCTTGTCTACTTTCGTGTGTGAAGGATCGTGTATTCAGTTACAATTTCACATGAAATTAATTTCGCGCAATTTCCATTAACCTCAATTGGTAACGGTGAATCAATATTTGTTGGAGCGCCACTGTCACATTGCCGATGAGCGTGTTGAGCGCGAGGTGAAAACAATCAGCGTAAATATATATATTTGTGGCAAAGCAGGCAGAGGGCGGTAAAGGTGTTGCGTAGGTGTGAAAAATTGCTTTTGGTGCGCGTAAAAATTTCACGCGAATTGAAATTCCGCTTTTCAATATTACTTTTGAAGCGACAGTGACGACAGTGATTGACTCGAGGTTCACAAAAGGCGTAAATGTCAGTATGCAAATATGCGCGTATTAAATTGAATAAAGTATACTGCTTCGATAGAAAAAGTTTACGGAATCATACTAGAACCCAATATAAAATTTTTAAATAATTGTTTCCAAACAATTTTATTTAAATTATGTGAACCAGAAAACGAGCGACTTTGAATTCGCAATGCAATAATACATATATCGTACGAACCATTTAGTATAGTTTTAGCGGAAGTGTATTGTTTTAAAGTCAGAACATATTTGCATACGAGGTGTGTTCAAAAAATAACGGGAATTTTCGTGCATTCGATATTACGCAAGTCATGTTTGGCGAATATGGAGGCTCGGGCATCATAACTGTATAATTTTTCGGCCAAGAATTCACGAACAAGTAACGAAGTGTGAGATTTTAACAAACCAAGCTTCTAAAAACAGGTCCAATAAAAAATTTCAATCAGACTTTCGGCCAAATTTTAAAATTCCCGTTATTTTTTGAACACACCACGTATATTGAGGTCTAAAGGGCTTCCCAAGAATTTTACGTTCGACACAGTTTTTCTTTTATCATTATCCACATCAATATTTTTTTTTAACAAATCCAAAGTTATTGATAATTGTTTGACTTATGACATTTCCGTGAACCTTTTTTGTTGAATCTATTATGAACTGACAGTCTGGGATAATTGTTTGACTTATGAAATTTTTGTGAACCATTTTTCTTGAATCTACAATTATCTGACTGTCTGGGAGATCAAAAACTCAAATTTACCTCTGATAGTATTTTGAAAATTTTACATATTTTAGCGAGAGACATCAGAGTAATTTTATAAAGGTTTACACTGGATGTGTTTCTAAGATCCATTGCTTTTCGTAAAATGTAATAATATTAAAATATCTGGAAAGTTGATATTGTTGATCTCAGTCTGCATTGGCATGAACTAACTTAAGGGCGGGGTAAGGTGTGTTTCGTCAAAAAAGACCTTTTTTCATGGTTTTTTTTTTTAATTATTGCTGTAGGTTTATCTACTTATTATTATATGAAAGCACAACATTTGAAGGATACTTAAAAAAAGTTTTATCGAAAAATAGCGAGGAATAACGGATACGATCTCTGCAGGCACCTCGAAAAGATAAGTTTGTGCGGTGACCAGCCTACAGCATCGCTGGATCATCCGAAACCAAAAACTCAAAATGCTTTCTTTACTTTATTAGTTTATCTTTCAATTGACGTCGAGTTCTTTTTAATTTTTCAATTTTTCAATTTTTTGTACCATTTTCAAGCCAAAATGACGATTTTAGACGATTTGTTATTGTAAAATTGTTAGTAATTAAAATTTTTGAAAAAACTCTACGTCAGTCGAGATATATGTATATGTAGAATATTTGTTCAAAATTTCAAAACGATCGATGCAGTAGTTTTTCCTGTAGGCTGGTCACCGACTTTAAAAATTACATATTTGGGAAAATCGAGTCAAAGTTTTGTACACTCAGGGCAACCTGCTGTAACTTCGTTAGTTTTTCTCCGAATGACCTAAAACTTTAACACAATATTCTTGAGATATTGATGGTTCAGAAAAAAAATATTAAAAAAATTAAAAAAAAAAAGTTGTCACACCTTAAACCCACGCCCCCTTAACAGATCGTCATCCTCCATAACTGTATGTCATTGTTGATGTTAATGTCTTATACTCTCTTAAGACGTTAAGATGTATAATATTCGTATCATTTAAGGGGTTTCAAAGAGAGATCATACATTCGATAGCCAAATAATTGAATTGATTATTGAACTATGATTCAAAAGACCAAATGTTTATCGACTTTATAACAACCTAGAATATTTGTACGATCCGATAAATAGCGACTTTCAGAAATATTTTTACTTAAACTTTATGTTTTTTTATATAATATAGGACAAATTTATACAACTTGATATCCAAAAAGTTTTTAACCTTAAACTTTCTACAAATAAATAACTTTCCTCGCTTAAAAAAACCATCAACCCATGTTAAAGATATTCTAATACTTCACTCTTTAAATTCTCTTAGCTTTCTTTCTCTCCACACATTATGAACACCTAAGCGAAATTTCATTTTCAATTCAAATTTGCATCGTGAGTTTCCATGTTTATTTTCATTTAACGCCACAACACCGACATATAAAACACTTGCTTACCATATCACGATGGAAAAAAGGTAAAAATGTAAAAAGCAAAAAAAATAAACTTATCCCAGTTTTATATCTCGAAGCAGATATGTATGTGCGCCTACACCTGAATTTTCAATGACAACCTTATTCGTTGTATATGCATATGAGTTTGTGTTTGCAGCCTGGCACTGTGTCATTTATTTGTGGGTCGAAGAATGTGAAAACATACTGATGAACAAATACAACTACAATTTCATATTGTATATAGTACTCTATAAGCAGTAGAAGGCAAGCACATATTCATTTTACACACATGACACCGCAAGATACCTCAATTTTCCCTGTTTCACAGCTCTATTAGCAATAAATTCTTAAGTAAATTGGGTTTGCATCCAACGAATGGAAAGTGTAAAGAAACTGAAATGAAGGATAATGAAATGATAAAAAAGAGAAATAGGCAGGCACAGCTTAGACAATGGATTATTCAATAAAGACGGATCGATTTCCAAGTGCAATGAGAGAGCAGCAGCTCGATATACTATATATGATATGTGGGGGATTACATTCGATTCGATGGTACACGTACTGACAAGAAAACTACTTATTTTTTAAATCTATTTGAAAACCGAGTCCTCTTAATAGTAAGATGACTTCTCGAGCCATTCTTATCTAGACTGTTATCAGCAGAAGTTATCTATATTTGAGTACTTCTACGACAATTCATCCAATATGATTTTCAAGAGCAGTTCTAGAGATTTCAAATCAGCAATGGATATTGTTCTGAGTTATACGAACAGAAATGCAAGCGATCTAGAATAATTAGAATTCCATCATGTTAACGTGTATATTTCTTTGCTATTTTCCGAATTATTACTCATGCCTTTATAGACTCAGAACCTCATCTGTAGTATATTCGTCCATTACTTTTTTTTTGATTCCACAATGCAAGTAAAAGCTTTATAAACCATTTCTGATAGACCAATCATGTACAGGGATCACATTTTACTCGTATATGGCTCAACTAGGCGCTGATAAGATTATGTCACGAGCTGATGACGTCATCATTTATTCTATAGTTTCGATGCATAATTACACATATGATTGATTTGAAACGAAAAAAAGAAATTGACGACGCCGCAACAAGAAAGCAGCGCTACGAGTGCAGACATAAGCAGAAAGCAGTTGATAGTTATTACTCGGCCGAAACGCACACGGTGCGAGTGAAAAGACTTACGAAATAAGATACTTATTAAAAACCAGTGCGCACGAGTTAACGCTCTCACGACAGAAGGATGCGTGGACACGGCGGAATGGGATTTAGGCCCGCACCAAGAATGAATATGGCGATGCGTCCAGCCGGCATGAGAATGGGTGGACCCGGACCTGTTAGAGTTGGTCCGAGCATGGCCGGTCCCGGACCAGCAAGAGTTGGCATGAATATGAGCGGTCCCGGACCGGCGAGAGTTGGTATGGCTGGACCAGGTCCAGCTTACGGCGGACGTCCACCAGGCGCACCACCAGCTGGTCCGCCACCTGGCGCAGCGCCCGGTCCTGCACGTCCACCGCCCACAGCTGGTCCCACACAAGTGAATGTAAATGTGAATGCAGCACCGCGTCCCATTGTAAACGATGTGGTTGTGGTTGGTGGTGGTGCACCGCTACTTCCAGCAGCTGGCTTGATGTTGGGCGCATCAATGGTTGCTGGTGCAACAATGGGTGCAATGGCAGCGTCGGCGATGAGTGGACCCAGAGAAGTTATTGTGAATGCAGCGCCGCCACAACCATCGACGATCATTGTGAATACACCCGGTGTACAACAGCCGCAGGGCAGTTCTACAGTTGTGGTGAATTCTGCATCGGCAATGCCACCCAGTTATAATACGGGTGTACAACAACCGCAGGGCAATTCAACAGTTGTGGTGAATTCAGCATCGGCAATGCCACCCAGTTATAATTCGGTAGTTAACGCCGGTATGGGTGGTGTAGCGCCCTCAACTACAGTCGTGATGGAAGGTGGTGGTGGTGGTCAGCGAATGCAGCAACCACCGACGACGGTAGTGGTTGAGAATAATGGTATGAGACCACAACCAACTACCGTCGTAACCGAGACTGTGGTCATACCACCGAAGCCGAGCAGTTGCTGCTGTGTGGTCTTATGACGAGCTCAAAAATGATAGCATTAAGATATTCGCTGTGAAGATTACTTACTATATTATTATATGTGTATATTTATAGATTTAAATAAAAGCTTAAATTAAATTAGGGTCTCTAGACTAAAGAAGTGATGTAGCAAGAAAATATTCGAAGCAAATACAGACCTTAGCTGTGCATTTAAGCGGCTCAATTGATTATATAGTATTGTTTAATCTAATAATATCTCAAATTTTGTAGGGTCTTTGTTGTTATGGGTCTAAGAATATAAGTTGCTAGCGTTATGAAGTCAGAACTGGTACTTAGAATATTATGCTGAAGGACTGAAGGACGAAAGCTGAACCTTAACGATAAGTAAGATCACATTGTTCGTATGCCTTATATTATATTACATGGCTTAATGGAAACGCTGTTTAACCACCGGTGTTTTGCCCAACGTAACTTGATAATCGTTGTACGAAAATGCCATTGAGAGCTGACAAAAAAAAATTAAAAAAGTCTAGTAGAAAAAGTATGTTGAAGATAGAGTCGTCGACGCGAACCCCTATTGCGGCTTTGAATTACAAAAACGATTTTTTGAACATGTCTATATTTCGCCAGATAGTATTAAACATCTGGATGTACAGGTATTTTAGGTTAATGTTTAGATGTTGTAGAACACATTCTTTGATAGAGAAAGACAAAATTCATCAACTCTGAAAAAAACAGTGAGATTTCTTCAGTTTTAGCTTCAATTTAATGACGATCTTCTAGAAACTACAGCTATCAGTTTACTGTTATATATTTGAACAAAAAATATTGTTATTATACGAATTTTTAAATAGCTAATCGACACCCAGACAAAGATAACATTTTTTAAGCTTTAAAATATCAAATTTTCAGGCAAAAAATATCATGTAAGCCGTAATGGGTTTATAATCGTATTTGAAGTATTAATTGGGCGCATGAAAGATGTAGATAAAAAATATTTGTACTGAGAGTTTCAATTTCCATGTTTTTATGAAATTATTTATATAAATTTATTTAAATTTGTATTTATATCGGAAAGTGAAGGTCAAAAGAACTTTTTTTTTTACGCAACAAAAAATAAATTTATATTATGTATGGAGACTATATATTCGTATGGCTTAGCTCTTTATATCCTTTATCAATTTATTTATGGTCCTCAGAACATTGGCAACAGCGAATACCGCAGACGATGGAACGATGAGATGTACGAGTTATACGACGATATTGACATAGTTCAGCGAATGAAAAGACAGCGGTTACGCTGGCTAGGTCATGTTGTCCGAATGGACGAAAACACTCCAGCTCTGAAAGTGTTCGATGCAGTACCCGCCGGAGGAAGCCGTGGAAGGCCTCCACTCCGTTGGAGGGACCAGGTGGAGAGCGACCTGGTTACACTTGGAATCTCCAACTGGCGCCGAACTGCGAAGAAAAGAGAAGAGTGGCGCGCTCTCATCGATTCGGCTATAACCGGCTAAACGGTTGAACGCCAATAACATAACATACATATATCTTTTGAATATTTTCAATGCAAGCAGACGATTTTTTTTTCACAAATATATTATTATTATTTTTAGAATATTAAGAATTATTTACTTTAAAAACATATTTCCAAAAATTTTAGTCAAAATAAGATTTATTTTTTTTATTTTCACATATCTTCCAACTTCATAACCCCACTTATCAATTTTTCTTCGCAACATTGAAATAAATTTCTTCCACAAATCGGATATTTTTATAAATTTAACACTTAAATAACATTATTTTGTTTAATTTTATTAATTTTTATTGTTTTGTCTCTCACAAAATCGCACAACAACCACCCGAGGTGGTGACCGTCATCACCGGTGGCGGCCGCTGCATATTCTCCACGACCACCGTTGTCTGCGGCGGTCGCTGCGCGCCGACGTACACAGTTGGCGGCGGTGGTCGTGACGTATTTTCGACGATAACCACATTGGCGCCTTGTGGTCGCGGTGGTGGTCCGACATTGATGTTGACTTGTGCGCGTCCTTGTGGCGGTCCGTAGCCGGGCGGCGGTCCATAACCCGGTTGTGACATGTTGTGCGAAGTGTTTGTAGAAGTGCTGCTTGTTATACGCTAATGTATGCGGTATTGATGGATCGGTGAGTAGCTCTTGAATGTAGAATTTTTTTGCTACTTCGTGTGACAGCAGTACTGTACTGCTCGCTACTGCAGCGTGGCACTGACTGTTGTTGGCGCTGTCATTTCGTTAGTTCAATTCATTCTAATTAGTTTACTTTTTTGAATTATTCTATGTAGAAAATATGAAATTTTGTGTTTTTATTTCATTGCTTTTCCATGCTTTCTTGCAGCACATCAATCAATTGGTAATTAAGCGCTTATATACACATTTGCCAAGCTGGAATGCAGGTGCGTACACATTTTGTATACTCATATATTTCTGACTTCGATTGTAAAATGTTTGCATATCATAATATTGGTTTATTGCGCTATCTTATCTGCGGTGTTAAATACATACAAACATTTGTACATTTATGTATCTACCATATGTAGTGGTAGTCACACGCTGCGTCAGTGGTGCTTCCCAGCGACTGATAAGCCGCCAGCAGCGACCACAAACACAAATATTTATTCAATTAACAAAAATTATCGAAAAGGTGTGGATATACTGTATATTATTGATTATAAATTACATATAAATATATATTTTTTTATGGTAGCTCCATATTTATTAAGCTCATAAAATAAATATAAATTAATTAAAGCTTAATTAATTAAATTAAAGTTATAAGCAATTCAAGACAATTAAATTTTGTTATTTTTAAACTTTAATGATTTAAAGAAAGCACATTTTGATTTTTTTTTATTTTGAATTTTATTACTTTTAAAATTAAAAAAAAATATCACTTAAAAAATTTTTAAATTTTGAATAAAATATTAAAAATTTAAAAAATATTAAAAATTAACAAAAATAATTTCGGAAAGAAAAATATTTCAAAAAGACTCATAACTGATGTAATTAATGATTTTTTTGAGAAAAAATTAAGAAGAGGAACTCTCCGTAAGCAGACAAACGTGGCCTGAGTGGAATAAGAGCCGCACATGTCGCTTATTGAAATTTAAGAGGAGTGACACAAGAACCCTTGTAGGGGTGTTAACGGGACACTGTGTGATTGGTAGACACGCCAGCAGACTGGGAAGCTGCCAAGAAGAAGAGGAGGAAGAAACGATTACACACCTTCTATGTGGATATAAGGCTCTGTATAGGAAAAGAATCGCAACTATTGGACGCGGTTTTCTCGATGAAGTTGCTTGTGAACTTTTTCACATTATTAAGACCACAGGGTGGTTCAAAGATGACTCTATAGTGTGAGCGATCACAGTCCCAGTGGTGTCACAATGGGACTCCCAAAGCCCAGGTGCGTCGTTTGACAACCACTTAACCTAACCTAACCTAACTCTCAAGAAAGTATGAAAGACAAATATTGTAAAACGCTTCGCTAAAGTGACGTCACAAAAAAAATTGGAGTAAGTTAACGCATGATGGCTAGGTGCTGCTAAGTGCTTCAAGACTTAGTACAAGGTTTCAATCAAACGATATTGGTAATAGATCTGTAAGTCTGTTAGATCTGTAAGTACTGTTCTAAATAATTTATATCTAGGATAAAGTAGACCTCTGGATTTTTTAAAATAAAATATTATATTTTTCTATTCGCTAGTCTCCACTGCATATTATAACTTCCACTTCCACTTGACTTAAATATACAAATTTTTTTGTTATCATCGGCCACCAACTTGGCGACTTTGAGTCAATAAAAGTATGCCAATCCATTCCAATTAATTCAGTTTTTATACGCTCGTTATAGATGCCTTACAGTGGCGATGACTTTTAGTTTCATTAATCTTCTTATGGCACTTGGAATTCCTTCCTATATAAGATTCCGGGAATATAGACGAATGTCAGGAATCCTGATGATCTCCAGAGATCCAAATTGTATCCAGATATCATCTGTGCATTCATTTATTTATATTTCATAAGCAATCAACTCATTTGTGATCTCTACTCGACTTTTCCTGGAAATATTTCCTACTCCTTGGTAAGCATATACTATAGTACTTAAGTTTCTCATTCTCATCATAAAATTCCTATCTTCGTACACAAAGTAAAAAGTCAAGTTGTTGTTAAAAGCACAATTTAACAGACAAGCACAGCCATGAACAGCTGGCTGACACACTTCTGGCAACGAAACATGAGAATATTGTGTTTGTTGAGACTATAATGATACTACGTTTTTCCTGTTTTTGGCACTCTAACACGTTCGCCGCTTAAGCATATTGCCTTTTTGTCTTGTAGCTTCTTACTTTATATTTGCTTAGTGGTGCTGGGTTTCACTGTCTGGTCTTTTACTTTTTAGTAATTTTTCTTTTCTTTCCTTTATTTACTTTTTCCCAGTGACTTAGTGACACTTTTTCATCCTGTGCATGATTTATTCGCACCGAGCCTTTGGTTTTGTCGTCGTCTATTCATTAAAGATTCAGGTTACTAGTGCCAACAATAGAAAATTGTCGTTGTTGTTGTGGAGGAAATTTAAGGCAATGGGCGTTTCGTTTGGCTTTCCTTGGAGTCACGAGAATACACACTCCTTTTAAAACTTCTATTCTTTGCTTCACTGGTGCTCTCAAACACTCCGCTTCGTTGCTGCTCAACAGACACTTCATTTTTTAGCTCATGCTACTTTCTTTTATTCTCACTCGTTGCTTCTTTTCAGCCCAATTCCCGTCTGTTGTTGAGTAGTGTGCAGCGTGGGATCCACTGACTGAAAAATACGGGTTTTTGCACATCCTTGCCGGGATTTGTTGTCTCAGCGCTCAGATTAGTTCGTTTAAAAATTCAAAGCGGAAGCGGCTGCCAAACAAATTTTCTATTTTTATTTATTTTTCAAGAAGCAGTGGAGAGAAAAAGCTCAAAAGTAGTAGTATCGACGCCCTGCCAGGTGCTGTTGACCCTTCAAGTGGTGGTAGACAGCGCGTAGAAACGTGCCAAATAATATAGTTGAAAAGACAGCGGCAGTCGTGTAGTTGTGCTCGTAAATTCCACAAAATAGCCAGGCAGTTCATTGTCTTGCGTAACAAGTAAAGTAAAGCGAAAAACTTAACAATTTGAAAGTTGGCCAAACTTTGCATTTTATTATATTGAAAATGTTGAGAATTTCGCTATTCAGCCGAGTATTCAGCTAAAAATAGGAATCTAATTAGCTTCATTTAATTATATTTCGTATTGTGGGTTGTACGACAAAAATTGCCTTAACTGAAGTCATTCAGCTATTCAGCAAATTATTCAGCTGCATTTTTAAGTTAGCAGTTACATTCAGCGGGTTACAAATACGTAGGAAATAACATATTTTAGAATTCCGCACACTATTCAGCTAAATTTTATCAAAAATTTTAGTAGTTTTTTCTATTCAGCTACATTTTATCACCAATATCAGTAGTTTAAACACCGGTAAGCATAATAATAGTAAAATTAGGTCTACTTCAAATCATTCAGCCCACTAATTATTAATTCAGCTGACCTTTCTGTTATTCAGCAAACTTAAAAAATAGTTACTGTTTGACTCACATATAATTTATCATCAAATTTTAAGGTTTTTAACTATTCAGCCAACGCTAAGAGCCATTCAGCTATTCAGCAATCCGCTCAGCTTGACCCGCTATGCATTGCATATTCAATAAAGGCGTGTAAACAAGTAAACCACATAAAAAATTTCTTTATTTATAGACAATCCATTTGGTTAGAGATAGTCAGTCAGTCGGACAGCCAGTTAGTGTGCCAATTTTATGGGCGTGCACTGTAGGCCACTAAGCGTATTTGCATAGCATGGAAAAGGCGTGTTCGTGCCAGTTTTTTCTATTTTATTGTCTTCTTTTCACTATTTCAACCAATTAAATATATGTATCTAGGCAGTAGATAGAATGGATAGTTGGTCTATAGAATATTTATATATAAAATTTCTCTGTGTTATACATAGACAAATCGTGAGACAACAACAATATTAATTTATCTTTGTTAAATCACTTGCATGTGCTTTACTATGCCCCCTATCGGATTGAGGTATTAAGACTAGATTTGAGTGACCTTTCCATTTCGTAGTTGTGCTGCTATATGGGTATATATTTGGTTATTAATACGTTTGTGTGCATACAGTTGGGATGGCCGTTGAAAATGAGCATCCTACTATATACTGCACAGTTTAAATTATTCACCAACTCACTTCCGCCCAATTGTAACCTATTAAGTGGGCTAAATAATACGGCCTACTAATTGCATAACGCCAGGAGAACACTGTTGAGGCTTAGCTGTGAGCTGTGAGATATTTATGTACAAGGATATATAGTACGCTTTCAATTAGACTTATAGCCATTTCCATTAGAGGACATTTAAATGCGAGTATTAGTACCGGAAATACGTAGATGAGAGTCACTTGAAGCAAACAGAGGAAAGAGAGAAATGACGAAATGTTTCTTCAAATGATGCTTGTTTGAAAAATGTATATGATTTTATGAGCAAGGAATGGCCACAGTCTAAAAAGAATTTAATATTTTTTATCTCGGTAAAAATGATATTCTCGAGGTAGTTCTTCTCCGACAAGTATTGCTCTTTAACTCAGCTTATAAACCCTTCAAATTATTTATAAATTCTTTGTCTACTTACCCTGGATTCATTTTAGCCAATAAACGCGATCGTATGCGATCTCTCTCCGTCACCGATGTGGGCTGTGCGGATATTTCATTTTGTCGTTCTCGTTCAATGCTGGCGGAAAGCTCATTATTAGTGATGGTGGAGCTGTGATGAATAAAAAAATATAAAAAAAACATCAAATATTATTCTGGGTAATTGAATAATTCGAATTCATCATTTTAAAAAGATACTTGACTAGCAATTGATAAACTTAGGAACTGACAAATTTGGTCACTCAAGTTAACATACAGCAATTCAACAGCCTAAATGTAGACAACAATAAAGTTAATATGAAAAATGTTGCCTACCTTTAGGCGGACTAACAAATAATTTTGAAACTATTTCATTTCATTGCAGACTCATATCAAATAATAACAAAAGATAAGTTAAAACTCAAATTGACACTATTTTCTTCTATTTTTAATCAAGCTTATACTTCAACTTCTCCGCTGTTCCTCAACACTTACTCATGTTCCGCTTCCAAGTGTGTTTGCGTCTTCACCGTCTCATATTTGCGATCGTCTTCGGCAAAGTTGAAAACTTCACTCAGCTCGTACTCCTTCAACTGCAAAGAAGAAAACAAAAATAAAGAGAGAGCGTATAAGAATATGTAGAGCACAAGCAGACGCACAAAAGTTTAGCGCGAGTTGTGAACGGCGCATGAAGGCAAACGGAAATTGGCGCAAATTCTTAATACTAAAGCTAAAGCCGCAACTAAAACACCAACTAAAATGGCAACCGACAAAAGACGCGACTAAAATGGCCAATTAGCAAAGCAATCAGCTCAAATGGAAAACGCTCAGCGTGGCTCAGCGCAGGGCTCAGACGGCAAGCTACTAAGGCGTTGGCGTTAAGTAAACAATAGGCGGCAATTACTTATATGCTTTGGTTTGAGTGTGTGTGGGAGTTCTTTTGATTATGTTTGGTTTCTGTGTCTGTGTGTAGGTGTGCCTTTGTTTGCACGGCCTTAACATTTAATTGTATTTTGACAGCCACTCTTCTTTGGCAAATTTTTGTTTAGTTATTCATTTGTTGTTCGCCATTGTTTTTGTTGGAGTTGAGTTTTGTTTAAATGGCGTTGGATTTATATTTTTTTATTTTTCTTATTGAGTGGATATGCTCAAATGAGAGTGGATTTATATGAAATTTGTTGTTAGTTGTTTCATAAGTACTTTGTTTATCCCTCCCAATTTAGTTAAAGTATATTTTCTTTAGGCTTATTTGACACTTATTTTGAGTAGTGATTGATATGAAGACTTCCATAAAATAATTTTCAACTATTTTTTATATAAAAAAATGACTTTTGAGAATATATATTATACAAACCTATATGCTAATCATCCCGAAAACTTGAAGTTTTAGACTACTCACAATGGATAAAAGTCTAATTTTATGAGCTCCACATCATACATCATCGGACAGTTGAAAGAATGTTCAAAGTAAGAGTTGAGTAAGAGATAATTTTTTTTTATTTTATAGACCGGAAATTAGGATTTATAAGAGCACTTTGAGAACTGCGAATTATATAACTAAATTAAATTCAACCCTGTTTAGAAAAAATCCGTCGAGTAGAGAAATTTAAACTGGCCGTAACTTGCAATAAGAGTTATTCCGAATAAGAGGGAACATATATTTATGTATGTCTCTGGCTACTTGCTGATATTTAATCTGTATATATTTTTTAGAAATAGCTGAGTCTAGGTGAAAATAATCACTGATTTGTTCAACAAGTTGATTAACAAAGTCGAATAGAAAAAGATCCCTATATGCCGACTATTGAAATTTAAAAGGAATTGCATAAGAACCCTAGTAGGTTGCTAACAGATCACTTTTTTATTGGAAGACATACCAACAGTATGGTTGTATCTATTGGTATGATTGCTTTGGAAGCTGCCAAGCAGTAAAAGTAGAAGATACATCTTCTATACAGGTACAATACTTTGTATAGAAAACTAATCTCAACTATCGGTCGCGATTTTCAATGTGCGAGGGGATTTCAGTCTCGGTGGTTTTACCTAGACCTGAAGACAGGTACATCGACAGACATCCACTATATCCTACACTAAGATTTCACAACAGTATTTTTGAAGGAATTAAATGCAATAATTAGCTTAGACATTTCTATATTCTTATATTTTTTCATCAGAAATTCTATCTCTTAAAAATTTCTTACCGCTAGATGGCGCTGGTACCAATTATTTTAAAGTGTTGTTATTAAGAGCACTAATAACGGTAATTTATTTACCCTGCTGAATTTTATAATATTGCCTTACGGTTTAAAAGCTATACAGTTTGCTCGAGGGTTTGATGGAATTTTTCGCATTTTTTTTAAATAGTGATTTCTAAGCTTATTCTCATTAACTCTAAAGAGATCTAGTTATAAAAACAATTGTTTCTAAATTATTTTCCGCTCCTCTTCAAAACTAGTTTTGGAAATCAGGATCCATAAAGTGTTGACCATATATGCAATTTTCTCGAAGGAAATTTTAACAGTATCTGACATAAATCAAAAAATTTCTTGACACATTATTACAACAATAAAAACATTTTTAGTATAATTTTCAAAATTTTTTTATGAATTTATTCGCAAAGAACTGTAATTGACGTTTATTGAAGTATATATAAAATGCTTTTGGAACACCTTGTGCTCACTGTTTCTCCTGCAATTTCAAGTTTAGCTGCTTATAAAACTTTCGTTCAAACATTTTCCACCACATACATTACAATAAAATAAATAAATGCACACTTTGCTCAACTTTTTGTTTGTGTTTTGCTCGCGAAGTTCTTCTAAATCAATACTTGAAGTTTCACCTACAAATTTCTATCACACACATATAACTACATATATACTCTCTAGATACCACACATGTGTCTGTACACACACACACCTTCCTTCTACAGAATATGACGTTCTTAAAATAATTTGCACCGCAAGTAGTTGGCGCGTCTGACAGCCAGCTGCCGCCGCATTAGCAGCGTGTTGTTGCGCATTTTAATTTGTTTTTAGCTTCACAGCGCGCCAGCACTGTGCAGTTTGCTAAAGTATTTAACGATTTTGTTATTGTGGTTGAGGCGTTTTTGTTGACTTTAGTACGAGTACAGTTGTTGCTGAAGTATTTGCCGCTGGTTGCCGTCACATTTTTACCGTTATCGGCTGTGCAAAATAGCATGGCTTTTATCGCAAATTGCTTGTCGTGGCTTAGCAATTTCTATCGACCGCACACTTTCTTGCGAAGTTTTGCGAAGTTTACGCCTCTCTCTCACACTTTTGCGCTTTTCAACTGGCGCGCTACGCAAATGCCTGCGCACAAAACGTGTTTATTTGTTTGTTTACTTTTGTTGTTTGTGTGTGCTGAAGAAATTCTTGCATATACCTATATACATATTAAGCACAAGTTGCACGCCTCTACAGCGGCTTGTCGTCTCGTCTACAGCAAAGGAGTAACCACAGTGCGCGCAAAATACAAAAAATAAGAAAAAGAAATGAGCAAAGTAAGCCGTCGGTTCAAGGCAATAACAATTCCGCGCAGCAGGCAACACCCGTCCGCACTGGCTTGTAATCCGCTTGCTGTGAAAATGCGTATATCCGACGCTGGATTATTGCAACGCTGGAAATTCCTTGCCGCAGAGATTAAGTGCGATTGGAATGTGTAAATGAGCTGCTCGCTGTTTATAGCGCACGCCAGGCGGCAGCTCAACGCCAGTGCTTCTGTGTGTTTGTTGTTATTGGTGTTGGGTATAAAGATTGACGCACGTTCACTAAACAAACAAATCTGTTCAAATTTTCCGACAAGCATTTGTTTATACACACAGACTTTTGTTGTGCTTAAACGGCAGTTGCGTGCTTTTAGGCGCTGTTGTGTTTTTGGAATATTTTTGTATTTGTTTATTTTTACGTTTTTTATATGGAAGGCTTGCTGTAGTTATTTTGATTTGGTTTGATATTAGTTGCAGTTATTTTTGGTACAGCTTTATTTAGCCCGTGTTGAGACGGTATATACGGTACTTCGTCTATTAGCGATTACTGACCACTATCCCTCTCTTTCTATACGGTTGATCACATTCTAAATATTTTTCTTATCATTCTTACAAACTGATGACCTTAAATGTTTCTCTTTTCTCTTTCATTCTTATTCAAAATAATGTAATGAATGTGGAGTATATATCCTGAGATATGTTTAATATAGATATGTCAATATTTTTTCTTGTTATTTGGGCACGACCTCTCTCTATTCTTGGTTTGAGTCACAGTCTTTTCTGTAAATCTATTTTGAGAAAATTTTCTTTATGCCAAACAAGAAGCCGAAGATGACGACAATCACTTTCAGAATAGCTACCTCCTAGACTCATAAATTACAGTTTTCTACAGCGTAAAAAACCCGTAACTATAGCTTTTACCTAGGCCTTACTCGATCGAGAGAAAAGAGTATGTCTCGCTTCCTTAATGCCTTTTCCTGGGATATGGCAATTACTGGACCGATTTCTCTCATTTTGACCACCAAGCTACATTATATCATAGATTATACGTTCACTTCACTTGTTGCTAAGATTATATTATTACTTATTAGCTGATATGTACGATGTTAGGAAATTCGTATATGAGGCATATATAGAAAAAGTATTGACCTGATTTTGATCATTTTTGGCTCTAAAACACACTATTATGTATAAGAAACACATCTCCTTTGATATTCTCTAGAATACCTGAGAGGTTTATCGATATTTTTCATAAAAAAATGTCCACAAGCTCTGAGGTCCCCTTGTTCGGTAACTGGGGACTTGAAAATATATAGTCCGATTGCTTCAATTTTTAGATGGCCGTCGTCGCATTATAAATGTAGTATTTTTGCAAAGTTTTGTTTCGATATTCCGACTGATGGACAAACGGACGGGCGGACATACAGGCATCCGGATTTCAACTCGTCTTGTTACCCAGATCATTGTTATATATACATATAACCTTATATATAATATTATATATAACCCCGATTTTGCTCTTATTAACTGATTAAACACACCAAAATACGCTAATAC
Source organism: Zeugodacus tau (assembly GCA_031772095.1). NCBI lineage: Eukaryota > Metazoa > Arthropoda > Insecta > Diptera > Tephritidae > Zeugodacus > Zeugodacus tau. Next base: position 71,491,388 of record CM062652.1, on the reverse strand, counting down.
TAATTTAGCCGCTTTAAGACTAAGCTTCAGCCGGCGGTTATGCGACAAATCCACATAATAAATGCAATGCTGTGCCACCCGAGTGCCACTATAATGATTGAAGTTGCGCGCGCCCCTCAAAGTAGACTACGGACCACGTAAACCGCTCAACGCTTCTGGGGCGCACATTTAATGTAGATTGCTGAGCTGGCAAATGCGGTTTTGGGCACAATTCACAAACTCTCTGCGAAACCCCGCAATTTCCGCGCAGCATGCCATAAATACCTATGAGTCGGCTGGATGGTTATATAGTCTTTTGCGGTTACTGCTGCTGCTGCTGCCGGCGGCAATGGCAGTTGCCGAATTTCCTTCCACACACACCAGCAACATCAGCACACATCACTGACTTTGTACCTCAGCTGGCAGCTCGCTTGCGGTCGTAAAATAGAAATTGAAGGCGTTTGTATAATTACAATGAGCCCACTCGTCGGAATGACCACCGCAAAGCACACCCACACAAACACACGCAAATACACACAAATACTAACATGAAGTGGTGGACATAAATAGCGCCCACTATAATAAAGTAACGGCACACATACACGCTTCAGAAGAAATGTCAGTTTCATACATCGACATTGAGTTATAGTTATGAAGCCATGTCGGTAGTAAAGTTTGTTTTTTCTTGCTCATGTACTCCTCGTTTATTTGTCTCCGTTGGCCTTTTTCGAAGAGGCATTGTAGATTGCCCGACATTTGCGGTTGTGTGGTACGCACTTTAATGGGCATTTGCATGCAATTTTGCTTTTGGTCCAGTTATTTTATGGTGGTCACTCAGCATTTAAAGTGATGCGAAATCTACATGATGCTTGAGGCACTTGAGATTGGCATACAAAATTGCTGTATATACGTAAGCTGTATGTACAAGCATACTTTTAGGCGTTTCCGCTTATATGAGAGCATAGTTTCAGAATTTCAATCGAGTTAATTAAAGTGACCTTTGCCTAAACATTAGTGGCACATACACGTTGCTTTATAAACCAAACTTGATGGATATGTAGATGCGAGTATAATGGCATACAGGGTGATGCATATTGTTATATGGTTCGGTTTGTATGACAGCTATATGCTATAGTGAACCGATCTGAACAATTTTTTGGGAGATTAAATTATTTCTATGAACAATAACTCACACCAAATTTCGTGAAGATATGTAGTAAAATGCGGAAGTTTTCCATACAAGCCCTTCATTCCGATCGTTCAGTTTGTATGGCAGCTATATGATATAGTGGTCCGATATCGGCAGTTCCGACAAATGAGCAGCTTCTTGAAGAGGAAATAACATCTGCAAAATTTCAAAACGATATCTTACAAACTGAAAGACTAGTTCGTATATACACAGACAGACAGACAGACGGACATGGCTAAATCGACTCAGCTCAACATACTGTTCATTTATATATATACTTTATAGAGCCTCCGATGCTTCCTTCTGGGTGTTACAAACTTCGTGACAAACTTAATATACCCTGTTCAGGGTATAATGAATATTTAGCTTCATAAAAGCTTACAGAGTGCTACAAATGCAACGTATTTAGGTAATATAGATTTTAAAATAAATCTGACAGCTGTCAAAAAACAAATTTAGAAATGCGTGTTCTATAAAAAAATAAAATACAACAAAAAACTGTATTCTAAAGCATTTTTTTGTCAAAATTAGTATGGTATTTAATTATACTTGAGTTCGAGGCATTTCTCTGAAATAAATTATATACATATTCGCTTATACAACTATATACTGTTTCACCCTGTATTTTTGTATTCTTATACATATATAATAAACTTCAACCAGCCTTTACAATCTTTGTTTATTTGTCAATTTCAACATTTTATAGTAATTTTCCTGCAGCTCCCAACTGACCAGAGCTGTGGCCATCAAACATGCGACCTCGATCAACTGAAATGCTTGCTTTTTGATTGAATTTCTTCTGATTGCGTTGTTTGCTGGGGAATTCACGCATTGTACTCACAAATCTCTGGCTTTATTGTGTCAATTAATCATTATCTTTCTTACTGATTCACTAATGAAGGCAAGGGATTGCATTTAAATTTGGTTTTGCTTATGATTTTGGCAACGGAATTTTCTCATTAAACTACTAAGGTCGGAAAGAATATATTTTTGTTAGAAATAAAAATTTAGCAATTCATTTCTTTTTTAAATAATTTATAGGAAGAGCCATAATTTAGAGTCAACGAGTCATCAATTTAGAAATTACATTTTTTTTTTTAATTTTTTTTAGGGTCATATAAAAATATATAGTACTAGCTTTTACCCGCGACTTCGTCCGGAACATGATAGAGCAAAACTCCCAGCAAAAACCATAAAAAAATCACTAACTCAATTCAGTTTTCTGCCTACTTCCCACCCCCTAAGTACGATGACGTGATCATTTTGATCTTATATCCGTTTTTAGGTAACTATCTATTACCTTACTAAATTTCATCAATATCCTTTGAGCCGTTTAGACGTGAAAGAGCAAAAGTCCCAACAAAAATGACTAAAAATCACTAACTCAATTCGGTTTTCTGCCTACTGTCTACCCCCTAAGAACGATGGCGTGATTATTTATAGCCTATGACCATTTCTAGGTTATCATCTATCACCATACCAAATTCCATCAAAATCCGTTCAGCCGTTTAGGCGTGAAAGAGTAACAGACAGACAGAGTTACTTTCGCATTTATAATATTAATATGGATTAATATGGATAATATAAAAAAACATTCAAATCAAATTGAAGGTTTTTTTTTGTATAGTTAACATGAATTCACAATTTTTATCACAATTTATTGCCATTTTGTATATAATTTAATTTTTCTAATGTCACTCTAATGCCTCTTCCATATTGACAAAAGGATTTGATAGTCGATTTAGACAAGCTTCTCTTGAGAAGACCTTTTAACCAGCGAAATCGTTCGCAACAGTCCGGAAACGATAGTAAACACTTAATTCTGGGTCCGCGCTATAAGGCGGATATAACAGAACCTCCCTACTATCTAACGCTCGAAGCTTCTTTTGAGTTACAATGCGACCTTGCTTTGCTCTGAAACATAATCTCTCATGTTTTACAGAATGCAGTTATAAAAATAATTCATAAGACACAATTTGACACAAGTTGACTCTAAATGAGAGGGAATTTGAATGATTTTTTCCAAAATAAAAACTAAATCGAGTTCTCAGTGTGGTTGAGAAGAGAAGGTTTCTGTTAAGGTTTATTCGTTCGTATAGATTATTTCTACCTTCTCATTGAAGTTCAAAGTACTGAGAAGATCAGAAATTCTAACTGAGTATATCTCAATAATTGGCTCACCATTCATTTGGAAAGCTTCTACTAAAACAAAAACAAGTACTCAAGAAGCTTGTAAATTTATATGCTCCAACTTCTCAACTAACAACAATTATTTCGAAACATAAACATTAATATTTCCACTTTATTATTTGCCTAAATTACATTTCAACACTTGCTAACCATAAAGCTTTCAGCTTTCAGTAGTCGCCACATAACAAAGGAGTAAAAAAGTTAATAGCTATGATCAGCAGTTAAATGCATACAAACAAATCATAAAAGCTACCTAGAAAAATAAAAATAATAAAATAAAAAGCTAAACTACTTTTTAATGTCCCCTTAGTGCAATATTTATTGCTAAAACAACGAGAACACACGCATTCACGTGAAATTTACGCCCACTTCACACGAGTTTACGACGAATTCGCGCACACACACGATGTAACACGCCGCTTACTACAGCGTTAGCTGTGCCACAGGCTGTAATTAAGCGGATGTCCTCGTTGCGAAAGGGCAGTCAGGCAGTCTGTGTGTGGGTTTATAGGTGTTATATAATATAGATTCAGCGTGTGCACTGAATCACAGCACCTACATTTAACATGCAATTTTTGTGTAATTAAATATGTTTTTTTTATATCCAACTCAAGCGGAATGTACAACAGTTAGATGACAGCACATGCATATGTATATTTCAGAATATATATATATGTGTATTCACGTGACTTATAACGGCACGGCGCGTAGGCTTTTGTGGCAGGAAATGTTGCGTGTTCGCTTGCCACTGGCAGCCCGTATATATAAATATATATATTTTATTTTATTTTTTGCAGACACGCATACAACAACAACCATATATACTTCATGGCTAAGGTGGCTGATGCCGTTAATGGGTCATTAGTGTGCTCATTTTTATTCTATGCCATTTCAGTTGCACGTCTATCACTGCCTTAGCCGTTTTTTTCATGCCACATTGAAATAGATTTGCTGGCAAGTGTGAGTGCCACACACATTAATATTGGCCGGCGTTAATTGCTGCGTGTGGCAAGTGCAACTGATTTGCTGTTAATTAAGTGCGGTGGCAGCTGCCAGTGAGTTACATAAACAAAAAGCAACAAAATAATGAAAAAAAGAAAAAGTATGAGCACTCAAGCAACGCTGACAGCCATGCCAAGCCGACAGCTGTTGTTGTTGCTCAATTAATCAACATAATCAGCCGGCCCAACGAAGCAAATGGCATACATTATTAACATTAACTACCATATGTATTATTATCATATATAATATTTCGTATATATAAAAAAGTATATAATAAACGCTCCACTACCAATTTTCATTGCCTACTTTTACGCGCGCGCATAATTTTTCTCCTGTCACTTGTACGCTTACCTTAATGAATTGAAATGTCGCTATCGGCGGTAAACGTTTGCTCTTCGGATAGAAGAAACTGCTTGCCGGGTGTGCTGGATAGCGTGAGGTGATGCGATAGATGACACCTTGCGGCGATGTCGGCCAATTGGGTGCGGTAAACGTGAAGCCATTATCGGTGCCCGCATCCAGCGGATCCATTTCAACGGTCACCGTATCAATCCATGAGCCACCGACGCAGAGCTGTAAGTAATTAAGTGCAAATATTTAAATTATTTATTGGTGCTTGGTTGTTGTGATTGCGGAAAGCTGTTAAAATTTTAATAAAAGTTAATGCAAATAAAAGTTAATGATCTGAAATTTAATTTTTGATAGTAAATCTTTTAATTGGGCATCAAAAAATAATAAATTTCACTCTAAAGCAAACGAATGTTTTTAAAAGAGTGATTTTGTAAAATATGAAGTATACATTTAGGTGCCGTGAAATATATTCTTTACAAATTGCCTTCAAATACTGCATTAATCCACTCCAGCTACAGCCAAACTTTAAATAATACATACAAAACTTTTTTTTGAAGGAGATTTATATATGACAAATCCAAAAACCAAGCCTACATTTAGGCGTATTATAATAAATATTTAATTTTTTTTTAATATTAAATTAGACTTAATTTACAAAATGTTAGCAGATAATCGGTTATTAAAAACATTGCTAATTCTCAGCTAATTATGCTAATACATATTTTAGCATACTTTTAGGCGCAATATTTCAGTTTTTATTTTTAGAAAAAATCTTAAAAAATCTCTACTTCAACAGTGAGCCAGTTCAGCTATCATTTCCAAATACGCCACCCCCCTAAACCCATTTGAATTTCTTTAACACCACAAGTAGAAAAAATATCCCCCGATGAAAGTGAAAATGAGACATTCGTCATGCGCAAACATGATTACGCGAAAGTAAAAAAAATACAATTTCATTTCTCGAGTAAATAGAAAATCCAATTACTTTTTTCCACTCCAAAATACTACAGATCAGCGTAGCGCGTCTAAGTCGTAATGACAAAGCATACTTTTCAGCGCGTACACATATAAAGTAAATACACAAATATAATGTTTTACCACAAGCTCACCAATGAGTTTAAGTACGCATATTTGCGAACAATCTATGTCGTCGCTATTAATTGGAAAAGCATTACTGTCAGCTTAAGGCTATCGATAATGTTATGCATTGCGCGCGGCAGAAAATACGTGGTACGAGCCTAAGTGTATGCTATGCAGATATAAAATAAATGTGTAATATGTAATGTCAATGCTATTAATGTAAATCGGCGCAAATCGCATTAGTGAGAGTGATATGAAATGCAAAAACGATTGAATAGGCGGAGGGTCAACAGTGTGGGTAACTGCGGACTCTGTAAGGGGGACTTGAGTTGAGTGGAAGTATAAGAGAAAAGCAAAATAGTCACCAGAGTGTTTGTATAAAAAGTAGAGTTGGTCACTGTGAAGCGCTTGTGAAATGAAAGTCGCGTTGAAGAGAAGAAAGCTGGCAGAAGAGGATTGTAGATGAGGACTGGGTGCATGATTTGCCGGATGCCGTCGCCAGCTCGCAGATAGAAGCAATCAAATTGAAATCAAAATCCAAATACAAATCGAAAGCAATTGAAGCTGAAAGCCATTGATTGACATTGTAGACACATCGTATAGACAACGTAGTGGGTTGCTTGTGTTGTTGCTGTATACGACTCATACAAAAATCGCCAAGAATCGACAGTAAGTAAGTGTATACAAGGTGAGGGATAGTAGACGAGGGTAGGGTCATTGCTTGCCAAGAGTTAGTGCCTCAACTTGTTGCTGCCTAAGCGGATGAGTGAAATGTTGAACTGTCAGCTTGCAATGTAGAAGGTGGAGTTTTTGCGGGCATTGGCGTTACCACTCGTTATCAAGTACGAGTAAGAGGTATCATGATGGCCTGCCAGACGATGACGTCGCCTTTCAGATTCAAGTTATTACCAGACCACTTGAAACCTACAAATACTTGCTGTGTAGTTATTGCTTTGAACGCTGATTTACATGGCTTCTCTCTACACGAAAGCTCTTTGTTCGACGTCTTCGCATGCCACACTGCAATAATTTTGATCAGCACCCATCACAACCTTCACCGTCACCGTCACGTCGCATTTAATTTGATTGCTTTGTCTTGCGAGCTGCAAGCTTGTTGATTCTATGTGGTTGTTGCTACGCCTCTGCTCCTCAGCCAGCGTTACTGTTACTGTGTATAATCTTAATGACATTGTCGCTGCGTATTTAGACCTGCTGCGCGGCTGCTGCATGCGGAACGTGAACGCGCTTCCGCCGGCTGTCGTCTGCTATTCACCGCTCATTCACATCAATAATCAGCTCAGCGTGTCGGCAACCACCAACGCTTGCGGTGCTTGTGGTGTATATGCATTAATGTCGCTGCTAATAAATTGGTTTGACAATTGACAATTTGTGTGTGCGCTGCACGCGTGCGGCTAAGGTAAGCGTCTTCTGTATGCATAGGCGGCTGTTCTTGTACGTATGCGATATGACAGACGACTATAATGCTTCGCTGCATTTGAATAATGCATGCAAATTTGGTACATTGTATAAATAATTATGAGGTAGGCGAAGGATTTACTTAAGCAGTTTGAATGTGACTCCATGCAGGACTAAGGAGAGATTGTAGCAGGCACGCAATCGTTAATTTGATGTGGAATTAAAAGATTTCTGCATGCTTGTATTTCATAAATACCCTTAGTAGCTCTCGGATATCTTAGCTCTGGTACCATAGTAACTACTTCCCCTTTATGGGATTAAACCTTTTATTCTTCCAAACTCTAAACTAACCACTAATTTCTAAGCTTTGTCGTTTATGATGGTCAAACGCACCTTACAGAGATGTGGGAGATGACCGAGATAATAGCTGAAGGAATTTCTCCCTGGCATCGCGTCGTCAACGATATATACGAGTAGATCCACTGGTACACACTAGAAGCCAAGAAACAGGTAGAACAGTGGACTTCATGCGGTAAACATGCTCGGAGCAAGGTGACTGCCCAATCTGCCGGAAAAGTCATGGTCGTCTTATTCTTGAATTTACAAGGTGTGATTAACTTCCTGGAGAAGGGCAGAATGTTCACAGATTTCTCCTGGGCCAGTTTTATACTGAGCTGCAGAAAGAATGCCTCCACTTGGCGAGGAAAGAATACATCTACATCCTGAGTTATGTTAAAAACTACTGCGTTATCTACCGAAGTCTTCGGAGATTGTCCCCGAACGTCTTTCCTTGGGTTTTAAACTTCAAAACGTCACTGGGCGAGCACACATTTGATTGGAATGAGGAAGTTATCTTCCGCCACGGAGGCTTAATTTACAGATCTCCAAAAACGTATATTTCAGACGGAATTTAGGTCATTGGTCCAAGTGTTTCGAGCTAAAAGGAGACTATGGCGCGAAAATGTTTTTCTCCAAAAAATATCGTAGTTTCTTTTGTAAACTTATTGCACCTACTGTCGCCAGTATCGTCCCTACTCTAATTCATAGTTACGACTGGTCGTCAAAGATTATATGAACTCCACTTATTCCAGGAGAACTTACCCGAAGATGCCCGGAGATATAATAAATCTTAATTTAAAGTGAAGCTGTGAAGTATAAATACTAGACAAATTGCTTTCATTTTCGCACACTACTTTAATCTATGTTGATCCCTTATGCCTTTGACTACCATTGGACCATTAACTATTCTTCATTTAGCAAAGAGCACTTTAACCCCTAAAGCTTTCAACTAGTCTACTATACAACTCGCACCACTTCAACAACTGCCATTTAATTTCGCTCATTTACCATTAGTTACGTATACTAAGTCGCCTGCGAGCGGTTTATGCTAGAAACATGTCTATTACGCCATGCCACTCACCTGAAACGAATCGACGCCGATAAACCAATCGGGCGATGGCACAATGCGCGTCATTAGCGACACCATACTGTGATTGCTGTCGACAAAGAATTTCGTCTCCTGCCGGCCGTCGCCCACCAGCACCGCTGGTATGTTGAACTCGTCGAAAACGCTGCGTTCACCCCTCACACCGCTTGCTGTTGGCACAAAGCCGGCAAATGAATTTCCGTTAGCGACATTTTGTTGTTGCAGTTGTTGTAACTGTTGTTGATGTTGCATCTGCTGTTGTTGCTGTTCGCCAACAATGCTGTCCAGCAAATCACTTTTGCCAGTTTCAGCGAATTGTTTAACACCCGCCGTTGCCTGCTGGCCGATGTGAAAGAGTGCATAAGACGAGTCGTGGGTGCGACCTGTAAATAGGAAGAAGAAGAGAGTTGGAGTTAAAGTCAGTGAGCTGGAGGTCAAAGGGTGTCGAGGAGAATGAGTTGAGAGCTTAAGTGTACTGCGCCGCATATTGAATGAATAAGAATAAATTAATTAAGCGCCCGGCAGCCCAGCTCGGTCAAAGCGCACAATTAAAAATGTATTACAAAGCAAGCGAAGAGTGAAGCCAAGAAATGAGCAGAGCGAAAAGTGTTGGTCGTGGTGGATCTGTGCGCCGAAAGCGGACCGCTGGAAAGGATGGCGACAAATTAGAGCGAGTGAAGTATTACGCAAATTATTCACAGAAAGCCGAAGCGATGACAGTGTTTGCTTTGGTCGGCTAAGACAATGCAAATAATTGAAAAGTGGGTGGGGCAAAAGTCATTGTGCGCGACATTTAGGTCAGTTACCAACTCCAATGGTTGTTGAAGTGTTGCGGAAGCACGGCAGCTGAAGTCGCTGAATTGAATGCAGTTCAACGAACTTGCTGTGTGATGAAGCATGTTTAATTAATTAGATGTTGAAAATGTAAATGGAAAAGTGAGAAAATTTTAAGCGCGCAGATAAGGCGTGCTGTTAATGTTTGCAAAGGGTTTAAAATATGTCATTTTAAGCTGAAAAATGTTTGGGAATTATAATAATAATAAACAGCATTGAGTATATTTAAGCTGTTCACATTTATTAAGCTACTGAAATAATATTTCATCCCAAAAGTATGCTTCAAAATGTTGCAATAAAAGGTTAAAAATGTATTTTGTAATAAAGGGTGTTCCTTCTGTGTTCTGAATTAAAGTATTATAATCGAAATAATAATTACATACAATTTCCGTTGCTAGATTACTATTTTTTATTTGAAAAAAAAAATAAAAATAAATATACATATATACTTTTAAAAAATACCCATATTAGAAATACAAATGTTTAAAACATACTTCGGTTAAGAATTTTAAAAGCTATTTTTTTAGAATACTGAATAAAAAATTATATTTTAAGTCTTTATTAATTTTATAAAATTTTGTACTTATTTGAAAAATTTATAAAATTCGCTAAAATAAAAAAAAAACATATTTTTTTTTAAATATAAAATAAATAAATTTCTAAATTATAAATAAATTTTTAAAATACAAAAATTATTAATTTTTAAGTTTTTATGCAGCTTAAGTTTTAGAAAATTCTTATTTGAAAAATTTATAAGATTCGGTACAAAAAAATATTTTTTTCTTAAATGAAAATTAAATAAATTATACAATAAATTTTTAAAATACAAAAACTATTAATTTTTAAGTTTTTAAGCAGTTTACATTTTTTAATACAGCATAGCGCACAATTAATTCTCAGGAGTCGTTTTTTTTCAGGCATTTCCATATATAGTCCAAAAATGGAGGTTATCGGATTATAACCACGCCCACCTCCCATACAAAGGTTGTGTTGAAAACGACTAAGAATGCTTTAATTCAGTAAAGGAAAACATCTTAAACCGTAAATTTCATTATAAAGAAGGTACAGAAGGGCTTCACACAAATTGGTATACAAAATATTAAGTGGGTGTGGCTCCGCCCACTTATGGGTTAAAAACCATATCTCCGAAACTACTTGACCAATATCAATGAAATTTGGTTTGTAATATTTTCCTTGCATCTCAATGATATGTTGTGAAAATAGGCCAAATCAGTTCACAACCACGCCTACTTCCTTTATACCAGAACTTTGAAGTCGATCTGAATCGTTTACTTTACAATACCTAAAGTAAGCACTAGTGAAGATATCGGAACAGAACTTTGCATAAATACTGCATTTATAGTGTGGCAGCCCCTTTCTAAAAATCGCCGAAATCAGTTTTCAAGGCTCCATATATCGAACACAAGGACCTCGGTGCTTCTAACCTAATATTAGGGTTTCCAACTTTCCATGGACTTTATACCATATATATGAAGAATATGTGGGTCAAATTGTCAATTATATAGTAATGAATAATTAAGTTGCGAGAGTACAAAATGTTCCGTCACAACTCCAAACTTAGCCTTCCTTACTTGTTTTTTTTTTAATATTCTAAAAATTATTGATTATTTTAGAATTTTTTTAATTACAATTATTTCAAAATATGTTTTTAAATATTTATATACAATTAAAAGAAAATAAAAAGAAAATAAAAAATATTTTTAATTTTTTTTTAATTTTCGAAAATTCTAAAACTTTAACCAACAAAAAAATTTAAATTAAAAATAAGTTTTGTATTTAATAGTCTCTTGTTAAGAGTAGTTGTAACTATATTTATTATATTATTATACATTTTAAATTAAATTGTTTTTTATGATAAAAACAAATAATAAAAAAAAAATAAAAAAAAAATATTTTTAAATTAATTATATATATAAAAAAATATTTGAAATTCAATATTGTGGCTACTATTATATTTCTTTTTATTTACTTTTAAATATTTATTTTTCCTCAAACAATTATTTTTAATAATTTTAGTCATTTATTTGGAGCATTTTTTCGTTGAAATATCAGAAGAGTTTTTGAAAATTTTATTTTTAATTAAAATAATTTAAATAATTAAAACTAAATATGCATTTTTTATAATTATAAATTATACACATCTCATTCCTTTCTACTTATCCATTCCTTACTCATCCTTCCTAAATATATTTTCTAAACCTTTTTTTGCCTCTGTTAAATGCGCAAAACGCTCCCTTTGCTGCATCATACCACGCTTTTAATGAGAATTCCTGCAGCGATTTCGCTTTCGCTGATTATGCGCTCGCAATAAATTAAATTAAATATTTCAGCAAACGGCAAAAAAAAGTGCTGCTTGCCAAAGTACGCTGTGCACAAATAAAGTTTCGCTTCTGCTGCAGCGTGTTAAATCAGAAATTAATTTCAACGTTTTGGAAGCAAATGCACACCAACCAGCACATAGCTATATATATACACTCATTGCTATAGCTAAATACATACATACATACATATATGTATGTGAGTGCGAGTTGCGGTTAAGATGTGCCAGCGTTTTGGTAATTTAAGCGCAATTTACGACCACGTTTGCTACTGCTTGCGCTTAATTTTGTGGCAAAGCGTTTTTAGCCAAGCAGCAGAGTGTAGTTTGCTTAAGCAGCAACTGGTTCACACACACACACTTATAAGCATAGCTGTATAACAAAGCGCAGCTATATGCATATACACTCTCTCTTTTATAAAGCTGTAAAGCGCAAAATCCAAAGCAGTGCACTCTACACGCCTCGCATGACGCTTGTTTGCATTTATATGTGTGCCACGCCCACCTGCTCACCCAGCAAATTTACTATCTTTAACATTTGCTATCTTATTTCCTCCATTTCCATGTCAGCTAAATGTTGATTTACAGTTCAGCTGGCTTCTAAATGAATTCAAACACGCGTATGTATGTCTGTGTGTGTCTGTGTGCTCGTTTGCGGTTGCTTGCACTTTGTTCGCTTTGTCTCATTATCATCACACTCATCACCATTATAATTTGCAAATGCACGCAATTTTCGTAGATTTTCACGTCACGTCGTGGCTAGTCTTTACTCCAGCAACCCTTTGCCTACAATGCACACACACACATACAAACATACTTCTGTATAGATAACTGTATGTACTAGCTGCTGCAAGTTAAATGCTGCAACGCGCTTACTAATGCGTTTGAGAAATGCACTGGCTGCAGAAATGTGTGCGAAATCAAGTCCATGCAGCAAAGGTAGCAAATTTTACTTTAAACTGCGAAATAAGTGGAAAGGTGTGTGCTTGCAGATAATAGTTGGTATGTCTTTATGAATGCGTACTCATTAGATAAGCGCGTAGTTTGAAATGCAAGGCTATGTAGAGAGGTTGAAATATATACTTGGAAACATTCATAAATTAAAATCATGAAAGAAAAGGCTAAGTTCGGCTGTAACCGAATATTTTATAATCTAAAATCGTCTAGAATAGCAAAAATCATTATATAAAGAAGCTAGGGTGATTCCTGGACCTGAGTACGATTTCGACAATTTTCATATGATCGATTTCACAACCGCTTTGCAGTATTTGTACAAGGTTTTATTTATATAGACTGGATGACAGATGACTCGCCTATGATTTTAGAAGACCCTTTATTTCATTCAACCCACATTTGACTGCTTTTTGAGCAAGTCATGCATAATTTCCTTCGGGACTCAACCAGAAAAATTACATGTTTATCAATGAAGTGTTTACAAGTGGTCGGGGAAATATATTAGTTCACTTTAATGGAATTCAATTGTAAGCATTATTTCTCTATTTCAAAGCTGTTTGGCTAACTATAAATATATACGAGGGCTGCTATATATATTTCTGGCCTAGGCAACACTAAGTGTTGCCAGGTGCAATCTGACATTTCCATTGGAATGTTTGACATTTTTTAGCATAACATCACTCAGAACGTTTTGTCATTTAATCGTGAATTGTTTTATTTACAGGGAATTAAAAAATTAATCTTGGCTAAAACATGAAATTAACTCGTGAACATTTTCGTGCAATCATTTTTCACAACTTTCGACGTGGATTATCGCGACAAGAGTGCATCGATGAACTAAAATCTTTGTATGGCTATGAAGCACCATCCTATAGCACTGTAAAAACTGGTACAACGAATTCAATCGTGGCCGACGCTCGCTGAAAGACGAATTCCGTGAAGGTCATCCAAAAACAGCCGTTGTGCCTGAAAACATCGATGCCGTACGTGAACTGATAATGCAAGACCGTCATGTAACATACCTTCAGATAGAGTCATGCCTATGCATTTCTCCCACCAGCATACATTCGATATTGCACGAACACCTGGCCGTAAAAAAGGTTTGTTCTCGTTGGATCCCGCACAATTTGACAATCGTTCAAAAACAGGCTCAAAAAAAGTGCTTCAAAAATTGGTTTGAGCGCATGCAAAAGTGTATAAATCTTGATGGAGAATATTTTGAAAAACAATAAAACCATTTTCGTTGATAAATATTCCTATTTCCATTATTAGGCCAGAAATATATATAGCAGCCCTCGTATATGTCAGTCAGAAGGCGATTCTGGTCTCAAATTTTTATGAAAAGACACCACCTTCCACTCGTTTATCTAGTTTAGATGCATCCATACAAATACTTATATCTGTGTCTTTTTCCACCTCGAACTTATCCCACCCCTTTCATTAAACGATTTGCCTTCAAACAACGTGACCAATGAGATTCTTATGTATATTAACAGTAGCAGACCGCTCCGACTTCGCACGGGTTTAAACAAACATTTCAAAGGTGATAAGATAAGATAAAAACATTGTTATATACATATGTATGTACTTTCCCGTTGCTTGCGTGGGTTCATTTTAAAAAAGTAAAATGAGGAAAATTCGAACATGAAATTATATTTTATTTGCAATGAGCTAAAACTTGATTACGACCTCTAGTCTTTGGTGTCCGATGTCTTTCTCTCTGATTATGAAGGCGTTGGGAACGCTCAGAGTTCGACGCCCTAGTGCGAGCTTGTATAGTAATAATATTTTGTTGTGCAATCCGCTGCACACGCTCCGTACTCGAGTCTCAAGCGCGTACTTGGGAGGTTTTGAAATTTTGTTCAGCAAGCAGCTGCGAGCGCTCTTTACTCGACTCTCTTGCACGCGATTGCGATGCGAAGAGAATGACTTGCAAGACGATTTTCAGTTTCAGATTAAGATTCTTCATCGCGGAGTCTTTTTGATACCCTCACCTAAGAACTATTTCCAGAAAGTTGAGATTCTAGCAATAAATAGAGACTATGTTACTCGGGGTGAATGTAGCTTTCCAATGGCTAAAGAATTTTTGAAATCGGCACAGTAGTTTTCGAGTTTATTCATTACAAACATACATACAAATCTTTCATCTTTATAATAGTAGTAGTAGATTACCACAAATATTTTCTTTCCTATGAGTTACTCGGCTTTGTTAAAGAAGGCTTCTCCCAACAAATGCTCAGTTTTTCGATATCAATGTTTACCAACCACAAACAAGTGAATTTTACTAGCTTTTATTGACTTCAACAGAACCTGAAAACAAAAATGCATACTTGATTGCACTGAGAAATGCAAGGCCCTCACATTGTTTAACCTAAATACCAACAAGTAACATGAACTAATAATCAAAGCAGCAATGGAGATTTTTTGTTAATCTATATCGAACAAATTTTTCAAATGATTGCTAAAAACGCATTGTTCCATCATAAAAAGCTTCGTTTCCCACAAAGTTAGTGCGCTATCAATTGCATACTTGAAAGCTATGAAACCAAGTACTGCCAAACTATAGCAATATTTCACATAAACACATTTATGCTCTTTGGTCTTTATAAAATTTATGTTTTTTATCGAAATACTTTTCTTTTTCAAGTCTTCATTGCTGTCATTTGCAAAAGTAAAATTTTGTTTTTTATTTATTTTTATAAAGCACTTTGAACTATGAGAATGTTACAGAAGTAACAGTGAAGTCAACAAAAAGAATTTCGTAATTTTATTTTTTATTTATTTTTTTTCTAATTTTCTGTTTTAGCCTTCTTTTGTTTTTATTTCAACTTTCCACCCGCATAGCGCAGCCTTGACTGCTTAGTTTTGCCACAACTATTCTGGTTATTTTTTGTTTTTTAATTTTTCACCACTTTCAAATGAACTTTGCATTCTTTGCCTCGCCGTCCACGCTCGAAAATGTTACTAGTTTTTCATACAATTCTTTTCCCACTTTTAACAAACTTTTTTCTTACATTTTACTTGCAGCAAAAGTTAAAAATATGTTTCCATTTTCCACACTCGCCATAGCCGTGGCATTTGTACATTGGAGAATTGCAATTTTTCTCAAGTTGAAATTGAAAAATTTCCCCACTAAGCGCATACACAGCGCAATAACGAGTAGAAATTGTTAGAGCAACAAAAGCAAAAGGAAAAAAAAAACAAAAGCGTGAAATGAAAAGAAACAGCCAATAGCGCTGCCATAACAGGCGAATTACTCCAGAGTACAGCGTGGCGTATGAGTAACGCGCGTTGTGACCTTTGTGAAAGAAATTTCATTTGTCTGTTTGAGATGGCGCTGTTTTATGTTACGTATACGTCATGTAGCACGCGCGGTCATGTGAATGGGTTGGTTAGTTTTATTAGAGGAAATAATAAGTTTTAGTGTGTATATTTTAGAAGAAAAAAAGTGTGTGGAAATATGACGAAGCAACAAAAAGTGTTGTTGTTATTTACTATGTAATAAGATATAAGAAATTTCGAAACTGGAGGAAAAAATAACATTGAATAGAGAAATATTGAAAATAAAATTTAAATAAAATATGTAAAATATAAAATTTATTTAAAT
Source organism: Zeugodacus tau (assembly GCA_031772095.1). Classification (NCBI taxonomy): domain Eukaryota; kingdom Metazoa; phylum Arthropoda; class Insecta; order Diptera; family Tephritidae; genus Zeugodacus; species Zeugodacus tau. The sequence continues at coordinate 71,475,022 of CM062652.1, read as the reverse complement.
TTGCTGCTGTTAGTAACTGAACTTTAAAATTTTATTTGAATGGGTTGGTTAGATGGTTGGTTTAATTTTAATTTTAATTTTAATTTTAATTTTAATTTTAATTTTAATTTTAATTTTAATTTTAATTTTAATTTTAATTTTAATTTTAATTTTAATTTTAATTTTAATTTTAATTTTAATTTTAATTTTAATTTTAATTTTAATTTTAATTTTAATTTTAATTTTAATTTTAATTTTAATTTTAATTTTAATTTTAATTTTAATTTTAATTTTAATTTTAATTTTAATTTTAATTTTAATTTTAATTTTAATTTTAATTTTAATTTTAATTTTAATTTTTAATTTTAATTTTAATTTTAATTTTAATTTTAATTTCAATTTTAATTTTAATTTTAATTTTAATTTTAATTTTAATTTTAATTTTAATTTTAATTTTAATTTTAATTTTAATTTTAATTTTAATTTTAATTTTAATTTTAATTTTAATTTTAATTTTAATTTTAATTTTAATTTTAATTTTAATTTTTAATTTTAATTTTAATTTTAATTTTAATTTTAATTTTAATTTTAATTTTAATTTTAATTTTAATTTTAATTTTAATTTTAATTTTAATTTTAATTTTAATTTTAATTTTAATTTTAATTTTAATTTTAATTTTAATTTTAATTTTAATTTTAATTTTAATTTTAATTTTAATTTTAATTTTAATTTTAATTTTAATTTTAATTTTAATTTTAATTTTAATTTTAATTTTAATTTTAATTTTAATTTTAATTTTAATTTTAATTTTAATTTTAATTTTAATTTTAATTTTAATTTTAATTTTAATTTTAATTTTAATTTTAATTTTTAATTTTAATTTTAATTTTAATTTTAATTTTAATTTTAATTTTAATTTTAATTTTAATTTTAATTTTAATTTTAATTTTAATTTTAATTTTAATTTTAATTTTTAATTTTAATTTTAATTTTAATTTTTAATTTTAATTTTAATTTTAATTTTAATTTTAATTTTAATTTTAATTTTAATTTTAATTTTAATTTTAATTTTAATTTTAATTTTAATTTTAATTTTTAATTTTAATTTTAATTTTAATTTTAATTTTAATTTTAATTTTAATTTTAATTTTAATTTTAATTTTAATTTTAATTTTAATTTTAATTTTAATTTTAATTTTAATTTTAATTTTAATTTTAATTTTAATTTTAATTTTTAATTTTAATTTTAATTTTAATTTTAATTTTAATTTTAATTTTAATTTTAATTTTAATTTTAATTTTAATTTTAATTTTAATTTTAATTTTAATTTTAATTTTAATTTTAATTTTAATTTTAATTTTAATTTTAATTTTAATTTTAATTTTAATTTTAATTTTAATTTTAATTTTAATTTTAATTTTAATTTTAATTTTAATTTTAATTTTAATTTTAATTTTAATTTTCATTTTAATTTTAATTTTAATTTTCATTTTTATTTTTTTTTTAATTTTAATTTTAATTTTAATTTTAATTTTAATTTTAATTTTTATTTTAATTTTAATTTTAATTTTCATTTTTATTTTAATTTTATTTTTAGTGTTAGTTTTAATTTTTAATTTTAATTTTAATTTTAATTTTAATTTTAATTTTAATTTTAATTTTAATTTTAATTTTAATTTTAATTTTAATTTTAATTTTTAATTTTAATTTTAATTTTAATTTTAATTTTAATTTTAATTTTAATTTTAATTTTATTTTTTATTTTAATTTTAATTTTTATTTTTATTTTATTTTTAATTTTTAATTTTAATTTTAATTTTAATTTTAATTTTAATTTTAATTTTAATTTTAATTTTAATTTTAATTTTAATTTTAATTTTAATTTTAATTTTAATTTTAATTTTAATTTTAATTTTAATTTTAATTTTAATTTTAATTTTAATTTGCAGCTTCCTTCATATATACTCCTATATTTGTTGCCTTCTTTCCTTTTCATACATTTTTTCAACCTTTTCGACTGCAGCATTAATTTGAACTGAAGTTATTTTTACATTTACCTTTATTTTAATTTAATATTATGCAAACAAAATTGACATAAAAGCTGCAGTGACCCAGTGGCACATTGCAGCAAGTGGAAAATATCATAAGAAACTCACATGCAAGCTCATACATATAAGAAAATATATAAGTATCTATGCCACTTCTTTATCGGTCACTAAGAACTTGAATGTGCTACTGTACCCTCATATAAGCCCGTAGCGCAACAGCTGCTTGCAACAGTCTTCAGCCACTGGGGAAATGCTTTACACAACGTCCTAGTCAGACAGCAGTCACTTGGCATTGTCACTATTGCATGCGATTTTTTTTTCACTTTACAATGTATTTTTTTATTTTCGTAGAATATTTTTATGCGCCAAAAGTGTGAAATTTCATTTTGAGCGTGTATGAGCGCCCGTTATGGCATTAAAATGTATGCAGTTGCAAGTGTATGCGGAGGATCGTATGTGTGACAATTTTATTGAGGTAAATATGTGGAATATCCTTGGCCTCTTAGCTATCGTTAAAGTCAACTCTAATAAAAGTTAAGCGCATCACAAATGTATGACAACAATGAGCGCAGGAATGTTGCTTGCATGAGCAGCTTATGTGAGTTGACAGCATAGAAGATGTGGATTAAATTAATTTTTTACACATATGGTCATACTCTTTCAGGGGCAAAGGAGAGAAAATGAGTGAAAAAATTGCAAAAAGGAAAGTATGATTAAATTTTTTGGGAATATACCTTTATTTTTCGAAGAAACATTTTTTTTTTGAACAAAAATATGTCATGCGAGAATTTTCATAAAATGACTGAAAGCTATTTTTTGAAAAGAGAAATAGCTGCATATTTTGTTTTAAGGAAGGAAATAGTATTACTAAAACTATTATAATATCTTCTATTTAATTTTACAGCTTTTCATTCCTTTTAATTTGTAATTCTCAACTAGTTTATAATAAAATATATTTAAGATGGCTTGCCAAGAAACAAGTTTTTCTTTTTAAAATTAATTTTTAAAAAATTTGCAATTCCTCTAAAATGAATTAAAAACAATCAAACTTTTTCACTTTCATACCAAAAATGTCCAACTAAATTATGAGTTTTCCAAATTCTATAGCAACTTCCTACCTCCGCCTTAAGTGACATGCGAAGAACTTTACTTTTTCTTTTATTTTTTTCAAAAACTCTCAAGTTACCTCCACATTCACTTCGCTTCCTTGCATTTTTTGTTGCACTTTTAGTTTCTTTCCTTGCTCTTGGCTAATATTTTCGCTTCATATATCACTGTGCGCTGACCCAACCTGACCTAGAATTTCGCCTGCAGTTTATTGCATAGTTGCACTGCCGTTGCTTGCAATCTGAATTAAGCAGCATTTTTATGAGCTTTTCATGTTCAACGAAAACTTTTACAATTAATTAAAAATTTACTCACTAACTTTTTGCTGCTCACTTGCTTGACAGCCACCACACCACCAACACTAACACATGCATGCATGTCGCATACACGAGCGCGCAGTCGCTTTGGGTGGCCTTTTCTACAAGCGACAGCAAGTCAAAAAGGCACTTAACTGGTATACAGATTTTTTCTATACTTGTAGCTATATATATAATTTTTCTGGGAAAATATAATAAGTAACTTTTCTACAAAAATTCACCCAAAATTGCAAAATTATGCCTTATATATATGCACATACTTCTTTCTCTTGCTTCATGTTTGTTGTTGTTATTGTTCATATGCATAATACCTACATGCACTTTGCGCTTATTTTAATTTTTCCTTCTCGCTTTCGTGAACTTTTCAACTTTCATGCGCTTAAAAGTTACTTCCTCACACTTTATTATTGTTATTTTTTGCTACTTACAATACTACTTGCATGTGTGTTGCATGTATGTGTGTGACAATCGCGTAGCACTTAGCATATTGTTTGCTGATACTGCCAAACTTTCGCTTTCATCATGTCGCCGTAAAGTATGCTACTAAATACTGCACGTTAGTATAAGTACTTTGTGTTTAATTAAATAGCTCAACAATTAATTTTAGTTATTCATGAGTGAAATTTAAGTGGCTGTCAGCGAGCGCGAAGCGAAAAAAAAAATTGGCAACTTTCAACTTTTAATTGGGCGTGTATGAAGAAAAGGTAGACATTTAAAGAAGTGAAATAAGATTATGCAGCATGAGGGATTGGAATGCTCTTTTTTTGTATAACTAAATATTTAAAAATTTAATATATAAAATATTACAAGCAAATATTTAATATTTGATTTTTATCTATAATAGAAACGAGAAGGACAAAATATATCGTATGCAATCTGTTCTTGCTAGTATACCAAAAAAAAGCAATACTAAATTTTTTTCTCTATATAAGTACATCAAACATTTTCCTAATACCTTTCATTTGACATCAATATTATCACATTTAATTTTTTTAATAGGTGGCAACCTTCTGAATAAAACTTATTCGTTAGAAATCTTTATCATAAGGAAGTATTTATTATTGAATTATAGTCATTAGTATATCTTTTTCCAAAAAAATTCTTGACTTAACATTTTTTTACAGGTGGCAACTCTATAAATTTTTATTTTTATTTTAAAAGCGTCTATGTATAAAACTGCGAAAAGTAAAATAATATAGTCAGTATATATTTTTTTATATATGTATTTCTTTACTTATCATTTTTTAACAGGTGGCAACTATATACATTTTTATTTTAAAATCGTCAGCGTATAAAACTGAAAAAGTAGAATAATATAGTCAGAATATCTTTTTTCACACATTTCTTGACTTAGCATTTATTAACAGGTGGCAACTCTATAACTTTTTTTTTTAAACCGTCTGTTTATAAAACTGCAAAACATAAAGTGATAAAAAAGTAAAAACTTGGACTGGCTAATTTTTGAAAAATATGGCAACCTATATCTTTATTTTAACTGTTTAAAATTTCTCAACAGTTGGTAACTTTTTTATTTATTTTTTTAATATATTTTTTCGGACATCTGGCTATCAAACTAAACGAATAAACTAATAGAAAAGTTAAAATTTGCAGCTGTTAATTTTTTTGAAAAATATGGCAACTACACACATTATTTCAACTGGTAAAATTTTCAACTAAGTGGCAATATCTTTATTTTATTTATTTAGAACCATCTGTATAATAAACTGAACAATAAAAAAATATTTAAAGTGGTTAAATTTTCAAATAGGTGGCAACCTCTTAACCATTATTAACTCAAATAGTCCGAGTATTACAACGAATAATCGCTGAAATATGAATAATGGAACAACATTTTTAATTAGCTAGCAATCTCTTTACCTTGCTATAATTCAACAGAACTAACCAACAAACTGAAAATTGGCTCAGCCAGATAGAATTATATTATGAAAAGATAAAATTATTTTCATTTTTTTTTATATTCAAAAAATTTTAGTTTATGTTTTTTTGAAACCACTCCACACCCCTATCTCTTCTTTGCAACCATTCAATCACCGCCAATCAAGTGAAACGGGCACACGGTGTCAGCGACGCAGCGCCGTTTTTGGCAACAGCAGTGAAATAAGAGACCTCGCATACAACTAAACTACCAACCGCTATACGCCAGGGTCTCAGTGTACTCGCATATATTTTTATATATACACCTTCAATCGACACAGACATTAATTAAGTGGCAACGCATTAGCTGCGGCTGACACCGCACCACACACATAGCGCGCTGATTTGTCACAATATGGACCACAGGCAGGTGTCGCAGCAAATCCCGCCGCCACCGACGCCCTCAACGCATGAATATATTGTATGTTAATATGCAGCAGCATTTGGCTTTCAACCGAACACAGCGATCGACTATCTCCCCAGCTACCAGCTACCTGTACACATTCTCGAAATTATTTGTGACATGCTGGGCAAGTTGCCAGCGACCGTAGCTGCTTAGCTGCTGCTGTGGTGATGATTAATTTCTGTTGGCGCACATCTGCTCTGCAATGCTATTTGTTTTATTCTATAGATTATGTATATAGTTGTGTGTGTTTCTGTGCTTGCTTTGTCTATATATTATATACACATTTCGAGCGATTTAGCAGATTAATTTGTTGGCTGGCTACAGCGTACCGGCAAGTGACTAATAACCGGCAAAAAAGCACGCGCTATTTACTGCTAAAACAACTACAACAGCAACAGTGTTAGTGTGGCAAATGCTTAGTCACTCAGTCGGCTGGCATTTCAGTGCTACAAGCAATAAATCTCACGTAGTCAAATCAAACAGAAATCAGCAACAGAAAGAATTTTAATAATTTTTTTTTTTACTGAAAATTTTTGATATTTTAATAAGTGCGAAATTTTAAAAGCAAATCTTGAGCAGCAGCTAAAATTTTTTGATTTTTTCTAAATAAATTTCTAACCAGAAGAGCATTGAATTAGTTGTTTCAAATCTAAATTTTTGCATTTTAAACATTTTCGCGCAAATTTTTGTATTTTTTTCTTCATTTTAATATTTTTTTTTTGCCTGCCACCATTAGAGCCACACGCTTCGTTTGTTTTTAATCTCTGCAAAATTTATGCACTTAATTTGCCGCATTATTAAGCTGTCAGTGAGATAATGGTGGGATTTAATTCATTGCATTTATAATAAAAGCTTTGCTGAAATTTATGAAAATTCATGCCTTTACTTGCAGCTGTGCGGGGCGTATGAGCAACATGCAAGGGTATTGTGTATTTAGCTTGCAAATATTTTGAAATTTGCTTGTAAACATGTTGTTGGTTTATAAATACTACTTGTTTATTGTGATGAAAAATATATTTATTCAGCGTTATTGTTGTTTTCTGAGCAGCTGTTTAATATTATTTTGATTTTAATGCCAAATTATAATTGAGTTCAAATTTCAAAAATTTATATATTTATTTTTTTATTATTTTAAAAAAATTAGTTTTAAATTTAATACATAAATAATAACGCACATTATTTAGATAATTTTAATAAGAGTAATACATTTGCATTTACATGTACATTTGCCCTAGAAAACATATTATTTTTTTCTTACATTCTGAAAAGTTTGCATATTTTCTTTATTTACTTAGTGAGGTTGAGCTGCTTCTGCAGTTACTTATTTGTTGCTTTTGCAAAATAATTCATGTGCAGAGATTATTTGGTTTTGCGAAACTTGACTACAGCAACTGAGCTATCGGGTGAAACAGTGTATTCTGCAGATAAAGAATTATATAAGAATTTTAATTCATGCTCATAAAAAGTTTACCCATCTATTATTTTTATGAGTTTTTTGCAATTTGAGCAACTGCATGCAAAAATATTTGATTGTACAACAGAAACAGATTTTTTAAGCAAAACAGAATTTGGAACAGAAACAGAATTCTTCATAAGAAACAGAAAAAATGTGTCGGAACAATTTTCATGCTCCTATACTTATTTGTACGTGGTTCGGTAGAATATTTTACATACTAGGCAAGCAACCTTTGCATTTATTACATATATTTATTCTGTTTTTTTTTTTGCATTTGGTAAAAAGCTAAAAGCGCATACTACTTTTTATCTTTTTAGATTAAGATTTTTATGCGACATTTTGTGAATATAAGCAATTTATTTTTACAAGTTTATTACACAAAACTATGACAGAAACAGAAACACACATTTTGAATATGTTATTAAAATGTTCCATTTATTTTAAATTATCATTATTTTTCGAATTACTTCTATATTTAAATTACGCTCTATATGGAAACAGAATTTGCAACAGAAACAGAAAATCTCAATATAAAACAAAGTCAAGCAATTTTTTTTTTTATTTGAAATTTTAATAATATTCTGTATAATGCAATTTGGCTATTAAGTTTCAATGTAAATAGAAAGTAAATTTGCAACAGAAACAGCAACATATTGCATCAGATTTTCTGTTACTAAAATGTTTCTACACCAATGAACGAATTTCATTAAAAATTATATTGAAATATAAACTATTTAAAAATTGCATATAATATTGTTGCTGTTGGCGCGCAAATTAAGTTATTTTTTTAAGATTTTTTTGAAGTAAACTATTTTTTTTTCAGTTACAATATTTATGATTTTGTGTTTAAATATAAATAAAATTAAAATACTTTTCTGTGATATTTACTCATAACAGACACAAAAACTTATGAGTGAACATACCCACAAAACACGCACACTTATTTATATCACCATACAACTTGTCACCGCTGACACATATTCAACTGTCGGCTTTTCTGCTTTATTTGCCGTTTGTGTGTTGACCTCCTTTGCAGCTGTGACAATATTTGCTGCTTTCACGCAAATGATTTTTTTCGCTACGCTTTAATCGTTTTTTCTGTTGCTGCTAATGCCATAAACTATAGTTTTTAGTGCCGCACAGCTGCTCAAGCGTGCAACCACACACAGTGCTTGATAATACACTAACAAAGCACATAGTGATGGCATAAACAAGCAATTGCGCTTGCAATACACAATATGAACACAATTAGTCAAGCTGCCATAAAAATGAAGCGTATGAGATTTCAAAAATAAAACAAAATAAAATTTATTTTAATCAAATGCCGTACGAATGGAGTTTAAAGAGGCATATATTTACACACACGAATGTGTATTTTATTTAAAAAAATAATTTGCTTTATGATTTTTCCCCCCATTTGACGCGTTGTATGCTGGCCATGCATTCATGATTTATATTTTATTTGCGTTTGCGGCCAGCTGACATTCAACGTATATAAGAACTGCGGTTTGCCAGCACACACACATGTACGTACATATTTACTAATATTGACAGCTGTGACAAATGTGCTTGTAAAAATTCGATTAATTGTTTTTCCACATTTGATTTCATGCTTTTTGTGGTGTATTTTATTGTACTTTTTGGGTTGCCTGCCGTATTTATTTAATTTACTATATACTTGCTGTTCGAAAGTTAATTGAATGCTCTATAAAGTATCAATATAGCTATAGAAGAGAGTGATACTTCATAAGTGAGAGCTTACAGATTATTTCAGTAATAAAGTGTTTAGGTGTCCAAACGTCTAAATCAAAAGCTTATAATGGCTATAGGGCAAATATATGGGAAACAAGAATTCAATCTCGCCATAATTCGACACATAAAAGGCTCTAAACGGGTTTAGGCAACACTACTTCATACCAAGTAACATCAAAATCAGCTCAAACCCGAACTATTCATAGCAACTCAGCTTTTAATACAGTATTTCAATTTTTTCCTCTCTTTGCAAAAAAAATCCTATAATGAAACAAAAATTCGAAATTGCAAACATGGCATTTGCATTCGACATTTGAAGTGCTCAAACGACATCACTCATACGCACAGTTGCACCTGTGCGCCTTTTTAAAGATCAATGTAAACAAGCAGATGATGTAAATCATGTAAATCATGTGGCAACATGTTTCAATGAAATGCAGCAAACACACACAAAATGCTACTTCATTTTACTGGCATGCACACTAATACCCTTTCATTCAGTTTTCACACTCAACCTCTATTCAAAACACACACACGCATCTACTGATATGTCCAACTCACTTGCAGCACTTCATTTCGTTTGCAGAAAATTCATTAAAATGTTTGCCCACTTGTGTGTGTTTGAGTGTGGGTATATGTGGGCAGTACGCATTCAATTGATTTTGTGTGTGTGTGTGTGCGGTGCATTTGTTTGGGTTCTGCCTGTTGACTTTGCTTGTTAATTAAAAACATTTTTGCGTTTAACATTTCAAAATCATTATTTGTGCATTAGAAATGCATTTGGCAGAAGGGTGATATTGATTTCTGTTTTTTTTTGTGGCTAGCGGAGGCATTGGATAATGATTGTTGCAGTTCACCACAAATGAGTGGTCATTAAAGCTTGATTGTAGCTGGGTTGTAGCTGACTGTTGACGAGATATTTCGCATGCTGAACTATATAATTTTGTAAGTGTATAGACAGACATTTGTGACTACAAATAGTCTAGGAACAGAATAGTATACGGTATGGTTTCATATAATCATAGAAATTAATTACCAAATTTTAAACATTCTTTTCTATTATTAATTTAAAAAATTACGAATTATTTTACCTATTACGCGAATATGTTTTGTGGTTTACAAAAATATTTTATTTAAATTATGATTATTATTTATTTTATTTTTATTTATTATTTAGTACCATAATTTTTGTTCAGTTTAACTAGGTTGTCATGGCGTATACGTAACATTATGATTATCAACTCACATGTTGTATATGTAATTATTAAAAAAATATATATACACTCAATAAAATTAAATAAATTTAATATTTATAACATGAATTCAAAAGAATAAATAATACTTTTAATATTAATATTTTTTTAATCCAGCTTCATTCATTTATTTTCACATTTAACTAGTCGATTTATTACGGATATTACACACTTATGAACCTTGTAGTCACTGAGGCATAAGAACTCCAAACCATTTATAAAAAAATAATAATTTAACTGCTACGTGAATAAAGAAATACGAGGGCTGCTATATATATTTCTGGCCTGGCAACACTAAGTGTTGCCAGGTGCAATCTGACATTTCCATTGGAAAGTTTGAGATTTTTTAGCATAACATCACTCAGAACGTTTTGTCATTTAATCGTGAATTGTTTTATTTACAGGGAATTAAAAAATTTATCTCGGCCAAAAAATGGAATTAACTCGTGAACATTTTCGTGCGATCATTTTTCACAACTTTTGACGTGGATTATTGCGACAAGAGTGCATCGATGAACTAAAATCTTTTTATAGCTATGAAGCACCATCCTATAGCACTTTGAAAAACTGGTGCAACGAATTCAATCGTGGCCGACGCTCGCTCAAAGACGAATTCCGTGAAGGTCGTCCAAAAACAGTCGTTGTGCCAGAAAACATCGATGCCGTACGTGAACTGATAATGCAAGACCGTCATGTAACATACCTTCAGATAGAGGCATGCCTATGCATTTCTCCCACCAGCATACATTCGATATTGCATGAACAGCTGGCCGTAAAAAAGGTTTGTTCTCGTTGGATCCCGCACAATTTGACAATCGCTCAAAAAAAGCCAAAAAAAAGTGCTTCGAAAATTGGTTTGAGCGCATGCAAAAGTGTATAAATCTTGATGGAGAAAATTTTGAAAAACAATAAAACCATTTTCGTTGATAAATATTCCTATTTTCATTATTAGGCCAGAAATATATATAGCAGCCCTCATATTGTTCATATTCATAGTTTTTTATATTTTGACCCCAATACTTTCGGCAACTACAGAAACGCTTAAAAAGTGACATTTTAATGGTATTAAGTGCGCATGCGGTAGGAAAAACGCTAAAATAAACCTTTGCATACAACTTTATTAACTTTTTCCACAAATATTGCATGTAAATTCATTAAAAGGAGCAAAAAATGTCTTTCAATCAATCAGGTCGGTCGGAAATATGAAAGAGAAAAATATTAAAACATATAAGAAATAATTAAATTCAATTGCTGTTGGGTATTATATTTTATAAAATTTGAGAACATATGCAATTTTTTAGTAGTAAAAATAAGTTTTAAATATATATTCGTATAGATATTAGAATATATACTAAATATTAGCATATGTAATAAAAGGGTTTTCCAAAGGGATGCTACAAAACAAGAACGATAGGGACAGCAAATGACCCCATATTTTTCCCACTCTTTTGACATTTCTTTCTTCAGTAAGGTGTGCCATTTCATCACGGAAAGATTTCATATCCAATAACGAGTCGAACTTATTAAAATTTTCTACCGAAATTCGGAGTGAGCGGCCTCAACTTTAAGAGCGTTACGTCCAATTTATGATCGTCATAATCCTCCTGTCAGATCAACAATTGGAGACCCAAATCAGTCTCTCACACGTTGTTCTCAAGCTTTGGGCATGTCTGTGACGTCGTCGTGGCGAACTTTGCGAAAAGATCTTGACCTACATCCTTACAAGATCAAATTAACGCAAGAACTGAAGCCGCTTTACCACCAGAATCGTCATGTGTTTTGTAGCGCTCTTATTGAAAAACCCTTTATAAGCGGACATTCATGAGCCGATTTCAGCCATTTCGGATAGCAAACAAGTTCACTCAATTTATTAAGATATCAGACATATTGATTGCTATATGCAGTATAAAGTCTATCAATCTTGAAAATATATGTCTATGAATTTCATCCAAAAATCAGCCATAGGCACTGAAGTCCTCATGTGTGGTATCTTGGACCTTGAAATGTTATTGCTCGATTTCGACTATTTTTAGATGAGAGGTGCCACACTTTGAATGCATTATTTAAGCAAAATTCTATTTTGATATCTCTATTGGTACTTGATCTATAAAAAAATTAAAAAAATGTGTTGCAATTGGAAATGGTGTTGGAAGAAAGTTGGCGTGGTTGTCGTTCGAATTCATTTACTTTCGAACTATCGTATTTGGTGAAACGGAAATTTCATGGAGCAAATGTGATTCTAAAAGTTTGTATATAGAACTTCGCCTGAAAGTATACAGTGCTATTTTCACGCCCATTTTTATCAAACTAATTATTTACCAATTTTAACCTTTCCGCTGTGACCCGATCGATTAAATTTGCCTTTTTTATTAAGCGTAGGTCAAAGTGAAAGAATTTACACATATTCTTTAACTAAAAAAAATATATTTAAAACACAAAAACTAGTTAGCTACAGCTTCAAAGGCAACCGGAGATACCAACTATTCTGTTTTTGTTTCGCCCAACAAGTAACCAACGATAAAATTAATTGAAAGCACTAAAACGAAACGTTAAATTAAAATACCAAAAAAAAACGAAAAAAACTTTCGCTGAATTGTAAAAGTTTTGGCCAACACAACACAAAACTTTTAAACAAGTTGTCTGCTGTAAAAGCGAAAGTGAGTTGCCAACTAGCAGCATAAACAGCATACGCGTCTACATGCAGATTGAACGCATACAAAAAAAAACTTTTTATTTTGGCGCGTAAACACGCACGCATATTGTTGAAAAGTGCAGCTAATGAGCACAATTTCGCAAATATTCGCCAAAACACAAACACACACTACTATACATATACATGCATACATATATACACAGCTGAAATCGCATGTAAATAGCGACCAGAGCGAGAACCTTCAATCTTTCACTAATTATGAGTAAAATACGCTGTTTTTCGAGCTGTTTTATGTTTGTGCGCCTTAAAGTATGCTTTGCTTGTTTTTCCACTTTTTTTCCATTTCGCTTATTAAATGAAATTCACAGCAGCAACACTGCGACAGCCGCCATGCAGCACCGTTCACCACTCACCTCTCCACCACCGTTAACCGTTGGCAATCTTCGTTCATCACTCATCGTTGCACTTATTGACGCTTTTGCGCTCTGTTGCAACGAGGCTAACAGCGCACTTGCATCACTTTCGAGTGCCTAAAAGTATGCTAATGACATTTAGCTTATTGCATGGGCGCAACACACATGCAAACTATAATACACAGCCGTCGAATGCATATATTCTATATATGTACGTATAATATGTTTGCACACACTGCGCGCCTGTGTGAGTGCATTTAAGTGTAATTTAAAAGCGCTCTACTTGGCGCTTCAAGGATATCGTGTTGTGCCGTTGTGAAAGTGAATTGGGTGACACTTTAAAGGGAGAGAGAAAAGTGAACGCGCATTTAAGCTTCCATATGCTTGTGGAAATTTTGTGAAATTTAGAAAATTGATATTTTAAAGTTATTTAAAAAATTTTTAGAATATGGAAAAACTGCATTTTAATAAAAAAAATATTTGAGAAAAAATTTTAAAATAAAAAAAATACAAATGAAAAAAATATTAGAATAAAAAAATTTTGAAAAAATTTCTATGGATATATAGCATTTTAATTTTAGAAATTTAACAAAAAATAATTATATTTTCTAGAATCAATCATTTAAAAAAAAAAAATTATATTTTCTAGAATCATGTAGCAAGAATTTTTGTTTCAAGTCTAGCGTAAATTTATGAAATTTTTTATATAAGGTAAGGTTAGAATTTATTTGGCAAGTAGAACGTTTGAAATATTCCAAATACAATAGTACAGACTTGTTTGCAAAGAAATTTAATTGCTGTAAAAAGGTGTTTTACTTCTTTTTAATAGGACTTTTATATTTTTTTAAATATTTTTTTATTAATTAATATTACAGAAATATTATTATACTAATATTTTTTTTTAATTTTTTTTTTTTTATTTTTAAGCACAGCTCTATATTATTAATTTTCTTGTTAAGAAGCTATACCAGTGTAAGCCATGAAAAATTAGGCGATTTCCGTGAATTTTTTTTAAAGAAAGTTTTTTGGACATAATAAGCTATACTTTGAACTTTATTTTCAGATTTTTGTTTTACAAAAATATTGAAAAATAACGGATTTGAGGGCTGTCTTGGGAGGTTCCAAAAAAAAGTTCCCCAACTGCTGACATGATTCCGGCCGAATGAGTAGCTGAAACACAAAAATTCAAAAAGGTTATTAAATCTGAAGGTATTTCCTATACAATGACCTAAGATTTTTGAAAAATATAAAAAATTTAATAAAAAAAATTGTCGATTTTTTAAAGCCAAATTGACAATTTTCAACAAATCATCGGTCAATATCTCGCTGAGTTATGATGTCAGCAATTTTGTGAAATGTCGTTTCGAGAATAACGGTCGCTCCTTAGAACGCTGTCATTCAAAAATATTCAAGATACGACCTTACCGCTTTCACAGGATATTTTTGAAAGTATAAACCATCGAATAAGCAAACAATTAAAAAATCGATTTTTTGAAAATGTCACACTTGTATAGCCCCTTAACGTTTTGAAATATGTTTTAATAAATTTATAAGCAATTTTCAAATATTTAGATTTATTAATAATATTTTTTGTGAAGCCCTTTTTAATAATATATTTCACAAGTGTTAGAAAACGGTGCCGACGATAGCGGCGATATTTGAACTAAAAACGAAAGTTGGACAAAAGTATTATTTAAACTACTTGTTTTGCAACTTAAAGTCAATTTTTTTCTTTAAAAAGTTATTTTTTTTTTTCAAACTTCGAAAAAAAATTTAATTATATAACTTCTTCGGTATTTGTTTAGTTCATAAAGAAAATAAACTTATAAAAATTTAAAAAAAAAATTTGGTTCGACTGTTTCAGATGCATCGCACGACCTACATCACCGGCACCGATTTACAAGTGCAGACTCCAGGCGCTCCAGAAAAATACTTACAACTTTGAAAAAATTTCAATATTTTGTAACAATAAATATTGTTTTATAAGCCTTAAATATAGTACACTATCGTCTTAAAATTCCGTTTACCGCAATCATTTCCTTCCCTTTCAAAAAAAATTAAAAAAACGCTTTTTTCGACTTCTAAAGCAGACTACTGCCTTAATATTTTCTTTCGAATTCATAACTTATATTAATATATATTTAATTATTTAAATTCGATAATAAAATTTTCTTAATAATCCACAAAATGTAAGGAGAATTTAATTAATTTATTTTTTTTTTTTTAATTTTATAATACAAAATTTTCTACGAACATTTTTGAAAATCTATTTTTCACGATTTTTTTATAATACTTTTTTAATGATTTTTTTTATATTTTCTTTCATAAACTAATTATGATTCCAAAAAAGTTTAAGAAAGAACTCATAAAGTGAAAAAATAGCCAAAAATAGTTTATAAATTATTCAAAGAGAAATTGAGAAACTAAATCTTGACACTTGAAAGCTTAAAATGTCAAAACAGAAGCAGAACAAAATAAATATTTCATGGACTATTGCTGAGATATGCATGAAACTGGCACAGCAGAGAGAGTGAGAGAAAATATTATTGAAATAGAAAACTAAATGCATATTTAATGAGTGTCAAATGCTAGAAAATGGTAATGAAGTCAGCGATAAGGAGGGAAATAATGCTGAAAGAGGTGAGAAAGTGAAGGTGAAAATAGAGAGAAAAAGTACTGCAGTGTTGAAGATAAAAGCAAAACGAGATGTATGCAGCTAACAATTGCAGTTATTTAAAGCAATATATAAGATTTAGTACAGATAAATTCATTAATCCAATCATATATAAGCTCATGAATAAACATAAACTTTTAAATAAATATAAATACTAAAGAAATATTAAATAAATATAAATAAATAAAAATACAAATAAAATATTAAATAAAACAGAAATCCAAAATTGAAGAATGACTAATTAGTGTACACTTGTGTTTGTAAGTATAGCACTTGAATGCCGGATTAGAAGCTTTATGCACAACCGAAGCGAAGCAAGTGGAACAATTGTCTGTGTGCACAGGAAAACTATCAGCACAAAAATAAATAAATAAACAAACTCTAAAAGAAATCACACACATACAGAACAAATTAAATTCCAAATTGTGTCGCATAACAATGAGCAATAGAAGTAATGGCATATAAATAAGAAATTGTCTATACACTCATATGCTTATATTTAAAGCAACAGAAATATATGTAAGAAACGGAAACTACTTGAAATGTACATAAACTATTTTTAGACTAAACAAATAAAAAATATGACAACAAAACAAATAATTCAGAGCAAAAGCAAAAATACTGCATACTTACAGGCGCTTGAGCATTTGCAGATAACAGTGAGTGACTGCTGCATACACACAGGCGCATAACAGCATTCAGATGTGTTTATGTGTGCAAAGGAAGGAAAATTTGCAAATTTTTGACTAGTTGCTTGCCAGCCTGACAAAGTGACAAGCGTAATAAATGCAAATGTCAAAAATATTTGGCAATTGTCAGGCCGAAGATATGCATGAATATATCTGAGAGTATATATGTATGTATATAATGCTAATATATCAGACGAAATATATATATTCATTGGCTGGAGCAAAAGTTTATTTGTATATCTACGCAACCTATGACACTAATATAGGTGCACAAACACACTCATACACACACATGGAGAGAGCACCGGCAAACACTCGCCAACACTGGTAGGCACTTCAAATGCTGCATGCGAATTCACATGTGAATTATTCAAGTGCCTGGCTGTAGTTTGCCGCCGGCCTGGCCTGCCCTCACAATGTTGTAACAAACAGCAAGCAACAATAATAACAACAACAACAGCAATCGAAAACATGTTTGCTTACACTGTCGCTGTCGCTGTTGCTATGACGAGCGCAATTGCAGCGCTGGGAGCAACAAATTGTGGAATTGTATGCAAATATGGCAAAGGCGAACATATAAAAATGAATAAAATGTCAGTTGAAATGACATTTGAGTTGACATGATGGCGCAAGGCATGGTCGTTGCAGTCGCAGTCACAGTTGCTGACGCTGCTGCCTGCAGTGAGGCACAGTCAGCGCGCCTACAGCGTGGCATTGCAGTTGATTTTTATGAGTTGAGTGGCAGACCTCTGTGTGTATATATTAGTGTGACTTGTATGCGGCGCATCTGCAACTGTGTCGTATGGCATAAATGTAAATTGCTTGACACAGCGGCGCACTGCGTCGCAATTGAGGACATCTGTCGGCCAACATACCCGAATAATATTGCAAAAAAAAAAAAAACAAAAAACAAAAATAAGTGAAACTGCAGCAATTCAGTGACACACATATTGGTCGGTCAAAGTGACGGTGGCGGCGGCGGAAACGGAAATAATTGCGCGCTGACTGGAGCACACCGAGGCTTACCGCCGTAGGAGAGTCGTTGAATGTCAGCTGACTGCTTGACTGACTTTTAATTTTTCTTTCTCGTCGCCGCAGCTGCAACTGTGCGTCATTAAGCTAGACTGCTTTTAGGCGCAAATGGGTGCTTTTAATGTGAGCCACACAGTTGCACAGCTGCGAGTAGTGCAATAAGACGCGCTGTGTTGCTGAGCTTTATGCCGTTTTTGTTTTTGTTGTTTTTTTAATTTTTAGGTTTCATATTAAACTCTTTTCAGGCTGTTGAGCAGCGCTCTCAATTTGGCTTCATTGCTTGTTGTGTTTGTGCGCCCAAATTGTTATTGCCTACATTGTGGCAATGTCAATGATTCGACTTTCATACATATGTGTACGTTTTTCTTTTCCATTTGGCTCTTTTTCCCATTCTTAGCCATTTTATAGCCTCAGGCGGTTGCCTTGACAGACATATAGTAACGGTTTCTTTGCTGTTATGAGTTAAGTTTGGCAAAAGTGCGCCTAGATGTATGCTTTGTTTTTGGGTGAGTGCCTATATCGGTATATAGACAAGGAAAGCTTGCACAAATCATTTAAATTACAAATAGAAAACTTAAATCATTAAATGGATCTTTAAGACATTCAAATTTCAAAAATTATGTGGAGAAATTCTCCAGGGAAAAAAATCTTACGCAGTCCAACGAAAATCTTAATGGCTAATGAGAAGCCATACTGCCACACATTGTTATCGTAATCCTACACTCAAAAAGAAATAATCAACTTAAGTATCTTAAAGGTGAGTGGCAAACTTCTTAAAGCCTGAAATCACAACTGCCTAATGTGAACAAATGAAAAGGAAAAAAAAAAACAATAATCCTTAAACAACACCTTGAAGAAACATAAAAGCACCAAACCACCACCTCGAGCAAAAATGAATGCATAAAAGTTAGCATACTTTTCGGTAGCTAATTAACACCCGCAGCGTGGCATTAACAACACGGCAACAACAACAACAGGATAAGCACAACAATCGTAAGCAACGAGTAAACAAAGCGACGAACAAAAAGGAATGCGATAAACAATGCCAACAGCTGTGTAAGCCAACAACCCTCACGCCAGCCACTCAACCGCTCAACTTTGACGGATCAATGACGGTTGGGGAAGGTGGGGACGCAGACGCCAACAGAGTGCCGACTTTGATGGCGCGGTATGTGAGATTGTGGGGTTGTAAGGTTGCCAGAGATTGGCGATTGTTCGTTTGTTGTTATTGTAATCATGTGTTAATTTATTATTATTCATTATGTTGTTGTACGCGCGACACGCAAAGCCTTTTGTTTGAAGCAACAAGAGGATTATGTAAGAGAGGGCATTGCTTTGGTGGTGCGCTCAAATGTAGTGTGAGTGATGGCTAACAACACTGACGATAGCTGTATTAATAATGAAAACATACGCTCTCATAAGTCAGGCTGCGAGGTTGATAACAGCGAATGTGTGGTATTTGAAGTTGCTGGAAAGCGAAGATGTTGACTTGTAGCGAGGTTAAGCAGTTGAATATTTAAACAGCTACGACTGTAGGCAAGTATAGCGTGAGAAAGAGTACCTTTGATTTAAGAAGGTAGTGTGGTGACTTACGAAATCTTTAAACATCAAAAGCTTCGATTATTCAGCCTGAAATCTTTATTTTTTTCTTTCCACAGTCATGAATACATTTTTTGACTTAAACCCCTCAAATTTTGTACAAATATTAAAGAAATGTTTAAAATTATTTATTGAATCTTAAGAATCCTTGATTTAGAAAGAAATTATGCTCAGATGTCTCAGCGAACATAGAGAGTTAGAAGGCCTTGAATATGCTTAGAGTTCATTTCCTAAACTTCCCCTATATTATCTCAACATCTTGGGTAATTTGGATAGATATTTACATATATTATTTATAAGAAATAATTTCTAGAGTCCGACCGACTTCTCTTCGACATCGGACATTGATTTGTCGATTTTTTGTACTTCTTTCGTATGTCACTTACATCAATGTTTTGGGCTTTACTTTTTTGATTTCTTTTAAGCTTGATTGAAGCTGATTTTTTCTTTCCACCTGATATAATACTGAACCAATGCTATCTGCTGATAATAATATGAAGACTAGTAAAAATAAATCCATTATTTTTATATTGAATTGAAGACTTTATTAAGCCTTGTTAGAATGATTCGATATATGTCAATTATGCATAATTTTGTTCAACTTGTGGAGATATTGATAATAATTAATAATGATAACCTTATAGAAACCCTCGTTGCTATTGGCAAAAACTGTGACAGTCGATTTTAAAGGGTTTCTGAGGAGGCGAAATTAAAGAACTTGTTGGTGTTCTTAAAGTATGTATGCTCCTAAATATTTATCTTCAGTCAATCAAAAAAATATTTTATTTTGTTTCATAGAATTTGACTACATATTATTCCGTCATGCACGACTATTTTCGTTCTCTGAAAAAATGTTTGGGAGAGTGTACCTTACATGGGATAAACTACTAAACTGAACTACATAAACTTGAACTGCCTTCGACCAAGGTCTTTCCATTATGAAAATCATTAAAACACACATTCACATTTTCATTACAACAACAATAAAAGCAATAGCAACAATCTGTTTCTATCTCTCACAAAAATAAACACCTAAAACGATAAAAATTCTTTATAATAAGCCCAGTTATGCTTCTACTAGGTTAGGTTAGGTTAGGTACGAAGGCTGTTTCCCTATAGGGGGAAACCCACTTAGACTATCGAGAGCAGTCCTTTGTGATGCCATAAAAATTCAACCCCCTCACTTATTTATTAATCGACAAAGCGCTTGGAGCCTACCACAAATCTGCAGAGGTTTTTAACTTCTGTATCCGCTAGTTCGCGGGGGTGCCCAAAAAAGTGAGATCCAAGGATTTTTTGTCTAGATCTCGCAAAGGCGGGACATTCCAAAAGGAAATGCTGGGAGGATTCTACCTCACCTTCTTCTAGGCAGCTTTTGCAGCTAGCATCCGATAGAATTCTTAATTTGACCGCGTGAGTCCCAATGGGACAATGGCCAGTTAGAACACCTATAACTTCTGCTTCTACTAACATTCTCCGAAATTTTTTTAAAACTTATGCTTTTCCGATTTAGAAAAAATTTTAACTAAATTCTGAAATTTCTGACGAAAAAGGACATTATCAGAAGTCGGTCAATTCTATGAATCAAGCATAATTACTCATGACTTTTGCTATCACAACTAACAATTCGCATGCTCTTCAACGCTCAACCTCAGCTAAGCCATCCCTCGACACTTCCGCTTTCATTAAAGCACAACAACAACAAAAAAAAAATGCAGACGAAATCCATCAAACTTGACGGATTAAAAGGATTAGTGTCATGTTTGACCAATGAGAAATGAAAACAGCAAACTAACGTCAGCAAAACTAAGCTAAACAAATGTGACACCAGATAACACTATGAAAGCAAAAGCAACAACAACAAAAATAACAACAAACATATAGATCTACAGATAGCACTATTAACCCAAAAACACATATATTATAAACAAATACAAACATATTATAACTGTGAATATGTGTGTCTGTTTGTTTGTTTAAGTGCTCACATACATATGTGTCCTGCTTGCTGCTCATCAATCTAAAAGGATTTGTCCAACTCGAACGCCACTTATCGTGTCAATACTTACAAGTTGTTGCAGATTAAGGCGCTGACGAGAGTAGCAGACGAAGTCAGCGAAACGGATGTGGGTAGTGTGTAGATATGGAGGCGAAAGTGTCAGACTTAGTGTGGTGTTGAACAGCCGTTGTGTATGTGTTTGTGAATAGCTACTTGAATTTGAATGGTAGCGGCCGTTGAAGGCGACGTCTGCAAGCGACAGCCTGTCTGCATGGACTGCTATTTGCACAGACAATGTTTAATTGTTGTGTATTTGGGATTTGTATACAGTTTTTGGTAGTTAGTTGAAACTTTTGTATGAAATGTTACTCATACGCACTGTCATACGTGTGAATTGAGCTTTAGTTTAGTTTGATTCAAAGCTTTTTATTTAATAAAATATTGTAATTGTGCTTAAAAATTACAGAAAATTTTATTTTTGAAGAGGTTTATTAATTGTTTGCTCTAAAAATATCTTCATTGCACTAAAAGCCATATTGGAGCGTTTGGAAGCAGTTTTATATTTTCATTATTTTTTTTTAATTTATTAAGTCTTTCTCACAAATTTTCTTATTTATACATACGTTATACACAATTGACACACATTTCTTATACTTTTCTTCATATATATATATATATACACATTTGTAGTGCCATAAACCCTCAAACAGCCACCACTCATCACCACTCTCCACGGCAACCCATCCAACGAGCAACCAAGCATCTGTTCGCCAGCGCTGCGCATCTGTCAAAAGCATTTAATTTTTTTTCATGCTTATTCTTTTTGCACAACAACAACATTTCGCCAGCTGGTCTTTCTCGGCGCACTCTTGACCGCCATCATTTGTCATATAAACGAACACACACGAAAATGTACCTACTCGCACATATGTTTGTATGTATATATAACCATATATGTTATTGCATTCTCCGCTCGAACGCGCACAACACTTGTCTTTCATTTCCACTTTGGCCGCCGCATACTATTTGTCTTTGCTGACAAGATGCTCGTGCTCAATACTATTGAGGCGCTTTGTGGCGAGTAGACTTACATACAAACATGTAACAAATGTACTGAATGTACACTTGAGTACATTTGTGTGTATGTGTGTGTGTGTGCAGAGGCAATGACAAGTGGCAGCGTAAATTTCTACATATGCCTTGTGACACTTAAGCGCATACTTATTTATATACGCATATACATATATATCTCGAGAAGATCTGTTTATATGCTCTATATGTTAAGCTGCTAGGAGTATGCCATGAGTATTATTTCGTTCTTTCACATGAAAATATATATATTTGGCTATAAATGTAAACAGTTAGCCCACAAGTGTTGGAAATATGGCACACCATGAATTTATTTTCGTGGCACTTGAAGATTTTTATGATATTTCGCTCTTAGCTCTGGCGAGTTTTATTGTTTTTCTCACTAATGTTTTTATTTTTGTTGTATTTTATTTTTGGTGCGCGCACACCCATGTTTGCTTTGTCAAGTGTACGTTTATTTTTAGTCTCATAAAAGTGTATATTTAGTTAATGCATTTTATTACATCTTACAAGAAATCTTGAGAAATGAAATATCTGCCACGCGAAAATAATACCTTGCAGTACAGCAAAATAAACAAAAACAAACTATATACTCATATATACATATTTGTATACAAATTTAGAAAATGTTTAATTAAATTTATATTAATTTAGAGTGAACAATAGTTCTATACCCAGCTTGTAAGGCTTCTTTAAATAACACAGCCACACAAAAAAATTCTTTTGTCATGACCTGGGGCTCTTACTATGTGTACCATATATTTCTGGGCTCGCTGAATCCGAATCCATTTAACTCATCAGATCAGGGTTTTGAGATAACCAGAAAACCAATATGGGGGACAGCGATTTTTAAAATTCATCGAATTCATCGATTACGAATCCAGTGTCGAAAAAGCTGCTTTGATTGGAAATCTTCACATTCTGAAGATTTTTCCATAATGTTATAACTTCACTTTTGCCATTGAGCTAGCTTAAGACTGATCTCTGAGCAGCTGTTTGAACAAAACTAACTATGACGAAACTCATATTGACAAAAAACAATAGATGAGCTTTAATGCTTTTATTACGATTCAGTACAATTCCGAAAATATTGGCAGCAAAGCATGTTCTTTTATTTTCTCAAAAGAGGACTCAATCATAACTACTTCAGGTCCCTTCAGTTCCTGCCGATCATGAAAATGGGCTAATGAAGAACCAACGAAGATATCGGAATAAAACTTCATTTATAAATCGGATCCAAATCAGTATATCTTTTCAAGGCCCCAGATATCGAACAAATGAAGACCTAAGTGCCTGTGTTTATTTTGTACTGCAAATTTCGGTACATTTGCAGATTTTCAGTTGGAATCCTTTTATTCTAATAATATGCCTCTGTGCCAAAAATAGGCATAATCGGGTCATAATTTCCTCTAGTCCCCATACACCTAATATAGGGACTATACCAGTGCGTCATTTTCAAAAAATCGATTTTATTTTTTATTTTTTGCTTATTCAATAGTTTCAAACATATCCTATGAAAGCGGTAAGGTCGTATCTTGAATAGTTTTTGAATGACAGCGTTCTTAAGATCAACCCCTCGAAGGTATAAGCAGCTATAGTCAAAACTTTGAATGCATTTTTTTCGAAACTACATTTCACAAAATTGCTGACATCAAAACTCAAGGAGAAATTGACCGATCGACATCAAATTTGAACTTACGATCTTTTTGGTTTGTTGAAAATTGCCAATTTGGCATTAAAAATGTACCATTTTTTTACCTAAAGAAACCACATTTGTTTCATAACTTTTTGATATTTTCAATAACCGTAGGTTTTTGTATAACCTTCAACTTTAATAACCTTTTTGATTTTTTTAGTTTCATGTCAACAGTTGAGGAACTTTTTGTTTGACACCTCCCAAAATAGCCCATATCTCCGTTATTTTTCAATATTTTTGTAGAAAAAAAAAAGCTAAAAATATACTTTATTAAGTCCAAGAAACTACGAAACATTCGTTCGAGTATTTTCTTAAAAAAAAATCACGAAAATCGCCTAATTTTTTATGGGTTACTCTGGTATAGCCCCTTAATATGTGAGATATTTTAGCAAAAATAAGTGAAAGTATAAAAATTGATGTAATTTAGCTTGGGGTCAAAAATAGTTAAAATCGGTCCAGGAATTACCTTCGAACTCATAAAGTATACATAATGATTTTCGTTATTCTTGTAAACTTTATGCTGAATATATAGGTGAAATTGTATGTTATCTTAATAAAATTAAATAAAGAAATTGCGAGAGTATATAATGTTCGGTAGCGAACTTAACTCTTTCATATATGAAAATAAATATCAGAGTTTAGGCTTCTCTAACAACAGTTCTGTAATTTTGCCTTTAATCTATTTAATGTATCTATTCACACATTAAACTATTTTTATCTTAATACACTAACACATATATGTACATATGTATGTATATAAAAATCTCTCGCCTGCCAAGTTTTTCAACAGCTTTTAATCTACCACGCCTGTGGGCACAATTAAATTCCTTTTAAGCGCCACACAATGTGAAATTACCGCGAATATTAGCAAGTTCAAAGTACTCTTACAGCGCAGCGTTGCACTTTTTCGCGCACACACTCACACAAATTACATCCTTTATTATATAACAGCAACCCACTGGCGAGCGCCCAAGCTGTTGGTACTTAAAAATAGTAGCATTTAAGTACTAAATACCAGCAAAGTAGTTGTTTAGCCGCTTGCAATGCACTACGCTTTATATATTTATACTGTACAGTAGTTTTTTCCATCACTACAAGTAGAGATTGCCAGCCACAACAATGCAATAAATGCAATTCTCGATGCATTGTTTGCTATTGAAAATTCTCTACAAACCCGGCACAGACAAACTACTTACAGCCGGTGGGAGTATTTAGAGTGAGTGTGTGGAATAGAGGGTGAGTGAGAGAGAGAGAGATAGAGCTTTCAGTGATTTGAAAGCGGCGCTATTGTTGTCTAGCACAAACTCAAACTCCTACAAATTCCCACTAAAGCTGGCAGCTACTCAGTCACCACTGCCGCTCACTTGTGTCCACTCTACAAGCCACATATCGAAGCTGTATGGCTTCGTCGTTTAGTTCTCTCTATAGTTTTCAGCTATTTTTTAATGCCTTTTCATATTATTACTCTTTTTTCTTTACTCCTCCGTTATTTCTATTGTACTCCCGCCTACAATTCGTGGAGGTTAATGCACTGTTATAGCTGCTTTGCTGTTGCTGCTGCATCCAGCCAGTTTCCTGTCACATTTCCGGTGTTGCCAGCGCTGCTTCACTGCTGCCAACTGCCAAGCCTTGCCAGCTGCCTGCAGCTACATATGTACTTTTGAAATAACTAGAATGCTATGAAGTATATGGCAAAAACAAAAGTTCGTCTGTAGAACTTGAAAAGCAGGCAACGATTACAACAGCAGCCGCCAACAACAACAGTTGAAGGACTAAACTTAGTAACTTTTTGCTGTGCTTAAATATTTCATGATGGCAGCCAGAAATGGAGCAAGGAGGTAAGTAAATAACAGTGAAGGATGTACATATATATGTGTTTGTATATGTAGTAAGTATGTATAGAAAAGCTCTGGACTCTATAATACAAAATAAATTGGTGAGAAAAAATTAGAAAATTATTGATAAAATATTTGAAAAAAAAATGTTTCTTCTGAAAAAAAAAACAAAATTTAAATATTTTTTAATCTGAACAAATTTTTTTAAAAATAATTTTAATTTTTTCGTTTAAAATTTTGGTTTTCGAGAAAACTTGGTATTTGAGAAAAATATGTATATCTTAAAAAATGTTTTTGAAATAATTTCGAATCTGAACAAATTTTTTTTAAATTTTTTGAAAAATAATTTTCATTTTTTTGTTTAAAAATTTGGTATTTTCTTGAAATCCTGGTATTTGAGTAAAAAATTTAATATGTTAGTTAAAATAAATTTGAATTTCTCGTAAATAATGTTTAGAATTTTGTAAAAAATATTTTTATTAATTCCTTCAGTTTATGGAAAAACTGTTAAATTTTCTAAAAAAAAAACATTTGAATTTTCTGAAAAATAATTTTAATTTATTTGTTTAAAATTTTGTATTTTCTTGAAAAAAAATTTAATTTTTGAGAAATAAGTTAAATTTTTTAGTAAAAATAAATTTACATTTCTTGGATTATCATAAATAAATTTTGAAAAAAATCTTGAGTTAAAAAATGTTAAAGTTAAAAAAAAACAATTCAATTTTTCAAAGATAAAATTTGATTTTTGAGTTAAAAAAATTAAAGACGTTATTCAAAAAAATATTACATTTTCTGCAAAAAAAATTGGAACATTCTAAAAAATAATTTAAATTTTTTGGTTAAAATTTTGTATTTTAATTTAAATTTTTTGAATAAAAAATTTGATTTTTCAGTTATAAAAAAATTTATTTTCTTAAAAAACAATTTATTTTCTTACAAAATTTATTTTAAATTAATTTTCTTCCAAAATTTTTTTTTAATGTATATACTCAATGTATGTATATACTCAATCATCCTTTCAAAGAAGCGTATATATTCACCATACAGCCTACCGCACATAATAATTTTCCGCCCTTTTACTTTCAGCAATCATTCTAAGCCAGCCTTACCCTCCCTACACACTCCTGAGCCACTCAATTTCTCTAATTACTACGTCTTCTCGTGCCTTGTGTTGTGACGATTTCTCACAATTTTCCACAGTTTTTTGCTTTTTTCTGCTTTCAAAGCAAACTTTTCAATCATTATTTTGCTGCCAAGCATCGAGGTCAAGTGTAATTCGCTCATGTATACAGCAAAAAATAAAAACTTGTGTCACATCATTGGCAGCTACTCAAATCAAGGTGAACATGCGCTAGCTAAAGGTGCGCTCAAAAGTAGGCGACAACAAGCAGCACACACAAGGCAGATAAGATTATCAAGCCAGCACTACTCACACTCGCCGACAAGTTGTACTTTATTAACCTTGTTATTTGTCAACAACTTTCGAGGGAAGTCCTTGAAAAAAATGCCTATCAAAGCAGAGATAGAACTTTTTTTTGTGAAATGGAAAGGCAACGTAATCAATTTTCAAGCTAAATTAGTACATGCGAGTGTGATTGATGTGTGGGGTAATAGATAATGTATGGGTTTTTAATGAGTATATGCATGTGCTTTAGAGGGGATGTGTGGGGCATGTGTGTAGATTTTTCTAGTTAAAACGTTGTAGGAGACTAGAGGAACTTATAGTAGACACACACATCGCACTCAAGAAGTAATTGAAAATTTACACAATTCTTTAAGGATTTGAGAAAAAATTGAAATTAAACAAAATAAAAAACAAGAAAAAATTAAATTAAAAATTAATTCAAATTATGAATTATTTTGTCGCTTATTCAAAACAAAAGAAATCTGTATAAAAATTCATATGTTGTTGCTTTTGCTTTAAGAAATTGTATTAAGAACTAATTTCATATAACTAGTAGCACCCCTTTCGCTTAGTATAAGTTCAAAGTAATACAGTAGACATCAAACTGTAATATTGGTATCTACTCAGACTTAAACTCAAAATGCAGCAGAAATCAGCGTGCCTAGACTCCAAAATCAAAACAACTTTTACTTAACAACTCCAAAAAAGTCCGAGAGTAAATCTGAGCCAACTCGAAGTAGAGTGAGCTGAGCGCCAGTTGTACACAAAATATGGATTTTCACTGCAAAAGCTACGCAGCATTCACTTTCTCGCACTTTGAGATTTGAAAATTAATGAAAATCAAAAATTTCTCTAACACACCTTCAGTACCTGAGCTGGCCTACCTGTTATCAAATTAGAAAATTATCAGCGAGTAGAACTTTTTTGCTAACACTTGATGCCCGCGAGTCAGATATTTGCTGATGAAAAAGTTGTTGTTGCTTGCTAAGGGAATAACAAGCTGCGCTCACATTGCAGTGCTGTGATTTCAGTTTGAGACTTCTACAAACAATTTTATTTTAGCACACACACACACACCAACACCAATACATATTCACGTATTTGAGATCGTCTTTGCTTTGTTTGCCGCTCATCCTGCTTGTTACTTCGCCTTTGATACGCGTTATTTGCCTTTCGTATTTATTTCTCCATGGTCCTACAGCTCCTCTCCACATATAAACGCAAACATACATGTATATATGTATGTGTTTCTCTATATGTGTGTGCTTGTTTACCTCAGATTCAATTTTACTCTTTGCCCTTTGCTTTTTACTGTTTGTTTGCATTTGTTTACGCGCTTTGCCGCAGCACAAACGAATTGTCGGCGCTTTGTGGATTTCGCAGGGGAACTTTTGTTTGTGTTGTTGCTATTTGTTAAAGCATACTTGGGTGTATAACTTCTGCTGGCATGTGTTTGTATACTGATTTTTGTTTTGCGCTTGCTAGTTGAAGTTTGTGTAGGTGAATATATAATAAAATGTGAAGTAGTTGTTATTTAAGATAATTTGGGTAAGAAATGGAGCACTAACAAATTTCGCGTTCTATGTTTTGTAATATTTACTAAGTCAAAGGACCTTAACTAGTTCAACAAGTAAGGAAGGGCTAAGTTCGGGTGTAACCGAACATTTTATACTCTCGCAATTTATATATTTAACTTTATTTATATTATATAATACACAATTTGACCCACATATTCGTCATATATATTGTATAAAGTCCATTGAAAGTTGGAAACCATAATATTAGGTTAGCAGCACCGAGGTCCTCGTGTTCGATATATGGGGCCTTTAAAACCTATGGTCCAATTTCGGCGATTTTTAGAATGGGGCTGCCACACTATAAACATAGTATTTGTGCAAAGTTCTGCATCGATATCTTCACTAGTGCTTACTTTATATATTGTAAAGCAAACGATCCAGATCGTCTTCAAAAGTTCTAGTATATAGGAAGTAGGCGTGGTTGTGAAGCGAGTTGGCCACAACATATCATTGCGATGTAAGGAAACTATTACAACCCAAGTTTCATTGAAATCGGTCGAGTAGTTCCTGAGATATGGTTTTTGACCCATACGTGGGCGACGCCACGCCCATTTTCCATTTTGTAAAAAAATCTGAGTGCAGCTTTCATCTGTGAAATTTAGTGTTTCTAACGTTTTTCGTTAATGAGTTAACCCACTTTTAGTAATTTTCAACCTAACTTTTGTATGGGAGGTGGGCGTGGTTATTATCCTATTTCTTTCATTTTTGGACTGTATTAGGAAGTGGCTAAAAAAAACGACTGCAGAAAGTTTGGTTTATATAGCTCTATTGGTTTCCGAGATATGTACAAAAAACTTAGTAGGGGGCGGGGCCACGCCCACTTCCCCAAAAAAATTACATCCAAATATGCCCCTTCATAGTGCGATCCTTCATACCAAATTTTATTTCCATAGCTTTATTTATGGCTTAGTTATGGCCCTTTATGTGTTTTCGGTTTTCGCCATTTTGTGGGCGTGGCAGTGGTCCGATTTTGCTCATTTTCGAAAGCAACCTTCCTATGGTGCCAAGAAATAAGTGTTCCAAGTTTCATCAAGATATCTTAATTTTTACTCAAGTTACAGCTTGCACAGACGGACGGACGGACGGACAGACACTCTCTGTTACTCTCGCAACAAATGTTGCTAAAGAGAGTATTATAGTTTTGTTCACATAACGGTTGTTTGTAACACCCAAAACTAAACGAGTTAGATATAGAGTTATATATACCAAAGTGATCAGGGTGAAGAGTGGAGTTCAAATCCGAATGTCTGTCTGTCCGTCCGTCCGTCCGTCCGTCTGTGCAAGCTGTAACTTGAGTAAAAATTAACATATCTTGATGAAACTTGGCACACTTATTTCTTGGCACCATAGGAAGGTTGCTTTCGAAAATGAGCAAAATCGGACCACTGCACTGTGGTTCCTCCCATACGACAAAAATAAAAAAGTCTATGTTTATATATATTGGGCTTGTAGCTAAATAAATAGTTGCATATGCCATCAAATTTATGTATTTTGAGTTTGTTTTGATTATTTCTAACGGAACTTCTTGAAGGAAAGCAACATATGTACGGCCTTGCACAGAAGTAAATAGTTGAGAAAAATAAAAGCGAAAGCAACGTGTACATTCAACTGCAAAAGTTTAATTTAAAATAGTGTCTAAATAAAAATACTTAAAATGGAAATTAAAGTAGACGGTAATAGTATTATTTTTCAGTAATAACAAGTTTTTAAATTGTGCTGTTGTTTTTAGAATAACAAATTTTAATGAAGTGTCTTTTTGATTCAGTTTTGTTGTTCTTTGTTAAATGTATTTGGAGATTTAGTAACTTTGTCAACCGAATGCAGTGACCGGATTAGTGTGTAAATGTTGGTACAAGTATATAGTTTAAAATAATATTAAGTTCATGTGCAGGGATTTGCAGGTTTCTAAATAAAGTTCATTAAACTAACCTAACATCATCAGAATGGTACTGATAACAATCCGTATCAATATATGTATGTATGCTTTATAACAATTTTCGGGGTCAGTAAAATACTCAGAGCTCTGAGTTTTCAAAATAATTTTGCATTCAAGCTTGAATCTTGAAACAGTAAGCTATATTTTTGAATGAAATAAATTTTGATCTATGTAAGCAATATGAGTTATACAGCAGCACCTCAAAACCACTCAAGAATCGTCACTCATGCTAATAACACAAACACACTTAAAAAAAAAAGAAACAAAACTCCGCTAAACAAAACTCACCTAGTAATTGAGGAAAATTCAGCACACTATAAAATACTCTTATTTTTTTTAAAGAAACACATACTATTAAATAAAAACCCACCCACATACAAGCACATAAGCATACTTAGAAATACGAAAGAAGTACTCATACACGAGAACAATGTTTAGATACATATGTTACAACAACAAATAGTAGATATATACAGTTACTCAGATGGTATTACTGCATATGAAAGCATTTCCATTGCAGCACTCGCCTGCAAATACTCGTTCAACTACAATTGCTACAATACATTGTACAGCTTCAGTAACATACCGACCAGAGACCATTGTAACAAACTCTATAAGCTTACTAACATACATACATACATACATACATTCAACTGTACATTTGTTTTTGTTAAATAATAAGTTTTCATGTGAGTAATGAAAAATCAAACAATGCTGATTGTTACAAAAGCTTCTGCTGTCCACCACAAGGTGGTACTGCAGGGCGTATACGTAATTTTAGTTTTCCTCCACTATCAGTGTGAGCGTATGCTGTTATTTTAACACTGATTTACATACATATGCATACACTTGTGTGTCTCTAGCACAGCTGAGTGCTGTAATGACAGAGAGCATGTTTTACTTGTGTTTAGCTTTGTTGGTGGACACTGCATGCAATGCTC
Organism: Zeugodacus tau; assembly: GCA_031772095.1. Classification (NCBI taxonomy): domain Eukaryota; kingdom Metazoa; phylum Arthropoda; class Insecta; order Diptera; family Tephritidae; genus Zeugodacus; species Zeugodacus tau. Next base: position 71,443,229 of record CM062652.1, on the reverse strand, counting down.
AAACATGATTTTTTGCTTCAAACGTGCTTGAATGTGCTGAAGTGGCAATTTTCAGTGATTTCTGGAAAATATTTTACATACAAATGTATATTTACGAATGTTATTTTTTCATATATTGGACTTAGAAACATATTTCTGATAAAAAAAATATTTAATTTGTACCAATACCTTTTTGTAAATTACATTAAGGTGGCAACCCGTTGGTAAATAATTTTATTTTTTCACACTCTGTAAAGCTTTTATACAAATATTTTAAAAATGAATATCATATTATTACACATTCTTCCAAAATATTTTTTTTTAATTTTAACTCATATGGCAACTCCATTAAATTAAAAAAAAATTGCAATAAAGCTGGCTAAAATAAATTTGCTTGGTTTTTGGAGATTTTTAAGAAATTTGTGTGGTATTTAACAAAAAAATATATATGAAAATAAAAACTAGGTGGCAACCGTCTAGCAAAAAAAAGTTTGCATTTTACAAAAAATAAAAAAAAATAAAAATAGAAAACAAAAAAATAAATAAATCATAAAATAAATATTTTTTTAAATATTTTTTTAAATATTTCCATGTATGTGGCAACTCTGTCAAAGAAATTTTTTGCAACAAAGCTTGCTGAAATAAGTTTTCGTTACTATTGACGCTTATATAAGTATTATGTGTTATTTAAAAAATGAAGTAAAAACTGAGTGGCAACTCTCTTGTTATATTTGTTGCTGATTGGCCTATAGGAACATTTTTTAAATAAAATTTTACATTTTCTCTACTTTAATAAGAAAAAAAGTATTAGCATTTTTTTTTCCTCTTCCGACCCTAATAATTCGACCACCACCTGTACTTAAATGCATACACTTGCATTGGTATTAAAAAGTCATTGTTTTCCATGTAGCATGTAGCTAACAGCAGGTGTTCATGCAAAAACTTTTCCCCAAACATATTACCAACACCGAGCAAGCACCGCTTATTTTATACGAGCGCATGTCCTGCCACCCTGCTACTCTGCCCCTCTCATCTTTCTGTGGTATTTAATGCATTTTCGCTTATGCCACAACCGCTGCGCCATGTCCAAAAATTTTTTCGACAAATTTTCACGCACTCGTGTTCTGAGCGCAGCATCATTGTTGCTGTTATTTTTGGTCACCGCTGGCTGCTGTTGCATTTTGTTTGCAACCTGCGTGTGAGTCCTTAATGAAAATATTTGCGCATAAATTATTTAATGGTTGTAATGAAAATGGAATGCCAACATGCGGCTCATTATAGTGGCTGAAATTTGCAATATTCGTCTGTGTGGTGATGCAAAAAGGTGTTTATGGTGAACACAGTGGATGGTATAATGCGAAATTAATTTGAAAATTCAAATATGAAATTCGAAATTACAAGCTAGTTGGAATTTTTATTTTATTTTAAAAGTTTCAAATTTCAACTGAGTATGCCTTCCCTTTCAATACATAAAGTCCACCGTACATAGTTGTATGCCCACCACTGTACCAATGAAATATTCCAATCCGCTTTTCACGTCTATCCTGTCAGTTTTGTTTGTATTTATTCGACCACTGGTCCATTTGTTCGACCACCCTTGGGGATTTTGCATTAATTAATGTACGCGTTCCGCCTGTGGTATTACTTTGGCAATTTTGTAAACAATTGACATTTGACTTAACTGTCATCGAATTTATAAACTTGTTATTGTTTTGTGTTTATTGGCGTTCATTTGTTTTCATTACATTTTGCATTCAAATTGCGGTTGTTCCGAGTAATTACGTAATTGTTTTTATTTTCGCTTACATGACAAAACATGTTTTCGGTTAATTAAAATTTAATATTTTTGTAAGAATATTGACAATTTAATTTATAAAATTATCCTAAATACTTAAATGATAACAAAACAATAAAAAATAGTCTGTTTCCATTAAATCAATCGCGCTGAATTGAGCTGAATTGCATGCAGTGTGACTAAAAATCTGTATTTTCATCTATAAGGGTGTGCTGAATTATAATTGTGCACAACCAATTGCTGCTTACAAATTTATGGACTTATTTTATTTTATTTAAACAAAATATGTCACAAAGTACTAAATTTTCTCTGTCTTAAAGCGTTGAAAACATTTTTATGCAAATATATATATTTTTCAAAAAAAATCAGCGCTGAATTGAGCTGAATTGCATTCAGTGTGACAAAACATTTGTATTTTCTTCTGTAAGGGTGCGCTGAATTATAATTGTGCACAAACAATTGCTGCTTACAAATTTATGGACTTATTTTATTTTATTTAAACAAAATATGTCACAAAGTACTAAATTTTCTCTGTCTTAAAGCGTTGAATACATTTTTATGCAAATATATATATTTTTCAAGAAAATTCAGCGCTGAATTGAGCTGAATTGTATTCATAATCTATAAACGAGCGCTGAATAAGAATATAACTTATTAAATAAGCATTTACAATTACTCTTGTATTAAAATTATTCTCACATATAACTTTACAAAAGTTCTGAATTCAGTAAATTATTGATAACATTGTATTAAATATATAAAGCACAAACTATTTGTTAAAACTTAGGTCCAATAGTATTTTATACAAAATTATTGAACTTTTTAAACCAAAATCTATGTAAAACTTGAGTTACGCAGTATCAAGTAGCGCTGAATTCAACTAAATTTAACTATTCGCATTAAAATCATGATTAAACAGAAAATCAAGAAGGATAACATATATATTTAATGCGCTGAATTGTGCTGAATTACACCAACATGCGCTGAATAGCGCACACGTGCTCCAAATTATGCTTTCATCAGCAAATAAACTCACCAACACCACTTCAAGTGCATTCAATAGCACCGAATTCGAACTCTACTGAAATTAATATCGAGTAAAGCACACAGCACTTGAACAAATATTCGCATATCCTTTTACATCCTGTATAAGCTGCATGAATACGCTTGCATTTGCATGCACTTGCACTTAATAGCTTTTGTAGTTTGAGCGCAAAAAAAATGGTTTCAATTTCCATATAAAACTTTATTGCAAATTCAATTTCATATGCACTTCCGCAACTACTTATGTCATGGTTGCCATATTCAAAATGTTTCTCTTGCTGCGGTCAACCATTTTCAGTTTGACACACTTTTCTATGTATTGACAGCACCACATTGACTTTTGACCTGCGCCAATTTATTTGGTAGCCTTCAAACTTGCACTGTATATCAGCACGAATGCGTATTACTTACTAGTCACTTGAAAGTTTTGCTTTAAGCATTTCCATCACTTTCGTTCAATATACGTATGCATTGTAATCAATGAAAAGTTTATGAGCATAAATTGCATGAAATTTTATGAGATTGAACTGCAATTGACCGTACACTTGATGAGTTAAGCGAATATATATATATACTGAGATACATTTACGTATGAAATCATTAACGATCCTACGTATTCAAATCAACCGCATGCCCGACAATTGATTGATTTTCTTGACATTCACTCCATTATTCGTTTTCTCTTTTTTTGTGCTTTGTGTTGCCTTCTCAGCTGTCAACTGAAAATTTGAACATTTCATTTCTCATTTGCATTTAATGATATTTGAGTAGCTTGACAGCTCTGCTGATTGCTTTTGTTATTTGGGTTTATCAATTCACAGTCAACTTTAGAGTCAGTAAAATGAATTTAATATCGCCGCAAATGAAACTGTGACGCACATTTGGTCAAATTTATATATGTGCATATGATTATATAACTCGCTTTCGCAAGAAATGCATGCGACATTTATGTATTTTCTATGGAAATTAGATTTTTTCTAAGCAGGGTTGCCAATGCTTTTAAAGAAATGGTGTTGCTAAGTAATTCAACACACCGTTTTAGTACAACAACCGCATAGTTGAGTGATTCAGTATAAATTTTTAAAATTATTTGAAATTTAGATGCGCTGAAAAGCGCTGAATATACAATATTATCAACAATATAAGCTAAAAGTTTGATAGAAATAGCGCTGAATATCTTAACATGCAGCCGAATACTTTCAAACGGGCAAGCGCTTATACTTTCTAGACAGATTTTTACTAAAATATACCGTAAAATATGTTATAAGTTTTGCTGAATATTTAAATGTGTTGCTGAATATATAAATATGTTGCTGTACCCTTAAATTTCCAAAGATATGGATTTTCTACTAATCTACGTACCGAATATCCGAATTTAAACTGCACTGAATAGTCATAAATATTATTTTGAAGTATTTTAAGATATTTGTTGCTACACAGTTCCAGTTAACACATTGTTGTGACGTTCAACATTGAAAATACATAGCATAATACACGAATACTTAGAATACAATTTAATAGACAATAATACATGTTTTAATTCATCGCATTAAATAACTAAATTTAACACTCATGATATTAAACAGCGCTGAATAAGATGCGGAATGAGCCCTACGTTATGAAAATGGTTATAAAAATATATTTGATTGTAAGCTAAAAAGAGCTGAATGCGATGGAAAAATCGCTTACAATTTTTAACTCATCTGTTCAGTGTAACTAACTCAAATATTCCAAGTTATACGAAAATGTAAAATTCATCCACATGGCAACCCCCACAAACACATAAATAATAACAATTTATTATTTTTCGGTAAAAAAAACACGAATACACTTCATGTTCCGTAAAGAAAAACGTATGCTAGCAACGCATGTGGCGCGCTCAAAGGTCCTGCACTGGGTCAGCACAAGCCAATGTAGGCGAATCATAAATTTAAAGAGTGACAGTGTCCTCAATAACGGAAATTTATATGATAAACAGACAATTTGTGCACACTTACCCGCATACGGGCATATACTAACGGTAAAGTTAAGCGTTTGTCACGCAAAGTCGGGCAGGGTATGGCGAAATAATAACGGGGAAGTTTCATTTTGACTATGCAAATTGAATACAATTGATGGTTATGTGGGTTGTAAAAAATTATATGTTTGCGAAATGCGCAGAATAGACTTTGAAATTTGTAGAATAAGCAATTTGCAGTTGCCACGAAAAATGTGCGCTTACATTTATGTATTTCATTTTTAGTGGTTGTAGAATTTAGCATTTAAATTGTTTAATAAAAATGTTTAGATATAAAAAATATGGTCAGGGATTTGATATGGAACGAATTATTCGTAATATAAAATATTTTTGAATTTTGTGTAAAAAGATAAATATCTTTAAACTATTTAGTAGATATGCGCTGAACTGCATTTACTCTGTGTAAATTTGAGAAAATATGTGTTAGTAAGTCACCATACTTCAAAAACATCATATTCAGCTACTTGCAACGCGCTGAATATGAGCTGAATTGCCAAAGAACCTTAAAAATTGGAAATCTAGCTATGGATTCATAACTTTAGGTGCATATTTACCACAAATATATGTGCTGAATAGAGCTGAATAACTTTAGCTGCCGCTGAATAATTATAATTTTTTCTAAATGTTTTCAAAAAGTTCAATTCATTTAAAATATACTTAGAAGCTTCCATTTAACATCAGCAATGGCTCAATAGTTATCGATTTACTCACCTGAAAGAAACAAGCAAAAGAGAGAAAGAAAAATATTAGTTTTGCAATAAATATTATATTTATATTAAAATCAATAATAATTTTAGTAATTTGGTAATAAATATTAAATTATTCATATAGATTTTATTTCTCCACCACCGTGAAAGACCATAAATTAAATTATCTGTCAAATCAACTGTCACATAATGTGCTCATTTAAAATGCATAAATCAATTAAAATTGCAAATGCTGTGGCTGCCCAATATTTATTTGACAATTTTATTGTTTGTTTTCGTATTTAATTACAAATCCGTGGCTGGTTTCTGTTGTCATTAAAAATCATTAGACCACATTAAGGCAATCAAAAAGAATAACAAACATTGTGAGCGAGAAGGTAAACAAATGGCATGTGGAATGAATTAAAAATAACAAATATTGCAACAACAATACGTTTTCGAAAAAATGTGCTTTTATTTGTGAGTACAACGGTAGCATAGTGCTATACAAACAAACAGTAATTTGTAGTCATTGACATTTATGGGCAATCAGCGTGGTCGAATTGCATGCAATCACACGCCCATTCGAACCATTTGACCTATTTGAGAGTGAGATAAAAACTGGAGGTTGGAGAGATAATCGGATAAATGTATTTAGCTATAGAAATACTGACATATAGTTTATTAAAAAAAATACAAAGAAAAGTATTTGAGCTCTCTCTCTTAATCACTTCTCGTGCAATTGTATAACTATTTTTTTTGTATTCAGTGCTTATTCAGCTTATAATAGTAGTAGCTGAATAAAGCGCTGAATGTGAATGAAAATTGGAAAAGCATATTGAGAAAGATTTATAGAAAGACGAAGCTCAGAATCACTTCTAGTGGAAGTCTATAACCGTGTTTTCAGATTTTTGGTATTCATGCTGAATGCGAAAAAAATTTGGAAAATCATATTGAGAAAGATGTATAGAGAGAAATCTGAGAGGTTAAATGCATTAGATATAAATTGACATTTGACATATAATTAAAAAAAATGCAAAGAAAATTATTTGAGGGCTTCAAGTGAGGTAGGCGAAATATGGGAAGAAATTTAGACAATAATAAGAAAGCTTTAAGGAGTGTAAAATCCCTCATTCACTTCTCGAGCAAGTCTATAACTTATTTTTCAGTTTTTTTTGTATTCAGCGCTTATTCAGCTTATGATAGTAGTAGCTGAATAAAATGATGACTGCGAAAAAGTTTGGAAAAGCATATTGAGAAAGATTTATAGAGAGAAAAAGCTCAGAATCAATTCTAGTGTCTATAACCGTTTTCAGCTTTTTGGGTATTCAGCATTCATTCAGCTTAAGATGGTCATAGCTTAATAAAGCGCTGAAGGCAAAAAAAAGTTTAATAACCTATTGAGAAAGATTTAAAGAGAGAAAAAGCTCAGAATCACTTCTAGTGCAAGTTATAACCGTATTTTCAGCTTTTTTGGTATTCAGCACTCATTCAGCTTAAGATGCTAATAGCTGAATTAAGCGCTGAATGTGAAAAAATGTGGAAAATTATGTTGAAAAGTTCAACTCATTGACATAAAAGCTGAATGTTAGATTTTTTGATAGATAAACAGATTTATCATGTTGCCGCATACACATATTGAGAGCCACTGTAAAAAAGTGGACTCATTAAAAAGAACAACAATTTTTAAAATTTAAAGTATTTTTTAAACGAACAGTTTAACTTGTGTCCGATATGTATATATGTAAAAAATAACTACCGTTAATCGACCCAATCACTACGAACGCTATCAACATGACAACAAAACGATTTGCCACTACGATTCGATTTTCCTGCCACCAATTCAATTCACAGCGATGCCTGCCGGCGCAGTTATTGCAATTTTAATGACTACAAAACCAATGCGGCGACGATCAGCGAAAATGCTGGATTTTTTTTGCATTTCACAAATGAAATTAATTAAATTTTGAGGAAGCTAACAGGCCACACAACGCGCGACAGTTGGCGGACAGCGACGTAAGCTGTTAGTTGGCAAATGCATTAATATTGCAGGCAAATCGCAATTTCGCAATTTGTGCACTCACAAAATTATATTTAATGCAAACACGCAAATGGAAAACGCTTGCCATGCAAGAGAGAGTGCGCGATGTATCTACGTAGTATGCAAAAAGCTGATAGGAAATATGAATGCTGCGATAAGCCAGCAGAAATGCCACGCCAAATGAGCTCGTGATTTAAGCGCTGTATAGTAATTATGTATATATCTACTATAAGTGAGTACATAAGTATAACTGTGCATTATGAAGGAAGCAAGGTAGTTCATTTGCGCGCTGCCGCAGAAGCGCAAGTCAAATTGAGTGGAAGTGCTTTCATGTGTTCATGTACTCATACATATTTGCATGGATCAATAACTGTGTAACTCGGTCTAATGCTTAGTGCGTCGGTATCTGCATTTGCTTTCAGATTTTTTTTTGTTTGTCCACTAAGTGCGCGAGTAAAATCAATTAACCTAATTTTAGTTAATTACCTGTTCGAGTAGAAATCTGCATGCGGAGTTGGTGGGTAAAGGCGGAGTCATGTTACTGCTTTAAACTTAATAACTTACATATCAGGTACAAGAACATATTGGTAAGGAAGTAAAAGGAATATTTTTTCCTCTGCAACACCCTCTGAATATGTTCATGGGCTTTCACGAGATTCAGTAATAATCAATTGAACATTTTCAATAGTCTTCGATCATTTCATATTAAGTCAAATATATTAGGTTGTCAAATATCTCCCTTCCGCTTTTTTGTCTTTTGAATTTCGCGGCTATGTATAAAGCTCTACAGAGCTCGAATTTAGTAAACCATTTTAAACCATCTGCAGAAGGCTGGATACACAAAAAAGCTTGACGTTTGGGAGCCTTTTGGACCGAATCAACGCTTGCGATATACTGAAACGGAACGAACTCGACCCATTTTTGAAGCGGATGATGACTGGCAACGAAAAATGGTTCACATACGACAATATCAAGCGAAAACGGTCGTGGTCGAGGGCCGTAGAATAGTCCCAAATAGTGGCCAAGCCGAGATTGACGGTCAGGAAGGTTTTGATGTGTGTTTGGTGGGATTGGAAGGAAATCATCCACTATGAGCAGCTCCCATAAGGCTAGACGCTTAATTTTACCAACTACTGCACACAACTGGACCGCTTGATGCAGGTGATCGACCAGAAGCGTCCTGCATTGACCAATAGGAATAGTGTAGTGTTCCACCAGGACAACGCCAGACCACACTCTTCGTTGATGACTCGTCAGAAACTACGGGAGCTCGGATGTGAGGTTTTATCGCATCCACCATATGGGCCGGACATAACGCCAAGTGATTACCACCTGTTCCTGTCCATGGCGAACGCCTTTTGTGGTATAAAGTAGAACTCAAAAGAGGCTTGTGAAAAGTGGCTGTCCGAGTTCTTCGCAAATAAGAAGTGAGGCTGGTACGGGGGGATTTTATGAAGTTGCCGTCTATGATGGATGGATGAACTAAATCCGACCACTGTAACACTTTTTATAAAGCATTGAATAAAGAGCAAAAGAACGAATTTACCAACTTAATATTTTAATCTTTTTGAGTCCCTACTAATTCAATTTAAAGCAAAATGTGCTTTCAGAAAGTGATATTGGCAATATTAAGTTCAAGCGCAAATTACGAATTTATTACATAGAAAGCAATAAAAATTGCATTTAAGTAAAGTGGAAAGAAAATCTCGCCACTTTACTAGCGTACAATAAAAGACTGCCAGAGTTTCATTGAAAAACACACAATAAAAATGCAATAAAAAGGAACAAGAAAAAATTATAAAAAAAATTGTGTGGTAAGCTATAAAAAAGCGCGCTTATAAAATATGAATGATTGGCTGGCAGCATTGACATATATACTTATGGCTTCGTACATATATATAACTATAAATATACACACATATATTTGAGTATTTTGTAATGAAATAAAACTGAGCATAAGCGTGAACAATTGTTCAAATGCAATGCAATATAATACTGTTACACAAAAGTTCAAGCTATCAATTTACAATAAATGAAAAGCAAAAATATATATTTTTTTTAATAAAAATTTTTTCACAAAATATTTCAGAAAAAATAATTTTTTTCCATAAAAAAATTTTAATAAATTTTTATAATTTTTTTCCATAAAAAATTTTTTTTTTCCATAAAAAATTAAAATGTTAAAATAGCAATACAGCATTGCATAACCGGAAATGTAAACCATTAATACACTTTTATTGCATTTATTTGTTTTTTATTATTTATATCTTTTTATATCTTTTTCGATATCCATTATATAACAATAATAATACAATTTTTCATATTTTAGTTATTAATATTTTTTTCGCAATTTAAATTTTTTCAACAAGCAATCAATGCTATATGATTACTCCATTTCATAGTTGCGCTCGACACGCGCCACTAGGCAACTGACCAAACCAGCTATAAGCTTGTTCAATAGCAGCAAATATTAGTTAGCGCTACCGAATTTGTTGTTGTTAGCAGTTGCCAAGAGATTAAGCCGAAACAATCAATTTCAAGCTACATGCACACATACATATACACAAATGCATGTATAAATGCGTTTCAGACATAATCATGCTACATGCGCTGGTCCATGGCCAATTTACGCTCGAATTGCTGCGGAAATTAACTGTACTACAATCATGTATGCAGCAGCAGTTGATATGCATGAAAACACTCTCAAATATATATAGATATGTGAATATGTATTTGGTTTCTCAGCCATAGCTACATGGCATGCTTTATGCATAACATACATTTAGGCGCTTTAAGCCGGTTTCATAAGTGCATATTACGCTTGACATGTCATTTCGCATTTATTTGCGTTGTTGTATGAGTGTGTGTATGTGTGTTGGGTATTAAGCGATTTGCACAAAAATAATAATAATTTTGAAGTATTTCATTGCGTCGCACATACATACATATACACACAGACTCGCATGTATGCATGTGGTGTTAATGCCATTTGTTATTTAATCAATAAATTGGCATGTAAGGGATTACTTAGCTTATTTTTATGACACTCGGTAAAGCCTTTAAATGCAGCTTGGGGAAATTATTTTCACTTGTGGAGTGTTAAAATGCGCAATTATATAATATACGAACTTACAAATAAATAAATAAATAAGTAAATATATATATATATATATAACCTCTCTTTGTTCATATTTCATTATCGAAATTTATTTATTTCTGTTAAATGCCAGCAATTGCATTTGTTCGTGTTTTTTGTTGACCCAACTGCTGATTAAGGATTATACATTAAGCCTTGGTGACACGAAAACATTACATTACTGCGCTGTTTTTCATATTGAATTGTCAATTTTGTAAGTTTTTTGTGCTGCGCTGCATTTGAATTGACACACTTGTTCGTAACTGGATTTTAATTGCATAAATTATTACTTTTCTTGCTGGTTTTGCCTCGGTTAGAATGAAAATATTATATATTAGTTTTTTAAATGACTTTCTCTATATAGCTTTTGGTATATCTTGTACTATGAAAATATGCTTGGCAAGAATTTGAGAAATTTAGAGTTTTCTTAACTAACATGAACAGTGATCTATCTGCTTTTTGACTCGATACTTCTTACTGCAGCTGTTGTAATCTTCTAATGGTTTTCAATGGTTTTTAGTAAGCATTAAAAGTGGAGAATATACATATATACATATATTCCATCCAAGAAGCAGCAATTGAGGCCGTATGTCAAAAAGAAACCTTCTTCCGGAGTAAGTCTCTGCATTACAGAATTGCAAACAAAATGTTTTATTCAACATTTCCAACGTTTTGGCACAAGAAATTTCGTTTGAAACACAAAATTTCACACAAACTCTTTGTTCAATATTTTTATCCATTTAAAATGAGAAGTTCCGTGTACTTATTTGACAGAAAGTTGACTTCTTGGATATATTACATGATGTAATATATGGAATTTCCATCCAAGAAGCAGCATTTCAGGCCGTATGTCATAAATAAACCTTCTTCTTCTTCATCGAAATTTAAAAGGTTACTCATACGCCATAGCGAACCTTTTTGAAGATTCTGTAACTTATATATAAGACTATTAACCCCTTGACGTATAAATTAGCGCAACGAAATTCGCTTCCAACTTGCACTAAACAAACTAGTTTTGATGCTTACGAACAGTCGCAAAACGAAACGAAATGTAAATGCATGTAATAAAACTATTTATTATAGATTAGATGTTGTGCACGGAAATAACGGAAAAATTTCAATTCTCTTTTCATCAAATGTACACTTCTACACACGACGAGTAAGACTCGTGATAATCATGTTAGGCACAAAAATTTTAGCACGAGTCAGACTCGTGGAATTACGTCAAGGGGTTAATATGTATACTATATGGAAAATTCTGAAAGGTATAGATACATTTTGAAATAGTCATTAAAAAAATGTCGCTGGGTTCGCTACCAATGGCGCAATTGGTAACCAATGGAACCTAAAGAACAAAGCGTTTGAGCCACCACCCGGACGAACCCGATCCTCACCAGCGCGTCAAAGTGAAAAAATCGGTTTTTGGTGAGTGTCGCGCTCCCGGTGTTCGTGGAGGGATGGTAGATGGACCAAAAAGATAGTGCTCGGTAGCACTAACATGTATAAATAGAATTCCATCCACATAGTGCATCCGATCCGTCCGCCAGTGACCACCGAAATATGGTACTTATGCGATTGTCGCGCTCCTGGTGACGCTAGGTTCGCTACTAATCCTCTCCTCTGCATACTGGGAAATGAGCGGGCTACTTTTCTGCAATTCTTCTATAGTTTCGACACCGAATTTACACAGATATTTTCATAAATACTCCTTCAGAATATTTGTTAAGTTTTTGTTCGTATTTTCTTCATGGGATCCAAAAAAAATTGTCACAGAGTTCTCGTATATCTCGTATATCATAAGACACACTCAGAAGAGTTCATATAATTGAACATTTGACAGACTTCTTTCAATATTATGCTTGTTATAGGGTCCACGGAGACATTTATTAATCATTCCCTTCAAAAAAAATTTTTATCGAAGTGAATTTTAACAAAAGAAAATTAAAAATATGCCAAAATATGTATAAAACGATTCGACTCACTAAATTGTGGATGAGATTGTTTCAAGAAGTAGTACATATATTCTATCGGACTACTTAGATTACATTTAGGACAACTTAAAATACTGAGAAATATTTAGTTATATTAAATAAAAAAAAGCAAATCATATCCATAAATTTGGCTTGTTGTCTGTCAAATAACACAAAAGTTGAAGACCACTTTGAAATAATCCGCCAAAATCCGCTGCTACAGCCTGTTCGAGTTTTAGCCACAAAAATCCTTGAAAATTTTCAAGCGCCAAAATTATTACAAAACACAACGAACAAAAAGTCCGACAAATTTGCGTTTTACAATAATATTAGACCACAGCAGCACAAAAAACCAAACAGAACAAGACAAAGAAGTGACCATAAACCACAAACAACAAAAGCGTTCTTGCCGCTGGTGGTGATTTAACAAAAAATAGCGCCACATTGCGACGGCAAGAACAAGAAGCAGCACAAAAAGAATTAGGTTAGACGATTTGTTTGTTTTCGACTTTGTGCGCACCGCCTTCAATTTTCCTACGCTTTGTGCTGTTGAGCGGCGCTTTGAAATTACAGTTTCCTTTCATATAATTGTCATGCAACATAATGGCGGCAGGCGTTTATTGCCAACACTGATTGCGATCGCTCAACTCAAAACAGCTCAGCAGCGCATTGCTTCACAAGCTCACAAGCGGACGAGTGCTTTTGAAATGGCAGGCGGGCTTTTGCATGAGCGAAAGGCAGGCAGTCTGCACGCAAGCAAGCGGAGATTGTGTTAAGCAAATAGACAACGTGGCGAGAACCTTCGTCAGTAGTCTGCATTTGACTAGGAGGGTAAAATAGGCAAGGCAAATAGCAGTGGCAACGCTACAAATTTTATTTAAATTGCTGTGATTTCTCTTTCATTGCTTGGCCTTTTCTTTGCATACGCAGATGCCAATCTTAACTGTCAAATGGTAAATACCCAGTCGCTGGCGGCAATCACTTTGCAGTGGCGCGCTTTTCTTTATACTCCCCACTTTTAACTTTTATTTTTATTCATTCACAGCGGCTTTATGTGACTGCCTGTCTCTCTTCACATTCGCCGCCTTGCTTTGCGCTACTCAAAAGCTTTATGCGAGTTGTTGTGTTTATTTAAAGTTGCAACGACTTGCGGACTTCAATTGCAGATTTTCAAGGCGCAAGTGACGCCAAAGGCTTTTCAGTGGAGAAATATCAACGCTTGAGAAGTATATTTTAAAGAGCACGCGAGTAAAATATAGCAAAATATAAGTTAAGTAGTAGTAGTTTTTGTGGTTTCAGCCGGTTTCTAGACCCTGCTTGAAGTGATGACTCAACAGTCATCGAATTCTTCTAAGTATGGCCCAGGAAATGAGCTGCTTCGAAGGGGTTGGACCAAAGCGAAAAGGGTGTAAGATGAGTGGCAATGAGCCGGTTCTTCGTTTCCTATTGTTCCGGATTTTGTCCCACCAAGGGTTGTCCTTTCGGCGAGCTAACTCTGTTTGCATCGGTAAGTCATGTTCGTTCGGTTATGATGGTTCAAAAGTGTATATATTTCGGACAGTTGATTCAAAATCTTTCTAATTTCATATTTCCTTCGATCCATAAAGATATAAATAATTAATCTTGTCGAATTTTTCCACTAAGCCTCCCTTCGATCCCGAACTTGTTAGGTTAGGTTATTTGGCATCTCAGCATATGGAGGAATATCTCATTTGGACAGATATGAGTACTGCCCTGTGTGATGCCAAAAAATTCCTAATGGAACAGAAAGACCCGCACGATTCGACAAAGCGATTGGAATCTATTACAAAACCATTGAGTCGGCTAGTGTCAAAGGTCGAAGGTGTTTAAGCCTCAGTCTGATAAATGATGGAGTAATAGCTTAGATGGCTACACCTCGCTTTCCTACAAACAGCTTTGGCAACCATCTTCCAGAACCCTTAGTCTCACCGCATATGTATCTATGATGTCAATTCTCGAAGGTGCTTCAGCCTCAGTCTGACAAATGCTGAGCATTGGAGATGGAAATACTTAAATGAATCCACCTCGCCTTACTCCAAACAGCTTTGGCAACCATCTTCCAGAACCCTTAGTCACACCGCATATGTACCTATCGGACAGTGACCAGTAAGGACACCCATGATAGCGCCGTTATGGATTTTGCTAAGAGATAGCATTTCGAAGGACTTTTTTACATTCATTTGCGGGCCAAAAGGACATCGCAACTGCAGAGATGCTGAATGTTGTCCAACGCTCGGCAAGGTCGATGTCTTTAAATTCAGCCCTTGGGCGCAAATGACCCATGTACTGCCAACTCGGTGCCATTCCGGTGTTAATGTTGCTAGGTTTGACACGATATCCACATACTCTCCATACATAATACCATTGGGCTTTTTAAAGTACTAAAATGAAAGTTGAGCCATTTCATCTCATTTCGTCTATAGATTAGATTTTTTTAACTGCAGTTCTTTATTCCAATATATCTTGTAGATATTTACACACAAACTTCTACTCCAAATCGAAAACCTACGGATATATTCAACTTTCTTCAATTTGATAGCAGCTACCGCACACTTTATACTATTCGAGCCACCGAAGATCAAAAGCATGCTTTAGGCAGTAATGCCTTCAAGTGCGCGCATTTATCATTTCATATTATCCCCACTCTATATTACTCTATTTGGCATAATATTTCTTACTCAAACGCATTTGCGGTGTTTTACTGCTTTCACTGCCCGCCTATTTGTATTTACTTTATGACCAAAGCAGCCGTTATGATTATTTACATACTATTAAAAAAAGCTGGGCAGCAGACCGACTACTATTACATGGCACACACACACACACACATTCTGCTTGCCACTGCTAGCCACTTCACTCGCCATCTACTTTTTGCATGCCATTTTTACTGCCTTGCTAGCCTTCCTTTTCGCTGTTCTTGCTGCTGCCTGTGCACTTAAATGACTTTTCACTTCACTGACAATGCCGCGCGCCTTTATTAGCTGCGAGCGTATGAAAGTTGAGAAAAAAAGCAGAAAAACAACGAAAAATCATTCTTAAAAAAATTCGAAAAATAATAAATGCCTATAAAACAATGTGCGAGCATGTCTGTGTGTGTGTTTGTGTGTAGTTGCCTGCCAGTTTTATGTTTGGCCGACACAGGAAAATCATTTTAAAGCTTTAAAATTTAATTTCCGCCGCAAGCGCCCTGTCTACTGCACACGCACACACTCAGACCAATACAAGAACTACTGTGGTTTGTAGCTCCCTCGCCACTCTCTACGAGTACACCCTCTCTCCTTCTGCCTACCAGTTATTTGCTCTGGTCCCAGTTGCTGGCCATAATTTATATACGAGCATATTTTCGCTTTTGCGGCTGGCAAATGCCAGCGAATGGCGCCAATTGTCGGCACGTTTTTATTGTTGTTGTTGTTATTTATTTTTTTTTTCTTGCTTTCTAACCTCACTCCCGCACAGCTGTTGAGTTGCTAGGCCGTCTTCAGCTTCTTGTAATTTCTTTGCTTGCAGCTCGCGCTTGGTTCTGCTGCTGTCTTCTGCTTCTTCTTCTTCTTCGCTTTGTTTCTAAACTTTTTATTGCGCACCACTTTCTGCTGTGCGGTTGTCAACAATTCGCGGCTTCTGATTTTCATTTTTTTCACTGAATTGATTTTCATATTTTATTGCGCCTCTTATTTTTTCCACATCTTTTGTTTTTCCAGCCACTCTGTGCCTCTGTGTAGTTGCCTAATCTGTCTCCACCTTTTCGGCTTTCTAACACACACAAACACTTAGAGTTCACTACATACATATATGGAAACATGTGTGAATGTATGTGTAATAAATTGAAAATGTGTTTTTATTAATGGTTTATATGTATGTTTGTTTGTTTACTTTTGTTGGTGGTCATGTTACATATGTAGCTTTCAGTCGTGTGTCATATTATTTAAGATTTATGTTACTCACATTGTTTTAACATTATTTTTTGATTTATCTGATTTTCTGAGATATTTTATTTTCTTTTTTTATTTTAGATGTTTAGATGTTTTTTTATTATCCCAGTCCAGCTTTACATTATTTTTGAGGTTATGAAGTTTTTTGAGGTTATGTCAATCTAGACCATGGTGTGAAGGAGTAATCTTGGTAGTGGAAAAGTTTGGTGAAGAACTTTACACAAGTTTCAATCTCAGTTTGCTGTGAAAACATCAGCTAAACCAAAATCTGAGCTCCTCTTTAATAGTGAGACGACTAAGGAAGCTGTCTTACAATCAACACTATCTTAGACCTACTCTTTACTATTTTGACACACTCGAATTTGAAAGATATAGTATTTTCACTGATTGGATCTTTAAGTTATGACCTACCTCTTTCATATCAAAATTATTTTTTAGGAGCTTTGAACTATAATCTATCCAATAATCAATATCAAAACATAAAGGACTTTGGAAGCAGCTAAGCATACTATTAGTCTGGCTATACAACAGCAATGTTCTTAAACTTTCATTTAAAGTCGAAAAAGCTAGCTGATACAGTTAAACAAAAATAATAATAAAAATCGTTGCATATTTCAAGGCGCAAATCGTTTTCTGGCTTTTTGGTCTTTAATGTAATTAGTACAAAAATTTAGTCTGAGAAGACCAACAATAAAATTTCCCGACGAATATTTCTCTAGAACATTTCAAACCTCTAGCGATGTTACAAATCTGCTTATTTATACGTTAAACCAAATGCAGTCAAAATCGTCGTATCTCGAGCAGGCAAATGGATTAAATTGCTCTTAAAAATATATTTCATTACTTTTTATAAAAAATTTCACGATATTCCGATAAATAGGACTTGTCACTCTAATCGAATTATAACATTTTTTGACGGATTATTCTCTCATTCATCATTACGTGGAACTATTAGCTTGCTTAAATGCTTGAAATGTTCTTAAATCCTAGTTTTAGATCTCATTACCTTTCTAATATATTTTTTCTGCTTCAATTTCTTATCAGTTAAGAACATAATCCCCAAAATTTATAATACGATTCGTAATAATTCCTCTTCACAAAGGCTTTTTTCACTCCACAAAATTCTCTGCTGCCAGCGAAAGCTTTCTTCTTGGTATATCACTCACTATATAGGTATATTATATTTAATAACTGGGGATAGTATGAGGCGATAATGAGCCCACAAACTCCAAGAATCTAAAATATCTAGCAACAAAATATAATCTAAAAGCTCTCCATCAACTTACATATAAAATGTTACTCATACGCCATGTCGTTCAACTCACTTAAAACAACGCAGCACCACCAATCCCTCAAAACTCAAAATAAATCCCAACAAATCAAATTACTTACGGAAATATAAAATTAAAATCGCCGCACTCATGCAAGGGCGTGGCTTAATTGTGGGCGGTAAAGCGAATTTCCGGCTTACAAATAATGAATATCATAATTTCCTCACCAAGCAACTTCCAGCACATTTCATGGTTCATGCTTTATTGCTGGCAGTTCAATGCAAAGGCTGAGTTTAATTAAAACCAACAATAACAACAGCAACAAGACAACGAATTGAAATATGAATTGCGAGAGATTGCTGCATAATTTGCATGCGCGTGTAAAAATTTTCCAATTTATTAAATATGCACGGACAGTCGAAGGCGCCAGCGAAATTAATACCGTTAAGTGAAGCAACGAAATGGTAATTGAGAAAATTCGATTGAATGAGTATGAGTAATGATGGTTGGTGAGCACACAGCACAACAATTAATTATGAAAACGAAGCCAATAAGCAGGTGAATGAGCCGCCAAGACACTGAAATTTGAAGCAATAAAATGCTTGAGCAAACACAGATAGACCAACAGACAGCTGATCGGCGAGTGATATCGCATAAATATTCGTACAGTTGAATGCAGCACAAACATTTTGTTTTATAGCGGTATTCGAATTTGCAGAATTGTACGCAGGCGATTAAATTGATGACACATGCAGTGCGTAAAATTTTCCATTCAATTAAGGTTGAGTGGGAATTCCTTGGCTATTGTAGGCGGCAGGTGTGATAAGGAATATAGCGAAGAAGAAGAGCAGAGAAAATTATCATATTTTCAGATAAAAATTTGCAGATTTCTTTTGCACTCTGTGGCTTCAAGTTTAAGACGTTAACTAAGAAGAGAAAAGCTCGGCGCATATTTTCTTTAAGCGTGTGAAGAGCAATGCAGCCGAATGAAAACCGCTGAAGAGCATTACAATTTTAGCGAATGAATTAATAAATTGCTATTGAATTTCGAGTCGAGAAAGGAAAAATGCGAGTGAAAGAAAAAGAGAAAGAGAATTGAAAGAATTTATGAAAATTAATGTTAATTAAAATACTTAATTATTGTTAATTAACCCTTCCATGCCAAATGTTGCCTATAGGCAACATTGTACTTATCGGCTTCCAACTCTCGTTATTTAAATATTTTTGACCAGCGGTTTTTTCAATTATGTAGACTTATGTGTTGTGCAAGCTTACAGTTACATTTTTTGTAATGAGCTGTGCACGTATTCATTCAGTAGGCCTTCTCCGCAGAGTGGCTATGTCAAAATCGATTTCGGGAAAAAGTTATACTGAAGTGTTTATACAAAAGTGCTCAAAAACATAAAAAAAATTGTTTTATTTTAAAACAAAGTGAACTATATAAATAAGTAAAGATAAGAGAGTTATTTAAAAAAAAATTTCACGAGAAAAGTGTTTAGTTTTTTTTAAATAATCTAATTTGTGCCTATAAGCAACATCCTGTAACTAATGAACCAGGATACATAGGACTTTGAAATTTTTATCACTTCATATTTGAGTTAAGACTAATATATATCTGTCCTAAAAAAAATGTTAGCTCCGCCCATTTTAATTCTGACATGAGAGGGTTAAGACCATTTTTGTTCATTTTACCAAAGAACTTCGAAGAAAAAATAAAATTTGGTAAAATATATAAAAATAATAAATATTTTATCCATCAAAGTCAATACATTTCGCTAAAGTGATATATTTTTGGTCATATGGCAAACCCTAATTACGGAATTTTCATTTAATATAATAATTTAAAAACATTTTTAAGTTTGCAACAACCCTATTTTTTCCGGAAATTAATTATTTAATTTTACAATTTCTGTATTCTCTATTTTCAATGTTATGGCAACTCTAAAAATTAAAATATAAATGCTTATATTATAATATCATACTTTTTAAGAATAAAACAATTTAAATAATTTTATAAGGAGCTTGGAAAGTTTAAATACTCAAAGAAGAGCTCTAACACGACAAAATGTCAGAATAGGGTTGCCAATTAAAATTATTATTGTATAAAAAAAGTTTTATTTCCTAAAGTAATGTTATAGAAACTTTAGCACAAGAGCAGAGAGTGTTTAAATATTGTATTTCAAGCTTACACTTATTAATGGTTGCCACCTAGATATAAAATATATTACTGCTAAGTTCCCTCTTCCAAATTTCGACCAATTATAAGAGCCTAAAGTAGCCGTATTTTATGGTAGAAATCTATGAATGTATTATATAGATGCTGTCTGTTTGCTTTCTGTAAGAAAACTATGTAATTTTGCTCTAGGGTTGCCAACTAATTTTTACTAAAAACTTAATTTTGTATTATTGTGTCTTAAGCTCAGTTTTCTAACTCTGTACCTAATCTAACCTAAACTTTTCTTAACCATTTTGTTGTAGAGAAAGTAGAGTTGCCAATCTTTTAAAAAAAAATTAAAATTTCTGCTTTTGAAATAAAAATGTAATAATGGCAAAATAGTAATATATAAGAGTAGTAACTTATATAAATTATTGTTCAGCAGAGTTGCCACTTAATTTCGAATAAAATAATTAATTCAATTAATAAATAATACAAATTAGAATTCTTCACGAAACCCAGTTCATTTTACGCATACTGACAGGAAACAACTTAAATTAATGAGAATTTATCTAACGCACATTCTTTATGAATCGGATTCAGTTAAGTCAAGTCAATTTTAATTTATATCTACAATACATAAGCCAATAGCCAAAGCTGACATAAGCACGCACCGCATAAATAAATGAAAGGAAATTGTAGGAAAATTAGAAATTAATTAAAACCACAAAAAGACAACGGACAGACACTGCGAGACCAGCAAGACAAATGCACAATGTGAGAATGCTTTGCTGTTGTTAAGCAAATGAGAAATTCACCTACGCACTTGAAGCGGAAACCAGTGGCGCCGTTTGACGCAAAACGGAAGCGCCAAGAGTATTGCGGAGCAAACACAATAGCTTGAGCTAGCAATCGCAGATTAAGTAGGAGGTGTTAAATTGCTGGCGTTGTAATGAAGGGCAAGCCACAATGAATTAAATAATTTGCATTGAACGCATAAAAAGGCAGTCGCAATCAGAGACAAAGCCAGCGGCAACATTTGCAAAATAATTGTGGCGCACAAAATAATATAAGCTCGGGCGAAGAACGATAGTTAAGTAAATAGTGTGGAGCGAAAAAAGTGAAAAGAAACAGTAAAAACAGTAGAAACAATTAAGGCAAAGACACAGCGAAAGAAAGAAGTACAAGAAAGTAAAATTTGCGTGCGAAAGTAATTGCAGAAAAATTGTAAGAAAGTAATGTAAACTCATTTTATACATATCTACAATTTTTTTTTTATTCCTTCTAACGAAAATTATCGCTTCACTCTTCTTTATTCACCATTTTCTTTTAATTTTCCTCATTAATTGTACTTTGTTTCGTTTTATTGCTTTTGCAGCCTTCATTCTGCCAGCCACAAAGCTTATTTAGCATTTCCATGAAAGTCGTCTTTTTTTGCCATGGCGTCACATTCCTAATGCGGTCAAAGGTTTAATTGAAACGTAATTGAAAAAGCAGCTTACGACATGCGTTGAAATTTCTATGCTTTCTTGGCGTTTCATGACAACACTGCTGGCGTGCGCATAAATGAGCTTGGAATTAATGAAGGAAAAGACAAGTGTCAGGGCAAACAATATTATACCAAATGTATTTATAATTAAGGCTTTTTGTTTACAAAGTGTAGGCGTAAGTGTCTTACATATAATATATTAACCCTTAGTTGAACCTGTGTGGTAGTGAAAAATAAATTTTTGCTTATTTTCTATTTCTATGTTTAGTATGATTGAGATCGTTGAAATATAATTCATTGACACTTAGGTGAACAGAAAATAGCAGAGAAAGTTTAGCAAAGTTTTTATAGAGCTAGTTGACGAGCTTGAGATCATCGAAATGGAGGCTTATTAACACTTAGGTGAACAACAAATGACACAGAGGCTTAAATTTACTTTTTAAGAGGTGTTTAGAAAGCCTTAAACTAACCAATTAACCCTTAGGTGAACAAAAATCATAGAAACCAGCTTTTAACTATTTAAGGGGTTATATACAGTTAGGATTTTCAAAAAATCGATTTTTTTCTTAATATATATATATCTGAGTATACACATACAAAATTTCAAGTCGATCCGACGAATATTTTCGAAGTTATAGACACATTAGTGAAGGTGCGCCGAGGGATCTCGCAGTAGGGGACAAAACTTTAAAATCGTTGTTCTCGAAACGGTGTTTTCAAAGTCGGTGAGCATGATTTCTCAGAAACGGCTAAATCGATCGGTCTGAAATTTTCACACAACCTTCTTAACTATATTTTTTAGTACTTAATCGAAGGATTTCCCCATCCGATGAAAATTTCTAAACAATTAAAGAACCGAATTTTGGTCGAAAATCGAACCTTTTGCTTTGAGTAGCCGCCATTTGGTCAAACAATTTTTTTTGCTAATTCCTTCGATCAATCACTGATTGTTTATTATATTAATGAAATTTATTTGGTTTTTGCATTTTAGATGATCCAGTCCAAAGATATCGTGCTCACCGCAAGAGGCCTTTTTTTGCGGACCTCTGCAAAATTGGCAATATCAACGTTCCCGATAATTATTTTTGGCAATAAAAATATGAGAATATAGTTTAAGGTTGTCATAATATACCTGCCAAGTTTCAAATCAATAAACCAAATAGTTTGATTAGAAAAAATTCTTGAAAAATGCCTTTTTTCGACCTCCTAACTGTATATAACCCCTTAAAGAGCTGGTTGAAAAACATAGACCCCTTGACATAGAAATATATCCCTATTAGTGGCATCTTAAGAATTTCAGTATCAAAACGTGAATTGTTCCCGTTCAAAAAACATATTTATTTTTATAAGTTTCTCCCAATAATACTCCACATCTCACCTCTTAAAAAAAATGTATCAAAAACTACCATGTTTAACTAACTATGAATTTTATTTTCACTTTATATATATTAACCCTAAATAAAGCAGTTGGGTATAGGAGACCCATAGTTCATATTATATTAATTTTCGTAATTTTTTCGTTAGAATAAACTGATTAAAAGCCCTGAAATATTTTAGATTTGAGAGAGTTGTTTTTAGATATACAAAGTTTTGTAGTTTTGTGTTTTGAAAAAGGGCATTAAGGATCCTTAGTTTTCGCAAAACTCGAGAATAAGTTCCACGAAAGCTATGAATGCATAAGAAAAACAATAATTAACAGCACCGAAGAATATTTCCTCAACAGATTTGATGGTAAATTAAAAACGTATAACCTATAATGCTGAATTTCGAATTTCCTTGAAAACAAGTAATATTTTTTTCTAATTTTCTCAGAAATTGTTGTACTACTTTTTTCACTTTTCCTTTTCATTGCTCAGCAACAACTTCTCCTCCAAACCATTTCACACTTTATCAAGCTTTAACCAAACGCAAGTCACTTTTCACAGCGCACAAATCAGCACCATGCTGTAAAACGCCTCAAAATATGCTTCAAATTTCGACCGTTAGCAAGACAACTTCTAATAGCGACATTTTCATTTTCGCTGCCTAAAACAACAACAGCTGTTGAGTTTAAATTTGATTGGCACGACTGTCTGTCTGTTCGTCAGACTGCCAACAAAAAGGTCCAACGCTGAGCAACTGCTTCACGCACAAGTCAGCCACTGCTACTACCAGCTGCCTGCCACTGCCACTGACACATTTGCAATTCAAATTTTCGCTAAATTATTTTCCAGGCAAATTGTTGGGCGCCTACTCAGTAGCGTTGTGTTATTGTTGTTGTTATTCGTTTCAAAAGGTTTCACGTTTATTGTTATTATGGCCAGTAAGTTTTTGTTTGTTAAATAACAATTAAATGAAAAGTATCTGTTTTTTATGTATTTTTAATTAAAAACACCCGACTCCTCTACGCTTCAAGTGATTTACAAACTGAAAATTAAAAGGCTCTATTTTGCTCCCTTTTTGTGTGTATTTTTGTAGCAATTTCTGGAGAACGGTATTATGTGGCAAGCAATTTGGCATTATTTTCGGCGGCGTGTAGTTAACGGTGGTTCAGTTGTGTGTGTTTGTGCCTCAGCGGCATTGGGTTATGATCGCTGTTTGCGGTATTTAAATTGTCATTCAAATGACAGCCGCCTCTCTCTTCCCTCTACAGAATCTTTTTGCGACGCGCGTAAATTAATTGCGTTGCGTAATGACAGTTCGGAAAAAAGTTCGGCCGAAATAACCGAAATATTCGAAGGCTTTTAATTGTTTGCAATTTCACCAGTTTTTTCTGTGGTTTTCACAGCAATTTGCCATTTGTTGAGTGGACTTTTCCGATTTCTTTATTTGCTCCGAATTGTTTTTTGAAATTTTTGTTTTTTTTTGTTTGCTTTTAAGATTCGCTTTTTCTTCGCGCTCGCTGACCCAGTTCGATATGCAATTCGATTTCAATTTATTGCTGCAGAAATTCATCAAGTGGAATTCACCTTTTTAAATGCTGCGCGGAATTCAATTAAATTTTCATATTCTCCGTACATAAAATTGAAATACAACTTTTTCCACTCAAATTATAAATAATTGCTCGTTGCTTTTGAGTTTCGTGCTACTATGGGTGGTGGTAATGACTTCATTCGCAGCACCAATTCTGAATTTAATGGAATATTTTGCTATTTTAGTGTTCCATTTCGTTTGTGCTCAGAGTTTTTCAGGTGATTTAATGGTAGAATGGGTACTTTTGTTAATTTTTTCTTCGAAACGATTCTACCTTTCTTTCAACCTTACTCCATATATTTGGCCCTCACTCTATTGAGTGTATTTTGGTAGTAAAATACCAGTAGTCTATGGATCGGAGGGCAACCTCACTCCATGCAATTGCCCCCCACTGTATTGACTGTATTTTGTTAGTAAAATACCAGTCGTCTATGCATCGGAAGGCAATCTCAAACAATCCAATCCAAATTATATATTGAAATTAATTAAATAGTTCGAGGATTAAATAAGTGAGGCGTTCCAATATTGCACAAGATTCCTCATTCAAAATCGGAGCCAGTTTAAACTCATATCGTCCATCTTATTAACAAACAGTTTCGTATATTGATTTCATGCTTAGCCACAAAACTGAAACTTCTATATCCATTCGAATAATCAAATTATGGAGCCTATGAGATCGATTTCACAGAAAGCGGATCTTACAAAAGCTCACTTTCGTCTCATCATCAAACAAAAAGTTGAGGTTGTTCCGTTGGATCCAAGAGTAAAAAATTGTTCATTGAGTTTCTTGAGGTAGACATACACAGATACGGTTAGTGTATTGTGAGAACTCGATTCTATTTTTTAATCGTTATTTAATGTGTCGGGATCAGGCTGCATTCTTGGTCTGTCTATTAGTAGAAGATTTTGTCCAATAATTCGTTCAATCTAACGTCTCGATTAACATTATTGTCTTTTAGAAATTACATCACATCTGTTGATCTTAAAAATCGTTATCAACAATTGGTTATCGAGATATAGTTCCAAGATTAATGTTTCATAACTTTGGAACTTAGTCTCATATTTGAGTTCTTATTTTAAATAACATCCGGTCCGCCCGCACTGAGGTCCCTTTAAGGAATTGCATTTCAGAGGCTCAAAAAAGATTATCGGTCAACACCGACCCATCTGAAGATTTATACTTTCCAAAGCATGTAACTCTGATCAAGGTAGAATCTCAAATTTGACTGAACATTATATCCGACTGTCGCCACATGACTCCTTCGTGTGTGAAAATATCAAAATTTTTGTTCTTACAACCCACATACCGTTTACCATAAACCGTATAATAAGTGCCCTCCGAGTGCACCCACTCTCCACCGGCTCCACACCCAACAAGCGCTCACGAGCGCCACAGCATAATTGCATAAATTATTTATTTGTTTGGTTTGCTCCACCGGCGCTCGGCGGTGCTGGCGCTAGCAATAACTGCGTGATGGCGCAGCACTCGCATTTAATTTGCGCACAACGAATTTTTACCACAACCATTGTCAGTGCGCTCCACGCACGATGACACTCAATAAATTTATCATCGAATTCCCACAAGGCAGGTCGCCGATATACGCCCACACTCTCTAGCAGCCACTCATCCAAATCACGGCGTTGATTCACCTCCATCGCCTCCACCACACAGTTGTTGTTGGTTTGTGCGTAAAATACACGTGACTGCGCTCATTTGCCAGTTTCATCCGCGGCTACAGTCGATTTCAATTTGTTCATCTCCATATGCGTAATGCGCTTCACTAGATCCGATGCCGTGCACACAGTTTTCTACTGTTGTTGTTGCTGTACGTACTTTTCAATCGCAATTTGGTTACCATACTCTTGTTGTTGTTTTGTTGCTACATGCTCATTTATTGGCCGTAATGGAAATTTCGTAATTTGTAACTTAATCCTTGGCCGCGAGCCATTTTATGACGCAGTTCCGTTGTAAAGCACGCCACCGAGCTTCCCCCGCACCGGCGTTTCTGTAACTTCTCCGAAATTTCTGGTGATTACGCGATACTGATTTAAGCACGCGGTCGGTTGTCATCCTCGTTCTTAATTGAATTTATTTTTTGGCAAAATGGTAAATAAATTAATTAATTTGTGCCTTCATTGGAGATTTGAGGTGAGTGGGAGAGATTTTTGAGAATATGACTCACAAAAAAATTAGGGGAAATTTTTTGGGATATTTTCAAAATATTTATTTTTTTGATTTTCCAAGAATTAACAACTGATTTCAATAAATTGTAAAAATATGACTCATTAAAAATTTTGTGGGGAAATTTTTTGGGAAATTTTCAAAATTATTATTTTGCTGGTTTTCAAGTATTTAAAAAGGAATTTTAATAAGTTTTGAGTTTATAATTTATTAAAAAATTTGAGGGTATTTTTTTTTTGGGAAATTTTTTAAAATATTATTTTGTTGGTATTCAAGGATTTGATTAAGGATTAAAGAATGATTTTAATAAATTGTTGGTTTTCAAGGATTTGAAGAAGGATTAAAGAATGATTTTAATATATTGTAAAAATATGACTCATTAAAAATTGTGTGGGGAAATATTTTGGGTATTTTTTTTGGGAAATTTTCAAAATTATCATTTTGTTGGTTTTCAAGTATTTAAAAAAAAATTAATTAAGTTTTGAGTTTATAATTTATTAAAAAAATTTAATGAACTTTTTGGGAAATTTTCTCAAATTTTATTTCATTGATTTTCAAGGATTTAAAGAAGGATCTGAACCCGTTTGGAGAATATATGACTATTCAAAAATTATTGGGATTGTTTTTTAGGAAATTTTCAAAAAAATATTATTTTGTTTATTTTCAAAGATTTTTTGATGGAATTAATAAATTTTGAGAATATTACTCCTTAAACAATTGTGGTGTAATTTTTTAGAAACTTTTCAAACATTATTATTAAATACTTAAACAAATTTACTAAATTTTTAATTTCATACTCTTATAATAATTTAATCCTATTTCTTCCTCTAGTTGTAATTTGTTAATTTAAGAACATTAAAGCTCATCATTTATAAATATATCAAACTGTAACCCTATACACTTTCAATCCCCATTCTCATCCCTATCTCTCAATAAGTTTCAATATTACATCAAACAAATACACATACCCAACTACAATCTCCCCACATTTAATAATCGCAAATGGCTTTGAGGGTTGCATAAGGCACACAATGCTGCAAATATCCCGCTGCGATAATTATGACCTAAAGCTAAATGAAAATGATGAAAGCGAAGACGACATACAAAGCGACATACGCCGAAAACGAGTGCATTTGTTGCTCGTTAAGTACGCTGACCCTCACTTTTCTCACTCACTGAGGGACTTTCACTTACAAATAATTAAAGTGTGATTTAATGGCATTCGATACGGCATCGAGAAATCGAAGGGTTACATTTACTTGTAGCAGTTTGTATAAGGTGAAGGGTCTTTTATGTGTCTAGAGAAACAAGTTTCTTTTAATTTGGGGATGCGCGTGTATTTTAGCAAGCATACATACAAATTATTTACTCCTTCTGCTTCAACTTGTATTGAGTTTCATATTTTTCAACAAAGTATTAACCCTTTCCTCCTCCCCCGATTGGTTTGTAGTTTAAAACTTTTCTGATACTTTATAGGTTAGATAGCAAACAGCTGCTCGCCATGAACTTGGGGAGAAGTACGACCGGAGAACTTACAGAGATTTCTGCAACAAATTTGTTAAAAGAAGATGTAAATCTTGTAAGAAGTTTTTGAAATCAGCTGGGTAACAAGAGTTGAGGAAGACTAAAAACTAAGCCTAGATACATCCTATTCCTAAAATACCCAAGCCATAAATTCAAACAGATGAAACTAGCACTGGTGCAACTCCGACTAAAGGTAGTTCTACATAGACTTCCTTGTCCAATAAAGGACACCAGGAAAGCACAGAGCTTCCCGTATAGACAATAAAAATGGCTCAACGCTTTGGCGTGAATTCCCAGTATCTAGAAAAGACATTGCAGAAATCACGGCCGGACGAAGAAAGTCGGTTGGTTGGTTTTATTGACCTCTTAGGAGTCAAACTGTCGCAATGGCTAAATACGAAAATAGTCTTGTCAAGGTATCCATTGACAAGCATTAGTTCCAAAACGTAAAATCATGTAGAGAAACTTTTACTTGACTTTAGACAAGTTTGAACTTCGTAGAATACGATACCAATTCAGTTTTTAGTGAAGAATATACTCAGTTCAAAATATACTCAGAGAGAAATTTTAAATATTGTGTTGCCTACATTTAAGAGCCAATAAAACTCATATAACGCGCATAAAAGTATGCAATTGTCATTGAGTTCTTCTCAGTAGCACTATATTTTATATTTTTCAAACATTTCCTTTATTCAACGATTTCATATTTCCCCACAACATTTAACCACCCACCAACTTTTACGCAAATTGACTCTATAAATTGTGGATTTTACAACAATGACAAGCAGCTAGCAAGCTGACAAGCGAAATCTAAGCGAGACATGCTCACAAAAGAGGAACCGGAGTCCAACTTTCGGCAAACCGCTATCGCTGCAGCACAAAATTTTGCGAAACTCTATCTTCCGCAATTAACAACAACTACACATTTGATATTTTCCAAAGCCGAGCTGTCAAAAAGGCTTGCAAATTTGAATCAACTTGTCTGCTGTCAACCGCGCACACCGAATGAATTTTTTCGGCACGCGCGCCCGACTGCGACATTTTAAGCCTTTGTGTGGGGCGTCTGGTATGGCCGACGTAATAGACAAGAGGAATTGTAACCAAAATATAACGGGATGGCAAGCAAAACAAAAACAACTGAGACAACAAAATCAACGGCTTTATCTTCCGCACGTTGGCAGTGGCACCACCGACAACGGCTGGCTGCAATAGCTGCGGTCATGCCAATCTCTTTAGCGCCTCTACCCATACTTAAGCGCCGAGTGGCACCCCCTTTTCGTTGATGCTGTGCTGCCGCTTCCACTGCTGCTGAGCCGACTAAATGTTTCGCTAATCCAATTATTATCATTTCAATGAAATCGCCTGGTCAACCGGGCGTTACAAATGAACTGACTGCCAAGCAGTATAGACGCTCCCTCACAGACACAATCAAGAAGGGGGATGGGCACAAGTGGACAGCGCGCAGCAAATATGGCATTAACGTGCATAGTAAAGCAGCTAAGTGGTAAAGTCTAGTCGACGCCCGCCTGTCTAGTGGTGCACAAGCGTTGAGTGCTGGTGGCGCTGTTGGCCGTGGTGTTGGCTCTGGCGCTGCTAATGGTGACGATGCTGTTGTTTTATTGGTGTGGGTATTGTGGGCGCACACATAATCCGCCTACAGAAATCTTTTTGCAAAGGGATGCGCGCAATGAAGTGAAGATTTATGAAGTGCAAAATGCAGAGGCCATGCAAAAAGTAAGGGGTGTCACAAATGGTCGGACGATGTTGCGAATTTTCAACGCTATAAATATACTTTTGCAGGCAACAGTGGTTTTTTGAGAGGGTTTGGTCTCTACGGAATCATTTTCCAGCGTTGCTAATGCATTAGGGCAAATCTGCAGGCATACATTTGGGCGCAAAGCTTTATTAAATGCTTGCTGTTGTTCTCATACATCTGTGACGTGTATGTAGCTGTTTTAACACAATTTCGTACTGCTTTTTGACCCTTTTTCAGCATGGCATGAGTAATTACATTGCGCGATTGAATATCCGTTTGTACTCACACTACATACTCGGCGTATATTAAGGGACAAAATGTTCTTTAATTTGCGAAATGAGAATATGATTAATTTTCAATTCGCTTTTCCATAACGGAGTGTGCAATTTGGGTCTTCTTTCTTTGAGGCTTTACTTGATGAAATATCGTTTATAATTTCATAATTTCCGTCAAGAATTACTTACATGTCGTTCGTTTAACACATTGTGCTCAACAAGCGGTATTAAAAGGGGTGACTTACCTGAAAGTATGCAATAAGAAAATAAATTGATTAAGTTTAAGTCAGAAATTAAGCTTAAGTAGAGTTAAAAATACTAAAGTCGTGTTCTTAAAATAGTTCTAATAAGATAAAAAGCACATTCAATGAAATCAACGCAATATTCAAAACTTGTTGCCTACCTTTAGGCTGCATTCGCACTTCTTTCTTTAAATATTTTGTTTGAAATGTTTTAAGTATTCCAAAATCGTATTATTAAATTAAAAATTCTAGTAATTATGCACATTAAATGAAAACAGCGCAATATTAAACGTGTTGTTGCCTACCTTTAGGCTCATATTCATATTCAACGTGCAGTTAAAAATATTAAATAATACGTATTATATAAACAAAAGTCAAACCAAAACCAACAAAAATTAAACAAGCTTTTCTTCAAACAACAATTTAATGCAAACAAAGCTATATTTAACGCTTTAAGAACACCGTAGAAAACCACCAATTACCCAACATCTACTTTCATCTACCTTACTTGCACCAACTTTCGCTGCCGCCACAAAATAAACAGGCGAGTAAACAACGCGCCAAGAAGTATACTTCAACTGTACAACAATGAAAGGCACCAGGGAACACCAGAGGACCACATACACCAGCAACAAGCACACACCTCACTGCCTCCTTGTGCGCCTTGCGTACTATATTTTTAATTAAAAGCAAATAATTAAATACTTTGTATGCACCGCTGAGTGTTTAAACGCCAGTCAAGTCAGTCAATGGGCGCGTAAAAATGCCAGACGCGGCTGCGAGGTACTAGCTGTACTGTATACATTGAAATGCGACACAGAAATGTGGCATACTTGCGGGCGCCAAGCAGCCCGACAGTGAGATAAAAAGCAAACAACCGCAAGATGTTTTTCAGCAGGCAGCGAAAAGTGAAAAAAAAAACGAAAATACTTATAATAAGCAAAACAGTAATAGTAAAATGGAAAAGCGAGCGAACACATAATGTTAATAGGAATAAGGAGATAGCGAGGCTTCAATATTTCACTTAGGCCAAAAGCGAAAATATTTTTAGGCGTTATGCAAATAATAACAAACAAAATGATAAGCAGTGCGAGGACTGCCAACAATAATGCTCAGGAAAGTGATAAAGTGGTGTGAAAGAAAACAATAACAGTTACGCCTCCCTCAAAGTTATTTTTATATATTTTTTTTTTGTTAGAAATTTAGATATATATTTATTTTTAATACTGCACAACATAACCACACTTGCCCACAATCTAAATTTTTTTCTATTTATATGTCTGTTGGGTGTTAGAAACGGAAACTGAAATTTAAAGCTTTATTAAGTCAGCAACGAAATAATAAAAATAACGCTGCGGGTTAACTCACACATGATCTCCCCATTTTACACTTAAAAACATTTTATTTTGCATTTGCAGCGTAAAGCGCCAAAAAGTATGTTAAATTCAATATTTCTTAAGTGAAAAAGTTGCAAAGGAAATGAGGGAGAAAATACGCACTGCTGCTTTATTATTCTTTATACGCACTTAAGCTTCCTCCGCTTTACATTCTTTACTGCTGGCAGTATCAAACACACGCTTCTGGCGTTACTCTCGACTTCTCAATTTCACATGTGTCAAAAATCAATCGCCCCAAAAAGCTTACTAAGTCTCACATACACACGCAATCCCTTTCGAAATAAGCACTACAAACATTCAATTCGCTGTTACGAGTCACCCTTCAGTCACACAAAGCTTTCGAAGCATTTGAGCTGCACAATTCAAATCTACATAAATGAAGCATTTGCTCCTTTTTTCAACTCCATTGAGTTTTCCAATGACGTGACAGATTTTATGTTCGTACCCACACGAGGGAATATATACGAAGAAATGAACAATACTTTTGTTATTTGTGTTGTGTTTAAGTGTTTATGACTTTTAAATGACAAACGGTTTGCCATTATTCGACACATTAAGGGATCCTTTGAAAAGTAAAGAAAGAAAGAGTGAGGTTGCTGATGTTCTACACACATATTTTACATACAACTTATTCATAATTCATAATTCATAATTCATAATTCATAATTCATAATTCATAATTCCTAATTCATAATTCATAATTCATAATTCATAATTCCTAATTCATAATTCCTAATTCATAATTCATAATTCATAATTCATAATTCATAATTCATAATTCATAATTCGTAATTCATAATTCATAATTCATAATTCATAATTCATAATTTATAATTTATACTTCATAATTCATAACTCATAATTCATAATTCATAATTCATAATTCATAATTCTTAATTCATAATTAATAATTCATAATTCATTATTCACAATTCATAATTCATAATTCATAATTCATAATTCTCATCTATACTAATATTATAAAGAGGAAATGTTTGTTTTTTTGTTTGTTTGTGTCGAATAGGCTCCGAAACTACTGAACCGATTTGAAAAATTCTTTCACTGTTGGAAAGCTATACTATTCCTGAGTGACATAGGCTATATTTAGTTTAAAAAAAAAATAGGATTCCTTACCAAAACTCCGATAATGTAAAAAAAATACCAAAAAACTTTCTTTAATCGCGAATGCTGCGAAAACGATTGAAGATATAACAAAGTGATGTACTACAATTTTGTAGAACTTATCATTATCTACAAAAAACGACATCATACCTCTAACTATTATAGTTTTGTCACAATAAGCAATTTTATATAAAAAAATTATTTAAAATACCACTACTTGAAAAGGCTCTTTATTTATACCTTAGTATTAATCCTTATCGAAATAAATGATTTATTATTTAAGATCGCTTCAAAACCTTTATATAACTTTTTGATTTATTAGATTCTGACATACCATTCAAAAGATATCACGAGTTAAAAATTTTGAAATTTTTGAATGGTCCTGTGCGGAATCAAAAATAATTGTCGCTTGATAATAATATGATATAAAAATGAATTGCTGTTCGTTTGTGCCGCAAAAAAACGAGAACGGCCAAACCGATCTGGCTAATTTTAGTCTTGAAATTACTCCTAAATTGCAAATGAACGAAACACCAGTCAGCAAAATCGTCAAAAATAGCGTTTTAACGAAAATTTTCCAAATATTCAAGAAGTCGTTGGAGGTACTGCACAGGAAAGATCTTGATTGTCGATGAACGTTTTTGGTGGAGCCAGGATTCTGTTAGTAGGTGATTTACGCCAGACTCTTCCAATTATTCCTTGATCAACTGTTACTGACGGGCTAATCGCATGCCTAAAATCATTTAATTTGTGGCGACACATAAAGAATCGCCAATTAACAACTAACATATGAGTGTTTTTGCAACAATACCAAATTGCGATTGTAGAAATAGTTGGCAGTTGACACCTCGATGGATTAATAGCATTTCCAACAGATTTCTTTCACTTCATTGACTCGAAAGAGAAGTTTTCCTGACATGAAATCTCAATATGATAACCATAAATGACTGATTGAATGACCTATATTGGTGGTAAAAAAAAAATATCGATGATCTTAATGCGACAATTTAGAATTTCGGTCCAAGAGAGTTTACACAGCTACTAACCAGGATGACGTAGTCAATTAAAAGTAGTGTGAGTTATAATCATGCTGCGTAACATAAATCAACCTCGAGTAATCAATATCGTCGCCGAAGCCAAGATTGGACCAACTTAATTTAATGTATACCTTAGCCACAAAAACGTGTGGCCGGGTCTGCTAGTTTAATATATATTGATAATCTCTCGCAGTTTCTTATAAATCTTTGTTCGAGATAGTCCCTGGAAACTTTTGGCAGGTAAGTTACTTCCCGATCCAACTCCTCCCCTTACCTCTCACTCGAATGTGAGCTATAAAATTTCGCCACACCATATAACCCACAGTCTTCCAAAAATAATAGTCCCCCCCCCCCACGAACTCCCAGATTCAATTCGTTCGTTTGGCAGTCAAAAATCAATTTGCTGCGAATATGTAATCAATATGCCACCCCCGCACCGGCATTTATAGCCGTCTCATTGACTTTCTTTTCGCAAACGCTTAAATATTGTATGACTTAGGCGAATTCTCTGGAGAGAGAGAAATGGAGGGGGGTCACACCCGAACAAATATGCCACGGCTAAGGGCACACATGCATGTCCGCCGTGACATTTTACAGTTTGCGGCAATTTATTTTTCGCTTTTTGTTTCTTTCAATTCAGTGTGCTTTTCAATGGAAGAAAGCCAAGCGTAGACGTAAAATGCGGCCCGAAAAGGAAAATATGTTATTTAGCCGGAGAGTGTATGAAAGAAAGTAGTAAAAGCGCGCATTTGCACAAACACAATACGGCGGATGTGTGGGAAGCACTTAAGCGGAAACGGATGTCGAAGAGTTTGGGGACATGTGTAGGTGAAAAGGGAAATGGCAGTGGCGATAAGGAGAGAGACTCCAAACTAAAGAGAACAGTCGGTGAGATTACTCGTTAGCTAAATAAAATTTCTTTTTTTTCTTTACCGGAAAAGTACACTACTTCAAGCGGCTCGTTGCGTGGTCTCCCCAGACACGTTCTTCGTTGCAGCAACAACCTTATTGCCAACTTTAAACTTAGTTTCGTTACGTTAACTCACTACTACTTCGACTCACGCCACTTAATGCCGGCTCACGTACTCAGCTCAGCTCAGTATGCTGTTTGTTGCAAAGTTTTTTGGCATGCACGGACGTCTCTTGACAGCCGTAAAGGCATTTCTTTGCCACCTTTCCTCTTTTTAATATTTCGCTTTTCTCACGTTTCTTGTAGTTTTCGCTTCCTCAGCCTCTTTTTTACATACGCTTCAACATATGCTTTAAGTTAAGTACTTCAACTGCCTTTTAGTCTACCTTCTAATATATAAAATATTTTTATCGAAGCACACACCCGGTCATTACCCTTTTTCCAGGCACCGCCAAATATTTTGATCGATATGAAAAGTTTTCATATTTTACGTCTACGCGCTAAAAGTTGGTAGCTACGAGGTAGCTACATAGTATCATCATCTGTGATGGGAATCCCGAATATTGTAGGCATGGAATTTCACAAATTTTTATACTCTCGCAACAAAAGTTGCTAAAGAGAGTATTATAGTTTTGTTCACATAACGGTTGTTTGTAACACCCAAAACTAAACGAGTTAGATATAGGGTTATATATATACCAAAGTGATCAGGGTGACGAGTAGATTTGAAATCCGGATGTCTGTCCGTCTGTCTGTCTGTGCAAGCTGTAACTTGAGTAAAAATTAAGATATCTTGATGAAACTTGGCACACTTATTTCTTGGCACCATAGGAAGGTTGCTTTCGAAAATGAGCAAATTCGGACCACTGCCACGCCCACAAAATGGCGAAAACCGAAAACACATAAAGTGCCATAACTAAGCCATAAATAAAGCTATGGAAATAAAATTTGGTACGAAGGATCGTACTATGAAGGGGCATATTTGGATGTAATTTTTTTGGGGAAGTGGGCGTGGCCCCGCCCCCTACTAAGTTTTTGTATGATGATATGTTGTGAAAATAGGCCAAATCGCTTCACAACCACGCCTACTTCCTTTATACCAGAACTTTGAAGACGACCTGAATCGTTTACTTTACAATATATAAAGTAAGTACTAGTGTAGATATCGGTGCAGAACTTTGCACAAATACTATGTTAATAGTATGGCAGCCCCATACTAAAAATCGCCGAAATCGGACCATAGGTTTTAAAGGCCCCATATATCGAACACGAGGACCTCGGTGCTTCTAACCTAATATTATGGTCTCCAACTTTCAATGGACTTTATACAATATATATGACGAATATGTGGGTCAAATTGTTTCCTTATATAATATAAGGAAAGTTAAATAAATAAATTGCGAGAGTATAAAATGTTCGGTTACACCCGAACTTAGCCCTTCCTTACTTGTTTTTTATCATTTGGAAAATATTTATTGAAATCAATTAAATTATTTAATTTATGTAATCAATTTTATTTGAGTCCCGAAAATTTTTCGGGATCCCGAATTTATGAATTTTTGAAACCTGAAATTATATCGGTCGGTTTTAAAACGCTTTAGAGTGTCTACATATTGTATTATGACATAAAAAATATTTGATTGAAAGTATACTCCATGATACTCTTTAAAAATAAGGGATCCCGTAATCCATGAAACCAAATCCCGAAAGTTCGAGATCAATTTTTTTTATAATTTTAACACTTCACTTTTTGAAATATTCCGCATTCATTTCACTCCACTTCAACCACACTACATCCCACACCTTCCAGCGTCAGAAAACTTCCGCTCGGTGCCAAAAAGCGCCATCAATATTTTTTATGACATTTATTGAAAATTTCGCGGCGTCGCTCACTTCAAATGTCGCCGCTTTATTTATGTTTGTTTTTCTACATATTTTCGACATTTTTTCGTACAACACTTGTATTTTACGAGTACGTGTCACGGACTCCCCTACACAACACCCATACCGCACGCATACCGGCACACTTAATCGGGTGGCTCTCTGTCTGTCTGTGATGTGAAAGAGATATTTTCGCTTTTATGCTTTATGCATATGACTTTGTTGAACTTTAATGTGGGGGCTGTTGAAATACGCGTGACATTGTTGGTGTTGTTGGCTGCATTTTATTGAATCATCAAAAATGTGCCGATTGAAATAAATTGAATAAAGGCTTTGTTTTCGCTCGAAAAAAGGGGGGGGGGGCGATGCGTGCTCGCATATTTGTGGAGATATATTCGTAAATGTATATATACAAAAAAAATATGTTTGCAATACCAATATAAGGGTACACATATGTTTCGGAATCTTTTATGGGCGCATTCCGCCAGCTGTTGTGACTTCGGTGGGAGCCGCAGGTGTTGTTTATTTGGAACAAAACAAGGGTGAATTTAAAGAAATCCACTTTAAATATTTCGGATTAGAGAATTTTCTTGCTATACTCTTCAAATAAGCCCTTATTTTGTCATTTGGCGACTACATGTGGTCTCCTCACCTTCACTTTTATACGGTCTCATAATGAGATTACTAACATGTGATTTTTATAAAATCCAAAGCTATTTTTATTCGAATTGAAACTTTTAACATTGAAAGCTTTAGTCCGATGAAAGCTTCCCTTACTATTATATATGAAGTAAGGCTGTGCTTTCGAGTTTAAGTATGTATAATCCGCAATGATTTCAACAAATAGCAGGTTCTATTAGAAAATCTGTAACGCTTGTATCAAGTAAATTCCTAAAAATATAAAACAGCTCGTTTAAACATGAAAGCTCATAATATTACTTTTGGAAAGACCTTCCTTAAGAGACCTTAGAATTTATTGAAAGAGAAAGAAGAGTCGAGATGGAGAAAACTAGAAGAAGAGAGAATTGAAACACAGTATTTCACATTTGTTACTTAGCTTCAAATGGGTGAAAGCTCACAATATTTCAATTTCGGTACTTAACTTCAAACGGTTGAGAGTTTACTACATTTTAACTTCGGCTTTAATCAAGAAATCAAGATATAGGGTTACAGTTCTTTTAAACTCGAAAGCCTATAGTAGTAGAAGGTTGAAAGTTATAGAATAGTAGAAGGCTTTCATTAAGAGGCCGCTGGAATTATGGAAAGAGAAAACAGAGTCGTGAAAGATAACTAAAATGAAATATATATAGGTAAAGCAAGCGATAATTAAAACCACTGGATCTCAAATTCGGTACTTGATTTTATTTTGGTGAACGCTCACAGTGTTTCAACTTCGTTGCTTAACTTCAAATAGGTGAAAGCTCTGTTAATATTTGACGTTTAAAATACAAGAACTACATAATGTAATAATATTTAATAGATTTTTCTAATAAGCCCCTGGTGTTAATACTAATTTTGAGAAAACAGATAGGGAGAGACAGATAAAGAAAATTTCAGAGATGTTAAGAGTAAAGAATGTAAAATTGGGTATAGATAATTGAAAGTCCTGTGGTTTGAACAGTTCCTAGCTTCAGTGAATTTCGCGAAAGAATAGATAAAATTAGAACATTCTTAAAACAATATTGTATAGAAATTAAAAAAAAGCTTTTATAGTCATATGTAAGGAAGTAACTTAAAACACGTTCAACATAACCTAAAAAAATGCAAAATTATTCCATGTCCACCCAGAAAAGTACGCCGTACAACATTAACAACATTAAACACAGCAACAAAACCTGCCCCTATTTAAATTTTAGAGAAAGAAAAATAATGCGGGGAAAAATAGAACACATTTATTGTAAGCGCTTATTATCAGTCGTATTACATGCATAACTACAGAGCATGATGGAATGCGGCACACAAAAGCACCGACCGGCGAACAGGCTGCACTTTCACTTAATCATCGGACGGGCAGACGGCAGTACATAGGTAGTTAGCATTCGGTGGTCGGCAGCCACAAAGCAACTACAAAGGCATGAAAATTATGTGGCGGAGAATAAAAATTCAAACAGATTTAAATAAGCGCGACGCTACGCTACCAAACATAGAGCCCGTGCGATTTTACTGTTATTTGCATGCCGCGCATAAATTATGCAATGCTGAGAGGGCGTAAAAAATATACTGAAGGAGCGAGACATTTTCGGACAGCAGCGCACACAGCGTTGCATTTGGCGACTATTAAGCGGCATGTAAGAAGCTGCCACAAAAGTGGCGAGGAGAGTGAAGTGAGCGACGGGGTTTGGAGAAAGCAAAAGTGGCATGATGAAAAGTATGCGCAGCAGCAAATTGCAGCAATGCCAAGCTTTAGAAGGCGCCAGTATTTTTGCTTTGCTTTGATAAAATATGTAGACAGTGCAAGAAGCAGAGTTGGGTGAAATAAAATGCATGGGCTATAGCCGCTGCATATTAAATTAAAAAACTCACAAACACAAGTGGAGAACAAAAAATCGCAAAGCACGTTAAGTGAATCTAAAATGTACGTAATAGAAAAAGTATAAAGCAGTTAAGCGGGTTCAGAAACTTACGCTGCCGCCGTCCGAAGGCGCATTAAGCAAACAAAGCAAATAAAAGCGACCGAATGAAATGTTAGCAGTTAGTGAAAATTGCGCTGAATATGATGCGCTGAAACCTGGAAATTAAAATTTTTTGTGAAATGCGAGAAAATATATAGGGTGGTTCGAAAGTTATAGCGCTTACAATGGATCGGCACTAGAAAATTTAGAAAATTGTCAGAAAAATAGTATATTTTTGAAAATTTTTAAAAATAATTTTTATCTTTTGAATAACAAAAGTCCGAATTAAGACCAAAAATACTATTGGAAAATAAGTCTCTTCAAATTATTAGTTGTCTTATGAAAAATATTGTTCTAATTTTGCAATTATAACTTGAATATTCGATTATTTCAAATTTGATTAATGAGATTAAATCATTTCTGATAAGATTACTGAAGTGAATTATATTTTTGAGACCTTAAATTTCGACAAGGACTTAAATTTAAAAAAGATTCCTCGAACCACCCTTTTTAAATTTCAAGCAAAGCATAGTCATACTTTCGGTCAGCAGTTTGGTAGTTTAGTCGGCGGGCGTCGCGTTTTTTTACATCATTTATGCGCCACAACGTCGTCAACATGGCAGCACCGGACGCCGTAAGCTAGACACAAAATTTACTACCTCAATGCAATGCATACTTAAATGAAGGGCAAAGGAAAGGAAAGAGAAGATGGACTCACAGTGGACTTTTATGTGCTTTATATTTAATTTCGCTGCATGCCATTTTATTTTAGTGGGATTTTTGGCATTTTTTTAATATTTTTTTATATTCTTCCTGTGATATTTTTACTCTCGGCTTACACGAAATGTATTTACGTTACGTATGCGGCACATAATTTAATGTATTTTTACATAATACAAAAGAGTGGTCATAGTCGAGTAGTGGTTCAGAAATTTTTAATATAAAATGGCTGAAAATGTTTCTGAGTAAAGAAAACATTTCTTTTCAAGCCTTACTAAATTACACAGCGTTACAAATTTTAGCTTGCAAACCAACAAATGTCGTTTTTACTGTTTCTCTAAAGTAAATGGGTCTCAGCGCCTGCTGAAATTTATTGCATTCTCAAATACCCACAAATACAAATATACAACGAAACACAAGCGCATAATAAATAAGTGACAAAGGCAACGCAGCTCATCCGTCGGCTTTCACTTCACAAAATAAGCCATAAAATTACCACATTCTGTGACAAATTTGAACCGCATCATTTGCAGTGCGGTCGCGACGCTTGACACCCGCAAGAGTCGGACAAAAAACCGAAAGTACAATAATAACAAAGCGATGTGCCACAACAATAACAAAACTAATAGCAAATGCCAACAACAGTAGCGAAATGCGAAATATGTAAGCATAAACCGCAGCCAATATAATGACACAACACAGCCTTTCATACTAAATAAGGCTGAGGCCATAGTAGAGCGATGAGCGGAAAGAGTGAAGGAGTCCAGTTGAGAAGAAATGCAAGCTTTCACCAAAAGCAACGCATGAGATTGTTTGGTCTTCTCCTTTCACCTTCATCAAAATCAAACTCAGTTCCACTGTGTACTCAGCCTTAGCCGCTCTATTTTAGCTATGCTTTCTGGTAAATGCCAGCGTCCACATCGAATTGTCGGCAATTCCCGCTTTGTTTATGCAGTTAAAGAGCATTAAGAGAATGTATGGATTGTTTGCTACACAAACAATGGCACGGGCCGCGCTATAATACCCACCTCTTATAGTACCCACCTCCCGCCGCAGTGTCTATTATGCACGCCAACATTACCACATAACAAAACAAAAAAAAAATATGGGAAACAATCACCCTCGACATCAAAGCCAAAGTTATTTGCTGTAAATGTTTCGTCTTTCAAGTAGACATTTTCCAATTCAAAAAGGGGACCGACGCCGAGCGTTGAAAATAAATGACAAAACTTAAAAATAACTTCAGATTCGCCACGTCGAGTACTGATGTGTTGTGATAACGTCGTATTGTTGTGGTGTGGAAAAAAATAAAACACAGCGCAAAATAAGGGACCAGCCGTGAAATCGCTTTGCAGCTATTATTTGAACACACAAACAGTGAGGACTTTTGTTAAGGCACAAAATAGTGGGGGGTTGTCTTCTAAAGAGCGCATGGAATTTCTCCACCACTTTTAAGTTGCATAATTTCAATATATCAAAATGTGCGGAGATAGCGAAGAGGAATGTGTCGCTGACCTGAATTTCTTGTCTGCTGTTAATTTAAAAGGGGTTGGGGATTCTTTGAGCAGAACAACCTGAATTTTGAATTACCCTAACACCAAATAATGTCTCATTTAAACATGTTGAGCTATTAAAAACATGCATAATTCATTAAAGCTTTCTCGTTTCATGCGCAAAGGGAATAATTTGTATTGCAGGGTTGATTTTTGTTTTGATCTTAAAAGCATTTTTTGTGGTCGGACCCAACAAAACCAATTAATTTTCGAGAAATAAGAGCAGAATTTGAGTTTAGAGTTCAAATTGCCGGTAGAAAGCTGTTCTCAAAAATTTTATGTGAACTGTAGAACAATCTTCCTAGGTTTGAAACAATACAAATGATCTTTTCTACCTTTGATTTCAATGAGATCCTTTAGGAGAGACCGAATACTTCGATAGACATTTTAGTATAATTTTTATAAATTTTCTTTAATCCCTATTGAGAATCCCTGTTACCTATTGAGAACCGAACAATTTACCGGATCTTATATTACAGTCTCAACCACCCTATAAGGATTGGATATCCACAACTTTCCAAACCTACAATAGTTTCGGGAAAATTAGTGTTGATATTCGAAATAATCTCTAGCAGACTCATTATATAAGTTGTATACTGCTTTCGATACTTCCAGTCTGTCCGATAAAGGTTGGACTGCGAACCTTCATGAATCAAAGTCTTTGATACACTCATTCCAAAAGTTCAATTTCCCACAGAGTCAAAGAGACTAACACCTCCACTTGCAGTCATAGTTTTATACTTTTATATACGGCTTTTAACTTGCAGCAATTCATTTGACATGCTTTCAAATAAATTTAGTATACCATAACAACACTTAATAGAAGAAACAACCCTGTCTACACTAAAGTGAAACTCCATTTGCTTTAGTACATATTATTTTCCTTACACTATGCACCCATACTCCAACTTATACCCACTTTGACCATTAAAAGTGAACGGTAGTTAATATAAAATAAAATTTGTAGAAAAACTTTTTAAATGATTTTCTCACTCCTGACTCCGTTTCAGACGGCAACATAAAAAGGAGCACTTTTCTTGAAAGAAAGAAAAAACAACTTTTGGGTTCTACACTTTATTGTCGTGTTAATCGACCGCAACGAGCCAAACACGCAAAGAAAGAAGTAAATGAGTGCTGTCTTATTATATAAAGGGGATGAGAAGTTAAGAGTTCAAGCAACAAAATGAAGTGGCATTAAAGCTAAATATATGTGCAACATAAATGGTAGGGAAAGAGGAATAAAGGAATAAAGGAAGGAACCTGTGATATGTGTTGGGTTTGTAGAAAATTGTACGAGCCGTTCTAATGAATTTTGTCTACTCACTTACATATATTGCACTTAATTTCTTAACCGCAGTCAAACATTCACTATGAATAGTGATTTTATGATTTTAATGGAACTCGTGGAAACAATTTAGCTTTCAGTCAGCGTATTATTGCTTCCCTAATTGATCGTCGTCTTATTGCGCACATTCATGTTGGCATTTTAGTGCATCAAATGCACCTGTTATTCCAATTAACTACGAACAAATATTCACATATGTATTTATATATATGTCTGTATACTGTATTAATTTACTTCCCTTCTCATATGTGTCATATCAACCACCAACGGCACAAGCACTTAACATAGCCGTCGCGACTTGTCTGATTTCACTTTAAATATAAGAGAATAAGGGAGAAACTTTAACTTTTGACAATCATAGTGTAAGGTCCTGCAATAAAACGTTCTTTATTTTTCTACTTAAAAAGATGGATGTCGTCTTATCACTTGTCGAATTTAATTAATTTGTACCGCACAACCTTTTTTCGTGACTCGACTTCAGTTGCATCTATAGTTCTTCTATGTTTTAGGACTCAAAGATGACCCGAAAACATGCTGGATAGCTCAAAGAAATACAAAGTCTACAATGCTGCTCAAATAAAGCGTTCCAGTTTCGATATTATAGGTTGCTAAGGGAGGAACGGACATTACAATACTCTTGCAGTCGAAAATCTCTTGAACAATTTTAGTCTAAAATGTGTTAGTCAATAGTTCAAAGTTCCGATCTGAGAGTCTGTACACTTCGCAGTGATGGAATGCTTTGACGAAAAGATTTCTGAAAAGTAATTGACCTGAAAGTGTAATTGAGAGAAGCAGAACTATAGATATCATCACTAAGATATTTTCACGAATTAGAGACTACTCTTCATGATAGCTTTTGTCAAAAGAATAAAGCGTCGATAAAATCTTGCCTGAATGTTTGTGATTAACTCTCTTTTCAAAGGAGATGTCAAGGGAATTGTATTTATTCAATTTAAGAGAATAGAATTTTAGAATATAGGAGTCCTTATTTTTAAGTGGTAGTATTGGATGATTTATAAATAAAAAGAGAGATGGATGTCCATTCTTTTTATATCAGATCTTTAGAAAGTATAGACTTTTTCTTGCTTCGACTCAACCAAAAATCCAAGAGACTTTCACCCAACTTCTTAGAAAATCGTGTAGTAATATATAGTAGTACAGATGTGGAGAACAGCCTTATCAAGTGGTTGACCGAAGGAATCTATTTCGGTTTAACAAATCCGAAGATGTCCACAAAGAGTTAAAGTAAGGAAACTAATCAGACGATGTAATAAATTCAAACACTCCCACTTTAGTGTTTGTCTGACCCACTTCGTAACTAAGTGCCTTCTCACTCAACTCAGTTATATTACAAAGCAACTAAATCAACGATAAAAGCAAACTATCCGCAATAATAACAAATAAGAAGAAGTGTCTTATAAAAATTGCCATCCACTGCTAAGATTCAAAAGCTAAGCATATTTTTTGTGCAACTTCAAAACCAACTTTTATGCCTGTCGGAATATAATCCCAACTGCAATAAAAACCAACGCAACCAATGCAAATACCGTTGCTAACTGCTAAAGGTGAGAGGCGCGCACTATTTGAGTAAGAGAGAGAGAAAGAGAGAAACATAGCGCAAAAGTCATAAAATCTAGTAAAATACAACAACAAACAAAACAAAACTAAAAGTAAGCACAAGAAAACGAAAACACTTGCAAGACTGAGTGTAAATGAGACTTATGAAAACTAAGGCTGGGAGCGTAGTGGAATGGAAGCCGAGAGGGAAAGGAACTGAAGCAAGTGTAAGACAAACGAAAGTGTGTCAAGACATAACTTATAGTTAGATTACAACAAACAAATATGCTTGTTGGCTTTACTTTGAGAAAGTCCACAATTTGCTCTCGAAACCACTATGCGCTCAGCCTAAGGCTCCAGTGTGAGTCCGATTGCTGCGGTATGGGAATACTT
Organism: Zeugodacus tau; assembly: GCA_031772095.1. Classification (NCBI taxonomy): domain Eukaryota; kingdom Metazoa; phylum Arthropoda; class Insecta; order Diptera; family Tephritidae; genus Zeugodacus; species Zeugodacus tau. The sequence continues at coordinate 71,398,238 of CM062652.1, read as the reverse complement.
AAAGCGCAACGCCAAAGCAATGCTGTGACACCAAGATTAGGTTGCGCCATTGCAAAGTACCGTTATATATGTGCGACTGCAAGAGTTTGCAAAGTCGTGCGGCGGGTTAGGAGAGTCACTGAGTGAGAGAGTGAGAGTGTGTGTGTGTGCTGTATAAACAAACATGAAAGCAAACACAAACAAATGATAAGACTTTTTAGAGCACTTAAACAACAAGAATGAAAACGATGATGCTGGCGACGATTCGGCCAAAACTTTTAATTCATGTCATTTATACTACTCAACGAATCTCTGGAGAGGGAGTGTAAGAGAGCAAGGACAAACACGCGCTTATACACACACTTAGAAAGTACAAAGTAAGCGCTGTGAAGCGGTTTGAATGGGAAAGCAAAGGAGTGGAGAAGCGCTTGAGTCGAAGTATGTGTGTTTGTGTGTGAGTGGCTGCGTATTTGTGCTGGAAATTTATAGGTCAGGGATCAAAAAGTGAGTTTTAAGAAAGTTTTTTACGCCAACCAAATAAAACCAAGTAGAATTTCCGTGGTGGAAGCGGGTAAGGAGCGTGAATTTGCCAGTTTTAAATGCACGATTTAGCTTTTAAAGCGAGCAAAAGTTTCCGGCTAAAAACTCACCGGACAGGGATTTCAATAGTATACATGAGTACAATAACAACAATGACAAAAAGTGCAACAACAAACAGTACAAAAACATGCAGAAACAATAAAAATATAAAAACAACAAAAAATCAACAAAATGTACAAAAACAACAAAATATTACAAAAACAACAAAAATTAAAAAAAAGTACAAAAAGTAAAATATCAGCAAAAAAATATAAAAACAACAAAAATTACTAAAACAACAAAAATCAATAAAATGTTCAAAAACAACAAAATGTACAAAAAGTACAAGATCAGCATAAAAATTTAAAAACAACAAAAAAGTTCAAAAAAACAACAAAAATTCAAGAACAACAAAAAAAGTACAGAAATTGCGAAAAACAACAACAAAAAAATCATAAGACGAAAGGGTGTAAAAACAACAAAAGGTAAAAAACAACAACAAAAAGTTCAAAAATTTTCGAAGTACAAAAACAACAACAAGTAAGGAAGGGCTAAGTTCGGGTGTAACCGAACATTTTATACTCTCGCAATTTATTGATATAATTTTATAAAGATAACACAATTCGACCCATATATTCCTTATAAAGTTCAATAGAATAACGAAAATCATCATAAATAGTATATGAGGGCTGAGGTAATTCCTAAACCGATTTCACTCGTTTTCACCACCAAGATACAATGTATCGAAGACTATACGCTCCATTAATTTAATATTACTTATAATTAGGGATATGGGATCTGGGGGAAGTTATGACCCGATTTTCACCATTTCAGGTACAGAGAGAAACTGTTATAAGAAAAAAATTCAGAGAGAATGAATTACATAAAAATATCTGAGGGATTTACCTATATTTTCGGTGAAAAATTACCCTTAGGCACTGAGCTCTTCATGTTCGATATCAGGGGCCTTGAAAAGTCATGGTTCGATTTTGACAATTTTTCCACAAATGATATCACAACTCAAATACAGTAATTGTGTAATGTTTTAATCCGCTATCTTCATTTGTTCCTAATGTATATATGTATTATAAAGTGAACGAATCAAAATAATTCAAAATTAAGTTATATGGGAAGTAGACGTAGTTGTGAACCGATTTCGCCCATATTCCACCCGTGTCATCAGGGTGTCAAGAAAGTGTTATATACCGAATTTCATTGAAATCTTTTGAGTAGTTCCTGAGATAAGGTTTTTGACCCATAAGTGGACGATGCCACGCCCATTTTTTCATTTTGCAAAAAAAAAAAACTGAGTGCAGCTTCCTTTTGCTATTATTTCTGTGAAACTTAGTGTTTCTGACATTTCTCGTTAGTGAGTTAACATACTTTTAGTAATTTTCAACCTAACCTTTGTATGGGAGGTGAGCGTGGTTATTATCCGATTTCAACTATTTTCATGGTGTGTAGTGGAGTACGTAAGAGAACCGACTTCAGAAAGTTTGGTTTATATAGCTTTATTGGTTTGCGAGTTATATATAAATAACCGATTTGTGGGCGGGGCCCCTAAAAAATTACACCCAAATATACCCCCTCCTAGTGCGATCCTTCATACCAAAGTTTATGGTGCCAAGAAATAAGTGTGCCAAGTTTCATCAAGATATCTTAATTTTTACTCAAGTTACAGCTTGCACAGACGGACGGACGGACAGACAGACATTCGGTTTTGAACTCCACTCTTTACCCTGACCACTTTGGTATACATAACCCTATCTAACTCGTTTAGTTTTAGGTGTTACAAACAACTGTTATGTGAACAAAACTATAATACTCTCTTTAGCAACTTTTGTTCCGAAATGTATCACAAAGTTTAACGCTATGATACTTTATGCGACACTTAAGTGACTTATACACATGAGAAGAGCGCCAAAAGTCAACTCTGTGCCTTGTCAGCTTTTCAATAAATAAACTTGCAACATTAAGGAGTCAACTAGTCCTAGTTTTGGGACACACACATTGTGTTGAAAACATAAAAAACCATTAAGCGCTTCATTACGGAAAATTAACTTTACGAGCGTTCCATAGACATAAACACACACACACATGTATATAAAAATGTGGCACACACATGTGGCATGCCGCAAGAAAGTGAAAGTGGTAAGCTACATGTATATTATAGATGCTTTGTAGTCTCACGAAAAGCGCCACACACACACACTTTATGGCCATAAAAATAAATAAATTTTCCACAACTAACGGAACTATTACGGGCCACCGCAAAAATGCACATTTGTTCATATTCAAGTTAATTGCAACCTTGGCTTTCAGGCATGGACTCACACACACGAAATAAGCGCAATATAAGCAGCAATAAAAACAAAAGGGCATAATGCCAACGTCTACATATAGAGCGCGCACACAATTCAAGTCAAGAAAATTATTTTTCAAGTCATTTTGTCGCAAGTTATAATTTGCTTTGCAATATGCTTGCCATTTGCGCCGTAATACAAGTCGCCACAATATTATTATGTACAAGTGTATGTGTGTGTGTGTGTGTTGGTGCGCGCTGTCACTGCAAGTTTTAATAAAACCGTCACATTTACTTACAATTAACCCTAATAGAGTGTAACTGGTCTCGTGTGCCTTGTGTGACTAACAGCCTGTAACTGTGTGTGTTAGTATTTGTAACAGTGTATTTGTGTGTTTCGAAAGCCATAAACACAATGAAGACTGCGACAACTTTGCAACGTGCAACACACACATTTTAGGTTTTATGTGCGCGCTTTGGACAATGGTCGGTTAAATGGCTTTTGGGTGTTGCATGTAGTGAGGGCACGAATTTTGTGGCAGCTTAAAGAAAAGTTTATGACAATGAAAAAAAGGACACGGATAGTGAGGTGTAGAAGTAGAGGAAATGTGATATGTGTGCAGATAATAAAAATGCAAGTGAAAAGGGGAGAAGTTGTGGTTTGGAGTGGTAAGGGTGGAAATAATGGGTCGCAGAGGTGTTTGAAATGTTGTTAATAAAGAAAATTAATGTAAATAGAAATGAGCAGAAAAGTTGAAGGGTTGCCAACATTACAAAAATTTAATGATTGAAAATGTATAATAGTTCTAAAATTTCGTTATGAAAGCGTTTAGTATAACCAAATATTTTATTTATTTTTTTTAACTTTGGAAATAGAGTTGCCTACTATATTAAATTTTATATTTAAAATAAATAGTAAATAGGAAATATTGAAATTTTAACATTTATATATATATTTTTTGAGTGTATAAAAAATTTGGAAAATTATAAATTTTAACAGGGTTGCCAAATTTTTTATATATAAATTTTATAAATTTAAAAGCACAAAATTTCCATTTGATATATTAGAGGAAATATTAAATTAGAAAAACTATACATTTTAACAGGGTTGCCAAATACTTAAAAATATTTGTTTTTTTGTATAAATGTTTAATTATTTAATATATTGATCTATCACTTTGCTTCCGCCGTTTTCCAATAGATGTCTCTAGGGTCAAACACTGGTCGATTAAATCGATTTTTTTTATATCGATCTTGGACATTTGTGTCAACATTAACCCAACAAAATATTTATAGAGATCTGTTTGCATCCCAAACTTATTCTCAACTGAAAATGTCACTTTTTGAGGCGAATTCTCGACATTTGCGGAAAATTTTGCTTTTCTTTTTTAATTCCAAGAAAAGTACGGCTGAGGCTCATCGACATTTGTAACCGTTTTTATACAAAAATAAATTTTAACAGAGTTGTCAAATAATTCAAAATACAGTTTTTTTGTATAAATGTTAAATTATTTAATATAAAATTTCTATTTCCATTTTTTAATTAAATAAATATTAAATCAAACAAATAATAATAATAAAAAAATATGTATATTAAATTTTTAAGTGAATATTACATTATTGCAGGGTTGCCATATTTTATTTTATATTTGAACCTTTTGAATAAATATTAAATATAAAAAATTATAAATTTTTAGAGGGTTGCCAGGGTATATTTAAAATTTTCGAATCAACATTAAGGCATTAGTCTGCTTTACAGGCTTCAAAAAATTGAATTTTTTGTTTTGTTTTAAATCTCTTCCAAAACTATCCAAGAATATGAATTTAAAATTCCAGAGGCCAATTCGACATATTTTCGAAGCTAGAGCAGTTTTAGTGGCCGAGCGTCGAGCAGGTGTGAATGCTCAGGCAGAACTTTTTAAGCGCGTTTTCTCGAGTTTTCATTTTCACAAGTGTAAGGAAACGGTGCCGGCGATAACAAAAAGAATATATGTCCGATCGAAAAAAAACCAAAGTGATCTAGCTTCAGTATTAAATGATCTTCTATTTGAACAAAAGTATTACTTAAACTACTTGTTTTGCAACTTAAAGTAAATTTTTTTCAAACTTCGAAATAATTTGGATTTTTATAACTTCTTCGGTATTTTTTAGTTCATAAAGAAAAGAAACTTAAAAAAATTAAAAAAAAAATTGGTTCGACTGTTTCAGATGCATCGTACGACCTCCATCACCGGCAACGATTTACAAGTGCATACTCCAGGCGCTCCAGAAAAATACTTACAACTTGGAAAAAATTTAAATATTTTTTAATAATAAATATTGTTTTTAAAGCCTTATATATAGTACACTATCGTCTTAAAATACCGTTTACCGCAATCATTTCCTTCCCTTTCAAAAAAAATTGCTAAAAAACGCTTTATTCGGCTTCTAAAGCAGACTACTGCCTTAAATTCATAAAATTGCATTTATATTCATGTAAATATTAAATTAGAGAGAGTAAAAATAGGGTTGCCACTCATTTTATATTTCAACTTATATACTAATAATAATTTTTTTAGAATAAAAAATGTTGGACAATCGCAAACACTTGGATCAGTTGTTAATAAATGAACTGAAATCATTAACGAAGCGTTAATGCTACTACATTTAGCGGATTTAATACTAATAATTTAAAGAGAGGATAATGGAAAAAAGGAATATTTCGATAATGCGTCAAAAAACATTTACGATTTTACTTTCTCGAATTATATTAGGGAAACTATTATACGGACCACCCTGTATGATGCTCAAAGAAACCAAAATTGTCTGTTTAATTAATTCTTTTTGTCGTATTATATTTGCTTTGTAAATTTCTTGAACCCGATTGTACTGTTATGAAATTATTTTTTAAAGTAACCCACAATGCAGACAGAAATAAAATTTAATACGAATTTTTAAAAATCAAACCACAATCATCCACTATATGAATATGGAAATGCATTATATTTATTTACACTGAAAAATTTAAGTAAATTCAATAAAAACATTGAACATTTCGCTTTTACCCACATACAGAGGTATATGAGTAGTTCTGAAGAATTGAATGCGTCCACAAACATACTCAGCAGACACCATAAACACCATTAATATGAGCATACATATATGTATTTATTGTCCCAGATTAACATCGTAAAAAATATCGTACTATGAAATATGCGATTTCGTTCATTTTAATTGCCTGCTGACCCATAAAAATTCCTCATAAAAATATAGATACGAGCCAGCACGATGTAGGTGGTACAAGTATATGTAAGTCCCAAGTGACACATCAATTTGAAAACAACTGTGGCAATAATAGGCAAGAAAGCACAAACAAACAAAGACGGTGTAGGAAACGTAGAAAAAGCAGGCCGCGTGGCGCATATTATTCATATTCAATACATGTACACACCCCCGCCGCCGTCACATTGAATTGAAGAAAATTCAACAAATTGGATTGATTCAATACATTACCACTGGGGTTGGTCGGACGACGCGCTTATGGACAGGTAGACACAAGACGTGGAGTGACAGTTCGGGCACAGGGTGTGTGAGTTGTGTGTTGTGTGTAGGCGCGTCATAAATTCACTTAATTAAGCTATTTTGTGAGAATTATGATGAGCGACTAAATGGTAATGGGATTTCTGAGTTTTCTGTTGTACACTGTTTGGTTATACATATTTGCTTTTCTTGAGTCATTAATGATGAAATTGTGATGGAAATTAAGGTGCTTAAGTAAAATTATCACAAAGCTTATATGAAAGGAAGAACTGTAGCAAGAAACTATATGACTAATACTATAAATAGGTTAATTTGGTATATTTATAGCATAACGGTAGTTATTTTTTAATTATAGTACAGAAATAAATGTATGCTAGCATACTTTTAGGCGCTATACACTTTTCGTTCACTTCTTATAATGCATGTAAACTTCTCAGGCGGTTTATAGTAATATATTAAAAAGAAATTCGGGCTCTCAGACAGTCTTTCTAAACTCTCATAGTCACTATTTTGGTTTGTGTGAATGAAAATGAAAATGAATGTATTTAAGTTCTCTAAGCAAGCAACCACTTAGGTTTGTCTATACGGACTTGACAATTTGCTGTTGGAGAAAGAAAAAATAAACAACCAACACTACAAGTCAACAACAAGTGACTAGAAATACGGCACGTGCAATAAAAAACCATGACACAGCAATAAAAACGTTTTATCTGCGAAAAAATCAGAAAATAATAGAAACAAACACGAAACCGAACGCCTAAAATACGCTTATGGAAGACCACTACTACTTAGATAGGAGAGTATAAGAAGAAGACTAAAATTGATAGCTTTAATTTATTGATAGCTTTAAAAAGAATAGAACAATGAGACAACAAGTCTGGGGCCGGTCGAGCATAGGCATTCACGTGTGCTTGTGTGACATGAGGAAGCTGGACAAATCCCTGGAAAAGCCAACAACTAGCAGTAATGCAATCTACCATGGAAACATACAGACAAATACCTATAAAATACATTAAAAATATAAACAAAAACACATGTGAGAGACACACTATGGCAGTACATATGCTTGAGCACACTTAAAAACACCAAACAACACAGATAGCATATGTTAAGGCGCGTAGAAGTACTGATTTTACAAGCCGAATTGTGGGAGTGGCGGCGGCAGCTGCTATTACGAAAGAAAGTAACGAAATACCAGCAGAGCAAGCAGCAAAACAAAGACGTCAGCAAGAAGTGTGTCGCCTTTTAACTTTATTATTGTATAAACATATATATTTGTTTGTTTTTCCGTTGCCTTTCAACTATTTTTAGGGCAAATATTGCCTTTGGCCAGGCGCACCCAAGCAGACAAATAACGACATAAGACAGTGTAAGTTAAGAAGGGTGGTGGCGTGGCGCGCTTGAAATGGATTGCGCCGACGGCCTGAAGGCGTATACAAATTGCTAGACAAATAAATTTAAGGTGAAAAAAATTGCTCTCTAATATCAGCGAAGCGGCATTTTAGGCGTTTGTTATTTATGTGTGAGGGTAGAAAGATTGGGTTTGTAGCGGTAAATTGGAAAATAGCATATAATTTTACGCTGTTGTAATTTTCCAAAAATAATATTCAATTACAAGAAATCTCGAGATGCAATTATGTGATCAAATATTAAAAGGATGTTTACTTAAGTGAACTTTGTAAGAATATAGTATGTAGGTGTCTGTAGCTTGCGGCTGTATATTGTATATTTTTTAAAGATAACTTTATATATTAAATATTATATGTCGTATGAGACCAACAATTGCCCAAGCAACATTTCATTTTGCTTTTTTCTAAATTTTGTTGCTGGCAACATGTTACAGCGACATTTTTGTAATGAATTTTTGGCAATGTTATAACATAAAAATTGATATTTTATAATGTTTTTTGAAACCAGCAACATTTCACAATTGCAACATGTTGAAGAGCATACTTTTCGCAAAATATATACTTACAAATATTTTGCATAGTTTTTGAAATTTATCGCGAAAATATTCAAATTTTATTGCAGTTATGATTAAAACTGCAATTTTTATATAACAAAATATTGCGCAACATTTGTGTCTGAAACATTTTGCTCAAACACATGATTTGATAAGATTTAAGTTTTTTACATAACTATTTTTAAAGTGCGGAATTATTTTTACTGCAACATGTTGCCCAACATTTTGTTAGCAACATGTTGCTAAGCAAATAACTTGAGAAGATTTAAGTTTTTTTACATAACTATGTTTAAAGAGCGGCATTATTTTTATTGCAACATGTTGTTACCCAACATTTGTGTCTGCAACATTTGGTTGGCAACATGTTTTCTTAAACAAATGTGTTCATAAAATTTATTTTTTTTAAACATAACTCGTTTCAAAATACTGATACTACGTAAGAATTTTTACCGCAACATGTTGTTAGCAACATTTATTAATGCTTATGCTCAACCCTAACCTAACTAAAATTCAAAACACGTGCACGAACTTAAAGCCACTCATAAAACATTTTACTAAAACAGCGGCGAACACATAAATTTCACACAAAATTAATTTAATAGCTTCACCGCAAACAAAAATGTTGCCGCCACCAAACGCCAGCCACTGACAAAAATATGCCATAATAATAAACCAACCGGCGAAACAACCTAATTGTAGGCAAATAAGAAAGTACGCCGTCTAAAAAAAAACCATAAAACCTCGACGAAGACAAGCCCTTTTACCCCTTTAACGTTACGGACGAGCATACAGGTACGACGCGGCAACCCACAAAAATTGTCGAAAAATTATGACTGTCTAGCCGAGAGGCGCATAAATTCCACAAAAAACATACAAATTAAAGTATTTTCCACCTGCAAAGGCAAATATGCACACACCTCGCACACCCCTTTCTTTGTTTTTATTAAATGTATATCCTGTTTGCTTTTTTCTGTGTGAAAGTGATACAAAGTCAGCTTTGCACGCCACAGACGCTGCCAGCTTGCCCACCATTTTGTTTTGCTTTTTTTTGTGATTTTTTACCTTTGGCCGCCATAAATCTTTAGTTTCACCGCCGAAGCGGAAGTAGCAAGAAAATTAAACCGAAATATATACATTAATACATATATATATTCAGCTGTCAGTCGCCATGGCAAAACAGCGACAACGGAAGTCTGCCGGGTGTGTTGCTGACCTTGGCTGAATGGTAGGGCAGGTGGCGCGCGCTGCATGAGTCAGCGGAAAAATGCGGTGAGCGTAAAGGTAAGACATTTTCTGTCTGGCTGACTCGAGTGCGGCGCGCTAAAAATCCGGAATAAAATAAATTAAAACAAACATTTAGACAGTTGGCAGTGGGCACGGCAGCGTGTAAAAGCCGTAACGCTTACAAATAACCGTTACGTGCGGCTCTTTTGCTTGCCGGGCTAACCTGTACATAAAATAGATATACAGTTATTTATGCATACTCCCGCAAATGTTTTGCATTTGCTCGCTAAGTAATAACTTTCTTAAAAGCACCCTTTCACCTTTGCCGCAATAATTTCAAATATTTATGTAATATTGCTTATGAAATAATTTAGTTTAGCTAAGTTCAGTTAATTTGCTTTGCACTGTTGGTCAGCCACTTTGCCAACTTTGTGTGCGCACTTTGTCAGAAGCCGTTTAGTAAAATATTTGTTGCCATTTGCCTTTTTTCGAAATTCTTGGAATGAACTGTACTATAGTCTCTCCCTTGCTGATTTCTAAGTTACCAGACGCATTGATAGACTTGGGTAGCTTTTGCGTGAATTAAATTTAAAATAATTAAATAAATTTTTGTGATGAAAGCAAATTGAAAGCGAATATTGAAGTGGCGAATCGGCGCAATTGAGGGAAAATTACTTTCGACTCACTTTGTGTCTCAAATAGGGGCGAATGTTGACATCACTAAAGCCATAATGGCATTACAAGTAGAGATTTTAATGCTTAAAAACTTAAAACTAAGCCATCTTAGCTCAGCCTACTTGAATCAGAGAGATAAAATATGATTTAACTGAGAACTCTTTCCAAAAATTTCGTGACGAGTTTGTTAAAATCGATATTTTCGTTGCCTCACTACTTGCTGTAAAGTCCGCTCTCGACGAACCAAAATCAAACTCTACAAGTCGCTTATCATTCCCATCCTCCTTTATGGTGCAGAAGCTTGGACGATGTCAACATCAGATGAGACGACACTAGGAGTTTTTGAGAGGAAAATTTTGCCCAAGATTTATGGTCCTCAGAACATTGGCAACGACGAATACCGCAGATGATGGAACGATGAGCTGTACGAGTTATACAACGACATTGACATAGTTCAGCGAATAAAAAGACAGCGGCTACTCTGGCTAGGTCATGTTGTCCGAATGGACGAAAACACTCCAGCCCTGAAAGTGTTCGATGCAGTACCCGCCGGAGGAAGCCGAGGAAGGGGAAGGCCTCCACTCCGTTGGAGGGACCAGGTGGAGAGCGACCTGGTTACACTAGGAATCTCCAACTGGCGCCGAACTGCGAAGGAAAGAGAAGAGTGGCGCGCTCTCATCGATTCGGCTATAACCGGCTAAACGGTTGCAACGCCAATCACATACACTTCTTGCTGAGCTATGTTGCCAAGTTTCAGTAACAATTGTATAGGTAATAGCTAATGGTTTAGGTAATCTATAAGTGATTCGAAAGTAGATCTCTGGAATCTCAACACTAAAATTCAGAAAACTAAACCCTTATAAACTATTAAACCTTTATTACTACTTCGACTTAATTTAAATAACTCCCGAAATCTCTCGAAATTGAACCGCCTTGATCAAGCTTAGGACGTGAAACAAATATTGACTTCTTCTCATTGGTCTGAAATTGACTTTTTCGCACATCCAAACACCACTGATGTATTTTTAATTCAAAGCGGAAAAGGTTGACCAATTTGGGGCTCCTCAATTTGTATGGTTTACAGGTCGAAGAATACCTTACAGACTGCAGCCATTACTTTATGTGTTCTCCAAAGGCATCCTATTACACATTATTTACTAACTTGGTTGAGTTTCTGTAATTTTTCTACCACAAAAAAGCAGGATTATTTCAAATAGGGTCATGGAACCTTCCAAAGAAACTCCACCATAGGCAGCTGAAGAGTTTTTCGCAAATGAAAAGCTGCATTGCTTCATCTTCTTTACTTTAATTTCTTGAATGATACTAAGTACCACGACCCGTTATGGAACCATTTCGTTTACCACAATATTACTATATCTGAAAGCATTGAGAAGGTTAAGAAGATTTTCGAATTCTTTAACTATAAGCGGAATCTTTGTGGCTGGAGACTGGAACTATATAACTCCTTCTTGTGATTTTGCTGGTAAGAAATCTTATAGAAACTATAATATTCAACTTAATAGACTACAGTCAATGGTGAGGTGCGATCAGTCCCTGTTATTCTAAGAGACATAACAGCTCCTTTCTTTACTTAAAATAATAAACCCACTTAAACAGGTTGCTTCATCAAATCAACTACTTACAAGCTGCTTACACGCTGTTATGCAAGCGGCAATAATTTATGCGCTCAAAATGCGCGACAGTCACAACAAAATAAAAATAATAAAGCGAGAAATTGTTGAAAAAATATGCTGTCTATTCTTGTTGTTGTTGCTAATTATTTCAAGCTATTTCATTGTCGCTGTCAGCGCTACAGGCACACACACACAGTCAACTAAATATATGCAGTTATGATTGTCTCGGCGTTGACTAACATTGTTGCTGCTCATCTGGCGAATGCAAAAACACTTTCACGCACAATTGCTCAAGCAGCACGACCAACGGCGCAAACAACAACAACAACAACAACCGAGAGAATGACTATGCAGTGCGGCAGCCAATTTGGTTAAGGCACAGCTGAGAACTGTAGTGACTGTTTGCCACGCAAGCAATTTTCAGTTTATGTCACTCATACGCAGTGTTGTGCTACTGTGAGGTATTTTTCATCAGAATTTGTTGCTTAAAAAGCTTGAGTGGTAAATTTAAGAATTTTTAATATTTTTTTTTAAATACAGAGATTACATTTAAATATATAGAAAATTTGTATTAAAGTATAATTGGTTGATTTTAATGCATTTTAATACCAGCGCCATCTGGCGGATTTTTTTTTTCAAAATTATTGTTTTATTAAAACAATTTTCAAATATATTATAAGATAAGATATATTTCAATCAATAGATATTTTTAACTTTTATTACAGCTTCCCATCATTTTTATTGCCTTATTTATTAAAATATGATTAAAAGGTAACTTTCTTACTATTAGCAGTTTGATTTAGCGTCGATTACATGATTTCAATATACTATTCGAACTGTTGATGTAATAAGAGTTTTAATGCCACAAAATTATATTAGGATTATATAGAAAATTCTAACGGTAAACATTCAATAGAAAACCCATTAAAAATGATTAGAATAAGATTCATTAAAGAACTCCCAATGCTCATATATACTCGTGAGTCAACTTATTTCATATCCTGAAGCACATTTAAAGCTTTAAAATATTTTCGAATTGCTTATAATCACATTGTCTCAATTTCATTTCTGCAAGTATGGTCCATATATCGAGGGTCAACATAAGACAGATGATATATATTTAGAGGATGATACCTCTATTATTTCTACTTATTCTAATATGTTTCTTCATGGCTCATCTCTCGGCAATCATTGGTATGCTTACTGGTCATGTACAAAAAAACACAAATGCGGCGAAGTTAGGTAACAAGTCAGACGCTAGTAACGAAATCTGTTTGGAAGAAGGCGAAGAGAAATCATCCAAGCACTTCCTCCTTCAATTTCCAGCATTCGCCAGACTTTGATTAAAGCAACTCGGTAGACACATCTTCGGCGAACCTAGTGAAGTGGCTGGAATCGCCATTAGCCGACTTAAGAACAGTATAATAGAGTACGATTTATAAGGGTCTTAGTGATCCGTCAGGAGTATTCGGGTGTCACACGGGACTGTCGAAGCTGTCTAAGTGAGACTTTCTGCAGTTGCGGAGATCTATCCCTTGACCTAACAGTATATGCTTCTTTCAGGACAGAAGAATAGATCTAAGTATATTTGAATTGAGTGGGAATATAGTTCCGAACTGTCAGTAAGAATAATCAGTAGGATTCTGAACACATTATAACGCTTAATCCGGGTGAAAAATAACCCAGAATTACATACTTTTCTGGGTTATTTTCCAAGACAACGTGTCCCATCTAGAAAATCTGTATAAACTTCAAATTATCTTTCAAACAAAAAATATTTAAATAAAAATGTCCACTAAAAAATATTAAAAAGAAAGTGAAATAACAATAACAAAAATTCACAACAACTGCAAAACAACAGAAGCATGTCCCAATTACGGTGCACAAAAATAAGAAATTTAGCACACAAAAAATTGGGACAAAAAAACACAGAAAAAATTTCACTTCAACAACTTTTGATGTCACAGCCAAATTATGAATGAAAAAGCGGCGACGCAGCGCGCTTATGGCAAACGCATAATAAAACAAAAATACAAAAATATGAAAATACGAAAACTAAAATGTAGAAGGCCTACAACAAAGATACACGCAACACAGCAACCACGCAGCAAGAACAACACATCATAAACAAGCAAAACCGAAATAACAAACCAAAAAACAACAAATCATGTCAACCCAATCACGCTGAAGACAAGCAAGCACGACAAGCATGAGCGCACAAACAAAGGGTGCGCACATGTGCAAGGAAATTGGAGGATATGTGAAGCGGGTGTGTAAGGCAGGGAAGAGGAGAATACTTTCTTTGCTTTGAGACAATACAGGAAGCAACAACAACAAGTAGAGCGCAAAGACAAGGCAGACAAGTGAAGAATTAAGCAACATTTCAGATGAAATTGCAGCTGTAGGTGTGTGTGCTTGTATGTATGTATGTAGAGCACACCCACACACTGAAAATTAATGAGCAATCACTGTCGATTTGCAATATCCAAAGGCATTCATCTTTATTGCGGCTACATTTGAGGCGCTGAATGACTGACTGACTGCCTGCTCGCCCCAAATTGGGTTATGCAATTGTTGTTTCTGTTGTCACACACACACTCACTCTCCTATGATTGCCCGCTATCTTATGAGTAAATTGACTGGGACTGCCTGCTGTGTCTCCATATTTCTTATTTTTTGCTGTCACTGCTGTTACTGTTCTTACTCAACCGCCTGTCTTCTGGCTGTCTGTCAATTGCTTGCTTTTTCATGCCACATATTCTGACAACCCCCGTCGTCCAACTACCACGCCGTCAACATTAAAATTATACATCATTATTCATTCATACATGATTAAACTGGCATGTATTTTTGGGTATTTTTTTCTTTGCTTTTGTTTTTGTTGTTGCCGGTGTATTGGTCCATGCGCCCGTTGGCAGTACAACCAGCAGGTCCATATGAAAATTAATGATGTCGTATCAGTGTCTGCACGCAACCACGCGCATGCTATTGCATACGTGAAAATGTACGAAAATATAGAAATTATTTCAAATTAACACAAAAAATTGACTGTCGCAGAGGCGGCGCGTTATTTATGGGGGAGCAGCCAGATTTTTGTTTCACTTTTTTTTAGCTTGCGAAGACAACATGTTATATTTTGCTTATCTGTGTGTTTTTTACCATTCAAACCGTCCACACTTCTGCAAACACTCGGTGGCTGCTTCTTACAAATTACCGTTACTCTTTTCGTCTCTTGTTGAAGAAAATTCAATTTTCTGGTCTACTGCTGCATTTTTCTATTAGCCGTGTAATGTGCTGTCGGCGCCGGCACAGCTGCTTATTTTTTATGCACCCAAATATGTGCCCTCTCTCTCTTTTTTCTATTTTTTAAGTAAGTGACTACCACCATTCTCTGTTAACCGAACATTTCAAAAAGCTTCTTTATTCTATTACTTGGTCCACTATCTTATGAGGTAAAACATAATTTCTATAGAAATTCTTATTAAGTGTTGTTGTTGTAGTGGAAGCCTTATTCAAGATTCCCCTAATTATATCGAGAATTAACCAAGTTGACAGTACTTTGCCGAATTAAAATGCGAGTCCGTCCCGGATACGGAGACCCGACTGTTGTAGAAATCTTGTCTTTAAAGGTTCTTAAGATTTTATACAACGAAATCATACCCTCATTTAACTATATAACCAAACTCTGTTTACAAAAAAAACAGTGAAGAATCAGGCCTAATTGTTCCAAGATTAATAATAGAGAGAGATCATCCCTTGAGCTCACCGCTTCCGGCGATATACTTAGAAGGACAAAGAGATCTTTCTTCAGGCGATCCAAATCGAAATTAGAGTAGGTTCCAAAGACTTTCAGAAAATGATATCGATTTTAAGGTTTCAACTAGGTAGACCAGCCTCTTGCCAGATTCATATAAGACTATTCGCTCCAAGAATATTAAAAATATTGAAGATTATATATGACATAACATAAGAATGTTCTGAGAAATGTTTCTAATATGCGAACAACTCTCGCCGAGTAGGAAACAAAGTCTCCTCTCTCGTATTTCTAAAAAATTATGCTCTCACGCTTTTTCGAAAAAATAGGCATCCAGAAAATATTCCGCTTTCTAATATAATTGCCTCAAGTTATCCTTAACTAATTAATAACGGAATATAAATTTCTTTCTAATCGCCGTGAAAGCAGCTATTGAGAGCGCGCACACTCCTTCGAAATTCACTCTACTAGATAGAATTTCAAGTATTCAACAATTTTCTCCTTCATTTATGACGAAATTAATTTAAGCCTGTGACTGCCAGTCGATTGACTTGAAATCCAAAACAGAAATCAATGAAATGTCAAAGCTTAAGACGCTTAAGCGCATTTCGACGGCATTCTCATTCGCTCAGCACCAGCACATCTCGCCTCGTGTGCTCACCAAGCGCATTTCAACAAATTACTTTTGCTATCTCGTCGGCGTCTGCGACGATTATTCATTTATTTCTTAATGTTTCCCAACGCTATTTGTTTGTTCTCCGCAGCGCCAGGTGTGCGAATTTAGCGCAAAATACACACGAGACCACTTTCGTAGCGAGATTTTGCGTACGGGCATAATTTATCAATGTCTGTCTATCAACGGTTGTTGGCTGTGTAATTGTGCGCCTGTCATTTGTCCCTACAGCGAGGGCGATGGTGACGATGACGACGCATTTAACGTGGCCTTGGCAAGCTACAATCAATGGAAGTGTGCGAGAGAGTGTGGAGAGATAGGGTGGCAGTTTGAGCAGTAGCTGTTGGCACTTTAGTGAATTTTAGTCATTCAATAACTTGCTGCTTCATTTTTCTTCCTCACTTTCATTTATTATTTATTTATTTTTCTTTTTTGGTTGGTATATACATATATTCCACTGCTTCGCCTCCCATCTCATTAAAGCGTTATTCGATATTGAGGAAATTTCGCTTAGCAAATTTGTTGCGCTTTCTAAGAATCTGTCTCAGTATAAAGCGGAATGTGAGTGAAATTCGTAGAAAATTGATTTTTTTTCGAGATTTCATTAGTGAAATCAGTATTTGCAAGAAAATGATTTTTGGGGTATAAGAGATATTGATTTATTGATTTACAAATTTATTTTATTTTATTTTATTTTATTTTATTTTATTTTATTTTATTTTATTTTATTTTATTTTATTTTATTTTATTTTATTTTATTTTATTTTATTTTATTTTATTTTATTTTATTTTATTTTATTTTATTTTATTTTATTTTATTTTATTTTATTTTTATTTTATTTTATTTTATTTTATTTTATTTTTATTTTATTTTATTTTATTTTATTTTATTTTATTTTATTTTATTTTATTTTATTTTATTTTATTTTATTTTATTTTATTTTATTTTATTTTATTTTATTTTATTTTATTTTATTTTATTTTATTTTATTTTATTTTATTTTATTTTATTTTATTTTATTTTATTTTATTTTATTTTATTTTATTTTATTTTATTTTATTTTATTTTATTTTATTTTATTTTATTTTATTTTATTTTATTTTATTTTATTTTAAATTATTTTATTTTATTTTATTTTATTTTATTTTATTTTATTTTATTTTATTTTATTTTATTTTATTTTATTTTATTTTATTTTATTTTATTTTATTTTATTTGGTGGGGCCGAGCTCAGGCTACCACCGGGGTCACAGGTGGCGGATAGTGAATGGCCTATGTAATAGGTTAGCTGCGAATAGTAATACGCAGTCCCCGACCAAGAGCTGCAGGAGAAGAGGGTTTGGCCTAAAAAGCCTCATGCGCCCAATGAACCTCCGGCGAAGAGGCGAATAGATGCCGCCTCTAACTAAGCATCCACAACCCCCACCGGGGTTGCATCGAGGGAGCACCTACCCATGAGAGGGAGGCAACAAAGCAACGTGGGAGCAACCCAGCGATTAGCACTTTAATGTGCTTAGACGCTGTCGAAAGCACTGGGCAAACGCCCATCAGAATCGAGGCCAGTAAGATTCTGATTATGGTATACTGGATACACGGATTGGATTAGTTTGACAAAGGGCTGGTGAGAGCAGCATTCTGCCACTTTAGTAGGGGAGAGTGAAATCTCACCGAAATGGCTGGCAGGCTAATGCTGCGCTCATCTCCGTCTCGTTAAAACCTTGGCAGGTCTTCAAGTACGTTCAATGCATGTCGCCATTAATTTGGTCGTACAGGTTCAGTTGAGACGAACTCCTGATTTGTGCCTGAACCTGGCTCTGAACATAAGCTCCCATAAGGACTTGTGTCAACCCTCGCGTGGCCTCCCTGCTTGCATAGATAACCACGGGGTTCATATAGGGCAACTGTACAACGTGCGGAGATAGCGGCTTGAAGCGGAGACCCTTTAGCAAAATAAAAATGAACACACCACAACAACAAAAACCACAACAAAAAGAACAAAACGAAACACAACAAAACAAAGATGGACAAGAAGAGGAATACTGCGCGGTCTTCCGTAGGGCCAGCAGGATACTGAGATCCCCTATTCTCGCTGTCACTCCAAAACAGACAGACAAAGCTGGAGAAAGGACTGGAGAAATGGCAGCCGCAAGGGAAACCCAGTTTACGCCAGCCGCACCCGCAAAGCACACCGAAGGGGAGAGCACTCCAGCAAACCTCACAGAAGAATTCCGCACCACCCAAAACTCACCGAAACAAGAGTACATAACTCAAATGAGACGGGCAGAAGAGGAATCCCTAGAAAAATGTAAGGGCATAGTGAAAATAATGAAGATGGCAATGGCAAAACAGAAGAATGTCAGCATGGACGTCAAGAACGGAACGGCGCAACTAGATGAGCTTTTTGACGTAATCAAGAGTTACCGCAGAAATTGGCTTATCGCGGAAAGAGACCAAAAGCGAGGGCACCTAAGTAAACGCACCACGACCGTAGAGCCAACCACCTCGAAGCGACGAGCGACAAGCCCCGCGGAACCTCGAGTAACAGTACGACCACGAAGCGAACACGATAACCAGTGGCAAACTGTTTTGCCAAAAAAGAAGAGAAAGCCCACGGACGGAGAAAAAGTAGCTGAAGTACCAAGGAATACGGAAGGAAGTACAAAAGGGAAGAACCCAGCTGCAAACCAGAGAACAAATAGCAGGATCAAGCGGCAATCGGAGGCTGTGCTCATTAAACCGGCAGAGGGTAATAGCTACGCCGAGGTGCTCAAAAATATACGCAGCAAGGTAAACCTGAAAGAAGCGGAGGTTAAGATTAAAGGTATCCGCAAAACAAGAACCGGAGCGCTACTATTGGAGTTGGAGAAGGGACAAAGCGCAAAAGCTGGCTTCTGTGAATCGCTCAAGAACACCCTGAAAGAAACAGCAACCGTTGCCGACCTCAAACCAAAGGCCACTATAGAGATCAGAGACCTTGACTCCTTTACAACGAAAGATGAAGTAGCAGAGGCTGTAAAAGAAGCACTTCAGGACCACAGCGAAGAATATAAAATAAATATAACCGTTCCTAACACAAGAGAGCAAGTAAGGGCATACATAACCCTTCAAAACGATAAAGCTGACATACTTATGCGACAGGCGCGCATTAAAATTGGATGGGTCAACTGCAGGTTGCGACTAAAAGAAAATACCAAAAGATGCTTCCGCTGCTTTGGACCAGGACACTTAACCTGGGACTGCAAAGGACCCGACAGGAGAGGGCAAGGTATTTGCATAAAGTGCGGCCAACCAGGTCACAAACTCAAAGAGTGCACAAAGCCCCCATCATGCTGCCTTTGCGCAGAGGCGAAACATGAGAAAGTTGACCACATCCCGGGCTCCGCAAGATGCGTAGTATATAGAAACTGCACGAACAAATGAATATTCTACAGGGCAATATGCATAGATGCAAAACTGCTGATGCACTACTGTCTCATATGGTTATGGAGAACGGCTACGACTTAGTAATCATAAGTGAACAGTACAAAAAGAAAGGAGGCGGAACCTGGTTAGAAGATAGCAGCTCAACAGCTGCTATATGGATACCCCCTGCAAGCAAAGTAAATACTGTAGATAAAGGGAACGGCAACGGTTTCGTTTGGGCCAGATGCGACCTTTTCACAATAATTAGCTGCTACCTGACGCCAAGCGATAGTATACAAGAATTCCAGGACAAGCTCAACAATATTGAAGATACGGCTAGGTCTATAGAAGGCCACCTAATCATCGCCGGAGATTTAAATTCGAAAGCCATAGAGTGGGGTATGCCAAACACTGATTCAAGAGGCAAGCGTATTCTAGAAATGACCGCGAGGCTCGGTCTAATAGTACTCAATATAGGCGATGCAACCACGTTTAGGAGACCGGGATGCGAGGAAACGACTCCAGACATTACTCTATCGTCAGAACGTATGGCAAGCTCAATAAAGAGATGGAGAGTCCTAGAAGACTACACGGGCAGTGATCACCAGTACATCTCTTTTTCGATTGATACCGGAACTAACCCTAACCAGATCAGAAAAAACAAGGGCACTCGAAAGTGGAATGTTTTAAAATTAAACCCGTCAAAACTTATTTCCGAATTAGACGAACAAACCTCACCCAGCGCTCCAAAAAATGCAATGGAAATTGTCGAGCACACAATGAAAAATATCACTCGTGCCTGTCGCAAATCAATGCCCAAAGCTTCACACCGCAAACATAAAGCAGCAGTTTACTGGTGGACGGAAAATATTGCCCTTCTAAGACGCACATGCCTCCGTCTCCGCAGAGAGTATACGAGAGCCAGACGCAGAGGAGCCGCATCCGAAAAAGCCGAGAATTATCAAGCGGCGAAAAAGGAACTCAAGAACGCCATCGAAGTAAGCAAGAAGAAAAAATGGGAAGAACTACGCGAGGATATAAACAAAAACCCCTGGGGGCTGGGATATAAAATTGTATTGAAGAAAATCGGAGCCCGCGCTAACCCACCTGAATTAAGCGCTGCCAAAATGGACCACATTGTAAATGTGCTTTTTCCTACACACGAAAGAAGAGCCGAGGAACCAGAACAGCGTATAAGTCTCTCGGAAATCCCCCAGTTCCGCCTCGAAGAGCTGCAATTAGCCGCTAGCAAGCTCAAGAATAACAAATCACCTGGCCCGGACGGAATCCCAGCAGAGATACTTAAAACTATCGCTACAGAACGACCGACAGTACTTCTGAACATGTACAACGCTTGCCTCAAAGCTGGAAAGTTCCCCGAAGTCTGGAAGAAGCAAAGACTTGTCCTAATCAGCAAGGGAAAAGGAGACCCCAACTTGCCATCAGCATACCGCCCACTATGCATGCTTGACACAGCGGGAAAGCTTTACGAAAGGCTACTTAAACCTAGACTTCAAGCGGCTATCGGAGAAGCTGGTGGACTCTCCCCTAGACAACACGGTTTTAGACCCGGCAGGTCAACTCTAGGAGCCATTAAAAGCGTCATTGAAAGTGTAGAAGCCGCACAGCGTAGATGCCATAAATACAAAAGAATAGTTCTGCTGGCGACATTAGACGTCCGAAATGCCTTCAACAGCGCTAGATGGGTGGATATGATCGAAGCTTTAGAAAAGAATTTTAGGATCCCCAATTACCTCAGAACGGTGGTGCGGAGCTATCTTAGCAACCGAAAACTCGTATACCAGACAAAAGAGGGAACCCGACAAATAGCGGTCACGTCAGGAGCAGCCCAGGGGTCCATCCTAGGCCCAGACCTGTGGAATATTAGTTACGACGATATACTCAAACTCGAAATGCCAGATGAATCGTTCTTAATTGGCTATGCAGACGACATCGCAGCAGTAATCACAGCCCGAGACACAGAAGAAGCCCGAAGAAAGTTGAATCAGGTCATGATACGGACGCAAGCATGGCTGGACTCACATAACCTCCGACTGGCAACAGAAAAAACAGAGCTACTACTGTTGACAAATAAGCACATCCCATTAGAAATTAGTATGCAAACTACTACGGACACTCTGAGGACACGAAAATCAGTGAACTACCTAGGTGTAAGACTGGACCCCAGACTAACTTTCTGGGCACAAATCCAGCACGCCGCAGGGAAGGCAGCGAAAATAACATCCCAGCTTAGCAGACTAATGGCGAACATAGGAGGGCCCACCCCAGAAAAGAGAAAGCTCCTAATGTCGACAACCACTAGCGTCTTATTATATGGAGCAGAGGTTTGGGCAGACGTATTAAAAAGGGAAAATCGGCGTAAATTACTGGCTAGAGTGCATCGCACCGCAGCCCTCAGAGTTGCATCAGCCTATCGGACAGTGCCAGGTGACGCAATATTAGTTATAAGCGGAAACGTCCCAATTGACCTCCTAGCATATGAAAGAAAAAAGCTGTGGGAACTTAAGACAGTATGTCCAAACAACAAGAGCGCTATAGAACAAATAAAGAAGGATACAATACTAGCATGGCAACGAAGATGGGAAAATGATAGCCGCGGCAAATGGACGGCCAGACTCATAAAGGATCTAAACTCATGGACAAGCCGCAAATTCGGAGAAGTGGACTACTTCACAACACAGCTGCTATCTGGGCACGGATACTTTAAAAAGTACCTCCACAGAATGGGAAAAGTCGAAGAGCCGTCCTGCCTATACAACGACGCGACAGAAGATGATGCTGAACACACATTCTTTAAATGTGTGCATTGGGAACAGGAACGCACCGCCGTCGAAGACCTGGTTGGGCCAATAAACGCGGACAATATAGTCAGCGTCATGTTGGTGAGCAGCGAAAACTGGAATATTATCCAGAAATACGTAGCTAACTTGCTACGTAACAAAAAGCGGGACCTGGACGCAGGTGCGCAGACGTAAGTCTCTCTATGAGAAAAATGGAACGCCACCCTGAAGTAATGCGAAAGCGGTTCCAGGGTGGGCGACGGTTCCCTAGAGGGGGGGTTTTTAGTGGCCTGCGAGTGGCACATACCATTGCTGCGACGACAGCTTTGATGATGCGGTAGGCATTTTCCACCCCCTCTCCCGCAAAAAAAAATAAAAATAATTTCATTTCATTTCATTTCATTTCATTTTATTTTATTTTATTTTATTTTATTTTATTTTATTTTATTTTATTTTATTTTATTTTATTTTATTTTATTTTATTTTATTTTATTTTATTTTATTTTATTTTATTTTATTTTATTTTATTTTATTTTATTTTATTTTATTTTATTTTATTTTATTTTATTTTATTTTATTTTATTTTATTTTATTTTATTTTATATTTTTTTTTTATTTTTTTTTATTTTATTTTATTTTAATTTATTTTATTTTATTTTATTTTATTTTATTTCATATTACTGAATTTATATAAAATTGAAACACTATCACCCACCGCAAAGTTAACGAAAACATTTAATATTCGCGTGCAACTAATTTTCCACACTTTATTATGCCCATTTCCTTACGTTTATTACGACACACTCAAACAAAACTGATTAACTACCTGTCATGAAATTTTTATTAGCAATTTTGTTTACTTATGCATGAATTCATTACAGAGATTTCCTGCCCTCGTCCTTGCGACCACTACAATAGTTAAATATTAAACTGTGTCGTTGTTCTAAAAATATCCTTGCCACAACTTTCGGTGTGAAATTATTGTATGACATTGACATGTCAATTCGCCGCACGCAACACGCCACTACACGCTTTTGACATTTCAAGTGCAGCGCACTTCAAGGCGCACTCAATTATTCATTTACACAAAATATTTCGGTGGCGTACACAATTTCTGGCAGCCAAGTTGCGTGTCGCTCGCAAAGGCGTTTAAATAAACGTCTTGCTTAACTGCCTCAAAGTTAAGCATTTTTCTACTTACATAATACTTTGGAATGTCTAATTTAGAGGTTAATTGTATCGCGCGTAATAATCAGTCAAGCAAGGACACAGTTGTGACAAAAATAGACGTGGACGCGAGTGGGAGTAAGTGACGCAAATGTTATGAGTGGAAGGAGGGTCTTAAGACCGAGTTGTCTTTATTTTGTGTAGGTTTTCTTATTATTGTGTTGCGGTAGCTATAGGTGAGCTAAATGTGTTTTTGTAAGATTTGAATATGAATGAGTTTAAGCGTTCTATATATCATCTAAGCCATTTCCTATATGATTTTAATGCACATTCATACTAAGTGCAGACCTTTAAGCTTCTATTGATTTATGGAAATTTCAGCCGAATGCATTCTGAACGTTATTTTATCTACTTAACGATATGTTACATTTCTTGCTCTCTTTCTAGATCTTTCGACATCTTTCTCTATCTATTCCCATCTCTTTCTACCTCTTTTGCCATCTCTAAAAAACATTTCTATATCACTCTCTTACTCTCCGACTTACTGTATGTACATCTCTCTCTCCCCATAGTTATCTATATACCATACTCTCGCACTCGCCAACTATCTCTCCATCTTCTTCTCCCTTTAAACTGTTTTAAAAGCTTCCAGTGAATTTTTCACAATTTTTATCAATTTATTTACATAATTTAATATGTTTTTACATTTTTTATGCGCGATTTGCATTCAGGTCAAATTCTTTTTACTAAATTCTCTATTTTTATTTATGAAAAGTGAAAGAAAAAAATTTACACATTTTATAATGCATATTTCATGTTTCAAATATCAAGTTAATAGCATTTATAAATTGCCTAACAAATTGCTAATTTCCTATTTTCCGCTACATTCCGCATAAATTAATACGAAAGTGAGAGAATTTGAATATTTATGTAATAATATTAAATATAAATGTTAGGCTGTATGTGGATTATAAAGTCCGTACTCTCAAACAACCAACTCCCAGCTGAGAAGTAGTAATTACTTGCAGAAATCGAACTGGTTAAAAATATAGTAGTTGACAAGTATGGTAAAATAAAAGTAGTCCGTAAACGACTCGAAAGGAACCACAATTGTCCCGAATGCAGTAGAGTTTGCTATTTAAAACTGAACTAGTGCGCTTTTCTAACTCTCAATCCCTCAATTATTTATTATCTCTTTTGAACTAGTATAGTGTGTATAACAATTTCTTAGAGAGTTAGCTGTCATATCAGCTGTCAAAATGACAACAGATGTATGACATTTGTCTACAGTTTATATTGGTAAGTTATTATACAAAGTCTAAAAACGAGTTATCTATCACTAGAAAATATATCTTTATCAAATATAAAACAACATTTAAAAATCTCTAGGCATTTGAAAAAAAAAATAGTCAGGTATCTATGTAATTGTGTCCATACTAGTTCCGACGTATGTAGTGTATAACTGCTTGCTTTCACTACTGGGATCACATTGGACTGCTGATACTGTTATTTGAATAAATGGATTTGCTTGTCGTTTGTGAACAGAAAAAAATCCAACGCAAATGAGGTTTGAAATTGATTTATTTAATACTGTTAGTTTAAAAAATTTATATTCGGCATGTAAAGTAATGAATAGAATTTTTATAGCCCAAAGGCAATTAGTATGAAATATTTCCATGTGGCTTTGGTTTTTGGAAATATTAGAAAAATTATTTTCTATCAGCTGAATTTGCATGTATTTTTTAGAGACTGTGTAAAAAATTATGTAGAATATATTGCAGTATTTTTTTTTATAAAAAAGCTGAACATATGATGTTAATATAAACAAAATTCCAGCAAAAATTTGTAGTATAAAATTTTTGTAAAAGCTAATAGTGGATTTTAAAGAATTTTATTTATTTAATATTTTATTATTATTTCAAAATTTCAATTACAGTTGCTAGAAAAAGTGAGCGGAAATTAAAATAAAAATAATTTAATAAAAAAAATATTAATTCACTACCACACATTGCGCCCTTTTTCGACATATGGTATATATTGCATACTTTATTAATTTAGGTCATTGCAACGCTGCAGTGAATCGCTAAAATAACGCTGTGCAGCATGTGTGCTTATGCATTTAAAGCGCGCGAAAGTTGGTTGACACTGTTGATTTATTGTATTGCAGCAATGGCACAGCTGTCTTTCAACGTTATTGCACTTTATATGCTTATTTATATGCCATATACAATGTTTTTACACAAATACTTTTAATAAATTATTAAATAACTATTATTCAATATTCATATTTATACACTACAGTGTTTATTTATAATACGCTGACAATGTCAAACAAAGAATTTTGCAAAAAAAAAATAAATAGTTGTAACAAAAAGTAATAATTCAAATATTATGAGGAAACATACTTTTTATTCTACATTTTTTACTGCATTTCAACAATACTCATGTAAGTACTAGTAATTTAACAAATAAAGAATTTATAGAATTTTATATAAAAAAAATATATAAAAACTCTACGTCATTAATATTCTTCATAAAAAAGTAGCACAATTGAGAAATTGCAAAACAAAACAGCAAATTGTTTAATCACTTTAATGCCATAAATATTTATTGTAAATTATTTGCATCATTACATAATGCAATTATTCGAAGAACACTTTATAATGGAACAAGTATAATGGCTTATAATAATGTATTATTTTTTACTTATTTCCGAACCATTTTTTTTTTATTTTATAGTTTTATTATGAATTATAGCTTTAATAAATTACTACTTGCTTACTAAAAGCATACTAACACAAAAGACAACGGTGTCTGTCATAGACTATCAAGTCCCATTACAGCCACTTCTGCAATATAGGAATACACCCGAATTTTATGGGGCCGAGGGATGTCCTTCCGACGATCTTACACTGTTTGGAACGATATGTTATGACTGTCATAAATTATATGTATATCTAATTATATGTATATCTATATATATTCAAAA
This sequence comes from Zeugodacus tau, assembly GCA_031772095.1. Lineage (NCBI taxonomy): Eukaryota > Metazoa > Arthropoda > Insecta > Diptera > Tephritidae > Zeugodacus > Zeugodacus tau. The sequence continues at coordinate 71,371,576 of CM062652.1, read as the reverse complement.
AAGTTTAATGAATTTTAAGATTTGACTAAGATCTATGTAAGAGGTCTGCTATATAAATTTATTTCAATAAACTGTTTGAGAATTTGAAATCAGTTTGTTAAAGAACGAACGAACGCAATACTATAAATTCAGCAGTTCCCTATAGTCTCGATTTCATCGCCATCAAATTTGCATAAACCATCTGAGAATTACAAGAACAGTTTAACCAAAATAAAAAATAAAATAAAAAAATAACTACTCTGTTTTGAGTTTGTTTAAATTAATTAAGTATACTTTACATTTTGTTTAAATTGAAAAAATGAAATTTTAGTTTTATTGCAGATTTATTTAGAGAAGAGAGAAAAATACTTAAATGGGTTTAATAAAAGTGAAAAGAGAGAAGGATTTAGATGGATTTCATTGTGATCAACATATTTAAACTTGTTGAGAGAACTGTAAAGATTCACTTGAAGGAGAGGTGGAGATAAAGAGTACTTTTGAAAGCTTATTAAAGCACAAAAGCTTTTACTAAGCTTCTAAAGAATGGTAATTCCAAACTACAAAATATCAATCAAGCAAATATGATGGGTTGATTTTCCTTGTGCACTTTCGATTGCTGAAATTTGGACGCTCCATTTTCGGAGAACAAAAAGAGAAAATCTGAGAAGCTGAATTCATTTTGAATGAATACTTGAAAGAGCTTTTTTCGATTTTATTCAAAAGCTTTCATAAATACTGAGATTAAGAGATAAGATTAGAAGACTAAATATAAATCGATTCACATGTCATTCAGAAGGCTTACAAAGGAAGAGTAAAAGAGAGGGAGAGAGAGCAATAAAGAGCAAGAGAGCGAAAGCGATAATCAATTTATTACAACATAAAACTATTTATCACCACAAAAGCTCACATATGGCAACACTGAGATTTTGTCTTTCAACACACATAATTAAAAATAAATCCAATGAATTTTAAACTGTATTAAAATGTAATATATTAAAAATTCCATAATATTTATATTAATATTAATATAAATTTTGAAAATTCATTAAATCACTGAGGAATTTCTACGATAATTAACATAAAACGCTGAATGGCCGAGCGCACATGACATAAGTTAATAAAATTTTAATTAATAAAATAAACGAACAGCACAAACTGGCAGTGGGTATTAATGGCTAAAACCACGATTACGAGCCAATACAAATACACACACCCCAACACAGAGAAACACACACTTTCCAACAAAATTGCAAAGCTTTGACATTTTAAAGCCAACGAAAGCGATGCCCCCTCGTTACATAGTAGTTTGAGGGCTAAAAGTGACATTAAATGCCAAGCCAACTTTGTAAACCTGCATAGCCAAGCATTAAATGGCATTAAAAGTGAAGGCAGCAAAATGAGAGAGTGAAAAGAAAAAAATGCGAAAGCAACAACAAAAACGAAAAGCGGTCAGCTGTTAAAGGACGAGTCAGTGTAGAAAGGATTACAGAGAGAGAGAGAGCGCATAAAGTGTGGCAGCGCGCTGATATTGGACATGATAATAAAGCACAGAGGTGTGAAGCCTGTGGCAGCTAACTGTATTTACTGGATGAGTATATGTAAAGATAATTAATTTTCACTGCTTTGAAAGCGAAAGCCATACACGCGCTTTTGAAGCCAAAAATTTCGAAATTTAATTTACGACACATATATAAGTATACGCTGAAATATTATATAACATGTGAACACACATACTTGTCAAAGCGCAAATAATTGACATTAAAAAGCATTAAAATATGCGCTCACATGGCCTTGGCTCGGCCGACACATGATACCCTTTCTGTTGACCCTTTCTTTGCGCTACTAGTATGTGTCACATTGTTTTTGTGCGCTCATAAATATGAAAATTTTCCCTTAAATCGCAAATAAATAAAAGGAAAATTAATCCGTTATATAAAAGTCAAAGCACACAGAGCCCACATGCTCATGCAGAAAGTTTCAAAAGGCCGCTTTGCTGTTGTTGGTATGCGAACTTTCGCTCTTGTGGCGGCCATAAAAAGGATTATGCTGGCAAAATTATTTTTATTTATGTGCGCTTTATTATTGAATTTTTTTGCGAACTTATAATAAAATTTATGGCAGAGTTTATAGGCGCGGCTGAGTTCAAATATGCGCGAACCCAAGCTGAATTAGCTATAATTCAGCGCACTCAACAAGTTGGAGTTGGGAATATGGGTATATACATATTAAATGATTTCATAAATTGCAAGGAGTATATATTTAGACTATAATAGATTTTTACCATTTTACAGGGTGTGTCACACAAAATTTTATTTAATTAAATTCAAAAACATATTTTTTAAAACTCAAGATACACAATTTTTGAACCTAAACCATTATATTTCTTCACAAAATAAAAATATTAAAAAAACAAAAAAGTCTTAAATAAAAACAAGTAAGGAAAGGCTCAGTTCGGGTGAAACCGAACATTTTATAATCTTGCAATTTATTGAAGAAATTTAACCAATACATATATGGGGAATAAAGCTCACCGTATTTTTGAAAAACCTATAATTAGGTAAATGGGTGCTAGGAGAAGATACTTTTGAAAAACCTACAATGAGGTATATGGAAATGTTATGACCCGATTTTAATAATTTTTGGAAAAGAGACACACTATTAGAAGAAAAAAATTTCCTCTGAATTAAATTGAGATATCTGAGAGATTTACCCATATTTTCGGTTAAAATTTATCCTTAGGCGCTGAGTTCAACATGTTCGATATCTGGGGCCTTGAAAAGTTATGGTCCGTTTTCGACAATGTTTTCACAAGTGAAGCCAGAGATGATATGCACTAATTGTGTAAAGTTTTATTCCGTTATCTTCATTGGTTCCTTATGTTTACATTATAAAGTGAGGGAATAAGATGGAATTGAAAATTGAGTTATAAGGAAAGTAGTAGTGGTTGTGAACCGATTCCGCGATTCCATTTTTTGTCCGTGTTATCAGGGTGTCAAGAAAATATTATATACCGAATTTCATTCGAATCGGTCGAGTAGTTCCTGAGTATGTTTTTTGACCCATAAGTGGGCGATGCCACGCCCATTTTCCATTTTGTAAAAAAATCTGAGTACAGCTCCCTTCTGCTATTTCTTCTGCAAAATTTAGTGTTTCTGAAAATTACATTCAAATATGCCCCCTCCTAGTGTGATCCTTTATTCCAAATTTTACTTTTATATCTTCATTTATGGCTTAGTTATGACACTTTATGTGTTTTTGGTTTTCGCCATTTTGTGGGCGTGGTAATGGTCCGATTCTGCCCATTTTCGAACTTGATCTTCTTATGGTGCCAAGGAATATTTGTGCGAAGTTTCAAGATATCTTAATTTTTACTCAAGTTACAGCTTGCACAGACGGACAGACGGACAGACATCCGGATTTCAAATCTACTCGTCACCCTGATCACTTTGGTATATATGACTATATATCTAACTCTCTTAGTTTTAGGTGTTACAAACAACTCTTATGTGAACAAAACTATAATACTCTCTTTAGCAACTTTTTTTGTGAGAGTATAATGATGATTTGTCAGCTGTCATTTGTCAACTCCGACTGCACAGAGAGTAGTGCGTAAATGAAATATATGTATATATTTATTCCTTTCTAAAATTATACGAAAACAACATTATCGATGATTTCAGCGCATATCTTTTATCTAAGAGTAGACCTCTTGAATTAAAACTTCAAATTTTACGCTTGTCAGCTGTCATCTATCGAAAAAAGTATAAACTTTTTTCATTCTTAAATCTTCAAACTTCATATTCATAATGATCAGACAACGATTTTTTAGCAAAGAAATTAAATAAAATTAAAATAAATTAAAACTATAAATTTGAGTTTGTCAGCTGTCAGTTGTCCAAAAAAAGTTAATTTTTCTATCTACTAATCAATATATCCAACATTTTAAATAATTTAACGTAACTACGCATCAATAAAGTGCTTTTTCGATACTGTCACCTGTCAGTTGTCAGTCATGACAACTTTTAAAAGTGATTTCTGGTTTAAAAAAATCTTAAATTTTTATATAATATGTAAAAGGAGAGATTTTTTAAAGATAATCAACGTAGATTTGGAGCAAATTAAAGCAAACAACGCCATCGAAAGAAATCAATTTCATATTTCTGTATGTATATCAGCCTGCAACAGCAATCTTAGTTGTCTAGCCCGCAAACCGCGTGGGAGTGCTTGCATAAATAATTGTCAACAAATAATTGCAAAAGCCTCAAGGTTAGGTTCACCATATATCATGACAAGAAAACAGCAAAAATACCAAGCGCACCACAAAACACACATCAGAGCGCCCCTAAGGCGCAACTAAATTGGAATCAATTGGATACGATGACCAACAAAATGAAATAAATGAAAATAATATATAACAAATAAAACTACAAATCAAATAAAACTACGAACACACATAAAAGCATACAAATCGAACACAGAAAATGGTTTGTAAGTCAGCTTAACACCAACCATATTGAACTTCAGCGAAGCGCAGCATATAAGTCCAACAGCAAGCAACCACCAAGCCTTTATGTAATAACTTCGCCAATATATGGGGTTGCCAGACAAACATACTCTTGCATACAAATATCAGCTTCTATATGTTTCCATTATAAGCGCCTTTGTTCGAAAGTGGCACAAAGTTGGCATAAAGGACAATTGAATTGACCGCAAGCGCGCAAAAAAAAGCATTCAAAGCACACACAAGCGCAGAATTAACGCACATTGTTCAGTGGCTAAGCTGGAGAGTGCTTGCTAACTGTTTGACTTTTTTGTACGAGTATACCAAGTGATCATATTACAATGCAAAAAATATTGTTGGCTGCCACCCCAAGGCTAACGTTGCGGCCAGTGTCCTTGCTGCGTGCTGTGCTGACAATGAGTCCTGCTTTGTGTGTTTTGTAAACATAAATGTTAAACAAATGTTTGCTGATAGCATATCATATTGTATTTCACACATTTGTTCGTACATATGTATATAATTACTAGCGAATTAAAGGGGCGCTGGTCACGAAAGATACCCCTAAACATTTTTCAATAATTTTTTTCTGTTCGGTATTTTTTAATGAAGTGTAAAAAATTATCGAAAGCTCAAATTTGGAAATGTGATACTGATATGAAGGGTGCGCAGCCGGTGCTAAATGCATTTCTTAGAAGAAAATATTATGAAGAAAAGTGCCAAAAGGAGGGTAGTGATTGTAAAAACGGTATGTGTGGGTATATGATTAGAACAATCTGTATTCTAGATTAGAATTTTCGCATTGCTGTCGCTTCCAGGCTACAGTGTTCTAAAAAAAAATAAGAAAAAAGTCTTCCCTTAAGTACTACGATATTTCAAAGACCCTTCTATATATTTATTTATATCAAGTGTCATCAATTGGACTTAATTAGTAGACCTAAAGCACTCTATTAATACAAAATTTTCTCGTTACTTGAACATAACACAGATATTGCATAATCTCAATGATACTTTCATTTGGAGATCTTAATAAATTAAACTATTTGTGTCCCACATTCTTATTTGCCGTCTGAAATTTCAAAACAAATGCACTTAATTGCCAGCTAATTCTCAATTAAGATGCTGTCTGCAAATAATTTAATTTTAAGTAGCCCAATAATAATTTTAAGTTGATTGACTGAGAAGCTTTTATAAATATAAACTATCAGAGAGACTCCTATGTGAGTCAATCAGAACTTTTTAACTAAATTTTCTAATTGAGACTAAATTAAGGGACAGTTTGAGATGTCTATGGAAAAGATAAATAATAATTTCAATAGCTGATTGACTCAATAAGGCATCTATTAGAAACATCAACTATCAGAAAAACTCTTAATATAGTCAATGAGAAATTTCTAACTAAATTAAGGAACAGTCTAAAAAGTCTATGAAGATGGAAAATATAATTTAATTAACATAAAATTGCTGACTGACACAATAAGGCAGCTATCTGAAAAAAAAATATTATCAGCTAGACTCTTAATTGAGTCAATCATAAATTTTGTACTAAATTTTCTAATTGACTAAAGTAAGGCACTCTCTGAAACGTGTGTAAAGGATGTAAACCCTTCCACTTTTGTTACAACAATAAATCAAAGGTTTAACTTAGTAATTATAATATAATTAAATTGAAATTAGCTACATTCGTTGAAAATTAGCCAAAGAGCATAGTTGCAAAAAACAAAACTTTAATTAATTAATTAATGGCAGTAATCTAAAAGATTTTAAGAAAAAACAATACACATTAAAAAGTTAAATGTATCGCCATTCATTAAAATATTTTGATTATAATGTTAAAAGAAATAAAAAAAATTTCATTAAAGTGAGCCTAAATTCATGTATTCACATAAAAAACAATTGAATTATTTAATAGAGTAAAAAATTAGATGTGATTTTTGGTGGCAGAAAAAATATTATGTGTTTGAAAAAATTAATTATTTAATTCAAACAACAAAAAAATATGCCTAAAATGTGCAATTACAAACTGATTTTGATTTATTAATGGTAATTTAAATAATGTATGTGGGTTACTTTGCAATCAATTGCATAGTTGAATAACATCGAAGCATACATTTAGGCGACAAGTGCTTTTTGCAAAATTATTTGGTAGTTTAAGTAAAACAACTAAACTATAATTTTAGCAATGCAAAGACACAGCTGGAGTGCTGTTGGAGATATGCTACTTAGGTAAGTTAATTAATTTTTGGTGTTACCCTGTACAGTATAATATTTGTACTGCAAAGTGTCAGTGAAAATCTTATATAAATGTACCTTTGTATACTATTATTAATATTAATGAAAATGCCAGAGTTATTTAATTAAGTAAATAGATGAAAATACTTATTCAAATATGTGACAAATTCAATATGATGCTAATATAAGATTACATCATATATAAATATGAGTATAATTTTATATGCATTGTAAATAGGAATTTAATTACTGAGGTTTATTGAAATGTATGCTCCGCTTACATTATTTGGTGGTTATGACAAAGTTGGTCATATTTTCAATTTTTGTGATAATTTATTTGAGTTGCCACATTTTTCAAATTTAGAATTTTATTTTATTAAATATTTAAAATATTGAATAAAGAACATTAAAGAATAGTACAATAGTTTTATTCAAAAAATAAAAATTTTATTATAGGGATTGTTTACAGAGTTGCCACCTGATTGCTTTTTTAATAAAATAAAAAATTTAAAATATTGCAAAATACAATTTTAAATGTTTTAAAAATTAAATGTGTAGTAAAAAATAGCACAAAGTTGCCCACCTTTTATAATTGAATATGGTCCCCTTTTTGAATTCAAAGAAGGCAGCTTGGCTGTATAACATTTTGTCGAATTATCCTCACTTTTACTATCACCATAAAGCATCTATTCTTTCAGTTTCATAATAAACCTAACCCAACTTTAACTTAAACAATACTTCTTATTCGGAAAAAATGCTTATACCCCTAATTGTATGCTACACTTTGTTCAGCTGTATCACTTTTATCACACAGTATAGGCTTTATTTCATTATAAGCTGTTGCAGTAATTAAAAGTAATCACACAGGTGAAAGTAGGCTACAAGCTAAAAGGGAAAACTGCAAAATCGCCGCAAGTAAAATATGCAGGGAGTTTGAAAAAATGACTGGGAAATATAGGTAGTAAAAAAATGCGATGCTTTGAAAAATTATGGCAAAAGCCAATCGAAGTTATGTCGCCGATGGCAGTGTAAAAAGTTAAGCTAAACAGGAAGTGTAAGTCTGCATAAAAAAGCAACAAAAACACACGTGCTTACATAGAGAGAAATTTTATTTTTTTCTTCAAGCAATTTGTATGTATGTGTTGATTGTGCCTGGGTTCAAAAAGTAAGCGATTTACTGCTAACCAACCAACAACGGCTCACACACTTGCCACTCTTACATATTTGCGCAGTCATGCATATTTTACATGGGTTTATAAATATATATGTCTGTTTATATATATATAGTATGTTCTATATAGAAAGTATGGTTCATGTGTTGAAATGTATGCATAAATTTATGTCTAAATTTATATGTGCAGAAATATATGACAGCGCGTGAGTGCGCATAAATTCCACGTGCGTGTAAGTACCTGTGTTTGTGAGTCTGTGTATGAAGAGTGAAACTGCCTGACTGATGTTATGTAGCTATGTAGCTGGCTATGCCTTTGTGCCTGGTAGCATGGCTGTAATAAATTGAAAATTGGTAACTGGGCGGCAGTGAAACGCCCAACTGAACCTAACACACATATATAACATCTAACTCACATACACACAACTCGCATACACTCAACTCCAACACACCTAGCGCCTGCTAACCCACTAGCAGAGCTATCCAATAGTCGATTGATTGGTTAGCGCGCGAGTGGGTTTAGTAATGTTTGCACAAATGTCGAGGCGTAATACGGAAAAGGTGGTTTACAATGTACACACAGCATAACATACAAGGAGCGCATAGTCATGTTGGGCAGGCGGGCAAAAAAAAATAGTCATGTCATGCATGCGTTGATGTGGTACACGCGTGTTTACATGCATTATTGTTTGCATTACCCTCATTAGTTGTGTGTGTTTTGCGTGAATGTACTTAATAGATGGCGCACGCACGCAAACATATAACACTATACACTCTAGCACACACACACCCATATAAACCAACATCTACATATACGAGGTGCGTTCAAAAAATAACGGGAAAATACAAAAGTACAATTTTCAAAAAAAATATATATATTTTTTGTTATTTTTATTTCCAAAAAGAGAGCTGTTTTTTACAAGCATATGAGAAATACCCGAAAGAAAAATCGAAAAATCGAGTTTGACTAGGGTTTCGACGACTGGAAGGCAGCGTTGGCATAAGTGCATAAACTAAAAAACTAAACTAAGACTAAAAACAATTTTAAAGACGGCAACTTCAATATAGATGAATAAAAAAATATTTTTTTAAAAACCAAAAATTCCCGTTATTTTTTGAACACACCTCGTTTGCCTCCTACCTTTTATGTATGTTCACTTGTCATTGTTTGCATGCGGTTTTTAATCAATTTACGCAGACATGCATCATATTTAATTTGCGTAAACACACACACACACACATACACACCCACTTCTATTAAATGAATTAATGTGGCAATTTGTATTGTTTATTTAGATTTAAAAATTAAATCAACACTAGCGTTTTCATTTTACATGCATTTATAAATGAAATAAAGTTATTTCATATAGCTCATGCGTGCAGCAATATTAAATATTGGTATATTTGACTGTTTGCATTTCACTGGCTGATATTTTAGCGTAATTGTCGAAATCAAAATATTTGTAAAATTTAAGTAATTAGTGTTGAAATTTGAAAGTGATAGCGTTTGATGCGGTATTTGCTTGTAATTTTGGGAATCAATATTAGTTTTAAATGTGGCAATTAGAATTATGAAATCACAGCGCTATGTGTTTATCAAAATTGCTTTAATTTCATGAAAAAAAAATTAGAAATATATATTCTTTTTCAAAATATTGAATTCAAAATAATTTTTTAATTTTTTTTTATTAGTTTATGAAGCTAGAAGACTAACTCCATTTTTGCAGCATTTTGATATTTTACAGTCTCCATGAAATTTTTTTATAGACATAATTCATGACCTTTTGAAGCTTTTGATTTATTGAAAAGCTTACAAAATAAAAACTTTAAGCTCGGATTGCGAATTAATATAAATTTAAGAAAAATTACTAAACTGAGATATTTGACATTATTGAACTGTGAAGTAGAGTAAACTTCGCGTCCCACACCTCATAATAACTGTTCAAAAAAGGAAAGAAAATAACTTTTTCACCATATCCAATACTACAGCTGTCATTCTGTGAGCTTTTTCTATTCGGGAAATTTTGTTTTTAAAGCACAAAGCACGATAGGACAAGGTTATTGACATGAAAAATATCAATAATAAATAATAACAACAAATTTTATAGAAAAACTGTTTTTTCTCATATATTCGAAAATTAAAAAAAAAAAAATATATTTAAAAGTAACTGATTTTTTACAAAAATTATACATGATTATGAATGAAATTTCGCCTTTATAACCAAAAGGTGAGCAAGTATTGATCTTTTGACTTTCAAGCGCCTTATGGTATCTTCTCTTCGAAAAGCTGCTTCCTGCTGGCACTCAAATTTCTAAAAATTAGGCTTGAAAGTTTGCTATAAATACCTTAATTAGATTAACCCTTTCGACCCCGACGTTGCCTGTGAGCAATTTCACCAATTTGATGATTGAAAGCAAAAGCTGTGTTCAATGTTTCAACTAGATTTAAGTGGCTACTTATAGGTTAATATATTAAAAATGAAAATCAAAACAGTTAACAACATTCTTTACCGTTATTCTTATAGTTTTTTTAACATAGTGCATTAAAGTCGTTGATAATTTGTGAATGAAAATTTGCAAACGTTTGTTAGAATCGATCCAATTATTATAATAATTTAATTTAATGAAAAAAGTAGTACCCATTTTTGTTCGAAATCTATTATAGCAATTTTTCATGAATTCAAAATCTTCGCTTTATGATTTTTGTATACCATCATGCCCCAATGTTACTCACAAGCAAACTTCTGTAGCGCCCATAATAAAAGGCGTGGCAACGTGAAATTTTGTTTGTAATTTCTTTTTGGCATTCTTTTATGATCCCAATGGTGAAAAAAATTATAAAACCACAGGTAAAAAGTCGGGGTCGAAAGGGTTAATACTGTATAATAAATTAAAAGATAATGTAGATTGTGCAGTCTTTGAAAGCTACAGTCGTGTAAACTTTCTTATAATCAATTCGATATATGTACATAAATGGAATCAAAATCAAGACCTAGATTATGCTAATTATATGAACAAGTCTCTCACAGTAATTTAGCCGCCATTCAGTGGTGTTTTAAAACATAATTTTTTATCATAACAACAGGTAACATACCAAAACTTAAGCTCCATTAAAGCTTTCACTGAAATAAAAGCAGCTTTCACTGGAATAAAAGCTTCATTAAAGCTTTCATTGGAATAAAAGCTCCATTAAAGCTTTAGCAAGTAATTGAAACTTCATTAGAATATAATTTCAGCCTTACTTGCTTCAACATTTTTCAAACTTAAAAATATAAAACCAAAAATATTGTAAAAGTCTTATATTCACAGAAAAATACAACTGTTAGAGGCCTTCTAAGCATTTATGTATATACTTATATATATTATATACCCACATACCGCTTCCTACAGCGATAACTTAAGCTGGCATTTCCACACCCCTGTTGCGCTAACCACAAATACATTCGCCTCACGCAGCACACCACATCACAACATTGCCTTCTAAATATATTTAACTGCACATCTGTATGTCTAACTATGTAGTATGCTGCATTCAAATCCAAATATATTTATAATCCCATATCTTTGGGCACACATACTCAAGTCAAGTTGAAGTCATATGCCAACAACATTTCCGTTTCCGCACGAAACTATTACCGTCAGCAGGAATTCATTGCACACAAGAGTATGTGTGTGTGAGGAAAATAAAAGAATTCCCCCACACATGCTAAGTCGGCATTGTGGCAGATTAGCGTACAAATATGTTTATAAGCGGCAAGTTATTTGTATGAATGAAAGCGTGCATGTGACTAGTGCAGCTTGTGGATGTGTGTTGGTGTATGTGACTGTAGTCGCCAAAGGAAGTCCGGCTAAGAAATGCGTTTTGTACGTGCTTATCTTGCAGCTGCGGCGCGATAATGTGGAAAACAGAAACGCGCATTCATTTTGCTTTCCTTATTTGTGATAGAGTGGGAGGGTGCTTGTCTACTTCTTCTATTTTTATTTAATGAAAATGATAAAGTTGGAAGATTGTTGAAGTGACAGTTTAGAGGAGTGGTAATTGAAAGTGAATTAAGGAAGAATGGTTAAATTTATTGTAATTAGTTTGATTTCTGAATAATTTTTAAAAATGTATCAGACTTGTTAATTGAAAAACCGAAATTGAAATTTTCCGAATACTTTTTAAATTTTTTAAAGAATCTGTAATTAAAAAATAAATAAATTTGGAAAAATTGCATATTTTTCACAGTCTGGCATTCTTCTATTGATACCATCAAGTATTTTAAGCATTATTTCTATGAAAAATTATTCCTTCAATCAAATCACCGAAAATTGTTACTCATACGCCACCGCGGACCACACACCTTCTGCACGAAATTACTCGTAAAACGACCGACTTAAGTGCAAATGCACTTGCTGCCAACGAAACAGTAATGAAGTGAGCAAACAAAGAAATGGCACAGATTGCTCAGTAGCGTCCTGCCACTGCCACTCACTACCAGTCACTAGGGATACTCAGAGCGGCGTCAGAAGAATGATGAGAGTAGAAGCGACAAGCCAAACATACCAACATCGGGCCAAACATACCATCATATAGAGAGAACACAATTGTGCCAAACAAACAAAATATTTGCTGAAAAATGAGTATGAAGCGGATGATATATTTGCTTGGCAGCGAGGTAGCGCTAGTGATAAAGGAAATGTATAAAATAATAAAATAGTTTTGTTGTGGAGTGGAAGAGAAATCAGAGTTGGTATTAAACAATTTTTGAGAGTTGAAAGCAGCAGTGAAGCAGAAGATGTGAGGATAATTGACATGAATTATTTAAAAGTAGTGAGTAGTAGTTTTCACAATTAAATCACTTAACAATAAAAAAAATTATAGAGTAAACCAAAGCAATAATACAATTTATTGTTTCTATACTATTTAATGTCTTCAGATGTGAAAATATATAATTTACTTATTTATCAAATAAATTAAAATATGTGAGTGGAAAAAAATATCGGAACTTATTCGAACTTCGAAAAATTTCGAAGTCACAAAAAATAATAATTATTCAAAAAATTTTATTTTAAAACACATTTCATAAAATAACTTTTTCAACTTAAAAAAATTTCGAAAACTTATTCGAATTTCGAAAACTTTTTTCGTAATTAAAAAAATTAAATTTGTTCGAAATTTGTTTTTTACTTTTAAAAACATTTTACATAACAGCTTTTCATACTCTAAATAAAAGAGCACTTATTCGAATTTCGAACAGTTTTTCGAAATAAAAAATAATTTATCTGTTATTTTTATTTGTATTTTAAAATAATTTTTCAAATTCGAAAAAAAAATTCGAAAACTTTTTCGAAATTAAGGAGGAATTAAAATTGTTGATTTTTTTTTCAACTTAAAAAATTTTCGAAAACTTATTCGAGATTAGCTTATGTAGAGATTAGCTCTACAAAATACCAAGACCTCTTCTTTCTTGGAACAAATCTTCTAAAAAATAATAAAGAATATGGAAATCTATCATTTTCTCATTATGTAGATCAAGAACAGAAAGCCCCTTGCTTGGAAAGCATCGATGTTCGAGGAACAAAATGCTACGAGATAGTCCGAAAAAAAAACTGTACGAAATAATCTATTAACTTCTTCAAATTTTTAAAAACATCTATTTTGTTCGAATTTTGTTTTTTTACTTTTAAACACATTTTACATAACAGCTTTTCATACTCTAAAAAAGAGCACTTACTCGAATTTCGAACAGTTTTTCGAAATTAAAAAATCACATTTGCTCTGTATTTCTATTTTTATTTTAAAATAAATTTCAAACTCGAAAATAAATTCGAAAACTTTTTCGAAATTAAGAAAGAATTAAAATTGTTGATTTTTTTTCCAACTTAAACAAATTCCGAAAACTTATTCGAATTTTAAAACTTTTTTCGAAATTAAAAACAGCTTTTCATACCCTAAAAAAAGAGCACTTACTCGAATTTCGTACAGTTTTTCGAAATTAAAAAATGGGATTTGTTCTATTATTTCTATTTTTATTTTAAAATAATTTTTCAAACTCGAAAAAAAAATTCGAAAACTTATTCAAATTTCGAAAACTTTTTCGAAATTAAGGAAGAATTAAAATTGTTGATTTTTTTTTCCAACTTAAAAAAATTCCGAAAACTTATTGGAATTTTAAAACTTTTTTCGAAATTAAAAAAATGAAATTTGTTCGAATTTTGTTTTTTACTTTTCAACACATTTAACATTACAGCTTTTCATACTCTAAATAAAAGAGCACTTACTCGAATTTCGAACAGTTTTTCGAAATTAAAAATTGGCGTTTGTTCTATTATTTCTATTTTTATTTTAAACAAATTTTTCAAACTCGAAAAAAAATTCGAAAACTTATTCGAATTTCGAAAACTTTTTCGAAATTAAGGAAGAATTAAAATTGTTGATTTTTTTATTTTCAAACGCAATTTAGATAATTTCAGTATTCTATTTCATATCCATATAAAAACTTATAATTTTCACACAGCTTCTTCAAGCGAAAAATAATAATATTACACCAAATAAACCGCTAACTTTAATTTCTCATTTTAATATCGCACAATTTTGCTACACACTCCCGCAGCGCCAGCCGTTAAAGCATTTTCCACAACATCCGCTGCACGTATTTCAGCTGATTTCCTGTTTACGCGCGCACGCTTCGCCCCCACGCTTACCCACACACACACTCTCTAATAAAGACACTCAAATTTACACGAAATCAACAACAATTTTGGCAAAATTTCAGCGCGCCATAAAACATCATATATCCACAAATGTACAGCGCTATCAGTAGTGCGCGCGCAATGCTCAACGCTAAGTCAAGGCATTTCAATTTCGAAATCCCCAAAAGCCCTTAGTGATTCACTAAAAAATATTAAGTGAAATTTCTTTGCAATTTTTCAATGTAATTTCCCAGCAATTTTCACAAGGCAAACGCCAGCAACAAAGAAATCCCTCAAAATAAAAGCAATGAAATAAAGCAAAGCAACACAGAGAGACCCATGCGTAACAATGACAGAAATAAGTAAGAGAAATGAAAAATAATAAATTCGATACTAGTGCCACAAAAAAAGACATGGAATAACAACAATAACAAATTTAAAAAGAAATTTAGTAACTGTAAAAAAGCTGCGTGCTCACTGACTCAGCATTCCGCTATTTATTGCTGCTGACAGTTTGTAGCGGAAGAAATTTTTTTTTAGTTGTTGTTGTTGTGCGTTGACTATTATTTTTATGCAATTGTTGTAAATATCTTTTGTTTTCAACCTAATGTTGCAAGATGGGGCAGCATGTATGAGTTTTTCTTATATTTCTTATTGTTGTTTTTGTTATCGTTTTTGTTGGGGCGCTTGGGGGCACTAACAACAACAACAACTAATACTGTTTGTGTTTCCGTGCCACATCGTTTGTCATAAATTCTTGCTGCGACAAAAGCATCTCACCACAACAATAATAACAACAACAACAACAATAACAAGCAGCGCCCGTAAAAGCAATGAACCCAATGAAATTGCTTGCAGATTTCGTTGACTGAAATTGCAATTTCGTTGCAAATGTCGAATGTTGTTCCTGCCTTTGTCATTTTGTTACTTTTGTCATTTTGTGCTTTCCTTTCCTTTGCTTTTCATTGCTTACTTCGCTCCACTGGTTGTTTTTGTTGCCTTGTCACCGCTGACAAACGTTCACAAATATTGCACTTCCTTGCATTGTAACTCTGGCAGCACCAAGCTTTAGCTGCAGCCAATAAAAACAGCAAACATACAGACACACAACAACAACAGCACTTAGATACAATTTCGAACGACTTACTTCGGCTTTATTTGCCTCCGTCGCTGCTGCACACAAATACAACAATATTTCATCTTTTGTGGCAAACTAGTTATATACCTACTGCCAAGCCCACCGCCCACCACAAACACATACAAACACAAGTGCATTTTGAAAACTGTAAACTATTGTTCCTGGCTGTCAGTTTTCTATTCGGTCTTTATGTGCCACACATATACTATTCGAACTCTTATCTTTTTTGTTTTGTTTATTTTTGTCCATTTCCTCATTTTTGTCTTTGTCCGTTTGTCATTTTCGATTTTTTCGCCATCACTGTGCTATGTCTTTCTGTAAATAAATGGCACATTGTTATTTCAAGTGTCCGTCCGTGCATCCTGTACTTGTCGTTCGTCCCACGACCCAACTCGGCTCTACCGCCTCATTCGTTCGGCACATCGTCCGTCGTCTACTTTCAATTCACTTCAATATCCTTCGCTTGTTTTCACATTTCTGCCAGCTTTTTGTCCTAAATATATTTCCTCTTTATTCCGGCTTTTTTACCTCTTTCAAGTTTCCTTTGGCGCATTTGAGATTTTCATTTTTTTTGCATTGTGCTTTGTGTTCTACTTTTTATTGCGCTCTCAAATGTCTTTTATTGCTTTAGAAATATGAAATAATCTTGAAATGACCGTGCAATAACATTTCAATTGTCGTGTTTATAGTTTCAATGTGGGGTAAAAGAGAATCTCACAAAATGCGAAAGTCATATTATTTACTTGAAAGAGAGGAGAGTTGTGATACATTCTGAATTGTCTTCCAAATACAAATAAAATACTTTAATAGAACCCAACAGTAATATACCAAAACGATAACTTAAGAATCCCTAGTTCTGTATCAAAGGAAAAACTTGAGAGGGAGTTCTTCAACTTAGCCTTATTCTTCTACTTTTGTCATGGCCTTTCTATTGGATTCATGGGCGTCCCTTCCGTTGTGCACCTATGGGTCTAGAATCAAAGATTCTTTTCACTGCAGTATCGTCTTCTATACGTTCGACATGACCTAACCAGCATACTCATTGTTTTTAAGCGCTTAACTATATCCAACTCGTCGTAGATCTCATAGAGTTCAGCTAAGTAGGGCCTTAAAAATCTACGCCTTCATTTCAAGTTAGTTAAGTGAAAGAATCATACTATTTTATTGCTGTTCTTGAATATTTACGAGAATAGCTCTTAAGTTAGACTTTCGTGGATACTTTAGTGGAGAATTTTGCGAAGATCTTCGCCAAGAGTCCAGAAAAAAGTTTCTCGAATTGTAAAAGGAAATGATTAAGCCATGTGTTCTAAGCTTGGTGGAAGCCAAATGAGTATCTCTAGAAAATTCAAAGACCTATACGTTCTTGGAACAAATCTTCTAAAAAATAATAAAGAATATGGAAATGTATCATTTTCTCATTATGTAGATCAAGAACAGAAAACCCCTTGCTATGAAAGCATCGATGCTCCAGGAACAAAATTCTCCAAAAAAGACCGCCAAAATTGAACGAAATAATTGAGTAACTTCTTCAAATTTTTAAAAACTTCTAGTATAGATCAGAAAATAGAAAGTATCCAATTAGTTTCCAAATCTTAACACAGTGTTATCTGAAAATGGTGTCTCCTTTTCTTTATTTATCTTATTCAGAAATCTTTCTTGAACCTGAAAACTTCCTAGATTGTTCAAACTTCACTTAGAAAGCTATCTATAGGCATTATAATATAGTGAAAATTTCCAAGGCAACTTAACTGTAATTCTACTACTAATCATTAGTTAGGAAGAAACCATTAAACAGTCTTCGTCTTAAATATTTCGACACTACTTTGTTGTAGAATTAATCCAAACACTGACACAAACGGTATTGCTTAAAGAGATTAGCAGTTCAGTCTCACTTGAGGTGACCCTTCTTCTTTTCTTCATTACCAGACATGAGCATTTTATCTAGGTACTTCGGAGAAATATATTATTTACAGGAATACTTTTTATGAGTTTTAGTTATTACAATTGCTCCCAATAATTAATTCTCACAATAAAAAAATTATAAACCACTTGATTACAACTTTCAACGAACGAAATTGCCTGACATAGTCATGCGTTCTTAATTACCAGTCTTTTCTTGCTTTATTTAGACACAATATCCACTATTTTCATAAATTTATTCACTTCTTAACTGACTCACCTAAAGTTCTCGTCCATTGCGCTGTGGGCCTCCAATCCGGATAGTGTTTGGGGAATAGATCACGCGTCCAATAAGTATGCAAGACGACCTTATAAACAGCCAAACGATCTAATTGACAACCGCTCACAGGCAGCGGTTGAGTGGGTGTTGCTGTAGTTGTTGTTGTTGGTGTAGCCATAGAAACGCCACTCAATTTGCTGCCGGTGTAGCGCTGATAATCACTCGAGCTGCCACTGCTGCCACTGCTAAATTGTTCATTATTGCTGTTGCTGGCATAATTGAAGTAATTATTGTTGTTGTTATTGTTGCTGTTGCTATTGCTATTGGCATTGCTGTTGTAGTCAATATCATTGCTGAGTAAATTTTTTGTGTACTCTTGTTGTTTAACTTGCGCTTGTTGTTGTTGTGCCTGATTGCTTGCCACCGTGTAGCTGTAGATGGCTGGATTCGCTATGAAAGAGGGCTTATAGCTGCTCAATAGTGCCGGTTCCGGTTGTGGTTGCGGTTCGGGGGAGGGCAATGCGCTGCAAAGGCAAATCGTTGCAAATAGCAGCAAGAGCATTTTGTAAATGTTGGCTGTCATGTTTTTGTTTTTGATTTTGTTTTTGTTTCTATATTTTATGGTTTTTTATTTATGTTTGAGTTTGGATTTATATGTAATAAATATTATTCTCGCGCTGAAGTATTCTGCTAGTTTTAATTTTTTGTTGTTGTTGTATTCAATTTCTGTTGTTGTTGTATTCAATTTGTTTGTTTTTGTAATATTTTTTTCGCCGATTTTTTTTCCACAAATTTTCACTAATTTCCACTGTACACACTTGACCCTCAGCTCGGAACGTACGCACGCACTAGCAGCAGCATACACGTTTACCGTTAATGCGACCGGCAAAAATAGATCACTCACGCATTCAACAGATATACTTTTCTTCGCTGCTTTTATATGTGTAAGTATTTAGCGCCTTCGTCGTAGGCTTTTTGCCTTGTGCGCTTGATTTATTTTTTTTTGTTTTTGTATTGCTGTTGTTTTTATTTTTTTTTTTTTAATATTGTTGTTGTTGTAATTTACGCGTAAAACCGTTTATTTTTGGCCTGCTTAAATTGTCACTCATCGAGTTGAAGAACGTTGTTGATGAGCAGCCGCCTCGTTGCGTGCTTGTCCCTTATTTGCCAGCAATAAAAATATTTCCGAACTCACATTTGTTGTAGTTGTTGTTGGCAGACGTTGCGAATACTGACAAATTTTCGCTTATAAGCTGGCACACACCTTCACTACAATGGCCCACGTAAGGGCGTACCACAAGACGTTACTCGGTAAGGAACAACAGTTTCGCTTCCACTTTCCTTCAACAACACTTTACACAGATAATATTTTTTCTAATTTTTTATTTTTCTTTATATTATTAATTAAATTAAATTTTCGCTTTAATTGAAATTCGTTTGCGCCAATTTTATTTTGTATTTCGCACTACTGTCGTTACATCCTACAATTCTTCAACAAATCAGCTGCTGCTGCTTCTTCCACATTTATTTCCACATCAACGTCAACACAAACTTTGATCCGCTCTCGATTCGTTCACCGTGCGCATACGGCGCTTTGTCGTTTCATACTGAATGCTGAATTTTCAGCAGCAGCCAGCCAGCCAGCAAGCAAACAAGCAGTTCCGGCCTATCAAACTGGCAAAATGCTGAGGAATATCCCAACGCAATGTCCAATCAGACACACGAACACATAGCTAACGGTAAATACGCTCACTTGCTACTAACGGTATATTTAGCGTGTAAAATAGTGGGAAATTCTCTTCGCTCGCGTTGGTGAGCACGCCTGTGAGAGTGCGTTAAAAGTAATTTGTTGTCTGTGTTGCTTTACATATTGTCTCAGTCTGTTTGGGGAGCGCAACAGCCTGTTGCCTGTTTTGGGTAATTTTTTTCATACATGCTTGTTGTTGTTGTTTCTTTATTAAATATTATTTTAGTAAGTGTTTAGCGAAGGGGTTGTTGAACTGGCAGGAAATTTTAAAGTCTGTTGTTGTATTTAAGTTGATTTAAAAGAAGCTTTCGAGGCGGACTTGTTCACCGCAGATATATAGCCATTCAAAATGAAAATGAAATGGAAAAATTTTCGATGAAGATTTCATAAATGTTAGAATTAGTCTTAAACTTGTTTCTTTGATACCGTAAGAGATTTTGGATTTAAAGACAACTCCAAGTTAATACTTCTATTATCTATTTATTCTTCCAGAGATACTCTGGTTCCGAGCAATAACCCCTAGTCTCTCTGTTTCATTAGTTTTTCAACAGAAAAGATACAAAATCGTCAGTTAAGCTCAGCTTTTTCGGATATCATTCCATGTTGGAATATAACTTCGTGATATGAAATTTATATATTCTACGGTTATAAATTTAATTACTGGTGTAGCACTCGGTTTATGATTGTTCTGAACACGTTCTGAACACGTTTAAGATCGCTTTCTCTCTAAGCTTTCTCTAAAAAGCAAAATGTTTTTTACATGACGATTCGAAATTTCGTGAAGGCTAGGGAAGCTCTGCCATATTTTATTCACTAAAGAACCTGTCTTCTCGAACCCAATTTCTATTAAATTTAATCTATAGAACATTATTTCTTCCTGGTTCAAAAATAATCAATATTAAGTGTCACACTGTATTTTGTATTTTTTATAATTTCTTAGCTACTTTATTCTCCGGGTATGTTTTTGAAACAGATCCTGGTTCGTTGGGTTCTAAAAGTTAATTTGTTCTGCTCTTCATCAAAAGCGTTTAAATTTGTCTATTAAATAGTGTCGAAGAATTGCTTCTTCTCCTCTCAATATACCATTTCCAACAACAATAAAACCATATCCCTTACTCCACCTCGTCTGACAAGTTAAATGCTCGTAATTAAAGAACACTTTACGCAGACAAATAAAATTCGAAACGTTTTTGTAACAAAGTACTTACCACCCACGTCTGTAATAAAATAGATTGAAAGGCAAAACAATAAAATAGACAAATTTATACAAAAACATACAAAGATAGTTGAATAATATAGGAATATGAATAACTGATACAGTGAGACATGGCACTATTGTGGATAACAAAAAGTACGCATAACTGTCGCGCGTTAAGTACGACAAAAAAAATTCTTTCAATGTCATAAATAAATGGCGGCGTAGAAAAAAGTTTGCACGCCACCCACGCGACGGAGAAGAATTCTACGAAAAAAATATAAAAGTTATGGAGAAAAAGTTGTTGTAAATACTTGAGCTACTTCACGTGGCAAGTTTTGTAGTCGCGGCGTGGCACTGCCGCCTCCAACACTAATTACCGTTGTACGCTGTAATGGCAGGCAATTTATGTGCGGCAGCACAATTATTGGTGTAATTATCCAATGTCGGTATATGCGCACTGACGGTGCTACTTAAGTTAATAGTTTTTTTTTATTTTTGGATTTGTCAGAATTTTGATGAGATTAAAATTTTGTCAGATGTGCAAAAGAATATTTTTTTTGCTAAAAAATAAATAAAAAAAAAAAAATAAATAAAATAATTATAATTGTTTTAATGTTCTGTGTAAAACCTTTTATAAATAAAATAAATTCACTTGATTCTATCAAGACTAGTTAAAACCTTATAAAACATTATCAGCCTAAAGGTATGCCTTATATTAAGCTCAAAGTTTGCTATAAAAAGTTTCCAATAAAAACTTTTATTACAACAACAACCATTGCAAAGAGATCGGTTTAAAAGCTCTCACAACAAAGGGAGAGGCAATACAATGTTGCCGGAGTATCTAAAAAGAGTTTATATAGAAATTTAAATAGTTTAAGTTTGATACTCATATTGTAGTGTTGCGATATCTAGTAAATTTCATTTATCGAAAAGTGTTCGCTATTGTTGCCTGAAGCTTAAAGCTTTAAGCTTTTCATGTGCTATAAAACTCAGTACTATAATTTGTCATTTGAGATGCGGTTTTGAAGCATACTTATAAGCGCAAGATTCGACTTCGTTCGGTTTATATAGCAGTTTTAAATGTGGTTTAGGAAAGGGCAAGATATTTCCATATTTAGTCTATTTACTTATTGAAAATTATAAAACAAGTGACATCCCCCCCTACCAATATCTCTGGCAAAAGTATTTCCTCATTCACATATAGCTTACGCTTTTGTTGTCTCAAGCTTTAAGCTCTTTCTCTATTTATTATAATTGTGAGCCTTATAATTTTTTGTTTGGGATTCGGTTTTTAAGCATACTTATTGGCGGAACTTCAAATATTCGAATATGGCAGATTGGTTTGAAGGTATTGTAAAAAATTAATTTTTGAACAATCTTAGATTTTCTAAATTTTTCAAAATCAAAACATGTTTTCCAGAAATTTGTATGTATGTAATTGGCGTTGAACCGTTTAGCCGGTTATAGCCGAATCGACGATAGTGCGCCACTCCTCTCTTTCCTTCGCAGTTCGGCGCCAGTTGGAGATTCCAAGTGTAACCAGGTCGCTCTCCACCTGGTCCCTCCAACGGAGTGGAGGCCTCCCCCTTCCTCGGCTTCCTCCGGCGAGTACTGCATCGAACACTTTCAGAGCTGGAGTGTTTTCATCCATCCATACAACATGGCCTAGCCAGCGTAGCCGCTGTCTTTTTAATCGCTGAACTATGTCAATATCGTCGTATAAATCGTACAGCTCATCGTTTCATCGTCTGCGGTATTCGACGTAGTTTCGAACACAAAATAATTTCTCAAACTGAGTCACATATATCACATACATACATATATGGCTATATTTTTATTCGAAAGATGAGTTTATTACTCCCTTTCTACCACGTCTAAGACACAAACACCCACTCACATATCGCTAACAACGTTATACGATACGATATTTGCTTTCTATTGCAATTTCTCACAATTTTGCTTGTTGCAGCATTTTCGTGCGCCACTTAATTGAATTGCCACAATTAAACCGCTTAAATGTTTAAACAGGCAATCAGGTTGTTGCTCCAATTGAAATTCGATGCAGCAGCAGCATGTTGCGCTTTGTACAACAGCAACAAATGCAACCACTGCCACTAATACAACAAAATTACAGCAACACACTTGCGGATTTTTACTTCTTTTTCGCCTACAATTCGTATTTTTTTTTTGTTGTTGTTGTTGTTCTGCATGCAATAATTGTTTTGTTAAGTTTAATGTACCGTTTGTTTATACATACATATGTTGAATTGTGTGGGTGGATGTATGCTTAATTTGTTTTTGTTATTGCTGGTATTAATTGCTGTAATTGCTCGTTGTTACATGTTGTATGTTGTTGTTGTTTTAGCTTTGCTTTGGCAACTTATTGTTTTTATGTTATACGCTTTTGTTGTTATATTTGTTGTTGTTGCTATAAGACTATGGTGAAGTAGTTCCGAAAGTGTATAAAATTCTAAAGTAGTCAATTTAATACTGTTTTAAACTGTCGTTGTTATTGTAAAGTATATAAATGTAAACTAAGACTTTGCTTGTTTTTGTTGTAATTGTTTGATTGGAAGCGTTTACAAATGTCAACTGTAAATTCCGTTCAATTACAACTGTCAATGCCAGCAATATTTGCTTCTGAAGTGCGGTGGTCACTTGATTTGACAAATTAATCAAAGTAGAATCAATTACAAAGCAAATTACTTAGAAATGCTCATAAGTCATGCGTTTGGTTGCAGTAGAAGAAGACTAAAAGAAAGCATGTCTTTGAATTTATTTAACAAATTGCCGAACTTTATGTACGAGGGCTGCTATATATATTTCTGGCCTAGGCAACACTAAGTGTTACCAGTTGCAATCTCACATTTCCATTGGAAAGTTTGACATTTTTTAGCATAACATCACTCAGAACGTTTTGTCATTTAATCGTGAATTGTTTTATTTACAGGGAATTAAAAAATTCAACTCGGCCAAAAAATGGAATTAACTCGTGAACATTTTCGTGCGATCATTTTTCACAACTTTCGACGTGGATTATCGCGACAAGAGTACATCGATGAACTAAAATCTTTGTATGGCTATGAAGCACCATCCTATAGCACTGTGAAAAACTGGTACAACGAATTCAATCGAATTCAAAGACTAATTCCGTGAAGGTCGTCCAAAAACAGCCGTTGTGCCAGAAAACATCGATGCCGTACGTGAACTGATAATGCAAGACCGTCATGTAACATACCTTCAGATAGAGGCATGCCTATGCATTTCTCCCACCAGCATACATTCGATATTGCATGAACACCTGGCCGTAAAAAAGGTTTGTTCTCGTTGGATCCCGCACAATTTGACAATCACTCAAAAAAAGGCTCAAAAAAAGTACTTCGAAAATTGGTTTGAGCGCATGCAAAAGTGTATAAATCTTGATGGAGAATATTTTGAAAAAACAATAAAACCATTTTCGTTGATAAATATTCCTATTTTCATTATTAGGCCAGAAATATATATAGCAGCCCTCGTATAGAAATTTTCGAATATTTTTTTTCAATTTTCATAATTAAAGATTTTTTCTTATTGGTGTTCATAACGGTCTCAGAATAATTTCCATAATAATTTATTCATCTGATACTCTTTCTTATAGTTTTTATTAATTTATCTTTTAACTAATTTATTATTATTTTTTTTTAATTTTAATTTTTTATTATTATTACTTTAACTTTTTGCATTTTTATAAAATTAATGAAATAAAATTTCCCCATTTCTTGCAACAAAACATCCCTATATTCTCAAATCACTCTCCAATAACTCAACAGTAGCTACTCCCTATGTTTATAAAAGCGCCTGCGCTCTCTTGCTTTATATTTACCACTATAAATACTCAAAAGCAACATTTCGCACTTCGAAATTTTCGAACAAAAGTGCATTTTTTGTGTAATAACTTCACAAAGCACACAGTAGAACGTAAATAAATATGTAGGTCTGTAATATTAGAAATTTTGATAACACTATACTCATTACTATGATCTTATATGCTCATATATATAACAGTAAAAATATATATATGTATATATACCAGTAATAACAATGGGATAAGAAATACTAAAGCAATTATTGACTTCTTGAAGTCGAGTTAATGTAAAATTTTAGTATATAAGATTTCTTTTTGTTTACTTTTGATTAGTAAAGGTACCTGACCTATCCAAACATTTGACTGACAAGTGACAGACAAAATTGAATAGAAGAAATATTAAAATAGTACAAAAGTTTGACTTTAAATTTCATGAAGCTGTTTAATTGTAGTAAAATCTTACACTGCAAAGTAAATCTAAATTTTAAAATTATTTTTAATTACTTTAAGGGCTTTTTACACTTTATTTTATGTATACAAACACTCAAGTGCTTGTTCTTAGTATTAATCGCCTAAATTTTGCTTCCAATCCACATCTTCTCCACGAGTAAATGAACATATACATACTTACATACTTATAATTGTATTTCCAAATGCCTCACGCAGCATGGAATTCTCAAAATATTACAACCAAGCACTTATGCCTCAGGTGACAGACATTACTCATTTCAAAATAGAATAGAATAGAATGCAATATTACAATTACAATAGTGTTATCGTAGGCAAGATAACTGTAATGCAAATGTACAGTTAAGACACTCGTCATAAATTAGATGCATAAATGTTTATGTTTTTGGCACTAACGATCTAGATTTTTTAATTTGAAGTGTAAGTAAATTGGATAGAGAAAAGTCTCAGTGATATATGGAGATTTTAAAGAGTCCTCTTTTACTGCATCAGTGTGTGAATAGAATTTCGGGATTATGGCCAAAGAGATGAGATTATCTCCTTCCAGCTTCTCTTCTTTTGTTCCAGCATATCCAATATTATTTCAGCATTTTGGATATGATTCGAAACAGAACTATGTGCTGGTTTTGACAGCTACTCCTGTAAGAAATAATATATTTCCAGAAAACTCCTTATTATTAGAGAAAAAAGTAGAAGAACTTCAGTAATAAATATAACAAGGAAAAGGGTTTATTGGGTTCATATCTTTAAAAGGTTTACAGTGTAAGATATTATACTATCAGGTGGTTCATGATTTTCTTATTGTGTAAAACATTTAATGAATTTATATATTCTCCATTTTGATCCATCGATTTGCATAGAGTCCTTCCGGAATGTGTCGTTTTCCCTCAAGATCGAATCTCCTCCGTGCACAAAACATAATTTTCACCTTGCTAGAACTGTATTTTTACTCTTTTGATAGTAAAACGGTAACATTTGCCGAAAAGCCTCACTATAGCAGCTGTTTAAATATACAACGATAAAGTTGTCAAGCGTGAAGTTGGCTGCGATAAAATTCAATAAGATCGCCTGTTGTAATCAGACGAAAAAACTACCCAATACTTAATAAACTTATGGAAACGATCCATACTATTTGGCAAAAAATATATATAAAATAAAACTTCAAAAAAATATGATTATTTTTATAAGAAGTTCAGAGGTCAATCGAGAAAGCTTCCTCTGTAACATTACATACTTTCTGAACGCTTTTGGTTGTATGAACCTAGTTTATTATTGAGACCCTTCAATAACATATCGTATGATTATGAGCTCTCTTTCAGCTCAAAACATCCACCAATCATCATATATCCCTTATGCTCTATTGAAGCTTTCTACTTTTCCTAAAATAATCTAGATCACCATATTAGCTGAATATAGATGCATATAAAGATATTTATATAGGGAGATACACTTCCATAAAACACAAATCTACCAAAGATATTTAGCTAACAAATGCTTGCATTCAGGGAGAAGTAAAACACATCGAGAGAAAGGCAGAGAGAGCGAACAGCGGCAGCAATAAAAACACAACAAAAAAACAAACACACACAGGCAACATAAATTATTTTTCGACTCTGCTCTTGCAATGACATCTGTCAATTTCACTAACTAAATTAGGCACTTCATGCGCCCCAAGCGCTGCCGCTGCTGCCACATACGTGGAGCGAACAGCTACACATTTCTGTACTTACTTGAATCTTACAGCCACTGAATCGTATGAATGAAGACAACTGCCAAGGCATTTCCAGGAAGACAACGCTGAAATGTAGCGCAAAAGCGTTGATGGAAATTACAAAAACAAATGCAATAACAGCATTAGAGATACATGAAGCAAATGCTTAATTAAAAAGGGGGACGAACACAAAATCATACACTTGCAACAACCGAATGTAAATATGAGCAGATCCATATAGATTAGCGTAGCAGAGATAGAGGTAGACACTTACGAGTATGTAATATGCCGTCACTCATTCATAATTAGAATGCACAGCGCCAATCAGCTTGAAGAAGAAAAAAAAACTAGGGAAATGTTGAATCACTTTAGCTTCTTCAATAGGATAAAGAATAAACAGCATAAAGTATAAAACCAAAAAATAGACTTGCAGCCTCACGCACTGGCTCACGTGTTTCGTAAGCGCAACAAAAAACGCAACAACAATGCCGACGACAGCTACGACATGAGCTAATTAGTGCAAAATAATTATGCGATTTTGTTGAATGCAAAATTGCATTTGGCTTCCTTCGAATTGCGCCGAAAGCGTTGCTGAGTAACAGTTTTGTTGTTGCAGCAACGGAAGTGTTTCACTTGTCCATTTGTGTTTTCGAAGTACCAGCGATTCGGGAATTTTTATAAAATATTTCATTAATTGTGGTAATTAAGTTGCGTAATTTAATAATGATTGCAGTAATTAAGTGCGTTTGTTTGAGGTTAAGTGATTGCAGTTACGAAATATCAATTTTGAGACAGTCATGAGAGAGAGTCGAACTTCGACATATATCGATCTAAAAAACATTTTCTACAGATGATAAATATATGTATAATAAATGGCCTATTTATTGCCTCAAGAAGCCTCATATTCTCCCTAGACATGTTGCAAAATCTACGTTTAGAATGTTAGACCTACCTACCCCCGGTCAAAGGTTAGACAAGTAAAAAAGTTCCCTTTCCTATTCGCTTTTGCCCATAAGGCTAGCCCTGATCATATACGATTTCATAGATTAATTTCGTTCGTTCATTAATAAGCTTGGAATTCTCGTCGGGTTTATATAAAAAGAATATCGCCTTTGCAAACGCGATTTCATTCTAAAGTTACTTAGAATTGATAGAATTCGAAAAAAAAGAGTTCAAAAGAAAGCATTTGTGATAATTTCTGAAGTCTCTCCTCTCGCTTCCCCCTCTCTCTCTCTCTCTCTCCTAGAAGTCTTCACACTCGCCTTCACAATGATTTCCTTTAACTTTCTACTATTGATTTCTGTTAAGCAAAATTTTATATATCTACTGAGCTGCTTTTACATACGTTCCTACAATATGTAGATATACACATGTATAAGGCAAGCACTCGCCCGCAGGTGTTGCTCATTAGTCACTTTTCCACATCATTTGTCTCGTCCTTGCAAAATGTAGCCCGTTTGCTAGGTACTCAGTTACTTCTGGCATCTTCAGCTGACACAGCCAAGCTTTTATTACTTGTCACGCAACTGGAGAGCCACATTATACCATGGAGTTGACAGATTTTTCGAAAGCATAGCGACCATTTCGCATGAAACGTCACGTACTCAACTACTTTTCTAGGCACGCGCACACACAAGCGCCACGAATATGCAGTGCCTCGAAAGACATGAGTACTTTCATATATAAGCCGCCACATGTCGCTAATGGAGCCGCTAGTCATATGAGCATAAAGTTCGTGAGACGCGTCTTCTTGACAAGCGTATCAAGAGTGTGTGTCTACAGCCGCTTGGGCGAGCCGCAGTGCTTACTTTGATTTCATTTTTTCACCACTTACAGCTGGCAGATGTGTACTTTGGTATTTGTCGCGGGAATTTTTTTACAAGCCAACTCTTAAAAACAATGCATAGGTTTCATTTTTCTTTCAACTTCAAAATTTTTTCTTCCAAGTTTTCTCTGCCACTTCATTTGCTACTCAAGTAATATTTTAGAGGTGATGACTGGAAGAAATTTATTTGCAAAGACACTTCCTGAGCCAAAATTCCGAAACTTCACACAATTAAGTACCGTTAATGCCGTCTATGAAACAGCTGACACAGCGTTGCATTCATACTTAAAGGCAGTGTTGCACTCGTTAGTGTTGCCTTCAAAACCTCATACACATATCATACTCACCTCCCGTACACTTTGCTACTAAATCTTAAGCTTTATTACAACAAAAATAAAATAAAGTCATATAAGATTTTTGTTTTTGTTTTTCTCTGTAAGCTTCTACTACGAGTATTCACTTGAGCCGCACAACAATGCGCCAACACTTTATGCACTTGTTGTTGCACATTCTTCTGCTTTGTGTTTGCATTTTCTTGCAACTTATTTGTCTGCGTTTGCGCACTTCAGGTATTTCTCAGTTTGCTACTCAAGGGTTGTCATGCTTTCTTTCTTTCTTACCGTACAATTGTCGTTCTTGAAGCGCTTTTGTAGTTTCTTTTTGTAGCTGTTGTCTTTGCCAAATTCCTTTATTGTTACTCTGTCGGCAGTGTAGTAGCGACATGGCATTGACATCAAATTAAATTGCTCGGCTTTTAAAACAATAAAGTCGAGCGGTGGCAATAAATAAAGTTACGCTTGAATTTTTACTTTGTGTGAAAGTTTAAAGCAAAAGTGTAATAAAAGTCCGAAATCTACTTAACTTGTGGAATTTGTGACAGACTAAATTTAGTTAACACAAAGAGAAATTCAGAAATGAACATAAAATGACATCAAATATGTAATAAAATATTGTAAGCTTTGAGCTTTAAGCTCTACCATTAAGCCTTTAGCTTTTCACCATTCACCTCGTTAATTTTTATATTTATCTTATAACGTAAGGTTGTAAGGAGTTCCACAAATGGTACTCTAAGCAAGGAATGATCTTTACGTAAATCTCCCGAAGTTTCTTTAGATACCGGAGAATCGCTCTCCGTAAAGTTCTAAACATTTCGCTGATAGAAGTATGGAGAGGTAGATTAGGTTAGGATGGATGTTCCCCAACAGATCAAAAACACACTTAAACTATTAAGGACAGTCATTCGTGATGCCAAAATTGTACTTCCTCACTTAAATTTAAGTATCGATGGGACAATGGTCCCTATGACTAAGGAAAGATTGGCCTTACTGAGGGCGAAGAGTTCCCTAGACCTGGCGATTTGCCTTAGGCCAGAAAGATCTTGCGACAAAACAAGTGCTAGTCACTGTCCAGTACTCGCTCAGTTCAGTTGAATATCATCTATCCAGAAGTATATTACAAGGGGATAGAACTCCTGCTTGTTCCTAATCCAATGTTGTTGAGACTGTCGTACCTAACTTAGCAAGCTCATCAGCCTTAAAATTTGCCGCAATTCTAAGTCTTGGCCAGGTACACAAGCTAGTCTGATTCCTTTGTTCGTAAGGAAATGCATTCATTCACCAGTCTGGAGCGCACTGTCAGCAAGCTCAAGGGATCAAGGATCACTTCTCTGATGCCGCGCTTGACAGCCATAAATCTGCTCCAACCTTTATGGAAGCCACATCCGCTTGGAAAACACTACAATAGTCCGGAAGCCAAAAGACTGAAGCTAAAAATTGGCTTTCCAAGAGAGCTTTCTGTCCAGGATAAGATCTAAATACTTCACGCTGTTCGCGGAGCGAAGACAAGTTCCTCCCATCGAGCGGTAAGACGTTACATATAACTGAAAATGACGTGAAAACAGGAAACGAGAATGAATTTAAGCAAATAATCTTTGAAGTTTGAGCTCTATCTTGGTCTTTACAAAACCTTTCAAAAATAATTATTTGATTAGTTTCTTTACATAGACTGCATATTAAGGCTTTCTTAAGAGGATATATGAAGAGTTCATAACACCTTTAAGTCTTGAGTTGACTTAGGAAGACTTCTTATTCCGGCGGCTTTTCTACTAAAAAAATACTTCAGCTTTATTGTTTAGTTGACTACATTATTTTCCGGAATTTTAGAGATTTGAGGACGCATTAATTACTATTTAATAGCTTGGTTGAGAATTACAATCACAGCTGCACAACGAATGAAACAATCAATTGTCGAACAGTCCACTTTATCAGCTCAATTATCCAGGCTTTTGCTTTAATAACAATCACTCATAACGGTACATAATAGCAATTCGCCAACTAAAAGCTTCAAATAACGGATATTGAACCCCGACAGCAACACTAACAGCTTAAATTAAAACAATTTTGTAAATTAAAATTGCGAACTTTTGAAAGCAATTTCATATAAATGAAATTCAATAAAGCACTTAACATACAAACTTACGTTTAACAATAAAAACAACAACAATCATATTTTTTGTAGAAACACAAAAATGGAAAAACTGTAAAAAATTAGAAAGTTAAAAAATTAAATTGTCGCAGCAAATGTGCTAACAAATTGGCTGAAAAATACTACCGTTAGAAATGAAAGAAGTACTATAAAACAACAACAAACGCTAACAACAAAAGTTTGGGCGCATAAAATTTGTTTTCACTCGCCATGTGCAACATTTTGACGCACACAACATTTGGCATTGTTGTTGTTAGTACTGTTGTTTTGCTATAGGAAAGCAACAACAACAACAAAAACTAACGGTTTTACATTACTCTCACACACATACACACACGTATTTGCATTTATTTCACTTGCCATGCGCTTTTTACTGTTATTTTTGGTTATTGCTGTCGCTGCCGCTGTCGACGCTGCTGCTGCTGCGCTGTGTTTTAGTCACTCGAACTCGGACTTTCGTTGGTTAAGTCACGTTTTGGTTATCAAGAGCATCCGGTGTGCGAGCGCAACATATGACAGACAGACAGCTCTATGCATATGTAGATATGTACAACAAAAACAATAAAAACAACAAAAACTAGTGTCATCATATGAAATCACAGCGAGCAGCTTCCTTTTCAAACTCGCCGCGCAACAACTAAAACAAAGCGCATGGGCGCCAAAAAATAAAATTGAACTAACAACAAAAATAACAACTACAACAACAACAACAGTTGCAGCAAGCGCACAGTTAGTGTGACAAAAGCGCGGCACAAAAGTGATAAGCGCTTTAGCTGCAAATGTCGCCAGTGTGATGGTCACGTTGACAGCGCGGCAACTTCACTGACAGCAACAGCAGCGACATGTCCGCAACAACAATAATAACATTAGCAACAACAACAGCAAAGCTGACAACGCCATTTTGTTGGCGCGCGAGCGCACAAAAATAGTTTTGCGTTGACAGCGTGTGAACATTTGTTAGTTAATAAAAATTTTGCGTGCGAAGTGACACAAAAATGGACAACAACAACAACACAAAAAACAATAGTAAAAGCTACGCGTGTTGGTACATTTGCCTTGAAAGCAATAAAAACGGGAAAGTTATGCGAAAACATCGCAAAAATCATAAAAACGCAAAATATTCGAACGCGCGCTGCAATAAAAATGCCGAAAAGACATGAAAAACTTAAAACGATTTGCGCACAAATTTTTTGCATTGCCATGCCGGTTGAGATATTTATTTTTACCGCTTGTCAAATTATGAGTGCTGTCAACGCGTCAAATTTCAAATAGTTTGACGTTTTCGCAGCGCGCAAAATTGTGAAGTTGCCAGCGAAATGTCGGTATGCTGTTGAGTTTTAATTTTTTTTACAGTTATTATGTAATGCTATAAATTCGAACTCAGCGAAATAGACAACATTGAAATATCAATATAATTTTCACTAAATTTTTCGATTGAAAGTTCGAAATATACACTTGAAAATTATTTCCAAGTGACACCTTCATCAAACAGAAGAGAGCATAATAGTCTGTTGAAGATTCAATTTAATATATGCAGGATGATGGTTTTACAAACCGCATGATTTAGCGGTCACAGAAAGCCATAAAGACTTACTTGAAACCGCTAGGCTATAACAATTTATAAAACGTTACATTAATCCAATGAAATCTTGAGCGAAACACCACAAAATGGATCAGACACTTGTCAATGAAAAATATATCGACTTGAAAAACTCCAAAAAAGAACGCAACTTGTTGATTTAATACCGTTATGTCCTACTTTTGGCTTTCTGTAATATAGACTTCTATACACAGAACAAAGAAATAATGGGAATGAAGACAAGAATATATTTCAAGTCATCAAAATACAATCAACATACATAAGGATCAGCTCTCTCATCAGCTTTTGAGAGATATAACATCGAAGTAGAGTTGTATGTTCAGAGAACTCTCTCATTTTACTCTCTCAACAAATAATCCGATCCTCATATCGCTTTTATTAAAATACGGAAACTTTATCGTTGACAACATTTTAGATCTCTCTTAGTGAATCCACTGTCTATCTATGTGTTCAAAAAATAATCGGAATTTTTTATGTTCAACCAAAAAACAGCCCTTTAATGTTCTCTTAACTTTTGGAACAAATCACACGGAGACACGTCTGTCGAATAATGAGGTTGGGAGATCGTTTCTTATCGTCGTATTGTTTTTGGCCAAAAATTCAATCAATCGTACTGAGGATTGGACTTTGGACAATTTAAAATTTTTAAATTACCGTTAATTTCTTTAACACACCTCATATGATCGTAGAACAAAGCGTTGTACAGCGCGAACAACACCTTTTCAGAGAGAGAAGTTCCACCGAAGTCTTACATACAATATGAAATACTTTTTGGACCTCTCTTTCCATAAATGGCATACATCCTATTTTTATCTAAAATATGTTTTCGAGATCTGAAAAAAACTTAGGTTTGATGTTCACTGCTAGGGCCGACTTTTTTTAGAGATTATCTTTAAATAATCTGCCAACTGAAATTTGAACACACTACAAGTGAGTCTAGATTATCGGAACGAACTCGGACTCCACTTAAGGTATCGGGAATATTCTTGAATTTCAGGCAGGGAGTTTTATTGACGCTACAACAAAAAGGTACTCAACTCTATTACTGCCTCGGCAATTAGAAAGTTTAGATCTGAGCTCAATTTGAGGAAAAGGTTAACTTGGGTTGAAATCTCTTTATGGAATCATCAATCATAGGGCTGGGTTTGAAACTTACTGAACTTACTTACTGAAGAATTAATTTTGGATAATCGGTGCTAAATCGCTCTAGAAACTAATTGGGAGTTCCTGAGAATTTTTATTATTTGTTGTACTCTTAAAAACATAACTAAAAGGCGATGCTGGGTAGAATTCATATGGCAAATTAATATAATTCAAAGAAATTTATATTTTTCAAATTAATTTCCTTTTGCGTCGCAACGAAAGCGAATCAATGGCACCCAAATAAATACATATATTTCGGGCATGTCAAAAAACTTACAAATGGCAACAAGTAAAATTCTCATTTCCGCTTTTTAGATAATTAAGTAAGCATTACCGACCACTAAAGTAGCAGCAGCAGCGCCGACCCAACTACGGCACAACGACTGGTCAGCCAAGCGGGTGCACGACTGTATTATGCTAAGTAGCGCAGTGAAAACACGCATACATACACACTCCAACTTACAAACAAAACGCACTTCAACACACTTACAACGCGAGGCACGAGACGCTGCCGAGCTGGCATTTCATTGGTGCGGTTGAATTAGTGTTGCAGTTGAGAAGAAATGAAAATCAGGTGAAAAGGTGGAAAATAAAATTCAACGAGAGCGAGTTCAGTGAAATCGAGGGAAATATATTTTATATATTTAAGTGTGTGTTTGTTGAGGGAAACCCGGAAAGCAGAACCGGAACAGGAAACGTTAGCGTTTTAAGGCTTCAGACGGTCGGAACAGTGGTTTAAAATATGGCGAAACGGGAAAGTTGGCATATATTTATTTTAAAACAACAATAAAACTACAACAACAGCAAAAACATGCTATAGAATTAGTGCAGTTAGTTAGTTAAACAAAAAACATAAATTATTGAAAAGCAAACATGGAATTCCATGCGCTGAGAGGGGGAATAAAAATATGTATTTGTATAAATTTTGAAAACATAGAAGCCTCTATGTTCTCCGCAAGCTTGGGTTGTCAGCAGGCGCGCGCTGCGGTAAGCCACATAAACATGCCACAACCAAAAATTGAAAGGCAACAACAACGCCGGCCTCGGCATATTTGCTTGCTGTATAAAAAAAAAATCGTGGCAAAATATTTCCAGCGCATAGTCTAGTTTCTGGTCGACGCTGGTGGTTTGCATTTCGGCAACGCAACTGCAGTGTTGCATTTGTGGCGCAGAGCAGGAAGGCAGGCACAGCAGCAGCATTCCCCACAGTGCAGTTAATTAAATGCGAGCAAGGAGGTCAACATTAAAATGCGCCAAATTACGCGCGAACAGCAAATGTAGGAAATAATGAAGTATACAAGTTTTGTTAAATATTTTGGTAATGTAAAATTATGTGCGAATTGTCCTTACTAAGATCTCTTCGCCTTGCTTATTTACTACTGATTGCTCTTTTTAAATTATCTTGAATATTTTTGTAAGATTTCATGCAACTACCGCTGTTCTGTAGCACAATTTATTTATTTAGCGCCTAAATCTAGGCAGTACAGCATTTTAACTACCGCAAGCGCCTAAATGTATGCTTCGTAGCAGTAGCTCCCAAATGTAGGCAACACAGCGGGAGCGCACAGCAAGCGAAACTCTTTTAAAGTTAATTAATTTTACAATTTAAAAGAAACGCGAAAAACGATATAAAAAATAATAATAATTTCTTTCAGCAAATAAAAATTTGCTTCACAAAAAAATTTTCTTCCCAAAAACAAAATAAATAAACACGAAAATGAAGAAATATATTTAAATTGTAAAAGTTAACACCCCCTCACTTGCAGCTTCGCATTGTGCCCGAAACTGCTACAAAACTCACTTCTCTTTCCATACACCTCGCTTTCCGCACTTTCTACTGCGGTCACTTTGCTCGCTATTTACTTCTGCGCGGTTTTCTTAATTTTTATTTATTTTTTGTATATTTTTTCTCTCTCAACTTATATCGTTTCTATGCACGCCATTCAACATTTCTGCTTACGGCTGCTGCTGTTGCTGCGCTTTCGCTTTTCCACTGTCGGTCGCCAAGCGTCAGTGCCTATGCAAACTTTTAATTAACCCCGAAGGCAGCAAAGTGGCCCAAAAAGCTTCCCCAAATTATAGCGCGTACATACAATTTTGTTGTTGCAGCTTGTTGCCGACTTGGTTGCTGGTTGCTGGTTGAGGCGCGCATGTAATAAAGCATGCCTTCCGCCACTGGCGAAGCTACAAATTAGGCGGCAATATAGCCATCCAGCAGCCAAGATATATACTCGTACACATAAAATTGTAGAGCTGACTAGTGAAAGTTTTTAAAGCGAATGGAGCATTTTTAAAGCCCTTTTCTGGAAGGTATTGAAAATAATGATATATTGATCGAATATTGCAGTTTTTCAGGATGAATCTTTCGAATCACAATCAGCTGTTTACTTACGGATTTGTCAAATCTTTACTATTTTTGCTTGTCATTTGTCAGCTGTCATTCATGACTGTCATATCTGACTTGGTATTGCCAATATCTGCGAAATTTCTCACAAAAAGCTTCTTTGTTGTTATATAAAGCAATTTACAACTATTTAGAACCTTATTTTATTATGATTAAGTGTCATCTATCAATTTGGATATTGTACTGGGACACATAGTAAGCTGACATCGAACAATTTGAACATAGGTATATGCAACATTTTACACTTCTAATCGCCATGTTGCAACTGAAATAAATCTAACTTAAAGCAAATCAACAATTCTGGATATCATTGTATGTTGTCATCTGTCAGCTGTCAACCCTGACAACCCTGACAACGTAAAATACCAATTAATTGGGATACTTCTCGCTGTATCTATGTAGCTAATATGTTTATGTTTTACTAAGTGTTATCATTTTCCACTCTAGATGACTTCAGGAAACATATATAGATATTTCTCATATAAATATTGACGTGGCTAAATTACAACACGCTATTTTTATTGAAGTATCAAGACATCACCTGACCATTTTTTATACAGTACAATATCTTGTAAAACTCTAAGTTTTGTCAAATTCATCATACTTTATTCTGTCAGCTGTCATCTGTCACAATTTGTTAACATTTGCATTGAATTTTACAGCTTTAACCTGTCAGTAACTGACAAGGCTAACAGCGCTTTGTTTCAAAAATACCATTAATAATTCTTAAAACGCTTTGTATGAAATTTCGTACTGTCAGCTGTCACCTGTCAATCATGACATCTTAAATAACACTTTATATTGTCAAGAAAATCAGTTTACTTTTATATTTTAAGCAACATTTTACTAAAATTTACCCCAAATCGATTATATATTCGAAATCAAAATAATGAAGTGTAGTTCACGACTTCGAGTGATATTTCATGCTTAACTTCATAAATATATCACCTCCTAACTTCATAGAGGCTGACCCCACAAGCGATGGTACTTTTTCCTAACACCAAATAACTGCACATTGAAAAATTGCCAATTTTATAATTAATCGCTTTATTTCTTTTCATTTATGTTAATGTAGTTTTATTTTATTTTGACTTACACCTTCCGCCATAAATTATATCTACTCCATTGCATTTTATTGTTTAGCAGCGCAACGCAACTTTTTACCTTCAACACTTGTTTATTAATTTTTTATTTTTTTTTTCGAATACAAAAATAGCTTCCGAATCTCTCCAACGCGCTCGAAAAAACACTATAGTGTCGCTCTAATTTCGCTACATTTTCCGATTTGCTCATTTTCCCTTTTAATTTATTTATATTTTGACATTATTTTCTCCACTTTTTGCGACGTCGCACTGCTGCAACACTAAATTTACGCTCCAATTACCGCCACTGTAGTTGCTGCTGTTGTTGTAACACTGAAGCAATATACATTATTTTTATACTCATCGCTCTCTACACACACACTCTCTGCCTCGCATAGTTAGGCTTCTTTTTGCACAAAAAATAAAAAATAAATAGAAAAAAGTGAAAATGAAAATGAAGAGCTGAAAATAATAAAAACAAAATCGAAGCAACGCCAATTGTCGCCCCGAGCGTCATGGACCGTCACTCGCTGCCCACTTGCGCTTCAGCTCGCAGGCTATGCGCAGCCAGTCGTCGCACTATTGCCAAACGGCGCTGCAAGGTGCGATGCTGGCAAAATAAAGTCCATTTAAGTTTGTATGCCTGCGAGCGTTGCCCATTTTTATATTATCGCCCTTGTGTATGTATGTGTGTGTGTGTCCTTTTTTTATGGCCGCCGTGAAACGTGACACGCACAGCTGCCAACTGGAACTACTTACAACACACTTTAACCTCCACTTCACAGTTGCCACCACTGCCACTTGAATGCAATTCCGAGCAGCAAATGCGTTGAAGAATCTTATTTTCATTTGCGAGCGCTATTTTTATGCACACATACATATGTACCATATATGTATATGTGTTAAATATTCAATTTTGTGCTGCAGCATGGAAGGGAGTGTGCATATAAATGCTTTTAAGCGGCTAAAAAATGTGCTGGCAACAAAAATGTGTGGCAGCAGCTGTTTTCTTTTAAATGAAATGTAATTGCTCAGATAATTTCGGATAGTTCTAAAGGGAATGGGTTGTTTTTATTGCAGGTAAAAGTGTTGTTGGTATATTTAGTGGAGCTTTTAATATAATTGACGCTAATATCTTTCTTTGATGTTTGGTGAGTGTTTCCACCATTTTGAGGTATTCACATTATCACAAAAATTGATACGAGCTAATAGATTTTATGAAAAACTTGTATTCAGTAACACACCTAAAGTAGTCTGGAGTCACAGCTACTCAACATTTTTAAGCTAGATATTTTAGAAAGCATCATAAACACTAAAAAATTATTAAAAAAATACTTCAGACCAAAAATTTTGGTTAGAAAGTGTATACGAGGTGTGTTCAAAAAATAACGGGAATTTGAAAATTTCTGATTTTTCAAAAATCCGAAAGTGTGTTCAAAAAATTACAGGAATTTGAAAATTTCTGATATTTCAAAAGTCCGGAAGTGTATTAAAAAAATAACGGGAATTTTCGGACTTTTAAAAAATCAGAAATTTTCAAATTCCCGTTATTTTTTTAACACAAACTGTTGAAAAATCAAAAATTTTCTAATTCCTGTTATTTTTTGAACAAACCTCGTATACACTTGTTAAAAAAAATTTTTGTCCGAAGTAATATTTTTTATAGTTTTTCCGTGATTTTTTGAACATAACTCGTAGTTTATAAAGGTAGCATCTTTGATTAGTAATATATCAATATTTTTTCCACCGAAATTTTCTGTTTACAGAAACCCTTTTTGACTGGTTTCAACTTTTTTCTATTATTTCTTTTCCAATTCACTTGGCACTATTCCTAGCGGGTGTTCAAACTCTTTTCCTCATAAATAATTAGTGGAATCGACATTATGATGTCCAAGGAAGTGTCAGTTGTTCCTATATAAACCCCTTTTCCTTCACTTCGAAACTAGTTTGGCACTAGTTGGAAGTGGAACAGTATTTGAAAACGATTCCAATTTTTCTGCAGGGCTTTAATGAAGAAATAGCAACAGAATGTAAAAAAAAAAAATTAGACTGTCATAAAAAACGATATGCAACGCAAGACACAGATTCCCGAACGAGACCCTTGAGAATTTCAGGATGATAAATATTTGACGAATGAAAACTTCAAATTAGCCAAAAAATTGAATTGGGATGGTCATAAAATGAGAATGATCGAGTTAGTGGACACTCTAAAGATATCAAAGATGCATGTTGGACTTATCGTGCCTTAATGTATGGGAACTACAACAAATCGTATACTATATGAGTCCATAATCAAGCGATAAACCGTCATAAAGCAATGAAAACGATTTCAAATTTTTCCGAATCAGGTCCACTCTGACTTTTTCTTCTTTTCAGAGGTCAATAGAATGGTCTGGGGCTAAAGAGTATCCAGAATTATTTTGTGTATAAGACCAAAACTGGTATCGGAAAGTTGAAAAATCGAGCTGATCTCTTTCGTTGAAATATATTTTGAGTAAAAACTCGATTTTTGTCGAAGAAACTTTATTTTTCTCACAAAAACATACGAACTTTTGAAGCTCTCTCTTACTAACCTATACTCCCGAACCAGTATACCAGGTTTATGACTACGCATTTTGTGAAATCTCACTAAAATTTTAATGAGAATTAAGCAATTCCCATATACAAATGTAACTGTGCTCTGTACAACCATGCATATACGACAAACCTTAATTTCCGAAATACAGAGCTAACTATTCAAATACGCATGTGTGCCGGCGCTTGAAACTTTGATGAGTGCTGTGAAGGAGCTCATAAATATTTACGAAAGCGTGTATGCAGCAGAGAATGACAATAGTTAAGCATTTACATAAGCAAATATACAAACAAACAAGCAACACACAGGCGAAAGCGTTGAAGCAACAAATTGAAGGGAAAGGCAAAAACAAAAATTTCACAAAATTCACGAAATTCACAAAATTTGCGGAAAAGCAACGACAAAAACTTGCAAACGAAAGTGAATGCCAAACAATTTACAACAAACACCATATGTGTGTGTATATATACAGGCATAGATGCTTATAGAGAGGCACACATATGTACATATACAGTGGCATATATGCTTATAGAGAGCCCTGCATGCATTTAAAGGCGAATTCGCATACAATTACAAATGCAAAACGTGTTGACAGACATTTGGCGAACATTTCCGCACATTGCCGCGCTGCTTGTTTAATACACTTCAACTATGTGTGTGTGTATTTGTATTCATCTAACACGCATTCTTGATTGCATATGGCAACGCTGGCTGGCTGGTTAGCTGGCTGCTGCCATTCACTCTGCCATTTTATTGTTGTGTTGCATGCTAATATTACCGTTATTTCTTGTTTCGCTCGCTATTGTTTTGTTGTTTTTGTTTGCTACATTGGTTAACTGGGCCACAGTTACACACACACGCTAGCCTGGCTCGCTCGCCTGCTGGCCTGTTGCTGCCGCCAGCTTTGGCCTTCTGGCAACAAAGCGCTGCATATCCGCTCTGCCACAACCCTGACTGTATGTCGAACGTATTTTCAAATATATGCTGTCATGTTAACGAAACACCGTTATGTGGGCTTGTATGTAAATTGTTGGCGAGCGCATACATTTTCATTTTGTAAATGTGGTCAACAAATGGAGGCGGGCAAGCAAAGCGTGTGTGTTTATTTGTTTTTATTGTAATGCGTTGTTGTTGTTGTAGTTTGTTGCCACAGTTTTGTCATTTCTCTATTAACATTTGCCACATAACATTGTCAGCGCTCTAAACAAAAGCAAATACATGTATAGTAGTCGAGAGGGCGCTCGGTTCATTGCGTTTGTAATTTTATTAAGTGTTGTTAGTGTTACAAGTTGTTGTTGTTGTTACAAATCGTTGCTGTAATGTTGTTATTTTTTTTTTGTAACTGTGTTATAAAAATTTCTCTAGTGTAGTTGATGATTATTCATGATTGCTTTGACGCAGCGCAGCTTCCTTTCTAGCCTTTTGTCGCTAACTGAGTGAGTGCTCCACTGCGTATGCGTAATTATTTCCGTTTTACATATTTTCTGCTGCTGCAATGAAACAATGTAAATATGTACGCACAGCTTTTGTTCTTTTTGTCCTTTTTCTTTTGTTTTTTATTATTATTTTTTTACATTTTCTGCTTTGTAACTTTTACTTTTAATCACAAACAAATCCATTCATATTTGTATATTTGTATGTATGTGAACCGGAAGTGTTCTTCACTGGCGTTAGTTAGATTTTTTTTCTGCAAAGTTACATTTGTATTTTTCTGCGATTGTGTAAACTTAGAAAATTAATTAAATTTAGCAATATTTATTGGTCGCCCTTGACAACACTAGTTTGAGATTTTCATATTAGACACGGGGGAGTTTAACTTTTTTACATGGCAATATGTAATGGAAATTTTTTTACCTAGAAGTTATAAAATTTAATTAATAAACTTGGTGTACTATAAAAAAATATTAAAAAAAAAAATATTAAAAAAATATATATAAACAAAATTAATGTAGCCGGTTTGTTCTAAAAATATTTTAATTATTTTTTTATCCAAACAAACAGTACTTTATTTTTTTATATAACTTTTTATCAATATTTTTTTTTGAAATGAATTAAAATATTTTTTTCTTAAGGAACTCCTCTAATTTAAATTTTTTAATATTAATCTAAAAAACAATTTAAAAAAATATACAATTTTTTTTTTTTGTGTATTTACATATATGTTAAGCATAAAATGTTTTGATGACATCATGCATCTATTGCCTGGGAATAATTTACTATGAGCTGATCCAGTACGGCCTAGTCATAAATTCGTACCAGTACTGTGAACAATTGGACCAGAATAAAGAATCAATCGCCTAAACGCCGGGGCCTTATCTCGAAAAAGCGCAAAATCTTGATTTTCTTGTAAAGGGGTTACATGGGTTTCGTGGGTTCAAAAATTTGGTTTTTTGTTTTTTGTTTTATTAATTTACATTTACTGCAAATTCTCAAGAATATTATCATACATTTTCAAGTCGATCCGAATAATAGTTTTGGAGATACAGCCTTGGAAGGTGTGCGCTGCAAGTCAGGTATTATTGTTACTCAAATCTTTAAAGTCGTTTTTCTCGGAACCGTGTTTTCAAAGTCGGTTGTCAAAAGTTCTCGAAAACTTCTCAACCGATCTTGATGAAATTTTGAACAAGTGTTCGAGATACAATTTACTCGTGCTTGAACGAAGGATTTTATTTTTTCCAATTACAACTATTAAAAAAAATGTCAAGCAAATTTGACTGAAATTTTTATTTTTTTTTTTGGAAAAATGTCTGCCAAATTCCAATTTTTACATTTTTTGTCTTTCATTCGTTCAAGCACGAGTTTACGGTCATACCTAAAACACTTATTTTTATCATTTTGGAGGATCCTGTCAGGAGTTATGCTGACAACGCGAACGCACCTATTCCGAAAGGTCAACGGAAATGACGTCACAAATGGATGAGTTTTAGTTTTTTTTTTGAAAATTTCAGAAATTATTCTTTAAATACATATATGTATATCTATAAGACAGAAAAAAGTTAGAATTAAATAAATAATTTTTTACATAGAAAAAAATATTGAAAATAGGCCATTTTTTACGCGACCAAACCCATGTAACCCCTTAAGTCGTTTTTAGTTTATCCAAATAGGTCAATTAATGGACTTGGCCTTTAAATAGTAGTCTAAGGGAGTCAGATCACGTTATGCTGATATCAATTGGTCTCGAAGAAAATGCTTTGAATCATTTTACTACTTTGAACAATATTCCGTCTAATGGTATGCTTCACAAAAAGCGAACACTTGAAATAAAGTGAGCGAAGTATTATTCTAATAATTTCTTCTTATTTGGGCAATAGAAGAGGAATGTTATTCCATCAGGACAACGCCAGACCACATAAATCGATAATAACTCCCCAGAAAATTGGGAAGCTTGCTTGGAAGGTTCTTATGTATCCACTTTACAGACCGAAGAAGAAGTTAAGAATCTGATTTTTAATAATATTAATACAAATATTTTACTTCTTTTTATTTTTACATTTTTTTATAATATAAAGGGTATTTTTTAAGTTACATATATATGTATATTATATTATATTTTATTATCTAATGTTGTCGCCAATATTTTTGCTTTATTATAAAGGTAAGGGTTTGCAAATATGTTCTAAAAATTATTTCGGGCAAATAACCGCGGGTGTCTCGAATAAATTTCAGCCAAAAAGCCCAATTTTCGACCACTTTTTGTAGCAATTGGGCCATATGTCAGCAACAAACGCTGTTCCCGAGCTAGTCAATATTCACTATGAAATGGCAAATCAAACTGAGTATAAATCAAGTAATACATAGCTGTCAAAAAGACCAACTCAAAAAATAGTATTGCCTATTCGCACATCTAAAAATAAAACATTTAAAACAAAATTTTAGAATTTTTTATTTTTAATTTTAAATTTTTATATTAAAATATATTTCTTTACTAAAATAATTAAAAATAATTTTCAACACAAAATAGTTTTTTTAATATGTTGTTGTTATTATTTTTTTCATATCCAAATTCTGTATAAAAAAATTCTGATTGAGACCCCCACAAGCACATTTATTAACATGTCAGTACACTCACAGTTCAAATGTCAGCAATTTGTCTTATTATTATTATTTACACATTCATTTATTTACTATATTTATCTACATAAATTTATCATGTCTGCCATGCACGCGTGTGTCTTGTTCACACAAATATTTCCACAATAATTTCTATTAATTTGACCGCAATATAAGCCAAATAAATGTGTGCAAACACTTACGATGGCGCTATTAATGAAGCAAATACACATGCCACAGGCGCACTCAGACACTTGTTCATATATATATTTATATCTGTATATATAATAAAGTTTTGAAAAATCACAACTCATTACTCACACAACTGCCCACACATTAACCAACAAAATGAATCGATTGTCGACCGCATAGCAAGTTGAGCTGTCATGATGACCACAGAAATAGTTTTATAAACACACAAATACTCAAGCGCACATATACATATATGTATATATATCAAGGGATGTGTGTTCCTCATTAGCGCCTGCTGATCACTTGTCTTGTCTAGTTCTCATTCTTTCAGCAGCATTTAATTTGAATTGTGGTTAGCCGCGTGCATAAATTTACTCTACGAAAGTTTGAGAGACATGCCTACATACATACAGACATACATACATTTAAATTCGTATAGAAGCATATCTGTTTAGTATAAATATTATTTATCTGCCTGTGACAGCGCATTGTTTTGATACTTTTGAAATACCACAGGCACGACAAATACCCACTTGTCATTGAGAACTGTTTTGTTTTTAATTTTTATTTTTTATTTGGCTCACTAAGCGTTTTACTATCAGAAAACTAATAAGATTTAAGTATTTATGACACATTAGCTATTTGCATATCAAATTAAAATGGCAAATAGTTTAAAGAGTGAAAAATAAATATTTTTTTCACACTTTTAAGTGGTTTAGGGTT
Source organism: Zeugodacus tau (assembly GCA_031772095.1). Classification (NCBI taxonomy): domain Eukaryota; kingdom Metazoa; phylum Arthropoda; class Insecta; order Diptera; family Tephritidae; genus Zeugodacus; species Zeugodacus tau. Next base: position 71,326,655 of record CM062652.1, on the reverse strand, counting down.
AAGCTTTTAAGCTTCTTATCACATATGTCATTTGAGCTTTGACTTTTAATAATAAAAATTGAATTCTATATACAGTTAGGCGTTTTAATCCGCACGAATAGATAAAAATATTACACTTTTTAAGTATTGCCTTAAAACAGATTTATATAAAGTGTGTCTTTTCTGAGTTGTAGAACTTTTATTTTAAATAAATCAGGAAAAAATTGAAAGAGATGTCTAAAATTTTACATCTATTAGGAAGCAAATTTTATGATATGACGACCTCATTTCAAAAGTAAAGCGCCGACTTTTAGTTTCTAAAAGTGCCAGTCATATCTGCTTTAACCGCAAGGTACTTCACTTTAACCTCAAAAAGTAGTCTATTGGTGTCAAATCATATAACCCAGACGTCAGTTTGACTGGTGAAAAGCGCCTTGAATTAAAATACCACTTTTATCAAAATTACGCCTAAAGGTATGCTTCAAAAAAGGCCAACCGATACAGATAACTTATAGCCTTTTCGCACTAACAAATTAATTTAATACAATAAGTTTATATTGGAGAAACCTGTTTTTGCCTTTCACACAGGCGGCTACTCTATTAACGATCATTATTGGCTGTTCATAAGAAGTTGGAAAGTTTCGTCAGCTGATTTGCTTTTTTATACCCTGAACAGGGTATATTAAGTTTGTCACGAAGTTTGTAACACCCAGAAGGAAGCGTCAGAGGTCCTATAAAGTATATATATAAATGATCAGTATGTTGAACTGAGTCGATTTAGCCATGTCCGTCTGTCTGTCTGTCTGTCTGTCTGTATATATACGAACTAGTCCTTCAGTTTTTAAGATATAGTTTTGAAATTTTGCAGATGTTATTTTCTCTTCAAGAAGCTGCTCATTTGTCGGAACTGCCGATATCGGACCACTATCTCATATAGCTGCCATACAAACTGAACGATCGGAATCAATGGCTTGTATGGAATATTTTCGCATTTGCCGTGGTATCTTCACGAAATTTGACATGGATTACTGCTTAAGGTAATAATATAATCTCCGAAGAAATTGTTCAGATCGGTTAACTATATAACCTTAATGTTTCTAGCAAACAACGCGGCCAAAAAGAGTTAGTAAAATGTTTTCTTTTTTTTACTTACTTTTTCTTACGTCTTTAGATTTGCTTAAACACATAGTTACTAAAAGAAATGCACCTGTGAAGGTTATATTAGCTTCGGTACAGCCGAAGTTAACATTTTTTCTTGTTTATCAATAAATACAGACAACTGCGTGGACAGCAATCCGCAGAGTTGTATTTCAGTTTCAACTCGATTCGATTAAAAATTAATGTGGTAAAATAAGATTTATCTTTTGGATGGTAAATGGATCTAAGTCAACGCTTTAAACGAACAAAGGTCGATTAATTGATCAATTAAGTTCTGTACGAAAAGGCTATAAAAACGATCACTTCAAATAAATTGAGCGAAAGAATTATTTAAAATTGTCTGGTGCATTCTTATTTTGTCTAATTGTCTCATTCATTCATTATTTACACTTTTACAAATATAAATAAATTACCGGTCGAAGAACCATATTTTTTTATCAACAACAACATTCAATTGACAAAATTAATAAATCAATTCCGAGAACCCTAATTTGTTTACTTAAAAAAGCTGTTTTATTAAATTAATGCTAAAATAAAATGTCAATTTGCATAAAATGAAAATAGCATTATATATAAGAGGCTTAAATGGTGCCACTTTCAATTTATATTTACATTTGTATTGTATGAAAGGTCAACTGTATTATGATGCGCATATTTGATTTATAAATAACTACGACTAATTGGGGCACTGATGCATTAACCTATATATTTATATATAAATCATTGTCACTCAGCAAATAGCTTGCGTGTGGATGTACAATTATTTACTAAGCACTAAATTCTATTTAGCAAATAGACAATTATTTATGCTTAATTAATGTTAAAGCAAATAATAATTTAATTGAAAAGATATATGTGCATATAACTGCCTGTTAGTGTCAGCTTTATATCTCAAATTTACGGGAAAATGTTAGCTAATATATGCTTAGTCCAAAAAATCTTAAAGTGTGGAACTTTTCGTGTTTTTTAACAGATCGAACTCTATCAGTCGTTTTAGTTGAAATAAATCCCTCACTATAACCCCCCGAAAAGTTATTATACTCCTTCAATGGAAATAATTTTTTTAAACGTTTAAAATTGCTAGTCTGACAAAATTAAGATCATGCTTTTAACCTAAAACCCCAAAAATGTATATACTTCCAGAAATTAAAAAAAATTTTATTTATATATTTTAGATATGGATACCATAAAATGTCATTATGGTAAGTCAAGAAAACATATTTTATTATAATATTAATAAATTTAGTAATATTTCAATCCAATTATTTCGTAACACCCTTCATTTGCGGTTTAACTCAAGTGTAATAATAAACCTTAAATTTATGACGGCAGTAATCACAACTTCAATCGGCTGTTGTCTTCTTCTTGACTGGCGTAGACACCGCTTACGCGGTTATAGCCGAGTCCAAAACAGCGCGCCACGCATCCCTCCTTCTGGCAGTTTGGCGCCAATTGGTTATTCCAAGCGAAGCCAGGTCCCTCTCCTCCTGGTCCTTCCATCGGAGTGGAGGTCTCCCTCTTCCTCTGCTTCCACCAGCGGGTACTGCATCGAATACTTTCAGAGCTGGGGCACTTTCATCCATTCGTACAACATGACCTAGCCAGCGTCGCCGCTGTTTTTTTATTCGCTGGACTATGTCTATGTCGTCGAATAACACATACAGCTCATCGTTCCATCGTCTGCGGTATTCGCCGTTGCCAATTCTTAAGGGACCATAAATCTTCCGCAAAACCTTTCTCTCGAAAACTCCTAGTGCCGTCTCATCGGATGTTGACATCGTCCACGCTTCTGCACCGTAAAGTAGGACGGGAATGATGAGAGACTTGTAGAGTTTGGTTTTTGTTCGTCGAGAGAGGACTTTACTTTTCAATTGCCTACTTAGTCCATAGTAGCACCTGTTGGCAAGAGTGATTCTGCGTTGGATTTCCAGGCTGACATTGTTATTGGTGTTAATGCTGGTTCCCAGGTAGACGAAATTATCTACAACTTCAAAGTTATGACTGTCAACAGTGACGTGGGAGCCAAGACGCGAATGCGCTGACTGTTTGTTTGATGACAGGAGATATTTCGTCTTGTCCTCGTTCACCACCAGACCCATACGCTTCGCTTCCTTATCCAGTCTGGAGAAAGCAGAACTAACGGCGCGGGTGTTGTTTCCGATGATATCGATATCATCGGCGTACGCCAGTAACTGTACACTCTTATAAAGATTGTACCTTCTCGATTTAGCTCTGCAGCTCGTATTATTTTCTCCAGCATCAGGTTAAAGAAATCACACGAGAGTGAGTCACCTTGTCTGAAACCTCGTCTGGTATCGAACGGCTCGGAGAGGTCGCTTCCCGATCCTGACGGAGCTTTTGGTGTTACTCAACGTCAGCTTACACAGCCGTATTAGTTTTGCGGGGATACCAAATTCAGACATCGCGGCATAAAGGCAGCTCCTTTTCGTGCTGTCGAAAGCAGCTTTAAAGTCGACAAATAGATGGTGTGTGTCGATCCTATTTTCACGGGTCTTCTCCAAAATTTGGCGCATGGTGAATATCTGGTCTGTTGTTGATTTTCCAGGTCTAAAGCCACACTGATAAGGTCCAATCAGTTTGTTGACGGTGGGCTTTAGTCTTTCACACAATACGCTCGACAGAACCTTATACGCGATGTTGAGGAGGCTTATCCCACGGTAGTTGGCGCAAATTGTGGGGTCTCACTAGATTCTACACTGAGATTCCAATCGTCAGGCATGCTTTCTTCTGACCATATTCTGCAAAGAAGCTGATGCAAGCACCTTATCAGCTCTTCGCCGCCGTATTTGAATAGCTCGGCCGGTAATCCATCGGCACCCGCCGCCTTATTGCTCTTCAAGCGGGTAATTGCTATTCGAATTTCTTCACAGTCGGGCAATGGAACATCTGCTCCATCGTCGTCGATTGGGGAATCGGGTTCGCCATCTCCTGGTGTTGTACTTTCACTGCCATTCAGCAGGCTGGAGAAGTGTTCCCTCCACAAACTCAGTATACTCTGGTCATCAATAACTAGATCACCTCTGGGGGTCCTACAGGAGTGCGCTCCGGTCTTGAAACCTTCAGTTAGTCGCCGGGTCTTTTCGTAAAATTTTCGAGCATTACCCCTGTCGGCCAGCTTGTCAAGCTCTTCATACTCACGCATTTCGGCCTCTTTCTTTTTTTGTCTGCAAATGCGTCTCGCTTCCCTCTTCAGCTCTCGGTATCTTTCCCATCTAGGCGCATGACTAACGAAATTTCTTGACTCCCAACCACTTATGACTCACATACTATGCCCTTTTGTAACATCTGTTAAAATCCGCGATCATTTTGAATTTTTTTGAAATTCTACTAATTTCCAATATATGTATTTCTTATAAATTGTTTTCTAAAATACATTCATTTTTTTCAAGCTTTAGTGATTTCAAATTTTAAACGTCTCATATTTCTGATTTCATAAATTTCACTCGTTTTAGTGTAATATTACTCATGTCTAAGTCACTTATGATGGTTGTCTGCCTTCCTCATGATCATACATGAAATTTCACAAAAGCTTTCACAAGCTTTCGAAGCTTTAAAATCATGAAAGCGCAAGTACTGAACTTTTGCAAGTACTGCCAACTTATCGAAATGTCAAACTATTGCTGAGCGAAGCGTAACTAGTGTAACTATTCCCTCAATACGAAAATCTCTTATGTGAAAGGTTTAGAAAAAACGTCAAAAAGCAGCTTAAAATGTCAAAAACTATAGTATTATTTTTTCGTGATTTGTACTAACCGAAAAATGTGACAAAGAGACAGAGAAGTAAGAGTGTGAAAGTTACTGGAGAAGTACGAATTGTAGAAAATGTTTAACTGATACTTTATAAATTAAATACTGAACGAATGTATCGAAGAAAAAAGAAGAAAATTTCATAAGAATTTAAATTGGAGAAAAATTTATATCAAATCATAATCAAAAGACACAGCACTCAAAACAAAATTAGAAAGAAACCAAACAATCAACGCATTGTGAATAGCAGCACAGCTGGCAGCCACATTGAACACCAGACAAGTGTCTGTCGGCGGAGAGTTTCAAGCGCGGCAAGCTCACAACAAGCTCACAAGTGGCAAGTGACAACTTATGCGCCTGATGGTTGGCAGTTAATCCATTTAATGACCTCGATGATTTTATTGATGGCCCAACACATGGCAATAAAAACAACGGTAACAAGAGCAACTCGATGAGAAAAAGGCAGCAGAAAGAGAAAAACAAAACAATTTGCACACGCGTCTGTTACCAAGAAAACAGAAAAAATATGCCGTCAGCTCGTCAGCTGCAAATGTGCGCACAAACCGCACCAGAAACACACCACCCACTTCCTCCCCTCGGCACAAGCGCGTCGGCAAGTTTTCCTTTGTTGGCCATTTCATGGGTTGAATGAAGTTTTGCGCTACACTTTTAATGTGAAACAATTTCTTTAACGCTTACATTAACAAGTTGTGGCAGCCTGTGTGCTCGTATGTTTGTTTGTGTTCGAAGCACTGTAGAAGCGCGGCAGGAGGCACAAATCGCTGCAATTGAGTTGCAAGTTAAGGCTGGTCGCGTCGTTTGCCGGGGCTTCTTAGACGCTTATTGATGTTGTTGTTGCTAGTGTTTAATGTGGGCGCTAGGCTGCGGAAGAAGAACGGTTGGCGTGTGTGCTGGGGCGTTTGAGAAGAAATGCCAGCAGTTAGTTGGTAACAGTTGTTGCTGATGATTCGCGCTGTTATTTAGTTGTTTGAGATGTGCTTACGGTGCTCACCAACACTAACAATGAACATATTGTCTCTGCGCAATTGATAGTGGTGATAACAGCGTTGTAGTGGAAATCCATTGCCGCAGCCTTTATATATAAATACCACTGAGCTCACGTTTGGTTTGGAGAGATTACTCTCGCCGTTTGTGTCTTTACTGCTTCTAATGCCTGTATTTGTTACTTCGAATTTACGTCTTCACATTAGAAAACAATTTCAACTTGAGGTTATGCTTGGTCCCTGCTGTACTTTGTGGTAACTGATGAGTGGATTCTTTGAGCCCATCTTTACAACTTAGGGGGTTGTAGGTTAAATATTAAGTGAACAAGTTCAAAAACTTTCATTTATTAACTCTGATTAGTGCTGTGGGAAAATAACGGATATCTAACAAAAATTCTGGCATTAACGCTTTCATCAATTCAAGCTTTAAATGCGTATGAAAGTTGGTTACAGCTTTATATTTTTCTCAAAGCTTCGAGGGCATATAAAAGCTTTAAAGTTTATTTGTATTTCTCACATTTTGCGATTCCATGATTTGAAGCTTCGAATGCGTGTGAAAATCTTTTATCTGTATTTACGAAAGCTCGATGGCACATAAAAACTTATAAAACTTCTAGTTATTTCAGACATTAAGCGCTTTCCAGTTAAAGCTCCGAAATCGTGTGAAAGCTTACTAAACTACTATATCTTTCAGATACCTCCTAATGCTACAATACTTATAAAATTTCTATTTATTTCTGACTTTGAGAGCTTTCATGTTTACAAACTTCGAAAGCTTGTGAAAGCTTACTAACGTTCTTTATATTTCTGACATTAATCACTGTCATTAATATAGTATTAAGCTTTAAATGCAAGTGAAAGTTTACTAAATTTCTATATATTTCGGAAAGCATCAACTGCATATAAAAGGTTATGAAATTTCTTTGTATTTCTGGCATCAAAAGCTTTCATCATTCATAGCTTCGAAAAAGTTTGAAAGCTTATTCAATTTCTATGTATATTTGAAAGCTTCGAATGCGTATGAAAGCTTATTTAAATCATATGTTTGGCGCTTTCATATTCTTTTCATTTCAATGTATGATTTTAAGCTTTGCATGCCTGTGAAAGCTCAATATAATCTATATATTTCGAACATTATCGTTTTGCTTCGAATGCGTTTGTAAGCTTATTATATTTCTATGTATTTCTGAAAGCTTTGAATGCAAGTAAAATCTTATTAAATTTCAATGTATTTCTTATATTAAGCTTCATATGCGTGTGAAAGCTTCTAAGAATAAATGTAACTTATGAAAAATTATTCATAAATGATTGAAGAGTGTGCAAATAAAAGCTCCGTCGGAAGATTAGCTTTAGTATCAACAAAATTGCAGCAGACTTAATGAAAATATCATAAAAAAGCTGCGAAAATTGAGATTTTATAAAAATAATTTCATTTTTATCGCTTACAAAAACTAAAATATGCTCCAATACTTCGATTTACATGTTTGTAGGAAGACTACTAATATTAAAAGAGAAATTTTGATGCTATAATCGAATTCAGATATAACAGCAGACAGCTTCCACTTCGAACTACAAGTAAATGCAGCTCAAAGTGCCTCGAGCGGAAAGCGCACAACAGCATATGCTTTATAACTTAAACAAATACACATACAGTTGTGTACCGTTACATATGCAAAAAGTAAAAACCGAAAGAGTTGTAGCTGCAGCTAATACACAGTTCGCTAGCGCACAGTACAACTCAAGCACTGAGAGCAACAACAAACGTACCGTTAGCCGGAAGCGTAAAGAAGTTTCCAACGCAAAAAAAAAAAAGGAGAATCAAAGAAGCAAAGGAGTAACACAAATACCGGCAACGTCTGCATTTTTAATAGCCCAAATAAGTGCACGGCAAATGTTGTTATTTACACAAATCCTTTAGCCGAAAAGGAAGCATTTACGCTCAAATATCCACAGAGAGTTAACGGTATAGGAAAATAAAACAGCAAGACAGCAGATGCAGTGCGTTCATTCTGAGAAGGGGTATATATACAAATAACTGCAAGTAGATAGCGCATATTTGTGGAAGCTTGTTTGCTTAAAAGTTCTACGAAAAGTTGTTTTTGAAAGCACTGGACTTAAGACATATAAAGGGTTTGGGAACTTTATGTGGAAAGTAGTTGAGTAGTCTGTCTAATTTCTCTACTCTCAATTATTTAATGTTTTTTCTATTTTCCAATAACTAAATATAACTTTTACCTTAATTTATCGATTATGTCTGAAAGCTTTCAAGCTTTTTCTTTGAAGGTACAAATATGCTAATAATAATATATAGTTATATGAAGTCTGGTCCCGATTTCTGCATAGCCTGTTTGATGCTTTTATATCTCTAATCATATCTCAGTACATTAGTACATTTCACAAGCATTAACTAAGTAAGCTTAGAAGAATATTAGTTATCTCTCACCTCAAGCCGCTTAAGAATAAACCTTACTTTCTTGCTAACTTGCTCTCTCTTAACTGCAGTCAACAGTAGTAAAATTAAATAAATCACAAAAAACTAGCAATATTGCAAGCAGAATTGTGAAAGAAAAAAGGAAGCTAAAGAAGAAACAACAGCAAACACTTGCCAGCCACTTCAGCCATTTGCAGTGAGCAAGTAGCACTTTTATCGCCATGTAATATCGAAACCGGAAATTAAATAGTGCTAACAGCTTTAATATTATAGATTTTATGAAATAAACTGCCAACTGCTGCAAGTAATAGACGCAGGATTGTATTTTAAATGAAATTAAGTAGAGATAAGTGTTGCTGTCGGTGTAGTGAGCCGCATGGCGTATACGTAACTAGTGAGCTTGAGTTTCAATTTTGTAAGTATTTCAGATATATAACTTAGAAATATATAAATATGCAAGTGTATTAGTAGGTAGATGCAGAATATAAGCTTATTTCAGCAAAAGGGTTGCCATGACGTATACGTAACATATTTGGTTGGGTCAAAATTTTGAGAAAAAACAATTGAAGTAAGATTTGAGTTGTGTTCTATTGTACTTAGTAACATCGTAGTAGATTTAAATTATACTATAATATTATAAATTATGGATTTTTAATATATTTTCTCACATTGATTTGGTCAAAATCCTGTTCCAAGCACTCCCTTTCTTAAAACTAAATCGAACTATTTTTTTGTACTTTTCTTTAAGCTAGTACTTATTTTGCCTCATTTGCTACCTAATCCTCATTATTTTCTTTTTTATAATATTCAATCTGCTTATCTTTTACTAATCAAACATTAGTGATTAGTTATTTATGACTTCCAGACGGCAAATTCAATTAAGCGCAGCTAATTACATAAAAATCAACAGTGAGTTACCCCCCTGGTCTGTGGTGTAAGGTGTTGGCGGCATAATAAATAATGTTTACAAAAAGCGCATGATTAAGCAAATATCCCCACACACAAACAATAAACAGCACTACACAAGCAAAATATGTTTATGTGTGTGTGCGCAAAGTGCCAAGAAGTTTTTAAGCTTGTCAATATTTATTCATAGGCCACCGCGGCGCATAAACAAAGCATGCATAAATTAACAGCGTAAATATATATTACTTAATGAGGTTTATTTTCAGCGGCCGTGCTGGGTAGTAGCATCAGTTCGAAGGCAACTGATTTGACAGGGTATTAATTTTTGCTCATTTTAGTTTACATAGCGCTGCAGAGATTGAAATTGCAATGAAAGTTTTATGAAAGAATATTCTTAGTAATTTTTGCACTTTTAAATATTTTTCGAAAATATGAAGCATACCTTTAGGTGTCGGATTTTTTATAAAATTATTGAAAAAGCTTATTGTTAAGTCTGATAGCGAAATAACAACATTTTAAAACTTGAGATAACATATTCTTATTAATTATTGAACTTTGAAAAAAATTTTGATAATATGAAGCATACCTTTAGGCGATGGTTTTTCATAAAAGTTTTGAAGATTTAAATTTTTGGCGAATATCGTAATAACTGCATTGTAAAACTTAGGAAAGAGTAGTTCATTTATAAATTCTGATTTTTTAAATTTCCCAGTGCTGGCACGCCTAAAAGCTCACCAAGTTCATTATAACAATTTGAAGACTATTGAATTTAAAGGAAGAAAAAAGTGCTAAAAGCTCTCAAAAAGCTCTAAAGAAGCTTTTTACTTTCTCACTCACTATTCAAATTACAATAAAAACTATCATTTCTTTTCCAAAGTTTCCGCATGTTTCACTTTCAATTTATTGTAGTAAACTTTATTTCGACTTATTAGACATTTTATAATAGGCTTTCAAAACTCTAGAAACTGCTTATTACAAAAATAAAAAATGCGGAAAGTCCTAAGAGCTTTCAAAAAGCTCCTAAAAGCTTTTTTTCCTAAGCTTTCAGCAGCTTTCACTCACTATTTAAAATATTTGAAAAGTTAGAAATCACAACAATAATAAAAGCTACGATTTTCTTTCCCACGTTGCCACTTGCTTCATTTTTCTCCGAACTTTGATTAATGAAGTTTACCATTTATTTAAATGTTGGACATTTTAAAACGAACCTGCAAAAATTATAGAAATGGCTACTTAAAAAAAATAATAAATTTCTAAAAGCTCTTAAAAAGCTCTAAGAGGCGCTTTACTTTTCTCTCTCAATATTGAATATAAAAGTCACAATTCACAACAACAATAAAAACAACTATTTCTTTTCCAAAGTTTACTAAAAGCTCTCAAAAAGCTCTAAGAGGCGCTTTACTTTTCTCTCTCAATATTGAAATTAAAAGTCACAATTCACTACAACAATAAAAACAACAACCAAAGTTTCCGCATGCTTCAATTTCCATAAAATTTATTGAGTTGAGCTTTTGCATTGATTAGTGATGATTAACATTTATTGTAGTAAAAATTATTTAAACTTTTTGGACATTTTAAAACAGACCTTTAAAACTCTATGAAATGCTTCTTCAACAACAAGTACTAAAAGCTCTTAAAAACCTTCTAAAAGCTTCCACTCATTTAAATTATTTAAAAAGTTACAAATCACAACAACACTTAAAATTACTTTCACTGTACTCTTAAAAAAATATAAAAATTGTTAAAAGCTCTTAAAAATCTCCTAAAAAGATTTTTGTTGCTTTTACTCACTGTATAATTAAATATACAAAGCCACAAATCTCAACAGTTATAAAAACTACCATTTCATTTCGAAAGTTTCCTCTTGCTTCATTTACCACCGAACTTTGATTCAATTGAGCTTTTGTATTGTACTCGCACTTTGATTAATGAAGTTTGCCATTTATTGTAGTAAACTTTATTTCAACTTTTTGGGTAACTGGAAACAGGCTTTTCGATAAAAATGGCACTAATTTTTCATTTAAGATTTATTTGTGGGGGGTAATAAAGGATCTTAAAAAGGATATAATTAATTAAATGTTGAAAAAACTATTAATTGATGTTTGGTGCTGGTTTTCTTTTCTAAAATATTCTTAAGGTTCAGTTCAACAATATTTTATGCATATATAAATTATATATATATATATGAATTAACTAATATTCACCTAAATTCACCTCACTTGAACTATTATCAAAAAGCTAAAAAAATATTTGATCCTTTGGGATAATTGGTTTCACATTTCAAATTTGGCTAAGCAGAGGCCGAAAGGTCAAAATATCAAGTGCTATTTAAGTCAAAAATATGGGTCCACACATACAAAGTAGTAACACATTCAAAAACGATATATTACTCAACTATTTTTCCGAATGTCTGGTAAGGGTTAAGGTTTAATATTTATGTGTTTATATGTAAATTCCAGTGCTACTAAAGCTCTCGTTTGTCTGCGTTGCTGTCATTTCGTAGTGTTGTGTGTGTATAAAAAGGGATCAGTATGGCACCAGCAAGTGGACACTAATTTATGAAGGTATCCATTAATAATGTGAAAATTTATGAATAGTTTGCAACTAGAGGCCGTTGCAAATTTAAGCCAAATTTATGAGGAGTAAACAAGTAAATGCAAATAAATAAAATAGATGGACAGACTAATTGGTAAGCAGTACAAATGGAATGGTTTGTGATTTCTTTCCATTAGAAGAGTTTATTTTAAAAGAAAAATAGACTACATTTTAAAAGAAAAGAAAGCTATACTAAAATTACAAGTTAAATGCAAATCCGCCTAAATGTAGGCAAGGTTTTTCACTAATAATGCTTTCATGCTTTAATCAGTGCATAATGTTGCCTACATTTAGGATGAAATTTCGTTCTTCTAAAGATCGATCCAAAGCAGCTGTATATTTTGAACTTCAAAACAAGTTGATACTGGAAGTCAAGCAAAAAAGAAAGAAGAACGAATGAAGAAACTCCAAATAAATTCTACGTGCGCGCCATTGTGTCTCGGCTGCCAGCCATTGCCGTTGTTTATTTGTTCCCGTCGCGAGCGACTGTCGCTGACAACACACCGCCTGTCGTCTACCACTCCCCACTCCTCTAGTGGGTGGCCACAACTATCCCATGGCAATTAATCTTAATGGGGACGACACTTCATTACGCTTGGCAAATTTGCAATAAATTATATAATGTGTGCGCGTAATACATTTACGATTTACGAACAAACCAAATAGTATTACAAGCGTCAAACAAACAGACAAACATAACTAACGGTGCAAAGCGTTGAAGTGTCGTGTCGATTATTTGTTGAAGATACACAAGTGTTCGCACAAATATTTGCTTTGCACATATACTATAGTGTGTATTTGCCTAATTTGGCACAGTTGCAGTGATACACGCTGGCCTGCTAACCACCACCCCCGAACAGCAATGAACAGCTACCGTCACTTGTGCCTTAACCCTTATCAAGAGCGATGAAGGTACGCAAACTCACACCCTCAACCACACCAAAACACCCTCCAACCCTTGTGAGCACCCGAAATACCAACGATCCATTCGAATATGAAACGTTCCGTTGCGCTGTTGACAGTTTTAAATTACTGGCGCCAACACGTGACTGCGCGACTGGTAGTCCCGTTGACTTTTTACTGCACTAATGATGCGCTTGTTGTTGTTGCCATCACTGGTGTACAGTGTGTGATTTGTTGTAGCGCCAGCATTTGATGCTGGCAATCTTTTATGCCACATACACATATATATTTATGACTTTCTTCAGCCACTGGCACTTTCTTAAGTTACTTCCTTGCCTTGCGATTAGCTCATTTCGTTATCATCAGCGCAGCGCTCATGTTGACTTACTCGAGTTTCTCAAGTTTCCACAACGAATATAGGGCATATTATTAAAGACACAGTAGACACATGTGTGAGGCACGTGCAAAGCGCCACACAAATATCGAGTTTACTCGTACTCCTTGTTTGAAATTGAAGCCTGATTTATTGGGTGTGGCAGGTGGTGACTCTGATTTTAATGGCGCAGTGCGTTTGCGATTATAGGTATTTGTCCACAGTGATTATCAGTTGTGTTTGTAATTGCCGGGTGATTTGTACAACGGAAGCGTATATGTGTGTGTTTAAGACTAAAATTGAGGTCATATTTCGGAAATTATCTTCGGTTCGTATTACTCACGTTTGCATTTTAATTAAATCAATTACCTGCTGGGGTGGTTTTTGCTTAAAGTAACTCCGAAAGTGTTCTAAATGTAAGCAAGCAATATGATAACGCCTTAAAGTTAATACTCTCTCAGAGAACTACTATTATTCCTTACCTCGAAAGTCATTCAAAATCTTAACCTCACTTTATTTGAGTTGTCACTTTGATTAGAGTCGAACAATTGTCATCACATTCATAATCTGGATCCATCTAGGTCGCCCCTAAATTTGTTCGAAATATTTCTCAAATATACCATTTCTACATTCTCTAGAGGTTGATCTTGTCCAGTCTGTTTGGAATGCTAATGGGGAAGATAAGTTAATATACAACCTCTCCTTTCCAAATGGCAAGCTCACCGACTCTCCGTAAATGCTTGGTGATCCCTGTTACCCCTAAGGAGTCCGTATCGACCGATTACAGAAGCGGTTTATTCTTCAACCGGCACAGAGGAATTGCTCTTGCTCACATGTCGACCTAGAGGCCTGCTGTCAGTCGTCCATCTTAAAGCACATTATTATAGGAACCAGTCTGACTATTAAATCTGTTTCCAAAGCATCTTTGAAGTAGTCCGAGAATTCAAATGGTCAAAATGTTCATTAACGACTGAAAGAACTAGAAATTGAGATCTCCAGATATTATTGTTAGACAACGAGATTTCTAGACTGGTTACCAAAATTAAGACTGTACGAAGGATATTTCTTTCATAATGGCTCTCAGTGTGAGTCATGAAAGACAGTAAATATATTTCCTAGCGTCACTAAGCTGTTGAGACTTCATTATTAAACTAGACATCTAGCTAAGAGTGATCTAATTAATTCCGTAAACGAATTCAGATGCCAGTATCATCCGTCCAATTATTCATATTCTTCAAAACTCTTCTCGATTTTTAGAAAAAAAGTTCAAGAACGAAGGTTAAGTTTTCATATTTAAATGTCTTCTTAAATCTCTTAAATGTCTATGGACCGTCCTGTAATTATCTGACGAACGGATAGTTCTAAACGATTTGCTCCCCTTTTTAAAAATTTCATATTTTCTGGGACCTAATTCTCTTCTCTTTCTTTCGTAAATCTGGTTTTCGTTTCGACTAGAATTAAAGTTCACAACCCAGAGCTACTTAACTTTCAGTCTGAGGTTTCTGGGTCCCGAAATTCCCATTGGAGTCCTTTTATCTGCCATCATTTCGCCTACATTTCTCCACTCTTCCTACTTTTGTGATATAATTCTTTATTAAAGATTCATAAAACCTTGCCAACGATATTTCAGTACAATCACCTAAACTTTTTTGCAACCCCAAACCTATAGACCCATCTCTACCTACTATATTAACTCACACTATTGACAGCAACACCGCAGTTGAATATATCATCAGCACCTATCAACAAACTAAGCCCTTATCAAATATGAAAAGACTTCATTGCGTAGAAATATACAAAGTTGCACAATGAACACGTTTGTGGTTCACCAAATTAAGCAAGTGAGGACCCCAAACACCCTTCGCCAATATAGCCAATGACTCACGCACTTTTTCTCACACCAACAAATGTCATATCAAATTTGATGCGTTTGCCAAAGGAAATTATTGAAATTTACATAACAATTTCACTTACATGCTCATCCAAACAAAACACATATACACGCACACATAGTGTATGCCATTCACCCATAACGGTAATTTCACGCACGCGTCAGTTTTAGCTGTCACTCAACGAACTGACATTCAGCGAATAAAAGCGAAAGTGTTGCGTGAATTTTGAATAGAAATTGTAGGAGTGTTGGCAGAGGTACAATGTTTGCCGTTAATGATATTATGTAAGCTGATATTTTGTACGGTTTTATGTTGTACAACTCATTTCATGCTATTTAACATTATTAACCCCTTTTTAATGAAACCCATTAATGGCGTTAACAATTTCGCTTATCATATACTTAAAAGCGAATACGCCATTAAATTATTGATATGAAATTTGCGGGTTGACTAAGGTGTGTTGCAAAGGATATGAGTGTACAAGGTATATATTTCGTTTTAATTTGGTAAAAAAAATACTTAAATGAGGTAATGAAGGTAAAAGAGAGATATGGACTTGGTGAGCTTTAAGAGTTTCTTATATCAGTACCAAGCATAAGAAATTTTAAATATATATTTTTACAAGACTATGAGAAACTCAATAAATCTGAAGATAGTCTGTATAAAAGTGATTCAATGAGAGTTCTGGCCTTCATTTTACTTTTAAAGACTTCTAATAATACTACTTAATTCAAAAAGTGTCTATATTATTATTTCCAAGCATTTTGGTATTCCGCGTTATATTCAGCTATCATTTTCATACGCTGAATAAGAGCTTACATCCCTACCGAGCTTCTTTTTTATTCAGCGCTCTATTCAGCTGTCATTTCCTTAAGCTGAATAAGAGCTTACACCCAAACCAAGTTCCTTTGGCGTTTTGCACCATATTCAACTTTCATTTTCTTAACCTGAATAAGAGCTTACATCCATACCAGGCTGTTTTGGAACTCAGCGTTGTATTCAGCTATCATTTTTTATAAGCTGAATAAGTGCTAACATCCAAACCAAGTTCCTTTGGCGTATAGCACCCTATTTAGCTTTCATTTTCTTAACCAGAATAAGAGCTTACATCCATACCTAGCTGTTTTGGTATTCCGCGTTATATTCAGCTATCATTTTCTTATGCTGAATAAGAGCTTACATCACCACCGAACTTCTTTTTTATTCAGCGCTTTATTCAGCTCTCATTTTCTTAAGCTGAAAAAGTGCTTACACACAAACCAGGCTTTTTTGACGTTAAGCGCGGTATTCAGCTTTCATTTTCTTATGCTAAATAAGAGCTTACATCCATACCAGGTTGTTTTGGAACTAAGCGTTGTATTCAGCTATCATTTTTTTAAGCTGAATAAGTACACAAACCGATACCAAGTTCCTCTTGAATTCAACGCCGTTTTCCGCAATGATTTTCTTAAGCTGATTATATGCTGAAATGCTAAAGAAATCTTGTGATCGAGCATCTGTCCATTTCCAATTGCGATCTTTTCGCCAGCTATCGAAGAAAGCCATAATCTTCATGATGAAGCCACGACGGTGAAATTATAATTTGAAGACCCAAACCAAAAGAGCTCGCTTTCACGCCATTGGCTCTGTCGACAGAATCTGAGGAAGAGGACGTATAAGAAATCATATGAAACGACATCGCTTGAAGCGACCATGGTCCAAAAATTATGTATGAAGATACCGGCTATGAATGTAATCTCCATCTACCCCTAGCTACCAACCACTCTCATCTCAAATCAACTACCACTACACCCACAAACAATTTGGACATCTTAAAAACTATTATTCACATTATATATAGTTTTCTTATCCTCATAATTCCAAGAATCCTCACAAAATACGGGTGTGTAGGTGTGTGCGTCTAGTCGCCTTAACACACGCCATGCTCAAGTGTTGAATCGTGTGGCAGCGTAAATTATTTATATGCTTTCACTTGGGTTACCCAATTATGCTTGGCAGGGCCTTTCAGCGTGTGCTCAAAAGCATGCATAAATATACACACAATACAAAAGAAATTCAAGACGTAGAAGAAGGAGGAAGCAGAAAAGGTGAAATGCAAAAATGAATAAGTGTGAGCACACACACAAACACGAACAGCGGGGTCACAGCGAGGGCGAAACCAGACGTTGAACAAGGCAAAAGTGTCAAAAAGTGGCCCCGAGGCGACTGGCTCACTAAGGTGGCCTTAAATTAGATGGCAAAAATACAAGACCACAAACAACAACAACAACAACGACGTTAGTCTAGTATAAAGGAACAAGTGGAAAGAAAAAAACTGGAAAAAGTGTATTAAAGTGGTAGCCACAAGCAGCAGCAGCAACAGCGCTGTCAACACCAATAACACGTATGAGCACACATACCCACATAAACAGCTGCAGTTAGATGGCAAACAGTCTAGGCACAACGAGACTTTCTGTTGAAAAAAAAATCCTCGAAAATGTTAGGAAAACAGCAAACAAGAAAAACAGCAGCCAAACCAAATTTTGTTAAGAATTTTGCTGTAGTAAACCGCAGCGCCACAAAAGTGTGAGTGAGTCGAGTTCGACTGCCCTTTTCATCCTACGAGCTCACGTAACAAATCACAGCGGGAAATTATACTGCGAAGAAAGTAATTGCTAAGATGCGGGTGAGTACGGTTAGGACCCTAATAGATGAATTGCCTTTGAAGGAGGCAAAGAAGAAACACTTTTTTTGAGCATTTAGGTAATTAGTTTTCGTACTGGATAGAACTAACTACGCTTTATAAATAGTTTCCTTTCAGCAATATAATATTTGTTTCGATTTTATATTATTGCTCTCTTTACACTTCATTTATCATACTCTTATAGGAAAACGATTTTTTATAAACCAATTCTGATTTAGCCCTGGCATATGTAAGACAACTTTAGCTTAGAAACCTCCATGAAATTTTTTAAATGTTACGATCTTATTGAAAGATCACTTCAAGAGAAAGATCACTTCAAAAGCGCGATCAGTTATTTCAGAAATGTTGCTGTTGTTCCGCAAATAATTGTCGAGAGATTCCCGATCAATTTCTATTACATGGAACCAACTAGAACATCTCTAACCTCTAGAATAACTTAAGTTAGGTAACCTGAATCGACTTCAAAGCGAGATGGAACGAGTCCCTCGAGATCTGATTTTAGTGATTATTGTTATTGTTGTGTGATTGGCGTTGAACCGTTTAGCCGGTTATAGCCGAATCGATGAGAGCGCGCCATTCCTCTCTTTCCTTCTCAGTTCGGCGCCAGTTGGAGATTCCAAGTGTAACCAGGTCGCTCTCCACCAGGTCCCTCCAACGGAGTGGAGGCCTTCCCCTTCCTCGGCTTCCTCCGGCGGGTCCTGCATCGAACACTTTCAGAGCTGGAGTGTTTTCGTCCATTCGGACAACATGACCTAGCCAGCGTAGCCGCTGTCTTTTTATTCGCTGAACTATGTCAATGTCGTCGTATAACTCGTACAGCTCATCGTTCCATCGTCTGCGGTATTCGCCGTTGCCAATATTCTGAGGACCATAAATCTCGCGCAAAATTTTCCTCTCGAAAACTCCTAGTGTCGCCTCATCTGATGTTAACATCGTCCAAGTTTCTGCACCATAAAGCAGGACGGGAATGATAAGCGACTTGTAGAGTTTGATTTTGGACTTTACTTTTCAATTGCCTACTCAGTCCAAAGTAGCACCTGTTGGCAAGAGTGATTCTGCGCTGGATTTCGTGGCTGACATTGTTGGTGTTGTTGATACTGGTTCCCAGGTATACGAAATTATCTGACTGTCAACAGTGACGTGGGAGCCAAGACGCGAATGCGCCGACTGTTTGCTTGATGACAGGAGATATTTCGTCTTGTCCTCATTCACCTCCAGACCCATTCGCTTCGCTTCCTTATCCATGCGGGAAAAAGCAGAACAAACGGCGCGGTTGTTGCTTCCGATGATATCAATATCATCGGCGTACGTCAGCAGCTGTACACTCTTATAGAAGATTGTACCTTCTCTATTTAGCTCTGCAGCTCGTATATTTTTTCCAGCATTAAGTTAAAGAAGTCACACGATAGTGAGTCACCTTTGTTTGAAACCTCGTTTGGTATCGAACGACTCGGAGAGGTCCTTTGCAATCATGACGGAGCTTTTGGTGTTGCTCAACGTTAACTTACACAGCCGTAACTTGTTGTATTTTCAATAAAAAATATTGCCAAGTTCCACAGGTCTCGTTCGAATATAACTCCGGGTCCATACATATTGACTTGAATAGTTATTTGAAATAATTTGAACCTTTCTGGGCTGAGATTTAAAAAAAAAATTGTCCGAACATCCCATTTCCTCTCTTTCCATCTAATACCTGGATCAGTGTGGTTGATATTAAGGAATGAGTTTCCTACTTGGTATTGGTTCTTGCTAAATCCCCTGTCTCTTCTTTTTTAATAAAGCTTCTGCCCTATTATCTTCTATCGCTTGCGGTTTCAAGTGAGAAGTGATTCGACGCTAATTTGACCTCAAATCCCTCGATTATATAAGATTCTTAGTTTAAGTTACTATAGATGAAAGGAAATACCTCCTTTACTGAGTCACTGGATGCAAAGGGAAATTTCTAAATTTAATTTATATGCATTACGTCGACAGGCTAAGCCAACGTAGAGCCAGATCTTAACTCACTTCGCCATTAAAATGTCTTGTCAAAGTCATCACAACTCAAGTGCCATAAGTGTTATTGCCATTTGACTTGTTAGTTCGTTTTAAACTTTTCAATCATCTATTCCTTTTATCAATTTATAAAATAAACAAGCTACTTCACCACACATATTTTCTTCCAGAAATACTTTCGCTTTATTAAAATCATGCATAACGCACCTTTTTTGCGTTGCTGCTGCCTATTCTTACAGTCTATCAAGCACTCACTCACTTTCCAGACAACTGATTTAGTCACGGTTGACTTATTTTACATTGTTTGCCCTTTGACCTATGTCGTTCTTTGTTTTTCAAGATGCTTGGCCAGATTTTTACATTTTTAACATATTTGAAACACACACACACAAGCACTCTCTTACACTCTTCTTCCTGCATTTAAGCAAAACAACTTAATATTACAGGAGTTCTCCTTCTACTGGCAGCAGACCCAACTCAACAGCATCCCTACTTGCTGGCATCCTACTGCGTGTTCGGCATATTTTCGCTTCCTTTCTTGTTAGTTGTCCATCACATCCGTTGCACTTGTTGTTATTGTTATTGTCATTCCACTCAAGTTTTTTTTTTCATATTTTTCAACTCTCACATGTTTTTCTTTACATAGACATACGTCCCTACCACCCACCACAGTTCCAAGTTCCACTGCGTTTTCTTACTCTTCTTCTTTTGCAGCTTCCTTTATTGCATACTTCGGTTTGTTGTAGTTTCCTTAGCAGCTGTTTTGTGACACGCTTCTTGTTGTTGTCATTTTATTTCACTTATTATTGTTAGTTATCAGCTTGTGTTCGTGTTCTCGTTCGTCAAGTTGTTGTTGTTTTCGTCGTCCCTGTTGTCCTGTTATTGCCATTATGTTTGCTGTCTTTATTGACATTTAAGAATTAGGTTAAATTATTAACTGACAGTTCAGTGAACTGGAAATGGGGTAACTTTATTAAATTTTCCTGCTGCCCAAATTGAGATTTAAACAACAAGTGCGTAGTGTGTGTGGAGTGACAGCAACAATGTGTGTCACTCTGGTATTATACAGAGAAGTAACAACAACAATGCCATGTGAAATGAGTGTTATTAATTTGTGTCATTTACCATGAAACTGAGCTGCACTTAGCAGCAAACTGC
Source organism: Zeugodacus tau (assembly GCA_031772095.1). Classification (NCBI taxonomy): domain Eukaryota; kingdom Metazoa; phylum Arthropoda; class Insecta; order Diptera; family Tephritidae; genus Zeugodacus; species Zeugodacus tau. The sequence goes on along the minus strand of CM062652.1, from coordinate 71,305,810 downwards.
TGTCAGCTTGTCAATTTTGAAATCATTTTTCAGCTATATTATATAAATATGTATTTCATATTTCTTTGGCATGCTTTCAGGCGCAACAGCTGGCACTGTTTGGTAATTTTACTGCTGGTCTATGTATTTATAAGGTACATATTTAGGCGCATAAGCTTCAGCTCATGATATTTAACTTTAAAGTGGTGCAGTCAAGCTGGCATTTCCTAACTATTGTCATTGCCATTTTTCTTAATTTTTTTGTCAAATCATTGTCATTTTTTTGTCAAATCAATGCCAGTTTCTGTCATTTAGCCATTGGGTTTCCTTATTATAAGATTTGTCAATTTTGTTATCATTGACATTGCCATTTTTTTTCAAATCATTGTCAGCCTCTATATTAATTATCACATTTTCTACTACTTGCCAATGTCATTTTTTTCCCAAATCATTGTCAGCCTCTGCCATTTAGCTATGTGATTGGCGTTGCAACCGTTTAGCCGGTTATAGCCGAATCGACGATAGTGCGCCACTTCTCTCTCTCCTTCGCAGTTCGGCGCCAGTTGGAGATCCCAAGTGTAACCAGGTCGCTCTCCACCTGGTCCCTCCAACGGAGTGGAGGCCTTCCCCTTCCTCGGCTTCCTCCGGCGGGTACTGCATCGAAAACTTTCAGGGCTGGAGTGTTTTCGTCCATTCGGACAACATGACCTAGCTAGCGTAGCCGTCTTTTTATTCGCTGAACTATGTCAATGTCGTCGTATAACTCGTACAGCTCATCGTTCCATCGTCTGCGGTATTCGCCGTTGCCAATGTTCTGAAAACTCCTAGTGTCGTCTCATCTGCTGTTGACATCGTCCAAGATTCTGCACCATAATGTAGGACGGGAATGATAAGCGACTTGTAGAGTTTGATTTTGTTTAGTTGATATTGCCATTTTTTGTCAAATCATTCCCAGTCTCTGCAATATAGTTATCGATGTCACTGTTACTGTGACTAAAGACGTCTTTGCTTACATCGATGTGTTTTTCAATATCTTGACACAGAAGTGTTTCAATATCAATCTCCCTTTTTATCTCTCTGTCAAGATCTATGTTGTCTCAAAGTGTATTCAAGACGCGAGTGCGCTGACTGTTTGTTTGATGACAGGAGATATTTCGTCTTGTCCTCATTCACCTCCAGACCCAACTATGGCTGTCAACGTAGTGAACAAGACGCGATGACTGTTTGTTTGATGACAGGAGATATTTCGTCTTGTCCTCATTCACCTTTAAATATCGTTTCGCTTGATAAGAACGTGCGGTTGTTGCTTCCGATGTTATCAATATCATCGGCGTACGCCAGGAGCTGTACACTCTTGTAGAAGATTGTACCTTCTCTATTTAGCTCTGCAGCTCTTCTAATTTTTTCCATCATCAAGTTAAAGAAGTCGCACGATAATGAGTCACCTTGTCTGAAACCTCGTTGGTATCGACATTTAGACATTTAGCTATGATAATTACTAATAATTTAAATTATCAGTTTTTTATAGTTGATATTGCCATTTTTTTGTCAAATCATTACCAGTCTCTGCAATATAGTAGTTATCCATGCCACTGTTACTGTGACTACAGACGTCTGTATTTACATTGATGTCATTGTCATTATCTTGACACAGAAGTGTATCATTTTCAATTCCCCTTTTTATCTCTCTGTCAAGATCTATGTTTTCTATAGTTGCTGTCATAGTACGACGTGTCATTGTCACTTCCACTGTCATTTTAATTATCATAAATTTATTACTGTCATTATTTTTGACAATAAATTCATCAAAATTGTCAATACAATAGTTAGAGTTGACATTAGGTTCATTGTATTTGACATTTTTTGACACATTTCGACATAAAGTTTTGATTATTTACATTAATATCACATTTTTTAACTAACTCTAATTTTGCTTGCAATATTTGATTCTTCCCTCTTCCTCCACCTTATACCTATACCTTATCAAATTCTAAACATACAATTAAGCACCTGTCAGTAGTAGCAAATCCGCTTTCTAACACAACCACTAAACTGTCAAAATTTCAATTTAATTGCCCTCAAATGCACACACTTCCTAACAACCACTAGCAGCGGTCAAGTGAGCGTACCGCTACCCAGCAATTACCTTCATTCGCAATTCACTCTCCATTGCCTGCCATTGTTATTGCTCACACAGCCGCCATTGCTTCATTGGATTGGCCCAAACAAGCGTCGGTAGGCGAATTTGTGGCAGCGAAATGTACATCCGTAGTTGAACAATACATTGCCAATCAACATTTCACTCTCGTTGCATGCCGAGACTGTGAGTTTTGCTTGACTTTTTTTTTTGTTGGATATCTTTATTGTGCCGTTGTATTGTTTTGTCGTTCTATGACCATATATACGAGAGTTGTATAACCGTTGTACTCACATTGTTCGTATGCCACAACGTCACTAGAAATTGAATTGTTTATTTGTGCATTGGTAACTGACCTTCTCGGCGGCTACAAAGCATCGCTGCCAATTAATTTGAAAGCATTTTTGATGACAACCCAAGCGTGGTATTTGGGTTGGTAGCACAACGAAAGTGCATAACAAAGGGGAATGCAATGAAAAATTTTGAAGATATAAAATTTAAAATTTTTACTGATATATAGCTATTTCAGGTTGGATGAATTGGCTGATGTTGGATTGTTACCTCATAATCTCAAAATTTTCCTAAGTTCGCTCGTAACAGATGCTACTGATATCGATCACGGTTTTATTTTCTGAATATTTCAGAAAGACGAACTTATTTTTGGGATATTTATCTTCGATTGCGAGTTGAAAAGCTTATGAAGACACTATCATCAAGATCAGAAGGAATGCTGATCTCTTTCTACAACAATATGTTCACACATGAGACACGATTGTCCTTACAGTTGAGTATTTTAAAGAGCTTTTGAGAGCTTTTAGGGTACAATTCGTTGAAAGGTTCTTTAAAAACATAAATAAACTGGATCTATGTTTATTGTGTGCTTTAAGCTCCCAAAAGCTCTGACTAACCCAAAAGACATAAAAAGTTTAACAGACTGGATTGAAACCTGATTTATTTAATACCTTTAATATTTTAACTAGATTTTTAAACATTTTGAGGTTAGGCGACTTAGATCATGTTACTCAACAACATCAAAAAGTGCTTAAGTTAGCTCGTCGCCGATATTATTGATGTACAGGATCTCGATCTCGTATTTATTTTCAATTTTAATCTTCTATTACGATTTGTAGTCATTACCATCGAGATAAGAAGGAATGCTGATCTCTCCCTACAACAATCTGTTCTCGCATGAGACACGATAGTCCATACAGTTGAGTATTTTAAAGAGCTTTTGAGAGCTTTTAGGGTACAATTCGTTGAAAGGTTCATTAAAAAATAAATAAACTGGATCTATGTTTATTGTGTGCTTTAAAAGCTCCCAAAAGCTCAGAATAAACCAAAGGACATATAAAGTTTAAAAGACTGGATTGAAACCTGAAAGATCTGAAATGTAGGTTCCATAATATCTGATCATTTTTGTATACACTCCTCACTTATCAATTGTAAAAGCTCGAACCACCTTCATATTTCAAAAAGTCAACGAAAAATCCGACCTACATTTAACATTGATTCATGTCATTCCTTGAGCCGAGAAGGAGATTTTAAAAAGTCCATAGAATTTAACAAGAGCCGACCTAGAAACTTTCTACCCTGCCTAAAAAGCTTTTTCTTGATACCAATCTCTTCTTTTTAGATCACCATTTTAGTGCTGTTATAACAGAAAATATTTCTCCAACTCGCTTGTGGATGAAAATATTCAAAAAAATTTTACCAAACTAAAAGGTAAACAAAGCAATTTTATGATTACATCTATGTCGTTGCTGCAAAATGCCAAATGTAAAACGGAGCGAAACAGTCAAAATGGCGTAACCGGCGCAAGGCAGTGACACAATTTACCGTTCTCAGTCTACCAAGCGTAGACTCTGGTGCACTATGCTGCCACAACGTAATTTATTTGACTTTTCTCTTTTTCTTTTTTTTCGGTTCCAAAAACCGCAACATTTTGCATAAATATTTTGCTCTGTTTCCCTTTTCTTTACTGTTGCCATTTTTAATTTCGCTCATTCTTCTTTGCATTTGCTTTTTTCACCATTTTAGGCACTCGTTCGTCGTCGCTGTTTGTTAGAAAATTGTCAAAAAATACAAACTGAAATAATGAGCAGCAAAAAACAAAATAGAATCACACTAAATTTACAGCAACTTGACTTTTGGGTCAAAAGTTGATTGGCAACACTCAACGGTGCTGTTGCTATGTACCCATCAAAAACGACATAACTACTTAAACGCCCACAGAGATTGAGTGGGTCAGAGTGTTGAAAGTAGATGCGTTGAAGGTTATGAAAAATATTATATTATGTGAAGAAAAGTAGACGAAGATATGAAAAAACAAGTAAGGAAGGGCTAAATTCGGGTGTAACCGAACATTTTATACTCTCGCAATTTATTTATTTGACTTTATTAATATTATATAATACACAATTTGACCCACATATTCGTCATATATATTGTATAAAGTCCATTGAAAGTTGGAAACCCTAATATTAGGTTAGAAGTACCGAGGTCCTCATGTTCGATATATGGGGCCTTGACGACCTATGGTCCGATTTCGGTGATTTTTAGAATGGGGCTGCCACACTATAAACGTAGTATTTGTGCAAAGTTCTACATCGATATCTTTACTAGTGCTTACTTTATATATTGCAAAGTTAACGATTCAGATTGTCTTCAAAGTTCTGGTATATAGGAAGTAGGCGTGGTTGTGAAGCGATTTGGCCTATTTTCACAACATATCATTGGGATGTAAGGAAACTATTACAAACCAAGTTTCATTGAAATCGGTCGAGTAGTTCCTGAGTTATGGTTTTTACCCATAAGTGGGCGACGCCACGCCCATTTTCCATTTTGTAAAAAAATCTGAATGCAGCTTTCATCTACCATTTCTTATGTGAAATATTGTGTTTCTGACGTTTTTCGTTAGTGAGTTAACCCACTTTTAGTAATTTTCAACCTAACTTTTGTATGGGAGGTGGGCGTGGTTATGATCCGATTTCTTTTATTTTTGGACTGTATTAGGAAGTGGCTAAAAAAAACGACTCCAGAAAGTTTCGTTTATGTAGCTCTATTGGTTTGCGAGATATGTACAAAAAACTTAGTAGAGGGAGGGGCCACGCCCACTTCTCCAAAAAAATTACATCCAAATATGCCCCTTCATAGTGCGATCCTTCATACCAAATTTTATTTCAATAGCTTTATTTATGGCTTAGTTATGTCACTTTATGTGTTTTCGGTTTTCGCCATTTTGTGGCCGTGGCAGTGGTCCGATTTTGCTCATTTTCGAAAGCAACCTTCCTATGGTGCCAAGAAATAAGTGTGCCAAGTTTCATCAAGATATCTTAATTTTTACTCAAGTTACAGCTTGCACAGACGGACGGACGGACGGACAGACAGACATTCGGATTTGAACTCCACTCTTCACCCTGATCACTTTGGTATATATAACCCTATATCTAACTCGTTTAGTTTTGGGTGTTACAAACAACCGTTATGTGAACAAAACTATAATACTCTCTTTAGTTGCGAGAGTATAAAAATTATAATTATATTTGGATAGAAATCATTGCAAAATCGTGAAGGTTTAAACCAGACAAAATATAACAAATTTTATTATCAGTTTAATTAACTTTTTAATCGTAACTACCGAAATTTTATATTTTTTAATAAGATATTCTGTCTTTGGTTGGATAAAGATCATTTTAGTTTTTGATATCTTCTATAGACTTGTATTAGGTAGGATCAGGTTCCATGGTTATTCCCAACCAGAGAAAACACACTTATACTATTAAGAACAGTCTTTTGTGACGCCGAAAATATTACCCCCTCACGTAGATTTAAGAATCGACAAATCGCCTTGAACCTACCTCAAATCTGTAGAGGTTTTTTACTTCTATATCCGCCAATTCGCGAGGATGCACAAAAAATGGTTGCCTAGATATAGCAAAGGAGGGCATTTCAGAAGGAAATGTTGAGGAGATTTCACCTCATCCTCCTCCAAGGAGCTTTTGCAGCTAGCGTTCAGTAAAATTTTTAGTAGAATGCCGATTGCGATTTACATACCTTGAACCAGAAGGATCTTGGGTCAAAACAAGTGCTAATGACTATCCACTTGCTCAATTCAGCTGAGGCCCATTCATCCATTCATTGTATTAAGTGGAGTATTGTTATATTGAACCATTTAAACTCGGGAGGAAAATTCGTTATGGAAACCATTTTATAGAATCAAATTAGTATTGTACCTTCATTTTCTTCATAATTTCGTCGTACTTCAGTCGAATATCATTCGAATTAATTCTCAACATAATTAATAAAAATTTAAAAGTATTCTGAAGGGAGTATTCTGAGAGAAATGACCGTTATATTTAGAGTTGAATAGTGCTTAAGCTTTCTTAATCTTCACTTTTCACGTCATAGGAACCCATGGATTTAATAGATAATCACCCTACGACCTTTTGGTTTTGATTTAGTATTCTGTTCTTTGATAAAATCATACAATAATATCGGCCAAATGTTCCGAAGCCTGCCAATATTGGATCATTCCTCTAAATCACAAAGATCTTCCTACAGTTTTGTAAAAGTTATCGGACTTTTTATTGTTTCTGAACACCTTTTTACCTAAATACTATATTAATTGACTTTATAGGACCTTAATCTTGAAAGATTTTATTATAAAATATTGTATCCTTTTGGAAACATTTTATACTCTCGCAACAAAGTTGCTAGAGAGTATTATAGTTTTGTTCACCTAACGGTTGTTTGTAACACCCAAAACTAAACGAGTTAGATATTGGGTTACATATACCAAAGTGATCAGGGTGAAGAGCGGAATTCAAATCCGAAAGTCTGTCTGTCCGTCCGTCCGTCCGTCCGTCCGTCTGTGCAAGCTGTAACTTGGGTAAAAATTCAGATATCTTAATGAAACTTGGCCACTTATTTCTTGGCACCATAGGAAGGTTGCTTTCGAAAATGAGCAAAATCGGACCAATGCCACGCCCACAAAATGGCGAAAACCGAAAACACATAAAGTGCCATAACTAAGCCATAAATAAAGCTATGGAAATAAAATTTGGTATGAAGGATCGCACTATAAAGGGGCATATTTGGATGTAATTTTTTTGGTGAGGTGGGTGTGGCCCCGCCCCCTAATAGGTTTTTTGTACATATATCGGAAACCAATAGAGCTATATAAACCAAACTTTCTGCAGTCGTTTTTTTTAGCCACTTCTTAATGCAGTCCAAAAATGAAAGAAATCGGATAATAACCACGCCCACCTCCCATACAAAGGTTAGGTTGAAAATTACTAAAAGTGAGTTAACTCACTAACCAAAAACGTCAGAAACACTAAATTTCACATAAGAAATGGCAGATGGAAGCTGCACTCAGATTTTTTTACAAAATGGAAAATGGGCGCGGCGTCCCCCACTTATGGGTCAAAAACCATATCTCAGGAACTACTCGACCGATTTCAATGAAACTTGGTTTGTAATAGTTTCCTTACATCCCAATGATATGTTGTGAAAATAGGCCAAATCGCTTCACAACCACGCCTACTTCCTATATACCAGAACTTTGAAGACAATCTGAATCGTTAACTTTACAATATATAAAGTGCACTAAGTGAAGATTTCGATGCAGAACTTTGCACAAATACTACCTTTATAGTGTGGCAGCCCCATTCTAAAAATCGCCGAAATCGGACCATAAGTTTTCAAGGCCCCATTAATCGAACATGAGGACCTCGGTGCTTCTAACCTAATATTATGGTTTCCAACTTTTAATGGACTTTATACAATATATATGACGAATATGTGGGTCAAATTGAATATTATATAATATAAATAAAGTTAAATACATAAATAAATTGCGAGAGTATAAAATGTTCGGTTACACCCGAACTTAGCCATTCCTTACTTGTTAGATTTTATTTTTACATCCTTTTGGTTACAGTTATTATTTGTTCAGATTTTGAGAAAAGCTTTAAATAAATTGAGAAAAAAACTTTTTCTTTGTAACTTTCCACTGAACTTATATCGGAGTACCAAAAAATTTCTAGTAATTTAAATAAATAACTGTTTTTTGTTCAAAATATGTTCTTTGCTCACTGTGAAATGTAAATTACGTAAAAATATGCCCCCAAAAGCCCAACCAACAGCTAACAACTGGGGCCCCCTCAGAAAATCACCTTCACCCTCACATTTTCACTGATAAAATCAGCAAATTACTCACCATACAAAAACACGAAATTGGAACACACAACTTATGAAGACGACACCAAAGGGGTAAACCACTGAAGCAACCAAACGAAATAGAAAAAGCTACAAAAATGAAGGGTGAAAAGGTACTTACGTAGCCTTTGAATTATTAAAATTTTTAGCTGACAAATTGCAATTTGATTACAGAATTTTGTTTACAAGCCACCGTTTGTAGGCGACCGGCAGCCCTCGAAGGGTTGCAAACAAGCTTGCAGGTTGCTTGATTTGAAATCTATAAATTATAAAAATTTGGGTCACAAATTTTGCTTATTTGCATTTGAATTTGGAAATTTGCCTTTTGCAGCGCCGCAAAGTAGGCAACACAAATAGCACACCAACACACAGACTACTGGCTTTCACACACAAACCACTGGCACGCTGGCAGGCGGTGTTGGCGGGTGGTATAGAAAAGTAATTAAGCTGCTTTGGAATATTAGAGTCTGTGTTGCAGATTTTATATATAGAATATGATTTGTTGTAGTTTTTATTGTTGCTTTTAGGCAATACTTTTCATATTCGCACGTCACCACATGATTTCTATTATGCTGTCAGTAACAAAAAAAAGCATGCAAATTAACTGCTTTAAATCTCATTATGTCACTGTATCTAACAGTAACCGAAATATCCCCAACTGTCTCACTTTCTCTACCCACACTCTCCCGCTTTGATTTCCTTTCATCTGTTCCCATAGAAGCACACATGCGTTTAAATAGCAGTGCCTGCGAAAGTGTGTACTTATTTACATACATTTTATTTACATACTTAAATATGTGCTAAAATTTTGGTTGTAGCTGTTTTTGTTGTTGTTGTTCACTTATTTAGCGTGTAGACTAGCAGGTGCGTAGAGTCTCATACATTAGACTGCAAATAAACGCGAACAATTTAATTACTTTGAACATTTCACGCACGCATTACTTCGTTTGTTGTGCAGAGTTGCCAGATTTTATTTTCTTTTTATTTTTTAATATTATTAAAATTGTCAAAAATACATAAAATATATTTTCATTATAGAATTGTCAGTGTTTTTATTTGAAAAATATTTTTAATATTTAATTTTAGGTAAAATTTTTAGTACTAAAATTAGTACTGAATGTGTGGAAAAATTTTATTCGCTTTTAGTTTCAATTTATATACAAAAAGTATTTGAAGTATAGTATTAATTTTTATACTCTCGCAACAAATGTTGCTAAAGAGAGTATTATAGTTTTGTTCACATAACGGTTGTTTGTAACACCCAAAACTAAACGAGTTAGATATAGGGTTATATATACCAAAGTGATCAGGGTGAAGAGTGGAGTTCAAATCCGAATGTCTGTCTGTCCGTCCGTCTGTGCAAGCTGTAACTTGAGTAAAAATTAAGATATCTTGATGAAACTTGGAACACTTATTTCATGGCACCATAGGAAGGTTGAAGGTCGGACCACTGCCACGCCCACAAAATGGCGAAAACCGAAAACACATAAAGTGCCATAACTAAGCCATAAATAAAGCGATGGAAATAAAATTTGGTATGAAGGATCGTACTATGAAGGGGCATATTTGGATGTAATTTTTTGGGGGAGGTGGGCGTGGCCCCGCCCCCTACTAAATTTTTTGTACATATCTCGTAAACCAATAGGGCTATATAAACCAAACTTTCTGGAGTCGTTTTGTTTAGCCACTTCCTAATATTGTACAAAAATGAAAGAAATCGGATAATAACCACGCCCACCTCCCATACAAAAGTTAGGTTGAAAATTACTAAAAGTGTGTTAACTCACTAACGAAAAACGTCAGAAACACTAAATTTCACATAAGAAATGGCAGATGGAAGCTGCACTCAGATTTTTTTACAAAATGGAAAATGGGCGTGGCATCGCCCACTTATGGGTCAAAAACCATATCTCAGGAACTACTCGACCGATTTCAATGAAACTTGGTTTGTAATAGTTTCCTTACCTCCCAATAATATGTTGTGAAAATTGGCCAAATCGCTTTACAACCACGCCTACTTCCTATATACCAGAACTTTGAAAACAATCTGAATCGTTTTCTTTACAATATATAAAGTAAGTACTAGTGAAGATATCGGTACAGAACTTTGCACAAATACTATGTTAATAGTGTGGCAGCCCCATTCTAAAAATCGCCGAAATCGGGCCATAGGTTTTTAAGGCCCCATATATCGAACACGAGGACCTCGGTGCTTCTAACCTAATATTATGGTTTCCAACTTTCAATGGACTTTATACAATATATATGACGAATATGTGGGTCAAATTGTGTATTATATAATATAAATAAAGTTAAATAAATAAATTGCGAGAGTATAAAATGTTCGGTTACACCCGAACTTAGCCCTTCCTTACTTGTTATTTTTTAGTATTATTAAAATTGTCAAAAATACATAAAATATATATTCATTATAGAATTGTCAGTGTTTTTATTTGACAAATATTTTTAATATTAATATTAATAATATTTAGTACTAAAATTAGTACTGAATTTGTGGAAAAATTTTATTCGCTTTTAGTTTCAATTTATATACAAAAAAGTATTTGTAGTATAGTATTAATTTTTTATAATTAATTTAGTACTGTTTTTAGTGCTTTTTAGTACAACTATCGACCGCATTTTTAAAATTCCTTCATTTTCAGCATTACCGAAATTTTCTATTAAAAAAAAATTAAAAACAAATTTTTAGTACTAATTTAGTACATTTTTTTAGTACTTTTTAGTACACTTGTCTACCAGATATTTGAAACTCTTTCGTTTTAAGCATTGAATGACATTTTATACTCATTAAATATATTTACAAATTTTTAGTACTAATTTAGTACTAGTTTTCAACACTTTTTAGTACATTTATGTTTCGTATTTTTAAGTCCCCATCATTTACACGACATTGTCTACTTAGAAAATATCCGAAAATATTTTTAGTACCGATTTAGTACTATTGTTTGCACTTTTTACCACACTTGTCTAAGAGATTTTTAAACCTACATTATGTAGACTACATTTTCTATTAAAAAAATACATAAAAATATTTTTAGTACTAATTTAGTACTAGCTCTTAAGTACTAAAACTACTTAACTGCTTTCCAAAATTTTAGCTAAAGCCTTATAAGGTCTCATAATAGCCATTTACTGCAAGACAATCCCTCTAACTGAGCTCTATTTATTAATTTCCACAAATTCCAACAACGTGGCAACCTCTACCAACTAATCGCATTTCGCATCTCATGCGCATTCAAGCAGTACTAAGTATGCATTTGTAGCAGTTTTCCACATTTTCGCGTTAAACAAATCCAATTATATATTACCGCCTACCCGCCATGACGCACACATATTAAATCTTCAAAAGTTCTAAACATTTTTGGCAGTTTCACGCTAAGCAGGCGTCAGCAATGCATAAACGACAATAACAATAAAACACTCGTTAATATGATTGCAATTAAATTTGGAATATTTGATGAGAAATTAGGTATTTGCACTTAATTTACGCCAGTTCTTTAGGTAATTCGCAGTAAAGCGGAAGAGCAGAAGACAAAAGTGGTGATGGAAGCAAAGCTTAAATCATCGTATTCAGTATTAAACTCATTTTACTTGTGTTGAAGTTTGAGATTATGTTGAACAAGACAAAGATTATTGTATTTAGTAAGGTAAGATGATTAAAGAAGCACTGAAGATAAGCTTAAAAGCTTAAAGCTTTAAAAACTTTTTATTAAATACTGGAGACTGTTTAGAACTTTATGATTTTAAGAAGAAGGAAAATCTCCGTAGAAAAAAACTATTAAAAATAAGAGCAGCACTTAGTGAAAAATACGAAATTTCATTCGTGGCAGTAATTGAAGTTTAGTTCTCAACTAGTTTAAATATTTCGAAATTTTTTTGAAAGTCATTTGAGCTATCAAAACTAACATAATTTCTTTGTTGCTGTCTTCTAATTTACAAATTTATGTATTATCTTTTGATTTCTCCATTTTATAAGTATGAGTAGAGTACAGCTGGGTACAAACTTCTTGCTTAAAAGGATCTACAAACAAAAATATAAATTTTTTCGAGTATTTCATCACTTTAAGTTCCTGTAGAGCCTTATCTAAAATGAGTGTTATACTTCATTACACATACAATCGTAAAAAAATATTTAAATTTTTATTTTTGTGCAGAAATTTTTAATTAACACATTTCTTTGATGAAGAGAATAAATTAAAAAGCACAACCAAAAAAATCATAAAAACCTAATGAAAGCATTAACTTCAACCGGAAATTTAGATCAGAAGCACAACAGTAAGGGAGAATGAAGTAAAGAAAATAAGAGATAATGCAATTACAAAAGTAAAAATAAAAATAAAGAAACATAATAAAGCGGGTGCTAATGTAAAATAAGTAGAAATAAATTAAAAAGCTACACATTTAAAGAATTCCAGCGATAAAATGACGACCCAAAAGGGACGAAAGGTATACAAAAACAGCATTATGCATAATTAAGCTACCAACAAGTTGCGATTTGAACACAAATAACCGTTAGCTGATAAGCTACGCGTAAGCAGAAACAAGCGACGAGACAATGAGTGCTTTGCGGTAGTGTGAGAAGAGCTTTTGGTCATGTTTTTCGTAATTAATATCATGTTATTTTTCTAAGAAATCAGACAGCAGAAAATATAATTATTCTTTTAGATTACAATGTTTGATTGTTAAACAACTCGAAGCCGTCCGAATTTTTAATGCTTTCTTTCACAACCTACGACCTGTGAGTACATCAAACATCTACCTAGCAGGAACTAATTTCTTATTTCTAACAAGGTAATAATTAAAAAATTTGGGTTATTTCCTAGGGTTGTTACGTTAAAATCTTGCTGCTGACAAAGCTATAAAGCATTTACACATTTTGTGTGGAACTATTCGAGCTTTCTAAGGGACGTTTATGCCTTTAGAATTCGAGATATAAACAAAACTAGTTATAGAACAGAACACAGATCACTTAAAGTTGTTTTTTCGAAGTTTTGAGCTTTTACAGGTTTTGAAAGCTTTAAAGCCCTGAAACTTTAAGGAACTAATTTATGGTTGTAAGTCTTATAAAATTAACTAAAGTTCATTTGCACAGATTTGAAAAACTGACAAACCTATGAAGAGAGTTTTACAGAACATATGCAGATTACATAAAGCTTTTTTGTAAAGTTTTGAGCTTTTGCCTATAAATTTATTGAAAGCTTTAAAGATTGTTACGTTATAATTCGAAATAAAACAATAGTATACACGGAACAGATCATATGCAGATTACTTAACGATTTTTGTAAAGCATTGAGCTTTTACCAGTAAATTTATTGAAATCGTTTAAGCTCTGAAGCTTTAAGGGGCGAATTAAAGGTTATAAGAATCATTAAGTCCGCTCTCAAACTAAAGTTTTCATCGCAATTTAAATAATATAAATACACAACCTCAAAAGTAGATATAATTAAAGCTTCCAGCCTGAAAGCTTGCCGAGTTTCAATGCAAAGCAAAATATGAAAAATAGTTATATAACTGCAATATACAATTATAATAATTTAAATTCATGCACTACACCGATACAATAGAAATAATAATAATCTTAGCATAATGCAGTCATCTTGAGAAAATATATACTGCCAGCTCTGCCAATAGCTACACAGTTTCGAGTGGTGTCAGACAAAGTGACTGAAATTATACTCCACTAAGAATATATGTATATCAACACAAGTGAGCATAATCTAGGCAACTGCACTACTCTGCATAAACTACTTACACACACATAATACATATATTCATAGAGTATAAAGAGTAGTAGCGACTTAAGTGGCAGAGGAAATGTAAGTTGAGCAGGAACTTTAGTTCACTTCGAGTACAACTTAGGAACTTAGAATGCGCACAAGTTGAGTTGTAAGTTGATGAGCGGACATAAAAAGTAATTCGCCATTGTAGAGATAGAGAGTATTGCATGACATAGCTCTGCATAGCTCCACATAGCATAGCTTACAAGTGGCTGTGGCACAGTGACTTCTGCGCCACTAAGTGATTTGCATATGACACAAGTGTCTCAAATCCTTATGGTAATACATACAGTGAGCTATGCTATAAATTTATATGCAACGTACTACTTAAAAGACGCTTGCACAATGGCGCAGGCGGAGCGCTTGTCACTTGTTGTTTGGCTGGCTGGTGGCATATAATTTTGCATACTACACACATATATTTATTTGCATTTGATAGTGTTGCTGCTGTGGGAGAAATGCAGCACTGCAAGCGATGCAAGCAAGAAGACAACAAGGCAAGTGTTTCTTCTACCTCACAAAGCAACACTTTGTAAGAAAGACTAGCTGGGATTTTGTAGAAAAAAACACTAACAATTGAAACAACACTACCTTCTCCAACAGCTGTTGCCATTTTCAAGCATACAACTTCTATGAAAAAAATTTAAAAAAAATCATCAAAATCATCGCTTTCTTCAAACTTTCAAAAGAAACGTCGCGGAGCTACTGTTCATGTCTATTTTTAGTGCGCCTTTGAAACCTCTGGTTGGAGTTGTTTTAGTATTTCTATTGTCTGCATAAAGTGTAAATGTGTGTGTGCAATAAAATTAATAGCGTTGCCAGATCACTGGCGCATTGCCATTTGATTAATGCTGTTGGCGCGCTAATGTGATTAATCAAGTCAAGTCAATTCAATTCATTTGCTGCTGAACGCTTGCAATGTGTTGGTTTCGGCGAAAACAATGCTAATGGCATGGCACAAAAGCGCATTAAGGAAGGAAATGATGGTCTGAAGAGTGTGTACTGAATGCGTGGAGTTTTGAGAAATATAGAAAGAAAGCAAATAATTATTTATTTAAAATTTATTATTTAGTATACGTAATATATAAGTATTGAGAAATCGGTTCCAAGTATCAAGTTCCAAGTATTTTGGAAATATGTACTACCGGTATTCACTGTAATTTTTTTTATACTCTCGCAACAAAAGTTGCTAAAGAGAGTATTATAGTTTTGTCCACATAACGGTTGTTTGTAAGTCCTAAAACTAAACGAGTTAGATATAGGGTTATATATACCAAAGTGATCAGGGTGACGAGTAAAGTTCAAATCCGGATGTCTGTCTATTCGTCCGTCTGTCCGTCCGTGTAAGCTGCAACTTGAGTAAAAATTGAGATATCTTAATGAAACTTGGAACACGTATTCCTTGGCACCATAAGAAGGTTAAATTCGAATGGGCGGGATCGAACCACTGCCACGCCCACAAAATGGCGATAACCAAAAACACATAAAGAGCTATAACTAAGCCATAAATAAAGTTATGAAAATAAAATTTGGAACATGGGATCGCATTAGAGAGGGGCACATTTGAATGTAATTTTTTTGGAAAAGTGGGCGTGACCCCGCCCCCAAATAAGTTTTTTGTATATATCTTGCAAACCAATAAAGCTATATAAACCAAACTTTCTGCAGTTGTTTCTTTTAGCCGTTTCCTTATACAGTCCAAAAATGAAAGAAATCGGATAATAACCACGCCCACTTCCCATACAAAGGTTAGGTTGAAAATGACTAAAAGTGTATTAACTCACTAACGAGAAACGTCAGAAACACCAAATTTTACATAAGAAATGGCAGAAGGAAGCTGCAATGATTTCTTTTTACAAAATGGAAAATGAGCGTGGCGTCGCCCACTTATGGGTCAAAAACCATATCTCAGGAACTACTCGACAGATTCGAATGAAATTCGGTATATAATATTTTCTTGGCACCCTGATGACACGTGTGGAAAATGGATGAAATCGGTTCACAACTACGTCTACTTCCCATATAACTCAATTTTGAATCCTTCTGATTCGTTCACTTTATAATATATACATAAGGAACCGATAAAGTTAGCGAAATAAAACTTTACACAAATACTATATTTGAGCTGTGACATCACTTGTGGAAAAATTGTCAAAATCTCTAAATAAATTGCGAGAGTATAAAATGTTCCGTTGCACCCGAACTTAGCCTTTCCTTACTTGTTTTTAAGTTTATTTGTCTCTTTATGGCTAATATCAATTTGTATAAATAATTTGACGTTGCTACAAAAAATTAATTGATCAAAAATATTTAAAAGTTTTGGACAGTTTATTTCATGTTATATTTTTGCTAATATCCAGAAATATTCGACTGGAAGGCAAAATGTAAATTGAAGCGCCTAAAAGTTTACTTCTTTTATATTCTTTTCTCTCTACTTTCTCCAAAAATATTTAGAAGTTATTGCACAGTTTATTTTAATTTATATTTTCGTTAATTTTCTGAAATGTTCCACTGGAAGGACAAATAAGTTAATTGAAGCGCCTTCTTTTATATTCTTTACTCTCTACTTTCTCCATTTTATTACTATTTTTTGCAGCGGACAATGACCACATATTTTTAGAAATAGTGCAATATTTAGTAAAGAAAAAATATTTAGTGAACCATATTGAAATTGTAAGCTAAAGCGCCTAAAAGTATGCTTCATTTTTTCAACAGTTGTTTTTACTACATTTCATAACTAACTATTAAAATTGTAAGCTCGAGCGAATAAAACTAAGTTTACTTTTTTTTTAAGTCTATACTACTGTTTGTATTTTAAGGACCTCTAATAAGAAACTTGATTCAAGTGGTTCCCTAAAATAAAATTTGTGACGTCAGAAATATATGTGCTGAATGCGAAAACACCTAACAAGGTTGATATGGAGTTACAGTTTAAGAGATTGGGATCCAACTCGCAATCCGATTCCAAAAATTGCCACCCCTCTGTAAAGTGTCGAATGCGGACCTAGTTTTACAAAAATTCTGATATTCAGCACTCTATTCAGCTACCATGTGAAAATTTTCAAAACTCTGATGAGAATTACAAAACATAGGGAATGAAAAACTAAAGCCACTGTATACAATTATAAATTCCACAGCTTCCAAGCACTTAATTTTGTTTCTCTCCTTTACACTTCATTTATCACACTTTAAGCTTTTCCACCAAGATTCCAGCTTATTGTCCCTACGCTTTGTAATAAATCTTTAACCTAACTTAATGTGCAATCTCCCCTAAGTGCTGCATTTACTCTACGTGCCCAACATATGTATATATTTTCATACTTATATAGTATATTTTCTGCTTAGCGCAAATTTATAAACGCAGCTGCTCCAGAGTCATAGTTTTAAAAATCTTTCTAATCCATATATTCAACATTTGACTTGTGTACCCTTGATACGCCCACTTAACTTTGTGGGACCTGTGCAGCTAGTCTACATTCTACATTCATGCAGCCAAACTACGCAACTAAAACTGAAATCAACTACGCTTTTTTTCTAGATTATTAGAATTGCACTTTTCATTACTCCGTTGTAGACGCCGAGAGGGAGGATTGCTGTGGGTAGATTGATATATGTACGAGGGTAGTGGGATACAAAGAAGAAGAAAAAAATTGAAGGATTTTGATTTTTCAACTATTTTGGTTTAAAATGATTCATGCTGTGCCTCTTGGCTACTACTTTAGTGCTGGAAAGAGATTTCCGGTTTCTCAATTTGATGTTCGTCAAAAAGTGCAAATCTCCGAGCTGTTCGATTCGACACGAGACTATAGAAGAAGCGATCTTAGTTAATATTTTCATATCGTTGAGACAGTTAAGGCCGAATTATTGTATACGGAAGTTATTTCTACCGTATCTAAGCAGAAACAAGAAGCGGGACTCATAAGCAAAGAAGAAAAATTATTTCCATCAGAAAACTCACTGACTTATCCAACTACCCTTTTCACTGCATGTATGTATATAAGCCAGCCAGCCAGCAATTGCGACTTCAACAATTTATTAACTGGGTCAAAAGCCACTAAAACTTCATTTATCACTGCTTGTTGGCTTTCACTCTTTGCTATGGAGTACTAGTGTAGAAGAATTGCTTGGCTTTAGTGTGAGAATATGCTATTTATATGCTGAATATGCATGCTTGCGGATAGTCTGTGTGTTTCTAGGGACTGCACGAATTGAATGCATGAAAACTGAAACCTGTGTATGTATGCGTATATGTATCAGTGTGCCGTTGAAAAGCGCATTCAAGCGCAAGCATGCCACTTCAACTGCAACACCATCCGTTTCCGGCATGCCGCAGCCATTTTTAAGCATTACCGCTAAATGTTGCACCAACAGCGCAGCTAGAGCTTGTGTGTTGCCAAAACACTCCGTCAGCCGACGCTCATTCATTCACTCACGCTAAAAGCACCCGGCACTCACCCTGTTGTTGTTGTTGTGGTGCAGTAACAACAATCGGCAGCAAACGGAAATAACGCATTCTAACTTGACGTTAAAGCATACTCCGACGACGATATGCAAGTTGCACAGACATATTTACTTATATAGAAATCCATATGTATATATTGAAGCCGACTGTTGTTGTATTTAGTTTGGCATATAGAGAAATTGTGGCAAGTCATGAAATTTATTTGCAACAGCAGAAATGCATCAACGCCATGTTACAGCAACAGCGGGAGATATCAATGAAAACAGCAACAACAACAATAGTAACAACAACAACAACAAGTATATAGCAACTACGAAAATTTGCCCGAACACATGCTATAAATGAAAACAATAACAACAATAGATAGCACACAGTTGTTGCACCAAATTGCTTGCAACATTTCATGCAACACTCCGTCTATTTCTACAACTACAACAATTGTGTTAGTCGTCAGCATAATGCCAATAAAATAGCTGCTGCTGACGGAAAGTAAAGAGAGTAGCCATCATGAGCGCCAAACTAAACGTTTCGTAACACATTTGAAGCTATAACGGTAAATAAGTCAAATAAACGGTTATAAATATTTAATTTTGAAGAACTTATTTAATTTGAATGTTATTTTTGAGAGTGATAAGAGATATGTTAGGGTAGTATCTTCAGCTGCAATAATTTGTTTACAGATCTAGATAAAAAAAGTACACTCGTTTCTATTTGCTAAGAAGAACCTTAGTGGTTCCTAAATACATGTTTTTAGGCCCAATATAGTCTGTAGAAACCCCATAACCCAATTTAAATATCGATCGTTCAAGGTTGAACTACAAACCGATGCCACTGAGCGAAGATTACGGTATTCAATACAATTCTTCTCTCTCCGATGGCAATCTTGGATTCTCTTGAGATTAATTTTGGTTCTGAGAAGGATTTTGAACCAAGACCAAACAATATTTCTACATTTAGAGACCCATCTGTTGATAGAAACATTTCGGGTGTCTTCCATACTAACTGCAATGGTCTTTTCGACCTCAATGTGTTCAAGAAAACTGTGAATAAAGTCTAAAAAAACTTTTCGGTTCTGAAAAGAAGTTCTGAGAAGGATTTTTAACCAAGACCAAACAATATTTCCACATTTAGAGACCAATCTATTGATAGAAACGTTTCGAGGAGATATTCCACACTGACTGTAGTGGTCTTTTCGGGGTTCATGTGTTCAAGAATAATATAGTCTGTAGAAACCCCATAACCCAATTTAAATATCGATCGTTCAAGGTTGAACTACAAACCGATGCCACTGAGCGAAGATTACGGTATTCAATACAATTCTTCTCTCTCCGATGGCAATCTTGGATTCTCTTGAGATTAATTTCGGTTCTGAGAAGGATTTTGAACCAAGACCAAACAATATTTCTACATTTAGAAACCCGTCTGTTGATAGAAAGATTTCGGGTGTCTTCCATACTAACTGCAATGGTCTTTTCGACCTCAATGTGTTCAAGAAAACTGTGAATAAAGTCTAAAAAAACTTTTCGGTTCTGAAAAGAAGTTCTGAGAAGGATTTTTAACCAAGACCAAACAATATTTCCACATTTAGAGACCAATCTATTGATAGAAACGTTTCGAGGAGATATTCCACACTGACTGTAGTGGTCTTTTCGGGGTCCATGTGTTCCAGAATACTTTGAATAAAGTCCAAAAAACTTTTCTTTTCGGTTCTGAAAAGGATTTTGTACCACGACAAACCAATATCGGCACATATAGAGACCTATTGATAGAGATTTCACCACTAACTGTTCTGGTCTCTTCGACGTCAGTGTCCAGAGATTACTTTTGATCGATACAAGTTTTCTGTTAACCGACGATTTTAAAGTAGAGTACGACTACCGAAAGTTTTTTGGATTCTTTCGAAAGCTACTTGGATTCTTTTGTATACAATATCATGTTGAAGAAAATTCTGGATAAAGTCATTAAGTCTACAGCCAAAAGAACACCTTTTCATTTCGGTTCTGGAAACGATTTTGTACCACGACCAAGCAATATATGTATATACATATATGGTCCAATCTGTTGATATAAATGTTTTGAAGATGTTCCCCACGAAATATGCAGGTCTTTTCGGGGTCCGTGCAGAGATCAGACGCAGAAATTACTTTAGATCGATACAAATTATCTGCAATCCAACGACTTTGAAGAGGAGACGACTTCCGAAAGCTTTTTGGATTAATTGGAAAGCTTCGTGGATTCATGTCAAAAAATACTCTGGGCAAATTTGTCAAGCACATGCCAAAAAGAACATCTTAAACGATTCCGAACAATGCTCGTATGTTTTACTTTAATATGGAATCCCACAAAATCCCGTATCTTACCTCCTCCTTATGACATGTTATTATATTTCTCCATACAAGGCTCGAAATCTTCATAAGGAGATAAAAACTATCCAACAGGTGATTATGTTTTCAAAAGTGACCATATACATATGTTTCAAAAAAATAATTGACACACAAAGCAAAACTTTCCATCTGTAAGCTTCCGCAGATACAGCTCTTAAAAGCAACAAGGTCACAACAACTAATTTGCCATCATTTGATGCACATTGCGCCCCCATGTGTGGAAAACTGCAATCAAAGCTGCCTGACTGACACACTGACTCATATTTGACATTACAAAAATCACTCACTCAATTACTCAATGTCGCTGGTGCAACCCACTCATCATCAACGTTGATGAGCACACCCACTCTCATGCTACACTTCATTTAGATTGCTTTGCATCAGCAGCGTTTTGCAATTATTTTGCATTTTCTTTTGTCGATTTTCGTATTTCAATCATTTCACTTTTTTTTCAACTAATCTACCAACCTCCGCCGTCGCCTTGCAAGTCACTCAATCCACTCATTAGCATACAAAGGCACTTCTAATGAGGCAACGCGCTTCATGTGTGCACTCAATAGTGAAATGGTATGCAGGCTACAACAACAATGATAGCTTTTTATAGCCAATTTTCCAGTTTGTGTCAGTCAAGCAGTCAGCAATCAGTTGATTTGAGCTTTGACATATATCACAAATGGTTTCGAGTATATTTCAATGATTTCTGTTGACCTTGTGACCTTGCTGTGAGTTCTCACTTTTATCGAATGAGATTTTTCACTTAATATTGAAGGCAAAATATAGAATTAGTTCTATTTTCGAAATCATTTATCAATCAAGTGGCACCTATCTTTTAGTAATCATGTCAATTTGTTTCTAATTTTAAAGTTACATCGAAATTCATAACAAGTCATATGAAAAATTTCAATTTTCTAGCGAAAAATAAATAAAAATCAAATAATTGAAATTTTTTTAAAATACACACTGGAAATCTTAGAATGGACTTCGATTTGGATATGGCTTTCACCGTTTATTACGCAATCGTTCTATTTTCTATGGGGCTCAGCTTTTATGGCATTTCTTCAGGTAGCTCGACAGCTGTTCAAACAGTTACACAAACGGGAGAGCAAGCACAATAATAAAGACTTCCCAAGTTAATGAAGAATACGAACGCGGCCGTTTATAAAACTCCAATTTACTTAATAAACGCAAAACAGATTTAAATGGAAAAATAAAATTTCGACTTCGAAAAGCTTAAAACTCGAGAACCATAATCTATTTTGGAAAACCAAATAGTTAAGCGTGTTTTTCAGAGACTTTAAAGAGAATACAACTCTATATTTGCAAAAAAAATATGTTTCCAAAAAATTTTTGAATTCCCGAAATTCTAGATACCGATCAGTCAAGCATTCGGGATACCGAGAAAACTAGATTATAACAAGAAATCGGTTTTATTTTAAATTTAAAAAAATAAAGGAAATAAAAATATTTTAGTCTTCACTCCAAGCTTTTGGGTTCCAGAAATTCTAAAACCCGTTATTTCGGATTTTACAAACGTGAGAGAAATACTTTAAACATTAAATTGTTGATAAGAGTTCGGGATTCCGATTTAAAAAAAGATTAAAAAAGTTTTCTAAAACTTTCGTGATCCTGAAATTTTAAGTCCCGATCAGTTAAGCATTCGGGATTCCGATAACACCGGATTATAAAAAATAAATCGGTTTTGTAATACAATTTAGAAAGTAAAGGAAATACAATTTTTTAAGTTTCCCAAAACTTTCGCGATCCTGAAATTTCAAATCCGGATCAGTCAGGCATACGGGATCTCTATAAAGCTGGATTGTAAGAATAAATCGGTTAAAAAAAAAAAAACATTTTACAAAGTAAAGGAAATAAATATTTTGAAGTTTCCAAAAACTTTCGACATCTTAAATTGTAAATCCCGATCAGTTAAGCTTTCGATATTCCGATAACACCGGATGAAAAAAATAAATCGCTTTTATATTACATTTTAAAGAGAAAAGAAAATAAAAATTAAGTCTCCCAAAATTTTCGGGATTCCCAAATTCTAAAGCATCCGGGTTCTGGATAAAAACTATATTATAACAAGAATTCGGTTTTATAATACATTTTAAGCAAAATAAAAATCTTCCAAAAATGCTCTCGGGATCCTGAAATGCTAAATCTCGATCAGTTAAGCCTTTGGGATCCCGATAAACTGAAATATAAGAATAGATCAGTATTATAATAAATAAAAAAAAACAAGTAAGGAGGGGCTAAGTTCGGGTGTAACCGAACATTTTATACTCTCGCAATTTATTGATGTAATTTTATAAAGACAACACAATTCGACCCATATATTCGGTATATAGAATTCGGTTCAATAGAATAACGAAAGTCATCATAAATAGTATATGGGGACTGAGGTAATTCCTAAACCGATTTCACTCGTTTTCACCACCAAGATACAATGTATCGAAGACTATACACTCACTTAATTTAATATTACTTATAATTAGGTATATGGGATCTGGGGGAAGTTATGACCCGATTTTTACCATTTCAGGTACCTACAGAGAGAAATTGTTATAAGAAAAAAATTCAGAGGGAATGAATTACATTAAAATATCTGAGGGATTTACCTATATTTTCGGTGAAAAATTAACCTTAGGCACTGAGTTCTTCATGTTTGATATCAGGGGCCTTGGAAAATCATGGTCCGATTTTGACAATTTTTCCACAAGTGATGTCACAGCTCAAATACAGTATTTGTGTAAAGTTTTATTCCGCTAGCTTCATTGGTTCCTTATGAATACATTATAAAGTGAACGAATCAGATGGAATTCAAAGTTGGGTTATATGGGAAGTAGACGTATTTGTGAACCGATTTCGCCCATATTCCACCCGTGTCATCAGGGTGTCAAGAAAGTGTTATATACCGAATTTCATTGAAATCGGTCGAATAGTTCTTGAGATATGGTTTTTGACCCATAAGTGGGCGACGCCACGCCCATTTTCCATTTTGTAAAAAATCTGAGTGCAACTTTCATCTGCCATTTCTTATGTAAAATTGGGTGTTTCTGACATTTTTCGTTAGGGAGTTAACCCACTTTTAGTAATTATACTCTCGCAACAAATGTTGCTAAAGAGAGTATTATAGTTTTGTTCACATAACGGTTGTTTGTAACACCCAAAACTAAACGAGTTAGATATAGGGTTATATATACCAAAGTGATCAGGGTGAAGAGTGGAGTTCAAATCCGAATGTCTGTCTGATAAGATATCTTGATGAAACTTGGCACACTTATTTCTTGGCACCATAGGAAGGTTGCTTTCGAAAATGAGCAAAATCGGACCACTGCCACGCCCACAAAATGGCGAAAACCGAAAACACATAAAGTGCCATAACTAAGCCATACATAAAGCTATGGAAATAAAATTTGGTATTAAGGATCGCACTATGAAGGGGCATATTTGGATGTAATTTTTTTGGGGCAGTGGGCGTGGCCCCGCCCCCAAATCAGTTTTTTGTATATATCTCGCAAACCAATAGAGCTATATGAACCAAACTTTCTGCAGTCGTTTTTTTCAGCCATTTCCTTATGCAGTCCAAAAATGACAGAAATCGGATAATAACCACGCCCACCTCCCATACAAAGGTTAGGTTGAAAATTACTAAAAGTGGGATAACTCACTAACCAAAAACATCAGAAACACAAAATTTCACATAAGAAATGGCAGATGGAAGCTGCACTCAGATTTTTTTACAAAATGGAAAATGGGCGTGGCGTCGCCCACTTATGGGTCAAAAACCATATCTCAGGAACTACTCGACCGATTTCAATGAAACTTGGTTTGTAATAGTTTCCTTACCTCCCAATAATATGTTGTGAAAATTGGCTAAATCGCTTCACAACCACGCCTACTTCCTATATACCAGAACTTTGAAGACAATCTGAATCGTTTTCTTTACAATATATAAAGTAAGTACTAGTGAAGATATCGGTGCAGAACTTTGCACAAATACTATGTTAATAGTGTGGCAGCCCCATTCTAAAAATCGCCGAAATCGGACCATAGGTTTTTAAGGCCCCATATATCGAGAACGAGGACCTCGGTGCTTCTAACCTATTTTTATGGTTTCCAACTTCCAATGGACTTTATACAATATATATGACGAATATGTGGGTCGAATTGTGTATTATATAATAAAAATAAAGTTAAATAAATAAATTGCGAGAGTATAAAATGTTCGGTTACACCCGAACTTAGCCCTTCCTTACTTGTTTTCAACCTAACCTTTGTATGGGAGGTGGGCGTGGTTATTATCCGATTTCTTTCATTTTTGGACTGCATTAAGAAGTGGCTAAAAAAACGACTGCAGAAAGTTTGGCTTATATAGCTTTATTGGTTTGCGAGTTATATACAAAAAACCTATTTGGGGGCGGGTCACGCCCACTTTTCCAAAAAAATTACATTCAAATGTGCCCCTCCCTAATGGGATCCTATGTTCCAAATTTCATTTTCATAACTTTATTTATGGCTTAGTTATGACACTGTATAGGTTTTCGGTTTCCTCCATTTTATGGGCGTGGCAGTGGACCGATTTTGCCCATTTTCGAAAGCAACCTCCTCAGGGTGCCAAGGAACATGTGTTCCAAGTTTTATTAAGATATCTTAATTTTTACTCAAGTTATCGCTTGCACGGACAGACGGACGGACAGACATCCGGATTTCAAATCTACTCGTCATCCTGATCATTTATGTATATATAACCCCATATCTAACTCTTATATTTCTTGGTGACACAAACAACCGTTATGTGAACAAAACTATGATAAACCTGATTAAAAACTAACAAAAACAAGTAAGGAAGGGCTAAGTTCGGGTGTAACCGAACATTTTATACTCTCGCAATTTATTTATTTAACTTTATTTATATTATATAATACACAATTTGACCCACATATTCGTCATATATATTGTATAAAGTCCATTGAAAGTTGGAAACCATAATATTAGGTTAGAAGCACCGAGGTCCTCGTGTTCGATATATGGGGCCTTAAAAACCTATGGTCCGATTTCGGCGATTTTTAGAATGGGGCTGCCCCACTACAAACATAGTATTTGTGCGAAGTTCTGCACCAATATCTTCACTAGTGCTTACTTTATATATTGTAATGTAAACGATTCAGATCGTCTTCAAAGTTCTGGTATATAGGAAGTAGGCGTGGTTGTGAAGCGATTTGGCCAATTTTCACAACATATTATTGGGAGGTAAGGAAACTATTACAAACCAAGTTTCATTGAAATCGGTCGAGTAGTTCCTGAGATATGGTTTTTGACCCATAAGTGGGCGACGACACGCCCATTTTCCATTTTGTAAAAAAATCTGAGTGCAGCTTCCATCTGCCATTCCTTATGTGAAATTTAGTGTTTCTAGCGTTTTTCGTTAGTGAGTTAACCCACTTTTAGTAATTTTCAACCTAACCTTTGTATGGGAGGTGGGCGTGGTTATTATCCGATTTCTTTCATTTTTGGACTGTATTAAGAAGTGGCTAAAAAAGATGACTGCAGAAAGTTTGGTTTGTATAGCTTCATTGGTTTGCGAGATATATATAAATAACCGATTTGGGGGCGGGACCACGCCCACTTCCCCAAAACAATTACATCTAAATATGCCCCTTTCTGGTGCGATCCTCTATTCCAAATTTTACTATTATAACTTTATTTATGGCTTAGTTATGACACTTTATGTGTTTTTGGTTTTCGCCATTTTGGGGGCGTGGCAGTGGACCGATTTTGCCCATTTTCGAAAGCAACCCTCTCACGGTCCCAAGGAACATGTGTTCCAAGTTTCATTAAGATATCTCAATTTTTACTCAAGTTACAGCTTGCACGGACGGACGGACGGACAGACGGACAGACGGACAGACGGACAGACGGACGGACAGACATCCGGATTTCAACTCCACTCGTCATCCTGATCATTTATATATATATAACCCCATATCTAACTCTTTTATTTCTTGGTGACACAAACAACCGTTATGTGAACAAAGCTATGATACTCTGTGCAGCAGGTTGCGAGAGTATAAATATATATAACAATATTTCTTATTTAATACCACAACAACAACAATTATTTGAATTACAAAACCAATAAAAAATATATTCAATAGGATATAATAAGACCCAGATAATACCAGGCGCAATGCAGCATCTTCAACAAAACGTACTTTGTTGTAAGCACAACAATATTTAACAACATACATATTTGCAACAAGCATTGCACAATACTCACACGTACATACAAAATACCGTAAATACAACAGTTGCAAAAATGCACCGCATGCAAAACCGCATTGTCATTGGTAACACTCGCCTGCAGTGATTTCTGGCGAGCTCCAAAGGGAAGCCTCTACAGTTGGCGCATACTGGCGGCTAGGTGCGCAAGCTGAGGGGTAAAACGGACAGGGAAACGGAATAAAATCAGGAAGCAAGAAATAAAGCTATAAAAGCAAAATAATAGCGTTTAGAAGCGCATTTGCGAAACATTTAAATAAATTGATGTGGCATGCAACAGCAGTGGTGGCAAGTAAAATCAGCTAACAAGCAACAACAACAACAAAAAGAAATGTAATACAATGTACAAAAATGCCAAGACATGCGATACAATGTGACACAGCTTGTGGCAAGCGGCATTACATGGACACACACACACATTTACACATGGAAACACTCAACCAAGTGCTGGTGCAGCAGCGTTACTTCAAATTGTCTCCAAGAATGTTGTTAGCAAGGAAACAAGGAAATCAGTGACAGCCAAAGGAAAACGTTTTTAGGAGTTATTGTCTCAGCGGCAAGCAGCAACAAGCGTTAGCTGTAGGAAAAACTAGCAAAAATAAATGAAAAAATTCAAAAATAAAATAAAAATAATAGCTGCAAGCCACAATCATCAGCTGACGCTATGCACACACACTAACATATAGAAAATGGAAGCGCTTGCATGCCAAAAACTTAAATGTATTTGTCCCAAACGGCATTGTGCCAACTCGACGCTGCTCTCGATCGCGCTTAAATGGGTGGGTGTGCTTGAGAAACATTCCGAAATATCCTGCGCTTCCAGCCATCAGCTGTCGCCTCCCATGAGTGCAGTAGTTCTCCTTCCTGGATTTCGCTGGCACTCCCTGCTTATCCGCAATTCTTTTCCACTCATCACCGCTAAATGCTGATGCAGCTTTCGCTTGAGCAGCCAAATGCTGTGCTTTCTTGCTTATGCAAATTATGTGTTGCATGCAACAGTGTGGAGATGAGACTGCAGTGCGAAATATTTGAGAGGAAAAAAAAAGCTTGCAAGTGCTGGCTCTGAGTTTGTGTATAGCTATAAAGGATTATGACGTTATGATTATATGAATCTCAAGTATAAGGAATTAGATTTTGAAATGACAAAAAAACATGTTAAGATTGTCATACAAGATACAATAGCCGTTAGCTCTTTAAAAAATTTCAAATCTGCTTTATTAAATTAAACAAATTTGGAAAGAAAGAAAGGTCTAAGTTCGGAAGTAACCGAAGATATTTTTACTCTCACATTTTATTTATTTAATGTAATTAAGATAATACACAATTCGTACCAATCAATAATATATAGTACATCGTTTTTTTTCATACAAGCCCTTGATTCCAATCGTTCAGTTTGTATGGCAGCTATATGATATAGTAGTCCGATATCGGTCAGTTCCGACAAATAAGCAGCTTCTTGAAGAGAAAATAACATCTGCAAAATTTCAAAACTATATTTTAAAAACTGAAGGACTAGTTCGTATATATACAGACAGACAGACAGACAGACATGGCTAAATCGACTCAGTTCTACATACTGATCATTTATATATATACTTTATAGGGCCTCCGACGCTTCCTTCTGGGTATTACAAACTTCGTGACAAACTTAATATACCCTGTTCAGGGTATAATAAATATCGAACAAAGAGCAAAAAAACGGAAGGGAGATATTTGCCAACCTAATATTTGGAACGGTTTATCGTGTCTTTAGATGAACTACTCAAGCACCGTTATGCCCATTAACTATTTTCTAATTTTCTACGAATTGATTCATCATTTGTCGGAACTACCGATATCGGACCACTATAGCATATAAACCGAAGAAACTGTTCAGATCGGTTAACTATATAACCTTAATGTTTCTAGCAAACAACCCGGCTAAAAAGAATTAGTAAAATGTTTTCTTTTTTTACTTTTACTTTTTCTTACGTATTTAGATTTGCTTAAACACATAGTTACTAAAAGAAATGCACCTGTGAAGGGTATATTAGTTTCGGTACAGCCGAAGTTAACGTTTTTTCTTGTTAGTTCAAATATTCGCCGTTTCATTCGATAATCTTTTTCCATCTAGACGGCAACTTCATAACACCGCGCTCGTAGAAGCCTCCCTTCTTATTTGCGTAGAACTCGGACTGCCACTTTTCACAAGCCTCGTTTGAGTTCAACTTTACACCACCAAAGGCGTTCGCCATGGACAGGAACAGGTGGTAATCACTTGGCGGGCTACATTGTGGATGTGGTTCTTGGGATTGCCATATAAATTATTCGGGATTAAAAAGCAAAAATGTATTTTCCACTTATTCAGATTCAAATACAAATTTCATTTACTTCCTTACAACTCCTTTGACGCCTACCACTCCTCAGCACCGAATGAGTCTTCCTTACTCACAAGTATACACTCTGATGCTTACTGCCATTTCCCCAGTGCAGCTAATATATGCTTGCAAGAAAGAATTTCGCCACAAAACTTTTCAATAGTCAGTAAAAATTATGTCTCTCCAAGGAGCTGCAGTTCAGTTCAGTAGATATTCCATTTTAGCAGTAATTTTCAAGCTCAGCAGACATGAGTTCATTAAACTGATGATGCTTATTCAGTATGCAGAAAAGTTTGCCATATAGTAAAAAAACAACAGCAACAACATATTGTAATGCATGTAAAGACAGTGGCAAAAACTAAGTTCAGTAGCGCATTGTCAAAAGCAAAACTCTTTCATTGTGCCTCCGTCTGCACCTCCACTGTCATCTCATATGCCTCGCCGCCATAAAATAAAACAAGCGACTGGAAGTGTTGCAGCTGCCACACGCTGTCAGAGTTATTGTTTGGGCGCGTTGACGACAAAAAACAGCAACAAACAATACAATGCATTCGCCGAGTACACTTAGCAAAAAACAATAGCCACTATTATTGTAACTGTAAACAAATGCAACAATAGTGAATACTACAAGGAAATGCTGAGAGCCTCAGCGGTGCGGGGGTGAACTTAACAACGCGTGGTAGGTTTTTTTATTTCTGTAGCAAAGTGACCTGTCAACCCCAGTTCGCTCTAAGTGTGTTTCAAAACTATTTGCATGGCAGTGAAAAGCTAAGTGTTGGAGGGGTGTGGGATGACTCCAAGAGTGAGGTTAATGACTGAGTGCTTCAGAAACTGTGAATGGTTTCTGAAGATTTAAAATATTTAGTTTTTTAACCGGTGAAGTTGAAGACACAGGACTTAAATCAGAAGATCCGAAGTAATTTGTCTCCATTTTCTCCAAGTCAGGAAATATCAGCTTTGTTATTGTTTTTCTATGGATATTAATACCAAATTTTTTTATATGGAGAAGGAAAACTGGAAGAACTTACCTCCCTGACTACTTGGACCACTGCACCGCGGAACCGTCCCCTAGAAGTTTCTTCTCTGCACACGTACCTACGAGGGATTTGTGGGAAGGAAGAAGTCAATGGGGGAGAAGTGCAGTCAGCTTTTTCACGGATGGATCGAAGCTAAGGGGAAAGGTGGGTGGGGGAAAGCCTCTATCAATACCAGCTTTAGGCTACCTGACCATTGTAGTGTCTTCCAAGCAGAGGTCGCTGCGATTAAAGTGGTAGTGGACGCACTGCTCCGTATGGTGACCTCTTTTAGAGAGGTATGTATTCACTCCGACAGCAGGGCGGCAATACTGGCATTGGATTCGATGACAGTACGCTCTGTGCTAGTTAAGGAGTGTCTTAGATCCTTATCAATAGCTTCTAGCTATTTTGCGATCCGATTAGTGTGGGCTACATTGAAGTCGGAATGGGAGCGCATTGATAGTCCATGCGCAAGAGCGCTGGACATGCAGACTACGCATGAGCTCGTCAAACGCTGGTCAACTACCAGTACTTGTGCAGTGGCGATGTCCTTTTGGACCTCTGTGGAGCGTAAGCGGTCCTTTCAACTGCTTTATCTGGTCAAGGTCCATCTCCGCGTCATCATGGGTGTACTTACTGGACATTGTCCAATGGGTACCCATGCGGTGAGACTTGGGATCGTGGCAGATGCAAATTGCCAAAGCTGTATGGAGGAAGGTGAGATGGAATCATCTAAGCATTTCCTTCTACATTGTCCAGCTTTTGCCAGACTGAGGTTGAAACACCTCGGAAGGCCCTTTTTCGGCGATCCTAGCGAATTGGCTAGAATCGATATTAGTCGTCTTAAGAAATTTGTAGCGGATTCCAAGCGTTTTGCTGAATCCTAGAGGTCTTTGATCCACAGTGAGTTTTATTGGTACCACAATGGACAGCGCCAGGCTGTCTAAGTGAGATCTTCTGTTTTTTTTACAGAGATCTGCCTACAAACCTAACCTACCACAATTTCAAGTTTCAGCTTTCTATATCTTAGGTCTCACATACAATAGAGTTATAACTCAGAATCAAGCTGCTACAAAATCAATTCGACTCCGCTTTGGAACTTCTCAGGTCCTCTTCTAGGTGTCCTATGTAACCAAAGTTAAGTCTACGATCAGATCGTGGAAAACGAAAACTCCGATGTTCCAATTGACCGACGATACTGAGCCTCTATCTGAGATATAGAACGATGCATCTACCTTATAGAGAATATGGTCCCATATGGTGTTTCTAGGTCGAAACTGCTTTTCTAAGATATAAAACCCTCTCGACCAAATCAATTGATCAATATCTTATATTTTCTTAGGAATCTGGTAACCACAAAATCAACCAAACCAACGTGAGATTAATACCAATTTTGCAGATATCGGAACTCTGATGACATCGGTTTTAGGAGACCTCAACTGTCTCTATATATAGACCTATAGATCAGATTTTCGATTTTTTGGATTTATTAATGCAAATTATTTATTTTTTCTTAAATTGGTTTTGCGCATCTTCTCTCCATTTCCATGACGAATGAGTACTTAAAACCACCAAAAAACCATTTCTTAAAACAATTTAAATTCCTCACCACCACAACAACAATAACGATTTTCAATTAAAGCCAACCGCACATCACATGACCACATATTGAAATCACATTATGTCATTACGTACGTAAGTAACGTAACTTAA
This sequence comes from Zeugodacus tau, assembly GCA_031772095.1. Classification (NCBI taxonomy): domain Eukaryota; kingdom Metazoa; phylum Arthropoda; class Insecta; order Diptera; family Tephritidae; genus Zeugodacus; species Zeugodacus tau. The sequence continues at coordinate 71,273,463 of CM062652.1, read as the reverse complement.
CAACTCACAACAAGTTAAGTCTACAGTTAGCGTGAAAAACGAATACTACGATGCTCCAATTGACCAACGATACTAAGCTTCTATATGTGATTTAGAGCAATGTCCCTCTTAGAGCAATGTTCTCCCTTATAAAGAATATGGTCCAAAAAATTATGTTTCAAAATCTTCTGAAAACTACGTGAATTGAATAAACCAAGGAGACGATAAACAAAGGAAGATCCGAAGTGATTAGTCTCCATTTTCTCGAAGTCAGGAAATAACAGCTTTGAACAATTGGAACAATCTAAGTATTTTCTTCTAGGTCGATACTATTTTTCTAAAATTTAAAAATCTCTCGAACAAATGAAAGGATCTATATCTTATATCTTCGGTAAAATCTGGTACCCAACAAGTAACCAAACCATTGTGAGATATTTTTCGGAACCGACATAATACTTCCTGCAGATATCGTGAACTCTGCCGACATCGGTTTTGGTAGACCTCAACTGTATCTATATCTAGACCTATAGACCTGATTTTCGATTTTTTTGGATTTTATTGAAAATTATTAATATTTTCTTAAATAGGTTTTGCGCATCTTCTCTTCATTTCCATGTCGAAGGAGCACTTATAAACTACAAAAAAAATCTTAAATCAATTTGAATTCCACACCACCACAACAACAATAACGATTTTCAATTAAAGCCAACCGCACATCACATGACCACATATTGAAATCACATTATGTCATTACGTACGTAAGTAACGTAACTTAACAACTCACAACTGATGCTGTCAGCATAACAAGCACAATGCAAATATAATTTTCGGCTTATTTAAATGTGAAAAAGAACAACAACAAAAAACGGGAATTAAACCAATACCTTGACACTTATCGATATACGAAATTAATTAAAAACCAATGAAGTGAATATTGAAAGGACACTGGCGTTGACATTCATTTGCTTGCACTTACGTTGCCGACAGCTGTAGGCACATAACTATAATATTACGCGTATAAATATTTGTTTGTATGTGTGTGTGTGTGTGTGTTTAATTTTAAATGTCGTTCGCACTTTTATGCCTCATTAAATCGCCACCGCAGACAAGTGGTTGCATATTTGCACAATTGAGATTTACTCGCAAGCGCTTTTTCCAGCTTCTCACTGTCACATACGAGTCTCACACATCACATGCAGCAACGGCACTTTTACAATTGGCCCACATGTTGCGTCGCACTAAAGATTTTATGACTCGCTCTGTACATATATTGCCTTGATTTCATCGAATTACAGCACTTCAATTAAAGCAGCTGATAATCAGCGCTCAGTTTCTGTAAATTGCTGTTTTAATTAATACAATTCGTTGCAATAAGCTGTCAACTCAGCGCTGTGTGGTGGTACCGTGATTACTTAAGGGTTTGGGGATACATATAAAAATTTATAAGGGTAAAATGTATATATGTAATGATTTCAAAGGTTTGAGTATAAGATCCTTGCAGTCGCACCGAATGAACTTTCCAGCTGATGTTCCAAGCAACTAGCTTTCTAATCTCAAATTAGACAACATTAGACCCAACATAAGTTGTAGCCTAACTTGTGCTATAAATATTACCGTAGAAACCACCTTCGGCTTCGATCAAGATGACCTTGAGATCCTTCAGCTGGGATTTTTGAAAACATAATGCTAAATCTAGTGCATAAAGTGTTGGATTGATATTTATGTTTCCAATAAATCTGTTTGGATTAAATTTTACCTTTTATTTTAGACTTTTGTGAGATGTGTGCAAAAAATAACGAGAATTTTTGTTGTTTTAAAAACATATTTTTTCATTCGTCTACATTAATGTTGTCGCCACTTATTCCAGCGCTTCGTACAATCGTCGAAACACTTCTCAAACTCGATTTTTGAGATAGTCTTTGGCTCTCTCAGTGATTTCTCGTACGCTTGTAAAGTGACGTCCATTTAAGGTTATCTTTATTTTTGGAAATAGGAAAAAGTCACACGGAGTCTCACATTTGTTGAATATTGAGGCTGAAGCATCGTTACAGTATTATTATGGCCAAGAACAAAGTAAGCAATTAATCCGACTGAAAATTGTATCGTATATCAACATAAAAAATGAAAATGTTTACAATTGGATTCTCCAAACCTGGAAAATTTTTGAATTCCCGTTATTTTTTGAATATTTTAAATCATCTTCGTCCTCAATCGTGATGATCTTGAGAACCTTCAGATAGGCTTTTCGGAAATATAAAAGCTAAAATCTAAAGATTAAAGTAACTGAGTGACATTTATGTATTCAACGGAACAGATTGAATTATTAGGTCTACAACTTTGCTTCCGCCGTTTTCCAATAGATGTCTATAGGGTCAAGCACTGGTCGATTAAATCGATTAAATCGTTTTATATCGATCGTGGACATTTGTGTCAATATTAACCCAACAAAATATTTGTAGAGATCTGTTTGCATTCCAAACTTATTCTCAACTGAAAATGTCACATTTTGTGCCGAATTCTCGATATTTGCTTTCTTTTTTTAATTCCAAGAAAAGTGCGGCTGATGCTCATAGACATTTGTAACGGTTTTTATACAAAAAAACTTAAATTTACAAAAAAACGACGGAAGCAAATTTGTAGACCTAGAAGTTTTACCCTCTACCATAGATCTTATATATATTAAACTTAAAAAAACTTGATCCCAAGATAGCGCTGAACCATTCCATCAGTGTATACATTTATGAAGTGAGATTCCTTTTCAATAATAATCGTAATGTTTTGACATTAATTCCACATATCCATATTTGGCCAACTCAATATCCCGGAACTTCATCAAATTTAAGTTAAGAATAATGTAGAGATACCAAAGTTGGACATAGCTCGCAATGCGCTAACTTTTAACGGCAGTAATGAATTATTTAATAAAATAACAAATTGCTTTTAACCAGTAGTTAGAACAAATTTTATTTGTAAACTATCGAAAATCAAATAAGCCGATTGAAACAAATACAACGATGAGATCAAGTATGTTTTTAAAAAATTGGCGCTCTCTCGTATATTTCAGTTAAGTCAAGATCAAACAATTTTGAACCAAAGTTGGTATTCTAAAAACAAATCGAATAAGAAACAAAATTTCAAAAAAAATTTTTGAGAACTTTAGAACAATTTCCAATATTTTTTTTTCATCTTAATAGATTTTTATGATTTTTGGAAGGAATAATTTTATTAAGCTAAATGGTAAGTAAGAAATAAAAATATTGATATTATATTTTGTTCAATTAATTTTCTAATTCTAAAAACAAAAAGAATAAGAAAAATATTTAAAAAAAATTTTTTTGAGAACTCTAGAACAATTTTCAATTTACATTTTCATTTTGTTTTTTCAAAAAATTAATAATTTTATAATAAGTGAAAAATAAAAAATTATTTTTTATTCTATTATTTTTCGAAATTCAAAACTCGGCATTTTATGTTTTATTCACTCAATAAATTTTTATTATTAAATTTTGTTGTTTCTTGTGTGTTATCTTTATTTGCTTATTCTTGTCATAAATATGTATGTATGTAGTATTTTTGTGTTAATGTTTACATTACATTAATATTATATATATATATATATATGTATTTATTTATTTATGTATATATAGTATGTATGTATGTGTATATATTTATTTATTATGCTTTTTATTCATATTTATCGGCCGTTGTCGACTTTTTTTTGGAAACATTTAACAATTTTAAATATTTTTTGTTAGAAATGCTCATACATACATTATATTATTTGTAGTTGTGAGAGTGTGTTTTACATATTTTCACGTAATATTTGTTTAACAAATTATGCTAAAATGCAGGTAACGGTATCTAACTAGTGTGGAAATGTTTGAAAATATTATTTTTATAATAACATTGGAAATTATATTCAAAAAATACAAATTTATGTCTTAAAATGTTTAACTAAGTAAAACTAGGTTTGGTTTGCTAAGTTTCAGTGGACGTCGTGCACATAACCTAACCTGTAGTATTATTTACAATACCACAATATTTTATTTTGACATTTTAATACATACATACGTGTTTTGGTTTCTAATATATGTTGTAGTTTACAATCAGTAATATCATTCGGTTCATAAGCTTAATTTTTCAATACTTTTTGTGTACATTCCAATATATTTACTTATTCCTTAAGCTTTTAGGTACATTATATTTTTTCGTATTTTTTTTATTTATCAAAAAGCATGCTTCAAAAGAAAAGAAAAAAATTAAATTTCTAATAAAAAATTAAAAAAAAGCTTTTTTTTTAAGAATACGCCAGAGCTTCTCTTTTACTTACACTCTTTCAAGTTTGTTCGCTCTCTTTTACTTAATGTATCTGCTCTTCTCTTTCTCTCTTCTTACTCAATATATCTGTTCGTCTCTTTCACTCACGTTTTATCTAATCTATTTTTTCTCTCTTCCACTTACATCCTCCTTCTTCCACTTACATTTCTCCTTCTTCGCTCTATCTCTCTGTCTCTCTCTCTCTTTCTCTCTGCAAATAACGAAGTGTAAAAACCAATTCACAACGGTCTCATAGCAACTAAATAATACAGTGATTCCTTGACTATACGCTTTTCGCATTGCCTCATCAATCTGCTTTGCCATATTTACAGTTACAGCACAATTATTTCTTTATATTCTTAACTCTTATTAATGTATATGTGTATATATATGCATGTTCTGAACAATTTTGTATTTTCTCTAATTTTTCTCAGTGTATTTTTGTGTATAACTTATGTATTTAGCGATTGATTGATCAATGAGGCGGATTTCAATAATATCATTCGTTTAAAAGTGTTTTAATTTTTTTTTGTTTTTTTCATATATAGTTTACTTCTTGAAAATGAACAGTAAATAAATTTTGAAAATTTTATGAAGTCAGCCATTTATTTCAAAGAAAATTTCCAGATCATTTTCAAGGAATTTTCCAAAACCAACAGATCTCAAAATTAATTTGAAATATTAAACAGTAATTTTTCTTCCGAAATCATTTTTACTTCTTACTTTAATTTACTTTAATTTCAATATTAAATTTATTTCATTATTTATTTATATATTTTCTTGTATTTTTTACCAAGGTACAACATTATTCCAATTCAATATTTTAACTTTATACTTTACTTTGTCTTTCTCTGCTATATATGATTTACCTACACATTTCTTTGGCTACATACATATTTGTTTTCAACATTTATTTAAACACTTTCTTTTTGCAAAATAGTTGTATATTTACTTTATTGCTAAAATGATATGATTGTGATGTGAAAAAAGCAACTAAAGCTTTCATTTATGAAGTACAGATGTAAGTGCATACAAGTACATGTGCTTTCTACAGTTTTTTTTCATTTCTTTCGCTAGCACATACATATTTATATGTTATTTATACATTATTCACTCTGAAAAAGTTGTTTTTTAAAGCTCTATTCATAATGAACTTTCACTACACGTATATTAGGCGCTTTGAGAGCTTTTGTGAAGCTTTCATAATTTCACAAAAACTGAAAAGCACATTTAATTGCAGTATATCTTGAATTCATTATTTGACAACATACATCAGTGCTTTATATTTTTTGTTTGTCTACATATACGAAGCTTTCCCGATGTGTCTATTGTGACTTTATTGACTTCCTATTACTATTTCTCGTTTAAAACCTTCTTGAAAGCTACTGTTTATTTTAAAATGTATCTTTAACTCACAATAAACCCATAAAATTATTATAATGTGTCGGAAATAATAACATTCCATTAAAGCTTTCATTGTGAATTGTGAACTTTAGCTTTTAGCTTTAGCTTTTTTGAACTAAATACCTGCATCCAATATTCTTCACTCTGCCTAACTAGACTTTACGTTGTTAAGCTTTCACATAAAAATGAAATTCCAGCAGAGCTTTCACTGGTAAATCAGAAAGCTTTGCTTACAACCTTTTCCAAAAGACTTTTATCGCCTGTTGTGCTAATTATAATAAAATTATTGACTAAAATAAATTGTACTATTACTCTTCAACTAAGTATAATTGAAATAATTAAACTATTTAAATAAATGTAATCGAGTAATTTTAATTTTTAATTCATCTAAACCTAATCAATCAATAGATTATTTAAAATGTTTATCAATTCCTGAGTTGTATTGCAACAAAATATATCCTTCACTATGTTGCCACAATTTATTGTTTAATAAAATAAATTTAAATAATTTACATAATTTTCAATACTCAAGTAATTCATAGATGTAATGGGATATGGGGTATTTATAAGTAATTACTCAAGTAATTCAGAGATGTAATTGAGTATTTATAAGAAATTACTCAGGTAATTCATAGATCTAATGAAGTATTAATTAGTAATTACTAAAGTAATTCATAGATGAATGGGGTATTTATATGTAATTACTCAAGTAATTCAGAGATGTAATTGTGTAAGTATTAGTAATTACTTTTTGAGTCCGAGTGAGATTTCTTTATTTTTCATTAATTCTTTAGCTTCACTACTCTAACGTTACTTCTTGCTGCACTCACACTAATGTACTTGTATTGATATTTATGTAATGCTCTCTATTTATATATTATGTATATGCCATCATGTACTTATGTGCAAATATGTATATAGTTTAATATTAACTGCTGCTAAGCTACTTCTGTGTATTGAAAAATATATATATTTTAGCATTTATTTGTAGCTCTAGGTGTGTGCAAAAGAAGATACCAACTCTTAGAGAGTTGCATGGGAAATTAATAAAAAATTGTTGCCATAAAGCGCTGTAAATAATTTCAATAACAATTTATAATTCTTGAAATTTGCATTACTTAAAACAAAAATATATATAATTACTTTCTTTGCTAATGCAGGCCGCCCACCAAGATATGTTTACTGTTTTATATTTTCCTATGCACTTTCACATTTCCCTTTACAACTTCATATTTGTTTGTATTTATATATATTTTTTCATATTTTCTTTTACTCGCTATTCGTTACAAATTCTACACTGAGCTGTTTTATGTTTGCTATTGTATTGCTGCACATTCAAGTTGATTGTTTTTCATTACCATGTTTGCGTTCTCTTTTTGTTTAATTATACAATTTTATATTTTATTGTTTAATGTTTTTTAGTGTTTCTTGTTTATGTTTTTCTTTTTGCTTTTGTTTATGATTTTTCTTTTTGCTTGTTTATACTTTTTTATTTTTTATTATATTTCCTTTTATTTTCTAAATATCTTACTTTTCGTCTATGTAGTATTTTTCGTTTAACTCATTTGTTATCTAAATTGTATAGTTTTTCATATTTAATATATTTCTGAACAGTTCAATAAAGTTGTAATTAGAATAAACACATCTAGAATTGTATTTTGCTAACTTTTTTATAAGGAAATGTAAAATTTACTAGTAAATATAATACAACTATTTTTGTGTTGCGATTTCGCTCATCACTTAATTAACTAACAATGTAACGAAAAGACAGTTATATTATATATGTAACACTTGAGAAATAGCAGAGAGCGAAAATTTTGTAAATTATAAAATACAACAAGTAATGGTAATAATTACTATATTTTCCAAAAAGTAATGGTAATGATTAAGAAACAAGCAATACTTTATTTTTTTAAGGATATTGGTTAGCATAAAAATAAATATATTGGAAATAAATTATACAAAAAGTAATGGTAATGATTACTATATTTTCCAAAAAGTAATGGTAATGATTACCAAACTAACAATATTTTATTTTTTTTTAAGGATATTGGTTAGCATAAAAATAAATATATTGGAAATAAATTATACAAAAAGTAATGGTAATGATTACTATATTTTCCAAATAGTAATGGTAATGAATACCAAACTAACAATACTTTATTTTTTTAATGATATTGGTTAGCATAAAAATAAATATATTGGAAATATATTATAAAATAATAGAATAATTAAAATATAATAAGTTAACTGTAACAGTATTTTAGTGGCAATGGTTGTAATGGTAATCAAATTGGATTACGAATCATTACATTTTATTGTACAATTTCAATATTTGACAAAACTATATGTGAGACGCAATCGTCTGATTAGTAATATTGGTAATGGTAATGTAATTATATTACAAAAAATTGTTAAGTAATGACATTACATAAATATGGATAATACCAATGGTAATTATAAGTCACGTTGTAATGTTCTAATGGTAATCTATGCAACAACGAAGATATTGTATAATAGTAATTCCCATATTTATAAATTATACAAAAAGTAATTGTAACAATTGAGTATTCAATTACTTTAGATTACAAATCAAATATGCGCTCCCCACTATAACTATTGTACCTTATTAATAATACGTTTAGATTTATTAACAATATTTCTCTACCAATATACTTACGTATTTATAAACTATACAAATAGATCGGATGAAAACTGTTCATGAAACTCATAACAAAAGAATATATATATGCAGACATATGTAAATGCAAACTCAGCTCAAAATACCCACTTTTCACGTCTCCAATCTCACACTGTCGACAATTACATTCCCGTTTTTTACTCACTTTCATTTTAACCAATTTATTGCGCGAAGGGATTGTGTGGATTTGCGCCAGGTATATCAAGATTACCGCCTGAAGTCTGATAGGTGCCGTAGCTATTACCAGTGCCACCATTTGGATTCATCTCATTCAAACGTGCATTGGAGAGCGCACGTGGTATGGGATTACTTGGCACACCATGTGGCGCCAGATGTGAGGTCTCTTCCGCTACCTGTAATGTAAAAAGTTAATACAGCACACTATGAAATTGCTGAGAAGATACAATCATACCTGACGCGGATCCTCCGTTGCGGGCAAGTCCGAGATGAAGCCCTGATCTTTGCGATAGAAGTTCACGAAGATGAAAACACCAAGTACGACGAGACAAGCCAGCCCATAACCACGGAATGTTTTCGTAGTGCCGTAGTATGTAACGAACATACCACCAATAATCGCGCCGCAACCGCGTCCCAAACCATGATGTATACCCTGCAGTACGCCCTGTGCTGAAGCTCGCAGATGTTTGGGTGTGCAGTGCGCGATATACGAGCACGAAGCGGCCCAGACGGCGGCATGTGTAATGCCCTGCATCAGTTCGAAGGGTAACACCATCCACGGATTGGTTGCATATGAGATGTATAAAAATCGCACCACATTGCCGATTAAGCCCAAGCACAACACCTTTATGTGACCGATTTGTGCGATGAAACGGAAGCTGTAGAAGTAAGCGAAGATCTCAGAGACGTGATTAATCACAGATGCAACACCGAAAAGTGTTGGAGTACCGCCGTAGTCTTGTAGATGCCAAAAGAGGAAGGTAAATATCAGCCCGATACCGAAACCCATAAACCAGGCAACGAATAGAAACGAAATAGTCTTCATATCCTTAAAATGTGTCAACACAGTCAGCCATTCGGGCATTTCCTTAGTGGTTTGTGCAAACATTGTCGACTGTGCGCCCACAGCGGCCTGCGGTGCCTTGCCCACAACCGCCGAACCACTACCCATCGCCAGCGTGGGTAAATTCAGTTGTGCTGCCAGCTCAGCCATGCTCTCATCTTCTGCCTGCTTATTAGCTGTGACATCTGGATTCTCAGCGGGCTGCTCTATATCGATTGGATCATATTTGAAAGTGATCTTCGATGCCGAAACGATAGCGCAAGTCATCAATATCGAAAATATGGCAAAACAGATGTTGTAGTTCTTCTCCATATGGCCTGCACCGCAGGGATGATGTGAGAACCGAGTCGAATGATCTAGCACGATACCGACAACGAACATAGAAATACCCCAACCGAGTGAGCCGAACATACGCTGATGCCCGTATTTATCAGCATCGTCGCCGAGCAGTGTAATGACAGCGGAGTCAGCGAGCGTAATGGCGGGAGCGCTGAAGAATTCACCAATAAGTATGACGAGTAAGAGCAGGAAGAAAGCTTTTTGTATGTCTGGCGTGCGATAGACCATTGATGAGAATATAGGGCTAACATAGTCACGATGCGTTTTGTCATCGTAATTGCTGACGAAGTTGATGTGTATGGGCGAGATGCCGGCGTCAATGCGTGGTATCAACGAACGTTTGCGTCTACAAGAAGATAAAGAGTATATTGATTAATTTTGTTGAAGGACAGCTAATATATAGAAAACCAAATATTTGGTGGGTCATTCCATTCCTTGAACCAACTTCTCCCCAGCCGCACTCACCTACTATGCGATTCCTGCATGGCCTCACTTGCTGGCATTGTCAGTGCATCATGTAAAGCTGCTTGAGAATGGAAACTCTCCACTTCATCCTTGTTCATGTCGCTCATATCATATGCGGAGAGATCACGTTTGGTGCGTGTCAAAGTCAATACGAAATCGGTTTCATTCTTGCGTTCGATGCAATTCACGGCCTCCGGCTTGATGAAGCTCAGAGGTATTGTAAATAGGACCCAACAGGCGAGAGAGGCCAACAACAATTTCTTTCCCTGACGGCAGCTGGAAATGAAATAATATATTTAATCAGTTATCCGTTACGATAAACACACAATTAAATGTACTCACCGATCCGCATAGGAACCCCAGAAGGGTGCCGACAAGAACTCCACAAATGGACGCATACCAATCAATATACCGCACTGTCCAGGATTCATGCCCATCTGTTTGAAGTAGACACCCATCAGTGGAAAGAGTGAACCGAAAGCGGCGAAGAAGAAGAAATAGAAAGCCTTCACCGGTATGAGTTCGTGTTCGGTGGGCCCAAAAAGCATTTCGATAATATCAGCGTGACCGCGTATTTTGTGCGTTGACTCTTTAGCTTCGGGATAACTATTAGCAAAGATACAGTTAATAAAATGAATATCTCATAAACATTATTGAACTTACAGCGTTGGATCCACTTCACCCGTAGCCTCCACGTCGACACGTGGACGTGCCGCCATACCATATGGTTGTTGTGGTACTCCACCTGCATTCGGCATGCCGCCACCATAAGCCGCACCAGCAGCGGTACCCTGATTACCATAACCGCCAGTTTGATCATAACCTGCACCTGTTTGATCGTAACCACCGCCAGTTTGTTCGTAACCGCCCATCTGTTGTCCATAACCGCCACCATAACTGGGCTGTTGTTCATAACCGCCTCCGCCGCCGCCGCCACCAGCACCGAAAGGATTAGGCGCGCCACCACCGTACTGTGCCATGTTTTTCTAGAGTCTTATGGATAACTCACTATCGTGATTATTATATTGTTGAACCTCTGTGCGAGATTAACTTAGATGCTTTTCTTTATAATAAATTTTATTATTCACTTAGTTCTCTTTACTGCTCTCAAGCTTTCTGCAGTTACTTTATTATATTTCTCTACTCTCGGATTTTGAAATCTTTGGAAATCTTCTCTAATCCTAAGCGATTTTTCGACTTCTTTTAAGTATCATATACGAACTCATTGTTCCAAAAATTGTGATTTTATAATCTGAAAAGCATAAGAGTGTAAAATATGAAATAAAAGGTTTTTGTATACGAAACTGAATAAAATAAATATTATCAGGAGAGAGCATATCCATCCACACCTCAAGTTTAAACATAAAAAAAGTAAAAATCTTGGCATTCCACAAGTTCCAATGAACGTTCAGAAAACAAAAGCAAAAAAAATACAAAATTATCAATTGAGAATTATATATATATATATCTGTAGACATAGTACGTGTTTTATGAACAATACAAAATGATCAATTTTAAATATGGGTGCTCCTTGGTATCGCAATTTCCATTTAACATTTCATTTAATAACCCTGAAGTCATAGAATGTTTCTCATAATATCTAAATATAACCCATTTCCCATCTTTTAATTGACTTCTACAACAATAGCCACTCAAAATTCAATTGAAAATGTCAAACAGCTGACTCTGATTAATGTCTCTCTCACACTCTCTCTTTCTTTTATGTCATTCTCACTGTCTTTCAAACAACTACACATTTGAGTGCATATTTATGACTCTTAAAGCGTAAATTCGTAACTGTGTCACTGTGTGACGCGTCCAAGCAAGCATTCGTATTCAGCGTGGGCGCCTATTGGTATGCTTCAATTCATAAAATATCTTTCAAATGATAGAGTGCTTACTTAAGTACGAGTTATTAAATTTAACTTGAGTTTGCTTCAAAAGCAGTAGACGTTGACGTGTTGGCGCACACTTTGGCATGCAAATACTATTTGATTATCTCACATGGCAATTTACACAAGACATTTATTTATGTAATTATATTTCTGCAAATTGATGACTTATGCTTATGACCTCATTGTAGACAGGGAATAAGAGGCTTTATCATAGAAATATTTTTTCTTTTTTTTTGTTTGTTGTTACGCATTTCATTTTCACTTCAAATTGAAAAGCTCCTCAAATTGTCGGTAATTTATGGCATCTTCACTCATCATGCAGCAAAATGATTGACGCCGACACAATTTAAAATAAGAAATAAATAGACGGTGGGAAGTGACGAAAATTACTTCGATGCATGATGAATAGTAAGAGGTTGTTAGAAAAAAGTTGCTAAAAATTTGGAGATTAGCCTTAAGGGTGAATGAAAAGAAGAAGAAGAAAATAAATAAGCGTAGAGCAAGCACTTGTAGAACATATGCATACGATATGTGTTCATAAAATAACGGTAATTTTCATTTTTTGAAAAAAATATTATTTCATTTTAACCTTGGCGACTGTTACAGACAAAGATAGCAATGAATACAGCTGACAATTTTATCGTACTTCGGGGGCATATATATCACCATAATAAAAATTGACAATTAATTGACAAGTGTAAATTTGAAAATTTTAAATTTTAAATTTAAAAATTCCCGTTATTTTTTGAACACATCTATGTATACATTTTTTCAAGGTCTTAAAGAAATATGGCGCACTAAAATAAACACTGCTGCTCTGTAATCGAGTCTTGATAAATCTCTTTAGTATATACTCTCCTGTTATATTTTAAATATAACTTTTAAGTTAGTCTAGAACTCTCCAGTTATATTTTAATACTAAAACACTCACTTTCACTCACATATCACTACCTAAAAACGCACCTCATGAAATATATAGTATAACACAAAGTTCAAAATCATTAACACCAATATTTTTTCAAGTTTCCTAATTTTGTTTTAAACGCAGCACTTGAACTACAATCAACGGACATTTAATTTATTTATTTTTTTCATTTTTTATTTTGTTTTTCATTTTCACTTTTGCCTTCCACTTTTTTCCCTTGACGTATGTTTTTATTTATTTTCCTTTAATTTACATACTATTTAACCTCTGCACTGTGTTTAGCACTCAATATCATATTTCAGTTGAGTGTCAGTGTCGCCATTTAACATTTTTCTATGTCATTGCGCATTTTACATTTGCCTACATACAAACATACATACATACATGCATACGCTAGCATTGGCTTTGAGCTACGTACTTATATACATATATATTTACTATATATAGATATATAATTATATACATTTGCATGTGTAAGGTCGCACGCAAATGGCAAATAGGTATGTACCTTCATAATGAAAGCATTGAATATATATACATACATATATTTAAATATACATATGTATTTATGTCGCCTGTGCGCCATGTCGTATGTGCACTTTGCCATTTAATCTTCACTGTTGCCCACAATAATTACTCATACGCCATGTATTGCTAATGCTATGCTCTGTTTGCTGGTTTATTACACTTGCTCATTGTTTTGTTATCGCGTTTTTTATGCTTTCTATGCTGCAATTGTGCACTTATTGGAAATTTTATGCAATCGCTTGGATGCATATCGCTCGGGTGCAGATATTTATACAATTTTTAGAATATTTTGTTCTTGCTGTTGGAGAGTGTGGTGAGTCTTGCGTGGGCAACATTTAATAAAAGGTATAAAAATGGATTTTTTTACTTTCAAGGGTGATAAGCTGATATTTTTTTGTTGTCAAACTGCAGAGATATACAAATATATTGAACATACAAGTTTTTTAAGGTATTTTTTTAGAAAAAGTTTCTCAACAAATATTTTTTATTTTTCTTGGTATCCAATTTAAATAAATATACATATTATTAATATTCTATAGGTTATCAACGGATTTTAGAGCTTTTACTGATAACCAAAAGAGCTTCAATTACACTTAGAAAATAATTTATAGAAATCTTATTTACGTATACTTTCGAAAAAATATATTTTAATTATTTAAAAAAATATATACAAGAAATATTATGTCACTCCACATATTTTAGTGACCATATTTGTGATTTTTCATTGATTTGTGAACTCATTTCGATTTCTGGTAACGAAAAATGTCAAAAATGTTAAGAAATACGCATCATTTATATATATTCAGTAGCTTATAAATAGCACAAAAATAGTCCAAAACTCCTTCTTTTGAGTTTTATTTTATTTACTAAACAACCAAATTCACTTCACACGTGCTTTTTGCCTGCCACAAACCAATATTTCTATAACTACTCATGAATTTGTGCCAAAAATATCAAAAAGAAACGAACGCAAAACTTTACTTGAGACGTACAAATAGGTTGATAGATACCTATACATACCAACAAATACATAGAAATATGTAGAGCAATATTCTATATAAACGAGGTCTGATCAAAAAATAACGGGAATTTTAAAATTTCATATTGTCCAAAAGTCCATTTCTCATTTTTTATTTTTCTACTTTTATTTTTTGATATATATACCACTGAAGTACGAAAAAAATTTCAGCCGTATCATTACTACGTATTACGCCTACTTTGTCTGTCTGACGTGTTTTTAAGAGCTTGACAATTTTCGTTATTTAAAAGCACGCACTTCGTTGCTTTTTCGGAAAAGCGCTGACATAGTGCATAGTATCCAATGGAGACTATTTGGAAGGCGAGAAGATGGAGACGAATGTATAAATATTTTTTCAAAAAAAAAATCCCGTTATTTTTTGAACACACATATTATGGGTTTATATGAACCTTAAAGGGCCGTCGTTTAAAATGCATACGAGAAATCGCTGAAAGAACCTAAGGCTGTACCAAAAATCGTTTGAGAAGTGTATCGACGATTGGAAGAAGCGCTGGCATAAGTGCTTAGTATCAAATGGGGACTATTTGGAAGGCGAGAAGATGTAGAAGAATATATAAATATTAAAAAAAAAATAATAATTCCCGTTATTTTTTGAACACACCTAGTATGGGTTTGTATGAAGACGGACAGCTACGTGCGCCTACGATATTTGTGATTTTTATATAATCTTGGCAATATTGAAAATAACCTAGACCACACGCTGCCAATATTTGCGCTCATACACATACATACATACATATGCTCGTCTTTGCTTTGAAGGATTCACTAACGTTATTGCTATAGCAATGAAATGCGAATTGTAAAAAAAATATTTAATAATATTTTATTTAAAAAATCTAAATTGTTGTTGTAATATTATTTTATATAAAATCCCATTCATCTTTCTTCGATTTTTATGTTGAAAATACGTGAAATCACTACCAATTTCAACCATTTCCTTTTCTACAACAATTTCTGCCCATTTCCTTCTTAACTACTATTTCTTCTGCTCATACACTTGTTGTTATTGTGTTTGCATCATCATCATAATCATCGCTACTTTTTATTTGTCTACAGTCAGTTTTATCCAATCTCAAATCTCATACTTAAAATTATCACCATGCATATTTGTGCTTGTTCTTGTTATTGCTTTCTTAGTGATTTTTTTTGTTGTATTGTACGCTTTTAACCACCTTCCTGCAACTGTCAACTTAATGCTCACATTCAAGGTAGCAGCGCACATACTATGTGTCCCTCTGGTGAGTCTGTGTGTGCTGTTTGTATGTATACTCACTTGCCCTATGCCAACTGACTGCTTGAAGAAGACGTTGAAGAAAAGTTTGCTTTCCTTTGATTACGATTAAATATTTCTTTAAAATATATTACAGTTGTCAATTTTTTAATAAATTTATATTTTTAAATTCAACACTTTTCAATTTATTTTCTTAAATTTCCTGCACTTGCTATCAGTATTACGCGTTTTCACTCGCCTTCAATGTGACGAAGGCCAAACGAGTGCTGTGAAATTCGATTTTTTTTTCGATTGCTTATCGTTGCCAAAGCATTTTCACCACTTTTCACACACCTCTTATACACACACACTTTTCCAGCCAAAAATTTTACAAACGATTTTTCTTCAATATTTTGATTTGAGATTTTCCAAAAACGTATTACCAATTAATGATTTTTTCGCCAGCAAAAAGTATATTGCATAATTTGTCGTATATTATACATAACCGTTAGGTCGAGAAACATCAAACAGCACACAAAAAAGCAACAAAAATAGCAGCGCCTACTATATATAATAGCGCTAGTACGTGTCCATATATAAAGTTCTACTGCTTTTGCTGCTGCTGCTACCACGGTTGTCACTGTACTGCTCTGGCGCTCTACTGCTTTTCCGCTCAACTTCTTGCAGCGACTTGCGCTCGATTTCACCAAACCAAGTTGTCAAATCGAATTTCTTTTCCATGCACTCAGCGCAAGAAAACTCAACATAGACCAAAGCAAATAGCATTTCAATTTCCGCTTATATGAAGAAATTTTTCTAGCCACTGACACCCCCTGTGCTGGCCATCGTCCTTCATGGCGTATGAGTGCGCGCGCTAAAGCGCATTAAATTCAATTCTCATTTTCCGTTAAGTGAATGAGCGTCATGCATGCTTATGTGACAAAGAGAGAGAGAGAGAGAAAGAGAGCATGAGAGCATCAGTATAACTATGTGAAAGTTTAGCTTTTCCGCTGCTCATTCGCGCTCGCTTTAAGTCAATAACAATTCATTTATTTCGTTCTGTTGAGTTTGTTTGATTTAAGCTGAGCTGCTTGACAGTTGCAACCACATAATAAACAAGCAGCGAGAGACAGCTCAGGTTTGGTCATGTGCTTTTACTGCACAAACATGATTTAATTCGAATTTAAAACAATAAACGCAAATTTTTATTGTATTTTGCTGCAGTAGACTTTGAGGTTAGGTTTGTTAGGGTTTTTTTATATAAAAAAAATAAATATATTATGAACTTCATTATTATATTATTATTGCATAAAATATGCAATCTCACATTAAATTCACGAAATGTTTAGGAATCACATCAATTTTCGTAGACATGCGCAATAATTATATTAAATTAGGAACGTTGTGGCATTGAAACAAAACAAATTTATTTCAATCGTAAAAAATCACAGAAATCTAGACAAATCACCATTTCACAAATCAATAAAGATGAGACAAAATCATATGAATCAGGCTTAGAATTGCTTCCAAATAAACCGCGTACTCTAGATTTGCCCCCTAGCGACTTTTTCGTGTTCTCAGAACTCAAATGAATCTTCACTTGAAACAAATAATGAAGAGGTAATCCCGAACCTGAGAACTTTTTTGAGACTTCAGTAAATTATTTCATTCCTGAACAAATTCCTGAGATTTTCTCTTAGCTCTTAATGAAAACCCTCCACGGGATAGAACTTATCAGGAACCTATACTAGATAAATAGAACTTTTTTCTTCCTTTGTTTGAGAATACATATGCAACTCATTGAAAACCTTCAAAACCTCATTTTCCGTGTAGCAATTTTGGAATGAAATTGACCGTTTTGGTCGAAATTATCAGAGTATTCTCTCACAAATCTAACGGGTGTACTTACAGAAACCAAAGATCTGCTACATCAATTTCAGAAATAATTATAATTTTGAAACTGTTATACTCTTCTAATATGCCTATATATATGTTTGTTAGATAAGTATTACGAGACATGTTAAAAAATAACGGCACTTTTTTTTAATATTTAGTCTTTTATTCGTCTACATTAATGTTATCACCTTCAAAATAGTCCCAATACGGTAATATCAATTTATGGCGGCGCTTCTTTTGATCTTCGAAACAGTTCTCAAACTCTATTTATTAAATAGCCTTTGGTCCTTTCAGTGATTTCTCGTATGCTTGTAAATCGACGGTTCTCTTTATGTTTGTTTGACAATTGGACTTTTGAACAATTTGGAATTTTAAAATCCGAAGTACGTAATTAATCTGGAAATTTTCCATTAATCTTACAAACATACCGAAGAAAGCCTATATATAACCTATATATACTGTATGACTACAGTTTCTTCCTTTCTGTACTTGAAGGTAAATATGTGTATTTATGAACTAAATTCTAAAAATTATCCTCAAGCTTTCTGGATCTACCTAGTACACTTACAGAAATCTTGCTCGAAGTTCCATTATACCAGTTTCAGATATAATTTGGGATCTGAGCCAGAATATCGGTTTTCAAGCTAAAATATGTATATACATATATAGATTTTTTCACCGATTGTATACATTCCACATATTTAAAAAATATCATTTTAAACACTCCCTTTAATAATTTTCGGAAGTAAACCCCCAAGCTACATATACACACACCGTTCCAAATTCCAATACAATCACAGTCGACAGCTATTTATTGCTGCGTAAAATCGAAACCTCAAGTGGCATTGTCTTTCAATAGACTGGCGTCAAATTGTCTCTTGACTCTCAACAAAGTAATGATTACCGTCTAGCGGCGGCAATAACGGACTGACAGGGGAAAAATTACGACACTTTGGTAATGTAAAGAGGATGGAAAGGAAATATGCGAAAACAATGAAAGTAAGAAAAAACAAAAACCTGCTATTATTAAAAGCAAAGAATACAGTAACAAAATAAAGAATAAGAATCGCACAAAATGAAGAAACCAAAGTAAGCGAAATGCAAACAATAAAAGCATACCAAACGCAAAAAACAATGGATGTGGAAATGTGCGGTAAATTGCTGACTACTCAACGCATTCAACGTCTGTCTTCAGCAACCAGCAAACAATGTGTTCTTTTAAGCGTGAGATTAAAGCGCAGTGAGCAGAGGGAGGGTTGTGATTATGATAATGGTTCTTTGAGACTATATTCAACAAGTAGTTTGGGAAGCTGTATATACATATATAATTTAAAGCAAGATCTGTTCAATAAATCTTGTATAGAATAGTATAGACACCACTGGGGCCTCCCAAAGGCCAAGGTGCGACGTTTAAGAACCACTTAACCTAACCTATACTATACTATTCTATACAAGATGTATTGAACAGATCCTCCTTTAAATGATATATGCATAAACAGCTTCCCTCACACTATAGAGTCTTTGAACCACCCTGTGGTCTTAATAAAGTGTAAAAGTTCACACAATTTGATATGAGCAACTTCGCCCACATCATAGAGAAAACTGCGTCCAATAGTTGGGATTCTTTTCCTATACAGAGCCTTACATCCACATAGAAGGTGTGTAATCATTTCCTCCTCCTCTTCTTCTTGGCAGCTTCTGCAGTGGTCAGTAAAAGGTAACCCCAGTCTGCTGGCGTGTCTACCAATCAGACAGTGTCCCGTTAACACCCCTACAAGGGTTCTTGTGTCACTCCTCTTAAATTTCAATAAGCGACATGTGCGGCTTCCACTCAGGCCACGTTTGTCTACTTACGGAGCATAGAATATAGTATAGTAATGGATTACCAAGATCCACGAAGAGCCTAGATAAGAACATGGACAACCTTCAGGGGCTAAAAAGAAGCGATTCTGAAAAGTCAGCAAAAGATCACCCTGTATGTAACGGCAAGTACTAATTATTATGACAATACAATTGCACGTACGAGGTATGTTAAAAAATAACGGGAACTTTAAAATATCCAATTGGGAATTTTTTTTATTATTCTTATTATGTTGATATACGCATAAAATAGAATACGGACTATTTTCAAAGCGACAACAATAATGCAGGCGAATGAATATATTTTTTTTTTTTTTCAAAAAACCAAAATTCCCGTCATTTTTTGGACACCCCTCGTATAGACCGATACAGCTTTTCTAACGTGAGCAACATTCTACTCAAGCTAATAATAAATAAATAGATTTGCTATACCTATAACATGACAAATATCTATATGATTCGTCAACGATAAGTAGAGCTCATACTGTTTATTTGGGTTTCTCAGAATTCGGAAATACCCAAGAATATATAGAGGAGATAACAGAGAGGCCAGAAGGTTATTCTTATTTATTGCCATTTAATTGCCTACAGCGATAAGCCACTTTAGCAAGCGTTCGGCTATATATAAGAGCTTAGATCCAGCAAATCCAAAACAATAACACAAAAGCCTGCAAACCGCGAAGAGGTCGTTATTAGAATTTAAAAAAAAATAATCGCAATATTTTACGAAGAAAAGTATGAAACTCGCTTTTATTACAATTGCCGCTGTACTGCTGTGCAGTTTGTTAGCAGCCGATGCAGCACCGCCTCGTCGTCGTGTAGTTCGCATTCGCGTCATACGTATAATCCCCATACGCCGTAGACCACGTGATGTTGGAGAATCAACTGGGATCACTTGTGAAATAGCAGACCCCCAGGGTATTTTTGGCGATGATAATCAAAAGATCAATGCAGTGTTCGATACCGCAAACGATGAATACAATGAGGGAAATGACGATTTAACCCAAGAAGAGATTGCCCAACTGTGCGATGCGGTGCAGGAGCATGTGAAGCAAGCCAATGTGGAAGTCGAGGGTTTTGAAGAGGAACCGCTGGCACTATAATGAAATTTGTATTTTATAATTCTGTATATATGTAATCATGTCAATAAATAAATAGTCACTTCATATATAATCTTATTGATTTTATTGAAATTGTTGTAGTTCTAACTCGAAACATAAGTTTTTGAAAATTTTGCATATTTCTATTTTTTTTCAAAAACCATTTTTTTTTTTTTTCAAAATGGAAGATCCCGCATATCCTTACACGACTCTCAATATATATATTAAAACCGCAATGCAAAGAAGATTATAATTTTCTGGAAACCGATCTTGGAAAGATGTACCATACGGTTCTTGCTCCTAATGAATATAAAATCCTAATCTAGATCTATATTCTATTTGGCTATAGTTTACACGCTTAATCTTTGTTTGTTGTTTGTAAGTCATAAAAGTAAACGAGTAAGATATAGGGTTACGTGCAACGGATAACTTGAGTAGAAATTGAGATATCTTAACGAAACTTGGAACAGGTATTCCTTGGCACCCTGAGGAGGTTGCTTTCAAAAATGGGACCACTGCCACGCCCACAAAATGGCGAAAACCGAAAACACATAAAGTGCCATAACTAAGCCATAAATAAAGCTATGGAAATAAAATTTGGTATGAAGGGTCGCACTATGATGGGGCATATTTGGATGTAATTTTTTTGGGGAAGTGCGCGTGGCCCCGCCCCCAAATCGGTTATTTGTATATATCGCGCAAACCAATGAAGTTATATAAACCAAACTTTCTGCAGTCGTTTCTTTTAGCAGTTTCCTTATACAGTCCAAATGAAAGAAATCGGATTGTAACCACGCCCACCTCCCATACAAAGGTTAGGTTGAAAATGACTAAAAGTGCGTTAACTCACTAACGAGAAACGTCAGAAACACCAAATGAAAACGTCAGAAACACCAGAAATGGCAGAAGGAAGCTGCATTGAGATTTTTTTATAAATGGAAAATGAGCGTGGCGTCGCCCTCTTATGGGTCAAAAACCATATCTCAGGAACTACTCGACAGATTCGAATGATATTTGGTATATAATATTTTCTTGGCACCCTGATGACACGTGTGGAAAATGGATGAAATCGGTTCACAACAACGCCTACTTCCCATACAACTTAATTGTGAAGTCCATCTGATTCCTTCACTTTATAAGATATACATAAGGAAAAACTTTACACAGATACTGTATATGATCTGTGGCATCACTTGTCAAAAAATTGTCGAAATCGGACTATAAGTATCGAATATGAAGAACTCAGTGCCCCATGGTAACTTTTCACCGAAAATTTCGGTAAATCACTCAGGTATCAGTGTGTTTTCTTAATAAAAATATTGCAATAAATTGCGAGAGTATAAAATGTTCGGTTGCACCCGAACTTAACCTTTCCTTACTTGTTTCTAATATATTATCATCCCAGAATCGCAGTTGATAGGTTTTAATATTTTTAATTTACCTATTGCAAAATCAAATCGATATAATTGGAAACAACACCCGCGCCGTTAGTTCTGCTTTTTCCAGACTGGATAAGGAAGCGAAGCGAATGGGTCTGGTGGTGAACGAGGACAAGACGAAATATCTCCTGTCATCAAACAAACAGTCAGCGCATTCGCGTCTTGGCTCCCACGTCACTGTTGACAGTCATAACTTTGAAGTTGTAGATAATTTCGTCTACCTGGGAACCAGCATTAACAGCAATAACAATGTCAGCCTGGAAATCCAACGCAGAATCACTCTTGCCAACAGGTGCTACTATGGACTAAGTAGGCAATTGAAAAGTAAAGTCCTCTCTCGACGAACAAAAACCAAACTCTACAAGTCCCTCATCATTCCCGTCCTACTTTACGGTGCAGAAGCGTGGACGATGTCAACATCCGATGAGACGGCACTAGGAGTTTTCGAGAGAAAGGTTTTGCGGAAGATTTATGGTCCCTTAAACATTGGCAACGGCGAATACCGCAGACGATGGAACGATAAGCTGTATGTGTTATTCGACGACATAGACATAGTCCAGCGAATAAAAAAACAGCGGCTACGCTGGCTAGGTCATGTTGTCCGAATGGATGAAAGTTCTCCAGCTCTGAAAGTATTCGATGCAGTACCCGCTGGTGGAAGCCGAGGAAGAGGGAGACCTCCACTCCGATGGAAGGACCAGGTGGAGAGGGACCTGGCTTCGCTTGGTATAACCAATTGGCGCCAAACTGCCAGAAAAAGGGAGACGTGGCGCGCTGTTTTGGACTCGGCTATAACCGCGTAAGCGGTGTCTACGCCAGTCAAGAAGAAGAAGATTGCAAAATCAAATAAGCCTTAAATTTTATATAGATGGATAGATTCCCATAGTCCAAGCCTCACCTAATTTAATACCGCCAGAATTTGTAGAAAAACGTGAACTGGATCTTTGACAAGACAGAATCTGAATCCTAAATGTCTGAACGAGACAGAGCAATAGTTTAGTGAAACTTGTTCGCATTATCGTCAAAGCATTATATCGGTTATTTACATTCCAACTTTTAGAGTCTATGATTTTTTTTTCACCAAAATAAAATTTTATTTTTTTAATTTCAATTTTATTTAATTTAAGCAAACAATAAATAAGATTTCT
Source organism: Zeugodacus tau (assembly GCA_031772095.1). Taxonomy (NCBI): domain Eukaryota; kingdom Metazoa; phylum Arthropoda; class Insecta; order Diptera; family Tephritidae; genus Zeugodacus; species Zeugodacus tau. The sequence goes on along the minus strand of CM062652.1, from coordinate 71,250,197 downwards.
TACATATTTCTTACAAAGCAATTTCCAATATTTTTAAATACACCAGGAACTTATATCTGCCGTTCTCTCTCTCTCTCTCTCTCTTAGGCACTCCATCGCTTAACCAAACATATGTGTAAGACCCACACCGCCGAAGTAATCGCGCTGTCCACTGAGTGGACCACTTGTCCATTTCGAACCGCTGCCAGTCAAGTCGATGCGAGTATTACGATCCGGTGAAGACCAGAGATTAGCCTTACCAGCCAACTCCAATTGACTGCCGAAGTTAGGAATGGTACTCTTAGTAATACTAGCGCCATGACCATTGATGTGTGAGTAGTCCAAACCGCCGCCGTTGCGATCGAACTTGAATCCATTGGCGAGAGTATTCTGTGACTTGAAGGCATTGGCATCCAAGCTGTGCACGCCGTTATTGAAGAGATTTGCATTGACGCTTTGGGTGAGTGTATCGCGTACACCGGGGGTTTGAGTTTTCGAGATTGCGGCGCCAAAACCGTTGCTGTAATTAAAGGAATTAATTCATTATATTCTTCTCTCGGTACTTCCCTCTATAATTTTCTACTCACTTGTTATAAGCCAACGAACCGCCAGTGGTAACTGGACCGCGATCGGTGTTTCCAGCAGCGAAGGCACCAGCGATTAAATTGTGGTTGGGTTCACCGATTGCCTTGGCGATGTCCAAGCGTGCATCGGCGCCACCACGTGGATTACTTGCCAACGAACCGCCAACACCGACATCACGTGCCACACGCACCAAGATGGGACGTGGTGGGCGTGTCGGTGGTGGATAGTAGACCAAAGTCTGTGCACGTGGCCGTTGTGGATGTGCCTCTACGCAGGCGCTGAGTGCGACCGTAGCGACTAAGGCGAGCAAAAAGATCTTCATTTTTGGTCTAATATAAAGTTGCTATTGAAATGGAATATGAGATATTTGTAGCTGTATGTTGCACGCTGGAGCTGTGTCTAGTTGACTGTTGATTTTTGTGGCGCTCAAACTGGTTTTTATACCAAATCTGAAGCTTAAGTGAAGAAGTACACTTGCTCTTGCTCAAAGCGCATTTAGTTCCACAGCTGCGGGGATTCTTTGGTGAGCATTCACAATGCTCTCATTTATTGAGACTCGCTTGGTGTATTTCAGTGTGTGTGTTGCAATATTTTATGTCTTCCACGAAAAACAACTGTCTTCCTTATCAGTTGAAAGGTCTTGGGATTTACTCTAAAGCATGCATATTTTTATAGCTACATGCATATATTTAAGTATATACTTATATACATATGTATTGCTATATATTAAGTTAGGTAGCAGCTGTGTCAGCGAAAAATCCCCTTCTCATAAGAATTTTTCGTTGATTGACCCAACGTGTAAAATACAAAATATTGATATTATCAACAAATATGCGCTTGGGTCCGTATCCAAATTATGATTGAAAAATAATAAAATTTATTTCAAAAAAAATATTATTATAAAATTATTGAAAAAAATATTAAGATTATAATTTTTTATGGTCCGTAGATAAGCTTAATTTTTAGGTTCAGTGTCCCGGTTCTTTCTAAGAATTTAATTTTTTTAACGTATTAGGTCCCAACTAAGTTTGGGATGCAAACAGATCTCTACAAATATTTTGTTGGGTTAATGTTGACACAAATGTCCAAGATCGATATAAAATGATTTAATCGACCAGTGCTTGACCCTAGAGACATCTATTGGAAAACGGCGGAAGCAAAGTTGTAGACCTAATATTTTAATGGAGTAAGATATAGTGGCCTCCAGCAACAGTCATAACTTTCAAATCACCAACCCTCTGATATCAATAAAACCGAATATTTTTCTTAATAGTTTTAAACCTTTTTCTATAGGCAAGACAGTCCATAAAAAGTTAATAACCGTAAAAAGACTGATCAGATAGTTTACACTGCATAGAAACTTATTTGATGAGATCATGAAGGTTTAAAATTAGTTTTTTATATAAAGGAATAGTTACAGAATATCGTTTCTTTCTATAGGGTTAAGAACTCGAACATACTATATAAGTTCTAGAAAGGAAATTCGTAGAAGCTTTATTTTGGGATAGAGGGGTTTTGAGGGGTCCCTGATTACGAAATTAAAGATAAATTTAAAAAAAACCAAATTGGCGGATCCAATATGGCTGTCGGATGTATACAAATTTCTTTAATGTTCACAAAACTTAGTATATATCTAGAAGTTTATAGGGCCGCTGCCCACAAGTTATATCGTGTGCCTGCATTCAGGGAATCTCCACGTGGGGACGGCGGGCAACAGAGTTGTTCCGTGATCCGGCAGAGTCCCTGGATCACGCTCCTTAAGGTGAGTCTGCAAAATCCGACAGCCATATTGGATTTTCTATTTTGTATTTTGAAAATCTGACTTTAAATAAGTGATCAGCGACCCTAAAAACCCCTCTATCCCAAAATTAAGCTAAATCCGTTAATATTTTTAAATTTTTTTCTGTCAAGTAAAATCCGACATGTATTTTGAGGATAGGAAAAAATCCTGACGTGATGGAGCAAAACGGACTTCAGATTCGGTTTCAGCGGCCCAAAATACATATCATACACCATGTTTGGTCAAAGGAACCTTTCATCGATTTTTTTATTTTCTGGACCTGTGTAATATTTCTCCAAATTTTAAAACAAAATCAAAGTAACAATCTCGGGCTTGGCATCATTTGAAAAGTTTTGAGGTTAGAATTGTGTCAAACGACTTTGATTTCATTAATTTCATTGATGGTACTAAATAGGGAACCTTATAAAAAATTAAAAATGTGACGTTAAAGCGCTTCTTTCATTATCATTTCTTTCATTCATTATTATCGCTTTTCGTTCTTATTGCCTTATCGCTTTAAAACGGGGACTTTAAGAACGTTCTATGGTATATATATATATTTCGAAAATAGCTTTTAAGCTAAGAGATATGAAAAGTAAATCCCTAATTAAATTGCGAATATTTATATATACTATATAGATATAGACGTATACTGGAAAACATTCACATGCAGATACATATTAGCCTAGGAAGCCCCGTCAAATTGCAACTGATAAGAAAGCAAGCTCAAACTCATGAAATAGAACAACAAATTATTTGAGAGTCAAAACAGCTGCCAGAGCGAGCAAACTCGTATTCATACAACGGAGCACACAGTTTCCGCATTTCGGGGATCTTCTCAAACAACAAAAACTCGCGCGATTTAAAAGATAAGCCAAATGAGATGAATTTCATTCAAACTGCGGGACTGCATAAATGCACACTGCAACGCTTAGTAAAGCATCAGTTAACTCACAGCATTCAACAGGCGGTGATCAGCTAACAAGCAGTCTAATATTTGCGAATATACTCTAAATAAGAAACAAATTGATACAATGAAGCTCTTCTTGCTCGCCTTAGTCGCTACAGTCGCACTCAGCGACTACGTAGAAGCTCACCCACAACGTGCCCGTGCACAGACTTTGATCTACTATCCACCACCGACACGCCCACCACGTCCCATTTTGGTGCGTGTGGCTCGTGATGTCGGTGTTGGCGGTTCGTTAGCGAGTAATCCTCGTGGTGGCGCCGATGCACGCTTGGACATCGCAAAGGCAATCGGAGATCCTAATCACAATGTAATCGCTGGCGCTTTTGCTGCTGGAAACACCGATCGCGGTCCAGTTACCACTGGCGGTTCGTTGGCTTACAACAAGTGAGTATGAAGTGGATGTCTTTAAATATAATTATTATATCGGGTACTTTCATTTCAGTAACGGTTTGGGCGCTGCCATCTCGAAGACTCACACCCCCGGTGTACGCGATACATTTACCCAAAGCGTCAATGCAAATCTCTTCAACAACGGTGTGCACAGCTTGGATGCCAATGCCTTCAAGTCACAGAATACTCTCGCCAATGGTTTCAAGTTCGATCGCAACGGCGGCGGTTTGGACTACTCACACATCAATGGTCATGGCGCCAGTCTTACGAAGAGCACTATTCCTAACTTCGGCAGCCAATTGGAATTGGCCGGTAAGGCTAATCTCTGGTCTTCGCCGGATCGCAATACCCGCGTCGACTTGACTGGCAGCGGTTCGAAATGGACCAGTGGTCCACTCAGTGGACAACGCGACTACTTCGGCGGTGTGGGTCTCACACATATGTTTGGTTAAGCGTTTGATCGTAAAATTCTTTTAAGTAAAGTGGTTTATTGTTTATTGGAAAAATATTTATTTAATAAAAAGTTAAACAATCGAATAAAATTTCTGCGTTTTCTATGAATATTCTATAATTTATGTTCTTACAGAAGAAGTATAAGCAATACTTCTTGTGTTGACTAGTTTGTGTTTACCAACTCAACATTTTTAAAAAATTAATATCCTTAGCATTGTCTTTCTCGAATTAAGAACTTGTGAGTGGGGATTTTCTGCGTTCCTCGTTAGATATATATATTTGAGGTTTACAGTCCGACCTTTGGTCTTTTGTGCCCTCCCATGAAACCTAATGCCAGCACCTTGACAAACTCCAGTATAGTGCTGGGAATTAGCGAGCGATCCTCTGCTCAGTTGGGAGTGGAAGCCCCAAAATACTACTCCGGTTTCTGCGAAGTGCCACACACTACAGTATCAGTAAAAAGGAAGCTTCCGCCTCCAGGTCTGCCAAGACTAAGCCCCAGCTAGTTAAGTTTCCATAGATCAATAGCTACTCTGAGCATAATAAAATTTCTCTTGAACAATTTTAAAGTAGTTTTTCGGAAAAATTAAATTATAATTATTTCACAATATCTTCTTCAACGAGCAAAGTGGTCCTGTAATACAATTGGGGGTCTTTAAAATTGCAGTACAACACTGTCTCTCTCTTTTCGGGCTTATAAGTATGAAAGTTATAAAGTACGGATAGATCAAAGCAGGCTTACAGACTGCTTGTTTATGAAAGTCACTCTTAAAAAATGTAAGCCAAGTCCTGTAAAGGTGGATAAAATATATGAGTTTCTCTATTAAGAATCTTTAAAACATATCATCAAAAATTAAAACGAGTCCTCGGCTCAAGTTTTTTAAAACTAAAATACCATAAAATTTTCGATCTAACTGTAAAAAGTTGAATTCTATAATCTTCATGACAGAAATACACCCGAAGAAGCGTATTGAGAGGTATTGGTGCTATTGAAATTTGTTTTTGTAATCTTTCTTGTCTTAAAGTTAGATTCAAGCTGTGACAAACCGACTATTTTGTTTATATCTTCTGTTATTTACTTTTTATAAATTAAATAAGTATAACTGTAATGTTTAATTTTCGAGTTCAATTTTATTTTGTAATAAATTATTTTATTTCAAATACGGATTAAATGCTACGTTCCATATAAATTTCAATTTCTTAACAATATTTCTTCGAACAAAGTATTAATCATATATCTTCCCCCACATCCTCTTCGAATCCCTCTGTTTTTTACATTTAACCAAACAAATGTGTCAAACCCAAGCCGGCGCTGAAGTCCTTCTGTCCGCTCAACGGTCCACTCAACCACTTCGAGCCGCTGCCAGTTAAGTCCAGGCGGGTATTACGATCGTTAGATGACCACAAATTCGCCTTACCGGCCAATTCCAATTGCCGACCGAAGTTCGGTATATTGCTGTGTGTCAAACTGGCGCCATGGCCATTGATGTGCGAGTAGTCCAAACCGGCGCCGTTGCGTTCGAACTTTAAACCGTTAGCCAATTTGTTTTGCGAGGCAAAGGCATTGGCATCCAAGCTGTGCACGCCGTTGTTGAAGAGATTCGCATTGACGCTCTGACTGAAAGTGTCGCGTACGCCGGGAATGTGAGTCTTTGAGACACCAGCGCCAAAGCCATGACTAAGGAGAATATAAATAGGCATAGTTATAGCAAACTCTGACTTTTATAATTTGTAAATTATCTACTCACTTATTGTATGCCAAGGATCCACCAGTGGCTACCGGTCCGCCATTTGTATTGCCCGCTGCGAAGACTTTGCCAATCACATTGTGATCCGGGGTACCAATACCTTTCGCCAGCTCCAGTCTGGCATCGGCGCCACCATTCGGATTGCTGCTCAACGAGCCACCCAGCGATTGTGGATAAGCTGTGGCGAATGCGCCGAAAAGCGCCAAAGCGAGTGCGATGGTTGCAAAGAATTTCATATTGTTGTTGTATTTGTTGAAGCTGTGCTTGCTGCTTGTTTGCTGATTTCGTTGGAATGTGTTCTAGCTACGGTTGGCAAGCGGCTTTTATATGCGCTGCGCAGTCAGAGTTCTTCTGCGTTGAGCGTCGCTACGTCGCTGGCGCTCAGGGAATCCCATCGCTCACAGCTATCTCTAGCAACAGCTGTGTTTGTGATCTCTCTATTTGAGATTGGAGAATGCTGATCTTTGTTTTTGGATTTTTGTGTTGGCTTGGGTATTTACACGCTCGTTTGTCTTGTGTTTAGTAGATTACTCATTAAGTAATATTTGTTATCAATTTCTTTCAGAGTACAAGCATGAGGCTTAATTAATATTTCCGGAACAATTTTTTTCGATTTTTATGTGGAAATTTCGCAAAACCCCCGAAATTATTTTTTAATCAATCATTATTGCTGTCTTCTGTAATATGATAAACACTTCGCAGAACTGTGGTCCAATTATTTTATATTTTTATGCTCATTCTGCAAGAGGAACGATAGAATTTGTATTCTTGGTCTTAAACTAGTACTCACTAGTCTTTTTGTCTTTCTAAAACCCGCGATGGCTATAATGTTTCATATGGATTAAGGTTATTCCAAAAACCCGAACATCTTTCTTTGTAGTCTTAACGTAATCAGGTGTGTGATCCTGGCTCGACAAAGGACTGTTTCCCATAGTCTACATGTGGTTCCCTCTGAAGAACAGCCATACAACTAAACCTAATCTAACTTAACCTTGCCGTCTTCTCCAAGCTTTAAGTAAGTTGGATCTATTTGGAGTTCTTCCTTTCGGTTTTTATATACTCTGAAGTCTCAAATCAAGTGCGGAATTCTTTTTTCTTACCACTTTTTAAACATTGCAAGTCTACAAAAGGCTTACATTGACTAACTGACTGATTGGTCGGTTCCCACCGATCCACGACAATCAAATCTACGTAACCTGAACTCACCCAAATTTTTATTCGGCCAAACACTATCAAATCGATAGCATTTCTCAAATTAATTTGGAAATATAACAAAAACAACATGGTTAGATCTTATCACTCGCGATCCCAGCCGATACCGCAGAAATTGAATTTTTAGGGACATCAAGTGCAATAAAATTTAAAATCGGTTAGTAAGTATGTACACCCACGCATTATATGGAATTTTGTTCAAATCAGTTCATGAAGTCTTCTATCGAAAACTATCAATTAACACCAGTTAACTGCTGTTAGACCATTGCAGCGTCTTTGATGATTGCCATTAAGATAGCAGACATGCTGCTCCGATGTCCGACCTTCTTCAGAAAAGTGTGTATTCACTCCGACAGCAAAGGGGTATTCGATTACAGTACGCTTTAAACTAATTAGAGAGTGTTATCAGAACCTTTAAACTACTGTGCAATCCCACTTGTGTGGGTATCCGGTCACGGCGGAATCGCTAGCTAAAGTGGGCCAGCTTGTCTAACAACATTGACATCGGAGTGGAGCAAGTGGGTAGTCCGTGGTCCACTGGACACACTAACTTCGAGTGAGCTCGCCAAAAGCTGGACAACAACCAGCAGATGTGCAGTAGCGAGGTCTTTCGGACCCGCGATGGACTGAAAACGGTCATTCCAGCTGCTGCCGCTTAAGAAGGCTCATCTCGAGGCAATCAACATCAGAGTAGTGAGGAGCATTGTTAGCAGTATTATAGAGGTTATGACACTATTTAGTGATGAATCAGCCATTGACATCGGCATCACCACCTATTACAGACACCGAGCTCGAGTCGGCTCTCGAAAATAGTATGCCCCTCTCGCAACTTCGTTTTGCATACTGTAGTTGATTAAACTGCTACTTATTCAGACTGGAATCTTACATTTCCAACATATGCGCCGCATGGAAAATTCCCCGCATGATTCTAACCATCTCGTTGCAAGTCGGACCCCCTGCATCTAACAACACACAGCTCTTTTCTTAAGTCTTGACTTCGATGATAATTGATTCATTCTTGTCAGTCCCAGCAGATAACCTTTACAACAGCAACAACATCGAAAGACATGGTTCCCAGGAAAGGATTTATTAGTTGAGTAGACATGCAAAATGGTCTCATGTAGATAGCTTCTTCGTCTGTCCTGCACTATGCTCCGAAACCCACACCGATCTCGAGTACTTTTTTCCTCTGTTTAGAGCCAATATCGCTTGATCTTTTCATACAGCGAAAAAGTTGAGCGTGCTGAGAGCTTACGACTGATTGTTGTTGCAATTACCACTGATGTCTTATCTGAACTGACATTGGAAAGATGCTGTTCTAATGTTCTACTTCTGCATTAAAACACTTCTATACCTTTTTAAGAGTTACTCTCCTCCATTTAAAACAAGATACGCACGATTATTTTATTAAATTGAAATTAATTGCAATTATTTTTTTTTTAAAGAAGTCGTTTTATTATTTAACTAACTTTATAATTTCAGTGCGGCATCAGAGTTAAAAAAAATAAACAAAAAATTTACACAGCAAAAGTATTAGTCTAAAAAAGGCGAACCAAATATTATACGAACGAGAAAAATAATTATTTTATCATTATCTTTTTAATTATTTATTAAAGAAATATTTTATTTATTTATTAAAGAAATATAAATTATCGTTCGAATTTGAATCATTCTCATTTTACCAATAAACAGCAGTGAATTGCAGTTTTTCTCTTTGTTGTTGTTGTTATAATTGCATTATATTTCTTTAGTTGTTGTTGTTATAGTTGTGTTAGTGTCTAAAACAGTACAACTACAAATACACAATAAACGTGTGCCAATTACGACCCGTAAACATTTGAAGTTAACCGTTATTTTTTTATTAAGTAAATATATATTTTGTTCTGCTTCCACACACTTTGCATACAAAAAATTAGCAAAAATTTTATATAAATCGTTTACGGTATTTTTTTGGAGATTTGCACTATTACTGTTACACTACACAATTGCTGCTTTTGCTACGTTCAATTCGGTCACCAATACGGATACAAGCAACGGTTGTTATTAACGGATTGCAATTACTGTTGCCAGGGCCAATATTGTTTAATATAAATTTAACAGAAAAAATTGTTGTTTATAAAAAGAGAAAATATTTGTTAAAATTTTTTGTTTTATATAATTATATATTGTTTAGAAACGGTTTTTTGTTTATCTATGACAACTTCTTGGCCTTCTGGTAGAGTGTGTCCACCACTTTGCCCATGCTATGTATGGTCTCCAAAACACGTTCGTAGGTTTTATCCACGGGTGTCTCTTCGAAAACGATAAGTACACCTTCACCCTGATCCAGTATGCCGCTGAATTTTTTATCAAGAATCATTTGCGATAATTTCTTCTCCACTTGTGGCATGGGCAATTTAATGCATTCGGCAACATGAGAAACCTTGAAAGAAAGAAAAAATTATTAAAATAAATAATATTACAATTTTTTGTTATCTGCTGCTTACCTGCACTCTCGAATATGGCTCAATGATGCGGCACAAATTCTGCTCCAACATAGTGTCATACAGTGTGCCCAAATGCGCCTTCACAATTACATCTTCGGACAACTCCTTTTTATAGTCTTTCAAAGCATCTTGGAAATCGGCAAGTGAACGTTTATGTGAAGCTTCTGCGACAGCCTTCATGGCGTCAATGTCACGACCCGAGTAAGTGATTGCCTGTAGCATTAGTATAAAATAATATAATAAGGCAAACATTAAGTTATATATATGTTATTGCTCACCAATTTGCCGCTGACAATTTGATTGACATCCTCGGATTGCCCCAACATAATTTTACACAACAACATGTACTTTAAGCCGGTTAAAGCCTTTGCGTTATCAACACTGTCGAAACTCTCGAAAGCCTCGTAGAAGTAGGAGAAAGCTGTTTTAAAATCACGTTCATCGGCGGCATGTAGAATACCCGATTGCAAATCGAGCGCACCCTGCACCTTTGGCGGACAGTATATCGCATTGGCGGTTGTGCGTGCAGATGTGAGTGCGGCTCTTGCTTTCGGTAGATTGCTAAGTGCATGATAAGTTTTGCTCTCCAACAATTGCACCTCAACCAATAGATTTTTGTCATCCAGTTTTTTCAATTCACGCAGTAATTGTGAACCAAGTGCCAGAGCATCTGTATACAAGCCGGTATCGAAAAAGAGCGCAATCAGACGTGCCTCCAATGACTGACGTAAGAATGTGCGCTTTTCTTGTTTTGCCCACTCAATACAGTCTTTACATAATTGCACCTACAAATAAACATTTTATGCACTAAGTTTCAACATATAAATAATATTAAATGATTTATATACACACCTCTATACCAGTACCAGCATCCATGTCCAAAAACATATCAACCAGCGTACGCACCATTTTGGCAGCCTTTGCTTTGCTTATCAAACTCAAAAACGGTCGCGTCACCTTGATCAAATCGGCCAACTCTTTGGCCTTGCCTTCTTGCTTGTATAGCTCGCCAAGTTGCAGGATGCCCTGCTCCTTCAAACGAATTAGCTCCTCATCATTTTCGGCTACCTCCTGTTCACGTACAATTTTATTTAACAAAGTGATACCCTCTTCCCGATTTACGCTTGTGAGGGCTTGAGCGCGTTCAAACAACGTTGCTCCGGCCATTTTTCTGCTGCTGCAAATACGATTTTACAATATTCTCAAATGTTAGTTGCGGTTCTATGCGTGCACGTTGTATTTGCTTTGTATTAACTGTTTTAGGCAATTTATTAAATGGAAATTTCGAGCTAAAATGTCTGAAAATTTTTGTTGAGAATTAAATGAAAATCACTTTTTCGCTTTTCGCTTTGGTCTGAGTGGCAAAACAATGACAGTTCACGAACCGCCAGTCATGCAGAAATGCAGCCAACTTCATAGCAAAGTGCTGTCCAGCAAAATAAATTGAGGAATTACGAAGGCCGTCTTCGAAGATTAAAATCAGTTAAGAAATATTTAAATATTAATATTAGCACAAAATAACAACAACAAAGTGGGAAGACATTCATTTTCAATATTATATCAAAAGTTTAGCATCAACAACAACAAGCAATTTGCTAAATGTTGTGTATTTCATATTCAGCATTTCAACTGCTTTACAACACTGTGTTTGTTGTTTTGTTTTAGGTATCCTCCACACAAGTAGCTGTCAAATTTATCCTATTTCTTTTTTTTAGTTTTGCCATAATTCATTGTTAAGAATAAAATTACTACAGCAAAATGCTGGATAATTATCGATAACGACAATATACAAAAATAAAATAAACATTCTTTAGTAAATTATTCAAAGTAAACAACAAAACTGATTAGTGCAATGGTTGAGGAAACAACACAAAGCAGCCGGCCGCGCATGAAGACCGCACGACCCAAGTCGGTGTGTCTATGGTCGGTAACCGATGTAAGAAAGTGGTACATGCGACACTGTGGGGAGTATCCACAATATCTGGAGCTCTTCTCAAAGGTATGCATTATAATTTAAAGAATAAAAACGAAATGCAGAATATTGAACTTACCTGAAGTCGACGCTCTGTTGATAGACGCTTGCTACTTTGGCTGCCATTGCTCTGTATATGCCACTAAATGTACTGCCAATACTTGAATGTTTCCGTTTTAATTTTTTTTTATTATTTTATTATCCGTTTAGTGTTTGGTTTTATAAAAACTGCTAGTGATTGTATTGACGCTTGCGTTTTTCGTAATAAAGTTAATTTCACGTGTGGAGCAATGCCAACTAAATTTTAAATGTAAAAGTCAAAGTTAGAAAAAAAAGTTGATTTATTACACGGTGTTTTGAATATACAGTTGAACTTCCCTAACTTGAATCGTCATAATCCATAAAAGAAATTCGAGTTATTGAAAGTAATTTGTATGAAATTTGACTTATATTGCCAATTCAAGAGTTTGAGTTATAGAAGTTCGAGTTATGGCAGTTCAGCCACATTTTATATGCACATGAGTGTGGCACTTTATTAATAAATATATTAATTTCATTTTCAGCATGAAATTACCGGCCGCGCTCTACTGCGTATCAACGATTATTCACTGCAGAGAATGGGCATCAGTGATAGCGCTGATCGTGAGGCGATTTTCCGTGAGATATTAAAACAACGACTCAAAACTGATATTATGGAAATACGTGATATGGAACGTGAGATCAACACCTACTACAATACAAGATAAATAAGCAGAATTTACTGTGTATTAGGGAAATCATAGACAAATTAAGTGCACAATTATAAGACGACAACATTTTGATACAACATTCATACATACATACATTCGTATGTAAAATGTAGCAGGCTTTACAGCGCATCCAAACGCACACACACCAATTTTCGGCTAAGACAACTAAGCTAACAATGTTATACGTATAAAAAATGTGTTGATTAGCATCTAATATAGTTAAGTAGTTTAATGTTAGTGACAAAATTATGAAGCATGGAGCTATTGTTTACAAATTTTATTAATGCTGCAAATTGTTGAAAACCAATGAGCTGCATTGTTTAGCTTTGAAAGTGCAAGTTTTATTTTGTATTGCTAAAATACATTATTTTTCTCATTTTAAAGTTTTATGTAATTAAATATTTTTAAATTAATTCAAATTAAAATATTTGACAAAGAAAAACATTTAATTGAAGACAATTAACTGAAACACCACATAGCAATATTGTGAACGGTATTAAAATGTAGTTTACGCATATAAATAATGTATAATTATATGCTTAAAATTAATTTATTAAGTCGTTGACTTGACTTTTATAATGATTATATTATTTATATAGACAAATTGCACAAAATTTCCAATTGTTAGGCAACAAAAGACGTGTAAATTTCATTATATTTATACAATATAGAGATATTTTTTTTAATTTAGTAGCAAAAATACTAAAATATAGTTTAGGTATAACATTTTATTTCATACTTTGCGATCTGCTTAAAAAAAAAACTATTTAAAAATTAAAATTTTATGCACTTTACGATTTTATGCACAATACGAAATATAAAGTTATACGAAAGTTTACCTAAAAATTATTACTAATTTGTCATATTTTTTACAAATTTATAAGTTACTAATAAACCATTTTTTGGACGTAATTATATTGTTAATTTATTGCCAAAATATATAAATTAATATTTTTTTAACTAATAAGCAATTATAAGAGTATTGAAATTGCAATTGTTAAACAAATTTATAATGTGCAAATATACATATAATTTTTGCAAATAATTTCTATGCATTTATTTATAAATAATACCAATATTAATACTAGTGACGCTAGGGTGTTCAAATTTAATTTGAAGCGGCTTTCAAGCATCCATATGCGTATATTTGCTATGTAACGGTAGTTTTTTTTAATGTTTGTGCTTTTTTTAAGTGCTTGCCCATAATTTTCAAAAGTTTTCACTCACAATTGTAGCACTTTATTTTTTATAGCAATTGAGTATTTTCCAAAAGCGCAATAAACGCAACTCAGTCCTCTCGCTCCGTTTTCGGTGTGACCAGTTGCACATCAACGCTTTGCGCATTCGTAGTTGCCTCCGGAGTAACTGGCAGCGACACGGTCAACGGAGTTTGTGTAATGACCGCAGTTGGTGCCGGCGCCAGCTTGGGCATAGCATTTGCCGTCAATTTTGTGGGTGTCAATATGGTCGCACCGCCAGTCACACCCGCTAAACTCGCGCCGCCCGGCACTGCGGTGGTGAAGACCAATTTTGGTGGATTTAAGCGCATTTGTTGTGTGTGCGCTTGCATTGCGGCCGCAACTTGTTGTTGTTGCTGTTGCAACACTTGTGTTTGCTGTTGTTGTTGCTGCTGCTGTTGTGTGAATAGTTTGGGTAGTTCGCCAAAGAAGCGTTCCACAGCGGAACGCTCGAAGTCGAAGCGCTCGCGTTCAAGCGCCAGCCGTTGTTGTTGTATTTCATTGTTCTCCGTTTGTGCGTTGTGTATGTGACGCAGCAGTATACGCATGCTGGCGGCTTCCTTGCGTGAGAGCAATTCCTCGCGTCGCTGCTTGTCGTTCAACTGCTTTTGCTGACGCTTATTGGCTGCCTTAGCTTTGGCTTCCTCGACTTTCTTGAGTAGTTGTTGCTGTTTTTGTTGTTTTTCCTTTTGTAGCTGTTGTGCCTGTGCTTGTTGCTCCTGCTGTTGTTGTTGCTGCTGCTGCTGTTGTTGCAATTGCTGTTGTTGTTGCGCCTGCTGTTGCTTTTGTTGTTGTTGCTGCTGCTGCAGTAACGCCGCATTTATTTGCGGCAACAAAGTTTTACTCAAAGCCGCATTTGCGCCACCTGCTGCAGCTTGATCAGCATTCACAAGCAGCAACTTCATGCCACCCGGACCCGTGGCCACAAAGCCAGCACTGGTGGGCGTACCCTGTGCGCCGCTTACTCCTGTGGTGCCGCTGAGCAAAATGCGTCCTGACTGCAATGCGCCGGTGGCGTTTAATGCATTCGGCAGCAGTTGGATTTGCGACTGATGCAGTGGCATCAATGGCGCCGGCGTTGTGGGTGTCGTGGCGGTTGGTGTTGTTGGTTTGGGTTGCATAAGGAAGTTGGTTGGCACCAAAGAGATCTTACCTTGCGGTGCCGATTGTGCGCTGGACGTGGTTGTGGTTGTTACTTTGGACGCATTGCCGGCGTTTGAAACAATCGTTAGGGGGCTTGATACTGGTATAATTATGCTCGAGGAGGTGTCGGCCAAACGTTCGATGAGTGTGGGCATACTCGTATTTTGCGTTGAAACTGTGATAACGCCGTTCTCTTCGTCAGCATCCACATCGATGGGCTCCTCTTTGACCAGCGTGCTAGTCGTTGTGGTGGTCGCCTCTGCACACTGTTTTTGTAGCTGATTTAGTTTCGACTTATCACCATCCGTCGATTTACGCTTTACTGCTTTGACCAGCGGGAATTCTTCGCTATCCATGCTGTCATTTTCTTCCTTAATTTGCACATCTCCCAAATCATTGCTGTCGATGCTTCTGGTGTCGGCGATGTGCTCCTCCCCATACTCACTGCCAAACTCCAAACTGCCATCGCTGGCCTTCGATATCTTGCGGCGTTTGGTTGCCGAAAGCGGTTTGGCGGTTTTCTCCGCTGCACTCGCAATGGCTGCAAAAGCTTCATCGTTAATATCCACTTCAACATCTGGTATGATGCCATCATCAATGTCGTTTTTCGAAGCATTACCGTTACTCAACGCAACCAACTCATCCAGACCGTCATCACTTTCGGACACTGTACCGCCTGTAAATGGAAAGTTCATTTTAAAATGTCTTCACATAAAAAGTGACACTCGCTTCTTCCTTTACCTTCTTCCAAAATTTTCTGTCTCCGCTCCTCACGCTCTTCACGCGCCTTCTCCAATTGATATTTGAGCGAAGGTGGTGGCACCTCATTCGGTCGCACACTAAAGATCGGTCGCTTCATAATCGCATCCATTTCGGCGTAATGCTTCCAAGTGGGCTCAGCTGCTGACGCCATACCCGATTCGATTTCTTTCTTCAAACGATTGTAGAAACATTTGAGATTCTTCACACGTGTACTGATCTCTTCCGGCGAGCGATAGTAACCGTATTGCTGCATCTTTGAGGCGAGGTCACAGAGCACCGCATGCTTTTTGTGCGCTATAATAAGTGTGCGCTGCACTTTCGGATCACCCCACAATTGGATGAGCAGTTTTGTTTCGTCTGTGTCGAAGTTAGGATTACGTCCAATGCTGCAGGCTTTCTTCGAGCCCGAAATGCTGTTGAGTACGCGATTGGTGGACACCCATTGCTCGCCGGAACGACGCTTCAGTTTTAAGCGCGCACTGCTTTTCTGACTCATTTTCTTTAGCGACTAAACTCAGCTACAGGAGATCAGTGTCTGGAATTAGCATAGATAATAAAATATATATGTAATTAATTGGAAATTTAATAAGCTTATATATGCGTTATATATATATGCGTATAGGTGAGGGAAATGCCATAAGACACTATACCGATTATTCAGTGGATACCACGATATCCATGTCTTTTAATACTACTATTTTTCTGGGCAATGGTTCACTCATTGTTTATTATCTATGATGAAACTTCTATGAAGAAGACGTTAGACTTTAAGAGATCAATACCCTACACTTTTCGCATTAACAACCACTTCGAAAAGGTTTTTCTTAACAATAACACAGAAGAACTCCTTGGTTATGACAGTTTTGATTTGTTTTCCATCTCATTCGATATTCGTTCGACGCCAGCACTATTTGTCCGGACTATATATACCATGAAAAAAGTAAGAGCGACAGCTGAGGGACTGAATCATTGATTTCAAGAATAAATACTAAGAAGTTGAACGATTACCGCCTTAATACCACTGTTTCTAAGTATTGAAAAGCATACTTATAGGCGCGCGAGAAACCAATAATTGTATTATTGCGTTTATTTTTCATAAACTGTGCTTAAGAATATAAGAATTTTGAAAATATATAAAAATTCACAATAGTTTCTATATATTACCAATAAAATATAAAAACGTAGCATACCCATAGGCGCTGATTACATTACTATAGCCTTAACTCCGCTAATTTTGAGGAGTTTGAATGATTGAAATTGTAGTGGACTAAATTTAAGAAAATGCCCTCAAACGCGAGAAAATTCTATTAATCGTAGCATACCCATAGGCGCTGCATACATTATTATATGACTCCTAGCATGATCTGCATCTAATTTTTCAAGTAAAAATGTTTGGAAAAAACATTTTCAACTAAATGACATATTGAACGTCGCTACTTTCAAGGCACTCAACTCCAATTATGCCCAATTTTCAATAAGCTGACATATAACTGCACACAAAAAATTACAAAAAACTACCGGCTACTTAGGTGGCAACAGACACTCAACCCCTTGCAAGTATACGAAAAATCCTCCAAAAACAGCCTAAAAGTATGCTAGTGGAAAAACACACACGCACCAAACTACTTCAATAACGGTATATTTATTAACAGAACTACACAAATCACAAGAAAGATCAATATTAGTCCAACTCTTTATATGTTCGTATGTGTAAAACTCCAATTTGGTAATAAATCAATTATTCTCGCCAGCACACGCGTTGCTTAAATCAAATTTATGCATATGCCACACACCTGTACAACACCGGTTTGACGCGCGTCCTAACGGTAAACCTGACTATGTCCTACTAAACGCAGGCGAGTCGGTAAAAGTGACGCACCAAGATTGTTCTAACGTGAACAGTTGAACGCTACGGCGACTAAGGCACAACAGCGCAACTCCGTGGCGTACAACGTGTGATAAACGAGTGCACACACACGGACATAAATAAATACTTAAAAAAACCTTCACAAGGAAAGCAATGAAGGACATAGCAACCCCTAGACAGCAACAATAAGCCACCAGACCAGCAGAAGCTCTAAAGTACACTTGGCAAGCCTAACCTCCCTCCAGCAAAACAGTTGTGTCACCAACACACATATACATATGTACATACACGTGTGGCACATATGAGTATGTGTGGAGGTGTAAATAATTTTCAGCTGAGCTCGTTGCTCAGCAGTCGTCCACTTATGCAGCTTGCGCTCACTCACTTGATTCGCTTCGGCTATACGCTTCCGTTTGCCTGCCTGTGTGTGTGTTTGTTATGATAATCGGCTCACACAGCAGCACTTAAGCACACTTTCAGGCGTCTATCCTTGCTGCTACACTTTTTATTCTGTATATTACATCGATATGTGCGCGCACGTTTATTTAATTTTCTCCCTTCTTTAATTTTTGTAATTTTTACTCTTATACCCTGTAATTCACCACAACACCTTGGTTCCGTACGCGACGCCGCCTCACTTGCAACTGAATGTCACTTCGTTTCGTGCGTTTTGCTTGAGCTGGTGCAGCGCATGCATTGCAAAAGGGGGGTGGCGGTGGTAGGTTGTATTGCTTAGTGGCTTTGCTCGCCACTTCGTGCCTGGTTGAGTTGAGCTGGTTCGGTTTTGTGTTTTTAAGTCTGCTGTTCTGTATATTTTGTGTTGTGCGCAGCCTGACATGCGCAGTGGTAACGCAAAACATTGTACTTATTGCATTTGTTGTTGCGCCTATTGCTCCTTATGACAATATTTATTGATTAATCGCAAAAGGAATATTGTGGAAAATTCATAATTGCAATATTTTGAGAGCATTTTTGAAATCACACATATTTATTGTAATGAAATTGAACAAGCAACGGTTTATCAGGAAATAGTATAAGAAATATATAAGAAAATCAATTGAACTTCGCTACAAATCGTCCTTGAGTACGTTACACAATAGTAGCCAAGCGTAGCTGATTAACTAATCATATAATCCCCGTTATAAAATAGTTTTGTAATTGAAAATATAAAAATTGCTTTCATATTAAGAAGGCTTCTCACGATCTCTTTTCCTTCACGAAAAAAATGAAGTTCATGACCTCGCTCTTGTAACATTTATTAAAACTCTCAGCAGATCTTTGGGATCACCTCCGACATTTTGCAAGATTGCTTCACCTTTTTAACTTAGCTGTATACACAAAATTCCGTTCAAATAACGTCCACATGGTTGCTCTAGTATAAAACAAATACTACATTTGACCCCAAAATATCCGCCTCAACTCTCTAACGTTTCACTGTAAGATATGTCTTGACTATCACCCGCTTGTAGTCTCTGACGACAACATTAAATTAGTTTACAAAAGATCTTTATTAACTTTCGAGAAATCGGGTTTGAGTACAAAGCACTCATCGAAAGATCAAAATTTAAGTATTTGATCCATTAAAAACACAAAACTATAGACTGAATCATTGTTGGAAGGACTTGACTGGTTAATTCAATGTAATGAAAATCAATGAGCCGTACCGATACTGCCTAAAATTTGTGAGTAAGTCTAGAAGGATAGAATATTTAATTATGTTTATAAATCGTTTGTATTTCAACCAGAAAAACTAATATTACTCTACATTGCAATATTTAGGAAACAATTTAATGTACATACATATATATTTCCATATACATTTGACCGTAAGCAGTATCCAATATCACTTCGCTTTAACGCACCTACTCACCTCATCACACTTACCATGCTACATACAAAGTTTTCCCAACGCATCCGACACCTTTCTGCAAAAACAAAAAAGCAAAACTGTTAAAGATGAGAATATAAATTAAGTCAAGGGTAGTTTATGTGACAACATTAACTCAGCAATGCGCTCACCACCTCCGCGGTGCCTACCAAAATGTAACAGCCGCGACAGCGAAATCAACATCAACAACAACAAATGAACAAATCCATATATTTTCGTTTATATACAAACATACAAAAATCCTTGCAAACATACGTACAAGTAGCCGGTCCGTCAGTAATCACAAATCTGCGCATAACATTTTGCTGCACATGCGCGGTAGTTAGTTTCTCATTGTTGGGCATTGACTTTTTCTTTTTCGTATTTGTAGCGAGCATACATAGTATTCTTTTCCTGGCAACATGCGCTCGTGCCTTGTGACGGGCAATTGTGCAGCTCCTCCCCTTTCTAATGTTGGTTGACGCGTGTTATTGGGAAATAAGTCAGCATACATACATATGTATATGTATTTGCATAGTGGTGGAGGCTGCTGCATGCGGATATGCATTTGTACAATTCTTTTTGTTGTTTTAGACTTTGAAGTCCTTTCTCCAGCCACTGTGCATGTGCATTTACTTAACCGGTAAATTTATTTGCTCACTGAAGTGTTTGCAAGGCAGGCAGGTGAAATAAAATGTACAGATTTAGAGGTTTAAATGGTAATATGTATGGATAAAGATGTGTACAAAGTATTTTTGGAGCTTATTGAATACGTAGTTTTAATATTTGAATATTGATTTCAAGAGAGTATTAAAAATCTGTAGGAAGATCTGTGTTGTTATTGTTACAGCATTTTTTGCATTTATTGCAAAATGTTAATAACATTTACAATATTTATACTACATACTATCATGCTTACGACAAATTCTTAACGAATTCAATAAAAATTTAACAATAAATCCATTTTCTGCAAATGATCCTCTTTCACTCCGCATTAGTAAATTAAATAGAATTTTAAAACATTCGTGCTAGCCAACCATACCTGAGCATATCCAATTAGTGTGTTTTGATTTATTTTAAAAAATTGTATTAATTAAAATAATATAACTCACTAATTTAAATTAATTTTAAGAAATTCAATTGTAATATACAAATATATATATTAACACATATACATATACTAAACCACAAATTCAAATTTCGACAGTATTTAATCTATTACAAAACGTTGCTTAACAGTATTGCCAACAGTATTTCAACAGCTGAACAATTTGACATTTCACTTTGACAATTGGTTGACAGCTGAAATAATTGTGCTAGGTGAATTTGTTGCGCTTCAAAGTGTGTATAGAAACGAAAACAACCAGCAAAAATGCCTGAATTATCTTCAACCGAGAAGGAATTCCTGCGTCGCAAACATGAGCAGACAACAAAATTGCGTGCCGAATATTTGAAACAAATCTCAAACCCACACAGACATGCGACAGGCGAAGGTGGCACTTTGGTAAATATATTGTCGAATGCGCTGTTATGTCATCAATGGGCTATAGATTTATTAAAACAATGATATTGCATTTGATTACAGTTCGATGCCGGTTTGGCGCGTTTCCAAGCGATGCGTGTCTCCAATTATGAACACTTCAGGCCTACCGGTGTAGCCTTCCGTGCTGGTATGTTCGCCGTAGTGTTGCCAATTGCTATCTATGCTTGGGCGCTGAAAGCTGAACGTGATGGTCGGGAACAGAAATATCGCACAGGACAGGTGGCATATAAGGATCGTCAATTCAAATTCATCTAAATCGTTTCGAGGAAAGTGCATAATAAAATTGGCGTGTGGCAAAGATATAGCCAAATTGAAAATGTGTGCATTCGCTTTTATTAATGATTAAACATAGTCTAATTAAAATGGAAATTGAACATAAAGTTGCGATAAATATAAATAAAAGTGCAGACAAATCTATTTATCTTCCAATTGTTTGTCGCGTGCTATAACACTATCCTCGAATTTGACCATGTATGTAGTGCCTTTATGCCAGTGAGCGGTCACTTTGCAAGGCTGTGAGAAAAAAAATATGAATGCATTAAATAGAGTGCAGTAGCGTTTAGCGTTTTAGTACTTACAAATCCAGAATGTTTTAGCACAGCCTCGACTATACCCGCTGTAAAATTCGCACAATTGAGCGTACTCTTATCTTTAGGCACACTTATGAACGTATTGACCATTGGTTCCTTTTCAATAATATAATAGGTGCATTCATCGTCATTGGCATGCTCCAGCTTTTCTGCTTCTTTGCCAAATAAATTCTTCCACACTGTTGTTTTTACAAATAACAGCATTTGTGTTAACTTTGTTTCACGTTTGCCATTGCGTTCACGCATAAAATACAAATCAATAACCCGTGTGCCTACATCTTGTCCAAGCGCATGCAATCTATATGGAATAATATGTTAAATTGGTGATATTTTTATATTTGTAGATGAACGCACCTGTTTTGTAGCTCCTGCACAGTGCTCACTTGACTCTGACAATATTGCACTATTTCACTGAAAAGTAGCGCTACTATGCTTTGCGACACCTCACCTTTACCTTTAGACAGTGGACGATCAAGTATATTTGTACGTGGACGCATTGACGATATTTTCAGTGCCTCCAATTTTTCCATTGTTAACGACTTATTAATTAAATATGTAGAAATATAAAAATTATTATCTCTTTAGTAACTTTAACTGGTAAATAATTACAATAGAAATGCAATTGTTTTGTTGATCTGTTAAACAGCTGATTGGGCAGAGCTGCCAAGTTTTGACAACACCAAAAAAAATGTCGCCTTTAAATGTCAATGGGCGGAAATAGCATTAAATATTTTAGATAGTTTGATTTTACTATTTGTTTAAAGTTGATAGTACCTTTCACTCCCTAATAGAAACCGTACAGCAATAATCGAGGAAGTTTATAGCTCAGGTACTCTTAAAGTTCGACTAATTTTCAATTTCTCTTTTATAGTTCAAGAGTTTGACAGCTTCTGGTTTACTACTGTCAAATATGCGGAACCGGTTATAAATTCCGTTACCTCAACAACATTTGTGGAACCTTTTGTGCTGGGCGATGATGTATATACATATATTCTTCGCGATAACTGCATTACAATAATTTAATCAATATTTTCCAATAATAAAACACGGATTTTTTTGTTCATTAGATTTTATTAAATATTTTATTTAGTTTTTACTTTATTATATGCATTTTGCCTTGCATGTATTATAGTTGAATGGATTTTCCACCATTTCAATTATTTATTTCTGTGTGTTTGCATATTTTAATAAGGAGTTGTTTGCCATTATTGTAATTAATACAGTTTACACACTTAATAAAAACATTTAATTCCGCGGATTCTTTCAAGAAGTTGGAATGTCTTCTCTTCTTGTCGAAGTTATGTGTACCAATATATAGATGTTCATCAATATAACTCTAGAGCTTGTAGTGAGACTTCCATTTCATTCATCAGCTGTTTATTACACATTCCTGATATTTTACTAACTGCTTCAGGTTTTTTTCTTTTAAATTTTACATATTAAAAATTTTCACATAAATAATTGTAAACATTTCAATAAGAATTATGTAACAAGTGTTGTTAATAGTTAATTGTTATACTAATCAATAGTGAAAAGGAGTATGCGTAAAAAATATTTTCACGCAAATATTTGTATTTAGGCATACGTTATCAACAAAAAAATATTATAACAAATATTAGAATTTCCATTATAGCTCAACATTTAAAATATGATATCATTGTAAATATTAATAACATTTAGTAATTAAGGCAAATAAAAATTAATTTACTTTTAACAATGTGTGTGTGTTTTTCAATACCTTATTAGTATTTTATACCTGAATTGGGCGATGAACTGGTCTGTGCTACAAATTTGGCTTTATTTTTGAACCTTTTTCAAGGTAATACGTGAAAATGTGACATTTATAATATTTTGTAGAACAACGAATTCGCTTAAACCGCCTTTAAAAGTTAAATGGGGGCCTTTATAAAACTGGGAACCGGTTTTCTTCCACTACCAGCAGTCCGTTTATTCATACTACATTGCTGCTGCGTTTTTGCATTGCGTAGACCGGTATTGTATAAAGCAGTATTGTTGTTTTTTCGAAGAATGTAGTACCAATCTATCTTGTATAAGCCTGTTTTATTTTACATTAGTAACACGTTACAATATGTTTTATTTAAATTTCTTGCTTAAATATGCTGCATTTGTTGCTATGTTGCACAACCTCATTTTTATATTAGTTATTATTTGCTTAATTGCATTTATTATTACATGCCGTCTGTGCCGTTAGCGGGCCTGCATTCAAAATGTTGCCACATCTATGTTAATTCATGCACATTTCATTACATATTTTAAATATTTCTTCTTTATTATTATTTTAGACACGTTTTATGCATATATTCATTATATTTACTTAAATACAACAATAATAATAATAAACACAGTAATTTTAAGTAATAATCAGAATTATTATTTAGTAGCATAATAAATTGTTTTGATTTGTATTTTTTATTTTTTTGTTTTACCACAAAACAAAAGTTAGAAAAGTTCATATGAAATAAAAGTTTTACAATGCTTGCACATACAATACATTTTGATGACTTCTAATTAAATTTTTAATAATTTCTTGAGTTTTTTTTTGATACAATTTCTGTTCTCTGACTGCCACTCCGTACTTTTTTCAATACACACATGCAGTTGGTTACCCAATTTACTTTCACCAGTTTTCCTTTTAGTAATTTTACATACAATAATAGGTATACAATAGTAGTATAATTTAATATAGTAGCTGCATATTTAACCACTTACATACATGTTTTTCAACATTTACTTATTAATATAGAAATATGAGTTTTTATATTTATATTTGGAATAAACACTTAAAAGCAAAGCCACAAAGTCAAATGTTAATTTTCACAATTCTTCATTTGACTGCAGGCTTTAACTGTTCTCTTTTTATTTTTACTTTGTTACGCGTCTATGCAATTGTCGCGCCGCTATTAACTAACCTCAAAGCAAATGTAACGCATATTTTACCGTTTCTAACTTGATTTTTCTTTCAATTAATTTATTTAAAATTAGAATTTATTGAAATATTTATGCATATTATTTAAATGATTAAACGAAACAAATATTTTTATTTTACAATTCTTTGCTATTAAACAAATTTTGTGGTTGTGTGTGTGTCATTTTTAAATTAACAAAAGAAAAAACTTTGAGTCTTCATGAGCCCTAAGAAGAGTCAAAATTATTCTTTTATACAAAAATTAAATTATTACTAATTTTTTTATTTGGTTATTGCAATTGTTTTAAAGTTGTATTAATGTAACTAAAAGCTAGCAAAACGAGCGTTACTTTTCTTAGTAGTTGTACGAAAAAAGCTTTGCGTACATTGCAAATATGCGCGAAATACTAAACAATTATTATTATTTTTTTGTTATACACATTAAATTTAATAATGGAATTTTATGTAGTTTTTCTACTTTTTATTTCCAATATTTGTTTTACAACTTTTTCAATGTATTTGTTGCATGTTTCAGTGAGCGACATGCTTTTTCAACTCATTTTTGTGAATCATTTTTTTGCTTCACTTCATTATCCAATATAATATTTTTGTACGCAGAATTTCTCATAATTTATTTTGTAAAATAGTAGCGCTGACTTAACTATTTTTTGTGTTTAATTTTGTTTTTTTTTTTTCACAAACAGCTGTTTGGAAATTAAAATTTCCACCGACTATATACTGTTGTCACATAGTTAATTACTAATTATTTATTTTAGAGCAGAGCACATTGTCAATTTGTGGCCAGCTGTTTATAGTGAAAATTCGAAAATTTACGAACAGTAGGAAGCAGTTTAATTTAGTTGAATTGTGTGCGTTAGCTAACAAATTGGCAATGTGTTCAATTCTAAAATTATATTTTTTTTTTGGAAGAGTACAATTATTTTATTTAAAAAATTAATAATAATGTAATAAGTATTAACGCCAAATTTCAAAGTAATAAAAATAAAACATACTTGTACAATTAATGTATAAAACAAAATAAATATATTTAATATTTAGTTGGAAAAAAAATACATTTAATATTAAAAGAAAATAATGTTTTTCTAAATTTCAATATTTAATAAAAAAAATTATATTCAATATTTAGTTTGAAAAAATAATAAAAGTATTAAATTTTTATTTTATTTAAAAATTTTATTAAAAAATTTTTTTTTATTTTTTTATTTAAAAAAAAATTTAATATATTAATTTTAATTAAATATATTAAATTTTAATTAAAAAAAAATTAATATATTCAATATTTATTTAGAAAATAAAAATCTTTAATATTTTAAAAATTTATTTAAAAAATATATATTTTTATCGTTAAAATAAAAATGCACTAACAAAACAAAGCATACTAATTTTTTGTACATTTTATGTCACATTAACTGCTCTCTTAAGTTTTTTTTTTCAATTTAAATCCTTCTTTCAAGCTATTCTTCATTTTCGAAAATTGTATTCACGCAATTTTTAATGGTTTAGGAATTTCAATACTCGTTTTTCAAAACGCGTTTTTAAGCAATTTTCAGTACTCATTTTTAAAACGCGGCTTTAAGTAAATTTAATACTCGTTTTTCAAAACGCGTTTTTAAGCAATTTTCACTACTCATTTTCAAAACGCGTTTTTAAGATTTTTCAATGGCTTTATAGCTCATTTAATGCGTTAACGTCGTTTATTTAACTTTATTTTTTACTTGTACTATTACATTTGAATATTCGCTTTAGTAATACTGTGCGCGCTGCTCACAAGGAAACTTTAGTAAATTTAAACTTAATATATTAGCGCAAAACAATTATAAGTGGCACATTTGATAAACTGAAAATTAAAAATTAAAACTATACGAAGCAGCTATAGCCAATGAGAGTTATAGAAATGTGTATTTTACATGTTAAAAATTCAAAATTAAAAAACACAAAAATATAAAACAATATTTACCGTTAGTTAGCTATTTACAACTTAAAATTAGTTTTCACGTTACACGCTTAAAAATAAAACATCTTAAAATAAATTTAGAAACTGTACATAAAATTCAGTTTTTTATGCTAATATAAATATATATCACTTAAAATGATTAAACAACGCATATAAAAAAATAGATTTATGCGAAAAGACAGTGTAGGCTGTTCTTAAGTAGTGTATATAAGTTTTGAACTTATCGGATTTTGTGTGAATTATTAGCTTGCTAAGCATATGGTTAAAAAAATACTAGAATGTATTAGATATGGCCTCACAAATTAATAATAGTTATGTACATATAAAAAAATTGTGTAAATGCGGTTTTGTGCGTAAAAAAAATCAACTTGAGCAATTCATATGAAAAAATATTAGTGAAAACGTTAAAAAATGCAAATTGTTACAACAAATATTGATATTGATGATGTGCCAAAATAAAAATGGTCTCACAACAACCAATGAAGCTGATTAAATTAGAAAAGCAAACGCCCATAGTCGTTTTGTTGTGCCGCAGGTCGTGCCTGTTGCAGCGCATAATGTATTGGCGTTTGGAGTTGTTGTTGTTGTTGTTTAAGTTTCCGCTTCTTTTCCTTCTGTTGTTGTTTCAATCGCTGCTTGTTGATTTTTTCCTGTTCCTTAGCTATGATGGCGTCATCGCTGAGATGCCATTGCTCGAATTGTCGTGTTAAAGTGCCGCCACCGCTCGACTGTTGTTGCTTTTGTGGTTGTTGTTGTTGTACTTTATGTTGTTTTTGTTTTTGTTGCTGTTGATGTTTCTGTTTTTGTTTATATTGGTTGTAGGTTGTATTGTAATTGTAACTATAATTATTGTAATTATATTTTTTGTAGTTACAATAGTTGTAACTGTAATTGTAGCTATCGTAGTGATCATCCAAATCGCCAATGTCATTGCCATCGTAATCATAACTATCTGAATTCATAACATCCTCATAACCGTAAACATAGCCTTTGTCGAATTGTTTTTGCAATCGTCCCTCCAAATGTCAGACTTGTGGTTTATGTCGACCGCCGCACACGCCGCATGATACTCCCAGCCAATGGCAGGCGCGCAGCGGCGGATAACACCAAAGGCAGGGTACGAGCAATGATAGCAATGTCAAGCCGAGCCAACTGCACGAAGAGCATGTATTAAAAGTTATTCAAATTAATTTGTTTATTATTTGATATAACAAAACTTCCGTTACTTACCGCTTAGTGCAGCCAGCTTCATTGACGCACTGACATGGATGTTGTGGCGTTTCGCCCTCGGCATCGCTCATACAATGATACAGCATACAACGCGCACAACCCATACCCGAAATATACTCTAATGCCGAACGAAAGCGATCGGGCGCAAATTCACAGGCACCCTTCCGATTGAATTCGTCATTGTAGAGTTCATGACAGTAACGACAACGTGCGCGTTGACTCTTCTTAATGATGTCCACATTACTCGTAGGATCTTTGAGTATCACACCGGCGGTGATCGGTGACGATTGAGCAGCGGCCAAAGCTTGTGCAGCTTCCAAAGCATTGCGTTTCTTCAATGCGCTGATCGACTCACGACGTGCGTTCAATACTTGCGCGCCAGCTGGCTGTTCGACAACCGGATAATTGTAATCATGCACCTGTTGGTCGGAAATCAACGAATAATGCAACACAAAGAAAAGAGATGAAAGATATTGAAAAAAATTTAACATTAATTAGACTGCAAACACACAAACAAATTTCATTACCGCTGTTAGTTGAACATAGGAGTAATTCTCGCTAGTCACAATGGCTGTGGGCAGCGTGGGTGGTGGCGCTTCAAGTTGACTCGACGAGACGGTGGTGATTGGGGGCGATACAATGGCTGCGCTTACGTTTGTGCTAACGTTGCTGTTGCTAACCGCGCTGATAGCAGCCAGCGAGGGTGGTGGTGGTGGCGCTTGCAGGCTGCATGATTTCTCGTTCGATATGTAGTGAATGGTGGCCTTGGGATGTTGAGTGACAGTACCATCCGATGAACGATCCAAATCGCTTTTGTTGCTAATGCGTTCACCGCGATCGACACTAATACTTTCTGTTAAATGAGAATGTATAAAATTGTTTAAATTTTAGTAAACTATAGACATTTTAGAATACTTTAAACGTACTGTGACTTTTTTCGCTGCCTTCGGGACTTGAATGTGACTTGTGTATGCACTCGGCTTCTATAGGTAGATCAAGGGTCTATAGAAAAATTAATAAATAGTTTTAATGATTTTTTATATATTTGATAAGGGCTGTTTTCAACACACCATAAAAACGTCGTCTTCACCAACTGAGTCATATTTTGTAAGTGGCGGACATATTATTGATGGATTAGATTTGGCCAGGCCTAAAAGACATAGAAAGGGAGAAATATTTGTAATAAATGTATACAGTTTTGTAAAGGAAAAAAAAAACGCTTTGAATTACCGTTATAATTAAATTTATTTACCAAATAATACAATGAAAAAAATTTAAGGCATTATTTATTAATTTACTGCAGAGTTAAATATAAAACAAAAAATAAAAAATCTAAAAAATAAAAAAAACGTATTGGACAAAAAAAAAGACAAATAAAAAAATTAAAAAAATATATATTGAGCGAGAAATTAAACAAAATCACTACAATGAAGTGTAATATGGGACACGGAGTAAATTTACTAACATACTATTTAAAATAATTATTTTTATATGAAAACACACATATTTTCTTTAAATTTTTTGGGACACAACACTATTTATTACGGGAGACCAAAAACTACAAATTCTATACCTTATGCTTTTTTATACTAAGTTGAACTTACCAAGCATGAAGTTATTAAGGATGATTTTTTTTTTTGTAATTTCGTAAAACATTTTTGTTGTGAAGTTTTTGAATTTCGAACAACACGTTTATATTATGGCGAATTGGACAACATTGTGTTGATTTTGGATTTGAATTATTTGCATTAATGTATGAGATATTCCAATTATTTTATTTTTTTTTTGAAGCAGATCAAGAAAGAGAGAGAGAGAAAAAGCAGTAAAAAAAATCATACAAAATGTAGTAAGCAAAAGTGAATTAAAAAAAAAAACATTATTTGTATAAAAATAAAATAAGATAATTTTGAAAATTGTGATTTTTTAAATAAATAGATATTTGAAATGAAAACATGCGCATAAACATTTTTATTTAAAAAAAAATTTACAATCAAACATTTTAAATATTCACTAAAAGGATGTTACAGAGCACATTAAATGATATATGTAATATAAATACAAGCCACATATAGAATATATCATAAATCTTTTATTACAAACATTATTATTGTATATTTTGAGGTTAGAGCTATGTAATAAATATAAATAAATATTTTAAGGTTACGGCTATGTGCCTTATAATTACGTTATTTTACAAATATAATTTACATAATATTTAAGCGTGCAGAGTACTTTTATTTTTTATATATTTTATGTAAGTTGTAATTTTTATATTATATTATTTCTAATATATTACAATATGAAGAAATAAATGATTTCTTAAAATAAAAACATATAAATATTATGTAAATGTATTTTTAGACTTAATACAGATAATAGAAAATATTAAGTACAAGAAATTTCTAAACGACGTCACATACTCGTATGGTTGTATACAAATATGTCAAAGGAAATTTGTTAATAATGTTAAATTGCGGAAATCAAGCATTAACAAAACAAATGTAGTAGAGGAAAAAACAAAAAATAGAAGCAAAATATAAACGAAATTGCGCACATATACACAATTAAACAAAGAAATTGCAAGCATTGCAAACAACACAGTACACATAGTTTATATATATATTTTTTGTTGTTGTTATAATTGTTGATGATTTTGTTGTTGTTTGTCGCTAACAATTACAATTACAATTGCATTGCGCGAGCGAGTGATAATTACCATCAATTAAATCATTGTAGGCGTTCAATATGCCTTTGTCGAAGGCGCGCGCATCGGCAGCCGTTTGAAAAGTGAGACCATTGCGTTGTTTACCAGCACGCCAATGATGAAATGTGGGCATCACTTTGTAATACTTCAGTTCACGATTGATGACACAGCTTAAAATTACCTAAAATGTGAGCATATGTGGAAATAATGAATTTGCTTCATTAAAATTGACACGCAGAATTATCGATAATTATTGATTATTATAAATATTTATCGATAATAAGTTTTTATATTACAAAACAATGCTTTAACTAAACAAAATCTGACTTCAAATTATTTGATTGCAAACATTTTAGCATTAAATTTATTAATTTTTTCTTAATTATTGTTCTTAATTTGAATATTGTTTATGTAAAATTATAAATTCTATATTAAATACTTACACTTTGATCAGAGATTCTTTGGCCGTAAATGATATATTCATGTCCAGCAGCGCCAGGGGATAGTCTAGCACGTCTGCGTATTGAAACATTTGCTAAACCACCCCCGGCGAGTGGTAACCAACCCTCGGTACTTTCGTCTCTGGTCATAACCTGTGCGCGTACTGTAACTAAGAAGTCGCTGCAATGGTACAAGCAAGAAAATACAGTTTAAAATTAATTACAGTTGATCTCCTTTTTGCACGGTTAACTGGGACAGTAAATTACTCGTGTAAAAAAAAAAACCGTGCAAAAAAATTCAAATTTTTATATAAAACTCACTATTGGGACCAATTTATGAAAAAAACCGTGCAAAAAATAGAAAACGTGTAAAAAAGATCTAATTTTACATGAAAATCTATCTATTCGTACAGTGAGAATTTTCACTGTTGTTGTTGTTATAGGCTTTTCCGGTATTAAATATATGTACATATTACTGTTAGAAGGAACAAACAACAACTATTCTAGGAATGGTAAAAAAATAATACATTTCAAAGTTCCGTCATTAATCGCTGTGTTTTCTTTTTTCTTACTTCTTCATACAGCTTCATTTATTTGTTTACGTATTGAAATTGTTGCAACCTTTTCAATGGCTTTCGAATCTAAGATTTGTATTTTTTAGTTTAAACCTAATTTAGAATTTATTAAATTCTATTAACAGCAATGGATTTGTGACGTATTGACGTATGGAATTTTGATTTCATTGCAAAAAAGTATACAATTAAAATAAAAAATCCGTGTAAAAAAAGTAAAACCGTGTAAAAATGGTAACTGGGAAGTGTTCAAAAACACCGTGTAAAAAAAAATCGTGCAAAAAAAAACCGTGTAAAAAGGAGATCAACTGTATTTATTTATATATTATGTATTGCAATAAAATATCGATTAATCGATAACAAAATATAATCATTTTGATATACTAAAAATATAATATTAAAAAAAATTGTCAATAGAGGTCTGAAATAACTAATTTTGAGAGAGAAAAATTTAGTACGGAGTGAATGGAAGAACTAAATGAACTAATCCCCAAGGTGCTCATACCAAATTATCGATAAATAGCATACTTAAGAAACTTCTACAATTCAAATATGAATTGATTTGATTTTTGACAAGTCGTTAATAAAAACAGTTTATTTCAATTATAAATTTTAAAGATCAAAGACCAATCCGCGAAAATACGATGATATGTTCAAAAAAATAACGGGAATTTTAAAAAATCTCACGACATGACATGACTTTGTGTGACTTTTCCCTTAAAGGGCCGAGTAGAAAATAAATCGCTGAACGAACTAAAGGCCGTCCCAAAAATCGAGTTTGAGGAGTGTTTCGACGATAACAAGAAGCGCTGGCATAAATAGATAATACCGTATAGCAACTATTTTGGAGGCAAGAACATTAATGTAAACAAATTAATAAAAATAAAAAAAAACGAAAATTCCCGTTATTTTTTGAACACCACTCGTATATGCTAAACCTGTTATAATTAAGTCAACTTTCAAAAGGTGATACAATTAATTGCATACATATGACGCACAGCAACAGGCTAAAGTCATCCAATCATCCGCATTAATACAAAGGTGAAAAAATTATGAAATGAAGGCCTTTTGAAGAGCATTAACGACGCAGCAGCTGTTAAAAATAACATCGTTGCATAGCAAAAAACAGAAATTATAGACAACCTTCAACAAATGCAAACAGCAGCAATTTTTTTATTGCAACAATGTACTTCCTACCATTGGCAACACGAAATGCTTTGCAAACATGAGAACCGAGAGTACAGTGCAAAAGGTGTGCAGCCAAAAGGAAGGAACAGGTGGTAGCGCCAATACATCACACTCAAACAAGTTCTTGGCAAAATTATTGGCTACACTTGTTGTTGTTTATTTTTTGGAGTTGCGGAGTTTGCGCTGAAGTGGCAAATTGTTTGTGTGTGTATTGATGTCTGTGTGATTTCCTGTCGCTTTCGCTTGCGTCCTGCACAAACTCGATTCACATTGATGCGCAACTTCAAAACTCCCAAAACTGTGAAACCCTGCATACTCACACGGTTACTGTATACTCTTGAATGTGGTGTAGAGAGCACGGAAGTGCGGTATTGCGCAGCAACAAAAAAGTAATACATTAAATTTGCTATAACTAACTTTATGAATGGAGTTTTCATATATGACTGTATAGAGAAAAAATTTTATTTGGTTAGCTCGATGCTCGCAAGTCTTTCTCTGCCATTATTTTAGTAATTTCACTTTTGACGCTTCAAGGTTTCTTATAACATTGTTTCAATGTTACTTCAATGTTCACAATGTGGCCATATTCTCTCAATGAAATGTGGAGTTTTTGCAGTCGGTGATTATGAATGGAGTTATAGCGTGTTGGGGGGAAAACTGTATACCAAAGCAGATTACTTGAAAAAAATATATGTATGCGACAAGAAGTTGTCGAGGTTATGTGTGGTTACATATTTTTCTCAAACGAATAAATGCATTTATTTTTCAATACTTATTTTTTATTTTTATACAATACAAAAAAATCAAAAAAGAATGTAAACTTCGATATAGAGAACCCTCACTTGTCGGTTTGAATGTTGCCGATAATAAGAAATTATGCTGTTAATTTTAATTGGAACTTATAAAAAGTACGAAATGTGAACGATTTCGTATGAAATTGTTGACTCTAATAATTTTTTTCCACAAAACTGCATTTCTTGAAAATTAATTATTTTATTTATTTACTTTGCAATCTAAGCTTACGTCCATGAAGCTCCACTTTTCAACTTAATAAACACTTAATGTTAAAAATTAATTGAAACCTATTAAAAGTAATACTCACAACAAGACTTATGAGATTCATACGAAGTGTGCGAACAAAAAGCGATAAAATACTAGTTTATTTTTATACGCGCATAATTCTAGCAGAATTATAAATAAAAAGAAAATATTTACTTTATTGTTTGTAATGCATTTATACGAGCTCCCCCTCCAAAAACCAAACAACGATATTTCATTCTGATATTTTATGTATAAAAATGTTTGTTTTACATTGTACATACACACATATTTAGATAAATATGCACGCAATGTATTGCATATAAAAACATACACAGCCATAGCTATAGAAAGTGGAAGGCGTGTACCTAGGCAATGTCCCTGATAATGCTGTCAATGCCAAGCGAACAGGCACAGTAAAGGTATTGCTCAATGATTAACTATGTGAATATGTATGTATGTATGTAAGTATATAGAAACATTTTCAGAATGGGCTAGCCGCTTGGCGTTGCTGAGCTCATCAGAACTTCATGGTCATATACTGAGTCGATATACAAACTATATGAACTTTAGGAATGGGAAACTATCAATGAGAATTTATATGAATGAAAAAATTTATTAATGCATTTACAAGTGAAATAAAATTAGACACAAAATATTTATGAAGGAGTATGTAGTTACTTGAAAATATGCAGAAATATATTAGATTAAATATAAAAAGTCACAAAAGTAATCATAAGCAAAGAAATACAAATTTATAGCAATAGAACTATTTTCGACAGTACTTGCTCCTGCTGTGTTTTCAAAAATAAACATTAATTTAACTTTTATCATTTATAATACAACAACTAAAAATAAAATATTGAGAACAATTCCTTCAAAAAAAAAAAAATAATAAAACAAAAAATCTCCTGACAGCGGTGGGATTCGAACCCACGCCCTTTCGGACTGGTGCCTAAAACCAGCGCCTTAGACCGCTCGGCCACGCTGCCTTATACGAGTTCTTTGTCCAATGCCGCTTTTAAGCTTGCACTACCCCCACATTGAGAACTTTACACGCACACAAACACACATGCCATTCGGCGTATGTGAGCACGAAGGTCACTCGCTACAAACGAATGCGTGCTATTGTGAATGACAGCCTGGTGTAAAGCTGCTACCGGGGAAATTCATTCACGATATGCGATAGAACAAATGAATGAATGATACACATCAGGGAAAGCGGGTGGTGGGGGGTACTTTTGATGAGTGTGTGAGATAAGGTAATAATCTATATATATAAAAAGAAGTTACATTTCCTTGGTAATCTTATAACTCAAGAACGGGCTCACCTATCCATACCAAATTTTTAGGCTTTGTTTGGACTATTCAGTAGATGGTTTGTGTTTTGAAATTTTAAGAATCGGATACCAGGGTCTCGAGAAATAGACCAAAACGTGGACCCGGGTAACCCTAGGATGTGTTTGTACAATATGGGTAGCAAATGGAAGCTGTTGATGATATATATATGATAGAGTATTTTTGATGACGCTCCGTGACTAGGGTCTCGAGATATCAGCCAAAATGTTTCAAAAATTTCACCACACATGTAGGTATGTATGTAGCAGGCAATCAATCGGATACCAGGCAATCAATCGGATACCAGGGTCTCGAGAAATAGGCGAAAACGTGGACCCGGGTAACCCTAGGATGTGTTTGTACAATATGGGTAGCAAATGGAAGCTGTTGATGATTTCTATAGTGTAGAGTATTTTTGATGCCGCTCCGTGACTAGGGTCTCGAGATATCGGCCAAAATGTTTCAAAAATTTCACCACACATGTAGGTACGTATGTAGCAGGCAATCAATCGGATACCAGAGTCTCGAGAAATAGGCC
Organism: Zeugodacus tau; assembly: GCA_031772095.1. NCBI lineage: Eukaryota > Metazoa > Arthropoda > Insecta > Diptera > Tephritidae > Zeugodacus > Zeugodacus tau. The sequence goes on along the minus strand of CM062652.1, from coordinate 71,214,914 downwards.
AAAACTTGGACCCGGGTAACCCTAGGATGTGTTTTTACAATATGGGTAGCAAATGGAAGCTGTTGATGATTTCTATAGTATAGAGTATTTTTGATGCTGCTCCGTGACTAGGGTCTCGAGATATCGGCCAAAATGTTGCAAAAAATTCACCACACATATGTTACATTTTTGTTTATTTAACTCGTACCTACTTGGAAAGCTGAAAAGCGCTCATATTAGCATACATACATCAATAATAGTTTAATCATTTACTAAACGATTTGTTACCTACTTATCTACGCTCTTTCGCTCTCAAAATTTATGAACTTTCGTCTTAACAACCATACTTATTATTCCCACCTACAAACTTACTGCATTATATTTATATCAACATGTAGGTATGTATGTAGCAGGCAGATCGACAAACAAAGTAGGCTTTGAAAAGACATCGAACTATATTACGGTGCATTTATTTTGCATAAAGAAATACAAGAATATTTTGTTTTTTGTAGGTATATAGAACTTTGACTCTTAGCATTAAGAAAATTCAAATTAGGAGAATATATGACATTGGAGTGTAAACATCGCCGGTTTTCTTTGGCCCCATACGTTCAGTAGTGTCCGAAATTACCGCGGTGCAAAATTATTAGTTATTATATTTTTTTTTTAATAATTATTGAAGTTTGTGTGAATTTGTGAAAAAAAATAAATACATCGCAAAGCGAATTTCCAACTAGGCCAAAACATGGCAATGAGGCAATGAATTATCCAACTGAATTTTTAAATTCATTAGAACCGGCTGGTATGCCACCGCATTGCTTGAATCTGAAAGTGGAATTATTGCGAAATATTAATCCACCAAAACTGTGTAATGGCACCAGATTGGCAGTGAAAAATTTATTGCCAAATTTGATTGGAGCTACGATCTTAACTGGTAAATCAAAAGGAGAAGTTTGTTTAATACCGCGTATCCCTATGATTCCAACTGATATGCCATTTGAATTCAAACAATTACAATATCCTGTGCGTTTATCATTTGCGATGTCTATCAACAAAGCTCAAGGGCAAACACTTAACGTTTGTGGTGTGAATTTGGAGGAATCATGTTTTTCACATGGCCAACTTTATGTTGCCTGTTCCAGAGTCGGTACCCCCAGCCGTTTGTTTATTCATGCTCAAAATGGAAAAACAAAAAATATTGTTTATCCAAATGTTTTGGATAGCTAGCAAATAATTAAATATATTTTTTTTATAAATTAGTTATATTTTATATTTCACTTTATACGTATCGAAGCACGTACCGGACCGTTATAAATATTATATGTATTCATTGTATTGCTTTCAAAAAATCATAAAGTTCTGCTTATCTGTAACACCACATTCATTGACTGTTAGGCGGTACAAAGTTCGCCGGGTCAGCTAGTATTGTATACATTTTAATATTATTATGTTCTTTTCTATACTTAAATTAGCTGAAAATAGCATTCTTTAATTTTGTAATTAATATAAATGATGTTGGAATAATGAGTTTTTCATATAAGGGTGTTAAATGAAGTGGTTTGTGGAGAGTTTCCGTTTTTTATAACAATTTGAGGACAATTTAGCTGAAAAATTGATCAATGAGTTTAAATATAAAAATATAAATGTCTAAAATTAAAAATAAATAAATCATCTGGCAATCTTATCTGATTTACTTATTTTTTTATCTTCTCATTCTCACTGAAATGTTCTAGTTTTTTTTTTTTTTGCTTTGACAATATGACACATCAGCTAAATCCTGTAGGAAGCTGAATCGAACAAACAACTGGCATAATAAAATGATGATAAAGTAGCAAGCTAGTATGCCTTCATTTAACTTTTGTACGCGCTTTCACGTGTAATACTTTGGACAAGAGTAAAAAGGTGGCATATAAAATTTAATCTATTTTTAACACACTTTTCATTTTTTAATCAATAGCAATATTAATTTGCATTTCTCTTAATTAAATAGTGCTATTTTTGCAAATAATGAGATCTAGCAATCTTGCAGTACAACAGCATCTCGCTCTAATAAAAATCAATAATAATGATTGAGGGCGAACTGGTGTGCTTAGTAGAATGCTTCCCACAAAGTTAGAGCCATTAGAAAGAGTTAACACTTTTTTAAATATGTATGAATGTATGTATGTAACTTTGCACACAATTATGAATTGAGTGAATGAATTTACCTCCACATGGACCTACATACATATATCATATATACCCTGCCAGCCAGGCCTAACCACTTTCCCCTCATGTTTCTTCAATTACTAACACCAACGCACACGTTTGGGTTGTTTTGTTTTTGTATTCGTACGTGTGAGGGGAATAGTGGTTAAAAAACTCACAAGCAGCTATGCTGGCCTGTGGCAAACTCACCACATTTTTTACCACTTTTGTGGGTTTAAAAAACTTCGGTTTAACCAGCTTTTTCACCACCTTTGGCTGGCAGGGTATTATATGCATAAGTAACTACAAACAACCACGTCCGGCTGCTTGATTGCAAATGTAACAACGTTAGTGGGCAGCGGAAAAGGCAGGCAATTCAGTCTGTTCTGTCAGTCAGCCAGCCAGCCAGCAAGCAAGCAAGCAACTGTAACGCTGATCCAACCAAGCAGCTAAGTTAAATAAATATGAATGTAACATGAAGTGCCACTATCAGCGGCCCAGCCTTTTCGACATACATACGAACAACACACCTACACAAAATTATATATTTACGTATGTAAATCATGGCACATACTTGTATGTCATAGGCGTTCCATGTGGTTGGCCGGACGGACGGAAAATGATAGGCGAAGGAAAAATGACAAGTAGATTAGTTGTTGATAAAAATGTATAGCGAGACAGGACAAATAAACGAATCTAGGTTACCTGCCTTTATTATGAATGGAACTATTTATTGAATGATAATGACGAATACAAAGAACGACATGGTTCATATGTAGTGTGTATGTGTTAGTTAAGTGTGGCATAGTGCAAATTTATAAATAAAAATGTGAACAATATGTCGACAGATTGGAACGGCATTAAAAATATAAGTTTAAGAACTCGATGTTCATACCTGGCAGGGACCGATAGTTTTAGAAACGAGAATGTATAAAAACTTGCTCAAAGTTACTTCTTGAAATTTGTTTGATTGAGAAAACTTGTTCCTTATAAATCCATGTTCCAAACCTAAAAGATCTATCTTTACATTGCTTATCCTATCCGCTGAACTCATGAGTCCCACCATTTCTCTACAAATCTTCTAACTGAGCAGAATTCCGGGTTCCCACCCTAAATGCGTCCATTGGACCATCCTATCGGTACAATTTTGCACCACTCTTTCCAACATAGCCAGAGCTCTCTAGCTAATAATGCACTAAAGTTGCCTAACAGAGTCAAATCACATCACCAAACCAAGATGACCAGTTGCGTGACAATTGTTCAATAGAATTCGATCGCCAATAGAAGCTACTATCATCACTGATCTGTACGAAGAATCCAGGGTTAACTGAGAACACCATATGTTTTGAAAATGAGTTTCCTCAAAATCCTTGTTTCCTTAACAACGAAACAATTTTTACTCATTAATTTGCTAAAGAATACAGAACGTAAATATCAAACATAGTTTTACCTTGCAAGCTGGTTTCTAAAAATTTCTTCTACGATATATCCTTGACAAATTTATGCTTCGGCGAAATTTTAGCTTCACTTAAATTGTACGATTTCTTTTGAAATATCTCCACTAATGTCAATTATCTCAAATATATGATATAATTGCTTAATTATTGAAGCGATTTTCGCAGAAGATAATCCAATAGTTGAAGGCTCACCAGTCTTGCATTCAAGGGGTGTAGCCTTCAAAAATATGAAATTCTTATAAAGTAAGATTGCAACGAGTGCCAACGTTGTGCGCTTTGGTATGCGGTTGAAGTGGGTTCTTAGTGGAGTAACCTTGTTGTACACATACAACAATGAACGAATATTTCCGTACGAGTTCGGAAATTTATGTCCAGACTCTCGCTGAGCATGATATTTTACAAGCATATAACAAATTGCGGAGAACGAAATATAAACGAGAAAATAAGTAATAAAAGAAAAGGATTAAAAAATTTAATTTAATATTCGTAACTAATTTATAAGGAGTACAAGACTTAAAAACTGAATATTTTTTGCAAATTTTCTAAATAACAAAACAGAATTTCGCTGATAGCATCCAAGCCTACCTTAACCGAAATCAAATGGAGAATACCGATGCGTGCTGCGAGTTGTGCAGCACACGCGCTCTCAGCTGCCTGTAAACGCACGCTCTCTTCTTCACAACTTTCGTTTTGCACATATTTTCGTTGACTTACTCCAAAACTTTGAAAGCCAATACTCTCACAAGCCATCTACACCGAGTGGAAGGAAGTGCTCCATTCACTCCACTAACAGCAAACAAATTGTTCGCTTAAAAGGTGGTGGTTGGCGGTTAGTGGGTGATGGCAAGTTGATGGGTGATAGAACGCTGCCTAGGCCAATAGACAATACAGTGAGAGGCATTGAAGTTAGCGAAAAGCATTATCACACAACACACATCGTGCCAGCGAACGAAAGAAAGCACAAAATTCTGTGCTGTTCATATGTATAGACTTTCTGAGGTACAAACATACATACATACGAGTATGTAAATACTTTTACTACCTTTGATAGGCAAAGGTTTTTGTGCTAAAAACTCTTACTTTTTATAGCTTGGCGCATTACACAGCCATATACCATTGTAGATATGTATGTATGGATATATATTTTTGCACGCACTCAACCGCATAGACAAACCCACAGAAAACATCACCCAGACGATTTACCGATTGCTACACGAATTTACCGAGATCCACTCAACGAGCACGGCGTATCCGACATGTATGCATTTTCGTATGAACTTTTACAATAATCATGAATGAACACCTCCTTAGGTACCTTGGAGTGGCTGGTGTGTGTACGTGAAAGTGTTTTATATGCGTGTTTGTTAGGTTCGCGTGTGGATGAGTGCTTGTAAAAATATATTCGTACATACAACAATAGCAATGGAAATGCCGACTCAGCGAACGATGTTGAATGATAGTGGAATTTGTAAGAAATGTTTATGGAAAATTGTTGACCGAAAGAAGACAAATATTTTATGTATCTAATTTCTTTATGGAACATGGTGTCAGCCCTAGAACGTATGGTTAGGACCATAGTTTAAACATATTTCTAATATTCTCAACCTTTATACGCTCTAGCGAACTCTAGAGTCTCGAACTCGAACTCTCATAGTCGTTACTGAAAAAAAATGTAAAGGTTTTATAAAAATGGGTTCAGCTATAACCCTAATTTGTTTCAGACTGGATACCCGACCCGATATTTGACTTTTTAGATATTTCGCAAAAAATAATTAGTGTCAAACTACTCTAGACTTATAACTTAACGATCCAAATAGGTTCAGAATTCGAAATACAGTGGAACTTCCTTAACTGGAACTTCTATAACTCGAAGATCTCCATAACTCGAACATTTGAATTGGCAATAGCGTTTAGAAATCAAATTTCATACAAATTTCCTTCCATAACTCAAACTTCCTTAACTCGAAGTTCTCCATAACTCGAACTCATGAATGGGCAATAGAAGTCAAATCTCATACAAAATTCCTTCCATAAATCGAATTTTTCGATCAGGGCATAATACAAAATCTAAAATTTTACTATCGAGACAGAATTTTAAAGGAATCCCTATATATCGTATGGAGGCGAACAAAAAATATGATATTGCACTTATGGATTGCATAAATCATGTATCAAAGGCATGGGATACCGACGGCAAGAACCAAAAAATAGCAAACTGCAACCAACAAAATTAAAAAATACAGGTTTTAACGTATGTACATAAAACTTTTTGCGAAGTAAATAAACAAAACTGGTTATTAATCTATATTTTACAACTTTTTGAAAAATTTTATGTTTTAATGAAAATTCTATATCTCGAAGTCTCTCTAACTCGAAGCTTTTTGGTGGATTATGGTGATTCGAGTTAGAGAAAATCCACTGTACGACCAAAAATAGAAAGATTTAATAAAAATGGGTTCAGGTATAACCCTAATTTGTCCGATCTTTTTTAAATATTTCGCAAAAAAAATTGTGTTAAACTACAAAGGGTTTAAACTTATAATTTAACGACCCAAACAGGTTCAGATCGCCGAAAGGACAGCCCTTGGCCGGACAAAATCTGGGTCAATTCCGGAACTGCATCACTGATTTTCGTGGGAATTGCATTCAGCTCGCGAATCTCGTTATGGAAACTCCAATAGATTAAATCCTACTCCTCCCAACATAAGTCCTTCATGCAAAGAGTCCCCGAGTAACCACGTCTTTGCATGCCGAATCAATCCAACTTGACTTCGACGGCAATTTACTTCTGCTAGCCGGTTCAAACAGGCAAATGGTTCAAGATATAAGTTTGGTGTTCCTCCGAAGATTCTGTATAACGGAACTACAACTCATTGGATTTCTGCACTTTGTAACAGATAACAGTTATTGACTCATTTTGAAGCCTTTACCTTAGATAAATGAGAACGTTTTCAGAAAGACATGCTCGATTATACCCGTAGACATTACGTTATAGTTGCTTTTCCTTTATCTAATGCCTTCTAACAATATTTCTGTGATATTATAGTTTGAAGACTCTTTAGTTCATAATGGTTTTTTAAATAAATATATTTTTTCATAAAACAGTAACAATTCTTTGAACTGGCGGTTACAGAATCTACCAATGGTTCTTGCAATATATTTATTTACGAACTCATGAGCAGTACTTTTGACACGATAAGAGAAATGCTTGCTTGAAATCGCATACTGCTGGTAAGAGTAATATTTCCATATAATTTATAAATTAAATGCTAATTTTGATGTTCCAGTAAATGATAAATTAATGCGTAGTGGACTCAACGATAACTCACAGCCAATGAATGAGTCAATAAATTAAAACAAACACTCAATGTTTTTATGTATAAATAGGCAAGCGTGTAAGTAAAAATATATGTAAAATTATGAATGAAACGTTTATGGCAAAAGTTGAAAAGTATTTGTTAAACAAACTATAAAATATTGGAGTGTATGCAATACGTGAAATTATTATAGCAGTATGTAGACAGAAGGGGTAAGTTTACATAAGACCAGGGAATATATTCTTACTGAATGAAAAAGCAGGCAAATGGACGGCAACGAAATGATGTCACTAAAAGATAACAAAAAGTGAAAAGAAATGAATGACTTGGCAAGTTGATTGACTGTCTGATTGTTTGCAGAGTTGGTTGGCTTCGCGGACGATTGCAAAAAAAAACCTCAGAATTGTAGTGGGCGTATGCTATAATGCTTGTATATTGTGACAAATACAACAAATAAATATAAAAAGTTTCCTTGGTATAGGATATATTTATTGTACAATATACGTATGTATGTAGGTAAACACACGAGCACTAAATAACATAATAGATTATGAAATGAAGCGACCAGCTGTATTTATAGTATGGAGAATTTATCGTTGTCACACAATATAAGAAAATGTTTTACTAAATTTATATTCTGTGTTTATATTATGAAGAAAAATGAGAAGTTCATTCATGCTTTACATGTTACAGCTATTTCCAAATCGTTATGACAAAAACTTCTTTGCTTTGATAGCATTATTAACAATATATGATCACTTATCATTCAACACTAACTGCCATCTCAGCAAGATCATCATCATCAACATCATCCATATTCCTCTTGCCGCCGTAATCATCGGCTCTGTATTGAGTGGCGTATTATAAGGAACATGATTATATGCTGTTGTGTTTATGGCTTTATAAACTTGTGCGCAATTTCATTATCGTGCGAAACAACAACGAATAAACGCAAGCAAGCGGTCAAATGGATTATTCAAGTGTTTTTTCTGAATTTTAATTCGTTATTTGTTGAAAAATAAAAATAAAAAAAATGATCGCGGCATATACAGAGCGGAAGTGGTTTCAATTTCATTGTAATGAATTTTAATGGCACACTTCAACACTTCTTCAAAGGAATATGACTCATTAGAATGTGCTGCATATCGTACAAGCGCCACCATATTTAACGCATTCAACTGCTTTGCCATACAAGAATTTGCTCTAATATGCAATTTCGTGTATTTTGATGCGCTTCACGTAATACACGATCATCAATAAAATAAAAAGGAATGTGGATTGTAGAGTTTGCATTTGCATTTCGATACGTGCATACCCAAGTATGTATTTTCTAATTCATATTGTTTAGAAAAATAATTTGAAGGCGCACTTCAGCTATTTGTGAGATGAAAATGAAATTGATAGTCTATGTGCTAACTCACTTTCACGGAGATAGGTGGTTAGTAAGACTTCAAATATATGACCTACAACCAAATAAATATTTAAATTCCGGAATGAATGGCTTTACTATATACTATAAAAACTAATATTATTGATTTATAAATTTTTTTACATATTTTACATACCTTTCATGTCCTTCTGTCATGATTTGTAATCAGAAAGGTTCTAATGTGGTAGCGTATTGTGTCGGTGGTCAATTTCACCATGATTAAAGCATAAAGACCTCAGTATATACAGTAGAAAACCTTTTTTTGTTTACATTAATTTTCATCTTTTAACACACCACCGAGGCGTACTTGGGTTGTGTGCTACGCTTTTTTTGCTACAATTGTGGTAATTAGGGTGTTGTGCTAGCATTTAATCTTCACAAAACTTTTAAAATCCGATGAACAGTACTTAAATAATTATTAAATAAAATAAATATTTTCATTATTATTGGAATTATTTTAAATTATTTCGGATATTTATTAAATTTTATGGTGGTATTAAGTGTTAATTATTGATAAGTTAGTTATATTTTATGTACAAGTGTATAACGCGATTCAACTAATTTTTAAATATTGTATTAAAATAAATACATCCCTGGGTTGGTGACACTGTATTTGGCGCTTTCAAATTTTAAAAGATTTAATATTACTATTAAACAATTTGAATAATTTTCACTAAATAACCTTGAAAGAGTATGTTTGTCTGGTTCAAGATAGTTCTTGGCAACTTTTCAAGCATTGGCAATGTCTTCTATAGATAGTCAGCAATCTATTATTATGGAAATTGATATAATTGAAAACGATTTCCTTCAGAGAAATTCATTTTCATATTTATATGGTTATATGTATAATGAATATTTTAAAATGCACAATTGTTTGCTGTCTTTAACATTATTCGAAAAAGGGTAGATCTCTGAAGATGCCTATACTTTTACAAAATAGAAAGTGTAGGATTCGTCAAACTTAGTAAAAGCTCTTGAGCTTTTCATAAATTTCATAAAAAACTTATATTAGTATTAAAAAACCTTGGACCCGATGGTTTGAAATGTCTATTCAATAGGATCATGACATATTTTGTTTTAAAACTGTTTAATAAGGAGGCAACTACGTATCATTTCAAGCTTATAAAACTTTTGTGTACTTCCAAGCTTTGCAATTCAAAGTATTTTAAATATAATAAGTTTAAATAAATGTGGCCAAAAATAACGTACCATAGAGAAGTACTTGTATGAGAGCTGTATTTTATTCTCACCACTTATGAAATATCTCATCTACATTTAATAATTTTTTTGCAATAATATGGCACACATTGATGTTAAAATCTTCTATAATTGAAATAGAGTATAAATAAATAATTTCGCTTTATATAGGGCAGCTATATATGTACATAATATTTGCTATTTTATGACTAAAGTTTTACTAAAATGAAGTACTCAATATATACAGCATTGCGTTTTTCCAAGATGGCGGCTATCTTACCACCGAGAATTCCCCACGAATAAGGTTTTCTACTGTATGTACTGTGATAAAGACATTCAAAGCTGAACAAACTTCCGACCGACTGGACCCAACCGACTGGACCGACCGAACGCCTTCACTGCACACACAAATACATGTAACTTGTAAGTTTGTTACGTCGAAAATTTGGATTGATGTGATGTATCAGACGAAGGAATATGCGAAGGAACCAGTGAGTGACCAACGATCGCCCGATCGATGGATCCAGTGACCGGCCGACACGCACCGACTAACGAAGCGCCGCTATGAGTTTGTTGTCCAGTAATTACTTTTTACGATTTGATCTTGTAGGTGTTTTGAAACGTTAATTTCACTTAATATGCGATTTGTTGTTTTATATTTTATTTTCTTTTTTTATTATATGACAATTTTTCAATAATATGTACACGGATTTATTATTTTTATTTTCCTTTGGCACTCACAAGTTGAAGACTCTGGACGTCGTCCGCTTGATTTGCTATTTGGCTGTTGCAATCACTGTTTGTATACCAACTACCAATATATTTCACTTTCTCACTCAATCACTTCAAGCATATGCAATTAATTCTTCTTTTCTTTTATCAATGCGTCGAGGCTAATTCTTTTTATAAGTATATATACATTGCAACCTAAAAAATGAATGAAAATATATGTTAAATATTATTTTTATCTGCGAACATTTTTTGCTATTTCTTTTTGCAGTATTTCTGAAATATTCTGCTGAGCAAAAATGTGTAATTGTTGTTGGTGGTGACTTGAAATTTGTGGGCGATGCAAAAGTAGTTAAGACCAAAAATGACAGTCAAAAAATGGCAGACAGTTTCGATAGCAAAAACAAGCAGAATGCGAAGTGGCAGGCATATCGCTCTGCGCCGGCGACACCAACACACATATTCAAACCAGTCAGACAGCAGCAATATCGGCAGATACTACCGATAGCTACAACAATAAAATGTTGCTCCAGCAACAAGAAAACCAACGCAAACTGCAGCAACATCAGACAACAAGAACAATAACAACAACAACTCCATCAACAGTAGCACAAATAAATTGGGTATGCTTTGGAGCACAGTTAAAGGAAGATGAACAGGAGCGAAAAAGCAGTAGAGATTGAAACAAAAACAACAAGACATGTTTTTTGGGCGATTTCTCTTATTTCTATCTTTACTGCTGCTTCGTGGATGTAGGTTATATTGCTCCTGCTGATGTTGTTGTGCTCTCAAGTTGCACCTTTTACTTTTCCTTTGGCGGCTGTTGCTGGAGTTGTCAGCAGCATTATACACATGCATATGCACATATTCGTATATTTTTATTGTGTATCTTTGAATATTGTTGTTGCTTCATTTGTTTGTGTTCTGACTGATCCAGCTCCAATTTTTCGTGTTCTACGCCACTTCGCATTTGTTTTTTCACAATGAAATTTATGTACACATAAGAACAATGTTTTTTGTATTCTGCTGTCTCTCATTTTACGCATGTTCTCGCAGAGCACGAGAGAGCAAGTGTTGCTTGCGCTGCTGCCACAGCCTTCGTTGACCAAAAACTTCTGCACGACTTTGCACACATACAAATTCTGCCTCATCCTTTACAATTTACGTCTGACAATATTTTTTGATTGTTAACTTTTTAGAAAATCCTGAAAAGTCAATTTCTTCACTAAATCTGAATTTTGGAAACATTGTAAAAGGTTAAGTCTATATTCCAAAAGCATCTACTTGAATATCTTTGCGATATGCTATTAGAAATAAAACTGGTACGTTTCCTATAGGATACGTAATATTAAGAAAAAAGGCTTAATTTTATTTTACCTCAGTTTTTCTAATAAGCTACATATGTATATGGCTATTTACAATGTCAAAAACTATATAATATGAAAAAAAACTATTGCAAAAACTATTATGTGGCTCCTGAAAACATAAATTTTAATTTTCTACATTTTGTCCAATTGGAGGAAGTTTGCAAATTTTCTTGAAAAGAAAAGCTAATTTTCTTATTAGAATTAATGATGGTAATAGATTATATGAACTACACTTATGAATTTTTGCAAAACTATCATTGTCAATGTTTTTTCTTAATGTTATGATGTGTGAATTAAAACGAACGCAATTGCTGCTGGGCGCGACGCCTGCAACAATCCTCAGCGTGTATCGGAATTTTTTCTCTATATATTGGATAATGCGAACTGTCGTTTTTGGAGAAGCACTGAAAATTTTCACGCAATCACAGGCACACGCACACGTACACTTGTTTCTATATATCTACATATATTGGCATTCGCAAAGTAGACACCACCATGAATTTTTCCAACTTTTCCACTTTTGCCACAGCTTCTTCTTCTTCCAATTTTCTTCAGCTTTTGCAGATTTTTCAATCATTTAACTTCATTTTTCACTTCGATTTTAAACTTTACACTCACTTCATCAATATTGTGTATTAAAGCGACGTTTTCTAATTTATTTTAACATTATTTATTTAAATTTTCCTTAATAAAAAATTGCGTGAACATTTTCGCCTCCAACACTTTGCCTGATACGCGTATCCGTCTGTTCCGTCTGAAGAGACAGCTCTGCTCCTAAACGCAGTACGTCGCAGTCGCAGTCGCTCCTATTTTCTTCGACAGTTGTTGTTTTATCTGCTTGCCTTTGTAGTTGCTGGATTGCTGTGGTAGCGCTAAACACACAGGGTTGCAAATAGGGTTCCGGAAAATAAAAACGAATAGCAACAAAATATTACCGTTATCAGTATATAGGTAATTGTTATAGCAATAACTTTAATATTAACAAAATATACTTTTTGTAACTAATATTTCAAGATTTAAAGAATGATTCACTTCAACTTTTTTAATAAATTTAATATCTATATTTATATTTAATATATTGAATATAGAAATTAATTAAGTCAACAAAATAAGTACGGCTACCCCATTCTAAATCATTTTCTCAATGAATTTCTTTTTAAACTTAATTCGCACATTGAACTTGAGATATTTTGTCAATGCGCATGTGCCGTTATGTGTATTTCTCAATGAAAATTGTTTTTGCCTTGAAAGCGAAATATATACATTTATTAGTACTCAAAATAAAAATGCAATACATAAACATCAAATAATGATTTACAAACAATTTGTTACAAATTGTAAAAAAACAATAAAATAATAATTATTTTAAGAATCACAAAACTTTGCTGAAATCTAAAATCATTGTGAATTATTGCGTTTGTTGGTTTAACGTTTTGCTTTATTCCGCATTTCCTTCATTATCTCCATTTTCGCTTTTACCTGTTTGACATTTCGGGTGTCAATTCAATGCAGCCAACTTAACAGCAACAATACTCTACTCTCTACTATTTCTTTTCGTTCGGTGTGCGTACGTTTGATGACTTAAGGCGGTCGGAAATTTCAGAAAAAGTGCAAATTCTGTGTTTAAAATATGGCTAAAAAGAAAAGTGAGGAGTACGGAGCCGATGGCAATGATGGCGACTATGAGGAGGAGCCAAATTTCGAAGATCCAGAGGGCTATGTTGACGATATTCCCGATGAGGGTAAGTGCCAGCGCAGCACCACTGCGCCGCTGCTTTGTGCTATGAGTGATTTTGCACGCCAAGCACCGTATATGCAACATAACCTCAAATGTGGCAAAAATGCCAAGAAAATTGAATAATTTTGACATTTGTGCAAAATTAAACTGAATAATGATGTTTCGTTTGGTGTTCATAAAACTATTATTTAATTTTCAGAGCTGTTGGCCAATATGTTGGCACAGCGTCCTTTGGAGACGGATGGTGTAGAAAGCGTTGTTGTTGTGGACAACATACCAAAAGTAGAACCATCTCGTTTGGAGAAATTGAAATCTGTTATTCAAAAATTGTTTTCACATTGCGGTGAAATCGTAAATGTTGTCTTCCCAGTTGACGAGGAGGGCAAAACAAAGGGGTATGCATTTATGGAATACAAAAACGGCAGTATGGCTGAAGAGGCTGTGAAATCACTAAATAATCATCGCCTTGATAAGAATCATACATTCGCCGTTAATTTGTTTACTGACTTCCAGAAGTAAGTATTTTTGACATTATTAATGGAAGTCTACATAAAATTACAATATCTATTTATCTAGGTATGAAAACATACCAGAAAAGTGGGAACCACCAACTCAACAACCCTTCAAAGTTCAGAACGATTTATACAATTTCATCAATGACCCAGATGCTTATGACCAATTTAGCGTAGCTGCTGAAACCGCACCCAACTCTGTACAAGTTTCATTTTGGCAGAACACACTGCCTGAGCCCAATGAATTGGAGGCTCGCGACCGTTTCACCGATACTTTTGTCAAGTGGTCACCACTCGGTACATATGTGGTAACATTCCACAAACCCGGTGTGGCCATTTGGGGTGGTAGCAGCTTCCAAAAGATACAGAAATTCCCGCATCCAAACACACAGTTCGTAGAGTTCTCACCTTGTGAAAACTATCTTGTCACCTACGGTCCAACACCAACTGGCCAGAAGGTTATCATTTGGGATATCCGTACCGGCGTTGAGAAGCGTTCGTTCGTCGCTGATGGCATGTCTGTTTTATCTATGTTCCGTTGGTCGCATGATGATAAATACGTTGCACGTATGGGTGATAATTCAATCCACATCTACGAAACACCATCTTTTTACCTGCTCGACCTTAAGTCAATTAAGATTCCCGGTATACGCGGCTTCTCGTGGTCTCCCACTGACAATGTAATCGCCTACTGGGTAGAAGAACAAAATCAAATTCCTGCGCGTGTGACACTTATGGAGATTCCCAAGAAACGCGAAATTCGTAATAAGAATCTTTTCCATGTGGCCGACTGCAAATTGCACTGGCAAAAATCGGGTGACTACCTGTGCGTTAAAGTCGATCGTTACTCGAAATTGAAGAAGGACAAGAAAGAGTTGGATGTCAAATTCCTCGGTATGTTCTACAATTTCGAAATCTTCCACATGCGCGAAAAAGAAATTCCTGTAGATTCTGTGGAAATACGCGAATTGATACTCGCCTTCGCATGGGAGCCCGTTGGCAATAAGTTCTCCATCATACATGGTGAACAAAGCAACGCAAATGTCAGTTTCTACGAAGTGAACAAAGGTGTGAAACCTTCACTGGTCAAGAAGTTGGAGAAGAAGTCCTGCACGCACTTGTTCTGGTCGCCACGTGGCCAATTCATTGTTATGGCCAACCTTTCGATGGGCACTTTTGAGTTTGTGGACACAAACAATGACTTTATTATCACTGCATCGCCCGATCATTTCCGTGCATCTGAAGTTGAGTGGGACCCCACTGGCCGTTATGTTGTGACTGGCGTCTCAGCGTGGAAGGTCAAAGAAGATACCGGCTTCAACATGTACACCTTCCAAGGACGCATCATCAGACGTACCATATTGAAGAATTTCGTACAATTTCTATGGCGTCCACGTCCACCCACTTTGCTGTCGGAAGCACAGCAGAAGGACATCAAGAAGAACTTGAAGAAATACTACCCAATATTCGAGCAGAAGGATCGCTTACGTTTGACACGTGCCTCCAAGGAATTGCTCGAGAAACGCGCACAATTGCGTGAACAATTCATGGAGTACCGCAACAAGCGCATTGCCGAATGGATGGAGCAAAAGAGCCGCCGCCTACAGCTCAGAAATCGTAAGTTTCAAATGCTAAAGTTCCCTTTCTTTCATGAAATTCAATATTTATGCTCTTCCTTACAGATTTCGACACTGATAATTTGGATACAGAGGAAGTTGATGAGGAAATCGTTGAATTTTTAGTCAAGGAAGAAGTAACTGTGCTCGAGTAGTCGAACAACAGTTGTGCCGTTTTCCCCATAAAGCATACGCCTTTGCCCAGCCGACATTACGCTCACAAAGGCGTAGCTATCTTCTACTAAACAAGAACAACAAACTAAATACGACAAGAACATCATTTACGTATACATAAATATAAACATTGTATTTAAGCTAAAAATTAAAAAAAAAAATACAATATTTATTGAAGAAAATTGATTGAACAAACAAACAAACAAACAAAACGTAGCAAAACAAGCCAACAAAGAGTTCACAACAAAAAGCGCAGGAGACACGCTATACGCGCTTGTTTTTTTAGAACTATTTTTACTTAGATTTCTTTCAAACGCATTTGGCATACCTACTCGAAACGCTACACGCGTAAGTGTGACGCGTCTATAACAGCGTCTTTTTTTTCTACTTTTAAATAAAATATTCTACACTAGACTTATTCAAAATTTAAATTGTATTTTTCTCTAACTAAAATTAGCTAACAGTAAAGCAAACAAATAACTGCACAAACGTTTTAAGCCAACCTACTACCCACTCTAACTATTGTTTTGCATAGTATTTTTTTTTTACAATATATAGGATTTGAAATTCATTTTAACAAAATATCAAAATATACATATACAAATACGATTTTGTTATTTTATTTAGCATTGTAATTAATTTTATTTGAGTACGTAGAAAGCGTACATACATACATATACATATAGCAAGTCATTTGCTTATAACAAAAACAAAAAAATGTTAACAAATTTAGTGAATATCTTTACTGGTAGTTATGCTGTACTCATTATGCTGATTTTTAACAAAATTAAATATAAATTTGCATTATATTTGTATGCCATAAGCAAAAGAAAAGCGAAAACCAACGAAATTGCGAATCTTTTATTAATTATTTAGTATGCAAATGACGTGAAGAAACTCAAGTCAAGGGGAACAAGTTTGTTGGTATGCAAATAAGAGGGGAAATGTGAAGAAAGTTTTTTGTTGTTTTATAAAGCAAACAGGTTTAAACGCTCTAATGTGAATATACTGGTTTATATGGACCAAAGTTTAGTAGTATGTTAAATCAATGCAGGGGAAGTGTGACTGAAGAGAGCAAAAATCAATCATCATTAGCCTTTAAGATAACCAAGTCTGCATCAGAATTTTTGTTGTTGTAGTGGAATCGCTGGGAACTGCAGAGCGGATGAACTCGCAAGAAGGGGCACCCGTCGTCCTATTTCACCATGCTGTGAACGAGTCAGCGCTCCGTTGTACCGACCACTGGATTACTGGACCTCTCGCGAGCTTGGTAAACGTCGGTTAACAACCAAAACGGGCCCTTTTGGTCCAGAGTGGAGCGTCAGAGGTCGGCGGAACTACGAGCACTTAAAAAAAGTTCAACTTTCCGAAGTAGTGGGAGTACTCACCGAACACTATAGAATAGGCATACATGCGATGAGGTTAGGAATCCTGCCAGAATGAAACTGCCATATCTGTATGGAGGAAGGCGAGCATATAGGCATTTCCTACTCCACTGTCCAGCGTTCGCAAGACTCAGTGGACCTCTCGCGAGCTTGGTAAACGCCGGTTAACAACAAAAAACTGCTCGGTTGCGAGATCCTTTTGGTCCAGAGTGGAGCGTAAGAGGTCGGCGGAACTACGAAAGTTCACCTTTCCGAAGTAGTGGGATTACTCACCGAACACTATGGAATAGGCATACATGCGATGAGGCCTAGAGAAACTGCCATATCTGTATGGAGGAAGGCGAGCATATAGGCATTTCCTACTCCACTGTCCAGCGTTCGCAAGACTGAGGTTGGAACATCTCGGTACCCATACTTTAAACGGATTATACGAACTTGCCGGATTCGAAATTAGCCGCCTCATAAAATTTGTGATAGGCGCAAAGAGTTTCTTTGCGATTTATACATAGGAGTCTTTTGGTACACAACGGACTGCCACCTTTAGCTGTCCAAGTTGGATCCTCCGCGAAACCTGTCGCTGTGTCAGCATTTTTTGCCTATCCTAATCTAGCGGGAGAAAACATTCCCTCTATAATATGCCGAAATACTGTAGAGTTAACAGTGCTTAAACGAATATAAAATCCGTTCCGACTATGTAGACCCGACTGCCGTAAAAATTGTGTCCAGAATTGACAACAGCAGCATAGACTGAAGAAATGTCTCGAGGGAATGTTAATGATCCCGGAAATTAAGCAATCGTAGATGTAGAGTTCCATCAATTTTGCAACAGCTTGGTTCACTATAGGCCATAAAAGCTCCATCTATGAAAGAACGACCTTGATGTATCAAACATAAACACCCTTTCATACACTTCCAACATTTCATATGGCTTAACATTTTTGAACCAGTCAGGTCTTTTTGTGACTTTTCATGAACTTAACTTACAACTTATCATCCAAAATTACTTTTAAGGAGGACACAAATAGCTACTACAAATCTACAGCAAATTTTTACATATCTGTGGTGAAAACCCATATGAAACACTTTCAAACTTGCAACCCCAACAATACTTGTGTTTAGTTGTACCACTTGGTTGTCTTGGAAACACACGAAGCCGGGCAAACTCTGTACTAAGAACACAAAAGTCACAAATCGTAGCATTCTTGTGACTCTCATGTGTCTTCAATTAAATTTTATAAAATCGACAAAAAACATTTATAATGAGTGGTCCACTCAGTCAAAGCGGCAAGAAAAAAGCTAAACATAATCTACGGAAGAACACGCAGAAGCAAGCGAACCGCACAAAACACAAACGTTGTAAATCACGACCCACACGTGAGTACCAGGAAAATGAACGTGAGGTGCAAGTTTTGTTGGAGAACACAAGTCTCTCAATCGATAGCAGTCCACAGACACATCGAAAAGATGAGCTAACGCTTAGTTTGGATTTCTTTTGCCGCACCAGCGAGGAAGAACTGCTAACAACCGGGAGTATTGCAACACGTAAGACGGACTTGAAGAGTGAAAGTGTTGAAGAAGCAAGCCCAGATGATGGCAGTGTGAGGACTGGGGAGAGCGATGAGCAGCAGGAAGTGTACACAAGCGCCGACGAGGAGGAGGATGAAAATGCGACTAACGGTAGCGAGCAGACCGTTTCACCGTCTTCTACGCAGCAGCGTGAACAAACCGCTTCCACCTATATACAAATCGACGAAGATGTGGTCTTGCAATTGGGTGCGGGTGAAATGTTTATACCAGATGCCAATTTGCTTTTCAAGCCACGGACGGAACTCACGTCAGAAGTCGGCTTGACTGTAAATAGTCTTGGCAAACTGGATAGTAAGGGAAAACCACAAGCGTTGAGCGCAAATATCTGTCGTATGCTGAACCGATATCAAACAGAGCAGCGTGCGAGAGATGAACCCATTTCAAAAGCAATTGTGGAACAACTAACACACACAACGTGGTTGTCATACATGAAAGATCGTACACTTTATGGTAGCTTTTGCTCACACAAATTCCATCCGATTTTCTGCGTACCGACACGTCAACCAGACGAGATACCCACAAGAAAGTTTGTGCGCATCTACTTGAAGGAGCTACTATTCACGAACCACCCGCATTTGTCGGAGGAACATCGTTTAGCCAACGCGTTGGAAGAGCTCTTTGAGCAGCATGTGCAGCGACAACAGCAACGCGTTTGTGAAAAGTTACGCGCACAACTGCAGACCGAACGTCGTGTGGTCAATGAGCTGCTGCAGCGCGAGTCAAAGAACAGCGCGGAACCGGAGTCGGCACGTACAATTGAGAGACTTGCGCGCAAACTGGAAGATCAATTGTTGAGCGTGCGGGCGTTACGCAACAGGCTTTATGAGGAGGAGGCGCAATCTAAGCAGCTGCTCAAAGAAATACTCGACACTTGGAAGCGACTCAAGCAACAACGTAAAACACAAGACTATCAATGTACGCGCTTCAAGCTACGCATTCATGTGGAGGATGCGACAAACACGGCCGTGGAAGCACAACGTTGGGCCGAACGCTTCGAAACGGACTTGAATGAGATCTATCGAGAGGAGTTGGAGATTTATTATCGCGCTAAACGTTTGTGGAAGTCGCGCGATCGCAAAGCGGATATAGCTGAACTGCCGATTAAGCCACGTAAACCGGATATCACACAGCTCTCGACCGAGTTGCGCGCCAAGTTGGCAGAGTGTTTGGGCGCACAAGGTGAACCGAAGATTAATGTGCAACTGCACCGCGTCTGTGAGAGCGAGTTTTACAATCTGCCTGGTTTGAAACGGTTAAAAAGTTTCTACATGAAAATTTATTTCGACGGTGAGTTTGTGAGCGCGACGCGCAGTTATCGCATTGAACCCGATTTACGCATACCGATGAACGAAATTTTTGGTATATTTTTGGAGCGACGCATGCCGAAGGATATAAGAGTAGCGGTAAATAAATATTTATATATAACTGTTTTTACATTTTATAACGCTAAGCCTTCACCAGCTCTACGAGAAATTCCGTCTGCAATCTGCGCGCAAAGTCGTCGATATACCGGTGCCAATACCGCAAGCGCTGCACACGGCCGATACTGAAGAGCAATGCATAAATTTTACAGCGCAGAAGTCCATAAATGTCAGTGGCCGTCTCACCATACGCTTTAAATGTGAGGAGCAAGTGGACCTAAGCGCTCGCTGGTATGTGCCAACTGCAGCCAACAACAGCCCCACTGTATCACTACAAAGCTCACCCGCGAGTCAAGCAAATGCGCGTGAGTTCCATGCCGAACAACTCTTAGCGCAATTGGACGATCACGCGCAGCATACTGATAACGATGAAGTGGCAAGTGAGTTGGACGTACCTGCGCCAACAGCACTTAACACCTGCACCTTTGAAGAGGAGCTGTTGCAGTTTTGCCCTATCAAAGATTTGGAGCACAATCGACGCTTTAAGTTGCTGCGCTCGCGTTATCAGAAAAACGATGCGCGTACGCGCGATCTGCGCTTCATTGCGGCGCTTGATAATGAGCTCGAATTCGACTGGTCTGACAAGGAGGAGGCAGTCATTGAAGCAGGTGATTGGATGGACCCGATAGATTTGCATAAACACGAGGGTAAAAAGTATCTCAAGCAACTCTATGAAGCGATACGCAGCCAATGCGCGCGTTTGAGCATTGCCGCGGCGAACGCTGAAGAATTGCTAATTGGCGATGTGCCTGCCAGTTGGAGGTGTGTAATGTTGATCACGCTTGATATTATTATAAATAATTATACTTCCTTTACGCTTGTCACAGCACCTTCTTTCAGGCTTTGAGTTTGATATTCAATCCCAAACGTACACTGAGCGCAACACCCACGCAATCAAGTATGTCACGCGCGTACGCTTTGGATATGGATGCTAGTCAGAACTACAAGATCGTTTTGAATATCGTGCGCGCTACCGGTATACCCGTGCGTATACCGAACTCGTCGAATAACGAGAGCAAAGAACCCAGCAATGAGAGTCCGAATATGTTCGTATCACAGCGTAAGTTTTGTGAGATCAAATATTTTTGACTGCAGAGTTCCAGAGCTACTTCTATATTTCAGTTTATAAATACTCCAATGTGCGTCCATTCATAGTATTGAGTTACAAAGATAAGTTTTGTCGTTCGCTAACCGTTGAGGGTTCAAATCCGACATGGAATGAGGAGCTCATTTTGCAGTTCAGGTATATTAACACTCGAAATATATATTTTCAAAACATTGTATTCATTCAGATGCTTCTGCGTATAGCGGCAGTTTGTCCGATCTACGCGACGATCTCAAGATATCACTATTCGACGAAGTGATCGAGAACCATGTCAACGATGATCTTAGCGTGCGCAATATGGACATCTATCAGCGCATACAAACTAATTGGTTGGGTGAATATCGGTTCCCCATACACACGCTACTCGCACAACAAAAGGTGGGTCCGGTCCAACAAACTATATAGTTTTAATCATCCACTCAATTTTATCCCACAGCTTGATGGCGTAATCGAGCTGAATACACCCAAAGTGCTACTTGGTTACAAACAGCCAACACTGGAGCACATAACCTCACAAGCTGACATGAGCATATCGATGGAGCAGTTTCCGGAAATCAAAGAAACGGTGCGCCTTTGGTTCTACATGAGCATTGAGCCGCATGTTACGCTGCCACGCATCAGCACCGCTAGTCTGGAATGTGCCGAACTGAGAGATGTACGTCAGCAACTGCAACAGTGGTCACTGCAAGCGCAAGAGCTGCATCCAGAGCGCTACATTGAACCGTTAGTTTGCACGGCGGAGGGTAAACGCGTGTGCTTGACGCGTCTCTTGGAACCGGTGCCGCTGCCACTGGAGGTGAACGAACAGAAATTCGAGTTGGCCTGCCGCTTCGTCGCACTCTTGAACGTGCTGAAGACCTACGATCCATGCATATGTTTCGATGGCATTTGGTTGAATAATCAATGTGTGCTGGACACTAATTGGTGTACGTTGAAGGATCTTGGCGTGTTGTTGTGTAATTTTCTGCTCGGCATTGGCGTCCACTGTTGGCTCGTGCTCGGTCATGCTACCACGTACGGCGAGTGCGCGTTTGTGCTCTATAGAAGTGAGGAGGGTGAGCTCTTGCTTATCGATTCTTACACGGGCAAACGTTTTGGCACACGCGATGTCTTCTGTCCGCTCTATAAGATTTGTGTGGTGGTGGCGCCGGATAATGTGAGTGATATTTAATATAGGTTTTGAACAGTAATATTCACAAAAACCGTTACAGTTATACTGCAACATACAGTCTGAAGCGCGTGTCACAATGACCAACTTCAATTTGAATGACACATCCTGCTGGCTGCCCGCCTTCTCCAAGCGCAGTCCAGCGCCTTTGGGCGGTGTACAAAAGCTGAATTACACTTACCAGCTCTCATTCAACACTTTCGAGCTGAGACGCAATATTGAGCGTAAAATAATGAAGAAAATCAATTCGTGGCGCACTATGCGTAAGACCATTTGGAATCGGTAATTTGATAGAGCAACTCATTTGATAATTTATAGTTTGATATCTTTTAAATTTTCGCTCAGCGCCTTTCAGCCACGTCTTCAAAACATACTTCAAGATCTAGAGCAACTAAGTATTTCCGATAATGGTTCATACACCGAAGCTAAGTACACGGATCAAGTAGCGGCTGAGTTCCCAAACTATAAGGTAACTAGATTCCCACTTATAATTCTAGTTCAAAAGAACGGATTTATGAATAGTTATGTGAGGTTAGGATTTTGTTGTTCCGTTCGTTCATAAAATCTCGATAGAACTAATGAAAGCTATGTATATACATATATGGAATCACACATCTCGTTGCAAACAAGCTTGAATTTGTGTTTAAAGTTTCAAAAGTTTTCTCTTACAAAACTGTTCATAAGTTGGTTCTTCAAAAAGTTTCGTTTCTTCGGAAGGTATACATTTTTCGAGTTTTGCAAACACCTCATGCATATCATGGTGTTCTTATATAATACTTTTATTAATATTTCCAGATCTATGGTTATGCGCTCAACTTTCCCTATACAAATCTCACATCGATCTCCGAACGTATAAAGTCCACTGGCATACATTTGAATTCGGACAAACGTGTGGAATTCTGCTTGGCAACGCACATACACATCTATCCAAACGATGTGCTCTCTGTGTGGATATTTCTGATATCGTTGATACCCAATCGGTTTAACTAGGAGTTAAGGGGGCTTTACTAAAATACATATTTCTAATGTATGTGTATGTGTGTGTATAATTGTGCGAAGCGGACTTTGTGTACTTTATCTGTATATATAATTTGTTTTTAATTTTTAATGTTAAACTATTTGTTTTTTTTTTTACACTTCCTTTACTGATATATGAATAAAAATGTATTTTAAGCGTACAACAACAAATTATAACAGTAATGAATTTGCAAAAATCGTGTGTATCTTCTATTATCGACGAAAAAAAGATAGTTCCTGGCAAGCGATAAGGTCTGCGCCATAAAAATGAATCAGGGAACACCTTACGCTGACATAATCGCAATGGTGGGTACATATGTATGTATGTATTTCCATTTTTTTTGTTTTGTTTGTTTATAAACGCTTATGATACAAAATATATGAGCCACCTTGATCTAACGATAACGCCGCTAGTTTGGTATTGTATTATTTTCCTTTTATTATAGCAACGATGCGCACCAGAAGCCGGTAATCAGGGTACATGTGTACGAATAGTTGGAATATTGATAAGTTCAGGCGTTATTATCACAATGTAGTTATTAAACATTGGACAGTTTGTCTTTGAAAGGGTGCGTGCTAACAACATACTAATTTAACGCTTTATTGCGAAATTCTAGACGTTTGAACTAGCTAACTGCACTGCGTTAAGGCACCCGAATAATACGGGATATAGTAGAGATCGCAAAGCATGATTAATTAATTTGGTGGAATTCCACAACTTTTCTTAATATTTAAGCGGCAACGTTATTGAAATTCCATAATTTCCTGCTTTTAAGTGGCGTGATTTCTTAGAACGCAGCAATTTTTTAAATAAACGCTTTATAATGCTTTTAAAAACACAAAATATTTTCCAAAAAACCTTAGATTATATCAAATGGCTGTTTATGCTCTACGAACTGAATACACAAATTTCGATTTGTGAGCCATGGGAGCGTGTATTTTCGCGTAAGTTGAATTGGTTTAAAAAATAAATAAATATTTTTTATAAACTTATAATTTTTTATAAATATAAATTACAGTAGCTACTAATATAAATTTTTATTATTCGGACTTTTTTTTTATTTAACACACATTGTTCTGTACTGCGTACTACATACAAGCATTCATTTTATTAGTTAATTGCCGGAGATTATCCGTTGTCGACATATAATCATTAAAAAACTATAAAATAAAAGTTGATAAAATTAAGTATCAATTTAATCCGACGTATAAAGCGTTATCAATTGGATTTGCGAATAATTAGAATTGAAGACATAATCACTGATATTAAATTTAAAGAGCTTTCCAACTATTTTTTATAACAAAATTAAATTTTATATGATTAACACTAAATTCTCACATTATTTAGAAAAGTATTAATTTTTAAATTAAATCACAATATTTTCAAATGTTATCAAAATCAATTTATAACTATTTTTTATACTTCTAGATATTCTATTACTCCTTGGCGCCGCAGTTATTATATTTACCATTAGTTTTATTCCCAGCATAACAAAAACGCTACTAATGTTTGCCCTATATGGCAACTGGCAACAAGATACCGCAGCAAACAACTTACAAATGGAAAGATTTACCTAGAAATACATTATTTTGATTATTTTTAGTTATAATTTATAATTTTTATATTTATACTTAATATAAATGTTGCATTAGTTTTAGAACGTTGGTATAAAATCATATTGTGTATCATATATGAATGAATTTAAACAAAAATACACGTTGATAACACACAAACTGATAGACCAGAAAACTGCCTAAAAATGTTGTAATTTTTAAACCTCAGCTTAACATTAGTAAATACATTTATGTGTATATAAACAATTGTGTTCTGCAAATATCAACTATTTAAACACCTACAACCGGAAGTTTCGGATTTAATCAGTTTCGTGGGCTGCAAATTAAAAGTGCGTTGTCTTTTGCATGAAAAATGTTTGATATTCACTTTTTATTCACTGTTTAATAATATCTTATGCTATTATTTAAATATTTATTTAGCCAGTAGTGAAATAAATACGAACACCAGACAAATTCTTTTAAAAATTAATTGTCATTTTTCAAAATGTCTGCATCAGAGTTGCCATGACTAATTTAAAGGCAAAATATTTCAGCGAATTAGAACCATATTCCATCCACCTTTATATACACCGTGCTGGGAAAATATGCAGGGGTATTAAATACGACTCTTTTACAAAAGATTTATATTTGTTTTTATAATTTTCGTTACCAATTTTTATTAATTATCCATGAAAACAAAAAATAACTGCTCCAAAAAATCGTAATTCGACTCTATGACAACATAACAGCAGCTTTTCGAGACTCGTAGAAATATGACATTGCACTGACAGTTTAAATAGCACACAGTTTTTGTTTACGTTTGTGCTTGCTTGTTGAATTGCTTTTTGATACAAATGAATGTTAAGTGAAATTATTAATAAATTACAACATGTCCAACGATAAACGTACTATTTACGTCGGCGCATTAGCAGATGAGGTTACAGAGAAGCTACTCAATAATGCCTTCATACCTTTTGGCGATATCGCTGACATACAAATGCCGGTCGACTATGAGTCGCAAAAACATCGTGGATTCGCATTTATAGAATATGAAATGTCGGAGGATGCCGCTGCAGCGATAGATAATATGGTATGTTGGTTATCAAAACCTACAGCTTAACATAAATTACATTAAAATTAATTACTAGAATGACTCGGAGCTTTGTGGACGCACGATACGTGTAAATCTCGCCAAGCCAGTGCGCATTAAAGAGGGAAGCTTTAAGCCAGTTTGGGCCGACGACGATTGGTTGCAGAAACATGCGGGCGCAACACTAAAAGACGACGAAGCTGAAAACACTGAAGTTGGTGCTAATACCGAGAGTGCAGATGCAACTGCCAGCAAACCTAGTGGTCCGGTGGTTATTGAGAAAGCAGAGAAACGTAATCCACAAGTTTTCTTCGACATCCGCATAGGTGGTCATGATATAGGACGCATTATAATGCTACTGCGCGCCGACGTAGTGCCGAAAACGGCGGAAAACTTTCGTGCGCTCTGTACGCATGAGCAAGGTTTCGGCTATAAAGGTAGTACCTTCCACCGTGTTATACCAGAATTCGTAAGTAAATGCAAATACAACAACTCCATAAAATACAAATACAATTTAACTGTAGATGTGCCAAGGTGGTGATTTTACTAATAATAATGGCACTGGCGGCAAGTCTATATATGGCAAGAAGTTTGCAGATGAAAATTTCACGCTCAAACACAACGGTTTCGGAACGCTATCAATGGCCAACTCCGGACCCAATACAAATGGTTCACAATTCTTCATCTGCACAACTAAGTGAGTTTTTCTCCCCAACTACATATTTTTACCAGTGTATCAATTACATTTTGTTACATATATAGAACTGATTGGCTAGACAATAAACACGTGGTGTTCGGACATGTAATAAGCGGAGCTGATGTCGTGCGAAAGATGGAACGATGTGGCAGTAAAGCGGGTACCACAACACAGAAAATTGTAATTTATTCATGTGGCGAATTGAAATAAATAAAAAATATTTTAGTTTAAAAAAATGTTTTGTTTTTATTCAGTTTCATTTGATTATGTTAGTTTATACACAATGTTTAAAACGTTGCCATCCAAAGAAGAAGAGCACATCTGCAAAAGAAGAGATTAGTTTGATATTAGCAATTTTGGAAACTTTTATTGAAAATAAATATTTTTTGAAATAATGAATCAGTTAAGAAGTGAACAGCATGATTTTTTAATGGGTTCGACTCAGAAGAGGGATCCTGAGTGAGGATAAATCATCATTTGATGTATCATTTTTTATTTATAAAATTCGATCAAACTCACCTTTAGTATGGAAATATTTCCAATATGCAATTCATGCAAATCCTTTACATGTTTAGCCTGTTTTTTAGCTGTAATGAAGAAAATAAGCTTGTTAATAAAGAAATTTTAACATTTCGTTTATATTATGATAACATTAATATCAGTTAAAAAGTGAACAGCATGATTTTTAAATTGGGTTCGACTCAGAAGAGGGATCCTGAGTAAGGATAAATCATCAAATGAACGTAAATATATAAATAGTATAGAGCGCAATACACACCTTGCTTCTGTGAATAGTTCGGTGAATAAAATGTTATTTACAGCCTTCCAGCCTTCATGGAATCTATAACAAATGAAAAAATGAAAATTAGTTTTTGAAAGTAATTAATATGGGTAATTGTAATAGTTTCTAATATTTTCAGTTAGAAAAATTGGTTACATGTATGTTTCAAATGAACTATACTATAATGAGTCATCATTTAAATGCACAATTTTACAAAATTATATAAATACTGACCTTTTGGGTATCCGAAATAAACATCTTTCAGCCATTTTCACTACGAGTCATTGACAACTGCAATTAAAGAAAATAAATATATTAATAACTCAATATTTGAAACAATATCAATATTAGTTTGGAGTATTTTCAGAATCCTTTTGGTTAATTAATGTGTGTATTCAGCATGACTTTTAATCAGCTACATTTTATCATCATTTAAATACTAAAAATAGAGAAAAATATTTTTATACGAACCTCTTTATAAAAGCTGCTGCAGATTACTTAAATTTCAGCAATTTTCAGTCGCTTCATCAGTTGTTTAACCTAAAAAAGAAATAAAATGCATTTATTAATATGGATCCAAATGTTATTTCTCATAAGCATTTATGTTGTTTATTTCAGAATCCTTTTGGTTTAATTTTAAGTTGTAAATCAGCAATTTTTTACTTATGATTAAACTTATCATCATTCGAATTTAAACAACCACATATATAACAATTACATTCAATATTTACCTTCATTAGGATATTTTCAGCATTTTGTTCAGTAAAACCTTGCTTTGTCACTCAGCCGCCTGCAAAATTAAAATAAAAGACTACTTAAAACATATTCATAACACTAATAAAATCAATTTATTGAATAGAAAAAACTCAGCTGGCCGTTCTTATCTATCCGCAAAAATATAAATGCTTACAAGTAAATCGTGAAATTTAAATGTAAAACACTTTTTCAGGACGAGAACAATCATCAAATTACTGGCATGATTTACAAATTTGCATAAAAAAAACTTACCTGTGCTAATTTTATCAGCTATTTTCAGCGCCATCACTTCAAATATTACTCAGCTTATGCAAATTCTAGTTGCTATATATTTATGGCAACAAGTTTTTAATAATATTTTATTAAAAACAGCCATTTCAGTTAAGAATTTTCCCAATTTTTCTTTCCAATTGAGTAGTGACGAAGTAGTTTCTTCCAAATCCGACAGCGAAATGAACGAATTTCAAAAGTACAGCACGAATGTGACAATGGCCGCCACGGCGTAGTTGCCACTTGGGTAAAAATAAAAAACCTTTGTGTGTGTGTTGGAAGTCTCCAAATAGTTGTGGAACTTATTGCATTGAATATGGAGTGCATTTTTATTAAAAATAAAATAAATTATTATTTTGACAAAATATAATAAAAAAATTAAATTAAAAAATTATTGAATAATTTTATAATAATTTTTGAATTTTATATATATTTACTTAATGGAACATCTGGTATAAGGTTTTTTATTATTTGACTGCCATTCTTTTCAAATTGTCAAAATTCAAAATTCAAAAAAAAAGAAAAATATCAATAATTAGACAGTTTTACAAAATATTTTTTTTATTACATAAAAAACTTCTTAATTGTAAAATTTAAGTGAACATTTTTCCAATAACACTAAGCCCGAAGTAAACGAATATAAGGCGCGAGAACGATGGTAAAACGAAAAGCGAGCCTAAAATCGAACCGAAAATCAACCGGAAAAGGAAC
Source organism: Zeugodacus tau (assembly GCA_031772095.1). Lineage (NCBI taxonomy): Eukaryota > Metazoa > Arthropoda > Insecta > Diptera > Tephritidae > Zeugodacus > Zeugodacus tau. The sequence goes on along the minus strand of CM062652.1, from coordinate 71,185,670 downwards.
TAAGCCAATAAAAGTGGAAAAGGAATACACAATACTAACACCGGAGGAACAACAAACCCGCGATGCCAAATATGCAATGCGTTTAGCGGATTTGCGAACATGTCTATCCTTCATCGATGGTAAGTGGACAGCAAATGTTTCAGTTAATATGATTAAAGGAGAGGCTCTTTGTGCTCTAATTATATGTAATAGTGCTTAATATACATACATACATTTGTTAAGTATATTGAATCCAGCAGCAAAACATAGTTCTAACTACAACAACACAAAAATATGTGTAATAATTTTCCCATTTTTTTCATCGAACAGAGGCGTTCCTGAAAGTGGAAGAACTAAAACACGGCGAGGATGTGATAGAGAAAGTCTGTATGCAAATTAATTATATTTTATTATATACTAATCAGCTGCGCTCTCGTTATAGTGGCAAAACTATTTGCTTTGCGATGGTCTACCAAAACCATATATACCACCAGCTGTACGTTTGTTCTTTGAGAAATTGAAGTTTTTCGATCGTTTCAATACGGAGAAAACAATTGATTGGCTGCTGTCGGTGGATGAGCGTAGTGTATTGTCACAGGATATATATGGCAAGGATATGACGCGCCGGGCATTAATTAAAGAAATTCGTCCCAATTTCGGAGATGAATACAAAGCCAACATCGATTTGCTATTAAAAGTAATTTGCACAGATAAATTTATAAATTTTCAACTTAATTATTCAATATTGATATTGTAGGTTATAAAGAGTATTGATTATTATGGCGATGATGATACAAAAACAGTGAAAGCGCCGATACGTATTTTGCGCGATATCTTAGATGTACGTTGAAATTATTAAAGACAAGAAAAAACAGTTAAACAAAATAGATTATTAATTTTACAGCAAAAGAAAGCGGCTTATCAGGAAATAGAGCACTATTTCGATCGCTATGCATATCGTATATTGTCATCCGAAGATTCCCATATGGAGTAAGTTTTCTAATTAGCAATTAAAGTGCTTTTATTACATTAACTCAACGCGCAGATCAGTGAATGCCACCACAGCTGAATATTGTTATGAATGCGACAACTTTGGCATACACATTTGGACGTTAAAAAATGTGCCTATACTCTTTCGATTTCTAGAGTGAGTATGAGTACTAGAATGCATAATCTTTATTTTTTTTTATTTAATTTTTGATTTTTCTATTTTTTTTGGTATTTTTACTACTCATATTTTATTTATATTTTTTTCAATTCATAGTGTACCTTGCATTGAGGCAAATTTACATAAACTTAAAGTTAAAATCATATTGCCCTACTCTATATTAAAAGAAAACCTTACAATAAGAGGCATACATTTCTTATTCGATCCATTTAGTGAGAATGCAAAGAGCTTTAAGCAGGATATTAAAGATGTTGTGGAAGACTTGACCGCTGGCATACCGGGTATGGAAAATAAAGATTACAAAAAAAAATTAAATAAAAATTTTCAGCTGGAAAAAATAAAAACTAAAATTTGTATATGAAAAATAAAATATAATATATAATAAAAAAATAATGATATTAATTAATTAATTAATAATAAATAATAATAATAAATAAATAAGTAATTAATAATAAATAATTAATAATAAATAAGAAAGAAATTATTATTACTTTTTTATTTTTTTATATTTTTTTATTATTTAATTATTGATTTTTCGTACTTTCCCAGATATACACGAATGTTTGGTGCATGAACATTTTCTACAAGTGGATTTGCAAAATCAAGTGCGCACGAAATTGATGGAGCGACGCGCCGAATATGAGAGCAAAGTGCAGTAAGTCGATACTAGAATACTAAATCTTTTTTGGAAATGTTTTTCTTAAATATACATATATATATTTCTTAATTTAAGCGCGCTAAATGAACAGCTGGAAATGCTAAAGAAATCCAAGGCTGCAGATGATGACAAAAAGAAAGAGCCGAAACTTATAAAGCTGCCAAAAGAACCGCCTGTAATAACCGATAATACGTTTCCGGATATCTGGGAGGACTTTTTACAATTGGAAAATGAACGTTATAACAATTTCATAAACAATATTTACAATCCAGATTCGTTGCAATTGGAACATGATGAGGTGATATTAATATAATAAAGTATTAATATAACATTAATTAATAAATTACTTTCTCTCCATTATAGATAAATTTAAAAAAATATTCAATACTAGGTGGCATATATCAATTATATTTTGTTAAAAAGCCTATACATTACAACTTCAACGATTTCACTATGACATGGCATGAGAATAATGGCGATTTGGAAATTATTAAAGACGTCATAGCAGAGGAAGTTTTACCGCCAGCTAGTTCACGAATGTCGCTACGCTCCACTTCATCGTTTGTACGTACTTCGGCAATATCTAGACGCAGCGTGGCACGTCTAACGGCGGCCGAATTAAGTGAACTCTTTATGCCGCCACCACAAAATTGTGATAGTCCGAATTTTGTGATAACAATTGAATTGCCCGAATATTTATGCTTGTGGGGTGGTGAGCCATTAGCATGCCATTACGAAGATGATTTAGTTGGCTATGTCACGGAAAAATTGTCCAACGTCGATATACATAGAGTAAATCCATCGCTACCCGTTGATGATCAAAACAAAGCTATGTCGAAAGATCGTGGCAGCACAACGTTCACTAATCCTTCGGTCGATCTTTCATATACGCCCCGGCAATCCTCTTCCAATCTTTCGGTGCGCACGAAACGTTCGTTTTCGAATATATTTCGCCCATCAATTGCATCGTTGGTTACTTCCATATCACCACAACAGCAGATACATCCATCAGTCACTTCTGCGATGATTGAGGATTTTATTTTGGATTTGCCCTTGAGTTTGGTGCAAATACGGAATATACAACGTTATTGTGTACCAAGAATTATATCCTCTTTCAAGTTTCCCGTCGAATTGCAGGATGAAGCCAACGAAGAACAGCGTGGCAAACCAAAAAAGGGTGGTATATTGCTACGAAAGCGTGTCTCTGAGGATAGTGAACAATTGGAGGCAGTTAAGGAATTTCAGTACGATGGCCAAAATAATCCTGAGCGCATATTTCCAATTTTACCGCGTCTCGAAAAGATACATATGGAATATGTAATACATGATAAGGACACAGATACTATTACACTTTCAGGTACAAAGTATCCAGTGAGTTTCTCCGACTTGGTACACACACTGGACCAAATTAAGGCGTCGTATCAGAGCGGCTATAAGCACACACTACAAGTTCCCGATCGGAAAATGAACACTATTTTATTTAAGGATCATAAGAAGAAAATGAAAACTATCAGGTCAGAAGAGTCATTTTCGAAGACACCAACTGTCTCACAATCCACGGCAAGTATACAAACGTCAAGGCATAAATCCATGAAGCGTAAAACGCGTTGGAGCGATTTAGATATACTAAAGGGTAAAGGAGAAAAGGAGCGTTTGCGTTCGGACGTTAGCGTAAAACCGGAAATGGAAAAGGAGTTGGAAAAAGAAATAGATAAAGAAGAAGAAGAAGAAGAAGAAAAAGAGGAGGAAGAACTATCTAAAGAGGCCGAAGAAGCGCCAGAACCTGAAAGTGAAGTTAAGCAAAAAACATTTCAGTATGCACACTGGACAACTAAATACGTCAATAGAACACAATATGAAAAAGAAAAACATAAGATCACCATTTGGACTGATAGATTGGGTGTGTATACAAAGTAAAAAAAAAAAAATAAAGTGCAATAGAAAGTGTTGTTAATTGTTTGCGACTTTTTGACTTCAAGGTACCATTGGTTTGGCATACAAGTTATACGAGCATTTCCCCTTTAAAGATTGGAGAGTCGAACCTGACATGGAAAAGTAAACGCACTCAAAATAACAAATATGATAAATACAATAATTTGTTTATATTATCCATAATTAACAGTGAAGGCGAAGTAATTTTTACACTGGAGACCCAATATGTTAGATGTGTGCTTAACATTTCAGCTCAAGGATATCGTGGTTATGTAACAGAACCAACAAAAGGTTATGTACGGCATCGAAAAATTTATATGGACATAAAAGAGCCAATAACGGACTTTAAGGAATTGAAAAAGGTAGTTGTTGAAATTATGTCACAAAAATGCATTTATATTTTAATTATCATATTTATTTCTTTCGATCTTCTTTTTAGCGTTTCCATGAACGTTTCTTGAATATATTTTCGAACCATGATGCGCGGTTTTATATAGAGAATGGTAACGTTACATACATTCATATCACTTTTTGTATTTTATCATATTCATTGTTTGTGTTTATTTTTATAGGTTATTTTTCCGAAAAACATTTAGCCTGTGAATTACACACCTACTCTTGCATAGCGTTACATTGTCTGATGTTGAAATATACACGCTCCGATTGGAATCGTTTGGCTAACCGTCGTGATATAATATTAAACTTTGGACATTGTCGTGATCCACCAGAAAATATGATGCAAGTGCATATAACTCCGGAAAATTCCACCTTTGTGGAAATAAAGGAGTTGTGCTCAGATAATTTGGATGTATTCTTGCTGGACTACACATTGACTTGGCGCAATATAGATGTGAGTATTAATGCATACAACAATATACTATAAAAAAATGCGTTCAGTTTGCACGACCGAGCGTAACCGGATTTATATACGGTCGGGGACTGCCAAATTGCTGACATTTCCCTAATTATTTGTGAAATGTTCTCAGCTTCAATAACAAATACACATTTCTACTACTATTTTGTTAATTATTGATTTCAAATTCTTTTAGAATTACTGTGACTTCCATCATCTCATTATGTCTGCATTTGTTTCCGCTATTGACAATCGCTGCAAAGATCCGAAACTCATGGTGAACGTTAAAAATTTACTTTACGAAATACGTCCGCTAAGTTACTCATAAATTAATTTCCAGAAATAAATGAAAAATATGATTTTTAATTTATTTTAGTTTTTTTTTATTATCTTAATGTATTTTAAATTTGTCTCGAAGTATACAATAGATCTGAATATGTATCTTTGATTTTACATAATGCACAAAATTTGTTTGAAAGCGCACTGCAAATTTACATTGTTCGAGAACTAAACCACACAATTCCCCTCATTTACAACAAATGTTATGTCCTTGCACTATTAAATGCTTAAATTTACGTATTGCAAATGAAAGTTAATCGAAAACATATTACTCCAAATCTAATCGTGGAATGAGTTTGGTTTGGTTTGCATACTTTTTTTCAATTGGCAGCAAATAATAATAAATGACAATCAGCAATGTTATGGAAATTGAATTTAACCGTAGAAAATTAACTTATTCACTAAACTTAACAGCAAAAGTGTACATTGGAAATAACTGGCAAAAGTATAAATGTGTGCACACAGCAGCAAGTGGCTATATGAGTAGCTTAAGATAAGCAATATTTCCTATGGCCACTATTAATCTCTTTCTGTTACACTGATGACGTCGACATTTCCAAATAACCAAAAATGTTGCTACAGGTGTATGCTTGCTTTTTTGTTGTATGTTCGCGCTTGACATTATGCACACACAATACTTTTGCTACATCGTTTCTTCTGAATCCTTAAGAACGGTTGTATTTACCCCAGATATGCAGCATGAATACGGAGGCAATGAAAAGCAGAGACATCACCAACACGGGTACTGGTCCACTGCAATAAAATTAGTTAAGATTTTATTAATATAAAGAACTGAAAACTTTTTTTTATTTACTAAAGCATTTAGACTGAATTTTTTCTTTCTTTTATGTTGATATTAAACTTTTTGAAACCGTAGTTAGACAAAATTGTAAAAACAACAAGTCAATAATTACTATAAAACTTTGAAACAACTACTTTTTTTTATCACTTTTTATATTAAAACAAGTGCATTTCTATTTTAGACCAAAAGAGAAAGTACACGTCCACCAATTGTACATTGCTGCATTAGTGACCCCAATTATGCTTAGCATAAAATGCCATGTTGGCACATAAACACTTACACTTTAATGCCGGGCGAGTCGTCGGTGTAGAAACGCCACATACCACCAGTGCCAGCACCACCAGTGGTGCGACTTCTGGCCGCTGTGGTGCTGCTTGTGGTCTTCCTTTGCTTTATGCTGGTGCCAGCAGCACCACTAGTGCGTGGCGCTGATATTTTGGTTGGCGAGCGTGAGCCACTGCCCACGGATGTTGAACTTGCTGGTGCAGGCTGCAATTATACAAATGAATACTCACAATTCTCTTCACTGTACTATTAATTAATTAATTTACCATTTTGTTATTTAACTATTGGCAGTTTTATATAGAAAACACGTATTTACAACTGACCAACCGAAAATCACAACGAACCAATTGACTGCTGCTTAAAAAATAAAGATTTCGCCGTACGTGTGTGACAGTTCGTTGTCGTCGATTTGTCGATTTCGTTGTTTTTTCCAATTCGGCAATCCATTCGTTTCCACGTAGACGACGAAAGTTGGCTGCAATTACATTTAACTGTCAAAACGAAAACGTCAGCAGATTAATTGCCGCCTGAAACGAAAGATGCCGCTCAGTTGGTAATACGTTTTATAAATTTCACTTGTGCGCGTCTGTTCGAACCGTATTTTGTTCGCAATTAATTTATTTAATTAATTGTGCGCAAATAAATCAGAAAGTGGTGTAATCTGTTTCCAAGTAGTCTTATACAGCGAACAAAACATTTAGTTACGAATTGAATATTGTGTTTTCAAGTATTCAAGTAAAATTGGTGGAAAATCTGTGGCTACCGCCGGAAATACTATGTAATGGAGGAAATGCAGAGTGAGCGAGGAGTAAGTTTATTGAATTTGAAATATACATTGTTGGTTTAGTAATAATTATTCAATAATTCTATGACGTTGCGCCTGAGTAGTGTGCTGCACGAAAAGAAACATTTTTGCCAAATATTCTGAGACGTTCTCCAATGGTTATTTGCATATTTGTACATATATACATATGAATGTATATGTATAAAATGAAATGAAATGAAAGTGCAAGCAGTAAAATGGCTATGTATATAGCTCAAGTTACTAAGGTATTAAGTATAGTAAAATGTGCAAGCTCCAGTCCTCTCTACGGTATAAATATGTACTTAACCATTCGTGAGATTCCACATAACACTAAAAAATATATTCGAAGATGTCGCTCAGTTGGTAATACGTTTTATACATTTCGCTTGTGCGCCTCTGTTGGAACCGGAATTTTTAAGCAATTCAATTATATAATTAATTGTGCGTAAACAAATTAGATAGTCAGCCAATTCGTGTGGTAAATCGTAACAAAGCGCACATTCTATATATACTCCTTGTAATGTTATTAAACCATATTAACTACAGCTAAATCGCGAATTTCCCCGTACTCACCTTTCAACATTTATTAAAAAGACTTTCAAGTTTGTCAAAGTAAAGTTTATTTCGTGCATAGAATATATATATGTATATAAGCTACGTTACATAAGTGTTTTAAATATATGGACTTGAATATTTTTTTAAACAATAAACTTCCACATTCTTCCTACGCTTCGCTGCTTATTTTCGCCTTTAATTGAAAACACTAAATTAAAGAATGAACATTACAATAATAATATATAATATTATAGCGGGTGTATGAAAATGTAGAGTCTAGTGGTGAGTCACAAAAATTCATTTACTATTTGGGAATATCATGTCGTCATGTGTTCAAGTGTATGCTATGCGGCTACAAGCTTGCGTCTAAAAGTATCATCACGTAACATTTGTCCTATACATATAAGTATGTATTGCTGATTACGCACAATACACTTGCAATTAGTTTTTGTTTATGTTATAATTTTGCATTTATATTAAATATTAATACGTTGCTAAACTGTGCGCAACACGCATTTTACAATTGCTACAATTTTTTGTTTTGATATATTTAAGTGGTTAAAACTAGCGTAGCAAGACATGATATCCGCGGTTGGTTAAGCAGTAGTTAAATGAAAAGTAACTAATAAAATATTGACAAAAATATTTTAGCTGTGTGTATACAAATTGTAACATACTAATGTTTGTGTATATAGTGTTAAATAAGTCTCTAAAGCTTGACTTTTGTTTTTCAAGTACTGCGCATATAGTATGTATGTAGTACATAATATTTTCATTAGAGTTAACTTGTTTATATGTGGAATAATTTTTTTGTTTTTGTTTTAAGTTAAGAATAAATGTTGTCAAACTACCAGTAAACTATTAACCCCGTATATGTTTATATACTTAATTTTTCATGCTTTAATTTTGTTGTTTCATCTAAGTGCATTATGAAGAATTGTTGCTTATATATTTTTGTATTTTTTTTTTAATTTTGTTATACTTTAACTTTTTTATAAGTTTGAAATGAAAAATAATTAAGTTGCAGAGAAAATATCTAAGTTTATGCCGAGCTCGTACACGAACTCGTATGACCTCCCTCCGTTGACGTTGTTATTGTTGTCGTGCCATTCGCCTTTGGTGATTTGCTTTCATCAACACACTTTAGATTTGCATCGACCTTTTTATTCTTTAATTGTCAATTTTCTGCTGACATAAGGCCGATATCCTCATTGATAGACAATAATTGTTGTATGAAATCCTGATCGTGTATGACATCGGCTAAAGATTTACAGAGTTCGGTGAGCGCCTTCTCTTTCATATTTAACTGCGGTGCCAGTTTGTTCAAATGTTGTTGCACATTATCTGGAATCTATAAAGACAAAATACCAATTGTGTCAATTAATCAATAAAATATATCATTCGCGTCGTGATTATACCTTTCCTGGGTTCTTGAAAACATTGAACATGAATTTCACTTTTATACGCTGATCATTCGGTCCATCATAGAATAGCGTGAAATGCGATTCGTTGCTGTTTGGCACAACCGGTAGGTAAATACCCGCAAAGACACGTCCTTTCGCGTCACGTGATAGCAACGAGCGGAAGTTATACGCCAAATTACGACGTACTGTCACATCGATCGCCGTCACATAGGGCTGTTCCACATAGATGAGTGATGATTTGTATGATTGTTCATCGCCGCGTGTTTCACGTTCCATCCATTCAACGAACTTCTTGCTATGCAGACAATAGTTGTAGCAATAGTCACGTTGCAGACGTGGTTCGTTCGACTGTGTAAACCAACCTGTGGAGAAGTGAAATAAAGAATTTGTTCATAAATGTGTCTCTTTTGAAGTTAACTACTTTTGCATTACCTGTATGCGGGTACATTTGATCGGACATAACGGTAACAGCACGTCCAATATGATAACCCGGATCCAATATCATAACACCTTCACGTCCGGCAATCGAAATCTTCATTGCAACCATAGCGTGTTCTTTTTCTACGTTGGCATGTGGCGAATTCAAACCACCCACTTCATCGGTACTCTCAATGTAGTCACTTTGCGACATGACCTGCTCCTCGCACGAAACCAAATACAAATAGTGTTGTAAGACTGGAAAGATCTCAATGATGCGTGTCATTATCTCCATAGCCAATGAGACACACATGTGATGGCGCCTATTGATGGGCAAGTCATAGAACTGGAAGAACGACTTCAGATCCGAGCGACGTGTACGCTTGAAGGCGCGATAAAAATCTACGAATAGATTAACGGTATCGTAATGTGTCTCCTCGAGCATACGATGTAATTTCGTCTCAATAATCGCATTTAGATCTTCATATTCCCAAACCGAATCGAAATGCAGCACGCCTTTGGTGTGTTCATCATCACAGCCGGCTGCCCAATCGGGCAATGGCAATGGATGTCCCAGCGGCCAGATTCCATTGATTTGATTGAATGCAGTTAAATTGTAGCTATCCTCATCGGCCCACCACTCTTGTTGACCGTGCATTTGGTTGCGCCACCATTTGCGATGCTGCTCCTCAAGTAGTTTACGTATGTTCGAGCAGCGTTCCATTGATGCACACGATGTCACATTATCCACTTTGTCAATGTTTCCAACCGTAACGGATGGGTCAAATGCAATGGCACCGGCCACAACAGCATCCATGTTGTGCTCAACATTATTGATTTTACTGTCAATTGTTGTTGCTGCAACAGCGGTTGCACCTGCAACTGCATCATAACCATTTGTAACGCGTCGTCCACCAGTGTCGTTGTCATCATCCACATGGCTTTCATCAACATCATGGTGGTTGTCCGACGACCACGCCTTGTTGTCCACGTCCACGTTGCATTGCTGCTGTTGGGCGACAACAATTCGTTGGCCGTTGTTGTTGTTTTGTGGTCTATCTTGAACAGGAACGGTGTTCGTAGTCAATCCAACTCGTACCGCACCCGCCGATAGACCGGCATCGGCGCCGGCGCCCACAACAACAGCCGCTTCAACAGCTGTTGTGCTTGCTGCGGCGGCGGCGCCACATCGCACCAGGCTGGCTTCGGCGAGTCAACTTGGCCATTCGGCGCCCCAACGGCCAACCGTTGGCACGTAGCCACTTTCGCAATCATTTAATGAGGTTTCTAGATTAATTTTGGCTGTTGCGTTATTTGTTAATGGAATAGCGGTAGCTGTAGCGGCAGCGGTTGCTGGAGCGGCGTTGGAGGCGGCTGCAGCACCGTTACACGTTGAAAATAGACTATTCCGGCCCTGTGCGCTTTTGAACAGGAGGTCCGGCTCGTCTCCAAAATACGATGGTTGTTTAGAAAGCTCTGTGAAAATTGATAAAAATCTAATGTTAGTGATGAGGAAGTAATAGCATGTATTTAGATGTAGTAAACGGTATGTGGTTTGAGCATTTAAATTGTTTTGTATAAATTTGGTTGAGACTTTTTGGGTAAGTTAAGGTTTACTTATAATAGATTTGGATCCTGAAAGAATCTGATCATATTGTGTAGTCAGCCGAAGATTTTAAGTTCTTAAAACTGTTCTATGAAACATTTTGTGGTTGCTTGGTTTATTTTACGTCGAGTTATCTGCACTTTTCAGCTTAAAATAGTTTGATCATGGAATCTAGTGCTCTTATCAGTGTTTGCTTATAGACCGGAACGAAAAAAATTTACTAAATACTAGTGTATTTTGGTTTAACAAGAATTTTAAGTGCAAAATAATAAATAATACCGACGGAATGGCACTCAGACTTAATAGCTGATAGTGTTCTGTGTAATAATTCAAGTATAAAGGAATTCGTATGAGTTTCACTTATTAACTGTAAGCTTCATAAATAATAGTTAAGCTAATTTAAGGGTGAAAACGGGGGTTTCTCAAGCACTCTTTGCTATACGAACTTACTGCTCGTCTTTCAGTCTTAACTAACAATTATTTCATAAAACTGTTTATCTGCCTGCCTATATTTACAGTTAAAATTATCAGTATCTGACATTTTTAAATTCCATTTAGCTAACAATAGTGCCTTAATAGCTTCATTACTTCCGTAATGTGACGCGTGAGAGTAGAGCAAAGAGAAATCATACGTTCCCTACCCTATATAATATGCACATTGGATTGGAATGTATGTATGTCTGTCCGGGAATATATGTATGTATGTAGATGAGGCCATACATATTTGAACACATCTGGGAAATTTCAATGACCTCAAATAGCTCTGACGCGCACTGAGATTTCTTAATGGATGGAAGATGCATGATGTTTAGCTCGCTGTCGGCCGTTTCCCAATGCGTACAATGTTAGAGATATTCAAACAAAGTGAGCATGCTGAGTACTCTTGTTTGTTTTTGTATTTGGAAAATCATAAATTTTATTAAATTTTCATACATTTGTAGTAAGTATTGGGAATAATAGCGGTATTGGTATTATTTCCAACAAGATTTCTTTTTAGGATGTGAAATCAATACTAGTTTTTAATTAGTTGATATGTGAGGTTAGAAATCTGTTTATATTTTACAGACAATGAAACATATTTTTGTTTACATTGTGCAATTGACTCATGAACTGTTGACGGAATTCGTTATCTTTCTATATTTATAACAATGCTGACAGCAGTACGTCAAAAAAGTATGTGCCCACGCGTACAAAAAATTCCAATAATCAGTTCTTACTTTTTTAACGCACTAAAAGTGATGGAAATAGCAATTTGTAGAGTGTTTTCAATTTACGTCAGTTCTATAAGCTTAACTATGCTTTTTCGCCACTAACGTATGTACGTCATAAATACATACACATGTATTTCACACTTGTTTTTTTCCAGAATTGCTCGCGAATGTGCGCTAAAAGATTTGTGAATCACACGCTAAATATGTTTTTTTACAACAAAAAAAACTATTGTAATTAAATTAGCGAAAACAAAAGCTGACGCATGAGCGCTGGAAAAGCAAGAGAAAAATATTTATAAATAATTTAGTCACTAATTGTATGTTTGTATGTATGTACATATGTATGAAAAAATAACTAAACTTTGAACCTTTATTGTTCTGCATAGAAACTTAGAAACCTAAAAAACCCTTATACACATCAGACCGCAGACCTTTAAAGCACACAAACATATACATAGACGATTACTTTATCAAGCGTATGTATGTATATTTGTGCATGTGAACAGCATATGGAGGTCACGTGAAATCGAAATTCGCTGTTTTTTTGCTTCTAAAACAATTGAAAGCATACTAGATTTTCTAACACCCAATACGAGCTATGTCGACTCAAATGTCTTTATTTCGGTTTCTTTTGCTGGCAACTGTTTCGCTGTGTGACCATCGCAAGTGATTGAAGCAATTGATTGACTAATGAAAATAATATACATATATAATATATATGTATATATAGCATACATACATATGTGCCTAACTAAGCGTAGGTGTAACTAAATAAAAGCCATATCATTTGATACTCGAATCAACGCGCTTGGTAACGCATTTCTCTCTGCGATAATATTTATAGTAATTGCAAATATTGTTGCTCTTCACATATGTAGATATAATAATATACACACATACATATGCACATGACGAGTATCCATGCCAAATCACTAGTTAGCTAGTAAAAATATTAGAGAGTCGCGCGAGAAAAAAAAAAACAATTTTAGTTCAAATGGAAATAAACATGGAAACTATAAAAACACAAAACGCCTCGTAAATAACTTTGCACATAAATTTTTATATATATATACATACATACATATGTATATACATATGTATATCCTTGTATGCTGGTGTTTATTGCAAAATCATGGTGTATCATGGTGTTTATTGCAAAAAAAAATATATATGTATTGAACATTTTTTATTTTAAAATTTATTTTCAATATTTTTATTTCAAACTGAACTATAAAAAAATTAAAAATTAAAAAAAATTTTTTTTTTTTTTCAAAAAAATTTTAATTTGCCGTGTTAGTAATACTTTTATGTTCCTTTTAACTGCCACTTTTTACAATTACTCTTTCTAATTTTATATTAAAATGTATGTAAGTTTGGAGCAATTAAAAACAGGCGGTCTTTTAATTAAAATCAATTATTTATTAGTCATAACAGTAATCGCTTCAAAGCCATTTAATTGATAAAAGTTTTCAATTGAGCATTTGTCGACAGTGAAATAATAAAGCATTGAATATTTATAGCAATCTCATATAGCTAAAAGTAATTACTCAAATAAATAGCCAGATAAGGGGAATTTTGAAGAAGTAATGGAAAGCAAAGTAAAGAAAGTCAGTAATGTATTCAAAAAATGGACTTAAAGGCGGGGTAAGGGTTTTCACTTTCGAAAAATCGAATTTTTTTGTTTTATCTTATTGTGTAACATATAGAATATGTCCTCAAAATTTTAATCCGATCTTAGCAATATTCTTGAAGTTATTGTTTAATTAGTCTCGGGGCGTTTAACGCTCTAACTCTAACACTGCCATTTGAAAACTACTCGACCGATTAATTTCAAACTTTGAACACATTTTCTTCATATAAAATACCTCCCCCCCTACGTTTAGTAAAAATATTTAAAAAAAATGGCGGAAATTTTAGTCGAAAATAACGGTCGGTTAAATTTTTAAATAAAAAATAATAATCACAGAACTTTGGGGGGAAGATTTGTTTAAAATTTAACTAAATTTTTATTGTTCTTCATTTTCGGATAATTTCCGGCCGAGTTACAGTGAACACCGCACATTGTTTTATTTTCACGACGTCCTAGGGAAAGCTCTATCACGGGCTAATGGTTTAATATTTTTGCATGAAAAATTTACAGAACATAGTCAAAGCTATGCTCAATAATGTATAGAAGGTTTGAATAAAATTGCTTAATCGATATTTGAGATAAAAAATTACAAAAAAGTGTTTTTTTTTACGCTGAAACCCTACCCCTCCCTTAATAAAAAGAGATAAAATCGGAAAGAAATGCTTTCAAAATGAAGAAAATATATGCCACGCAGGATATATAAAGGTGTCATGTTTTGAATGCAAATTATTGAAGAATAGTATAATTGATATGTTCCAAAAATAACGGGAATTCTAAAATTTTCAATTGTCCAAAAGTCCAATTGTCATGGCTATCTCAAAGATCGGCTCTTCTTCGACGATTGGAAGAAGCGGTGGCATATGAGCCTAATATCGAATGGAGCCTATTTTGTAGGCGACATTAATGATGACTGTCTGACTGAATAAATACTTTCTTTTGCTAAAAAACGAAAATTCCCGTTATTTTTTGAACAGATTTGTAATAATAACATAAGCAAGAATAGTTAGAACAATATCTCGTGACGTTATATCCTACAATCTAACACAAACATATGCATATTTGACACAAAAAAGCTGTAAATAACATTGAGTTTTATAATATTTGATAAAAATAATCTTTAATAATGGATTGTATATAAATTTTATTCTACAGCGGAAGTTTATTCAGAAAAAAAAATTTGTAGACGAACTTGACCTACACATTGACATACATATGTATGTATGTATATGTACATTTGTATGAACGGAAACCAGCACTTTCAATGGAAATTTAAATATTTCTGCATATTTAATACTCAAACCACAAGCCGTAATATACTTTTAGTTTAAGATATCAATCATATGTATACTTTATACATGACTGAAGATCACTAAGCTCGTTAAAGATCTTTTTAAATACAAATTGTCACGATTTGATTAAAAACTCAATTGAACATTGTTAATATTCAAAGAGTAATCACAAAAATTTTAAAAAAATTATTCCACTAAAAACATATTTAAGGAAAAATTACATTTTTTAATTCTTATTGCAGAAAAAATATTTATTATTTTCTTTTTTTTTCAGCATAAAGATATCTCAAATACAATTAAACTGCAATTAAAAATTCAATTTCAAATCGCTAATATTTTTAAAAATTATTTAACAAAAATTATTTTTTAAAAATAAAAATGTTTTTGTTTTTTTAATTTTTTAATATATTTGTAATTTTTTTTTTAATTTTTAAGATTTTCATATTATTTTTTATTTTATATATTTTTATAGTTTAATATTTTAATATATTTTTATAGTTTTATAATTTTTATTTTATTTTATTTTTTATATTTTTTTTTATATTTTTCAGCATAAAAATTTAAATAAATAAATACCATCAAACTGCAAGCAAACCCAGTCATG
Organism: Zeugodacus tau; assembly: GCA_031772095.1. Lineage (NCBI taxonomy): Eukaryota > Metazoa > Arthropoda > Insecta > Diptera > Tephritidae > Zeugodacus > Zeugodacus tau. Next base: position 71,170,113 of record CM062652.1, on the reverse strand, counting down.
TATAAATAATTACATATTCAAGTATCTTAAGCACAATCTCTAAACTCTATATGACACAATTCCACTTACCCATACAACGGCCAAAGCCCGGATAAATTAAATTCTTTGTTTCTTCAGATTGTTGTTTGTGTTCACCGTTAAGACGCAACAATTCTATATTGTTTATTTCTTGTACAGAAAACGTGATTAAATTAATTATAAAAGTTTGTTTTCGCTCTTTTCAACGCGCTAAACGCACGTTTCTCGACACACGATCGATTGCAACTGATCGACGCTACAAGCGCTTAGCTGTCTATATATAATATAAGAGCGTGAGAGTACGCTCGGTAGGTAGTCTACAAGATTTATGTGACTGGAAGTCTCTGGCTTCACTTAAGTCTTTTTGCTTTTTGCCTTTTCCACTTATTTGATTCCAATGACTCACTTGTTTGTTTACTATGTGAAACTTGTTTTTTGTTGTGTTTTCAGTAATTTTTTTAATTGCACGTGATTTGTTTTTTTTTTGAATTTTTGCTTTCGAAATGCAGCACACTTTTTTGTGTTTTTGTTGTTTTTTTTTAATATTTTATTACACAAAGCACGAAATTAACCGAAACGAATTAAAAACAAAGAAATTAAAACGTAAAACGAAACTGATACAATTTTCGAAAAACGAAACGGAAACGAAAAAACAACACCCTTTACTTTTGTTTGTGTTGTGCTAATTGCTGCTGTTGTTGTTGTTTAACACACACTAGTATTTTTTATTATTGGTTGCCTGCTTTTTTGCCTGTTTATATCAGGTCAGAGTTTGTGTGTATTGGCGAATTATTCGACATCGGAAAACGGTTTTCTTTGCACCGTTCAGCACAGGAAAATTCAAAATCGAATCCAAATTACTTTGGGATTAACGCTTGTTTGTTGTTGTTGAGTGTCGCTCTCTGGGGGCTGCTGTTGTTGCTCCTTTTGTTTGTAGCTCAATTCACTGTGATCCTTTATGATTTGGTAGTTATCCGCTCAAAAGTCAAAAGACGACTGAATTCTTGGCAATTTGCTATGCACATTAAATGACGATCAGCAGACGTACGATCTGCGCGCATATATATAGAGCCGATGTTCGGCGAGTGGCGTGAATGCCAGCTATCAAAGCAATGTCTGGCTGTTTGTCCGTCTGTTTGTATGTTTGTATGTATGTATGTATGCACTAATGTACAACTAATGTCTCGCTTTGATTATTAGCACAATATTTTTATTTTTTCTTATTTTATATATAATATATTTTTTTATTTTTTGTTGTTGGTATGTCTATTGTGTTTCTCTTTTGCGCTTTGTCGTTACCACATACACGAATATTTATATATTTCTATGTGTAATAGTTGTGTGTCCGCGATAACAAAAGTTTGCTTTTCAAAATTTATTATATTTGTTTTTGTTGTTGTTTTACTGTGTTTTGTATACAGCAGTATTCACCGTCGTTTGTGTTTTGTGCCTTTGAAGGTCTTCGCCGCTGACGTCTCTCTACAGCCCAATTTATGGCTTTACTATACGCTAGTTTGTAACGTCGATTTACGACAGTTAGCCAGCTGTCAGCGGTGACAGCGACGGGGTAAAATGCGGCACAGTTATGCGGAGTGGAAGGCCTGTCGCACACAGGTAATTCAATGACAATAAGTATTTCGCACAAAATATGTGGACAGACACACATACACATATAACTGCAGCTTAGTGTTTGTATTTGTAAATCTTTATTGCGTCGTAAACAGCTGACTGACTGCTTGACTTGACTTGAAAATGCTCTGCTAATAGGCGCAGCGCTGCTTGGAGTCGCAATTGCTTGGTTTGCACTCCAAATGCCTCGCGCTTTCCAGCAGCTGACGTAGTGAAGTACGAAAAAAAATATTATTATTTTTATTGTTTTTGGATTTTTACGTACGTAAGCGCTTGTTAGTTTATCTTTATTTTTTATTATATTTTTTTATTTTTATTTTTTATCTATTGTTCACCTGTTTTAGCGCTTTTAATGTTTATTACCGGATTTCACTATTTACTTTCCGTTTTTATCTTTCTGTTTATCTTTAGAATTCGATAGGAATGTTTGTGTTGACAAGTGGTTTCTTTTTCGCGTTTGCTTTCTCGCTGTTTGCCGAATTTTCCACGAGTTGTGAAATTACTAACTTTTTGTGTTTGTTGGTTTACTAAGTAATATCTCGAAATTCGTTGTTAATTCCAGTTAATACACAAAATGAAAATTTTGTTATTGTTTTTTTTTTAATTCAAATAATTTTACTTTATTAAATATTTAATTGAAATAAATTAAATTTTATCATTAAAAATTTCCTCACTTTTTACACGTCGTTAAATTGTCCGTCCTAACGTCACTGCCGCGCACTGTAAAAAAAGAAACATATTATTGGATAATATGTAGAATTCTATTATACACATTAGTAACTTAGTATGTTTGAAATTTAGTATATTATATAAATATATGCATGTAAAATAGCATTGGTCGATTAAATCGTTTTATATCGATCTTGGACATTTGTGTCAACATTAACCCAACAAAATATTTGTAGAGATCTGTTTGCATCTCAAACTTATTCTCAACTGAAAATGTCACTTTTTGAGCCGAATTCTCGACTTTTGCGCGAAATTTTGCTTTTCTTTTTTAATTCCAAGAAAATTGCTGCTGAGGCTCATCGAATGCTTTCGGATACGTACGGTGAGGCTGTCCTAAGTGAAAGTACATGTTCCGAATGGTTTCAACGTTTTAAGAATGGTGATTATGAAGTCGAAGGCCGGCATGGTGGTGGAAGGGAGAAGATTTTCGAATGCTGAATTGGAAGCATTACTCGACTGAAGCCATCACAGGAGATCGATACCGAACGCAATTGAGCCGAGCAGTAAAAGTAAAACGGCCACAGTACGAGGAAAGATACGATAAAGTCATTCTCCAGCATGACAATGCTCGGCCTCACGTCGCATAGGTGGTCAAATAATATTTGGATACGCTGAAATGGGAGATCTTACCCACCCTCCGTATTCTCCAGACGTTGCTCCATCTGACTACCACTTGTTCCGATCGATGGCACACGGTCTAGCTAACGAGCACTTCAGTTCTTATGAGCAAGTCAAAAATTGGATTGATACTTGGATCGACTCGAAAGATGAGGTGTTCTTTCGTCACGGAATACACACTCTGCCAGAAAGATGGTCAAAATTAGTAGCTAGCGACGGCCAATATTTTGAATAAAATTTGTTTAACCGTTTTTATACAATAAAGCCTTAAATCTACAAAAAAAAAACGGCGGATGCCTGTAGACCAATAGATTAATTTTTTTCTAGACTGTATAAGTGATTTTATTTATTCGGTAACCCATGAGATGGAGATTCCTTACGAGAAATATGTATTTGCTGAAGAATGTTTTAATATAACACTATGCGGCAAAAGCGACTTTTTTCTGGATATTGAACAAAACTGAGATTGGTTCAATACCCAGCCGAATGTTGTACTGTACAGTGTAATGATACCCTTTGTTTATAAGGTAAATAAACTCTTCATAAATATGTATCAGCCTTTTTGAGACTATAGAAGTATGCGTATTTTCGGAAAGAAATTTTTTTTCGTGAAAGCATTAAAAAACGTTATAAACAATTTATTAAATATGATGATTTTTTCTTTTTATATGCCAACTATTTCTACTTGTAATGTTTGTTTAAAATAAGTGCGCAATTCGCTATCTATGAGGGCTCATTTCCGTTCGCACGTCTGTAGACATAAATAGTGCATACAAATGTACAAGTTTCAAATAATATTTATTATACAGCCGACAAAAATTAGAAATGAAATAGAAAAAATATATACGAGGGCGGTTTGACACATCACGGACTGTATGAAATGAAATTAACAAAATGCAAATAATACAAAAAGTCAATTTTGACATGAAATTTTATTAAGTATGTTTATCTTAAAAAAACTAATTAATATCCAGTAGGATCACTGCTATTAGCCTCATTTTTATTTCAAACATTTTCAATGTGTCAATAATGTAACTTTCAAATAAACTAAAGGTTCAAATAGTCAAGAACCTTTCGAAATACTCTCCTGACTTTGTATAAACATATTCATATAGTACTCATTTTGTATTTTAATATAGGGTGGGCGAAAAGTTTATTCACATTAGAATTGGTAGCTGTTTTTAACAATAGTCGTTTCCGACTACTTTGGGACGAAGCGATTACGATTTGGGACTACGCGGTTACGAAAAGTACTTGCTGCCAATTGCTGCAAAGATTGCCTAACAACCTAGATCTGACTCCAACTGACTTTTCTGATAGGATATCATAAAAGAAAAGCTTTATGCAGCTAAATAGTAAATCTAAAGAAATTTTTCGAGCTATTTTTTATAAACAGTTTTTACCTAATTTTTTATCTGCGTTTGACAAGTAAAACCCACCTTTGCTCCACCCTATACATAAATGTATTCCTCTGCGTTCATAGGCCTATATTTTTGTTTGTGCTAAGATATCATTTACATATAAACAAAACGCGTTGTTGTTGTAAAAATTCCTAACCACATTGTAGTTTTATTTTAAATTTTTGTTATTGTTGTTAGTGTCAATGGCGCTGGTTGTCATTTATAGCATTTCGTGCAGAATATGCATCTACTCTATACTATGACTTGTCAAGCTGTTTACGTCAAATTGTGCATTTTATCGCACATACTTATCTCTTATTTTCAAAAAAATACTACAAATAAACACAATTACAAACAAGAATTTATTGCAAATTACACAAATAAAAGATTTAATACTTAAAATAAAATATACCGTATTTATATATGCGTAAGTAAAACTATAACTAGCGAGTCTAAAATCATTAAATTATTCAAATCTATTTTTTGAAAATATAATTCGCAAATATTAAATTCTAAATAAAGATAATTGAGCGTAAATATAGGTAGACATTCCCATCAATTTGAAATTTGGTTAAATGAGCTACTTTATGATTATACCAGTTTACATGTTTTATGCCAGTTGTATGTTCGATTCGCTACTTTTCATTATTTGGCAAATCGAAGAGTGTTAAGCGAGAATAGTCTCCTGTATATCGGTATGTAAATAAATATAAATAATTAAAATATGTATTTTTTTACAGTTTATGTTTCACGAATTTCATTTCCCTAGACATCTTGACAACACCAGCTGTATGGCATAGAAAAATCTTGAATAATTTCGATTTGGCATCTGCTTTCGCTTTTATTATTTTACTCTTTCGTAATAATGTGGCTCTTAAATGTAAACAAGTACTGGCTATTTATGTTGAATATTATTGAACATTTGTAGATATGTATTTGAACTAATGACATTCTTAAATTGAATGTGAATTATTCGAGAAAAAGGTGGGAAAATACCTAACTTTTAACAACAAATTGCCAAATTGTGTTAAAAAATAACGGGAATTTCGTTATGATGTTCGTGAATTCTTAGCCAAGCAATGCCCTGGCCTCCATAATCGTCCGCCATAACTCTGGCGTGTCACTTTTTTCCCTTTATAAAAATAAATAGACCCCGAAAGGATCGCCGTTTTACAAGCATCGCTGCTGAAATCGCTAAAAGAGCCAAAGACTATCCAAAAAATTGAGTTTGAGAAGTGTTTCAACGGTTGTAAGAAGCGCTGGCATATTTACGTAATTTAAAATATTATATGAAAGCCTCCAATACCCCAATTTTACAACATCCGTTTTCATTTCGCGAAACCATATTTTTATGCAAACAGATCTCTACAAATATTTTGTTGGGTTAATGTTGACACAAATGTCCAAGATTGATATAAAACGATTTTATCGATTTAATCGACCAGTGCTTGACCCTAGAGACATCTATTGGAAAACGGAAAGCAAAGTTGTAGACCTAATAAACTTATCTGATCGATATATTCTTAATCTAGCTATTAAAGTAAATCTAATGTTTTCTCGTTCGTGGGATCTATGAATCACCTTTAGATTAAAATCATGAAACTTAACTACTAAATAAGTGACACAAATTGAAGAATAACTTTAAAAGGCTTGTGTTCATAATCACATCGGACGTAAACACGGAAAATATTCCGCAATTGTGGCATATAGAACAAATACAAACGTACAATCACACAACCTTCACGTGACATGTACTCTCAATAATATGGAAACTATTGCGCACTCAACTATAATAACCATAACGATAACTTTAACGACTTTAGTGAAAATGTTTCTCCACATATTAAGCTCTATGCATGACCATATGTCTAATACATTTGTGACATTTACGGCACCGACCAACGACAAGTGTTACAATATTGACATTACCAACGTCATACACCTACAGCCAACGGTGTGCTTTCAACCACCAACCACTTTCGAACCAACAGCTGTTGTGGCATTTTACGCCCACAGTCATAAAACAATTTGCGTTCAATGAAATTGATATTGAAAGGTTCGGGCAACCATGCCAAAGGGCCCAAAGGCTATAACCGAGTACCAAGTAATTTCAACAATTTCTTTAATGTGTGCAACTAAGCGTACATACTTAGGCACTTTGTATGCATGTAAGTGCATAGAATTCCCTATAGCAACAACAACTACGAACACAATTTTACACCGCAAACTCAGAAAATGTCAATATTGAATTAACTTTATTGCCTTTATTAAGTATAATGTAGTCATACATATGTATGTGTATATTGTTGTTATAAGTGTGCCTGCTGTTATCATCATGCTGACAGTGTCTGTCAACATTTTTTGGTGTTTTTGTAGTGCAAAAATTTTCCACTCAGATTAATTTAATTAACCGACATTTTAATAGCTGAAATGTTTATGACACATTGTCGCAGAGTATGACAGATTTTAAGCGTGGACATACATACATACACATGTAGATGACATAATGAATTTAACAGCATTTACCGTTCAATAAATATACCACATACTATGTAAAGTGGTTACTTAGTAGCAAATTATATTTGTTACAGCTGTAACCTAACCTCAAACTAAAAATTAGATGCTTCTAGTTTTTCAACCAATGTAAGTGTAATCGGGTAAACTACAGAAAATACATTGACATGCCTTTTGTACACATTCCTTTTTAGGATTTTTTTATAAATTAATAATACTTAAACTAAAGCTCGGAAATTAACCATTTAAATGTCAGAGGTTAAATTTATAACCCCCAAATTTCAAAATAATGCGTCACACATTATTCAATATGTGAGTAAAATTCCAACAACAATTCGGAAGGGTCTTAGTACAGTTAAACAGGGTTAGTTAAGTATTTTGCAAAGCTACTCTATAACAAAAACAAGTAAGGAAAGGCTAAGTTCGGGTACAACCGAACATTTTATACTCTCGCAATTTGTTGATATATTTTTATTAAGATAACACCCAATTTGACCCAATTTGAAAATCTTATAATTAGGTATATGAGAGCTAGGGGAAGTTATGACCTGATTTTAACCTTTTCTGGTGCAGAGGCACACTATTAGAAGAAAAATATTTCCTCTGAATTAAATTAAGATACCTGAGAGATTTACCGAAATTTTCGGTGAAAAGTTACCTTGGGACACTGAGTTCTTCATATTCGATATCCGGGGCATTGAAAAGTTATAGTACGATTTCGAAAATTTGTTCACAAGTGATGCCACAGATCATATACAGTATTTGTGTAAAGTTTTATTTCGCTATCTTCATTTGTTCGTTATGTATATATTACAAAGTGAAGGAATAAGATGAAATTCAAAAGTGAGTTTTATGGGAAGTTATCGTGGTTGTGAACCGATTTCGTCCATTTTTCACACGTGTCAAAGAAAATATTATATACCGAATTTCATTGAAATCGGTCGAGTAGTTCCTGAGATATGGTTTTTGACCCATAAGTGGGCGATGCCACGCCCATTTTCCATTTTGTAAAAAAAATTTTAGTGCAGCTTCCGTATGCTATTATTTCTGTGAAATTTAGTGTTTCTGTCGTTTTTGGTTAGTGAGATAACTCACTTTTAGTAATTTTCAACCTAACCTTTGTATGGCAGGTGGGCGTGGTTATTATCCGATTTCAACTATTTTCATGGTGTGTGGTAGGGTACGTAGGAGAACCGACCGCAGAAAGTTTGGTTTATATAGTTTATTGGTTTGCGAGATATATACAAATAACCAATTTGGGGGCGGGGTCACGCTCAATTCCCCAAAAAAATTACATATATTTGGCATATTTGGCCCATTCCTAGTGCGATCCTTTATTCCAAATTTTACTTTTATAACTTTATTTGTGTCTTAGTTATGACACTTTATAGGTTTTTGGTTTTCGCCATTTTGTGGGCGTGGCAGTGGACTGATTTTGCCCAACCTCCTAAGGGTGCCAGAGAATACGTATTCCAAGTTTCGTTAAGATATCTCAATTTTTACTCAAGTTATCCGTTGCACGGACAGACGGACGGACGGCGAGAGTATAATTACAACAATCTCGTTAGCTCATTGAACAACAATTTAGGTCATAAAGAAATTAAACTCTCCAACTTTCAAGGTATGTAATTATAAACAAAATCTTGTCCTTGTCTATCAAACACCGTTTCGATGCATATAACCTGTTCCTGCTTTGAGCAAAAATATTTTTATATAGTAAGCGACAACTAAGCGCTAAGAAGTAACAATCCACGTCCTTCCGGTTAATTTTTAAAAAATTGATGAAATCGGCTTTGTTTTTGCTGTTGTAGCAAAAACTTTACACAAATATTTTCAAGTTGACAGTTCTTCGTCGGAAGAAAATTTGTTTTCGTCCAGTTACTGAAATCAGTCCATGACCTCGCTCGGCTCTCATATGTGGTGTGTTCAAAAAATAACGGGAATTGTAAAATTTAAGTATTTGTTTATTATGTTTTCGGATATGACACGGATGTGACTTTTCCTATTCTCAAAAATTACGAGAACCTTAAAGAGCCGTCGTTTAGCATACGATCGCTGGCAAAGGCTATCCCAAAATTTGAGTTTGAGAAGTGTTTCGCCGATTTTAAGCTAAGATGGCATAAGTTCATGGTATCGAATGGGGACTATTTTGAAGGCGACAGCATTAATATATTTTTTTTTTCAAAAATCGAAAATTCCCATTATTTTTTTAACACATCGTATTGTGTGCTAAGCATTGAATTAATAATTATTATACTCTGTTCTCACTGTTTTGACAATAGACGCAGATACTGTTTTATATTTCGTTTTTTTTTTTTTGATTTTTGATTGCAATGACTAGAAAATAAGCGGATTTCCGTCCCTAAAAAGAAACTTGAATAAACAAATCTAATGTGACTTATATAAAAATATATGATGATCTAATGCTTCAACACAAAATTTCATCTCTGCTAATAATATGAAAGGCCTCGTTTAGACCTGTTTAGATCAGCTAGAATTGAGCCCGCGTCGAGGTTATCTACTTGTATAATAAAGTTATCTTGAATAAATTGTTTATACATACGTATGTACATACTCGTATACTTCTACAGAAATTTTAAAATTATTAAATTCCGCCTAAATGATAATATTATAAATACATCAAAGCAAAAAATAAATATTTATTATTAACTTTGTCTCGTGCATATATTTAAAAACAACGCAGTCTAGCAGCTGATAAGAGATTTACACACGCTTAAGTTTGTTTAACCTCAAAATAGTGTAGTACTTATCTAGAACTAGACTAGAACTTGAAAAAGGGCATACATTTCACTAGAAATTGCGCATTAACTTTGGCGTCAATAAACAACTTAATGTAAAAAGAACACAAAAAAGTCAAAAAGCCATTAAACGAGTTCTAATCATAACTTCAAGAAATTAGCGTAAACACAAAATTGATAAAAGCATTACCGAAAAAGAAATGCATAAACATTTCACGTCTTTTTAGCATCATTGAGGCTGGTTTTTGCGCATTTGAGTTTTAGCTTATCACGAGCTGTATTTTTAACCAAAATCAGCTGTTGCTCGTAATTAAATACTAAGATTTAATTGGCGTCTAATGCACGCTTATCTTAGTAATTATGTTTATATTTAAACATTTTTTACGATTACACATAATAATAAACAAATCATAAATATTGATAACAATTTAAAAAAAAATAGAAAAAAAGTTTTTAACACAAAAATGTTTGTTTTCTGCATATTTATCAAAGTGTCAGTCAATTTCGTTTAAAAATAAATAAAATCTTATAAAGATTATGCCAATGTATATAAACATTAATTGTGTGTAGACATAATTAATTAGCGAACGGAAGTTAAGTAGTTAAGTTGAGTTGTGGGCGACAACCACACGCTTTGGATATTTCCAGATATTTCGCAAATATTTATGCTTCTTTCCGCAATTGGCAATTATGTATTTGCATTGCAAATATATTTATAATTTATTTGTGTATTATGCTGTTGCATTTTCATGTTTCAAGATCAAAGTTCTGTGTTATACGCTATTAATCTACTTCTTTTAGACCTTGAGCTAATCACATATTTATGCTACATGCATATTTACTTGGAATGCAAGATATTGCTTTATATTTTTTATTAAAGCAAAATATTTTGTTCAAATACATATACAGGCTATAGACCTGAGAACTATAACAGACAGAGCCTATGAGAACTGTGTGTTCAAAAAATAACGGGAATTTTAAAAATTTGCATTTTTCAAAAGTTCAATTGTCGATTATTTCTTTCACACTTCGTTATAGCCAAATTAATTGATCAATTAAAATTTTGTTTGAGAAACCAATTTTTGCCCTTCACACTGCCGGCTACTTCATATCCGATCAGCTATACATTTTTATTTTTGGTTGGTAAATTTCCTCAGTAAATCGATCTTTAAGAGCGTTTTAATCGAGCAGAGCCCGGTTAATTGATCAATTAGCTCCTGTGTGAAAAGGCTATTACTTGTTCGTGAATTCTTGACTCCATATTCGTTAGCCAGGACTCCGTGTGACTTTATCGTATTTCCAAAAATAAAGATAACCTGAAAGGACCGTAATTTTACAAGTATACAAGAAATCATTGAGAGCGCCAAACAAAGGTTATCTCAAAAATCTGTGTTTCGACGATTGGAAGAAGTGCTGGCATAAGTGCGTAATAATGAACCACCATTTTTTCCAAAAAACGAAAATTCCCGTTATTTTTTGAACACACCTCGAATATATATTATGCACAAAGTTCTTCCAATTACTTCCTTATTTGCGTACTTTAGAAAAAACAATTGGCTTTGAGAATTTAATAGATTTTAGTCATAAATATTTCTAGTTTTACAATATGTTTTTTTTTTCAAGCCTTGGAAGATAAGCTATCTTAAATCCATGGTATATATGTATATATTTTTCATGAAATAAACTCTTGTACGACTTGAGTGGATTTCCTATTGAAAAGCGATAAGTTCCGAGTGCTAGTCTGAGCTGTTTTTAATCTTCTATCCAAAGTACTTAAGTTTTCTAGCATTGTTGACTTTAGGCCAATAATCATAAATAAAACTTCATATATAATATATAATCCTTAAAACAAATATATTTTCTTCGAGAAAAAAATTAATAAAATCATTATTATTATTAAATCTGGAGCTGAAGCTTATTAAATTACATGGCAACATCAGGGGACTAATAATTTTTCAATTCAATTATAATAGAGAAAAAATACTACTGAAAGTTAGCGCTCGTTAGGATTGATAAAACGAAACTATTTGAAACAAGTAAGGAAGGGCTAAGTTCGGGTGTAACCAAACATTTTATACTCTCGCAATTTATTTATTTAACTTTATTTATATTATATAATACACAATTTGACCCACATATTCGTCATATATATTGTATAAAATCCATTGAAAGTTGGAAACCTTAATATTAGGTTAGAAGCACCGAGGTCCTCGTGTTCGATATATGGGGCCTTAAAACCCTATGGTCCGATTTTGGCGATTTTTAGAATGGGGCTGCCACACTATAAACGTAGTATTTGTGCAAAGTTCTGCACTGATATCTTCACTAGTGCTTACTTTATATATTGTAAAGTAAACAATGCAGATCGTCTTCAAAATTCTGGTATATAGGAAGTAGGCGTGGTTGTGAAGCGATTTGGCCAATTTTCACAGCATATTATTGGGAGGTAAGGAAACTATTACAAACCAAGTTTCATTGAAATCGGTCGAGTAGTTCCTGAGATATGGTTTTTGACCCATAAGTGGGCGACGCCACGCCCATTTTCCATTTTGTAAAAAAATCTGAGGGGGCGGGGTCACGCCCACTTCCCCAAAAAAATTACATCCAAATATGCCCCTTCGAAGTGCGATCTTTTATTCCAAATTTTACTGTTATAACTTTATTTATGGCTTAATTATGACACTTAATGTGTTTTCGGTTTTCGCCATTTTGTGGGCGTGGCAGTGGACCGATTTTGCCCAACCCTCTCACGGTCCCAAGGAACATGCGTTCCAAGTTTCATAAAGATATCTCAATTTTTAGTCAAGTTATCGCTTGCACGGACGGACGGACAGACATCCGGATTTCAACTCCACTCGTCATCCTGATTATTTATATATATATAACCCCATATCTAACTCTTTTATTTCTTGGATACACAAACAACCGTTATGTGAACAAAACTATAATACTCTGTGCAACATGTTGCGAGAGTATAAAAATACAGTAACACGAAACGCAATAAGAGTTGCCAGATGTCATTTTAGAACCATAAACGTTCAAATTCCATATCAAGAGTATTAAACTCTACGAAACAATGAATATCAAAATTCGGCACCCCTTGGCAGTGCTTTGAGGTCAAATATCGCATGCACAGTCGTGTAATAAACACATGCACATACTTGAGCATACTTGTTGGTGTTGCTCGTTAAGGCACTCAAAATTGGCGCTAACTGTGCCACTGACGTCCTTGCGGTATAAATAGAAGTGGGTGGATGGGAGCTCAACGACATATTTACATATGTATGTATGTACACACACGCGCATGGGTAGATCTTGAGTAGGTGTTGTTAGCACATGCGGGAAAACGTGCCACAAAACAAATGCTCGGTTACTTCGAATTTGTTGTTGCCTTTTATTTATGTTGAAATTTAACGATTTTGGCTATAAATAACATGAATGAGATTGAATGACAATACTGCCACCGCCATCAATGTTTACATGTGAGTTTAATATAAGCTGTGTAGGCAGTTAGACAAAAGGAATGATTGGATTTGGAAAAGCATACGTCAATGACAAAATGTTTAAGACAATAGCTTGAAGTGAAAGTGCGAAAGTGCAGGATAAATATAATTGAACTGGATGTAAAGATGGTCATATGGAATAAGTTAACAGTATTAGTTAAACTGTTTCTGATTATTATATCGCGATGTTTTTAAAAATCGTATGGGGTTCGACTGAAATATGGCAGCTTTTTTAAATGGATTTCGGCTATAATCGCTTAAAGCGGTTCCTACGCCAAATATATATATATATTGGAAACGTTCGAAGAGCCTACTTGCATTGTGAACTCAAATATTTGACATATTATGTTAGGTTAGGTCAAGGGATAGATCTCTGTAAACTCTCTCTCTGCAACTGCAGAAAGTCTCACTTAGACAGCTTCGACTGTCCTTTGTAAGACCCAAATACTCCTAACGGATCGCCATGACCCTCATTAGACAAAGCGCTTGGATGCTACTATAAAGTTCTTAAGTCGGCTAATGTCGATTCGAGTCACTTCGCTGGTTTTAACCTTAGTCTGCCGAATGCTGGACATTGAAGGAGGAAGTGCTTAGATGATTCATCTTCGCCTTCCTCGTAAGCAACTCTGACATGATCCTTAATCTCACATTACCTATTCGGCAATGACCAGTAAGCATACCAATGATTGCGGCGACATGAGCCATTCTATCGACAGCAATTGGAAAGATAGTTTTTCGTCCACCGCGGGACAGAAAGACCTCGCAACTGCACAGGTGCTGGTTTTTGTCCAGCGTTTGGCAGGCTGCCTCGAAGTCAGTGGCTATAGCGCAAGTAGACCACCCGCTCCGATTTGACATAATGGTTATATGAAATATTGAGAAAGATCTTGAAATTCTTAGCGGAACATTTCAGCATCCTTTATAGATCGATTTAACACATTTTGAATTATATTTTTGGTAAAAAAGTGCTTCGAGGATTCGTCCTTACAACAGTCGGGTCTACGTAACTGGGATGGACCTGAATTTTCATCCGCGCAAAGACTGTCACCTCGGTAGCATTCTACTGTTTGACCTACACATACATATATCCAATTATAAATTTAGTACCCATATCCAAACTTCACCGAGTCTCCGATTCCGTCGAAGTCACGGTCAGAATTGAGTAGAATCTAACAACTGTAATTGCATGCTCACAACTAATAAAACAAACATAATCAAGTAGTGAATGAATGCAATTTCACTATAAAAATACGACAAAAAACCAGATTTCCTTTTTGGCAACGATCAAACGACCTGTTATAGTGGAATTGAACTGAAGCCACACCATTTGGAAATCCTTGATGTCACAGCAGAGTGCAGCCATAACGCAAGAAATAAAAGTGGATCATTGCCAAACAATAACTCGCATACAAAATACAACTACAACAACGGGTACAAGCAAGCCAAATAAAGGATATAATTTCATAAGTTCCCATACAAACGTATAGACATACATACACATAAAAGTAGTGCCGCGTGCAAGCAATTGACGTCAGCAACACAAATTAAAGCTTAACGCTTAGCTATGGAAAATTCCCAACATTTTCATTGGCTCAACTAAAGGCGAATTCCTTGTTAAGGATAATTGTAGCATATTTGAAAGAAAGCAAGTGTTTTTGATAGCAATCTAAGGAGAATAAAAAACATTACGAGTTCAAGAAATTGGGATGGGTGAGTGACTTCAATCACAAATGTTGAATATTTGCATTAATAATACCGTTATTATTTTTATATAAATATGTATACATTACATACGTGAGATTATATTATTTTGACTTCCGTTGAATTGCTGAACAAAATAATACTTTTTTTATTTCTACAAATTGTTGTACAAACAATAATTTATGCGTTTTTAGTAATTTACAAGAACATACATGCAAAAAATAATCGCAAAAACCACAAACGAAATCAATGAACCTGAAATGAGTAATAACGACTACGACGCCAGGTGCCAGAGCAATAGCCAATGGCAATATTATAAAATAATAGAAATTTATTGCTTACATAAATGTCAAATGTATAAGTAAGAGGGCACTTGAAGTGCTCAATAACAGTCAAACCAACTACAATACACCACCAACAAACGCACTCACACAAAAACAATAACATTACACCCCACACACACACACGCGAAAAATCGTTATAAATTCTCCACTTCTTCTTCTTCCTCCACAATTTCGTTTTGGCCATCACGTGCCACTAATCGTAAATATTTTTGTAAACAAATAATACGCCAGTTGTTGTTGTTATTGTTGTAGCAATTGTTGCTGGCTTGTATGTGGCATTTTCTTTCTTTCAACGAAATTTACTACAAAATCCCTCACTCGCTGGAAAGTATGCGTAATATGCATTTGTTTTGCTGCTTTATTGCAAGAGCAAGCGCATGCGCCTAATGGTAGGCTAGCATTTCGAATTGGATCTCTCTCTCTAAATAGTATGATGAGCGCATGTAACAGCCGAATTCTTTGTAAATTAATAAATTTTCGTGGAAAATTAGTTGTTAATTATAATTAAGTACTTTTTATGCTTAAGTATTTATATTAATTGCTTAATTACAATTAATTGCATTGCTTTACATGCCACCCACTTACATTTTACTACAGTTGCCTTGGTAACCAGCTCTTAATTTTATATAAACAAAGTTTAGCAGAGAGTTTGGGCGAGTATTTACTTCACACAGTGGTGGCTAATTATATTGGGATGCGTAGGAAGTTATCAGGATTTATATTATGCGTCAGAACGCAAATATATAGATTGGAACGGTTTCAAAACATAATTTTACACTGCAAAAATAAATAGAATTATTTAGTATAAAATTTAAATTTATATAGAAAAAAACTTAAATTTTCGGATGTTATGTTTACTTTCTCTGCAGCCGCCGCTAAGGTTAGACATGTTTTTATGAGCTTGATGATTTAAATGCTCACACATCATCGCTTGTTCGTGGCCAAAAGCAATACTGAGATTATGTTCCAGCCTCCATATTCCACAGACATGAGATCGTGTGACTTTTTCCTATTTCCAAAAATAAAGCGCATCTTAAAGGGTCGTTGTTTTACAAGCTTACTCGAAATCACAAGAGCTAAAAGACTATCCTAAAAAACGAGTTTGAGAAATGTTTCGCCGATTGGAAGAATCGCTGACCTAAGCGCATAATATCTAATGGGGCCTATGTAGAAAGCGACAACATAAATGCAGACGAATGAATAAATATATAAAATGTTGTAAAAAAAAAACAGAAATTGGCGGTAATTCAAACTCAGCTGGTGTTGATATGATTTCACCCCATAAAGCTTAATTCGACGTGTAACTGTGATGTTTCGGAAAATATTATAATAGGGAATATGTTTGTTTTTTGGGTTAACCAGATGGTTTTCGCTTTTTTAGTACATTTAGGGAGATGTTAATTAAAAACCTGAATAATTTTCATATTTCACAAGTAATTTTTGAACATATTAACACTAATAGGTAATGTATATTAAATAGTTAGACTAAACTTGAATTTATTCTATTTAAGGTGTTAGGTGAGTTTCAGTGGTATATACAAGTAATATTTCATTTAAATAATTCAGAAAATTAAAGAACTATATTTTAACATAAGCTGCCATCGATTGGTCACTTCTCTGCTCGCTATCTTTGAGCGCTGCTCGCCTATCAAAAAGTTTACATGTGAAAGTAACAACAAAGATATCTAGTTGAATTCGTGTTGGAGAGTATGTGAATACCTCATTAAAATCCCAATAGTCGCTTGCTGAGTGCTTCCAAGTGTTGTTTTACACATTTTAGAACCATTTTACTATTGTTAACGGCTCAAAGGACAAATTACTGTCAAAATAATAAAAAAAAATTATACACAAATTTTAAATTGAAAATGGTAGGCGAAGATAAATCGTAAATATTTTTGTATTGAATTTATTGAATAAAAAAACTTTAATAAAAATTAAATTTGTTACAGAAAACGTAAGACATGGACGGTGGCGACCAAGTATAGACAATTCGATTTAAGCGCTGCCAGTTCCTATGAAAATTTGGAAAGTTTGTTCGATTGGCTTGTCTATAGCATTTAGCCAATCGATGACAGCTAATATTTTGTGAAATATTTATTTTAAATTCCAAATTCCTGAAGGTCGGCACTTTCAAAGTATATATCTCTTAGAATTTACTCGGTTGGATTTGACATTTTAACAGAAATTTTAATAAGACAAAAAAAACTTTTTTTTTGGCATTTGCAAAAACACTAACCCCTTTAATAAATTTGAAAATAATGAAATACAGTTATTTATTCTCAAATTAGTATTACTTTAACTGCATGTTAATAAATTATAATAAATAATCCCACTTTATTTCACTTTTTTCTGAAGTGCAATATTTTTCACAGCCCACCAGTGTTGCGCGTGTACCATAACCCCAAATACACAATAAGTGGCTGCTTTGTTCTATTGATATGCCAGTGTGGGTTTGTTGTAATGGTTGTCTGACAAAACAAAATATGTCTGCATAAAAATCGATAAATCGCAAACAAAGAAACAAAGGGTCACACGCACACACACACATAAATACATATTTTAATGCGAATAAAATGGCACAACCCCTACATATACATAAAATACTGTTATGACTAATAATTTATAATTTCGAAATTTTAATTTTAATATATTTTTCACTATTCTTATTTATAAATTTTAAAATTTTTACAAACCTGCTACACTTGTGTCCTTCCTCTGCGGCTTTTCACGCGTTCTCTGCTGCAAATGCTTTACGTTTTTGAATTGTTTAAACCTTTTTACTCCAATTATATGAACCGTTATAATAAAATAAAATCAGTATAAACATTTTATCGCACATATTTGGTATGAGGTTCATGGCAAGAGTCGTCGCTTTACACTTTTTAGATTTTTAATATTTTTTTCTTTTCAATTTTGCTGCGCAAATTGCGTTTTACGTTTGCACATTTAGTAGTTGTGTTGCTTTTTATAACGTTTGCGTTTCAACATTTAAAATAAATTTATGCTTTTCTAATACAATTAGTTTAGTTGTTATGAAACAATTCAGAAAATACAAATAAGTATTTAAAAGAAAAATTCACACTTCAAGAGTTTAGCCTTTTTTTTACAATAACAACCGACAACCGAAATGCAAGTTGAAACAAAACTTTCGTCAGAAAACTTAAAAACACCAAAAAGTCCACTATTCACTGTCCTTCGCAGTCTGCATGCAATTGGCTTTCTTTTGTTGTGTTTTCAATATAATTTTTTCACAGTGACATCGACTTTTCAAACGGTAAATTTGTAATGACACCACCAAGTCAGTGTCCCACTTGGTTTTACTATATATATATATATATTTCTATTATATTTGTGAATATGTCTGTAACACGTCCGCCAGTGAGTGGCGTCCGGTGGTTGTAGGGAACTGTTGTTCGGTGTTGTGCTCCTATGCTCGGTGTTTTTTCCAGGTCGACCGTTCAGTTCGGCGCTTGAAATGAAATTGTGAAATTATTTCTCGTTGCAGTAGCCAAGTTGTGAAATTTTTCTCTGACAGGATAATGCAATAGAAGATTTCCAGTGTCGGTGTTGCCATATGGTTGCAATGGAATGAAAAATGACTAACTCATTTATAATATTAGCTGTCTTCGAGAGGATGTCGAACTTTGATCACTATCTTCGCTTTTTCGCTTGACAAAAAAATTATATGAAAAGATACATGTTGAATACGAAAATGAGATTAGCGAGGATCTTAAAGTGGTATAACCATTAGCTTCAATGCTACCAACTTTTATTTTACACATTTTAGACCAATTTTCGGAATTTTGAATGCCTCAAAAGACAAATTATTGTTAGGTTAGGTCGAGGGGTAGATCTCCCCAACTACAGAGAGTCTCACTTAGACAGTTTCGACTGTCCTTTGTGACACACAAATACTCCAAACGGATCGCCAAGACTCTCATGATCCGACAAAGCGCTTGGACTCTGTTAGAAAGTTCTTAAGTCGGCTAATGCCAATTCTAGCCACTTCGTTGAGTTCACCGAAGATGTGTCTACCGAGATTTTTTAACCTTAGTCTAGCGAATACTGGACATTGAAGGAGGATGTTCTTGGATGATTCTTCTTCGCTTTCTTCCAAGCAGCTTTGGCAACTATCGTCATGTGTGTCTAGTGAACAGAGACCAGTAAGGACAGCAGCTGGAAGGATCGTTTTCGATCTACCTCGATCCAGAAAGACACCACTCGAAAGTAAGTTCCAGTTTCTTTGTACATCTGGCATCGCTTTCTTCCAAGCAGCTTTGGCAACTATCGTCATGTGTGCCTAGTGAACAGAGACCAGTAAGGACAGCAGCTGGAAGGATCGTTTTCGATCTACCTCGATCCAGAAAGACACCACTCGAAAGTAAGTTCCAGTTTCTTTGAACATCTGGCATAGTTTGCTCGATTGTCTGCTCTCCAACGCTTGTAAAAAACGTATCTGAACAACTTTAAAAAAACTTATCTGAAACCATTAAACACCGTTAATGATTAATTAAAAAAAAAAAAACAATATTTTTTCCAATCCGGCATCACTGACAGCGCAAACACACATTTCCTCTTCCCTTTCCAACACACTTTTCCAGCAGTTTTTTTTTTCTGCACTTCAACAACAATAAAGCACTTCTGACACATGTCATTTGTGGTATTTTTCCAGTTGCAATAACAAAATGCACATAATCGTTAAGAAACTTTGCAAGCACATGCCTTCTTACTCACATACATATGTACGTACATACAGCCATATTGCAATGAAAGTGTTAATATTAAAGCTTAATTACCACGTGGCGTGTTAGTAATGGGCCACTTCCCAATGGTCTTACCTTCATTATATCCACATATGTACATATGTACGCGCACTCATGAACGCATACAAACTCATGTAGAAGCTTTGGCGGACATGTGAATAGAAGACATGAGGCATGATTTTAAAATAGCTGGCCTATTTCCTTTATTGCGGTTACTAACTTAAGTGTGTTATTACTTTTGAGTGTATTTACACACATTTCGACAAATGCCACTTGGTATAAGAACAAAAAAAAGAAGAATGGGGTTAATGGAAAGCATTCTCAAAGTATTAATTGTATTTAAAAATTAATAAAATGGCAGCCTTGTAGCTTCATTTTTAAGCTCTTTAGGTCAGCTGTTCAATTTACACATTATTTCATTGGCTTAGCATAAATAATTCTGGAATTCTCAGCAAGTTCATAAAATTAAATTTTAAAGAACTTCCTATGTTCTTCTGAACTATTTTTTTTGTTTTTTTTTTTTTTTTTATTTTTATTGTGAATAAGTATTGAGGTATCTATAGTGCTATATAATAGTCGATACATTTATAAAATCAAACCTGTGGGGCCACTAAGATTATGTAGGAGCCTTTCGTAGAAAAGTTGATGCGATGTTTTTAATTGACAGAACAAGAGACAAATATTCTCAAGTTCTAACTGAACTTGAAAAAAGAATTTAATTCAATAATCGATTAAATTTATCGATAACAATTTCTAAATTTTTTTGTAAAAATTTCTGCTAATTTCTCTAAAATATATCGAAATTTTTTTCTAAAATTTTTAGAAATAATCGCTGCTCGAAGCTATAAATTATGGCTGGTATAATTTAATAATCGACAAATTTATCGATAACAATTTATGCAATTTTAAGTATAATCGCTAGTATTTTCAATGCTACCAATTATGATTCCCACAAAATACGCAATTGTCTATAATTAGAATATATATTTATTATGCAAAATATAAAAGCAAATAATATATGGTTATCGAAAATAAATACGTTAGATCGCGCTACACCTAAAATATATAACAAACAACTACATACATACATATATAAAATATAAAACATAAATATTTTATTAAAAACCCATGCCCTGCAATACGCTCAGGAGCGGCGGTAAAGCACGATGTTTCTTCTCTTTATCACTGCGACACTTCTTCGTGTTATCGTTGCGTTTACTGTTAATTGAGCTATCATTCATATCGGTATCGGTATCGTTATCGGCGTCGTTATTATTATCGCCACGCACGGCTTTCATGTCATCACCGGAAATGCTGATTTTATCATTAAGTTTGTCATTTGTTAACGGTGCCTTAGTCAACGCAATCGGGTTGTCTATATTGATATTACTATTTTTATTAGCAATTTTCGTTTCTTTTATACTGGCAGTATGTATGGGCGTTATGGATGCTGCAGCCGGCGGCGCCACGTCATCCTCATGCATGGTATTTGCTTCATCGGGCGTTGTAATGATTTTTATAATATGCTGTACACTCGTATTTGGATTGTCAACACCTTCGGCGGACTCACGTTGTGTGGCACGCAGCATTGCTTCGTCGAGCAGTCGCTTACATTCCTCAATTTGATTTTTCCATGCGTGCACCGCATATTGCGCTTGCTCTATGAATTCGTTTGGTGGCAAATCCGAAATATCGGCTTTTAAGGGCATAGCGAACTCGTTGACCAGTATGCGCGGCTTAGTGGGCGCACCTTTAGAATTTGGTTTTGAATTCGTATTCGTATTCACATTTTGATTGTTATTGCCGCCTTCATTACCGTTATTATTGTTTTCATTTTGTTGATCATTGAGGGCGGCGGGACTGTTGGAATTTTCATTGGTTCTTTGGTTATTACTCGCAGGTCCTGCTTCTACGTAGATACGCTTGAAACCGCCGATGCCATCATTGTAGCTGCTGTTCGGTTCATCTTCTTCAGCAAAACCGTTACGCCCTTTACAATTACCTCTACTCGGCGGTCTTTTCGGACAGACTGCCTTGGGTCGTTCATCTTGACAAGCACCGAGAAAATCACCTTCCAGTTCGTTAATCTCTTTCACAATGGACACGGCATGTTCACGCATGCGCTTTATCAAACCCGTCACATGCTCAATTGTGTCTTTGGTGTCCTTTACGGCCGCATCTAAACACGCCTGCTGCTCGGGCGTTTGTGCGTGACAGGTGTAGGCGGCTTTTTGTTCCTGCTCGTGATGCTGTGAGTTATCGTTATCGCTTGCGTCGCGTTTGCGATTCAGTGGCTGATCATCTGTCATAAATAAGGGTTCGCGTTTCATTTCACTTTCTTCTTTATTCTCCATCTCATCCTCTTCTTTATCGTCGTCCGTATGGAAACTATCCATTGGATGCACCCGCTCAAAACGCTCTGATTGAGGTTGTGTATCTCCGTTTAAACGCTGCTGCAAAAGCGCTTTATCGACATCGAAATTAATTGAATTCGCCAGCGTATCGTAATAATTCACATCCTGATAGTAAGTGTCGTCATTTTGGTCGCTCGTTGCATTGGACCATTGCAACAGTATGATGAGTAGCAAGAAATATAGCAACGGCTGGCGTCTGCTTATCGTCATTTGAAAAATCTATTCTTTAACAAACTCATAAATAAATTATTTGAAAACAATAAAATATTAGAAATGTCATAAAAGGAAAAAATATTTAAACACGAATCGGACAATAAGAAAACAAGAAAACGTACGTTACAACGTTAAAGGGTTGCCATAATAGAAATTTAATAATTTTCATTATTTTAATTAATTTATTTTTTAAAAAATTATGTATTTATTTATATTTGTATTCATAAAACCGTATAATGGAAAATATGTAATTTCTTACAAAATAAGCCATCCTTGTTGACTGGGTATAGAATCAATGTGGCTCGCACTGAACGCACGCCTTCTGACACTTTATTGGTGTGAGAAATTTCGTTACTTCCGCACTAATGCGATTCGCCAGTGGTGGTGTATACTTCCGCATAAGCAGAAGTCATAGTTGATTTTGCTGCCTGTGATAACTATTAGTTCCGCGTATAAGAAACTCTGTATACAGAAAAAGCCAATTGCTGGTAAAAAACTAAGTGTGCAAGTGAAATTAATGCAATAATGAAGTGTTAAATATGCATTTTATGAGCTGCAGCATTGTTAAATAGTGCTAATAATAAACATTGTATACTTTTTGGGGCAACTAAAAATTTTTCTGAACTTGAAACGCGCTGCTACAACATATGTGTGTACTCATTCTAGCACATATCTATAAGCTGTGATTTGTATAGCTAGCGCTCGCAGTCATGTGCACGGCAACAGGCGCCTCGCTGGCGGTATGTATTTATTTCTTTTTATTACTTGTGTTGGCCAGCTAAACGTCATACATATAAAAAAACAGTGTTGCATGCAAAAAAAATTTGTAAATAATTTTAGACGAAGGAATTTTCATTTATATTAAATGATTTAAAATATATTTAAATTACATTCATTATGAGTTTTAATTGTTGTACACTTTATTTGTCCGCTGGAAATCACAAAATACATCAAACATATTGACAAAAATGTCAAATTTTATTTATTTTTTCTGCACCGTTGGCATTTGATCAGGTGGCAGACGTTGACTGCGCTGTCGCTAGCAGACGATCCAATTGGGGAACTGCCATAGACAACTCAGTGCTGTTGACGCTTTCAATTGTTTGCTTTTTGACTTCGTTTCGTTCGCTTGAATCTCTCGCCAGTACGCGCCCGTGTAAACGTTATTATCGCAATATACAATTAATTTGTTTAACATCGTAATTGAAATTGCCACGAGAAGCTTTGAAATAGTTTGGAAATACGTGGTTTTTTAATGGTTTACTGTTGCTGGAGTTACTGTTAAGAATCACAATCGGAAGTACAGATTCTTTGCCCCTCCCAATAAACGCGAACGCGTGTATGCATGTGCGAAAAATCAGGTTACGGGACTTTCTCGGCTGCCAGTGACTTTGCGTGCGAATTGTTGTTGCTCTATTTGATTTATTAGCGTTTATACTCGTGCGATCGCTGAAAAGTGCATTTACATACATACATATATTTTCTGAATCGTGGAGAAAGTGATAATTCATAAAGGTGCAGAATTGAAAATATAAAGAAAAATTATCTTCTGTATTTCCACTTTAATCAAACTCGTAAGTTAGTGTAAAAATATAACAATCATTCCACTTTTGAAAAATTGCGTGTTATTAAATTTACGTTCGACAATTCTAAATTTGCAAATTTTATTGAAAGTTGTGTGGAAATATTAGCGTTACGAAAAAGCGCGCACATTAAATACAAAAGAAGTGCACGATTTGCCTGGTTCAAAGGTAAATAAAGTAGTGCTGGAATATTTGTGAAAAACTAATAGAAGCAACAATTGGTTGCGTGTTTAATGCTGAAAATATACAAAAGACAAGGAAATGCAAATACACATTAATATCTAATTGGAAAACTATGTACACACACATTATATTCATAACACTAAAAAAAAAATTAACATGTAGGTTAGGGTTCTCAAATCCACCGGTTGGATATTGTTGAGCTAAAGTGCTATATACCTACAAACATTCCAATCGGTTATTCACCTGACTTACTTTTGATTTTGCATGCCCACATTGATTTGTTTACATATTTATATATGTATTTTTAGGTCTGAACACCTAGACACTTTTAATTAATTTCCAACTTAATATTTATATGAAACGCAACAAACCACTCTTATTTTTATTGTATTTCTTGTTTAAGACGTACATATCGTTTCAATATGATTGAAGTGTTTCTTTAAGCTACCTTAAAAATCGTTAACAGCGTAGGTAATATTGGCACAGCTGCCAACACATTTAGTCTGGCTTGCAACGTCATCACCAGTGGGATGCCCACAGATTTCAATACGTTCAAAACCGCGCTTCAGCGAAGAGCTCTACCCATTTTCAACATCACGTCAATGCTGTTGTCTTGAATCACTAAATTGCATGATCAACACTTTTAAGTGGTTTCTTTGTTGTGTGCGCCTGTAGCATGTTATTTTGATTTCTTTGCCTTCCAGAGATCACTGAACGCTTCATTGCCTGTGCTTCCTTTGTTAATAATGTAGACAATCAGTGTGCGCTGACTATATTGTTGGTAGCAAATGACTTGCGCAAGGTAAATACATAAATGCCTTTCTCTTTTGCGCGAAATTTCCCTTTAAATAACAATAATAAATCTTTAAATGTAGCAGTACTACACGAATGAAATGTTTGCGTATTTATGCTTGTATAATTGAATACACATATACACGTGCAACATATTCATTATTTTGAGTAAAACTTGATTTTGACCGCACGTGGAAACAGTAGATTTTGAAATTATGATTATAGTCGGCAATTTCATAAACCGGTATAACAGTGTTAATGATGTGCCAAATGTGAATAAGTGGCAAAGCGTCAACAACTACTTGTTGCCTCACTGCTCCTAACTTTTGTTGTTTTCAGGTCGCTAGTTTTTGGTATTGTTGTGTCACTTTTAATTATATATTTGGCGTTTTATACATATGTACAAGGAAATTCAGTGAGGATACACTTTTTTCCAAAATTATTTTACTTCAAGCAGTATTTACAATAAATATTTAAAGTTTTAAAGGGAAAGATTAATTAACGTTTTATTTGCTATGGTTATGAAGTACGAGGTTGTTGAACTCATTTAACTCCCTCAATCATTACTCTGAAAATATTTAAAAAAAAAAAATTTATAAAAATTTTTATTTTATTTTTAATAAAAGAACTCGATTACGTATATTATTTTAATAATAATGTCTATGTATTGTAACTACTGAGCAGTCAGTAAAAAAAATCAATGCTGTAGGTTTTTATGGTATTTTGAAAATCAGGCTTCAACATTTATTTTCATTTATATTTTGCTTTTATGTAGTTTCAACTTTTCTCTATTAATCAAATAAATGCTTACACACCTATAATACATAGATACATATCCATATCCACTTTCATTTTCCCCATTAACTATTGCATGTGTGCAACAACATTATTACAAACGACTGCACTTGCTGTTTGTTGGCTTGGAGTCACAACATTCGATTTCGGTTTCGTGTAGTAAGTGAAAATAATTGCAGACAAAGCAAAATACAGTTTCTAAAACTTATTTATTTTCATTTTTTTTTACTTTATCTACTACAATTACAGTTACTGCGCTCGGCTGACTTTTTTGCTTTCATAACTCCAGGCTTCGTGTTGCACGTAAACAAATGCGCCTGCTGTTTTATTGCACTTGAGGCAATTATTTTTTTAAAGGCAACACAAGGCTTCGTGTTGCATGTATACAAATGCTCCATTGCATATTAATGTGTGAATATTCATAATTATTTATTTTGTGCATCACTCTCTTTGTTTTGAATTTATGACTTTTTGTAGTGTGCATGTAATTTGAGTAGTAAAAACTGAAAGTACTTCATTTCGTGGTTATGGTGTATAAAAATTGAGTATTTCAAATTTTGTACTGAAAACTTTCCTAACAAATATCTGAAAGTTAATATTTATACATATTTACTTAATTTTTTGTCTGCGATACTCAAATTTCTTATTTGGCTTTGAGATGTTAATTGTTTTATTTGGCTCATCAAATTAGTCTGATTAACTTGGGTATGCCGTATATCGGATCTAATTGGATTTGATATTACTTGAGAACATATCGCATTTACTTGAATAGTGTCACAACTCAAAAAAGTCGATTTTTCAGGAGAGCGATTTAAAGTTTTCAATTGTCTCTTTTGTTAGCAAATATAGAAAAATTCCAACTGTTTATTGACAAATCTAGTGGCCTGTAATATATTAAATACAATGTTGAACAGAAATGGACAAATAGAGTGTACTAATGCTTTTTCTTGGGCATAAACGTGACCCATTTTGAATTGTGTCGTTATTTGTAAAAAAATAATTCAATTTCGCCGTCATAAGTCAAATGTGTCGTTTTTGTTGAAAAAAATCAATACGAAATGTTTAATTACTTTTCACCAATATCGTTGTATTACAAAATATGTCGTTCTTTCTGAAAAGAAAACCAAATTCACTCTATGACAATATGTGTTGTAATACAAAATATGTCTCTCTTTCAGCTAAAAATCCATGCCTAATTCTGGCACAACTGAGAAGTGTCGTTATTGTAGTTAACAAATAATCCAACATAACAAGTTTAATAACGGCACATTCTTATTTCTTATTTTAAATAATATGGACGCTGAAATTGCGCACATTTCTGCATACTTAACTCAAAAATCGTGTTTTTTGAATTGTGACACTATTCAAGTAAATGAACGATATGACTTGATCATACTTCGTATGCTACGACTTTATTTCAACACAATGTATCACATCGCATAATAATGTTATTTTTTTCTGAACTCAGGGGGTTTTTTTAAGTATTTAAACGGTAGACAAGAATTATAATGTCAAAAGTATTAAAAAAATAATAGAAAGATATTAATTTTCATTAATTTATAATAATTTATTTTTATTAGATTTTAAAATTAAAATTATCATTAATATATGTATGATCTGTTGCTGACTTTAATCGCCTTCCATCTTCACATCTCGTCTTTGATCAAATGCATTTGGTTACGCTTCAATTATTTATTTCATAAGCAAAATCAATTATAACGCAATATTCAATTTGTTGATATACCAACTACACTTGGTGCTATATGTATATAAATAAGTCTGTACAAATGTATAATGAAAGAATTCCTCTCATTCGCTCACACACCAAAGAAACCAACTTACGTTTTCTAATTGCCACTGGCACAAATGCGATCATTGTTGATTATTTTTGTGCTAGTTTGTTTTGTTTTCCATTCCATCATATGCCATTATTTTTCATCACTAATTATAGCTTTCCACAGTTATTGTTCTCTGGATTTTTCACTCTTATTAAGATCGCCGTTAATCGTGATCAGGCAAATAAGTGATGACTGCGTTTTGTAGTTGTTGTTTGACCCAGAAACTCTGGAATTTCATACTTCTGTACGGCGAGTTCATCGTATTCCGTTGATTGTCTGATTTCCAACGACTGACTCACTACTGACGAGTACGAGTAGTACACGACAATTTGACTCATAACACGAGTACATTGTGTATAGATTTACCTTAAATATTTTAATTGGCTGGGCAGCTGGTTCAATTTGGGTTGGAAGTTTGCTTTGTTTATTATTATTATTTCCACTTTATCAATTGACTTATAATCTACACTAGATTAAAGAGACATTGTTTTGTAATCTATAGACATAACTTTATAAATTTGCCGCTAAAATGCATGGATGGATGGATTTATTCACAAAATATATTTATCAAAAATAACGGTCTCTCTGTGTGTGTCTTAGTTTTGAATCTCCAGGAATCAAAGAAAAGTGTAGTGATCCACCATTTGTTTATTCATACTAATCGTGTATACTCGGTTGCGGTTCTGGAGGTAATTCATTTCTACAACTAAAGAAAATATATAATTTTTTCTCGTTCCGGCGTCTCTTCAAAGACTTTCTAATAACATTAAACAGATCGCATATAAGCAAATCGTATTTATCGATCACTTTGGATTGATCAGCACAAATCAACGCTAGGAAATGAAATGAGAATACAAATTAGTGACCCCCATTTGGAGCACGCGCTTGGCATAGATATGTGCACTTACACACATACAGAAACAAACGTACAAACATAAAATTAAAGATAAATGCATGAGTTATAAAAATATTGTAAACAAAATGAAAAATACGAAAGGCAAAAGCCAAAAGCAATTTCAAAACGCAAATTGCAATCGGCTGCGGTGTGTCTTTGTTGCCGCCATATTTTCTACGTGGAAATATTTATTTGCACATTGTTTTGGTTTATTTTGCATTTTCTCTTTTTCTGCTTATGGCTTGGTATGCATATTGTGCAATTCCCTCACTTTACACTTGTGTGAATTTTCATATTTTTTATTGTTGCGAAAATGCATATTTCTTAGAAAACAATGCGTTCATGCTGTGCTAGCGGTTAATTGGATTTAACCTGTCGGCGCCTTAGGTGCAAAAAAGTCAATAGTTTTCTGAAAACCTTCATTCATAAATTGAAAAACAAAAAATTAAAGTCTACGAGGTAAGCAAATAAATGTTAGAAATATGCCTAGTAGTCAAGGCAATTTGAACTTATTAACCGTATAATATCAGGAATTAAAAGGGTAACGAATTTTTCAGCAACTCGTGGCACATTTTTAGAAAGTAAACAAATAATTCACGCTAAAAAACAGTTTGTAAACATTATAAATATACATACTCGTATGTCTATATGTTTGCTCCACATACTTTTTGAATGATACCATGAAACACATATCTGCTAAAAAAATATATCTCTCTCACTGACCTTGAGCAATAAGTCCACTTTCACACGGGCAACTTTTGTTGCTAATTCTCGGGCGATTCTCTTTTGCTGTCGCCCCTTGCGTTCACACGAGCAATTCTTGTTCGACAACTCTGTTCGTGTTTTTCTGTCATTCTCTTTCATATAATTTTCTCAACTTCTTGTACGTATCGTTTCCAAGCAAAAAAATATATTACATTAAGTAATTTTTATCGTTATTCTCAATTTTCTAGCACATTTTCATTATATTATGCATATTTCTATATGTATTTGCAAATTACATACAAAATTAAATGATTAAATTCAAATTTTCAAATATATTGTAAACATTAATTTTAAAATGTGTGCAAATGCAACACTGTTACGTAGCAGCGAACTGTTACGAATAAGAACACAAAGCGTGTTGCCTGAACACAGCAGACTCGGCGCGATTCTCCTCTCCTCGTCGCCCCCTCTCCTATAAAACTAAGAATTGCCGCGACAAAAATTGCCCGTGTGAAAGGGGTCTAACGTGTTGCAAAAAAGTACTATGTGTGTATGTATATGTAGAGCAAAAGAGACGCAACAAAAAAGTTGAGAATGCAAAACTGGCATTAATTAAAGCATGAGTTCATGCTGTGTAAGAATAGAACTGAAAAGAAAACTGTCTGAAAGCCTATATTTTCTTGTACGCTTCTCAAGTGCATGAAAGTTCAAAATAAAATTCAATTAACAAGTAAATACAATTACGGAATGTGAGAGAAAGAAAGTAGTATTACATTTATTTTCCGAAAGTCGCTGTCTCTTTTTTTATTACGATTTGTTGAATGGTTTTTATTAAATAGGGGTCCTGCAACTACCTACGAAGAGAAAATGGATGCTATGGAAAGCTGTCTTAGACCCAAATGTATCGTCAACAAGTATAGTTCTCTGAACACATCTTCACCGAATTGTCCAGATGTGATTCTCACGAAGTTGGGCTCAAACAAAATCGGTGGTTGCATGATAGATTGGTGGTTGAATAAAAGTATAAAAACCTAAATCCTTAACCTAAATCAGTTTCTGTGAAGATTTTGCAGAACATTTCACGAAGTACAAATGAAAATATTCCTCTTTTAGATGAAAAATTGTTCGGTTATGTTAGGTTAGTCTGGTGCGCCGTCCGGTCCCGCATAAACCAGTTATGGTTCTTAACGATGGAGTGATGTCACGTATTCCTTAGTACTTACCCATCCAAACAGTGTCAGATCGTTGAAAGGGCAGCCCTTGATCGGGTAAAATCCGGGTCAACTCCGGTAACGTAGAACCGGCTGCAGTGGGAGTCGTTTGGGAGAGTGACCCTTGCGCAACTACGTTCTGGATATTGCAGCAGGATAAACTCCAACTTATCCAGACTGAACCCCGACATGCAGAATACATGTCCTGCATGCAATGAATTCACGAATGACACCAATCACCTCTTTGCATGCCCAACTCATCTAACACCCATTTCCCTTTGGTCCAACCCCATCGAAACAGCACCTTTCTTGGGCCTCTCGTTAGATGACCTCGACGACAACTGGACTTATGCTTTCAGTTCCGGCAGGGCTGAATAATCGTTACTACAACAAGAACATGTCACGTATTCCCTGTATAGTAGTTTTAAGAGATTATCCGGCCTCTCTAAGGATATCTCCTCCAACTTATCGTACTGGGGGGTCCCTAAATACCTGAAGCGTTGTCTTGCTAGCGCAGGACAATGGCACAAGAGATGCTCCGCTGTTTCCTGGGTGCTCTGCTCTTGACACTTCCTGCATTCCTTCCGATCTGCCCCTTACCGCAAGCATAAAAAGCTTTGGAGTCTCTTCGTATGAAATGCATTGTTTAACCTCACATAATAAGTCTGTATATGTACCACAAAACATGTTATCTAGCAGCAGTGATAATATGCATTTATATTATCTTCATCCGCTTTGCCATTCATTTCCTCTCAACTGCATGCATTTGCATTTGCATATTACTGCTGCTCAGTGCCTTATTCGCATTTGCTACACTTCACTTTGTCTTATTTACATATAAATGTTTATGTATATAAATGTATGTGTATAATGTATATATGTAGTGTATTTTGTACGATCATTTACCGCCACGATCGTTGTGCCAATTTTTCGCTCATTTATTATGTATTTTGCAAAATTTTCCTCCCATCTGTCTTTGCATTGTCATTCGGCCGCTTATTTCTTGCTACCGTTTGTGAATTTCGTAGGTTTCTATGCGCGTACAGACAGTCGTACATAAGTAGGTACTTAAGCAATCGGATTTTATGGCAAACGTTTTTGCAAATTATTTGCAATCTCCTACATTCCATTTGCATTGGCGCATATTTACCAACCATATAGAGCGATAGCAGCGACAGCAAGCAAACAACAAAAAAAAAGTAATAATAATAATAATATAAAATGAGTGAAAAATCACATTTAGCACTCTACCTTCATTTAATCGGGCACGTAACGCCTTCATGTGCGCGTATCTTGTCGATTGTGCAAAGTAGCAAACGCGGTGGGGGACGCATGGCGGTGCATCGCATATTCACGCGTTCGGCACGATTTGCGTAAGCGCGACAAGTGCGGTTCATGGCGGCTCGTACTATTAAACAACAGCTAATTATTTTATATTTACACCATCCATAATACCCAACAACAACAATTGCTTTGTGTCGTAGTTTTCGTCGGTATCGGTCGGTGTTTTTGGTCTCATTAACGTCACCTGAGACACGTCATTCATTAGCGGTTTATTTGAAGAAACAATTATATATAAAAAGAGACACATTAACTCACTTTCCATTGCAGTGCTGACTAAGCATTGCCGGCCAAAAAAGTGCCAAGCCCATTGCGCACACCCTGTTTTAACGGCAGTGTCAATAATTGGGCGGTGCCGCAGCAGTAGTGCTATAGCTCCAACTATTTACATTAGTATTTGTATATGATATTATTGTTTATGCAATTGTTGTAAATACCTAAAAAGCAAGTTCATTATTATTATTGTTTGAAGCACCCTTTTCTCATACACTCTCTCAGCGCTGTATTCCTTAATCAACTCTGTCATCCTGTCCATATTGTGCCTGCCCATTTGTTGTCATGCCACCTTTTTTTTTGCTTTCAAATGCAAATGTATTTTATTTTTATTTATTTTCTCGTTCCCTTTTCTTCGCATATTTGCCGCTCATTAAGTGGTATTACTTGTTTTTGCGAATTTGGCTATTTCTAATCGTCAAGGCTGTTGAAAAGTGACGTACAATTCGTGCATTTATGTACATTTATGGGTATTTAGTATATATACATACATACATATACGGATCAATGTGTCCACATTTTTTTATAATCAGTATCGCTTATCTCATATGATTGCAGTAGATTCACCTTACTTCTATCTAGCATTCAATTGGTTTCACACATATAGCTGTTTTATTTGAGTGTAATTTGTTTGCTTGAAGTGCTTTTTAGTATCTTTAATCACTTTTTAATATAAACATTTTAACTGTATTATGCATTTCCGGTTTTTAGTCGGACATTATTAAGCACTTCCAATTTATTATGGCTTAGTCGACTGTTAGACGTTATAAAGTCTATATTTAGATTAAATAAGAAATCTTGAAAAAGATAATAGATATTTTTGTACAAAAAAAAATAATTTACTTCAGATTCAATTTTGACACATCTACAACAGTTATTTTAGTTACTAAATTAGTTGTAACTAATTTCTGTTACAATTTTCAATTATTCAAATCAAATTTTACTTTAACAACCATTATAATTTTTGCTGAATGAAAGTTTAAAATTATCTTATTACTGACCTTGTTCTGAACTAGGCATGTAATCTATTTTTTTTTTAGATTAGTCTCAGCTTTTCTGTCTTTCCCACATTTCCACAAACAACGTTGAAATAAATGCGTTTACATGTGTATTTATTGATTTTTAATTTGTGGTTAAAAAAAGAAGATCGATACCTACGCATGAAGACAACCAAGCAACTGTTACTAATTCAATCGATTGTTTGGACGATGCAGTTTTGCCTTAAATGTATCGGAGCAAACTGAAATAGTCTAAAAAATGCTTTCAGTTTATAAAAGGCGAACCATGTGAACCTGCCGGTTTAAAAATTAGTCGCTTCCTTAAATTTGTGATAAGCTCAAAGCGCTCCGGCGATACGTAAGGGTCTTCTTTGCGATCCATACTTACCTTTAGCTGTCCAAGTGAGTTCCATCGCGGAAACTGTTGCGGAGGTCAGCCTTTGTAAACTAACCTAACCTAAAAAGAAAATAAATAAGATCAGATCGTTAGATGGCGCCCTAATTGCATAATTGAACTGCTCTGTTTTACATATTACACTTTTCCCCTAAAAATAGACTATGCTACAAGTTAATCACTTCTAGTTTAAATCACTTGCCTGACTTGCATGATTGTGAAATCATGAAACCATAGTCGAACGGAAATGAAACTAGGGTTTTGGCACTAACTAACCTCAAAATATTTAATTTGTCTGTATGTAAATATGTACATACACACATACCTACTCATCTCACAAATTCCACCAAATAAAATCACAATTAATTTTGATTAAAATTTGTTTCATTATTTTCAGCATTTCTCGACAGCGTCCACTAGCGATTTTGAACTTATTGTGATTATAAAGCAAAAAACGTCAATATGTCCGCAGCAGTCGCGTCGGCACCGACAACAGCAAAAACAACAACTGCAACAAAATCTGTAAACAATAATAATAACAACAACAATAATAATACAACTAAAACAACAACAAAGGTAGCAACTTCTGGCAGCGATCCTACGAGCAAAACAAACAAAAGCGTTGCAGCAAACAAAAACAACAACACTACAGCTGCCAACAATGATGACAACAATAATAATAATAACAATAGCAAGCAACAACGCCTAAAATACATAGCGAATGTAGTGCGCGCCTTGGTGACATCACGCAAACCGCCGTGCAAATTACGCGAGGTACTAAGAGAGTATCCCGAAATCGAAGGTGAACCATTAAATTTTCGCAAACTTGGCTATACAACAGCTAAAGATCTGCTGAAGGCGACTGGCGAATTTAGTTTTCAGCAATATGGCGAAGAGGTGAGTAAGGGAATGCATAACAGACATCATATATACATTAAAGTATCTTTTATTGAGGAAAAAACGTCGATTTTCTTCGAAAAATATTTGTAATCGCATAATCCACCAAAATACTTCAATATTTACGGTTTTGAAAATTTGTTTCAATATTTTTTTTTCTTGTAAAATTTTAACTCTGCACATGTTTAATCACCCTGTACATTGTGTGATGTGATTTGTGCTCATTCAAGTTGTCGAAATTTAGGACTCATTTGTCTCATTCACTTTTTATCTTGCTTGCCTCACGCTTGGTAGCGGCAGTGCATCCCCAAGGCGCAGTCAGTATGTCTGCAGCGCTTTCTTCGAAAGTTTTCTAAAAATATACAGTTCTAGTGCAACGAACTTTAACCCCGAAAATATGCAAGAAACTAGTGCAGTGTTTTCTTTAAAATAATTTATAATATTGAAGGGTTTGGAAATAAAAAGTGGGGTTATACAATTTTCGCAGCACAGCTGTGAATCTATTTAGTGTATTTTCTATAAACAAAACTAGTGAAGAGTGAAGATAGAATACAAAATAACACATGTAAGTGAATCTCCACATGTGTGAGAGTACACAGATACATGGGTTTATAAAGTTCAAAATCGTTGTAAATTATTCATTGCATTGTATCGAGAGTGCGCGAGATATTACTTAACTTGTAGTAAATGTATCTCACTCTCTGCCTTTTGAGGCTGTGCCTGAACACTTTCGATCATCACATTCAGTTTCCGCTCTGAGCGCTGAGCATTGGATTTGCCATTAAAATAGTTTTACCTCACCCTTATATGTTCACTTATACTAATTTGTTCTCATTCACTCACTTATGCTCTCCCTCATTACCGCAGACATACATAAACGCCGCGCCTAGCCAGAAGTCGGCGCACATCTCGTCTATGGTGAGACAGCAGAAGGCAAGCAAATCGACACGCATCACAGTGGCACCACAAGTGCGACAACCGAAACGCTCCGATCAGAGTTGGAACAAGAGTAGCTATTCGTCAAACGTCTACCAGCGTTTGCCGGCGACGGGTCAGCAGCAGCAGCAGCAACAGCAGCGTTGGCGTAGTAATGTGAGCAACACCGCAGCGGGGGCTGGTGATCGCAACAACAACAATAGTCAACAGCAAAACAATAACAATCGCAATAGCAGTGCGAGTGGGCAACAACAGCAAAAGGCAACGAAGCCAACACAAAAGCCACAACAACAACAACAACCAGCACAGAAAACTCAACAGCAACAACAGCCGCCTTTGCAGCGTCAAAAGTCGCTCGGCGCAACAACGACAAATAAGACCGCAGGCGGCAACGAGAAGAGAGATCTACGCGAGATGTTGAACGCAAAGGCAGCACAACAGCAGTCCAATGGTGGTGGAGCGGCCAACAATGGCAATAAGGCGACTGGCGAGACTGATTTACGCGAACGTTTGAATGCCAAACGCCAACAACAACAACAGCAACAACATCAGCAGCAGCAACAACAGCAAAAGCAGCAGGCCGCCGCTGAACAGCAAAAATCATCGCCGCGTCCCATTTTGGGGCAGAACAACAATTCGGCAATAGCTATCGCTTCAACATTGATTTTGGCGCAGCGTGAACAGAAAATGCAGGAGCAGCATCAGCAACAGCGCGCTCAGCTGTTGGCCGCGCAACAATTACGTCAGCAACAGCAGCAGCAGCAGCAACAACAACAGCAGCTGATACAACAAAACCTGCTGCAGCAACAACAATTGCAAAAGCAAGCACAGCAACAATTGCAGGTACAGCAACAATTGCAAGCGCAACAACAGCAGCAGCAGCAACAGCAAACGCAGCCGCGTCCATTGAGGGCTGTTGGCGTTGCCAAACCGGGTGTTGGCATCGGTTCGGTGCAGGATCGCTTACGTATACGTATTAATAATAACAATAATAATCAAAACGGTAACGGTAACGGTACGAATGGCAGCAGCACACCCGAGACGTCACCGGCGCTATCCTCCACAGGTTCCGACAAACTCTTGACGGCGGCGAACTCATTTGTTGCTTCGGCAGCTATGCAGCAGCTGCAGATACAACAGCAGCCACAATTCCATAAACAGCGCTATATAGTCAAACAACAACAGCAGCAGCAGCTACAACAACAGCAACTCGGCGAGGCGAATGGACAGGTAAGTGTCAGCGGTCATTTGAATACAAGAGCATTTCTTTACACTTACACTCACTCTCCTTGCAGCACGTTATACCGCCACGCATTTTCCAATTCAACCCCAAACTCGATCCGATGACATCGCTATCGCAATACTGTGTAGTGCGTCGCTATGCACCGCCAGCTTACAGCGCTATACGCTCGAAATTCACACGTCTCTATCAGTGTCGCGTCAATGTGAATGGCACCATCTTCTCTACATACCCCAATGAGTACTTGCACGAGCATGTCGCACAAATCTCTTGCGCTCAAAAGGCTATTGAACAATTGAAGCTGCAAGAGGCGCGACGTCCTTTACCGTTGTTCTCTGAAGGCGATGCCGATCTCATTGACAAGCTCTACAATGAGCTGAAACAACATCCACATGGCATATTCGCCAAGAACATACCGGAGATATTCGAGGAAGCGTACAAGCAGTCGCTGCCTGAACACTGGTGGACATTGGTGCAAACCTCACCGAAATTCACCACTGAATCGGCGACCAATAATGCTGTGATTGTCTTTGCCAACGAGGAGGCGGACAAGGAAAAGGGTAAGCGGTGTGGAATTCGGAAGTTTTTATAACCTAAGAATTAAAATTATTTAATTTAATATAAAATACATGGTAACTCTTATTAGAAATTTGAATTTGAAATGTCATTGTGTCAACTGTCAAAAAATTATTTTTATTTTTTTAATTAAAAATTATTATTTTTCGCATATTTTTTTGTTCACTTCTTCACACAATTTAATTAAATTTATTAATTATTTAATTTTCTCTTGTGTAGCTGGCGCCACCGGTGCAATCATACAAATGGACGGCATTGCGTTGCCGTGGAAACAGAAATATTGGCAATTGTACGTTACATATTGCGCATCCACAATTGATGTGTGGGCACGTCTCTTCGGCAAGGAGTACGGCGAACGTTTTGACGGTGTTATGAGTGAAATCGAAGCGCATATGTCCACGCAAAAGACACGTCCCTTATCGCTTGCGTGCAAAAACATCTATTTGGTGTACATCAATGAGTGTTGGCATCGTGTGCGTGTCGAAGAGCTGGATAAACCGAATGCAACGGCGCGTTGCTTCTTCATCGACTTTGGCGATAGTGATTGGGTGGCTGTGAGTGAATTGTATATATGTG
The DNA here is from genome assembly GCA_031772095.1 of Zeugodacus tau. NCBI lineage: Eukaryota > Metazoa > Arthropoda > Insecta > Diptera > Tephritidae > Zeugodacus > Zeugodacus tau. Next base: position 71,132,275 of record CM062652.1, on the reverse strand, counting down.
AGGCGCAATTTTTGCGTTTGCCCGCGCAAGCGGTGCCTTTGTCATTGTTTGGATTGGAGGATTTCGCGGGTAATCCGAATGCGCGACGTCACTTGGATGCGATGTTGTCGAGCAAATCGGTGGTGGGTGAGATTTTGACAAAGGAGAGTGACTTCTACAACACCGAATCGAGCGCTTGTGGTAAAATACAAGTTGTATTGTATGATACCTCAACCGAGGAGGATGTGAATCTCAATTCATTGCTATTGAGTAAGATTTGCGATGATACACCGCAGCCGGAAATCAAACACAAAGGCGCCACCAATGTGCTGGTCTCACATATATGTGACGAAGGTGATTTGTATTTGCAAATACTCAACACTGATTTTAAATATGTACAGGTAAATATTTTAGCAAATATTCAATAATTAATTACTCAAAATTTTAATTTAACTTTTTTTTTATTTTTATTTAATTTTTATAAATTTTTAATTCAGAAACTCATACGACAACTGATCGAATCGAAATTTAAACGCGATCAACACAAGATCACGGCTACCGATCTGAAACGTTCCAATCTCTTTTTAATATGTGAAGACAGTGCTGATGGTGAGGCACAATGGTATCGTGGCGCACTCGCAGATATGCCGAACTATCGCGTCGAGGATGAAGAATTCGATATATTTTATGTGGATTATGGCATAACACGTCGCACGCACATTTCGAATATTTTCCGTTTAGAATCGCTAAGTACGGCGTTGAGCAAATTCCCGCGGCAAGCGATACGTGCGCGTCTACACAATATACCGCCAATAACCAAGAGCATTGTTGGGCGCATGCGCGCATTACTGCCAGCCAATTGTGCGGCTTTTGTAAGTAACTTTTTTTTCCAAAATTTTTACAAGTTTCGGCAAACAAATTCATTAAATTTATTTTTATAGGTGAAAATGAATAAACCCGGCAAATTGCCATATGTCACTGTCTATCGCCGTCATGAAAGTTCCGATATGCTGTGCAATATCAACGAAGACATACGCATGGAGGCCGAATTGGAAAGGTGCGTATGCTTGAAAACATATCAAAAATTATTTAATTTATATTTGTCAACCCTAACAGTTCTACGGCTTCCAATGGCGAGGACGATGATGCGTTGCCCATCAATGGCAAACACTTGGGTCTGGCTAAAAATGGTAGTGGCGGCAGCTTGAATTCGCCAACGACACAACAAACCTTTGTAGAAATGACGCGTGGTCTAACGCTTACCACTTCAGTGCCAAATTCACCACAAAAAGTAGCTGAGCTGCCAAAACTACAAAACTACACCGCAATACCGCGTGATCCCAATGATTTTCTGGAAGTGCGTGTCACCATGTCGGCGAATCCTTCCAATTTTACGGTGATTTTGAGAGTAACTTGAATTGTGTTTTATTCAAAATTTTAATTTTTATTATCTTCCTTTAGATCCAACCCTACAAAGACTATCCACGCCTTCGTGATCTCATGAAGGAACTGCAGGAGTACTGTGAAAATAATGATGAATTCATACCGGCTGATATGGTGGAAATAGGACAGGCCTATGCGGCTAAAAATCCGGATGGTTTCTATCATCGGTAAGTTAGAGGCGCAATTTTTGTTTTAGTTTTAAACAAAAAAAAAAATAAATAATATAAAAAAATTAAAAAAATATATAAAAATTAAAAAAATATATGAAAAAATATAAAGAAATATATAAAAAAAATAACAAAATTAAAAATAAATTAAAAAATTTAAAAAAATTAAAAGAAAATTAAAAAAAATATATATATATAAAAAATATATATATATATATATAAAAAACAAAATAAAAAAATGTAAAAAATGTAAAAAAATTTAAAAAATATAAAAAATATATAAAAAATTAAAAAAATTAAAAAAAAAATATAAAAATTAAAAAAAAATATAAAAATTAAAAAAAAATATAAAAAATTAAAAAATATATAAAAAAATTTAAAAAAAATTAACAAAAAGTAAAAAAACACATAAAAAAATAAAAATATATAAAAAAATTTCAAAAATATATGAAAAAATATAAAAAAAATTAAAAAAGTATAAACAAAAATTAAAAAAATATATAATAAAAATTTTAAAAATTATAGGAAATAATAGAAATATAAAAAAAAATAAATTATAAATAAAAAAACTTAAAAAATTAATATAATTAAAAAAATGTCTACCTTCCCTAACCTCCAAATTTATATTTCATACATTACTCCCACCTCTTCCAATTGCAGTGTTGTTGTAGTAAATACCTACAATGGTGATATGATACACGTTTGTTTCTGTGATTTCGGTGATATAGCAATATTGCGCAGCGACCAATTGAAAATATTACCGGCCAAGTATCGGCAATTACCGAAAATGTCGATACAAGCTAAATTGCATGGTGAGTAAACCTTTAATTTTCATAAAATAATACACAACTTAATGCATAATCTAAAATTTACTTCAACAAAGGCATAACTGCCACGCATGGCGACTGGAGTCTGGAAGATTGTCTACGCTTCCGTCAGCTAACAGTCGGCCAAAAGTTCGTAGCATCCATAAAACGTATTACATATGATAAGTTGGGCGCACCCGACACACCAATACTCGACTTGGAATTGATTGATGTGACTACCGCTGAGGACGTTTACATACACGAGATATTGTTGCAGGAGCAACGTGCCGTTACAAATGACAAAGCGGCGTCCAATTAAATGTCACTCACAACTCAAATCAAGAGATAAACGAAATAAGTGAAAAAAGAGAGTTCATATTTCTTATAGCATATAACGGTAGTTTTTAGCGTAGGTTAGTGCAGTTAGTTTCTATGCTTTGACAGGCAAGCGTTTAAGCAATTAATTTCAGCTTTTTGTACACTAACTTAAATGTTTGAAACATTTTCGCGAAATTATTATTTTGTTGCTAAAATTATGTGTTAATTTGCAATAACCGCAGCTTTCTTCAGAACAGTTGTGCGTTTAGTGGAAAAATATTTAAAGGCGTTACTAATGATACAACTCGTTATACGTAAATTTATATATATAAATTTCATATTGTTTTATTATTTGACCATTACGCATTACTTTTATCTCTTATTCTTTGAAATCGTTGTTAAATCATCAAACTCACGTTTATATTCAATTAGAGCGCGAAAATCACATTCCGTGCAGCATTATTTTTTCACACACAACACGTCGTCAGTTTGATAAAAGCTAAAAAGCTTAGTGTTTTAGTCGAGCATTGTATGCGAGTTACTAACAAGAAAAAAAATCATTAATTTTTGTTTTATAAATTGAATTGATATTATTACTAAACGAAAAGGTTAATTCTTCGGCATATATGCGTGATTTTTGTAAGCATATGAAGATATCACTTGGTAAAAAAAATACTTATTATATAATATTATTATTATTTTCTTTTTTAACTTTATTTTAAATGTTTAAAACGAAATGTAGTCGATATAAGTTATTTATGCTAATTTGTGTAATATTCGTATTACTAGAGGTTGAGAAATGAAATGATTAAAATTTGCAAAGAAAAAAAAAACTAAAATCATACTTAAAAGAGATTTTAACATTTTAGAAATGAAAGCTTGGTTGGTGTAGACAAATTTTTACAACCAACTACTACTACTATTGCCAAAATAATACTATGAAATTGCGATTTAGTGAATACTGTTAATTGATTTATTCTTTTATTGTTTCATTGCGTGTGAAACAGAAGATTTATGACAAAATATGCGTTTTAGTTATAAAAAATATAAAGAAATCTTGTACGAAGAATAACAAAAAAAAAAACTTGATGATGAAAAAAAACCGAAAAGCGAATAAAATGTGATGGCATTACCATTAGAAGAAAAAAAACAATAATTCCAAAAAATGTAAAAAAACATGAAATAACTTTATTCAAAAATAAATATACCAATATGTATACCATATTAATTAGAACGTTAATTTCGCGCGGACGGCAACGAAGTTGAACAAAATGTTTTTTTTTTATTGTTATTATTATTTTTAAATGTTTAAAACAAAATAAAAAAGAATTTGTAAAACAATAATTTAATATATATATATATATATAATTTAATTGTTTAAAACAATAAAAATAATACTATTTTGTTTTTGTTTTAAACATTAAACAATTAATGTGAAAGTTATATTACAAAAATTATTATTATTATTTTTGTTTTAAATATTTAAATTATTAAAAAAATATTTAAACATTGAATATTGTATTACAAAAATAATTTTTTTTTTTAACATTTAAAAATTTTAGCAAAAATTATTATTTTTGTTTCAAACAATTGAAATTATATAACAAAATATATGATGTATTCCCTCCAAAAAGGTTGTATTGAAGTTAAAACCGCATTGTCTGCTGGTCAAAAAAAAATATTATTTTTTCAAAACTTATTATTTTGTTTAACAAATTACCTAAATTTTCACTTAAAAAAACTAATTTAATTTTTATTTTCTATTTTTCTTAATTTAAACATATTTGTTCAGCTTACGTTGGCGCAATTCAATTGAAATCAAATATTCAAATATGCAAAATACCAACATATTTGCTTAGTATATAAGCTGCGAAATCAATATGCAAATACTTACAATTACCAAATTATTAACAGCAAAACTATAGTTATATAACCAGATTAACATATATACATTACACATATACATATATATGTAACGTACATATAAATAACTATGTACTCCGAAACACACACATACATACATACATATTCTATATATGCAATAAATTGGAAATCAATGTGTAAAATGCAAAATCCCGATATAAAAGGTGCGTTGTGTCTTTGTTATTAGTTTTTATTACACTTATAAATGGATATTTTAGGTTACCGGGAACAAATTAACGATTTTTCGAAGAAATTGTAGGTTAGAAGTCAACTATTGTAGGATATATGTTTTATAACGAAGAAGAAGGTTAGAAGTCAACTATTCTAGGATACATATTTTATAACGAAGATCCAAACAGGTCTAGATCGTCGTGCATGCAAAGAGTCCCGGATGACACCAACCATCTCTTTGCGTACCCACTAAACCCCACTCAACTAACACCCCTTTCCATTTGGTACGACCCTGTGGCCACAGCTCGTTTCCTGGGCCTCTCGTTAGATGACTTTGATGACTATTGATTTAGGCATGCCGGTTCAGGATCATGCAGGTTTGGATAACCGCTACAACAACAACAACTTTTTTTATATTGCTGAAAAAAAAATTAACAATACGTAGATAAAAGGTCTGGACGCCTAAAAATATGCAGCAGCTGTCTTACGTTAAACTGTCCTTTGTGACACCCAAATACTCCTGACGCATCGCAAAGACTATTATGATTCGACAAAGCGCTTGGACTGTATTATAAAGTTCTTAAGTCGGTTAATATCGATTCCAGTCACTTCGCTGTGTACGCCGAAGTTGTGCCTACCGCGGTGTTTTAACCTTACACTGGCGAATGCTGGACATTGAAGGAAGAAGTGCTTAGATGATTCATCTTCACCTTCCTACAAACAGATTTGGCAACTAGTGTCTGGTTTGATTCCCAAACTCAACTTTTTATAAAATTTTCTTTTATATGTGGAAACTTATAAGAATATCTTTTGGTTCTCGTATAGCGCTGTAGTATCGACAATTCAACGGTTGTTTTGTTAAGAGCCGGCTGAACTGCTTTAACCACCAATAACTAATAGAACGAGTAACGTGACTGAAATGTTTTCCAATACGAGTATTCAGTGTTCCTGTACCAGTGGTGGTGACTAGCAAGTGAATCTAATTTACACTTTAAAAATTTTGTATAATTAAACTTTTTTTGTATTTTTCATATAATTTCATCGTGCATCCGTTTTCGGCAATATAGTAAACAACAAAAATGCTGAAACTACAACTCAAAATAATTTGTTAAATTCCTTATATTTAACATTTCAAATTTGCTCGCTCTTAATAATAATAAACCAACGAGCTAAATGTACTCGTTGGAACAACAACATTGACATTTGTTTAACGAGCAACCTGCCATTTGCCGTCTGTTTTTGACTTTTCCTGTCAGTTGATTCAAGTAACGCGATAATAACACATCACTAAAATCTTATTAGTGCGTTAGTGCGGACATTTCTTTTCGTTGTAAAGCAATTTGAATTGAGAAATAAAATATTTAAACGGCATAAAAATATTGCTAATTGTGTAAAATAGTTGCTCAGTGTTACTTAATAAAAGTTATACAAGTGTTTACTAGTGAAAAAGTCAAACTAATTTGTTGTATGCGCAACACTTCTTGCAATAACAAGCACGTACATATAGCAATCAGGTACCGACACACTCGTTCGCCTGTGATGGCGTCCACTAGCAACTAATCGGCGTTGAATTATTACAAAAAAAAATGTGTTATTAATTATTGCAAGAAATTGGAAAAAACGTATGAGTTTAGTGTTTGTGAAAATACTGTGGAAATTGAAAATAATTTGTGAGAAATTATTTCGTCTTGAGCGTTCAGTTATATACACAAATACATAAATTTTTCGCTGTGCTGTATAAGTGCAGGAATTTGGCGTCGGTGCCGTTTATGCGGAACGTTGTGCCAAAGCAGACATAAACACAAGGCAACAGATACTTGGATTTGGAAAACACCAACGCTGACCATTGCAAGCGTAAGTGATTTATGGAATTTATTTAATACTACATGTGTATAGAAAATTTGTAAGCATGTGATTGCGTAAAAGTTTATTAGAAGTAATAATACTTAAAGTGTAAGTGTTTACTGCGCTACTAAATAATGTCAACAGTTACTAGAGCTAATATTTTCGTGATTTTTAAACAAAAATACGGTTTTTTTGCTAAATCTTAAGCTATAAAATTTGTTTACCTTGATAATTGTTGATAAAATTACACTATTACACAAACACACTTATTTTGTTGTACTTGTATTTACTTAAATTCCCACAAATACATTTATGTATGTAACTAGCTACAACAGCAATAAAAACAGTTCGTCCAGCAGCCGTAAACAACAATATTTTTCTCAGTTCATTTGTTATTGCACAGCTTGCTGCTGCTGCCTGGCGCTCTGTGTGTTATTGCACTGTATGTACAATCATACAAAAATATGTATGTTTGTGAAAAACTTGAATATACATACAGATATAATAAATTGAGTATAAATTATTTGCATCTCCATATGTTCATATTTATATTTGTACTTTGTTATTTTTGCGTTATTTTTCCTGTGGTTTTGCGCTCGCTTATATTTTGTTTTGTGTGTGCCTGGTTTCAAGCTAAGATTAGTTAATAAAAATATTTTTTTAAAATAAAAATTATAAAAAAAATTTTGAATTTTGAAAAGTGATATGCTGAAAAAAATGTTAAATTTTGAAAAGTGCTGATATGGTGAACATTTTGCATAAAATACACAAGTAAAAACTCAACTATTTTTTCCTTATAAAAATATCCAATTTAGAAAAATTTTAAAGTACATTACCTAAGTATCTATAATTTATCTAAAAAACAAGAAAAAACGTTAACTTCGGCTGTACCGAAGCTAATATATGTTTAAGCAAATCTAAAGACGTAAGAAAAAGTAAGTAAAAAAAAAAGAAAACATTTTACTAATTCTTTTTAGCCGGGTTGTTTGCTAGAAACATTAAGGTTATATAGTTAACCGATCTGAACAATTTCTTCGGATATTATGTTATTACCTTAAGCAGTAATCCATGTCAAATTTCGTGAAGATACCACGTCAAATGCGAAAATTTTCCATACAAGCCTTGATTCCGATCGTTCAGTTTGTATGGCAGCCATATGCTATAGTGAACCGATCTGAACAATTTTTTCGGAGATTAAATTATTTCTATGAGCAATATCAAATTTCGTGAAGATATGTAGTAAAATGCGGAAGTTTTCCATACAAGCCCTTGATTCCGATCGTTCAGTTTGTATGACAGCTTTATGATATAGTGGTCCTATATCGGCAGTTCCGACAAATGAGCAGCTTCTTGAAGAGAAAATAACATCTGCAAAATTTCAAAACGATATCTTAAAAACTGAAGGACTAGTTCGTATATATACAGACCGACAGACAAACGGACATGGCTAAATCGACTCAGTTCAACATACTGATAATTTATATATATACTTTATAGGGCCTCCGACGCTTCCTTCTGGGTGTTACAAACTTCGTGACAAACTTAATATACCCTGTTCAGGGTATAATAACTTAAGTGAAAGTGACGATAATCAATCGAGATCAGTTTTTTAAATATAGTGAGTAAATAAACGTGCGATTAAAAACTAAAGTAGAACCGAATACCTAAAATATCAACTTAACCTAACATTTTTTATAACTATACTAAATTATTCGTATATATTATATATTAAATAGAATTGTTAATAAATATTAATTTTCATTTTTCTCTGACGGTTAAAAATTCTACTTTCTCTATTTAAAATGTTTTTCAAAAATTTTTAAAATTTTTTCAAAAATCTCTTTCTCTTAAGTAATAAGTAAATGTAATTAGTGAGTGCTGCTATTTCTACAAGCCCACAAATTAACGTAAAAAATATGCAATAAATTCTTCAATATAATTATTTCCTTACAATAAACAACAATTCAACTAAACTTTATGGATGTTTCGCAGACTCCCGCAACTCATGAAATATACAAAATAATGCTGCTCTGTGCTTTTATTGCTTTTTAACATGCAGACTTTGTGGGCAACAGCATTTTATCACGATTTATTTATTTACATATGTACACTTAGATACATATCTGCATACATTGTATGAGCATACAAAACGATTTTATATTTTCTACCGCTACAACAAGTATATTTTTTTGTTGCTGTGCGCTGATTAACATGCAAGTTGGATATATTTATTTATTTAGACGTGTGTATATATGTGTGTATGTTAAATCTTCGCCTGATTTGCCTCCTTTGTTTTATAATATTTTATTTATATTCTTTGATTTTTTTTTTTATTTTTTTGTATTTGTGTTTCTGTTTTTATAATATCCGACTTCAACGCTCTCTCGAACGGATATTGGCCATTGCGCTTAAGGTAAGCGCCAAATACACAAATTTACATATGCATGTATGTATGTTCCATGATTGTGTGTGTGTCTGTGTTTCTATGTAAATTAATGTTTTTTGAGCAAGATGTCAACGTACGCCTTGGCTTGTTGATTGACCGGCGTTTTGTGTGTCCAAATCAGTGGTCGGCACGAGAGGAATTGTGACTGTATAGGTGAGCACGAAATAATGAATACCCAGTGAGAACTCTGTAGCCTAACATTTTAAGAATGTTTTTAATTTTTCATAAAACATGAATTTTTGTGCTCATTTATTCATTTTAGTTATTTTATTATTTAAACAAATATATTAGAACACAAAAGCATTAACTTTTCTGTCTTTAAATAGCTTAAAACCATAAATATAATACATAACATAAAACGACATTCATAAAAGTAGGCATTTCCCGCAGGGCACTTATGCAAAGTGCCATAGCCATGCGCGATGTTTATTCGTTGCTGGTTCGACAACGACTGAATGATAGAGCGTAAGCGTACGTGTGACTTGAGTCGGCACATTTGTGGTATGGAGTGCCGACCACTGGTCCAAATACACAACTTCTTTGCTTTTGCTGTTTAGTACACAACTTTCTAAGAATTCCGTTCGATTTCCTTTGGTGTCTATATCAGTGGTCGGCACGAGAGGAATTGTGACTGTATAGGTGAGCACGAAATCATGAATACCCAGTGAGAACTCTGTAGCCTAACATTTTAAGAATGTTTTTAATTTTTTCACAAAACATGAATTTTTGTGCTCATTTATTCATTTTAGTTATTTTATTATTTAAACAAATATATTAGAACACAAAAGCATTAACTTTTATGTCTTTAAATAGCTTAAATCCATAAATATAATACATAACATAAAACGACATTCATAAAAGTAGGCATTTCGCGCAGGGCACTTATGCAAAGTGCCATAGCCATGCGCGCTGTTTACTCGTTGCTAGTTCGACAACGACTGAAGTGCTGAACACAAAGACGACGACACGACAGGACGTAGCGCCGGCTGATCACAAATGTCGCTTTGAAGCCAGCGTCTTGAACATTTTGAAGACGGCAGCGACATATCAAACTGCAATTTCATTGTTGCCGTACTAAAACCTTTCATTTCAATAAAATTTACATATTTAGTTTATAGTGAAATTATTTGTACAAAAGATTTATTTTATTTGTTTTAAATAATCGATTGTTATTATAAATGATATATCAAAGTTATTTTACGTTTCTGCTGGCAAAATAACGTCATACTTGTTAGAACTTTGAATAATTTTACATTTCACATATTAGCGGCAGCTCTACAGCGGCCATTGTCGTCGGCAAAATTAGAAACATTTCTAATTTGGCGACAGCGAAGACTTCAACCCTTTTGTCGTGAAGTCGTGCTGTTGTCAAAAAATCTGTGCCCATAAGAACGCGTGTATTTTAATATTTGACAGTTGTCGCTCGTCGCTTGTCGTCTTCTATGTGTTCAGCACATGAATGATAGAGCGTAAGCGTACGTGTGACTTGAGTCGCCACAATTGTGGTATGGAGTGCCGACCACTGGTCTATATGCAAATCGTTTTGTTTTATGTTTTGTGACTTCAACTTAATTTGCATTAGCAAATTTTGCAAATTTTTGTGTGATTTCTCATTTCCGATGATTTCTTTGAAGCACAACTTACGAATGCGCGCTTAAAAAGTGAGTGTTATATAATTTATATTATAGTGAGCTTTTAAGCTATTCTGTATTTCTATATAATCACAATGCGTAGCTTTCAATTTTTAATGCCTGGTTAAATGCATTTTCGAGTCTCGAGTTAATGCGAATTATTTGTATATAGAGGTCATTCTAAGTCGACTTAAACTGTTTCAGTGGGCCTATTTTGATATGGTCTAAGCTAATTTTTAACACATACTCACTTTCTTTCTATTATATGAATGTATTTGACCTTATGCACTTATGTACATATTTCAAGTAGAATTTATTTTTATGTTTATTAATAACTTCTCGCCAAAAGAATTCTTAATAAATCGTTAATTAAATTAATTCAACAAAAAAGTGTTAGAAAATTGCCGCTAATTGCTTTCAAATGCATTCGGAGAGGCCAATGCTTTCAATGATCGTTGTTGAACGACTCTGAAAAGCGTTAAAATTTAATTGATAGCAATGGTATCCGTATAAAATTAATGGTGGTGTGGATATTTATAGCGTTATAATAAATATTAAGAGTTCTCAACTCGCTTTCTCATAGTTTTATACTCTTACAACTGCAACTGATTAAGACGATTGTATGAGTTCAATTCTTATAATAAAAATTCTAACCTCAAATCAGCTATCTATCCTTTTCGTTTTCTGAGGACATTATTCGGTTTTCAAAGGCAGTTTCGGATAACTTACCGATTGTTTGGTATTAGGTGGACCAACATGATCTTAGACAGTCAAAAAATCTTAATAAAGATACTCCTTGTTTTTAAGGTTAAATGTTTAGTGACTTCTATCAGCTAAAACTGAAAATTAAGTTTGTTCTTTGTTCAAATGTCTCCTCTCTGCAGTGTTTTCTAATGGGATCATGAAGCTCCAGCTCAATATTTGCTTAAAAAAGTCCCAGTTTATGTTCAATATATGAAGAGTTGAGAGGAAAATTATCCTCTACTACTCTCTTCGATAGTAAGAGAATATTTCGTTATATCCTAAAACCCCAAACCCCTTTCTAATTTCATATTATAATTTTTTTTTATATTAAAAAAAATCAATTAAGTGTCCAAAAGACCCTGGTTCATTTCATTCTGCTCATAAAATATTCCCTTTCTCTGCGCAATTAGCTCCATCGCACCGAACGTCAAATGCCAAACGCCACTCACTCATTTAAACAATTGCTGCTGCGCGTGAGCTGCTGATTGATCGTCGCTGTGTGTACGCGTATATTATTATATATAAATATAGGTATGTATGCATTATTTATGCGCAAATGATGGGCGGATGTGGCTCAGGGACGTTCAAATAGCGCAAATCGATGACGATAATCAAACGACTGTTTACCTTTACCATTTTTAAAAAAAGCTTTTCCGCTACGCTATATTTTCGCTAATCAGTTTTTTTTGTGTTGTTGTTTTATCAATTATTACTGTGCCACATATGGACTCGTGTTGTTTTTGTGCAAGTTTTTTGTTTAATATTTCGCACTTGTTTTTCGAAGGTTGGTAATTTTAGATTATTATTATTTTTTTTAGTTCTATATAAATTATTTTTAATTATATCTATTATGTTATTATTATAGTTTGTACAATAATTTTATTTATAAATACCTAATTTTTTGTATAAAAAAGTATATTCTTGTTTGTTAAATTTTTTTTAATAAAAAGTTTGCTTTTATACTATTTTTTTTAAATAAAATATTTTTTAAATTACACATATATTTTTTTTTAAATTGTCTATTTTTATAAACATTAATTTTTTTCAAATTCAAATAATTTATTCTTATTAATTTCTAAACCTTAATTCATCAGAACCTGCGTAAGAAAATGTTTTTATTTTTAATAAGTCTACTGTTTTAATTATATTTTTTTATTTTTTATAAAAAGCCTACATTTATACTATTTTATAAAAAAAAAATATTTTTTTTTAATTATACATACATTTTTTTTATAAAATGTCTATTTTTTTAATTATATTTTTTTTACATTAAATTTTTATCAAATTCTATTTATTTTTTTTAATTTCTAAACATTAATTCATCACGACTTCCGTAAAAAATATTTATTTTTTAATTATTTTTTTTTTTAATAAAATGTCTACTTTTTTTTATAAAAAAATTATATTTTTTAATTATTTTTTTTAAATAAAATGTCTACTTTTTTATAAAAAAAAGTATACCTTTTAATTATATTTTTTTAGAATTATATTTTTATACTCTCGCAACAAAAGTTGCTAAAGAGAGTATTATAATTTTGTTCACCTAACGGTTGTTTGTAAGTCATAAAACTAAACGAGTTAGATATAGGGTTATATATATCAAAATGATCAGGGTGACGAGACGAGTCAAAATCCGAATGTCTGTCTGTCCGTCCGTCCGTCCGTCCGTCCGTCTGTCCGTGCAACGGATAACTTGAGTAAAAATTGAGATATCTTAACGAAACTTGGAACACGTATTCCTTGGCACCCTAAGGAGGTTGCTTTCGAAAATGGGCAAGATCGGACCATTGCCACGCCCACAAAATGGCGAAAACCAAAAACTTATAAAGTGTCATAACTAAGCCATAAATAAAGTTATGAAAATAAAATTTGGAGCATAGGATCGTATTAGGGAGGGGCAAATTTCGATGTAATTTTTTTGGAAAAGTGGGCGGGACCCCGCCCTCAAATAGGTTTTTCGTATATAACTCGCAAACCAATAAAGCTATATAAACCAAACTTTCTGCAGTCGTGTTTTTCAGTCATTTCCTTATACAGTCCAAAAATGAAAGAAATCGGATTATAACCACGCCCACCTCCCATACAAAGGTTAGGTTGAAAATGACTAAGAGTGGGTTAACTCATTAACGAGAAACGTCAGAAGCACTAAATTTTACATAAGAAATAGCAGAAGGAAGCTGCACTCAGATTTTTTTACAAAATGAAAAATGGGCGTGGCATCTCCCACTTATGGGTCAAAAACCATATCTCAGGAACTACTCGACCGATTTCAATGAAATTCGGTATATAATACTTTCTTGACACCCTGATGACACATGTGAAAAATGGATGAAATCGGTTTATAACCACGACAACTTCCCATATAACATAATTTTGAATTCCATCTGATTCCTTCACTTTATAATGTACACATAAGGAACCAATAAAGATAGCGGAATAAAACTTTACACAAATAGTACATATCATCTCTGGCTTCACTTGAGAAAAAATTGTCGAAAACGGACTATAACTTTTCAAGGCCCCTGTTATCGAACATGTTGAAGTCCGCGCCTAAGGGTAAATTTTAACCGAAAATATGGATAAATCACTCTGATAATTTAATGTAATTCAGAGGAAATTGTTTATTCTAATAGTGTGTCTCGGCTCCAAAAATTATTAAAATCGGATAATAACATCTCCTAGCTCCCATGTACCTAATTATAGGTTTTTCAAAAATACGGTGGGCTTTAATCTACATATATGTATTGGTTAATATGTGAGATACTATATCTTTGCGAAATTAAGTGCGTGTATAGTTCTGGATATATGTAGTGTACCTAGCTGGTGAAAATGAATGAAATCGGTTCAGGAATTACCTCAGCTCTCATACACTATATAGGACGATTTTCGTTATTCTATTAAACTTTGTGCCGAATTTATAGGAAAATTTGGGTGTTATCTTATTAGAATTTCTTCAATAAATTGCGAGAGTATAAAATGTTCGGTTGCACCCGAACTTAGCCTTTCCTTACTTGTTTATATTAAATTCAAAACCTTCAATTTTCACACACCTCATACTACAATGCGTTCGACTAACCTCTCGCACACCATACAAAACCTAATTAATGCAACTAGTACTTCACACTAGCTTATCCTCAACACAAAGTGTTTTATTTTTCAGCATTGCAGCTGTCAATTTTGTTTTATGTCATATTATTCAGTAATTCGTGCCAATATCCAAGTGGCATATATTTTCGCGGCGTCAAATTGACACTGATAAGCTCAGGCGCTGGCGCATTCAATATGGTTGTTTATTTTCAATAATGTGACACAACTAGTCACTATATCTACCTATATACAAATGCTATATGTATGTATGTATCTGAGTACAAATGCATATAAACATAATAAACACTTCAGTCCGTGACTCAGTCCGCAGGAAGCAAATATGTTTGTATGTCTGCTTATAAAATCGTAAATTTTGATCACTTCCTTCCGTTCTGCAGCGTATAAATGGCGAGATGTGCCATAAGAATATTTGCAAAATAGTATTTTCTCTATTTTAATGGCCAATCATATTCGCTGGCTATCAAAAGTCATAAAAGATAATTTAATGTTCATATTCATATGTGACGACGCTGACAGCGGAGGAAGGCAGTTTTATAAAAGTGTTTTTTGTATGCATTTGCATATTTATTGAACTTTTCGATTATTATATTTTCCACAATATTAAATTTTTTCATTACATGCTAGAAAATGTGGCGCTTACTGAAGAGAATTGTATTTTCTTACTACAATAATAGTTCCCTTGAAGTAACACCATCAAAATATAATAGAAACCCTCAATACATTTCATATTTAATTATTTAACAAATTCTGCAAAATGTACTTGCAAGTTGTTTCTATCGCTTACAACAACATTCCTCAACTCTTTTGCGATAATTTTTTATTGCAATTGTGTTTTGCTCAATTTGTTGCTCTTTTTGCACGTTGCTGATAGCTTTGGCTATTAGTTTACTATTATTTATTTTGTGTCATTAAACTGACAAGACCTCCAACCATCGCCGCATTAATACAAATATATTTATTTGCTTTTACATATATATTTATATACTAATATATACAAAGAATATTTCCACAGTAAAATTTCTTTTTTTGTATTTTGCTTGTGGAAGTACTCTCATTGGATATAACGATAGTCCCTGGGATTTTTTGAACATTTTACAACTATTTTGGAATCAACTATATTTAAACAGAGAACATATAATACTTATGAAGAATTAGGATCTTGGATATCTTCTCGATGTCTTCTTGTGTCTTTTCTATGTTTCAATAATACTTCTCATGGTAATATCTCTTTGTAAATTGACTTCTCCGGCCTTACTAATAGTATTTCCATACTTCCATGCCAGATGTCAGTTATTCTTAATGGACTTTGATTCGTTGTGTGTAGTCTTATAGTTAAATTCGTCCAAAGGTGAAAATGACCTTCATCATTGAAGAATCTATGAAATAGATCAATGATGTTTATCGAATTGAATTTTCGGATCAACACGGGAACATTGTAGTTTTAGTAAGTGGAAATAATGCTTCGGCCCAAAAGTATATACATATATATCTTCAAAGTCAGAAGGAAGGATAAACTTATACCTCGGTCCAAAAGTATATATGTATTTACATACATATCTTCCAAGTCAAGAGGCTCGAACACTTGTTAAAACTCCCTTCTTAGGCAATCAGGTCTATGAAATCGGACAACGCGACGACCACGTTTCGGAATCATAAAATAATACTTCAACCTGGAGGCTCGGACATTAGTAAAATCTCCATTCAGACGACAATCGGAGTTGAATTTTCGAATCAACTCGACGACAACATTTCGAAATGATAAAATGATGCTTCGGCCCAAAAGTATAGACATATATATTCCAAGTCAGGAGGCTCGAATACTAGTTGAAACTCCGTTCTCGCGACAATCGTGTCTATTGAACCCGGAACCGACACGTATTTTCCCCAGGAAAGGGCTGTCAATTCGAAAACTTTCTTAATTAATATTGTAAAAAAAGAGAACTCAGATGGATCCATTTATACGGACTACAAGTTTCAACTTATTTAAGACTGCTTTAGTCTACAGAACACATAGTCGAAACAGAAAGTGGTATGACAAGCTTCTCTCGTATGCGACCTTCATTTCTGGCACAACACCAATTGTCTCTATAGTATAATAACAACAGTGTGGAACTCCAACAGACCAGACTACCAGCTGGGTGTAATTTATGGATCCAACTGCAATGTTCTTGTTCTTGATATTGGCGTGATAAAGCGTTTGTTTGTTGCTGCTTTGTCAACACATATATATGATTTCACTATGACTCATACCACTGTCATATCATGCTACAGCGAGGCGAGTATGTTGTCCTCCCTGAAGAGTTCACAATGCGAAGAAGATACTATGCTATGTATGCATTATGTGAGAAAGTGTGCATGGGCATAAGAATGCCAGAATGTCTTTGAACGATGACCGAGACCGATGTTGGTTGTTGTGTGTATTATGTATGTCTCCATAAAATGCTGGCTATTTATGATATTAATAAATATTTGTCGGCGACTACAAGTGTTGGTGTGGCCTATGTTGAGCTAGAGGTCCACTCATAACTTAGTTATAATGTGCTATGCTATGTTTAGGCGAAATTACGTGGGCGTTTAGAGCGAGTGAGTGAGTGAATGCTTGGATTATGAAATAATACCTGGAAAAAATTTATTGATTTTTCGCTTTCCAAGTAATTTTTTGTTGTTGCTAAAGTAGGAAAATAGTTATTCACTTTTTGTTGTTGTGAATTCATTTTTTTCCCAATCTATAAATTTTTATTGCTTGGCAATTATACAAAAATTACAAAAATTTAATTGTAAAGCAATTATTGGCTGATTCAATTTTTTTTTTCGCTAAATTTTTCAATGAAAGTTACATGGAGTGGTTTACGATTGCTGAACTTCCTGCGAAATTCTTTTTTTAAATGCACTAAAAACATATATATATGTACATACATATGTATGTGGTGAACTTTTAAAACGCGCCACTTTGTAATTAGTTTTGCAGAAACGTGATGAGCGAATCGTGCATTGACTCACCAACAAGTCGATATTTTAAAAATATATTTGTAGTTGAACTGCTATGCAAAGTAATCGGTTGAATAAAGATTTTTTTACTTTTTTGTTATTTGCTTAATATGATTAAGCTCGACGTTCAATGTGTCAGAAGGTAATATGTACATGTATTATACAAAGCTTCGAGGGAAGCCCTTACCAATTCGTCATTACAATTCTGATTAATTAGTGTCACCATATAATGTGCGTAGTAAATTATACTTTGTGAGTGAGCTTAGCGCTGTGACACCTGTTTGAGCGTTTTATTTTTAACCTAAATTTTCAGCAGGAAAGTATTTCCGGTCAAGGCAATCAATTCCGATAATTAAAAATGAGTTAGCTGAAGAATCAATGAATTTATATATGGACGGAATTAAATTTTTAGTATCGAAAAGTGCGTTCGAGTCCACGTCGCTAACCTAGTTTACGAAACCACAAAAAAAACGAATAAATAATTTTGAAAAGTATGAAAAACTATAAGCTTTTTGAGCTTTGGAATTCTTGGAATTTAAAATCTTAAGAGTATATTTATAAATATTAGTTGTTGTTGTAAATTCTCGATAAAAAATAATAAATTGTATGAGTTAGTCGGTCCGAATTTTGAAAAATTAATTTCTTGACCTTATGACCTTAAAGCTCTATATTTTATCATTAAAAAAAAATAAATTTTGATATAACAAGTAAGGAAAGGCATTTTATACTCTCGCAATTTATTTAGAGATTTACCTATATTTTCGGTTAAAAATTACCCTTAGGCACTGAGTTCTTCATGTTTGATATCAGGGGCCTTGAAAAGTCATGGTTCGATTTTGACAATTTTTCCACAAGTGATGTCCCAGCTCAAATACAGTATTTGTGTAAAGTTTTATTTCGCTATCTTTATCGGTTCCTTATGTATACATTATAAAGTGAACGAATCAGAAGGATTCAAAATTGAGTTATATGGGAAGTAGGCGTAGATGTGAACCGATTTCGCCCATATTCCACCAGTGTCATTAGGGTGTCAAGAAAATATTATATACCGAATTTCATTGAAATCTGTCGAGTAGTTCTTGAGATATGGTTTTTGACCCATAAGTGGGCGACGCTACGCCCATTTTCCATTTTGTAAAAAATCTCAGGGCAGCTTCCTTCTGCCATTTCTTATGTAAAATTTGGTGTTTCTGACGTTTCTCGTTAGTGAGTTAACCCACTTTTAGTAATTTTCATCCTAACCTTTGTATGGGAGGTGGGCGTGGTTATTATCCGATTTCTTTCATTTTTGGACTGTATAAGGAAATGGCTAAAAGAAAGTTTGGCTTATATAGCTTTATTGGTTTGCAAGATATATACAAAAAACCTATTTGGGGGCGGGGTCACGCCCACTTTTCCAATCAAATTACATTCAAATGTGCCCCTCCCTAATGCGATCTTAAGTTCCAAATTTTAAATAATTTTCATAACATTATTTATGGCTTAGTTATAGCTCTTTATGTGTTTTTGATTATCGCCATTTTGTGGGCGTGGCAGTGGTCCGATTCCGCCCATCTTCGAACTTAACCTTCTTATGGTGCCAAGGAACACGTATTCCAAGTTTCATTAAGATGTCACAATTTTTACTCAAGTTACAGCTTGCACGGACGGACAGACGAACAGACGGACGGACGGACAGACAGACATCCGGATTTGAACTTTACTCGTCACCCTGATCACTTTGGTATATATAACCCTATATCTAACTAGTTTAGTTTTAGGACTTACAAACAACCGTTATGTGGACAAAACTATAACACTCTCTTAGCAACTTTTGTTGCGAGAGTATAAAAAGTAAGCTCCGTAAGCTCAAAATCTCATTCCAGACATTATCACTTACGTACTTTTCAAACTGACCTCGTACTTTGACACACACAACACCAACCATTTAATTGAGGGCGATTACACACATAAAGCACGATGCATCATTCTATCGACGCTTTGTTGTTGCATATGGCATAAAAGTTACTACATAAAAAAAATAAATAAACCTAATAATAATAAGCATACAGTAGCCTATAAGTATGTAAATAAGTGCTTGAGTGATGACACCGCATTGTGCCCCCACCCAAAAAAAGAAAAAACACACAGAAAATATAAAATGCTTGTTGTTGTTTTCTTTTAATCATTGCATGAGTGTTGCTCAATGACCGCGCCGCCGGCACAAATGATAACAAAAACAATAATGACTTCAATTAAAGTGGAAAAAAATATGTGGAGAAGAGTATAAGTATACATATATGCTATTATTATATGTTGGCACTTTCTTTTTGTTGTAAAATTATTTTATGATTATATAAGTAAAATTGTTACTTGATTAAATTTGTTCAAACCAAGCGGTGTGATAGTGATGTATTGATTAATTGAAAAAAATTATTCCTTTATTTTCTATGGTTGAAATTGCAGCGAATCCCGATCGAATGTAAAACAAGAAAAAACGTTAACTTCGGCTGTACCGAAGCTAATATACCCTTCATAGGTGCATTTGTTTTAGTAACTATGTGTTTAAGCAAATCTAAAAACGTAAGAAAAAGTAAGTAAAAAAAAAGAAAACATTTTACTAATTCCTTTTAGCCGGGTTGTTTGCTAGAAACATTAAGGTTATATAGTTAACCGATCTGAACAATTTCTTCGGAGATTATATTATTACCTTAATCAGTAATCCATGTGATATTTCGTGAAGATACCACGTCAAATGCGGAAGTTTTCCATACAAGCCCTTGATTCCGATCGTTCAGTTTGTATGGCAGCTATATGATATAGTGGTCTGATATCGGCAGTTCCGACAAATGAGCAGCTTCTTGAAGAGAAAATAATATCTGCAAAATTTCAAAACGATATCTTAAAAACTGAAGGACTAGTTCGTATATATACAGACAGACAGACAGACAGACGGACATGGCTAAATCGACTCAGTTCAACATACTGATCAAATATATACTACTTTATAGGGTCTCCGACGCTTCCTTCTGGATGTTACAAACTTCGTGACAAACTTAATATACCCTGTTCAGGGTATAAAAATTATATACCGAGTTAATCTCCCTTTGTACTTGAATGGAATGTAGCCATTTTACATTTAGACCGTCAACAATGGTTGATTTCGATTAAAATTGCTCAGTGAGGCAGTAATAGATAAAGAAAGTAAGAGAATAACTTTCAATACAAATCTCTTCTGGTAGAGGCTTACATATATTTTGAGTCTAAACGCTACTCATGTTCTTAGCGGAGTCATGTTCAGGACATAGATTCTTTAAAATTCTTTATAGAGGTGTTCCAATTCTTTGGTGAGAGTAATGAGAGAAGTTCGTTAATTCCTAACCAAACAATACTGTAAAGATGCACCAGCCTCCATATTCGCCAGACATGACTCCGTTTGACTTTTTCCTATTTCCAAAAATGAAGAGAACCTTCTTTAAAGAGCCGTCGTTTTATGAACATACAAGAAATCGCTGAAAGAGCCAAAGGCTATCCCAAAAATCGATTTTTAGAAGTATTTTGGCGATTGGAAGAAGCGCTGTCATAAGTACATAATATCGAATGGGGACCATTTTGAAGGTGACAACCTTACTGTAGACAAATGAATAAATATTTGATCAAAAATCGAAAATTCCCGTTATTTTTTGAACGCACCTCGTAAAGCTTTAGAAGCCTATACATCCATATATTTTGCATTTACTTTATGCATACATATACAGTTGGGGATTCCAAGTAAATTCCAAAGAGTCTACTACACAGCTCGACTCAATGTTGATGAGCCGCAGGCACTGTGTAAAATTAAAAATTTAAATCCTCAACCTTCTGCTGCTGCTGTAATTAACGCGAAAGTCCTTTATTTTCTACTTTTGCTTTTTAACGCTGTTTTTTTTTTTCATTGTTCTAAGAGTTGAGGGCGACTATGCAGTGACGCCTATTCAACACATTTAGCTTTTGTACGGCTGGGGTCTTTTGTTGCCATCATTGTCTACATAATGTACCGTGTTTGTTTTTCCGGCCTACAATTGGGGGGTACACTTCAACAACTTGTAGGGCATTAGTATGAGTTTATGTATCCATTTATACTCAATTAATTAATTAATTACACAGTAATTAATGTAAAAAATTTTTGCACAACACTGTTTGTTGTTTATCTATCCAATCCTTTACCTTTGCTTTGTTAGATTTGGTTACATTTGTATACGCATTCATGTGACGCACTTCCACCTCTGATTGTCCGTCCATTTGTTTGTTAATGTCGGCTCGAATTTCCAACTGACGCTCCGCCGACCAAACATAATAGCTATCTGTTTCCCGCAACCGCCCTTTAACAGTGCTCATTTTACATTCTACGCTCTTTAAACTCACCCAAAATACACCCTTTCGCTGAAATACTCTGCCAGTGGAAGTGATTATACAGTAAATTATTATTCCGCGCGGATATTATTTTCCGAGTATTATGCAGAATTTACTAACATTGATGCCAACTGAGTTTTGCATTAGATATTAAAATAGTGGAAATTGTAGAAAAAAAGCTGGAAAATATTCTAATGCGTAGTTTAAAGCGGAAAATTGTTGTCAATATAAATTATATAGTTAGTGACTGTATAAATATGTGTATTACATTTAAAATAACTGGCTCAATTGCGACTGATTTCCTCTTGGAAATAAATGGCACGTGTCTGATTACCCAGTGATTCGTTCACAATAAGTAATTTACCGTTATTATTACCTAGATAGTATTGTCATAAAATTAATTTGCAGATGAAAGAGGGATACTAGCGATCTGAAGCTAAATATATTTAGATTTTGGACCTTTTATATATCTAACTCTGAAGACCCCTATTGTTACCTGTCCAAAGCAGAATAATAACAATGAAGTACATATATCTAGCAAATTTGAGCTATATACACAGTTAATCGTTTTACGAACCAAAATGGTACTTTGTCTCAGAACACTTACTGAAACAGTGAAACTATTTTTTTTCCGACCAGATAACCCATGAACCTTCTTTCGATTACTTAATTACTCATAATTCAGAGCGAAGACGATCAACTAATTTCAATTTGAGGGTCGCGTGTTTAAAAGATATAAGAAGAGTCCGCAGCTTCTAATTCCAGCCAACTTTAGATTAGACCCGACGTTTTTTAAAACGTCTATTAGTACAAAAATCTTTTGAAAAGATCACTTAAGCCCAAAGATGACAGGTGGCGTCACTGAGATATCCAAAAATGCGTTTTGAGAACCAGAACCACTCTGGAGCATTCTTTTTGATATTTTAGATGCTTTATATCTTACATCTAAGGCATTGATGGACTTGATCTAAAGATACGTCAATTGGGAATACCTAGCGATATCAGGTCGCTCACCACCCGGTCTTTCCAACGGAGTAAGGCTTCCCTTTTCTGCGGCCTCCACCAGTGGGTACTGCATCGAATACTTCCAAAGCTGGAGTACTTTCGTTCATTCGAACAAAATGACCTAGCCATTGTAGCCGCTGTCTTTTTATTCGCTGAGCTAAGTCTATGTCGTCGTATAACTCGTACAGCTCATCGTTCCATCGTCTGCGGTATTCGCCGTTGCCAATGTTCTGAGGACCATAAATATTGCGCAAAATTTTCCTCTCGAACACTCCTAGTGTCGTCCCATCTGATGTTGACATCGTCCAAGCTTCTGCACCATAAAGCCGGACGGGAATAATGAGCGACTTGTAGAGTTTGATTTTGGTTCATCGAGAGAGGACTTTACTTTTCAATTGCCTACTCAGTCCTTGATTTCGAGGCTGAAGGATAGGGTATAGTATTCCAGTGCTTCAAGATCTGTCCTTTTATTGAATGCTCGATTGTTCTACGAACCGCTCACAGCTGTCATTCTTATGGCACACAACGTTCTATAGTTTCTTCCGTTTATCATTGCCTTTAAAACTTACTATTTGCATAATTTATTTTCTTTAATTAACTGTTAATTGCTAACATTCTCCCATCTCTTTTTCCTTACAGTTTCCAGCGTCAAATCGACTACAATTGAGAATAGCGAAAAAAAATTTCGCGTAAATGCACCAAATAAATGTAAATTTCTACCATAAAATCAACTGAATATTACAAATACACGAAGGAGACAGTATTATCCACAGACAAACGACAGAAAGATGCCACGCAATGGCTGTGAGACGAATGGAGGCGTTACCAGCGACGGTTGCGCTTATCCCGATGAGCTGATCATGGACCAAGGAGTCTCGTTCAATGTGCGGGTGAGTAACAAATTACACGATGCACCATTGTACATATTCCACTTTTTGGCTGTTGGCTTGGCACTCGTGGCACGGCGGCTTCCTGTCGCCATCGAGTTGAGCGTATAATCACAACAGTCAACAGCCAGCACGTCATCCTGTCGACGACAAGTCACCTTTTGGTGGATGAACATGGATTGCGACGCATTGCAACGGCATTTGCTTTATGCATTTCCTGCTTCCTTTTGAACTCGTTGAATTGTTTACACGGGAGTTCAATGCACGTTGCTTGCCATCATCATTATTGAATGTGGTGGAGAATATGCTGGGCTGAGGATGCTGACTTGTACTTCACAGCTGCAGGCATTCTTTTTTCGTATTTTCAAGAGTCACTTCCTTCTTTCGCAGTAGCGCATTTGTTGCCTTACTTCCGCTGCTTCCGTATGGCTTCTTCTTAACTCACACGCTTACTACTTTACAGCTGCTATGAAGCATTCTTCTAAGTTTCTTTATTTTTTTTGCTATTGGCATCTAGCAGTGCCAATGCCAATGTCGTCGTAACTCATTCATTTCCCACACTTGCCGCTCACCGCTGCCCTTATATTCATTCACATTCATTCAGTTTTGCGCTGAAGTGCTTACCTACATACCTACCTTCACCCGCCCCGGCAGTGCTATTTCTTTACTTTTCATTTAATTTCATTTTATGCGCGTAGTAAAATCTCTTTTGTTTTCATTGCGTTGCAATTTCGACGCGTACTTGTTGCCCACCTGCTACTCAAGCTCTAATTCATTCGCCAACAGACATGCACAAGGTGTGTTCAAAAAATAACGGGAATTTTCGTTTTTTGACAATTTTTTTTTTCTTTCGTCTACATTAATGTTGTAGTCTTCAAAATAGTCCCCATTCGATATTAGGCACTTATGCCAGCGCTTTTTCTGAAACGTCCAAACACTTCTAAACTCTATTTTCGGGATAGACTTTAGATCTTTCGTATGCTTGAAAAACTACGACCCTCCAAGCTTCTCTTTATTTTTGAGAATAGAAAAAAAAAATAATAAAAAATGAAATTAGAATTTTTGGAAAATATGAAAATTTAAAAATTCCCGTTATTTTTTGAACACACCTTGTACATATGTTCTACGGAGAGTAAATGCGTTTGGTTTCGCTGCACCATCTCACTGCCTTGCCACCTGGTTTTATACGCTTCTTCTATTTATCTTCTTCTTTATGTATATTTATACTCAGCGTGCTAACCGCAATCCACTTGCAGTAGACTTCACTTTTTCACTATTTTCATTTCATTTCTATTTTTTTGTTTTGTCTTTCACAGTACACCGGCTGCGTGGAGGTGAAAACTTCAATGAAATTGCTGAACTTCGAAACGAGAACCAAAGTTGCGCGGTAAGTACACACTTACAAGTTTTTTGGAGCACATGTAAAGAGCGGTGCAACAACGGGCAGCCATAGAAATTTGTGGTTAGTGGGTGGAGGTTTGCATGTTTGACTTAAAGTATCAGTAGAGTTTTAGTGGGCAAGGATTTGTATTTTATGGTCGCTGCACTTGACGAGCTAAGCGAGTGGGGTATTGCTGTAGAATTCCGGAAGGTCCGGAGGTGTTGTAAGACGATATGACAAGGCGTATATTTCCGACGAGAGCGGATATTACATAAAAGAAAAGGGAAATTGAGTCGGATAAGCAGATTTTCGAGCTACATTGTGTTCGCTTTGAGCTTGCGTGGAGAATCGGGATTTTATAACAAAGTATTTTCATTCAAAAGGCCAGAAGTAGTAAATAAAATTGTATGACTAAATATTTCACTCAGTTCAAAGAATATATAGGAAAATAAGGAAAAATCTCTTGATTCGATTCGACCAGTTTTAGAGTCGCTGATTCGATGGTTGTAAAATGCTGACTAAAGACCATTTGGTTGTATTTTTGGAAATCCAATCTCTACTTGATATCTCTACTGGATATGATGGACAGGACCTCAAATTCGAGGAGGAGCTTTTAGAATAGAATGCAATAATTTTTGGTGTATGTACTGTTACCTACGGTCTATTGTTTCTTCCCGATATTTACATCGACTCCATTAATCCCAGCACTCTGATAAATTCTGGAATAGTGTCAGTAGTAAGGGAGTGTACTAAGAGAGTACTAAGACCCAATATTCTGCTCCTGCTCCTGTGAAGTGCTACACATTCTAACAAGAGGTCTAGGGGAGTTTAATCCTCCATGACACGGAAGTGGCAGTTTTCAGATGGCACCATAGTCAGATTGTGTAGGATTTCCTGAATTTACAGTGATTTGTACAAACTCACACCAGTATTCATACTCCTCGGGAGAATCTTGAATATCTTGGCTTGGCTTGTCTTGGCGTAATCCCGCTGTCCGCCGCCAGTACCTTTCTCTATCTGTCTTTTCCTCGGTCCGGGGGTGATTGTGTGGGATCCCACCGCTAAAAGGGTTCAGAGCCCAGTAGTTTTGTTGCCGTTTCCGATCGGACTAGTTCAACGGCAAGCTCGTTTGCTATCATCCCTTTGTGTCCCAGCACCCAAATTTGTTGTACTCTGTTGTACATTGCTATATTGTTAAGGAGCTCTCAAAAGTATGCTGCTTTTAAGTTAATACCATTATGAATTATGAGGGTTTAAACCGAGATCTCCTTCGAATTTCAAACTCTATGAGCTTATATATGTTAATAGTTAAATTTTTTAGAAATGCTACCGGTTCACTGTCCCGACCGGTTAAAAATCCGGGTCCGTTTTGAGTAGGTCCATATCCGGCTGTCGTTGATGCAGAGTGGGATGGTCAACTAGCATATGACATATGCTCTGAACACCTCTTGTTTAATTTTTAGCTCATTGAGAGACAGTATCCATTGACTAATGCCATTTCGGTCGAGGAAGTCTTTTATAATTTCTCTGGGGAGGGTTAACACTTTTTAAGTGTTAAAACTTCGGTACGAACTCAAGTCATTCCGATTTTAGAGACTAAAGCCCGTATGAACCATGAAAAGCTTCCGGTCAACCGTATCGCTAAGACGCTATTAAGTAATTCTTTACAATACCTTAAAATAAACCACGGAGAATCGCTCGAAATTTAGATTTAACTCATACTAAATAGTGGAACTTCAAATAATTTTTGCTTTCAAACTCTCATCAGCGAATGCATCAATCGTGTCTGCGAAGCGGCTGGGCTCAAATCAGCGGGCAAGCGACGTGTGGACAAGAAGATACTGCACTACATCTCCGATCGGCCGCACATGCAAAATGCCGGCACGAATGTCATCATAAATGTGTCGAGTCGTGCGCTGGATTTGGTAAACGCCGAGACGGGTCAACGCATAGCCAGTCACAATATGCCACACATATCATTTGCATCCGGCGGAGATTCGGTAAGGCAACCACTAGCATAACATACTTACTATTTACGTGCTTAATATGAGCACATATTGTTGTTGTTGTACTGTTTTTTTTGTTGTTACTATTTCTTTTGTTTTCCATTGCATAGGACACTTTGGACTTTCTGGCTTATATCGCCAAGAATGAGGACGAGTGGCGCGCTTGCTACGTGCTCGAGTGCATCGGCGGACAGAGTGAAGACTTAATATTGACAATCGGCAAAGCGTTCATGCTGCGCTTTAATGCAATCAAACACTTGAAGTGAGTATAAAGTATATATTGATATTGTAGTGGATGTGCTTCAATAAACTCTCCGTTTGTTTGACATGCAGAACTCAAGCGGTTTTGAATCTCAACACACCGGCGGAGAACACTAAAGACTACTATAATGATTTGCCCGACAAATTGCCGCCGGATTTGCTGAGCGAGAATGAGCTGCCACCGGAGTTACAAAAACAATTGCTGCTGCAACAACAACAACTGCAGCAACAACAAACACACTTACCTCAACACAAAGTCGGCCAGTTGAATTTGAAGAAACCACGCGATCGCCTAAGCAGTAATCTTATCGACTTGAATAGTCCACCGCCAGATCAGACGACCACCAAAATGAATCTCAGCAATTTCGATCCAATGGCCGATGCTGAGGGCGCTTGTGCGTTGCCGCAAGCACCCGTGCGTGATGTCTTCGATATGCGTGAGTAAACCGCTTACACCTAACTGTACTTTAACTCAATATTCACATATATTTCTACACACATAGAACCCTTTTCGCTCACCGCCGAAGTGCAACGCTCACAACTCAACACCGAGCTGTGGTTCCATGTGGGCATCAGTCGGCAAATTGCCGAGGGTATGCTTAAAAATGATGGCGATTTTCTGGTACGCGAATCGCAAGGTAAACATGGCCAATATGTGCTTACCGGTTTGGAGGTGAAAACACCCAAACACCTGCTGCTGATCGATCCCGAAGGTGTTGTGCGCACAAAAGATCGCATTTTCGATAGCATCAGTCATTTGATAAACTATCATTGGGCTAATGCTTTGCCTATTATATCCGAAGATTCCGAATTAGTATTACGCAATCCTGTGTTGCGACAAACTGCTGCACAACAACAACAACAAACCGCAATTGCCGCGCATCATCATCATCACGCGCAGCAGCAGCAGCAACAACAGCATGCTCACCATGCACGTCCCGTGGTGAATTCTTGATGATGAGCAGCGCACACGTGAGCCCGTGTAAAATATTGAGATTTTCTATTAAA
This sequence comes from Zeugodacus tau, assembly GCA_031772095.1. Taxonomy (NCBI): domain Eukaryota; kingdom Metazoa; phylum Arthropoda; class Insecta; order Diptera; family Tephritidae; genus Zeugodacus; species Zeugodacus tau. Next base: position 71,103,787 of record CM062652.1, on the reverse strand, counting down.
GTAGCATATAGTAGTTAATAAGTAATTAGTTTTAAGTTGCATGCAACATGTACGAAACGCGGAAAAAAGTGTCTGTATCCAGTATGTATTTTGTATGTGTAGTCAGTAGTATTGGCATAATATTCGAAAATTTTTGAAAATTATTTTTTTTAATGTTTTGTTTAATTGCTTTTAGTTTTTTGTTTATTTTTGCTTTTTCAAACATTTTAAGTTACGTAATTTGATTTTATTATCTATTTGATTTTATTTAAAAATATAAATTTATATTTTTTTATTTTGATTTTGTAGTTGATTTTATTGTAATAAATTATGTGTATTTATATTAATGTATATTTTGAGTTATTTTATTTTTCACTTATTTTTTTCTTTTTTTTTTTGAAAAAATATAATAAACGGACGGCATATTCAGCAAAATATTCTTGACAGTTGCTAACGCAGTATACAAGGTGTGTTCAAAAAATAACGGGAATTTTAAAATTTCCAATTGTTCTTCAGTGCAATCGTCAATTTTTGTTAATTTTTTATTATGTTGATATATATTTTTCAAAAACGTAAATTCCCGTTATTTTTTGAACACAACTCTTATGGTTCGAAAATCGATAAATATATATTTATTTTCATTTATTTAGTTATTTGGTTGATTTTTTATTAAGTTGATATCTATTTTTCGAAACGTAAATTCCCGTTATATTTTGAACACAACTCGTATGGTTCAAAAATCCATAAAAATATATATTTTTTTTTACTTTTTTAGTTAATTTTTTATTATGTTGATATATATTTTTCAAAAACGTAAATTCCCGTTATTTTTTGAACACACCTCGTATGGTTCAAAAATCTATAAAAATATATATTTTTTAATTTATTTAGTTAATTTTTTATTATGTTGATATATAGTTTTCAAAAACGTAAATTTCCGTTATTTTTTGAACACAACTCGTATGGTTCAAAAATCCATAAAAATATATTTTTTTAAATTTATTTCGTTATTTCAACTTCTTGTGTTATCTTTGACAATTATATTATTTAAATTTTTTACCAAATTTATTTATATCTTGCTATTTTTTTGTATTTTTTTTTTATCAAAACATACATATCCCGCTTCAAAGCTCAAACACAGCGGTACTGACACAATTCTGAGCTTAAAAGATTAAAATAATTAAAATATTTATTTATATACACATATGTTTAAGCCTAGCTGTATGTAGACTAACATAATTTAATATAAACATATTTACATAGAAACTGCATATTCAAATAAGTATGTATGACAGATTTTTTTTTATAAAAATGCATTGCGAAGGCTACAGGAATTCATAGTTTATAAAATCTAGACGTATAGACCATATATAATAACACTGATACATTCTTTTAACAATTTTATACATAAAAAATATATATACACCTACTTACAAGCATACATATGTATGTATATGCATAAATATAGAAATAGTTTAATGATGTTTATTTTAAAATACTTAAGAATATTCGATTATCGAATGCTTAAGTTAAGATAAAAATACATATACTTATAAACACATATAAATACGGGTATGCACAGTTTTAATACTAGATTTGTAAATAAACTTTTGAAAAAAAAATTAAAAATATAATTAAAATCTACTTCAGATCAACTTTATATGAAAATTATAGGTTATGCACATACTTACATATGAGACGATAAATTACAGCAAATATAAATATATACAACTAATTGAAATTGAAAAAAATAATTTATGTATTCTTTACAAACCCTCCAGATAATTGATTTATTAAACTTATTTTAGTTGAACTTTTCAAAAAAATTCAGAAAATGTCATAAAAATTACCAAAAAAAAGTTGTGTTAAACACAAAATATGTATTTCGTATTTATTAAGTGAAAATTTTCGTCAACTCTTTCGAATCGTTTTCACCTTATATGTAAAACCATCTCTCCAAATTGCCTTATTTACCCGATTAATATGTTGATACCTCAAAGCAAAAAAAGTATTTTTAATAAATCTACACTAAAATCACATATTATCTGACTATACATATACATACATAGATGTAGAAAGCTTTGTATACGTACATTTAACTATAGTATGTACATACATACATACATATTGATTATAAATAGTATGTTTATACTTCTATTATACTAGACTTCATATACAACATACAACTTATATCAGTACATATAGGAATATGTAGAGAAAGCGAAATGTAGCAAATAAATACGATTAAAAATACTGATAAATTGAAATTAAAGAATCATTCAAAGAATCATATTGGAATTTAATATTTTCCTTATTTAATATACAAAATATTAATCAAGAAATGGTAGCCGAGGTATTTTTATATATACTGCCAGATTAATTGTTATTTATTTTTTTATTATTGTTTTTACTATTATTTGTATTTATTTATTTATTTTTTTTTTTGTAATGTTAACATTTTTTTAGAGTAATTGATATTTTTATTTATTTTTTATTATTATTATAATATTTTTATATTTTTAAGAAACCATTTTATTATTACTCATATTCTAATTTTTATACTCTCGCAACAAAAGTTGCTAAAGAGAGTATTATAGTTTTGTCCACATAACGGTTGTTTGTAAGTCCTAAACCTAAACGAGTTAGATATAGGGTTATATATACCAAAGTGATCAGGGTGACGAGTAAAGTTCAAATCCGGATGTCTGTCTGTCCGTCCGTCCGTCCGTCTGTCCGTCTGTCCGTCTGTCCGTCTGTCCGTCCGTGCAAGCTGTAACTTGAGTAAAAATTGAGATATCTTAATGAAACTTGGAACACGTGTTCCTTGGCACCATAAGAAGGTTAAGTTCGAAAATGGGCGGAATCGGACCACTGCCACGCCCACAAAATGGCGATAACCAAAAACAATTAAAGAGCTATAACTAAGCCATAAATAAAGTTATGAAAATAAAATTTGGAACATAGGATCGCATTAGGGAGGGCCATATTTGAATGTAATTTTTTTGGAAAAGTGGGCGTGACACCGCCCCCAAATAGGTTTTTTATATATATCTTGCAAACCAATAAAGCTATGTAAACCAAACTTTCTGCAGTCATTTCTTTTCGCCGTTTCCTTATATAGTCCAAAAATTAAAGAAATCGGATAATAACCACGCCCACCTCCCATACAAAGGTTAGGTTGAAAATGACTAAAAGTGCGTTAACACACTAACGAGAAACGTCAGAAACACAAAATTTCACAGATATGATAGCAGAAGGAAGCTGCACTGAGATTTTTTTACAAAATGGAAAAAGGGCGTGGCGTCGCCCACTTATGGGTCAAAAACCATATCTCAAGAACTACTCGACAGATTTCAATGAAATTCGGTATATAATACTTTCTTGACACCCTGATGACACGGGTGGAATATGGGCGAAATCGGTTCACAACTACGTCTACTTCCCATATAACTCAATTTTGAATTCCATCTGATTCGTTCACTTTATAATGTATTCATAAGGAATCAATGAAGCTAGCGGAATAAAACTTTACACAAATACTGTATTTGAGCTGTGACATCACTTGTGGAAAAATTGTCAAAATCGGACCATGACTTTTCAAGGCCCCTGATATCGAACATGAAGAACCTAGTGCCTAAGGTTAATTGTTCACCGAAAATATAGGTAAATCCCTCAGATATTTTAATGTAATTCATTCTCTCTGAATTTTTTTCTTATAACAGTTTCTCTCTGTACCTGAAATGGTAAAAATCGGGTCATAACTTCCCCCAGATCCCATATACCTAATTATAAGTAATATTAAATTAAGTGAGCGTATAGTCTTCGATACATTGTATCTTGGTGGTGAAAACGAGTGAAATCGGTTTAGGAATTACCTCAGTCCCCATATAACGGGTGATTTTTTTGAGGTTAGGATTTTCATGCATTAGTATTTTACAGATCACGTGGGATTTCAGACATGGTGTCAAAGAGAAAGATGCTCAGTATGCTTTGACATTTCATCATGAATAGACTTACTAACGAGCAACGCTTGCAAATCATTGAATTTTATTACCAAAATCAGTGTTCGGTTCGAAAATTTTTTATCGACAAATTTTGTTCAGCGATGAGGCTCATTTCTGGTTGAATGGCTACGTAAATAAGCAAAATTGCCGCATTTGGGGTGAAGAGCAACCAGAAGCCGTTCAAGAACTGCCCATACATCCCGAAAAATGCACTGTTTGGTGTGGTTTGTACGCTGGTGGAATCATTGGACCGTATTTTTTCAAAGATGCTGTTGGACGCAACGTTACGGTGAATGGCGATCGCTATCGTTCGATGCTAACAAACTTTTTGTTGCCAAAAATGGAAGAACTGAACTTGGTTGACATGTGGTTTCAACAAGATGGCGCTACATGCCACACAGCTCGCGATTCTATGGCCATTTTGAGGGAAAACTTCGGAGAACAATTCATCTCAAGAAATGGACCCGTAAGTTGGCCACCAAGATCATGCGATTTAACGCCTTTAGACTATTTTTTGTGGGGCTACGTCAAGTCTAAAGTCTACAGAAATAAGCCAGCAACTATTCCAGCTTTGGAAGACAACATTTCCGAAGAAATTCGGGCTATTCCGGCCGAAATGCTCGAAAAAGTTGCCCAAAATTGGACTTTCCGAATGGACCACCTAAGACGCAGCCGCGGTCAACATTTAAATGAAATTATCTTCAAAAAGTAAATGTGATGAACCAATCTAACGTTTCAAATAAAGAACCGATGAGATTTTGCAAATTTTATGCGTTTTTTTTTAAAAAAAGTTATCAAGCTCTTAAAAAATCACCCTTTACTATTTATGATGATTTTCGTTATTCTATTGAACTTTATACCAAATATATGGGTCGACTTGTGTTATCTTTATAAAATTACATTAATAAATTGCGAGAGTATAAAATGTTCGGTTACACCCGAACTTAGCCCTTCCTTACTTGTTATATATACTGTTAGATAAATTGTTATTTATTTTTTTATTATTGTTTATTTTAGTTTTTTTAATATTTTTATATTATTGTAATTTTCATAATATTTTTATATTTTTGAGAAAACTTTTTATTATTGCTCTTACATATTTTTTTGTATTTATTATTATTTCTTTTTTATATATTATTGTAATTAATATTTATTTTTTTTTTGAGACTACCTTAAAAAATTCAAAACGTAGGCGTCAACGTCAGCAGATTTTTTTTTAAACCGAAACCATAATGCCTTCCCTATTTATGTACATACATATATACATATTCATCAAAAAATATATATTAGTATATATGCGCCATTTTGAATTCGCCAATTCATATAAAACTGCTGGTTGCAGTTACCGTTGCCATGGTTACGCTGTTATTCTCCGTTATTCAGTGGCTTTGTAATTTTTTTTCACTTATGTATGTATTTTGAAAATTTTGATTTTTTATGAAATTCGCACGCCATGGAAAAATTGTATAAAAGGACGCCTAGTTCGCTGGCTGCCTCATTGCCACTTTGGTTCACGTTGAGTAAACATGTTTTTTTTTTATAAAAAATCAAGTAATGACTTAAAAATGTGGGTCATTTTTTAAATTAAACAAATTTACCACATTTCTACAAAATTTCTATAGGTAACTTATAAAGTTTCTGTCGTAAATTATTACAAATAATTCTTTTTAACTCTCACTAGCTGATTTCAGTTGAAGTCGTTTGAACTGAAATGACATATCGATTGGGATCCTTTGAATATCCACTTTGATCACTTTGTTCATCAATTTTTTTTTTTACCACCACATTCCCTTCAAAAAATGATCGCACGAAAATGTTCACGAGTTAATTCCATTTTTTGGTCGAGATGAATTTTTTAATTCAAATATTCAACCATCGACAACATTATTATTTTTTTTTGTCAGTTGCGTTTTGTTTTTTTCATTTTAATCAAACGAACGGCAACATTGATCTTTTAAATATCTCCTTCTCCTAATGAATCCTATATATCCTTCTCCTGGTACTAAGCTACCACCAAACCAAACTTAAGCCAAATCGGTTCAGCCGTTCTTGAGTTATAAATAGTGTAACTATCACGACTTTCTTTTATACTTATATATACATATATCGATAACATGCTTCCTTTCAAATACACAACGTTTTATTTGGCCACGTTTAATCCTAAATCCTTTTCCAAAATCCCAATATTTGTGTTCGTACAAAGTAAATCCCCTACCTAAGTTTTTTTGATAAATTCGCTACGAAAATCCTTTAATTTCACTGTCTTTATTTTGCTCTTTCTTGATTTTTTTTTTCATTCTAAAGTAGACGCTTAAGTTTCCGTCGCAAATTATTGCAAATAATTTTTTATCCATTTCTAAACTGCTTTCTTTCAACATAACTCTGATAAACTGTTTAATCCCATATGCTTTCTATTCAAATGTAAGCTTTCATCGAGATCAAAAGCTACTTGGTCACGTTTAATCCTAAATCATTTTCCAAAATCCCAATATTTTCATTTGACATTTCTCCTTTTCTTCGCATAATTATCGATAAACCTAGGAATAACACCGAAAATCTATTTGTATAAAACGAGATAATTTTATAATCTCGGATTATGCAGAGAGCAATTTTGTATTGGAAATCTCTTTTCTTAATTACAGATTATCGAGTTAAGCTCGTAAATGGAGATAAACTCGTTATATGTAAACATAGTATTATCCGACAAATAGAGGATTAAAGAATAAACTTTCTTACACACTTCCTTTCAGTGCTTACGAGTATAATCTTTATCCAGAAAGCGTATGAGGTTTTTTCTTACTAACTCTTTTGAGCTTGTCATACTACGTCCGGACCGACATTGAAAACACAATTTGTGGATTGTTGAACCAAAGTCGTTCTGTTGTTTTCGTGTGTGTTTTCGATGCGTTTTCATTGACAGTTCACAAAATTTATTTGTTTCTTTAAATTTTGAGCAACGAGAAGGGTATGTTTTAGAACTTTTAATGTTTGCTTATAATTATTATTAATGATCGTGTTTTATAGAATCACGACAAGAAAATTCCTCCCTCTCACCCCACGAATTTCTTTTTTGTACTTTTGTTTTTTCTCCATTTTTTTTTTAAATTTAAGCAAATATTAACTGACAATTTGGAAATGGCAAAATACATATGTCTTCCAATTATATCGACTAAACTAGAGCAGGCATCGATTATAATGAGTGGAATGTAAGTTTTCAAGTAGTTTTCAGCGAAAAATGCTTCAGAAACCATATGTGTATCACCGGTTTTCCAAATTTTGTTTGAAAGCAAATGGTGTTCCGTACTACAATAGAGTTCTAGAAACCATTGAAATTTTGTGGTGTTGTGAAATGTACTACAATGGATTGCATTGAACACACCGAAAGCTTTAAGCTCTTCTGCCACAATCATATGTTTTCTGACATTTTGACATTTGATAACTTTTAAAAAAAAAAAAACGCATAAAATTTGCAAAATCTCATCGGTTCTTTATTTGAAACGTTAGATTGGTTCATGACATTTACTTTTTGAAGATAATTTCATTTAAATGTTGACCGCGGCTGCGTCTTAGGTGGTCCATTCGGAAAGTCCAATTTTGGGCAACTTTTTCGAGCATTTCGGCCGGAATAGCCCGAATTTCTTCGGAAATGTTGTCTTCCAAAGCTGGAATAGTTGCTGGCTTATTTCTGTAGACTTTAGACTTGACGTAGCCCCACAAAAAATAGTCTAAAGGCGTTAAATCGCATGATCTTGGTGGCCAACTTACGGGTCCATTTCTTGAGATGAATTGTTCTCCGAAGTTTTCCCTCAAAATGGCCATAGAATCGCGAGCTGTGTGGCATGTAGCGCCATCTTGTTGAAACCACATGTCAACCAAGTTCAGTTCTTCCATTTTTGGCAACAAAAAGTTTGTTTGCATCGAACGATAGCGATCGCCATTCACCGTAACGTTGCGTCCAACAGCATCTTTGAAAAAATACGGTCCAATGATTCCACCAGCGTACAAACCACACCAAACAGTGCATTTTTCGGGATGCATGGGCAGTTCTTGAACGGCTTCTGGTTGCTCTTCACCCCAAATGCGGCAATTTTGCTTATTTACGTAGCCATTCAACCAGAAATGAGCCTCATCGCTGAACAAAATTTGTCGATAAAAAATTTTCGAACCGAACACTGATTTTGGTAATAAAATTCAATGATTTGCAAGCGTTGCTCGTTAGTAAGTCTATTCATGATGAAATGTCAAAGCATACTGAGCATCTTTCTCTTTGACACCATGTCTGAAATCCCACGTGATCTGTCAAATACTAATGCATGAAAATCCTAACCTCAAAAAAATCACCCGTTACAATATACAACATGTGTGTCACTATGCTGGTTCTTGGTTTCTAGAGTTTTTATTGTAGTACCTATTATAGTATGGAAACCATATGTCTGTCTTAGGTATAAACATGTTTTCAATATCGGTCCGAACATAGTATAAGTGCTTTAAAAGCAACAAATTTGGTTTCTGCTTTGACTTATTGCTTAAAGTTGGTAAAAATGTAGGTAAGAAATCGACGTTACTGAAAGCTTTCAAAGCTTTACATTCCTTTTAACTTTAAAACAAATTTTGAAATAAACATGTAAGGAATGGCTAAGTTCGGGTGTAACCGAACATTTTATACTCTCGCAATTTATTGATGTTATTTTATATAGATAACACAATTCGACCCATATATTGGGTATAAAGTTCAATAGAATAACGAAAATCATCATAAATAGTATATGGGGACTGAGGTAATTCCTAAACCGATTTCACTCGTTTTCACCACCAAGATACAATGTATCGAAGACTATACGCTCACTTAATTTAATATTACTTATAATTAGGTATATGGGATCTGGGGAAAGTTACCGATTTTTACCATTTCAGGTAGATACAGAGAGAAATTGTTATAAGAAAAAAATTGAGAGGGAATGAATTACATTGAAATATCTGAGGGATTTACCTATATTTTCGGTGAAAAATTAACCTTAGGCACTGAGTTCTTCATGTTCGATATCAGGGGCCTTGAAAAGTCATGGTCCGATTTTGACAATTTTTCCACAAGTGATGTCACAGCACAAATACAGTATTTGTGTAAAGTTTTATTCCGCTAGCTTCATTGGTTCCTTATGAATACATAATACATTATAAAGTGAACGAATCAGATGGAATTCAAAATTGAGTTATATGGGACGTAGACGTAGTTGTGAACCGATTTCGCCCATATTCCACCCGTGTCATCAGGGTGTCAAGAAAGTGTTATATACCGAATTTCATTGAAATCGGTCGAATAGTTCTTGAGATATGGTTTTTGACCCATAAGTGGGCGACGCCACGCCCATTTTTCATTTTGTAAAAAAGTCTCAGTCCAGCTTCCTGCTGCCATTTCTTATGTAAAATTTGGTTTCTGACGTTTTTCGTTAGGGAGTTAACCCACTTTTAGTAATTTTCAACCTAACCTTTGTATGTATTATTATCCGATTTCTTTCATTTTTGGACTGTATAAGGAAATGGCTAAAAGAAACGACTGCAGAAAGTTTGGCTTATATAGCTTTATTGGTTTGCGAGTTATATACAAAAAACCTATTTGGGGGCGGGGCCACGCCCACTTTTCCAAAAAAATTACATCCAAATGTGCCCCTCCCTAATGAGATCCTATGTTCCAAATTTCATTTTCATAACTCTGTTTATGGCTTAGTTATGACACTGTATAGGTTTTCGGTTTCCACCATTTTGTAGGCGTGGCAGAGGACCGATTTTACCCATTTTCGAAAGCAACCTCCCCAGGAACATGTGTTCCAAGTTTCATTAAGATATCTTAATTTTTACTCAAGTTATCGCTTGCACGGACAGACGGACAGACGGACAGACGGACAGACGGACGGACGGACAGACGGACGGACAGACATCCGGATTTCAAATCTACTCGTCATCCTGATCATTTATGTATATATAACCCCATATCTAACTATTATATTTCTTGGTGACACAAACAACCGTTATGTGAACAAAACTATTATACTCTGTGCAACAGGTTGCGAGAGTATAAAAATATACATACATCTCTTTCTTCTTTATTTATTTATTATTTTTTATGGCTTTACATATTTATAAAGGACTATCTTCTTCAGTTAGTTCTGGCACTTCCTTCACAACTTTTCTAAATTGTGGCACACTACAACAGATGACACCACTATTTTTCAATGCATCCGACAGCCAAGTGATCTCATCACATTTGCTCTCACAAATTCGAGCATGCGGCGTGGTGGACACACTACGGTGAACCGCATTCGCATTTGCGTCGTTGTACACACCAAAAGCCGTTGCCTTATCTTCTTCCTTTACCACGATCCACAAAAGCTCTGGCACGGGGAATTTCCCATCTTCACCCAAATCTGGATGAAGATAGAAACTCATTTGTTCACCATTAAGACCGTATAGCACCTGTACGCCATGACTACCCACATAAATGTCCATGTCTTCTTTGGTGGCTTTTTGATGTGCCAGTATGTCTCGCTTGAGTTCTGCCCATGCTTCCAGCTCATCATGCGAAACAAAATAATTCCAACCCAACTTCTTTACGGCTTGGAATTGCGGATTTAGTATGAAGAAATCGTCCACATAGTTGGCGATATGTAAGAAAGGAGCGGTTTTCAAGTGCAATGTTTGACGCACACGCTGGTAGATTTCATCGAAGCGCAGACCGCGGAAAAGTTCATTTTTATAACGGCCATCGGGATGATTGAATCTTGTGAGAAAGAATTTTGGTAGCCGTTGCAGTTGTGGATAACCTATTTTTAATAAATTGTAAATTCAATTCTAAATATTTATGTTTAATCAATAATCTAAGTTCCGCTTACCCGTACTGCTTAGCTTGATATGCGCGAATCGGGTACGTCCCTCGTTTTCATCATAGCACGCCTCACCAATTATGTGTGTTAGATTATCCCATGGATTCACATAACCATATGCCACCGGCGTCCAATCCCTATTGTTGCAGCCATTTACTGTGCTTAGCACTTCTTCGACAACACGCAAATCACATCCGAAGTAATTGGCTGGTTTCGGTTTATTTGTAAGACCACTAGAAATAGTCAACGATTTTAACTTGCCATCACTTTCGCATTTAACGCTCAACGTCTCTGCACGATTAAAGTTCTTCAGATAATTTGGTCCACATGAGAGCAAGACCTCTTCTCCGACAGGTAAGTGTACACTTGCTGCACGTTGCTCTGCATCCAACTGTACTGGATACAATTCGCCACTGGGTTTATAAATCAACGGCCATTGTTCGCCCTTGGAGCTAACAGGCACAACGCACTCATTCTGCGTTTCAGCTAAAGCTAATGTAAGCGTTGCGAGCAAAATTCCGTATTTGACTAAACCCATCTTGAGCTTGACAGACTTTGACTGTGATGTCAAATGCAGTTGGCGATTATATACAAGCGGAATATGAAATTTATTACGAATCGGTGTCTTATCAGCTTTTGTGATGCCGCTGTTGTGCTCCTGTGTAGAATAATTTTGTATTTTACCCCAATCTTCTGGTGTTTTGTTGTATGTGTGCCATATTGACATTTAAAGCTGATAATTGTAAGATTATTAAAATAATGAATTTAAATATACATACCTACGTACATATTAAAATATAAAAAGTTTGTTTACAATAGGAAATTCCAGGAATTATTGATAAAAATTATTAAAATGAACTGAGAGCGAAAGTTATCTTCAAAACAAAAACAATAATTTGCGAGTATATTTCATTAAGAATCAACAATGTCGGAATAAGCGCATATATTTTCAAGAACTCTGAAATTCAAGTGCAGCTCTAGTGTTAAATTAGTTGCTTGTACGTTCACTATGCGCCGTCCTCATCCAGGAACCGTGGCTGAGCAGTAACGGCAATTCAGGGTTGAGGACGAAAAGCCGTAAGCTGCAAGCGGTAAATGAATCAGGTAGCATCAGAGCCTGTATGTTAGTACGAAACGAACTAAAAGTGTCCCTTTTGCCTAATTACAGCAATGTAGACTTTGTGACCGCTAAGCTGGAGAGCGTTTTTCAAGCGGATGTGGCGTTTTTCAAGCGGAAGTGGCTGTTATTAAAGCAGCGACGGATATATTGCTTCGAACCGCAACAACCTTTAGGAAGGTGGCGATCCACTCGAATAGTAGAGCGGCGATACTATCCCTGAGTTCTTTGACCATGCGCTCAGGGCTGGTTAAGGTATGCTTATCCTCACTGTCGGTGCCATCGTTATACTTTTCAATTAGATTAGTCTGGGTTCATGGTCACTGCGGAATCGTGGGGAATTGTAAGGCTGATGAGCTTGCAAGGTCAGGAACGACGGACTCACTATTAGAAGCATGGAATCATGTAGGAGCATCATTGTCCTATTGCGGTTTGCTAGTGGACGGATGGGCCTCGGCTGAGCTGGGTAGGCGCTGGTCAGTTACCAACACATGCTTAGTAGCAAGATCCTTCTGACCTAGTCATAGGGGTTCTTACTGGCCATTGGGATTCATGCGGTAAGGTTAAAAATCTTACCGGATGCTGGTGTAGAAGCTGCATGGAGGAGGATGAGGTGGATTCGTCTCATCACTTTCTTCTGGAATGTCCCGTCTTAGCGAGATCAAGAAAAAGATTTCTTCGATCTCACTTTTTAGAGTAGGCTCGCGAAATAGCGAATATAGAAGTTCAAAATCTCTGCAGATTTGTTGTAGGTTCATGGCGCTTTGTCAACTTCTAATTGTTAATATAAGGGGGATCTAGGCTTCACAAAGGGCTATATTGTAAAGTCTACGTGTGTTGCCCTCTAGGAAACAGCCATACAACTGAACCTAACCTAACATAACCTCACATTCTCTATGGCTGTCTGTTTTTTTAAATTTTTATATCCATTCAAACATTTATACTAGAGCTCTTGGTATTCGACTAATCGACTAACCGAATTAACCGAATAGGGCATTATTCGAATAATAATATTCGGTTTGCACAATTCGGATAGTCGTCAGTCATCGACTATTCCATTAACCGCTCATTTTCGATTATTCGGCTAACCGTTCGTTGTCGACTATTCGAATAGTGCAAGTTCATTAATATTCTTATTTTTATTGAAAAAAGGGAAACAATAAAACTAACGATTAACTTGCTTTAAAATGCAAAATATAACAACGATTTCACGGGAACCATTAAGTAATGACATAATAGTTTTTAACCATTTCAACTGGACGAATGTATTAAATCAGTATTTTTCATAAAACGTCTATTTTGATATAAGAAAGTTAAAATGTTAACATTTGTTGGTTGCTAGCAGCTTCTACGTGGTGCCACAATGTTTCCAGCAATGGAGAACGGCCCCTCTGATTCTGATACAGTGCGGAAACTTTAAAAAATCAAAAGCTGTTTGGATTTCAAACAATTTTCATTTATTCGAATAGTGACAGTATAACTATTCGAATAACCGCAGTTGAACGACTATTCGAATAGTCGTAACATTGCGATTAATCGAATAGTACTAACCGGTTAATATTCGTACGAACGGTTACAAACCGGATATTCGAATAATCGGTTTCGGTTAATCGAAAAATTTTAAGAGCCCTAATTTATACATAACTTTTGCAAACAGGACACATTTCTTTGTAAAATTCGCGTCAACAGAAAATTTTTCACAATTCTCTATCAGTCCTAACAGGCCCGAAAACTGGGTGTATCCACTACACAACGCAAATCTTCATAGAAATTCAACTCTAAATTAATGCTAATTATTTGAAAATATCAAATTTAAAATTTTCTACTTTTGTTCTCACTTTCATTATTGCTAAAACAGCAAAACACAATGATAATTTCAAAATAACTGGCGAACAGAGTGCCCTCTATCGTTTCCATGAACAAACTGAATTTACAATTGCACTGCACTTGAACAGCTGTTCCACAAGCGTGGCCACCTTTTCACAAACGTGTATTTCTTATCAACTGTTGTGTTTTTCGATTATCTCTTCTCTGCTCTCTCTAATGCTCAATTATCAATATTTCTATACTGTTCCTTTTACGCTGCCATTTCTTTAACTCTTTCTTTTTTAGCCCGTTTTATTGCACTTTTGCTTTTGTTGCGCTGAAAATAATTGCTGCAGTTTGTTATTGCTCGGTGCATTAGATTTATTATAGCGGCGAAATCTACGCTGTAATCATTTTCAAATAATGTGAAGAATAATTGTGCTAAATTGTGTGATTAAACGGTGTTTAGAATGTAATTAATATAGAAGTATTGTGTGTGAATATTGTAGAGGAATATAGCAAATTCTCTGTGCTTTGTGTCAAGGCAATTTGTCGGTCGGTCGCTGCTTTATCAGCGATAAGATAATAGCACAGTTATGTGTGTGGTAATGCGTAAATAGCGAAACTGATGACCTGTGCGTCACTTGTAGCTGCTACAATAATAATAATAATAATAAATACGAGTACATACACACATCCGTATTTGCGTATTAATCATAATTAATTAAAAAGTGTGCAAGTGTGCTCCGCAGCGCTGTGTCATAGTTTGCCAATTTGTATACATATATTATTATTAATATTTGTGCAACACGTTAAGAAAAAAAGGTTCTGTAATTTCCGCCTTCGCTGCAACTTTGGCGTTAGCGCTTGTTGCTGGCGAAGCCCCAGTAGTGCACGCTTTACGCCCCTTCATTGCGGCATTCACTGCTGCGTGTGTGTCTGGCTAATCGTCGTACAGTTTTTCATATCATATTTCTAAACAATTGCTACGAACTATTTGCCGACACAGTTTAATATCCGTTTGTGGTTATGCCGTTTTCTTCAATTCGTTCGCGTCTCTCCTCCTATCGGCGGCACAATGATGATGCGGAGGTTGCTGTTGTCGGTCAACATCGTCGTCGGGAGTATGAGGGCATTCGAGGCAGAGGTGAGTACAATGTTTGGTATGCATATTGAAAATTATATACAACTATATATATGTATGTATGTACTTAGTTGAATAATTGTATATTTAAGATAAGGCAATTTAATTTATTATTCTCTTTGAAGATAATTAGTTATTAGATAATAAACTTAGAATAAAAAAAAATAAATATTTAGAGGGTTTAAGAAAATATAATATACAGTTGTACTTCTCTAACTTGAATCACCATAATCCATAAAAAAACGAGTTACGGAAGAAAATTTCTATGATATTTGACTTCTATTTCCAATTCAAGTGTTCGAGTTATGGAGAACTTCGAGTTATAGAAGAAGGAAGTTCAACTGTATAATATTAATAAAATAATGATTTTATTAATTTCTGAAACCAAAGCTAATTAATGTAAGATACTGATGTGGTCGTTGAGAACGCAATTTGGCATCTCACATATTCGTCAAATCCACCGAAGATGTGGTGATATTTAAGCCAGAACCATTAGAGGCAAAAAAAACTTCTTTACAACTTCGACTCAACTGAAATAATGACCGCTTATCTAATGACTTAAGAACACTAAACGAATATCTGAGGCCCTAACACTCGTTCGTAGATCCCTTCCGTTAGATCACACAACATCTACAACTCGTTCCTAAAGCCGTTTTCGATAACATTCGTAAAAATTATAAAATCTGAGACCAAATACGTACATATACATATTTCGTAAGATGTCGGGTTTGAGCTATAGAAGCTGAGATGTTAAGCTTCAACATTGAAATTGAAATTACATTGGCTCGAGGAAGAAGTTTTCGCGAAGTCAGCAAATTAAAAAATAGAAAATATCTAAAAAGCTTTAAAGTTAACTTTTTCTACCATTTTCATTATTTTTATACCCTGAACAGGGTATATTAAGTTTGTAACACCCAGAAGGAAGCGGAGGCCATATAAAGTATATATATAAATGATCAGTATGTATGTTGAACTGAGTCGATTTAGCCATGTCCGTCTGTCTGTCCGTCCGTCCGTCTGTCTGTATATATACGAACTAGTCCTTCAGATATCATTTTGAAATTTTGCAGATGTTATTTTCTCTTCAAGAAGCTGCTCATTTGTCGGAACTGCCGATATCGGACCACTATATCATATAGCTGCCATACAAACTGAACGATCGGAATCAAGGGCTTGTATGGAAAACTTCCGCATTTTACTACATATCTTCACGAAATTTGGTGTGAGTTATTGCTCATAGAAATAATTTAATCTCCGAAAAAATTGTTCAGATCGGTTCACTATAGCATATAGCTGCCATACAAACTGAACGATCGGAATCAAGGGCTTGTATGGAAAACTTCCGCATTTTACTACATATCTTCACGAAATTTGGTGTGAGTTATTGTTCATAGAAATAATTTAATCTCCGAAAAAATTGTTCAGATCGGTTCACTATAGCATATAGCTGTCATACAAACTGAACGATCGGAATCAAGGGCTTGTATGGAAAATTTTCGCATTTGACGTGGTATCTTCACGAAATTTGACATGGATTACTGCTTAAGGTAATAATATAATCTCCGAAGAAATTGTTCAGATCGGTTAACTATATAACCTTAATGTTTCTAGCAAACAACCCGGCTAAAAAGAATTAGTAAAATGTTTTCTTTTTTTTACTTACTTTTTCTTACGTCTTTAGATTTGCTTAAACACATAGTTACTAAAAGAAATGCACCTGTGAAGGGTATATTAGCTTCGGTACAGCCGAAGTTAACGTTTTTTTCTTGTTTTTTATAAATTTCTGTAAGTTTTCAAACCTCACACCTTGTCGAAGTACATAATATACTGCAACTAGTATTCTAGGGTGCGCTCAAGTGTATGTGGGCGTAAATAATTGATGCTTGGGCACATGAGTGGGCAAAGCGCCTATTAATATACTACATAGCATAGTAAGCTCATGCGTTAATGCGACGAATGACCTTATCAACGGCGAAATGGACGACAGTAAAGTTTGCAATAGCTATTAGCTAAACACAATTTTAACAATAATGTGTCCGAGCTTAGACATAAAAAAAATGACAGACATAAAAGCATTAAAGGGAGCAGGCAGGCATTGCGCCTAAAACTATACCAGCGATGTCATTAAAGCTTACACAGGACTTACAAAATAAAATTAAAAAAGAATGAAAACAAAAACAGTGATTTGTGTTGACACACCTCACGGGCAGTCGTCAAATCTAGCACTCACCCTATCTCGATTTAGTTACTTATGTGTCTCTTTTGTACGGCCGACGTTATTTTGCACGTCACTTTGATAGTTAGCGGTCGTTCTGTGACCTGCATGTGACACTCCTTTGCTGTCAGTTCGCTGTAAATTTGCCATTTTTCAACGCTTAACGAACCCACATTTTTGTATACATAGTTTTATATACATAGTTGTGTTGAAGTTAGATAATCTCTCGGTCGTTTACAAAAAAAGCCAAGAACCGCAAATCTAATCAAACAAAATTTAAACTGCCTTCATAAAATTTTATTATTTTTTGCGAATATTCTTTTATCATCTCTTCTCTGTGTTCTTCATATGTGTACATTTGAGTAGGCTCTTATATAAGTTAACTTTATATGCTTGTACTTTCACATTTAATTACTTTTAGTCACGACATGTTCAAGTCAAGTAGACAATTTTGCGGCAAAATTTACTCTCATGAAAATTAAAGTGAAAATATACGCATTTGGACTATGTGTTCACATATGTAGAGACCGACTTTGGGATGATTGACCCTAACCAAGTCAATATATTTACTCAGTGAGCGCATAAATTGTCGTTAATCCTGGATAACCCCTTTCAGAAACTAAATTCCATGATAGTTTTGCTAAAAGCACCAGTTTTTGGTTTATATCCTGTAGGCAAAGTTGGTATTTGAAAAGTCATTAGTAGGAACCCATAGAGTTTTAGTAGTGCCTTGTGGATAATTCATTGGAAAAAATCCTTTCTCAGATCAGGTTAACGGAATATCTCGTTTAATTTTATCTTGTCCAACTCTCTGATACGGCAATACCATCTGACAATGGTGTAAATAATTGATCAAAGCTAATTTTATGTTGTTTTATATATTGAATATTGTATTAAAATCAAAAATAAATTTAAAAAAATTTAAATTGGCCCATGAGGGGATCGAACCCGCGACCTTCGCGTTATTAGCACGACGCTCTAACCAACTGAGCTAATGGGCCAGTTGTAAAAATCGAGACGAATGCTGTATTTAAGTACAGAGAAGAGAATTTAGTGAATTCAGAGAGAGAACATTGAGAATAATAAATATGTTCTATTTATTATACATATATTTGTATGAATAATAAAAAAAGTATTCATAGATTAGCATGCCCGATTTCAAATAGTTTTATACTACGCTGTTAATTATTTAAATGCAAAATATATTAAAGATCCCATTAACTGTATTGAATTCGCTTTATTTTACTTAATGCTAACAAAAAAACTTGTTGCGCCCAACGTGGGGCTCGAACCCACGACCCTGAGATTAAGAGTCTCATGCTCTACCGACTGAGCTAGCCGGGCATGTCGACGTGGCGGTTAAATGACAGTTAAATGGAATGCCAAGGCGCATAGAATCTAAAGAAAATGTCTCAAAATGGACTTATGTAATACACATTTAGACCTTTGGAATATTTTTCAACAAACATATTTCAACATTTGAAAGACTCCTTCTTTAGATACCTTCTTAATTCAATATTATTGCTATTTCTCCCAAGAATAAGAAATAAGTATTGGTCTACAATTCGATGAGCCTCAGCCGCACTTTTCTTGGAATTAAAAAAGAAAGCAAAATTTACGCAAATGTCCAGAATTACGGATCCAAAAACGGTTATTTTTCTCTCATAGCTTAAAATTGTTCTATAAAATTGTCCACATAAATTGTTTTCGCTTAATGCATTACATTTCTGAGTGTCTCAGAATGCTTCACTAAATCTATATTATATTATCTTCTTCGATTTGTTTGTTGAAATGTGGTTAGGTTTCATTTTGCGCCTGTCTGATAATCTAACTTGTATATTCTTATATATTTCTGGATAACCAGAAACTGATTCTAATATCTTAGCAACAGTCTTACTGGGATCCCGCTTAGATTATCTGTTGCTTATTCAATGAAGTTTTCCAAAATCTATGTTTTCTTGACCATATTTTTATACTATTATTGTACTGAACTCCTAAACAAAGTTCGATGTAATATTACATATTTACACGATAATTAATTTTACCTAACCTATAAGCTTACATAAAAAATAATAAACAAAAAAAATTAATTGCGCCCAACGTGGGGCTCGAACCCACGACCCTGAGATTAAGAGTCTCATGCTCTACCGACTGAGCTAGCCGGGCTGTTGCGAAACTTGTGCAAAATAGCACAGCTAAGCTCATGCGAGTAGCTCAATATGAGAAGTATATACTGATTTCTTGAAGGAATGTACATATGACTCATAATATTCTCACTTACTATGCATTGAGTGTCTGCTAAAATTGCCTCTCTTTGTACCAAAGTATAGAATAATAAAAGAACGTTGCTTGGTTATTCGGCTTCGTATTATACATAGTATTTATATATAGAATTGTACACTTTAGTGATTTGCTCACTTTACTAGGTTGGTTATATTACGAAAGAAAGAGAATTGTGCAAAAAGTTAATGCGCCCCCGGGTGGGCTCGAACCACCAACCTTTCGGTTAACAGCCGAACGCGCTAGCCAATTGCGCCACGGAGGCAGTTATAATTTCAATGCCCAAGTTGTTACTTCAATACTTCTTATAAGTGCTTAAGCTTTATGAAGCTTAGTAAAGTGCTAGTAGCAGTTTAATGTTGAGGGATGAAATTTGGAAGTTACAAAAAATAAATCGGAAAAAAAATTAATATTTCGTGAATGTAACAGTCAACGATAACCAAGAAACTAACTCGAAAGACTGAAAGCTTTGAAGACAAAATATTTTGTTCTGACAGCAAAAGTCTTCCAAAAATTACTAAGGCAATGAGAGACTTTAAGATAATAAGTAAAGTTTTGAAGATACTTTTCTTAAGATTTCGCAAAAGCTTCTTCAAAGCTTGGTTTTAAGAACCTAATAAAGCTGTTTTGTCTTATTTTATTCTCTATTCTCCAATTGACAATAAATGGTCTTCCAAGTACTTTCCCATTTTTGTTATGAGTAAAATAAGTTTTTAGACCTGAATCTTCTCTTCGTAGAACATGGATTTTTCACCTTATCCACCAAAAAATATATATACAAATCTTATATCTTAGGTTCGATTAGGTCAACTGAGAGACACCTAATAGACACTTGAGTTTCTAACCAACCTTAGCGCTTTATAGATCAATTTGGCATAGTCCATGCAGTCTAACTCTCGATCCTGTTGTAGCAAAATTGTCCATTACAACTACAATGTCTCCAATGTTCCGACATAAGAATCATTTATAGATGCTATATAACGCTCCATGTTGTCAAAGTGAGATTTCTAGTAGCAATACCGACACCAAGTTTTACTTTCTGGTAAGACAACAGTAAGAATTTCAAACATATTCATTTGGAAAATATTAAAAAAATTTAATTTGGCCCATGAGGGGATCGAACCCGCGACCTTCGCGTTATTAGCACGACGCTCTAACCAACTGAGCTAATGGGCCAGATATCAAACGGTTGACAAAGTGCCGTGATAACAGAAAACTAGAATGTGAGAGTGCTACTAACTAGTAGTTTAGATTAGATAATACAACAGAGATTAAAGTAGAACAAAAGTGAATGAAAGACTGACTGACTGTTCAACGGAGTAATAAACTTACAATGTTTAAGAGATAAGAACTTTTCAAAAACTACTGAACAACGACAAATAAAAGATTTGCGAAACAATAACAATTCAACCGAAGTGAAATGCTAGTAACAACAAAAATATAGTTCCCCATATCAACAACAATTTATAAAATACCAAAGAGACAAGAACGCAGAGCAACGATAAAAATAAACGATACAGCTATAAATTCTCAAAACATTGCCATTGGACAATGGCGACCACAATGCTCTTTTGGACCTGAGAGAATTGTGTGAATTGTACACTGTGGGTGTGTGTGTGTGTAGAGAAAAGAAATATGTATGCCAAAGCAGCGCTAATTAAAAAGTAAAATGAAATCACGAACAAACAGAGTACAAATATACATACGAATATCTAACAACAATAGCACAACATAGTGTACACAAAAGGTGAGTAAGAACACCAATAAAGCGAGCGAGCGCCTGACATAGAGAAAGAAATGAAGAGCCATATACAAGCTGACCAACAAAAAGTAAACGCAACAACAAAGGCACATTTCTACAATGCCTTTTTGTGGGCAACCGCCACCACCGCCGTCGGCAAAGCGAACGAGTACGCGCCAAATCGCATGTCAGACAACAGCCAAGAGCACTACGACTCACTGCCATGTGCTCGATGTTTTATCGTGCGGCTGCTGTCTGCTACCAGCTGCTCGCCTGGTATTTTCGCTTAAACATTTCTTGCTCTTTTTTGTCAGCCAGTTGTCGATGAAAGCGTAGTCAAACCGCCGCCAAAGTAGCAACAGGAAATGGGAGTTTAAGGGATTCCATTTTGCTGTCGCAGCGCATACAGAGCGCTATCGAAGCTCCTTATTGCTGGTAAACAGAATGTGAAAGAGTAGTTACGCTGTCGAATATTACTACAAAATATTTGTATTGAAAGCACTCTTCCGGTTCATCCAAATCGCTTATAACATTTTGTACACTAAGAGTCCTACAATTTCACTGACTGACTTGACTACTATTGTGCGACGATGACGGCGAACCCTCTTTGAAAAAGTAGTTGCTCGCGATTTGAAACTCGCTTTTGTAGCAGCCGTTCATAAAGTATAGAAAGTTGGCTTGAAGCTTCCCTTAAATGCCTCATACACACTATAGCAAGCAGCACCTCACTTGTCGTGGAAAAATATTAAGTTTGCTGAAAGCACTCTTCTTTTATGTGCTTTACTTCTATATGAAATATGCGACTTTTTTATTGCTTTATACTTTTTCGGAAGAGCAACAATCCCGAAGAAAGCGCTTTGTTATTACTACCAGGGTCAAGCGGCGAATAAGAGATTCTGTGTGTTTAAAATAGCTGTGCTCTTAGGTATTAATGAAAATATATTGTAAAATGAATGCAATAACAATATTAGTAATATAATAATATATTAAAAACGATATTTATTTTAGACTAATTTGTAATGCTAATCATTACTTTGATGTAATCATTACTTTTACCTAATTTGAAAATATTAACAATATTTCAATTATAATATGTAAAATTTATTAAATTTATACTAAAATATATTAAAATTAGATAGAAGATAGCCTAAGCTATGAAGAATAAAATTTTAAAATATTATTTTTATCAAATAAAATAATATGGATAAAAAAATATATATTTTTTTTTTTTTAATTTGACTTTAGTCATTAAATTTTATTCACATTCTCAAGCATAATTTTTCTGACTGCCATTTGTATTTTATTTGCCGAAAATATTCAATAAATAACAATTTTTAAAAGAAAAAACTTTAAATAATATTTTTAAAAGAAAAAAATGTTTCATAATTTTTTCGATGATTTTTTATTTTTATTACGTACTTAATTGAATTTATTTAAAAAATTTTTATTCTTCCCTTTCAAATAATATATATTTTTTAAATTAAAAAATCGTTTTTTGTTTAATATTTTTTTTTTTCTAAAAAAAATCCACAAAAAAACTTCGAGGTAGAGAGACTTCGAGTTATAGAATTTTCATTAAAACATATAAATTTTCAAAAAACTTTAAAATATAGGATTATACACTATTTTATTTATTGACTTCGCATAAAGTTTTATTTAAATACATTAAAACATGTATTCTGAAATTTTGTTGTTGCAATTTGCTATTATTGGCTCTTGACGTCTATATCTCATGCCTTTGTTAGATGATTTCTACAATCCATAAGTGTAATATCATACTTTTTGTTCGCCTCCATACGATATATAGGGACTATTTTAAAATTTTGCCTCGATAGTTTTAAATTTTGTATTATTTCCTGACCAAAAAGTTTGATTTATGGAAGGAAATTTGTATGAAAGTTGCCTTCTATTGCCTCTTCAAGAGTTCGAGTTATGGAGAACTTTGAGTTATAGAAATTCGAGTTAGGGAAGGAAATTTGTATGAAAGTTGCCTTCTATTGCCAATTCAAGTGTTCGAGTTACGGAGATCTTCGAGTTATAGAAGTTCGAGTTATGGAAGTTCCACTGTATATACTTTTAAATAGTAATATTTTTTAATGATTTCAGTACATTATTACATTTATCAACATTTTTTAATGATTTTTTTGTTGTTTTTTTCTTTCTAAATATTTATTTATTTTTAACAATATCAATACTTTATTTAATAAAATTTAATTTTTTCTAACACTTTTTTATCAATTTTTTGTTCTTATACTTCCTTTACAAATAATATTATGTTTTAATTAAAAAAAATTATAATTTCTTTATCAAATTTTTATAATTATTTTTTTCTAAGTTTTTTAAATATTATTTTTTTTTAATATTTCATAAAATTTATATTTTTTTATCAATATTTTATAAATACATGTTAGTATTTTTATACTCCCATTACAAATAATATATTACTTTAATTAAAAAGAAATTTTGTCAAAATTTTATAAATATTTTGTCTTTTAATTTTTTTCTAAATATTGTTTTTAAATATTTATATATATTTTTAAATAATTTGCATACTTTATTTGATTTTATAATATGTTTTTTTCTAATAATCTAGTTTTTTCTTGTAATAATTTCAATGAGCTATTCTCTTATTATAAAGAAAATATATCTAATAAAATAATAATAATAGTAATATTTATAAATTTGTACAATAATAATAAACAATTAATTTCAACAATTCCTCTTTAAAAGAGAAAATATATTTTCTAAGTACAATTTTTTCTATGCCCATTCACACGAAATGTGTATTTGGCGTTTTTATCTACTCAATTGCTTACTTACGCTTACTTAAGAGTATGCGTCCATATTACTACATATTAAAATATTTACTCTAACTATGTCTTATACATACTTGTTGGATTCCCTTAAGTAGCTGTAAAAGTAGGTACTTGATTTTTTTATTATTACTGCCGGTGAAATCTCAATCGGATCTCTTTGATTTGCATGCAACTCTGCGTTTAATGCAGTGGTCGGCACTCCATAGCACAATTGTGGCGATTCAAGTCACACGTACGCTTACGCTCTATCATTCAGTCGTTGTCGAACCAGCAACGAGTAAACATCGCGCATGGCTATGGCACTTTTCATAAGTGCCCTGCGCGAAATGCCTACTTTTATGAATGTCGTTTTATGTTATGTATTATATTTAAGGTTTTAAGCTATTTAAAGACAGAAAAGTTAATGCTTTTGTGTTCTAATATATTTGTTTAAATAATAAAATAACTAAAATGAATAAATGAGCACAAAAATTCATGTTTTATGAAAAAATTAAAAACATTCTTAAAATGTTAGGCTACAGAGTTCTCACTGGGTATTCATTATTTCGTGCTCACCTATACAGTCACAATTCCTCTCGTGCCGACCACTGGTTTAATGCTTCATTTGCGGGTTGCTGAACCTCTTCGCTTGAAATGTACTATCTCTTAATTAATAATGCTCATAAAAATGTGCGCTGGAATAATGTGAAGTGAATGTTTTTTTGGTTTACATTATTTTATTGAAACTGTAAATTTTAATTCCAATAATAATTTTAAAATATTTTGTTAGATTTTATAGTTCTTTATAATAAATTTCTCTTAAGCATGTTCTTGCCATTAAAAATTTACAAATTATTTCGGTTATTTTTCTAAGAGCACATTCATTCATCATCATCCCATAAATACAATACCGTTTGTAATGCTGCTAGAAAGAAAGAGTCCATGACCGTTTCGCTTGTTTGCATGTTTCGCTTAACTTGCTGACAAACAAAATTTAAGCATTTCTACCAGGGCAACAGCAATTTTAATAAGAGTTTTATTTTGCCTCTTAGATGCAAATTTGAATGTTAGTCACATAGGCAGGCACACAGGCATACATACTTTACTTTTCATATATTGTGTAACTTCGTTTCTAGTCTTAGGGATGTACTAAATTTGGTACTTAAAAAATATTTAATTAATTTTTTTTTATAATGGTCAAAATTTTTTTTTTAAATTAATTTAATTTTTGATTAGGCAATCAATATTGAGAAAAATATTTTCTTATCATAAATACATATAATTTTATATTTTATTAGGATGATAGAAAGTATATTTTGATATTCTTTTGAGGTTAACAAAATCGCAGCTAATTATTAACCTCAAATTGATTCCGCATTCAGTTTCTATTTGTGGAGAAGTTAGTATTTTTATCTAGAATTTTTATATAGAATATTCCATTTCAAATTTTTTGTTCTACAATGAAAAACGAATAATTTTTTCTCTTAGCGGAGGAAATTTCTCTAAAAAATCTACAAATAAATTATTCTCAAATTAAAAAAATTAATCTCTTATGTTTTGGGATATAGGTCTTCGAAATGCTTTTATTAAAATGTTATATTGACTTTTTAATTAAAATACTGAAATTCATATATTTTTGTGTTACAGTGAAAATGAAATAAATTTTGTCAAAGCATAATAATACTCTCTAAAAATTTCTACAAATAAATAATTCTCAATCCAAAATTTTTAAATAATTTATATTTTAAGAAAACTAAAAATGAGCACACCCTAATGTGATGCCTTTCACACTAAACAGGTATGCAAAACAAGCACACAAAATGAAAAGCAAATAATAGTTCTATTATAATTTTCCATTTAATATTGTTTGTTTGTGCTCACCATATGACTTGTTAACATTCATGTTTGCGATTTCAACATTTAATAAACTGATTATATATAACAATTAGCCAATTAGTGATTTTTCACGTGTTACGCTCAGTTAAATAACCTGTATATAACTTTTTCTGAAGCAGAGCAGAAGAGTAATCTTGTTTTCCGGCGTAACCATAGCTTTTAGCATTTTCTTTGTAAGCATTTGTTGTTATTATTGTTGTAATCTTAGCATATGTATATTGTAACACATATAACATTCAAAGCTTTCTACCAGTCAATATGATTTGTTGTGGGTGTCTGTTTGTCTGACATTTTGACTTGTTCTCGTTTGAACTTTGACAAGGCCAAGCCAAGCAGGCATTATTGGCAGGCAGGCGAGCAGTGTACAAGCCTTTTAATGGGTTTTTGCAAATGTGAGGAGATATACGAAAAAAAAGAAAAAGAAAAATACTTTCATATGTAGACAAGCATGTGGATGCACTTAGTACAGGGTGGTTGAAAATCAAGTTTATTTTTCTTTTAACTAAAATATGTATAATAAAAATTAGAAATAAAAATTAAATTCTTTAAAAAATAAAAAAAAATCTAAAAAAATTTAATTGAACTAAAATGAAATATATTTTTTCTTACTCTTACTTACAAAAAAATATAAAATAATTAACTAAAATGAAATATATTTTTACTTACACCCGATTCATATGGTTTTGTAAAATAAGAGATTAATCCTAATTGGGAGAGACCCTTGTGTGATATTTGATTGTTAACAATAGTGTTCAATAGACCAATTATCTATCGTAGGGGAGAGAGTTCTGGGATAAAAACGTACGTGGCCTGTTAAAAAAATAATGGGAATTGTACGGTTTTAGAGAGTTAATTTTTTTTATTAATTCATTCATTGCTTACTTAGTCAGTAGCAGTCGCCTACTTTTTTCTATATGCAAAAATAAAGAAAACCTTAAAGGGCTGTCCGTCGACGATTAATGTTAGACGAATAAATAAATATAAAAAAAAAAAGAAAAATACCGTTATTTTTTGAACACGATAGAGATGTTTTATACCAGATGTTTTTTTTAGAATGTAGACCAATTTTGAATATTAGCCTGTTAAAAGCAGCTGTTAGATGAAAATCTGTCATATTTTAAAATAGTTTTCTGATTCTCTTTCTAATTCTAGTACAAATATTCCGAATTTTTTGCAAAATTGGTTGGATTTTTTGATATAAAATGATAGTGTCCAATATATAAGAATGTTGAGTATTCAATCCATGGATGTTCTTTAATGTTTCTAATTTGTAAAGGGTATAAAATCATTCTATTGGTTCCAAACAAAAAATATGAACTTGCTTTTGTACCTCCCTGTATATGATCACCACCCGCTATACATACCCACAAGTCAACAAATTCGTGTCTTTTGAACTCACCTTAACTCACACCGCGCTCAACTCTTTTCGCGCGTATCAGACTCGTTTTTTATATGGCGTGTCGCGGAGTACTTAACGTGTTGTTTTTCAATTTTTTAATTTTTGTGCAAAAAAATCCAGTCCAAGTGTGAAAAGGCAGTAGAAGTTGGTAAGAGATATTATAAAATTAAAAATAGTGCAGCATTTAACACTTTTGGCACTCGCAAAGTCTCACAACCTCAAGTGAAATTCGGTCTTTGCTATTTTTATTTTTTATGTTTTAAGGATGTGTTAGAAATGGCGTTGTTAACAAGCAAAACATTTAAAATATAACGAGCGAGTCTCCAGCTGTGAGTTTGGTTTGATGATGACGGAAAAATAAATTTTATGACATTAAATTTCATATATTTTTATACTCTCGCAACAAAAGTTGCTAAGAGAGTATTATAGTTTTGTTCACATAACGGTTGTTTGTAAGTCATAAAACTAAACGAGTTAGATATAGGGTTATATATATCAAAATGATCAGGGTGACAAGACGAGTCAAAATCCGAATGTCTGTCTGTCCGTCCGTCCGTCCGTCCGTCCGTCCGTCCGTCCGTCCGTCCGTCCGTCCGTCCGTCCGTCCGTGCAACGGATAACTTGAGTAAAAATTGAGATATCTTGATGAAACTTGGAACACATGTTCCTTGGGACCATGAGAGGGTTGCTTTCGAAAATGAGCAAAATCGGACCACTGCCACGCCCACAAAATGGCGAAAACCTAAAACACATAAAGTGTCATAACTAAGCCATAAAGAAAGTTATAAAAGTAAAATTTGGAATAAAGGATCGCCCTAGCAAGGGGCATATGTGGATGTAATTTTTTTGGGAAAGTGGGCGTGGCCCCGCCCCCAAATCGGTTTTTTGTATATATCTCGCAAACCAATAAAGCTATATAAACCAAACTTTCTGCAGTCGTTTTTTTTAGCCATTTATTAATACAGTTCAAAAATGAAGGAAATCGGATAATAACCGCGCCCACCTCCCATACAAAGGTTAGGTTGAAAATTACTAAAAGTGAGTTAACGCACTAACGAAAAACGTCAGAAACACTAAATTTTACATAGAAAATGACAGATAGAAGGTGCACTCAGATTTTTTTACAAAATGGAAAATGGGCGTGGCATCGCCCACTTATGGGTCAAAAACCATATCTCAGGAAGTACTCGACAGATTTCAATGAAATTCGGTATATAATATTTTCTTGACATCCTGATGACACGTGTGAAAAATGAGTGAAATCGGTTCACAACCACGACAACTTCCCATATAACTCAATTTTGAATTCCATCTGATTCCTTCACGTTATAATATATACATAAGGAACCAATGAAGATAGCGGAATAAAACTTTATACAAATACTGTATATGATCTGTGGCATCACTTGTGAAAAAATTGTCGAAAATGGACTATAACTTTTCAAGACCCCGGATATCGAAAATTAAGTAATCAGTGGGTAAGGGAAATTTTTGACCGAAAATATCGGTAAATCTCTCAGATATTTTAATTTAATTTAGAGGGAATGGTTGTCTTATAATAGTGTGTATCTGTATCAAAAATCGTGTCATAACTTCCCTCAGGTCTCATAAACCTAATTATAGATTTTTCAAAACTTTTTACTTTTTTCAGCATGGTTTTGTTAAATGCCTAAAACTCCTAATGTAACGATGTCCGCTCATCTAGTTCTCTTTACAATTTTTTTTTAATTTCAGTCAATTTTAGTAGTTCTATGTATGTTATCCAATTAATTTAATTTAATTATTGAAATCAGGTTACGAATCAACTCAAGAGTGTTAGATTTTGTCCAGAGTAATTTGTTACAAAAATTTTTAGGGTAGTAAAAAGCAATATTTTTTTGAAATTCATAATAACCATTAACTCAAAGTTTTCCATTAAAGCGACTGCCTTGAATCAGTTGCATAAAAACAGACATGCATCTAAAATGCAATGTATATCTAAGTTTTCAAACAAATTTTAATATAAAGTTAATAAAGTGAACTGCAACTTTGAAATAAAAATTATATTTCATTCACCTACATATAAATATACATACATATGTAGGTAGAGAAACATGCAAAGTTCTGAGGTAGATATTGTTTAAGAAGAAACTGGATTTTCCCAAAGTTTAAAATCATTAGTTAGTAAATAAAGTATACCTTCACTATACAAGTACACACAACAAATTTTAATACCTAAATAAGTGTTGGTGAGCAGAAATTAACGGCGCAGGAAAATCCCATTTAAAGAACATTGAACAAAACTTTCGAAGGGGTTTTCCGGGTAACTTCTACATGTAAATATTATACATATATGTATATTTTTTCCCTAATGTGTGGTGCAATGTTTATACACTCAGTTACGCTAGAACACTCGATTAGTAAACTAGCAACTAACAATTTCAAAATTACAAAACAAAAAATATTTCAAAAACGTGAAAAGTATTGAAGTGAAGTTTGTTATATCATCATACCATACATTAATATACATACGAAGAAGACTGTTATTGATTACCCTAAGAGCAGTGAGTACAAAGGCTTTCCCATAGGAGAAGACTGAAGGATCATAGCGATAACAAGGAATCGATTATTGGAGAAGCAGTGCGAGACATTTTACCTATTCGGACAGATAGTGTATATTCTATTAAATAATTATTTAAATTACTTTTGGTAAGCCTTTTATTATTATTAATTAATTATGCCTAGAATAAGTAGACGATCTATTATACTAAGTCGTGTTGAAAACAGAAGACGAATGCGAGTACTTCGGGCAAACCATATGTATAGAGTTAGTGAGCAATCACAAAATACTGAAAGCCATGCAAATCGCAGATTAGATCCCGAAATACGTCTGTCGGAGCAAAATAGTAATACTGCTCAGCATAGATCTAGACGTCAAAATCCTGAAATTCGCTCAGAAGAGCAAAGAAGGAATACTAGGGAACGTAGGTCTCGGCGGGAAAACTTAGACGAACGGTCTGCTGAACAAAGCATAAATACTGTTCAGCATAGATCTAGACGTCAAAATCCTGAAATTCGCTCAGAAGAGCAAAGAAGGAATACTATGGAACGTAGGTCACGGCGGGAAAACTTAGACGAACGGTCTGCTGAACAAAGCATAAATACTGTTCAGCATAGATCTAGACGTCAAAATCCTGAAATTCGCTCAGAAGAGCAAAGAAGGAATACTAGGGAACGTAGGTCTCGGCGGGAAAACTTAGACGAACGGTCTGCTGAACAAAGCATTAATACTGTTCAGCACAGAACTAGACGTCAAAATCCACAAATTCGCTCGGAAGAGCAAAGTAGAAATACTAGGGAACGTAGGTCTCGACGGGAAAACTTAGATGTACGGTCTGCTGAACAGAGCATAAATACTGTTCAGCATAGAACTAGACGTCAAAATCCACAAATTCGCTCGGAAGAGCAAAGTAGAAATACTAGGGAACGTAGGTCTCGGCGGGAAAACTTAGATGTACGGTCTGCTGAACAGAGCATAAATACTGTTCACCATAGAACTAGACGTCAAAATCCACAAATTCGCTCGGAAGAGCAAAGTAGAAATACTAGGGAACGTAGGTCTCGGCGGGAAAACTTAGATGTACGGTCTGCTGAACAGAGCATAAATACTGTTCAGCATAGAACTAGACGTCAAAATCCACAAATTCGCTCGGAAGAGCAAAGTAGAAATACTAGGGAACGTGGAATTCGGAGACAAGACCCTACTATAAGGTCAATTGAGCAAGTTCAAAATACCGAAGCACACCGAGAACTTCGTGCAAGTAATCCCGACGCTAGGAATTTAGAACGCATGCGTGACCAAGTACAAAGGCAACATGCTAGGAGAAATGCCGAAAGAAGGGAGGATGAGCGTAGTAGGGATAGACAACGTCGACATCTTAGCAGAAGGGTTGCAAGAGAAGAAATTTTTGACCAGAGACGCCGCCAACAAGCTCACATTCGCTATCGTAGAGATAATCTAGTCAATAGGCTGACTGAGAACGAAAGACAGTCCCAGCGAATTAGATTAACGAGAGAGAATAATGTTGTCGAAATTGATGTTGATGCAAATCTTGGCAATTTAACAGATTTCAAATACATTTATTTTCAAAATATTAAAAAAGGTCCTACCGAAATTTGCATTTGCTGTGGGGGATTATGGTTTTCACACCAAATTCGTAAGTTAAATTTTGAAATTATTGCTCAAGGTCATCCCAATGCTGCATCTGCATTTTTTTTAAAACAAAAATTTCCTTCAGAAGATGGAAATTACAATTTTTGTACTACTTGCAGAAATGCGATAGTTAAAAACAGCATTCCAAAAATTTGCTTATCAAATGGTCTCGACTTTCCTGAAATACCGGATTGTTTGAAAGATTTAACCCCAATTGAAGAAAGATTAATAATGCCTAGATTGCCTTTTATGACAATCCGTCCTTTGGGATATCAAGGGCAAAGTTCGCTTAAAGGTGCCGTTGTTAATATACCTATTTCTGTTAACAACATTGTGACATCTTTACCTCGTTCTTTTGATCAAACTCATGTGATACAAATTCACTTAAGAAGGCGTTTGGAATACAATCATGATTATATGACTGATACCATTCGGCCTGCGAAAGTTATGGAAGCTTTGCAATTCCTAATAAACACACCTCTGTATCGTGAACACAATATACGTGTTAATGAAAACTGGATTTCAAGTTTTAATAACCAAGAAGAAGTCCCTTTTGTTGCATCTGCTGAAGATGCTAGACTTATTGAGGAACAACTTTCCCACAATAACCTCTCAGATAATCGTATCCACATCGCATCTGTGCCTACAGAGAATAATCCAGGTGGTCAAGAGACCCTTTTGGACAATATTCCTGTCGAAAATTTAGACTATAACCGCTTGGTTATAGCGCCAGGGGAAGGACAAAGACCAATTGACATAATTCAGGATAATAATTCAGAAGAATTGTCATTTGGAACTATATACGTTGGACAGAAACGTACATGCTCTGAAACATATAGTAAGATAGTACGTTCTGAAATTCGCCGATTTGATCGGAGAGCATGTACTATTCCAAAGTTGTTTTACGATTATAAAAAATTAGAATTGTTGCAAATTAAGAATAGTACATCAATTTGCCTTCGTAAGTTTTCAGGTCGTAACCACGTTACAGCCCAAAATGTATTAAACGAAAACTTTGTTCAAAATTTGATTCAACACGATGATGGTTATAAAGTTTTGAAAGGTGTGAGATCCTCTCCTGCGCACTGGGAAGCTGAGAAGAAAAAGGCAATTGCAATGATTCGGCAATTTGGACTACCGACATTCTTTATAACACTATCGGCTGCTGAATCTCAGTGGGTTGAACTTTTGGTAATTCTATCAAAAACTGTTGATTCTAAAGACATTTCGGAAGAGGAAGCCAACATTTTATCAACGCAAGATAGATATCGTTTAATCCGCTCAGATGCAGTTACTTGCGCTAGATATTTTGACTACCGCTACCGTCAAATTCTTAAACTGTTTAAAGATAATACCGGCATTTTTGGAGAACATTTTGTTAAAAATTATTACTGGAGAGTAGAGTTTCAACAGAGAGGTTCCCCGCATGTACATGGAATGTACTGGCTAAATAATGCTCCCAGGATCAACCTTCAAAATCCTGATACATTCCCCGAAGTTATTGATTTCATTGACAATTATATTTCTACAGATGGTTCAGTGAGCTACTTGGAAAATTATATAGGTTATCAAAAACATAATCACAGTAGGTCGTGTACTAGGGAATTAAGAGGACAACAATTTTGTCGTTTTGGAATACCATATCCACCAATGCCTTCCACACAAATATTGCTACCTCTTTGTGAAACAACTCAAAATGTTGACATTCATAAGGAGCACTTTTCTAGAATTCAAAATATTTTGAATTCAAACCTTACCCCCGAAGACATTTCGAATCTAAATGATTTTGATTATTTTTTATCTGATAGCCGAATAAATATGTCTTTTGATAATTATTTGCTGGCTCTGAGGTCTAGCTTATCAAAACCGAAAATATTTCTGAAACGAAAAATTGAGGATCGTTTTATAAATGCTTACAATCCTCTTATTTTAGAACTCCATAGGGCAAATATGGATATCCAATATATATTGGATGCATATGCTTGCTGTTCATATATAATTAACTATATCAATAAATCAAACAGAGGAGTTTCTAGGCTCTTAAATGAAGCCATATCTGAAGTTAATGCCGGAAATTACACAGTAAAGCAAAAACTTCAGCATATAGGTCACAAATTTATATCAGGTACGGAAATATCTGCACAAGAAGCAGTCTATTGCTGCATTGGGCTCCATCTTTCGGAAGCAAGTAATGCAGAAATATTTATTAATACCTCCCGACCTGAAGAGCGGGTTCGAATGGTAAAATCTAGAGCGGAGCTTCAAAACCTTCCTTCAGAGTCGACTGAAATATTCGCAGCTGGCATTTTAGACCGTTATGTGCAGCGACCCGATCAGTTAGAAAATGTTTGCTTAGCTGATTTTGCATCTCTGTACAGATTTATTAAATCTGATAGAAGAGTACAAGACAGTGATAATGAAGAAGAAGAGAGGGAAGCCGATAACTTACCAGAAATTGGAGTTCCACTTCCCCTTAAAGACCATAGCGGTTTTGTTAAAAAACGTACCAAACCGTGTATAATTCGGTACAGAAGATTTAGTCCTGAAGTGGCCAGAGTTGAATACTTCCGTGAAATGGTAATGCTTTTCTATCCATGGCGGAATGAACAGCAAGATCTTACTGAAAATGACAATGAGCGAACTTGCATAACACATCGTATTTTTATAGAGGAAAATCGAAAAAAATATGATGTTTTTGAACAAAGAGAACTGGAAAGTGTCTTAGAAAGTCTCTATAATGAGACAGACTTAGAAGAAGCTGTGCAAAATGAACTTCCTATTGTGGAAAATGAGTTTCGGGTGTTAGCACTTCCAGAAATAAACCCTAATATTAATTTGCTAGATTTGCATGTCGAAGATTTGACTAATAATGGTACTGAATCTGATTGCAATATTAGGCTTATTAAATTACCCCCTTTAATTCCGGTTGAGGAATTATTTTCTTTAGTTCAGAGTTTAAATATTAAGCAAAGAACCTACTTGACTCATTTGATGCACCAACTAAAATCAAGTTGTCCATTTTATGAGTTCATAGGGGGTGGAGCAGGTGTAGGAAAAAGTCGTTTGATATCAGCAATATATCAAGCTCTTAACCATCGCTTCAATTCCACACCTGGATCCAATCCAAGTACTATAAAGGTTCTACTTTGTGCGCCTACGGGCAAAGCAGCATTCGGAATAGGGGGACTGACGCTTCATTCAATATTTTCTTTACCTGTCAATCAATTGAACAGAGATTTGAGGCCTCTGAGCAATGACATCGTTAACTCTTTGTATACCAGACTTGCTGATTTAAAACTAATCATAATTGATGAAATATCAATGGTGGGCGCTCGTATGTTTAGCTCTGTTGATGCTAGACTTAAACAAATTTTTAAAACAAACAACCCGTTCGGTGGTATACCGATTATAGTGTTTGGAGATTTGAAGCAGCTCTCACCTGTTGGAGATAGGTGGATATTTTCATCTAATCCTAATGATGCTTACAGCACTTTAGTTGGTTCCCCCTTGTGGGAGTTATTCAAATATTTTGAATTAACAGAAATTATGAGGCAAAGGGAGGATCAGGCTTTCGCTATAGCGTTAAACCGCATGGCATCTGGCACTATGACAAATGATGATATATCATTAATTCAAACTCGGGTAGTTAATTCTGAAGAAGTCCCCGAAGATGCGATACATTTATTTTGGTCTAATGAAGAGACAAATAATTTCAATGCCCTTAAACTGAGTCGAATTCCAACTGAAGCTATTTCTTCAATTGCCAAGGACTCGGTAAAAGGAATTGGTATAGGTGGTCAACTAGAGAATATTTTGGAAAGAGCTAAACTTTTCAAAACTTCTGAAACGCAGGGACTTCCTTATGAGTTGACATTAAAAACCACAGCCAAATATATGATTACAGTGAATATAAACACCTATGATGGCTTGGTTAATGGGGCAACTGGACAACTTATGCAAATTGATTCTCATTGTAATTTTCCAGCAATTCTTTGGATTAAATTCTTTGAACCTTCTGTTGGCTTGATAGCACGATCAAAAAAGCCTCATCCTCTAGAAAGTTCTTGGACTCCAATTGAGAAAGTTATGAGATCCTTTCAATATAAAAGAAATGAACAAATTTCAATTGAAAGAAATCAATTTCCAGTTGTTCCGGCTGAGGGATTAACTATTCATAAAAGTCAGGGTGCAACATATAGTAAAGTTGTAGTTCATACTCGACCCAGAATGCCTAGAGCTTCGATATATGTCGCTTGTAGTCGAGCTACAACAGCAGAAGGTCTCTTCATCGTAGGAAATTTTATTCCCCCTAATAAATTTTCTGAGTCAGATCCAGTATTTAGAGAACTGATGAAATTGAGCACAAATAAAGCTCTAACCACAAATTTCCATTTTATGCTTTCTCGGGTATCAGCACTTCAAATTTTATTTCATAATGTTCAGAGTCTTCACGCTCACATTAACGGTATAAAAGGCGACAGCCTGATGTTATCGTCAGATATTTTATGCTTCGTAGAAACCTGGAGCTTTCCTGGTGAACATTTTGAGATACCAGGATTTACTTTAATAGACGAGCTGCGGATAGACAGCACTGAAACGAGCAGCAGAAATAAAAGGGGTGTTATAATATATGCAAAGCATAGTGTTGCTAGCTCTATAGAACCAAAAATTGTAAAGAAACTTTATTCAGGACGCAAAGTTTTAGAAGCAGTTTTATTTAAATGTTTCAACATTAATATTTTGGTTCTATATAGAAATTCAGTTTTTACAGTCAGACATTTACTTGCAGAACTTCATGAGATCCTCACTACTGAGTTGTGCAATGAAAATGTAATAATCGTTGGAGATTTCAATATTTGCCTTAAGTCTACAGGGATTACAATAAAAAATCTTCTCGAAGAAAAAATTTTAGTTCTCTGCTTGGGTTAGAATACTCGACTACACCAGCAGGTACCCAAATCGATTGGGCGTTTTCCAACATGGATCCTTCCCATGTAAATGCCATTACTTATGAAACAGTACATAGTTATCATGACAGTATTTGTCTTTCTGTTTTAAATTAACATCAGACTTAGTATAACATTTCTTAGCTTTTTCTAGGATAATGATTCGTACAAAAAAACTAAATAAATTAATAAATAATTATTTTAAATTAAAAATTTTTTTTATCATTTGTAATTTTTGTTAATATATAAGGATTTGTAAAAATACGACTAAGAAATTGAATTATATAAGAATAAACGTACGTTGGATAAATGTGTACTTATAAGAATCAATATAGAATATAAGAAATTATCTTTAGAACTGTAAAATAATATATGTATATATTTGTAATAGTTGATACATTTTTTTTATTTTTAAGTTTAAAATGTATAATCATATTGAAATGAAATTCTGAATTCCTTGTCAAAAATATAATATGTTCATACTCATAAATTTGGTTTATTTACAACAAAGTTTTGTCAACATTTTAAAATATTCCCGCACTTCTGAATCTTATAGTTGCGAGAGTATAGAATGTTCGGTTACACCCGAACTTAGCCTTTCCTTACTTGTTAAATATTATTTTAATTTTTTTAATTTTTTAATATTATTCTACTTTTTTTTAACATTTTTTTACATTAAAAACTCAAATTTTATGGAATGCAATTTTTTTTTAATTTTTAATTTTTATTTTTTTTTTTTAATTTTAATTTTTTTTTAATTTTATGGAATGCAATTTTTTTAAATTTTTAATTTTTATTTTATTTTTTTTTAATTATTTTGTTAAATTTTTTTATAAATTTTTAAATATTATTTTAATTTTTTTTTTTATATTATTTTAATTTTTTTAACAATTTATTATATATTATTTCAATTTTTTAAACATTTTTTTTACATAAAAAAATTAAATTTTATGAACATTTTTTTAAAATATTTATTTATTTTTTAATTATTTTTTAATTTATTTATAATATTTTTCTTTTTATGTGAAAGCTAAATGCTTATCGTTAACAAAATGCTAGCAATAAATGCTGCTATTTATTTCTACGGCCCATATAATTGCAACTTCCTCTAGCCATGAATTGATAATCATATTTCATGCCACGCGCGTAGCGTCTCTACAAACTGGCATGAGTTGCTTTGAGTTACGCATTTTAATAAGCCTAAATGTTACCATTGAACAGGAAAGGCAGAAATGTGGAAAAGCTTCTTTCGCAGTGACAACTCAACAGCCGAATGTCAACGGTTAAATAATCATTGCTTACCACGCTCAAAAAAATATAATAATATTATTATTAATAAAAGCAGTAAACCGTTCGGTAATCCACATACTCACTAACCACACTTTGGTTATGGCAAATCCGTTCGAACTTCCAAGGCTCAACCAACGGTTGCTTGGCCGGGTTCGTTGTCGTCTGCAAACGGTGTGATTCCTTGCCACGTTGAAGTACTGTTGGCTCGCTTGTCTTTTGGTTCGCTTCAAATCAGCTGGCACACAGTTCGTTGTGCTTGTTGGTCTGCTGTGTTAGTCTGCTTTCAGGCGCGTAACAGTTACATTTCGGCTTTCGTGCGTTGCGGACGACTCTGTGAGAATGGCGCCAAAAATCAAACACTTTTGAAAGAAAAAATCAAGTAACGGTTTTTGTGTGAAATTTTGTTGTAAATAAATTGCAAAAAAAAAATCGAAATTGCGCGTGTTAAATTCCTATTAAATACCGCTTGCAACATATATAATTAAAATAAAGTGTTATTTCCGCACGGATTTTTTTCCACCAAATTAGTGCTTCGAAAAAATAAATAAAAAATATTTTCCCATTTTATATTTCTATACTATCGTCGCGTGTTTTAAAATTGTTTTACCTCCGCTTTGCTTTAAATTTAGCACCTCAGCTTCGCCGCTCCGTGCAATATTTATACCCAAAGCCTGCCACATTGCAACATTGGCTTTACGTGTCGTATACATTACATTTTATTGCTGGGGATTTTTGTGGTGCAGCGAGATTTTGTTTATGCATTCTGGCGAGGCGCATTTCAATTTTGCATTGTGTGCGAATTTGTATTACTCCGTGTGTTTTCAACTCGACAAAAATATTAAATATGCCGTTATAAGAATGTAATTGTTGTTGCTGTTGCTCGCTGTGGCAATTGTTGTTGTTATAAGTGCCAACACCGGCTACAAAAATAACATTTTTTATCGTGTTTACTCCGTTTGTTTGCTTCAGTTGGTTTGTTGTATGATTTATGCACACTTCGGAGTTTTGCAAGGCTGCAGTGAAATTATAGCATACCTTTAAGCGCCGGAGTTTTAAAAAGTCATGAGGCGCTTAAGTAGTAAACAGATTATTACCAAAAATGCACGAGTCTGCGAGTTTCTTCGTATAAATAATCTTAAATTTCTATATTTAAGCAAAAAAATGCCTTATCCGGTTTATCCGCCAATATTAGTTTAACTTTTATAACCAATATTTGTGCTGTTTTTAATGACAAATGTTTGAAATAATATTTAAAAGCTGATATGTATTTATCCGTGCTCAGCCCTTGCCTCTTTTAACGTATTTTTAATATGCAATGTGTACAACGAACGTTTTTAAATTACAATTTTTGTTATTATGTGGCGAAATTTACCAATGTATAGCTTCTAAGCTCTATCCTAGCTTGTTTTGATCATATATAAATTGTTTTTTATTCACAAAGTCTTATTTTTTAGGCAATACATATTATCCGGCTGACGTTAGATGCATTGAAAACAATTATACATGCTTTTTATAAACCCTGTTTTAAAATTAATGTAAAATTATGTTATCCGAATTATCCTAACTTTATTTGAGCATTATTTAATGCATTTTTAAATAAAAAATATATGAAGTTTTTATATTTTAGGCCATACATATTATCCGAGTGTTGTTAAATAGTACTTGAAGGCGTTTTTCCAAAATCAAATGTGAAATTTTATTATCCGGAGCATCCTAACTTCAATTGAATATTATTCTAATTAACTTTTATATATAAAATGCATTAAGTTGGTGTTTTTTAGGCAAAACATTTTATCCGAGTGACATTAAGTGCATTGTAATCCAATTTAAATTCTTTTTAAGGGCTTTCTTCTAAAATAAAAAGTGATATTTTGTTATCCAGAGCACCCTAACTTCATTTGAAGATTATTCTAATTGGCTTTCATATATAAATGTATATTAATTCATATTTTTTTAAGCAATACATATTATCCGAGTGGTCTTAAGTGCATTGCAGTTAATTTGAAATGATTTTCTAAGGATTTCTTCTAAAACCAAGTATGAAAATTTGTTATCCGGCTTATTCAGGATTATCCGAATTGAAAAAATTACACTGAATATATAATATTTTTAACATTTTTGGGTCATTGATATTTTCAAACATATTTCCATTCAGTTGCAGTTATAAAAAAATCGTTCAAGTGGAAATTATGTCAAATTTGCTTAAATATTTCAGTAGTCAAACCTTCAAAGCTTTTATGCATTCGAATGAACTTTAACAGTTTGTACCATTCTGAATTTCATACATACTCAGATGACGCTTTCAAAATATTTTGCATACTTTGTGGCTGCTGCCCTAGCGCTATTCAGTCTTAGTGTTTTCGTGTGGCATTCATTTGTATGAAACTTCAAAGTGGTGCCGTAGGGGGTGATGCATTAATTAACTGCACTGCGGTAAATGATAAATTTTAAAATACCACTTCAATGGTGAAGAATAATAGTAGTTCATTTACAGCTCTTAGCTTAGCATGCTCATACAGGCATGTGCGCCTAAATGTATGCTAAGAAATGCTTAAATTTGTGTTAACTTGGTAAAGCACGCAGTTTAATGCAAATTGAGTTTTTAGTTTGGTTTTTTCACTGAATTAATTTGCATATTTATGAATTATGCTAATGGCGTTTCAACAAGTTGACAAGCGAGGTCTGTATGTATGTGGTTTAATTTTTCATAATTTGCAAATACTTTGTAGTAAAAAGTGATTTCACGCTACATGCTTGTGCTAAACTCCACTATTATTCCGCAGAATTACCTCACTTTGGTACTTTTGTTATTCCAGTTGACCTTACAAATCACATAATTTATCTACGCCTCGATTTAACACTTCGCTAAACGTGTTAATTGCGGTGCATTATCAGTTTTTAGTTTGTTTGTTATTGTAAAATTCTTCAAAAGCTTTGAAGAGGCAACTCAAGCTGTACTCAGTCTCATACCACCACTATCTCCGCTGTATACCAGCTCTACCGCCTAAAAGTATGCATACTATAACTGTGTAGGTTCAAGTTTAGCTTTATGCTTTTTCACTCGCTATTCACTTCGTTGCTTTTGCTCACATACAACGACGACGACAAATTAATTAAAATTCATTTCAATTTCCTTTCAACGACTTTTTACTTGTACTACGCTTACTACGTGAGTCCTTTTTGTGTGTTGCGCGCTAGTTGAGGGGCAAACTTTCACGTACCTTGGCGCACTCAGTCAACGCTGTGTGGCACTAACGTTTCCCCTACATACACATGTGAAATGCGACGTGTTCAAATATATGTGTCACATGTTTAGTTCCGCTACATGCTCCTCTGCTGAAATTCCCTTTCACGACCTCTCAATTGTCAGCTGTTTGAATTCTCATAATTTCGTGCATTGAGCGTGAATTTTATGTTCACTGCAAATGAATAAACTTTTAAAATGTTTTACGAAGTACTTCTGCCTCTACCTGTTATACATATACACTTTAATGTTCTATTTCTGATTTACCTAAGTGTTCCCTTAGTTAATGAAATACTAAAAAACTTGAGAAAAATATTTTTTTTCTTCAATACACATTTTTGTTCAATGCAGTTCAAGGTTAGTAATCTATTGCAGCGAAATATGAAAAAAGTTAAATATTAAATTAATAATTCATGCTGTCAGTGCATTGCTTATGGAAAGGATATTACATTTATTGATGCTTAAAGATTTATTTGCTGCGATTTGTGGCTGCTTTTTGCCGATTGAATTATAAAAATTGCATATACTGTCATGATAATGTTATAGAAATGAATTTTGATTGCTTAACGCTTTTCATTTTTATAAAAAATGCCATAGCTATATGTAAATCTTTTATCCAAAGCATATTTGCAGCTTTTTTCATCGATATTTCTAACTTAGATATATGGAGAAGTTATAATTTGTGTAAAAAGTCGTTATCCGGGTTATCCGGTTCATTCGGATAAACATTTTATGTGATTTTTGTTTTATTCTTTTAATTTATAACATTTTTAATGTAACTTTTAAATGATACTACTGGTGCTGTTGTACGGATAAGTTTGGATAATACTGTTTTACTATTTTTTTAAATTTCTAATATAACTTTACATATGACATTGACAAATGGTGCCTTGTATGCAAGCGGATAATTCTGGATAATAATTTTTACTAGTTATTACTGTTTTATATTGCATGTATAACATCGGATAATAAGTTTTTTGTTTTTTATTTACATTATTAAAATTTTTTTGAACACGGAATAATCAAATGGTTAATTATATAAACACGGATAAGTTCGAGTAACA
This sequence comes from Zeugodacus tau, assembly GCA_031772095.1. Lineage (NCBI taxonomy): Eukaryota > Metazoa > Arthropoda > Insecta > Diptera > Tephritidae > Zeugodacus > Zeugodacus tau. The sequence continues at coordinate 71,061,797 of CM062652.1, read as the reverse complement.
TTTTTCGTCAATATTTGTAACTTAAATATATGTAGAAACTATAATTTCTGCAAAACGTGGTTATCCATATTATCCAAGTAACTCGGATAAAAACTTTATGCGATTTTTGTTTGCTTCTTTTAATTTGTAACATTTTTAATGTAATTTTCTTTAATAGTACAAATTGTTGTTGCACGGATAACAACGGATAATAAGTTTTTACTATTTTTTTGAAATTTGATCATTTATAAAGTTGCTGGTATTAATGGGGACTTACATATATGCATGCGGTTAATTTTTGATCAATTTAATATGTAAAAAAACTAATACTATTTTATATTGCATGGATAACACCGGATAATTATTTTTTTATTATTTATTAAAACAATGTTGAAACGGGTATAGACAAATAGTTAATTATATATACACGGATAAATTCGGATAACATTTGTATATGCAATTAAATTTTGTTTGAATTGTTAATGTATTAGATATTTTATCCGAAGCTTATTTGAGGATTTTTTCGTCAATGTTTTCATCTTGGATATATGGAGGAACTATAATTTCAACAAAATGACTTTATCCTGTTTATCCGGAGTAACTCGGATAAAAATTTTTAGGTAGTTTGTGTTTGATTATTGGTCCTAATAAACTTTTAACGTAATTTTCGTTTCATACTTCCGGGTTCGTTGCACGGATAACACTGAATAATAAGGTTTTAATATTAATTTGAAATTTATTAATTTATAAAGTTACTGGAATAGATTATTGGAGGCATGGATAACAACGGATAATACGTTTTTGATTACATATTTGTATTATTAATAGTATTTCGCACTTGAGATAGAAAAAATGTAAATTATATACACACGGATAAGCTCGGATAATATTTATGAGCAATTTTTTTCATTTGAATTCACCAATAAAACAGTTGCAAATAAATCCTCCACAATCCTTTGCTAATGCACGTATAGTCAAATTATTGATTGGCCACTTGCACAAGTACAATCGCCGTTAACCTACATATACTCAATTACATATACATATACATATATTTCCAATACTGATTGAACTGTGTATAAATGCAATGGTAAATGTTAAATTAACTGACGTACGAAAAGGCATAAAAGGATACAAGTGCTAAAGAAAGCAATTCCGACGTAACACATGTAAATAAAAATAACTCGAAAGATTTAATGAAAGAGAGAGAGGGAAGCGAGCGCACGCTGTAGGATTCAAAAGGTTGCAAATTATATAAAGATATCTTCGTATTTCCTTTTATTGCGCAGATTTTACTCGGCAGCGATCCAAAAACAATTCTTATTTTAAAGCAACTGCCCGCTAGACGATGAAGCGTGTTTTGTAAAGAAGGGGGTCAAAGTGTGCCGCCGGGTCATAGAGATGCTGCGAAAAGTGTTGGTGACAAGTCACTGCACTCAATCGAACGCTGAAATTGTCATTTGTCCAAATTTCGACGATTAAGTGACAACAAGCCATAATAGAGCAACAGCAGCAACAACAATAATGCAACAAAATTCGTCACGCCCATATGTATGCTAAGGCTTTCATAGTGAACTATAACAAAAATTGCATATTTTTAGAACGCCTTGCCAGCTTCAAGCTAACACCCACATAGCCTTCTAGTACTGTTACATTTAGTATATACGTGATACTATAAGCACTGCTAAATGTTAGTAGGAAACCGTAAATCGTGCAATGTTAGCCAAAAATATATGCTTTTTGGCAGCAGAATTTACGAGCCAACAACAACTCGACAACAAATGAAGTAAAGTGGAAAGTCGAAAGTGCAGAGACTACATTGACAATGTGAAGAAAATTGTGCGCTGATTTTTATTGCCTAACTTGTGCCAGAATAAATATATAATACTAGACATAAAATGTGCCTTCACTTGCTTTGCTGATATTAACACAAAACCATAAAAGTATTAAGAGATAAAAAAAATTAAAAAAAAAACTTCGAAAAAGTTTTAGTGTAACATAATCTTTGAGGAGAACCACAAAAAGTGCCTTTTTGAAAAAAAAAATAATATTAAGGAGACAGTGAGACAGTAAAGCGCTTGAAACTACAGCAAGCCAAATCGTTATTTGACTACTTGATACTTCTCCGCTGAGTTCCCACTAGACTGCATTTCAAAATGTCGCGCGAGGTTAGCTTTAGTCGCCAATCCTTGGAGCTACGCAGTCAAGAATCCTCATTATTACCCGCCATCAGCGCAAATGCCGGTGGTGATGTGAGTGTCAGCAACGCAGACACATTAGCTACCTCGAGCACTACCTCCGCCGCTGCCGTTGCTGCGACACCAGCCAGCAATAATCCGGGTTTGGGCGCCTCACAGCGTCGTCGCCAGCGCAAAGGCATCACACAGCGTCAGGATTCGTGGTTTCGGCATTCAATGCCACCAGCTTTGACGCGCGATTTCGAGTCCATTGAGAATTTGGCGCAGAACACCACGAATGGTTTGGACGAACAGTTGGCCGCCTCACTTTCTGGACGCTTTGGCGCATCCACGTCCGCGTCACTGGCCGCTTCGACGGCGCACAGTGGCGGTAGCGGCAGTTTGACAGTGTGCGGCTTTGGCATCGGCGGTCTCGGTGGTTACGGTGGCAGCGGACTGAGCGGCAATGGTGGCGGCGGTGGTGCTGGTGGAGTTGTGGGTGGCAATCGTTTCGGCGGTGGCATCAATCTCAATAGTGCCAATAGTAATTTGGGTTTCATCGATTCGGATGAATCGAATATAAATACACCGATTACACCGCTCGCCTCGCATTCGGCGTCCATTTACGGTGGTTTGCAGCAGCAGGGCTCGGTGTCGGCTGCCTCTGGTACGGTGTCATCGTCGAATGCAATTGCTAATGGTGGCAATGGTGGTGGTGGTGGCGGTGTTTGCCGTAGGCATAGATCGAAGCGACGCAAGGATTCGAGGGCGTCGGTGTTGTCGAAGCAAAGCGGTAATAGCGTAAGAAGTCGCGTTTCTGCGTTGGCCGCCAGAGCTGGTCTGCATATGACGGCGTCATTCTTGCGCAAAAAACGAAAGGAATATGAAGGTGAGTGGTTTGAAAAAGTGGTAGGGTACTTGACAAATTTTGGGGTGTACTTTTTTCGAAATTTCGAAATGATCTTCGATTCTAAGCTTAATTATTATAAATTATATAAATGTATTAAAAGTATTTTATAGTCTTTTATTGCTGTATATTTTTTGATTATCGAAAATTCGAAGTTCGAAAAATATTTTTTCGAAAATCGAATCTTTGCAAATGAAAAATACGCAAATTCTTTTTTTGTCGGAATTTTTTAAAGTTTTCATTGTTTTAAAATATAGTATATGCTCTTAAGAGTTGATTTTCGAAATTTCGCACTAATTTTCGATTTTAACCTTAATTTTTATAAATAAATTAGAATTACAGTTTATTTTAATATTTTACTGTTTTCGAAATTTCGAAGTTCGAAAAATATTTTTTTCGAAAATCGAAATTTCCATTTTTTTTATTTTTTCGAAAAAATTATTTTTCTTTGAAAATGAAAAATACGATTTTTTTTTTATTTTTCACTATTTCAAAATATTTTCGAATATTTCAATTAACGTTTCTTCAACTCTTCTATCTCATATTTTTTATCCATTTTTATGGACTCAAAAAATCAACTTACTATTCCCAATATACGATAAAAGTTCACAAAAGCTCCGCTAACACTTTAAGCGTATAAAATATTAAAAACTAAGCAGAAAGCTTTCACTGGCGCCGATTTGGTTACAAAGTGGGAAGTAGAGACAAGAAAAACATAAACAAAACAAAATAATAAAAAACACACAAAAAAAGCACAACAATGGCGTCAAAATCATCAAATCTAGCTAGCCAGGCCAAAAGCATGGCGGAAGCGCTGTTGAATGGGGCGGAAATGCATAATGACAAATAAAAAGAAAAGTTAAATATTCATATAAACACAAAACTAACTGAGTACGGAATAAACAAACCGACTTGAGGGACAAACGAACGAAATGAATGCGGATGGAGTGGAAATATAAGCGATTGTGTAAATGTAAGCAATTGGCATACAATTCGTGAAAGCTATTCGTATTTAGAGATAAAGAAAATTGGAGAAAAAATCATTTTGGTGCTTAAGCGGGTCAGACGGGGATTCAAAATATATTTAGAGTACTAAACAATGGGTTTTCTTACCTTTAAAATTAACCAAGAATGTTGGAAAGACTGCATTGATCAAATACCTTAAATTTTTTACACAAACGGGCGCCTAAGTATATGCTACATATTTTATAATCTTGCCTGAGACATAAAAATTGTATAATACATTTCCCAAATTAAAAATTATATATTCGGCACATCCCCTATCTATTTCCCATAAAATTCCCGAAAACGTATCCTATCCTATCCAAAGCATAAGTTACATACTTCTGTGCGCCATTAAATGCAAACACTTTCCCAAATTTAACCACTAAAGTCAAACACCATTTTGATAGTAAGTGCGAAAGGGTTTTACTCAACGTAATGCATCTTCAAACACTCAAGTCAAGTTGACTCATCCTCTATAGTACTGAAGGACTGTTGCTTCACAGCCTTTTTTCTTGTTCAACACACTTTTCTAGCATACTTTTCAGCGCGTATTTCCACTTTGTTTGCCTTTACGAACAGCTAAAAGTGCCACATCGTAAAGTGTGACCGCGCTATGCGCAAAAAACGAGTTGGCTGACAAATGAAGATATCTTTATATGCGCGACCATGCCGGACACAGTGGCGCCTGAAAGTATGCTGGGTGAAAGCAAAAAAAAAACGCATCACTTTGTTATGGCATACTTCTTGGGTACATAGTAATGTGCTGAAAAGGAGCATGAATGACGAAATTGTTGATAATGTAAAGAAACCATTTTTTTATAGTTTTTTTTTGTGTTTACTAAACGTAGAAAGCTTGTAAAGTTTTGTAATCGTTGTTAAAAATGTTTTTCTTCGTTTTGTTGTTTTCTTTCGTTTTGTTGTTTTCTTTCAATGTTATCGAATTTATTTTGTCGCATTCTTGGCAACATTTTCGTAATTGAAATTCTTGCTTTCGAAGTTTAAGAAAGTTAAGCTTTCGAAATTTTTTTATAATCCTGAAAATTACTTTTTAATTAATACTACATTAGAATTGAAATATTATTTTTCTATAAACCAAAAGCTTCTGTATTCTATCATAAAAGTGCCGAGCATGAAATCAGCTTTCATTTAGATGAGCTTCAAAGCTTTCGCACGCACTTTCGTTTCGATAATATACGAACATTCGACTTATAACGAAAATTTAGAAATTTTAAAAATGATTTGAAGGGAGTGACTTCGTTCCAATGAGCTTTAAAGCTTTTGTTTTGATGAGCTTTGAAGATTCTCTAACTCGTAATGAAAATATATCGATTTTAGAAATTATTTGAAATATGTTTTTTAACGCTCTTTGGTTTCAATGAGCTTTAAAGATTCTCTTACTAATAATGAAAATGTAGAAATTTTACCAAAACTATTTGAAATATGTTTCTTAAGTTTCGAACTCACTCTCGTTTCGATGAGCTTTAAAGCTTTCGAATTCACTTTCATTTCAATGAACTTGAAAGCTTCTCCAACTCATAATGAAATTGTAGCAGTCTTCAAAATTATTTGAAATATGATTTTAAAAGCTTTTGAACTTACTCTCGTTTCAATGAGCTTTAAAGCTTTCGAACTCACTTTTGTTTCGATGTACTTTAAAGCTTCTCTAACTCATAATTAAAATGTAACGATTTTCAAAATTATTTGAAATTTGTTTTTTGAAGCTTTCGAAATCGCTTTCGTTCCAATGAGTTTTAAGCTTCTCTAACTCATATTGAAAATGTAAATAGTTTATAATTATTTTAAATATGATTTTTAAGCTTTCGAAGACACTTTCGTCCCAATGAGCTTTCAAGCTTTCGAACTCAGATTTGTTTCGATGAGGTTTAAAGCTTCTCTAACCCTTAATACAGATTTGGCAAAGTTCAAAATGAATTGAAATATGTTTATTTAGGTTTGGAACTCACTTTCGTTTCTAAGAGCTTTAAAACTTCTTAAACTCATATAGAAACTGTAGAAATTTTCAATTTTCTTTTATTTTTTTTTTAATTTTCCACACAATACCTTCACACTTTTCCACTCTATTTCCTCTAAAAAAATGCACAAATTACAATGTTTACATTACGTTGAAGTCATGTCCTCTGACATCAACACAAATACAACAACAAATTGCACAAAAGAGATAGTAACGGGTAACTCATTAAAATGGTGATGACATGCAAATGGCACTGTTGCAATATAAACATTAACATGTTGCAAATAATGTATTAACATATAAAAAACTCATTAGAGATTTGTTACAAAATTAAACGCAACTGCGGTAGGTGCCCAGGAGCGGCAAAGATAAACAGACAGACGAGGAATGTGCATGAAGACACGGCGTGGAAATAGGTTAAAATACACATTTGGATGCATTGCATTATTTGTAATGCGAAAGAAAGACACATGCGGAGAAGGAAGAAGCATAGCAAAGGCAGCGGAATAGCGTTGGGATTTTAATTTTTAAAATACTAGCATATAAGGTGAGATTGGGTGAATGCGTCATTAGGATACTGTTGTCATTTTAAAATAATGTTCGGGTATGGAAATGTGGTTGAGCAGAGTTTTAAAGAAATTGTGATTAAAAGTGAAAGAAATAATAAGAAAGCTCAATCTTGCATTTGATTTTGAACTTTCGAACTCTCTCAGCGCCTCTCTGGAATTTAAGAATGCGAAGAAGAAACATGTTCTTAGAAATAATATTGTTCAATCTTGGTTTCCAATCTAGTTTTGAGAGTTATTTTGAAGATTTTGATCTATATGCATGTTCCTTATGCCCGAAATGGCTTATAATGTGTTCAATTTTGATTGATTGTCAATTTTTTTTATGTTGCCCCTGAAGTACGATACAATTTTCAGCTGTATTCATAGCTTACCATGCCTGTAGCAGCCGCTAAGGTTAGAGGTGTTTTTATGAGCTTGGCAATTTTGGTTTGTTAAAATCTCACACTTCGTTGCTTCTTTGTGAGTTCTTGGTCAAAAAACAATACCGTAACGGTGCCTCAGCATCCATATTCGCCAAACATGGCTCCGTGTGACTTTTTCCTATTTCCAAAAATATAGAGAACCTTAAAGTGCCGTCGTATTACAACCATACGAGAAAAATTGTGTTTGAGAAGTGTTTCGACGATTGGAAGAACAGCTGGCTGGTTGGTGCATAATATCGAACGGGGACAATTTTGAAGGCGACGAAGTTAAAGTAGACGAATTAATATTATTTTTTAAACGAAGTTCCCGTTATTTTTTGAACATTCCTCGTTTTGTACAGTGTCGGACAAAACTCATTGGACTAACTCGAGTCTCAGACATATTCCGTCATAACTTTTTACATCGATGCATTAGAAGAATAATTTAAAAGAAATATCGCATATTCTATATTAAGAAACAATTCAATTTTATTTTTCAACTTTTATGTACAATTTATAACTTATAGTACGAGAGCTAGCAACGTCAAAAAAACAAGAATTTCAGGTAGGCCAGTTTTTAGATATGCTATCTCTCTCACTCCCACGGACATCATACAGGCTGTCTGGCTGGCGGTAGCGGTTGCGTTCATCAGTTGCGTTCATTTTATCTATACAGGTAAAATATTATGATGCTCTATCACTTGACACTTTATATCGGTCTGGCAAAAGGTTTAACAACCGATTTTTTATCTGGCAAATTAATTCTGAGCTTTTAATTACTTAAATGACATGCAGTAAAAATTTCAACTATACTAAAATATTTAAAAAAAAATTTATTTTTTAATTAAAAATAGCCGTTTGGCACCGTTTAAACAACATCAAAAATATCTGGCAATAATAAGTTTTTGTTGAGAATTGTTTAATAGAAATAATAAAATAAAAAAAAAACTTCTTAAAATAATGTGAAATTATAATATTTTACCTGTATAGGTAAAATGAACGCAACTGATGAACGCAACCGCTACCGCCAGCCAGACAGCCTGTATGATGTCCGGGGGAGTGAGAGAGATAGCATATCTAAAAACTGGCCTACCTGAAATTCTTGCTCAAAAACGTTGCTAGCTCTTAGACTAACAGAAAGGAAAAAAGTAAAAAACTCGCGCGACATAACTCATTGGACTTTAGCTGAATATGAAAACAAATTCGTTTTAAATTAATATTTTATTGGGTAGCCATTATTTTTTATGTGTATCAGTTATTCTATTACAGGCTTGTTTCAGGACATCAAATAGCTTGTTTTTATTACGGTGGACCTGTTCCCTATTAATCTGCCACTGACAATTTCCCATAAGTTTTCAATCGGGTTTATATCAGGAGACTGGGCTGGCCATCTCATAACACAAACTTGTTCTTCCAAAAGCCAATCATTCACAACTTTTGACGTGTGTTTGGTGTCATTATCATGTTGGAACTGCCAATCAGGCGACATATTTTTGATAGCGTGTGGTAACATTTGGGTTTGCAGTATATTTTTATATTGGAATCTATCCATGTTCCCTTCTATTTTGAAAATAGGTCTTACTCCCTGACTAGAGAAGCATCCCCACACCATTATGTTACCCCCACCATGCCTTACGGTACCCAGCAAATATCGACGGTCTAAACGCTTTCCTGTTGGTCTTCGTACATGTGTCATTCCATCTCAGTTCTGTGGAGCAATGGAAGTCAGTATTGTTTTCAGATGACTCCAAATTTAATTTGTGGAATTTCCATTCTGGTCATTCTCGAAAAATTCAAAAATTTCTCATTTCTGTAAACTGTCAAGCATTTACAATACAAATTACTCTCATAAAAAGCAATTTGACTTTTAAAGTGTAATAAAAACCACATTTTACTAACGAAAACCGCATATCCTTTTGCTAACTCATTAAAAACTTGAACGCACACACACACACACACAAATGCAATTTGAAAATTTTAATATATGACAATTGTGGTTTTAGCGTACATTTTAAACACTAACAGTAATTTCTCATGGCTCTGCAGCTTCATGCTTGCTGATTTCTGTCTCATTTAAGCCTTGACATGTTGACAATTTGCAGTTGGTTGACAAGCACGCACACATATCACTTGTATACAAATATACATTAGCATATGCGTTTGCTTTTTATATATATATCTGGTATATACATATATATTTATATAGATATGTATATAAATGTCAAATGTGTCATTGTTTGCAATGTAATGAGCGTCTCCTCATGCGCTCGCTGCACTGTGACCCCCATTTTTGTTTAATAGTTTCCGTTTGGTTCCGGTAATGACAACCAGCGAAGGGAGCGCGTCCTTGCCCGAGGGCCGTATGTTTTTCATCTAGTTGTTGTATTATGTGTGTCGATATTGACTGAAAGGGTGCAGCTTTTGACATGTCAGTGATGCAATAAAAAATTTAGAAAAAATTCATAAAAAGTGAAAAAGTGCCGTTAGAAAGTTCATAACATATAATTACAGTCTCTAACAAGAATATTTTGTATCTCTCTCCTCCCAACTCTCGCTGTGCAACACGCTCGCCACTTCTCACTCCTTCGCATTCGCACACGTGTCTGATGCCTTACAAAATTGGCATTCCATACAAAAGCATTGATCCTTTTAAACTTTCATCAAACCATAACGGTATTTTGTCATTTGTGTTTTTATTGTTGTTGTTGTCACTTATTGTTATGCTGCTCAACTTTGTTGCGTTGCGTTGATAAAGTGCTGTTGTTGTTGTTTTCTCGTAGCACATGTGATATTTCCATTGTGGTGCATTGTTGTTGTAATATTTATCGGCGTTTTTGCCCACGCATAAGCACGCACGTGCAACAGCAAAATAGTTGGGTCTTTTGTTGCCCTTAATCGCATTTGCGAGGAGCAATTTGTGGCGACGGTGGCGGGATGCTGCTGGTTAACCCAGCATACTGTTGCATACTTTGAGGCGTGTACGCGTGAAATGTGTTAAAGTTGAGACGTTCCTCGTTTGTAAGCAATTAAATTCGGATTTTGTGAGCATTTAGCGTATTTTGAGTGGTTTAAATTGTGAAATAAAAAGGAAATTAGTATAATTGAATGATTGATGAATAAAATTGTTATTTTTTTTAATTATTATTTTTTTTTTCATTATAAAGTGAGCATTTGTATTTATAAATAAAATATTTAAGACGTTAAATTTAAATTTTAATATTCAAAAATGTTTTTACCTCTTTTTGTGGATATGTGTCTGTTGTTTATTTAAAAAAAAAATTTATTATGTTTTTTTTAATTTTTATTGTTTTATGTAAATATTTTTTATTTTTTTATTTATTTTTTATTGTTTTATGTAAATATTTTTTATTTATTTTCTAATTTTTTTTAAATTTATTTTTAAAAATTTTATACATATTTTTTACTTTTATTTATTTTAAAAATTAGTTTTAATTTCATTATAAATTTTTTACTATTATTTTATTTTAAATATTATTTGTATATTTTTATTTTTTTTTATTGTTTAGATTTATTAGTTTTTAAATTATTATTTTTTGTTTTTGCAATTTTTTTTTAATAAAAAATGTGTCATAATTTAACATTTATTTATAATATTGTTATAAATTTTTTTTTTAATTTACTTGTCATAATTTTTATTGTTCTTTTAGTTTTTTATTTTTAAAATTATTTTTTTCATATTTTACATTTATTATTTATTGCTTTATTTTTTTTCATTTTTTTGTATTATATTTTTTTTTTTTTTTAATGTTTTAAATTATTCTTATTTTTCATTTATTTTCTTTTGTTATTTTTTTCTTATTTGTCATTTTTTATTTGTTTTTTTTTAATATAAATTTTTTTTTATTTTAAATTTTTATTTTATTTTTTTAATAAATTTAATTTTTTTATTTTTAAAATTATTATTACAATTATTTTTTTTATTTTTAATTATTTTTTATTTGTTAAATTATTCTTATTTTTTATCAAATTATACATTTATTTGTAATTTTATTTTTTATTGTTTTTTATTTAATTGTAACATTTTTAATTTTTTTTTCTATTTTAATTATTAAAATTTTTAATTTTTTTTTAAATATTTTTTATTATTTTTTAATACCTTTTTTTTAATTATTAGTATTTTTATTTTTATAATTTTTACTTTTTTTTTAATTTTTTTTTCTTTAAACTAATTACTCAGTCTCAAGCTGCGCATTGAATCCTCCTTCCATTGAATTTACTCACAAATTGCTTTACCTGTATCAAATACATAATTAAAAAATGCCAAGCGGCGCCACGCAGTCATCAAAGTGTCATTAAGTCGCAGATACTCCCAGAGGCAAGCAGAATAGATTGCAGCGCTATTGAGTGAAACTGATTAAATTGAAAGCAAATTGCTAACGATCGGTGCTTAAGGGATTTTGCACAGCATAATGCTTAGCTATGGGCATAGCATGAGTCATATTGCTTTACTGCTGATTTATTTTGCAGTAAAAAGTTAAAATTTAATTAAATTACTTGAAAGATTACGCAAGCAACAACTCAGTTCAATAAAATTGTCTAACAGTTGCGGCGCTGTTTTGCTACTTTTATGCTAATTGTAGCATACTTTTAGACGTGTGCGCCGGTAAACGCCATATAATATCACTACCACCAATTACAGCCAATTTTACAGCGCCGTAGTTGGCATCCTGCCGTACGCAGCGATTTGCTTGCCGCAAATGCGTTTATTATTGCCAAAGCGATTGCGGTTGTTTCTATTGTTTTTGCTTTGGTTTGTGCAATTGTTTCGCTATCATTTTGACTGACTGACTGCAAAACAAATTAATTCAATTTCGTATTCCGCCGTTACGCACGCAATTCCGGGTAACCAGCGAGCGAGCTAGCTAGCTATGGGTGCCTGCTAAACGCTTGCTTTGGCGCTGAAAGAGTTGCGCGCTCGAGCAATCAGTTAGTCTGCCAGTCAGATAAGCGAAGCGCCACATCAATGCATTCAATCACGACACATTGACGTTATCTGAATGCGAAATGCCAAATCGCAGGAATTGAATTAATCAATAAAGAATGGTAAAATATATCTCTCGATGTAGTAAATATTATCTGGGTGTGTGTGTGTGCTTGAGCATATATATGTGTGTCTGTGTACGTGTGGCTTATTACATTCATTTCATTTTTGATTGAGCTAAATTTAATTGAAAATAACCAAATTGATTTAATTATTGTAGCTAATTGTTTACTCACTGAAACGGCCTATAAGGTGGTGGGGGCGTATACGTAACCTCAATTTCATACAGAAATGTTTGTCATAACTTCATGCTAATTTCATTAAAATGCTCATATTGACAATTTTACATGTCGTCAAATTAAATTGAGTTTATCCATTACTAAAATTCTAGCATTTCATTTACCGAATTTATATATTTTTGCCAGCTTTTGGCCTTAAGCCTTTTGGTAGCCAGTGTAGCGTACGTGCTTGGCCCACAAAATGTTATATGTTCAGCGGCCATTTTGCATTTGTAATTTAATTTCACTAATTTGATGGACAAATTGTCAACTAGCGGTGCTCAAAAAAAGGAAATAGCAATGGAAATTGAATTTGCCAATAAAATAGATATTTTACATAAGGGGCTCAGCTCATTGAATGTATCCAAGTATGTGTGGAAAATTATGAATTCTTTAATAAAATTTTATTTTTTTCTAATATGAGAGCTTTTTAATAGTTTACATGCTCTTCTATAGAGGAATGCATTGAATCTTGAATTTTTGAATTTTCAAGAAATTATTGCCTTTTCCATAAAATTAAATTTGCTCCATAAAATTAATGCTTTCAAAGTTATTTTCAGCAACAAATAAGCTTCATCTTGTTAACTCCACAAACTAAACTGATTATCTGTTGGCAAAGAAATGAAGAAATATGCCGCAGAAATTGAAAGAGAATGCAATAAAAGCTGCCTCACATCGCAATTTCCGCCACAATCTAATTGGCTAACACACACATAAGAGCAACGAGGCAGAGGTACAAACAGCTGCCAACGTTTGGAATTTTATTACCTTGCAAGGAAGCGCGCTGGTCGACGGTGTCTTGTGGTTGCGTCATATGGTTGGTGGGGATGTGTGAGATAGGGAGTGCTTCCCCATTGCTTCAGTTTATATATTTGTTTGTGTGCTGGTTTATGGTCAATAAATTTGTTCACACTACTTTTCACCTGCTGTCATGTGGCCATACTTTAAACTGCTAATGATGCTGATGTCAGACATTGATGGCTGGCTGGTTGGTGTGCATGATGTTTGGTTGAAAGGGCGTGACAGTTTTGGGTATGTTCAGAATGGGACTAAATGCTAAATGAAGTCATCATTCGAGAACGAAATGGGTACTACAAATATTATTAATATTTTTCTTCAAATAGCACTAAAATTTTTGTGCAGAGTTGCCAGCTGTACGAAAATTTAAGCCAAAAATTCTGACATGTTCAAAAATATTGCAATGCATACTTCATAGTATTTGTTGGGTTAAGCAAAGTTCATAGAGAATAATTTTTTGAAAGAGTGTTGCCACCTGTTTGAAATTTTTAATTCGTTATATAATGTATAAAATCAGCAAATTACTACAATGTAGCTGTTGAACTACAGTATAAACAAATATTTTCATTAAATTTTTTTTTAAAGAAATGTTGCCACCTGGTTAAAATTTTTAATTCGTTTTGGTAAAATAAGCAAATTACTACAACCTAGCTGTTAAGCTAAGGTAGAAAATATCGTTTAATTTATTTTTTTTAAAGAAGCAACATTTCAGTTTTCTATTAAATAATTTGGAAAAAAATTAATTTTATAATATACGCATTCAGAAGTAAATAGTGATTTTGTATATTAAATTTTTTTATATATATTTTTTTAATTGTTTTATTTTTTTTCATTTTATTTTTTTTATTTTATTTTTTTATTTTATTTGATTTTTTTTTAATTATTAATTTTTTTACAGTTGTTGTTTATATTTTTTTAATAATTTTTTCTTTAAATTTTTTTTTTACCGTTATCCACCAAATAACATTTCTTCCTTCAACAAAATGTCGCAAATCGAAATCAATAACTGCACATTAAACCAACATAACTCAAATACATGCCACCAAGTTAAAGTTAATACGACTTTATTGATTTTTAATAATAAAAAACTAGAAATGGAAATTGTGTCAACGTCGCAATTGCAATATGTTCACTTTCTCATGATTATTATTGAAATCATTACGAGTTCCTTTACGTGCATTATTATTATTATTCAAGCCATTAGCACGCGCACCTACTCACTTATACTCACATATAGTATCTATCAAGGAAGCAATCATTATTGCTTACCGTTAACTCTTTCCCATGTTTGCTTACCTACGCATACTTTTGATGACAGTGAAAAGTATTAGAAGCCTTTGCTGACGTCTAACATTTGCTTTGGTAGACTACAAATACTATGTCACTTAGGGTTAGCACTCGAACCACATTTATACTCGGTATTATAATGACACTGCCACAAAGTCATGAAAATGCAATGAATAGTGCAATGAGTATAACAATAACTGTAATGTTTTTTTTACACATATTCACACACAGAGTTGCATTTTTATATTTTTTTTAACTTTTGTACCACCATTACTTGCTGAAATAGTGCGTTGGTTGTGCATATGAAATCATTTAAGGTGGTGAATATCGTAATAATTGAAGATACTACAGTTGGTGGCAAAAGTCTCCATACAGATTTTTATTTTAAGATTTAACCTTCAATATATATATAATTTTTATAATACCAAAATATATTTATAGTCCTCGAAAAAAACGAAAATCATTGTATATAGCTTATGGAAGCTGGAGTAATACCTGAACCGATTTGAATCATTTTCACCATCAAGCTACATTATATACAAGATTATGTACTCACTTAATTTTCTTAAGATATCCCACATATTAACCGATTTATATGCTATTAAGCCCATAGGATGTTTGAAAATCCTAATTTTAGTTATATGGAAGCTAGGGGAATTTGTTACCCGATTTCACCGTTTTTTAGCACAAACAAACATAATTAGAAGAAAAATTTGATTTCATTCAAATATCCGAGATATTTTCCTTTATTTTCGGTAAAAAAAAAATTATCCATCGGGTCTGAGGACCTCATATTCGAAATATGGGTCCTTGAAAAGTTACAGTCCGATTTTGACAATTTTGTAATTAGAGATGCCAGACCTTAAATGCAGTGTTTACGGAAAGTTTTGTTCCCGTATCTTCATTGTTTCTTGGGGTATATATTGTAAAGTGAACGAATCAGATGAACTTCAGAATTGTGTTATATGGAAAGTAGGCGTGGTTGTTAACTGAATTCGCCCATTTTCCATTGGTAATATCAGGGCGTCAAGAAAATATTATACATCGTATTTCATTGAAATCGGTCGAGTAGTTCCTGATATATGGTTTTTGACCCAAAATTTCTGTAAAATTTAGTGTTTCTTGCGATTGTCCTTAGTGAGTTAACGCACTTTTCCCAGATTTCTACATAACCTTTGATGGTGGGTAGATTGTAGATTTCATTGCATACTTTTGTGATCAACTGTATTAAGTGTATATATGTATATATGATTGAATCAGTCGATGAAATTGCAAAACAAGATAATTAGAGCACATAAACTCACTTTAATAATAAATTATAACCTTCTACGAAAAATTTACTTCTCATCAAGGATAATGAAAATAGGTCGCTAATAGATTCGAAATATAGTACGAGGTTACAAAGAAGATTGACAACTTGTAAACAGTTTTATATTCTGAGCAAGTGATTCATGCTATACTATACTATAGCCATACATAATACTATTGTAAACACAGCAGGTATAGTAAAAAAATGGCGTAAACCGATTATTTTCTTTTAAATAGTACCATCAGTTATATATAATTTGTGTAATAGATTTAAACAGGACTCTGCTTGTTCTTCTTGACTGGCGTAGACACCGCTTACGCGGTTATAGCCGAGTCCACAACAGCGCTCCACGCATCTCACCTTTTGGCAGTTTGGCGCCAATTGGTTATACCAAGCGAAGCCAGGTCCCTCTTCACCTGGTCCTTCCATCGGAGTTGAGGTCTCACTCTTCCTCGGCTTCCCCCAGCGGGTACTGCATCGAAAGTTTTCAGAGCTGGGGTACTTTCCTCCATTCGGACAACATGACCTAGCCAGCGTAGCCGCTGTCTTTTTATTCGCTGGACTATGTCCATGTCGTCGTATAATCGTTCCATCGTCTGCGGTATTCGCCGTTGCCAATGTTTAAGGGACCATAAATCTTCCGCAAAACCTTTCTCTCGAAAACTCCTAGTGCCGTCTCATCGGATGTTGACACCGTTCAAGCTTCTGCACCATAAAGTAGTACGGGAATGATGAGGGACTTGTAGAGTTTAGTTTTTGTTCGTCGAGAGAGGACTTTACTTTTCAATTGCCTACTCAGTCCATAGTAGCACCTGTTGGCAAGAGTGATTCTGCGTTGGATTTCAAGGCTGACATTATTATCGGTGTTGATGCTGGTACCTAGGTCTATGAAATTATCTACAACTTCAAAGTTATGACTGCCAACAGCAAAGTACATTTTTTAACGTTTTCATTCTAACTTTCGAAGTATCAATTTTATCGATGCTGATCATCAAATCTTAACACCTTTCTGCTGATAATCCAGCAAAACATCATGTCCAGCCCTCTAAGTACAACATTGCTCTCACCATGTAAAATTTTTGTCAACTGTTGACACATTGAAATCACCTGTTCAACGACCATTACACAAGGCATTCTACATGCATTTGCTGTTTACATGCTCTAACCAAAACAACAACAAAACATTATATTGACAACTACACATGGTCCACATGCTGGACCATGCAAACGAAATTGTCCAAGCAAACAGAGGAGACAGCCACAAAACAAGCAACCACAACATAGAAACTGCACAGGACTACAAACAACACAGCCTCCCAAACTGTGAAATTGCACACACACAGACAACTGTCATATTGCTTAATTAGTAGTGGACATACGTTGAGAGCGGATCGACATAACTTAGATGACCACTACACGCCGTAGAGGCGACATGAACTATTACGGTTGAATGAATGTGAGTGTGTGTGTGTGTGTGTCGAGTAGGGGGCATGTTCTTACAATGTTGTCGGTGCGTGCAAAACATGTTGCTGAAAATGCACTACGCTGTACCCACATTTCATCAGTTAGTGCCTTTGACGTGTTACAAATTTAAATTTACGTGCCTGAAATGCCGGTGTATTAACGCCACTCTATGCCGCCTTTATTAAAGTCCTTGCGGCATAGTAACTATCGATTTGCTGTTTTTTCATGCGTTTAATGATGAATTTTTAATGAAAAAATGCAGCCGCTGTGCTTTTCATGATTACATAGCAACAAATATGAACTTGTGTGCTTGTGTGTTGTTGCTATTTTGTGCCGTCTGAGTGCATTTCATTGTAATGTCAAACTAGTGTACATTTTGGCGCAATTTTTTTCTTCGAATTTTAGCGTAATTCTCCGACTACTTTATGTGTGTTGCATTGTTAGTGTTGTGCTTTCGTTTATTTATAGCCATATCATCTTGTATGCTGTAGTATTCAAAATTCATGACAGCCTTATGTCATAGTTTTTGCAAATCTCTGGCGTTGCCTACAGTGTTTATGGATAAATCTGCTGTGAGTGGCATGTTGAACTGTAAAAACATTGAACTTTTTTGACTGACATACAGCATAGCTAGTGTGTTTTAATATTTTTCGAATTAATACGTCTTCAAAGAGCTTTCAAAATCAAGCCTACAATGCGTGATTGTTGGAGGAATATTTTTAACCTCAAATAATTTGGAAATTAGGCCTCAGAAAATCATTTTCATTATTGGACGGAAGATCCGATCCGTGTGAGCTCATTTTTTTCATAATCAAATAACTTTATCGTAATGATATCTTAGTTACAAATCGAGATATCAACATATTAATATATGTATACCAGTATATTACTTGGAGAATTTATAGATCAATTTCAGGTCCATGACAATAATTGAGATATGTCTGAGAAATCCGGTCGGAAATCATATCAGAGCTGAGCGATGATTAATACTGTTTCCGAAACCCGTTCTTATTATAGTCTTGTGTGGCCAAGTAGCCAGAAAGTCGGGAGTCATCCGTTTTTTGAAAAGTGGGCATGGTTCTAATCTGATTTCTGCGATTCTTTCAATAACTAGAATTGTTTAAAAATATATTTTTTAATGTAGGAGTGTTGTCGTCCTCTTTCTGGAGAAAACTGACTACTACTCGACTAATTTGAACCAAATTTGGTACAAATTATTTTTTTTATGTCCTGATGTTACGAATGGAAATCGAAAGAAATTGGTTCACAACCACGCCTACTTCCTATATCACACCATTTTGAACTCCATCTGAATCCTTCACCTTACAATATATAAACTAAGAATCAATGAAGATGGCGAAACAAAATTTACACAAATACTGACATTGAGGTGCGACATCACTCATTTAAACATTGAAATCGGACTATAACTTTTCAAGGCTCCAGATACCGAAACTGAGCACTTTAGTGATTGTGGTCAATTTATTTTACCGAAAATACTGGTAACACTTTAAGATATCAAGGAGATGTTTTCCTTATAATATCGTGTCTCTGTGCCAAAAATGAGGGATGATGATTTTAAGGCAAAAATCTCTCTCTATCTCTATTTTGTTTTCAGCTTGTCTGGCTATTATTATTATTTTTATGATATTATATTAAAATTTTCGTTAAGAATGAGTCTAAATATATCTTCATTTATATATCGCATGATATAAAAATTTAAAGTATCATGCTATGCCCAGCGCACAGTCGTCTACAAAAGTATATTACCATCCTCAAATATCTACTCACAAGAGAAAATTGTTGTAAAGGCATAATTTAGCATTTAGTACCACAAGTAGGGGCGCTCACTCTGTCACTTAGCAAGTAGTACTCGGCATGAATAAATTTAGTGAATCTCTCAGCGCCAGACAGTGCTTCCACGGAATTATACGAGTGTCTCTTTTCGAAAACGCTGAGCGAGCAGATTGGTGCAAATAACAAATAAAGCAAGAAATTGAAAAATAAACAAAAGAGTGGACCCGCCAAAAACAACAAATGAACAAAAAACAAATTCAATTAAAGCGTATGTGTGCGTTCCCAACCATGTGTGGGATTGTGGAAGGTCGGTTTGTTGTTGACGCAATTGACACAAACAAAACGAATGAGTAACATTTTGGGAGATAGGTCTATACCTAAGGTAAAGAGCATAGTGTAATAGGAATTAAAAAAATAAAAAAATAATTAGAGGAAAAAGAAAGGTAGAAAGGTATAAAAATATATTTTTAATATTATTATATTTATTTTTTTTCGAATTTTGTATTTATTTTGATAGTTTTACTATCACAATGTGCCACTATGTTCTCAGCCTTAGTTCAGTTGCCATGGCAACATACTCATTTGCTTTACTCCGCTGTTTGTTTCATGAATGCTTTCGTTTGTTTGCTTGGACTGTGCGTTACATTAAAGCGTTGCCGCGCACTTTTGTGACAGACAAATAAACTTTTTGTTAAAAACCAAAAAAATATATATATATATATTCTCCCCCTTTGAGTGTGTCCACAAAAAAAGCGCAACACAGTAGCACAGATGTACCCACAGTAGGGATCAGTGACAGCTTAAATTGTTGATGACTGCAAAAGCTTTTGATACCGTCTCGTTGAGCGTGCTTTTCCTGCTCATGTCATTTACTCATATTTGTTTTAACACTTAATCAAATACTTGCACACTTCGACTGAAAGCTATCATTATTGGCGCACTGGAGCTTACCAGCGCTTGTTTACCCTTTGTTGGTAAATGCCATTTACGCCGTTGTGATTTCGCTGTAATCTCGCTAGCTCCCCCTGCGTTTCTACTGTCTCTCGCTAACCATTTTTAATTTATTTTTTTAATTATTTAACGACTTATAACGACTGACTGAAGTCTCGGCTTACATGCTGCAAGCAATATTTGCTGTCGTCAGTCATTTTTAATTATAAGTAATTTCCCCTCAATCGTCAGCACATGTATGGTATATCCCGTACTGTACAGTAGCTTGCACTTATCTCATTAAGCGCGTCGATTTTTAGGGTTATCATATGTCAATTTAACGCAATGCAGTCATGCTGCGCAACAATGATGTATTACAAGAGTTTTTTTTTCTCTTTTTATTGCAGCACGTGAATTTAAATTAACTTTAATGCAAATTACTTCATTAAATTGTATTGTGATTCAGTAATGTTAAAATTAAAGTGAGCCTTTTATACTCAACACTTTATAATTGAAACGCAATTTGTAATCAGTAACGGTTTTTTTACACACGTTACATGTAAAGCACGACAAATTAAACATGTAAAGCTTTAGTTAATCTCTTTGTTCGTAAATTCCAATGTAATTAGCTTACTTTAGCGCGTTATCTGTCAAAAATGTTGAGTCAACATTTCAAAATAAATTTTGAGTTCATGAAAGTATTGGGTAGTTCACTAAGTAATATCGTGTTTTTATTGCAATTTAAATACGATTTTTTATTTTGTAAATTATCGATATCGAACGCAATTGATGCGTTTGAGCCGAGCACTAAAAGAAAAACGGCCACAGTACGAGGAAAGACACGATAAAGTCATTCTCCAGCATGACAATGCTCCGCCTCACGTCGCAAAGGTGGTCAAAAAATATTTGGAGACGTTAAAATGGGAGATCTTACCTCATCCGCCGTATTCTCCATACGTTGCTCCATTTGACTACCACTTGTTCCGATCGATGGCACACGGTCTAGCTAACGAGCACTTCAGTTCTAATGAAGAAGTCAAAAATTGTATTGATACTTGGATCGATACGAAAAATGAGGAGTTCTTTCGTCACGGAATACGCATGCTGCCAGAAAGATGTTCAAAAGTAGTAGCTAGCGACGGCCAATATTTTGAATAACATTTTTGTAACCGTTTTTATACAAAAAACGGAAGCAAAGTTGTAGAACTATAATAATCCGCATGTGTCAAGAGTCTGGAGAATATGTTGGCTGTGGTAGCACATCACACTCAAACTGCAAAGGCTTGTCTAAGGACTCGCATTATCCTGTTGGAATACAGCACCTTTTCTATTGATCAGTTCTAGCTTCCTCTCTTTGAGTGCATAACTCTATTTGCCTAGCTGATCACAATATACTTCAGAAGTAATCGTGGTATTGTCGGGTAAAAGCTCAAAATAAACGAACCCTTTGACATCCCACCAAGCAGACATCATAACCATTTTTAAATGACTTATTAGCTTTCGAAGTGGTTTAAGTTGGTTCATCCATGTTAGACCATGATCTCTTTAGCTTTGATAAGCAATCAAGATCGTATACCTGGGAACCAGTATCAACAACACTAACAATATCAGCCACGAAATCCAGCGCAGAATCACTCTTGCCAAAAGGTGCTACTTTGGACTGAGTAGGCAATTGAAAAGTAAAGTCCTCTCTCGGCCAATCAAAATCAAACTCTCCAAGTCACTTATCGTTCCCGTCCTGCTTTATGAATCAGAAGCTTGGACGATGTCAACATCAGATGAGACGACACTAAGAGTTTTGGAAGATTTCGCAAGATTTATGGTCCTCAGCACATTGGCAACGGCGAATACCGCAGACGATGGAACGATGAGCTGTACGAGTTGCACGACGACATTGACATAGTTGAGCGAATAAAAAGACAACGGCTACGCTGGCTAGGTCATGTTGTCCGAATGGACGAAAACACTCCAGCTCTGAAAGTGTTCGATGCAGTACCCGCCGGAGGAAGCCGAGGAAGGGGAAGGCCTCCACTCCGTTGAAGGGACCAGGTGGAGAGCGACGTGGTTACACTTGGAATCTCCAACTGGCGCCGAACTGGGAAGGAAAGAGAGGAGTGGCGCGCTGTCATCGATTCGGCTATAACCGGCTAAATGGTTCAACGCCAATCATATACATACATCTTCGATAGGGCACCAAACAAAAACTATTCCAAAAAATGTAACACAATTTTTTACAAAAAGGCTCTACTATATCAGATGTTCAAATATATAACGGAAAAGCGGAGAAGTTGGCTCCGAAAAAATTCAATAATATCAGCTGTTGTCATCAAACGAAATTACTTAGTGAACGACCCAATAATTTTTATACTAAGTTAAAACAAAAATAATAATAATTCTATTTAATAATTTTTTTTTTCTTCTTTTCACAGGTAAGCTCCATAAAATTGATCTCTTGAACTCTGTGGTGGGTATAATTGACATAAAATTCATGCTTCAGAATTTTTTTATATAAATCCTCAAATACGACTACATAAGATCTAGAATTGGTAACCCATTAGTGTAATCAACTTGCAACAAATCTCGTTAAAAACATTAATTTGTTTAAAGAAAAGTTTAATTTTCAATAGATATTGCCAAAAATTAGGGTTTACTTATAGTATATATAGTATATTCACCGAAAAAAATCATACGAAATTGCTGTTTTTTTCTTGCTTAAAATCTAAATTTTTCTGCTGAAATAACACTATCCAACCAACACTTTATAAATAATATACTAAACGACTCCAAAACACATCAGAACACCTGGTGGCTGTTTACGCTTAGCAAAGATTACAACCAATTGCAAGCATAATTATCGCATGCTATAAAAATAGTAATAAAATATCTCATGATACAAAATAGAGCAAAAAACAGTAGCTATGTAAACATTGTAAAAACACTCCGGCGCTCTCGAGCAAATCTTCTCAGCAGTCAAAGAAATTTAGTGCACGAAGTGAGCGCGAAACTAGCTAAACTAGCGCTAAAGGCTAACTGTCGCTCAACGTATAGGTAAACACTGCAAGAAAGAGCAATAAAAGACAACAATCAATTTGTGAGTGAATAAGTGAGCGCTCACTGAAAGTTTTCGAAGAGATTTGCTTGCCTTGGTTAAGCAGCCAAAATATATAATGAAGGCGACTTTTTTTTAAGCGCTTTCGATCCCCAAATAGCCGGTTTAGCGCCACAACACGAGCGAGCATTTGTCAGCCGTTGAGTTAGTTAGCTGCGTGCCGTGAACGTGTGGAGTGTTACTAAACATTGGCTGTGTGACCAATAGTCGAAAGCGCAACGCGGTCTGTGCTCAAGTGAAACAGCAGAAGAGCACGCGTGGCAAATTGTCTGCAAGATAGCTTTTGTGTATTAAATTTAAAGTGTTTTGTGGTAAATACAGAAATACAAAAAATAAAGTATTGAAAAATTTAAAAAATGTAGTGATCTTGAAATACATAAGTCGACAGCGAGTTCATAAAATATGCAAAAGTGTAGCGCTGTGAGCACGTCAAGCGAGCGAGTGACTGCCGCTTAATTAATGCAAATTTCATTTTGTTAACGCCAAATTGGAAACTCAATTGAGTTTTATTGGCGCATAGCGTTAAAAGCAATAAATAAATACGAGTAAATAAATATGCTGATTAAATTGTGAAAATATGTGCGAACGCCTGCTAAGTGGGGGCGCTGAGTTTTGTGTTGTGTAGTGCTGTGAAAAGGTGTGTCGGAAAAATTAAGCCGAAATGTTACTAAAATATATTATACATGCGAGACAGGTGCCCAGTGATTCATAATCCAACAGGTTTAATTTGCCATGTTTCGCATGTGTGACTTTTCTGAATTCTCAGAAGCAGTTTTCTCAGCCGTAAAATTTCATGTGAAACAAGACACACAACAGTGATGAGCTACAGATTGCCACAAAGAGGTTGAATTGCATATAGTAATTTCATTCAAACATTCGCCGCAGCTTTTGAAAATTTTGAAAATAAGAAAAATAAACAAATATGCTTTTGTGTGTTAAAATTTAGCAAATTTCTTTGTAGTGTGTCTGACGTCAAGCGCCAGCTCACACGATCACTTTGCGCTGCTCACTGCCGGACTGACTGCATGGAGTCAAAGTAGTGTGCATACGTCACGTCACTGGATTTATTGTTGCTTACCTCCATAAATACCTGGTCTTTGCTTTGTTATGCTTTACTCGATTTCGGTCTGCTCTTTTTCTTATATTTTTGCTTACTAAAATTTTCTCTCGCCGCTCTTGCTAGTAGTGCAAGCGGCTTAAACCGGTCTTGTAATGTGTAGTTAAGGTTTTTTGCTTCGATTACATCACGTTAAGCTGGTTGAATGAAGCTATGTAGTAATTGCTTCGAAAAAAAAAATATAAATATTTAAATGTTATTGAAATATTCAGCTGACAAATTTTTAAACGCTAGCAGAACTATTGGTCCACAACTTTGCTTCCGCCGTTTTTTTTTGTAAATTTAAGTTTTTTACCCTGAACAGACAGGGCATATTAAGTTTGTCACGATGTTTGTAACACCCAGAAGGAAGTGTCGGAGACCCTATAAAGTATATAAATAAATGATCAGTATGTTGAGCTGAGTCGATTTAGCCATGTCCGTCTGTATATATACGAACTAGTCCTTCAGTTTTTAAGATATCGTTTTGAAATTTTGCAGATGTTATTTTCTCTTCAAGAAGCTGCTCATTTGTCGGAACTGCCGATATCGGACCACTATATCATATAGCTGCCATACAAACTGAACGATCGGAATCAATGGCTTGTATGGAAAACTTCCGCATTTTACTACATATCTTCACGAAATTTGGTGTGAGGTATTGTTCATAGAAATAATTTAATCTCCGAAAAAATGTTTCAGATCGGTTCACTATAGCATATAGCTGCCATACAAACTAAACGATCGGAATCAAGGGCTTGTATGGAAAACTTCCGCATTTTACTACATATCTTCACGAAATTTGGTGTGAGTTATTGTTCATAGAAATAATTTAATTTCCGAAAAAAATGTTCAGATCGGTTCACTATAGCATATAGCTGCCATACAAACTAAACGATCGGAATCAAGGGCTTGTATGGAAAACTTCCTCATTTTACTAAATATCTTCACGAAATTTGGTGTGAGTTATTGTTAATAGAAATAATTTAATCTCCGAAAAAATTGTTCAGATCGGTTCACTATAGCATATAGCTGCCATACAAACTAAACGATCGGAATCAAGGGGTTAAGGGATTGTATGGAAAACTTCCGCATTTTATTACATATCTTCACGAAATTTGGTGTGAGTTATTGTTCATAGAAATAATTTAATCTCCGAAAAAAATTTTCAGATCGGTTCACTATAGCATATAGCTGCCATACAAACTGAACGATCGGAATCAAGGGCTTGTATGGAAAACTTCCGCATTTTACTACATATCTTCACGAAATTTGGTGTGAGTTATTGTTCATAGAAATAACTTAATCTTCGAAAAATTTGTTTAGATTGGTTCACTATATCATATAGCTGCCATACAAACTAAACGATCGGAATCTGGAAAACTTCCGCATTTTACTACATATCTTCACGAATTTTGGTGTGAGTTATTGTTCATAGAAATAATTTAATCTCCGAAAAATTTGTTTAGATTGGTTCACTATAGCATATAGCTGCCATACAAACTAAACGATCGGAATCAAGGGCTTGTATGGAAAACTTCCGCATTTTACTACATATCTTCACGAATTTTGGTGTGAGTTATTGTTCATAGAAATAATTTAATATCCGAAAAATTTCTTCAGATCGGTTCACTATAGCATATAGCTACCATACAAACCGAACGATCGGAATCAAGGGCTTGTATGGAAAGTTTTCGCATTTGACGTGGCATCTTCACGAAATTGGACATGGATTACTGCTTAAGGTAAAAATATAATCTCCGAAGAAATTGTTCAGATCGGTTAACTATATAACCTTAATGTTTCTAGCAAACAACCCGGCTAAAAAGAATTAGTAATTTTTTTTCTTTTTTTTACTTACTTTTTCTCACGTCTTTAGATTTGCTTAAACACATAGTTACTAAAAGAAATGCACCTGTGAAGGGTATATTAGCTTCGGTACAGCCGAAGTTAACGTTTTTTCTTGTTTTGTATAATAACGGTTACAAATGTCGATGAGCCTCAGCTGCACTTTTCTTGGAATTAAAAAAGAAAAGCAAAATTTCCCGCAAATGTCGAGAATTCGGCTCAAAAAGTGACATTTTCAGTTGAGTATAAGTTTGGGATGCAAACAGTTCTCTACAAATATTTTGTTGTGTTAAAGTTGACACAAATGTCCAAGATCGATATAAAAAAATCGATTTAATCGACCAGTGCTTGACCCTAGAGACATCTATTGGAAAACGGCGGAAGCAAAGTTGTAGACCTAATAACTTGCTCTTCTATTAAGTAGTACTTAGCAACATAAATGTAGTATCTTGTCGTTCATTGCCCTTCCTTTTACCTTTCCTTTATATGCCACATTTTCTTACTACCTTTTTTTGGAAAACTACGTGCTTGGTATTTTGGCAATTAAAGCCAACAATTAGAGCCATTTGAACAGTAATTTGATACAGTCATTACTTCGTATTCGTTAAGCTTACTGTATGAAATTCAGTTCATTGAACTTGTGGAACACTTCTTGAAAGCAAATGCTTTTGATAATTGATTTACAAGTATTTCTAATAATTTTACTTCATTATTTTAAGTATTCGAATTCTTAGGTTTTTAGATTATTTTTTGAATATTTCGAATATATAATATATAAACTTCGATCTATCCGTTTAAATTGAAAAAAAGTGATAAGTAATTATTTGAAATTTTAGAAATATTTTTTGTTAAGCAAGCAACCACATTCAGATCATATCTTCACTATTAGTCATACATATGTAAATATTTGATAGCTAAACCCACTTTGTCACTAACTAAATAGTAGATAAATAAATATAAAGATACGCTTCATTGCTGTCAACAATTGGAGCGAAAAAACTAATAGTGTTGACATAGAAACTACTTGCACAATGCTATAGATACACTCAATAACAAGTAATAATGAATAAAAAACAAGCAGACATTAGAATCGAAAATTGAATTTAAAGTAACGAAAATGTGCGTCGAGTGACTGCTTGAAGCCGGCGTTGATCGAATGGCTACATATGAAATCGTTAAAGAGAAACTGAGCATGCTTGAAGACATACATACGTATGAACTTAAGAGAGAGGAAGCCGGTGTCCGGTAACTGATTATTTAATTTGCATACATTGTATATCAATGAAGCTAAGTTGCCTATATTTAGTTTCTATGGGTGCCTACTGAATTTAAATTGCAAATTAAAGGAATATTTGTATTTATTCAATTCAGTAACAATTATTTCTATACATATTTTTTTATTAGAAATTCATAAATTAATAATACAGGTTGTTATTTTTGGTTTTCAAATGTTATTTGCGTTTTATTTTAAATTTTTGAGAGAATATTCATACTGTTCTTACTTGAATTTATTTACAGTTTGGTAAACATGTTTTAAATAATCTCAAACACGTTTTAAGCCATTAAAAACGTATTTTTGAAATCTGTCCCCACACTAATTAAAACTGTTCCCACTTTGTATATATTAAATTTTTTCAGTTTTTAATGACACCAAACATTACAAACATTAAAAACATAACTTTGAAAACTGTTCCCACACACATTTAAACTGTTCCCAATTCGTGTATATTAAAATTTTGTCAAAAATGTTTTAAATAACGCCAAACACGTTTTAAGACATTAAAAGCATATTTTTACAACTGTTCCCAGTTTGTGAAAACTGTTCCCACTGCCATATTTCTTTAAAAACATCCAATATTTTGAATAAAATTAACCAAAATAAGTTTTCCATTTGTTAACTACTTGTATGTTTTGCTATTGAACTGTCATACAATTCAAATATTTTATTTTATTAATAACTTAATTTCGAAAACCAGCTGTTTAAATATCTAAACTGTTGTTGTAGAAAAAGCTTTTGTAAAATTATTTGGCGACATTGAAACGACTACAGCAGCATTGTCTACACTACAATTTGATTGTATTGCCACCAACGCGTTGTTTAAAAAAATTCTAAAATGTTTATTTTGCTTTTGTTGATTTTTATTTTTAACTTTTTGTTGATTTTTTTTTGCTTTTTGTTTAATTTTATGCTAGTGTATAACAGCGTGTATACAATTTATTTGTAATTTATGTGCACAGTGTTTTTATTTACTAAATCTATAGTTATTCGCTTCGTAGTACACACATGTCTGTATGTATGTATACATATGTATTGTATGTATTTTACTTTGTCTGGCATTCCTATTTTTTTGGCTTTCAAAAGCGTATTTCATTCGACAGGCGTTGACGTCACATTTTGGCGAAAATTAAATTTTTCTTTAAGTAATTTACTTGCACTGCGTTGGCCGTTTTCACTGTTGACTGTTCTCACTTGTGTATGTAGCCGCGCGCACTAATAAAGTGTTTACAATGTACATAAATAAATCGTGAGTCGCCTTGCAAGCAATTTTCGAAATTATTGTCGCCTTCAAATTACAGCTTTGTCGGTAATAAAATTTTTAATTATTTTGCGCAATACTTATTTTGAGAAAATTAACTTTTTTAATGTATTTTCTTGTCGGTTTTTCAACGATTCTATATTGAATAACGGCCAAATATGTATTCGTCATCGATTTGTAAACATTATCTATTTCAATGACTTACTTCTTATCGCAATGTTACACATTTACTCAGCTATTATATTTAGCATTGACTATAGACAAATAGTATGTTAAGAATTCAACAGTCATAAGCGCTTAATTAGCAAAGTCTCACATCGATCGATCGTGCTCGCCTTGGCACATCGCACCCTACCGCTAGACGTTCTTATTTGTTGTTGTATGTACATGTCAATATTGCCAGAGTATCGTATGTGTAAATCGTGCACAAACAAAAATTAAAAAAACACTAAAATAGGCTGTTGTTGTCATCGATTGGTTTTTGTTTTGTTGTTTTTTTTCATTATCAGTTGCATTCTCTAGCACTTGTTTTCTTGAAATTGTTGTATATAACATAGTTGTTGCTTGCTATTCCCGCTGATTTTGTCTGTTCTCAACACGTTGATCGTGCTTCTCTGCGGCATCCAATTGCACCACCCCAACAACACGCTACCTCGGATCGTTGGCAAAATTCGCAGCCTCACAGGCGGGCGTTAATTCCCATGTTGCCACATGCTGTGTGGCATGTTGCAGCAATATCAACGACAGCGTCATTGTTGAATTTTGTTGTTGTTGTTATTGCAAAAATTACAAAAAACAACAACAAAACTTGTGTACTTTTTTTTGTTGCTTCCCACAATGGCGCAATCTGTCGCATATTGTTTCACTTTGTTGCATTCAGTTTTGCTGTTAACCGTTACAATTGTACATACATATGTACATTTGTACAGTTACTTCTGGTTTTTGACATCTGCATTTTGGCTGTATGCAAGCCTCAGCATTTTTTTATATATTTGTCTTTCACAATAACAACTACTACTACTTTTCTGCACACATCTGTACATTCACATATAATATTACAACAATACATAAAATAAATACAACAATAAAAATATAAATATAAATACATTGTGTCTGTTGCAATATGTGCGTCATTGTTTTTATTATTGTTTATTTATATCATAGTTGTAGTTTAATTGTTCCCATTGCATTTTGCTTTGCTCATTATTATGCTGTAGTATATTATTGCACTCGCAAAAGAAAGAAGAAATTATTGTATAATTGTTTAAATAATGTGAAAAAGTTGTCATGTGCAAATATTATTTTTGGTATTTATTATCACAGGCAGTCTAGCCTTCTCACCAGCTATAATTCAATTTAATAATTTGACGCTATTTTTATTTGTTTATATGAGAAACTATTTTCTTTGAAACGCTCTGTGTCATGTGATTTTTTGATTTATGATGAATTAAAGAAAGAAGAAAGATTTGTCTTTGGTGGACCCATAAACCAATGGAGTCTGGTTCCTAGTATGGACCTAGTATAACTAGTAATTCATTGACTTTGTATCGTATCCTAGCTCTTATTATGAATTTTGCAACAATAACCTTCTAATAAAGACTTTAAATAAGCCGTTACTTATATTTTTACCGAAGTCTCAAGAATCTAAAATTATATAGATTTCATTATAAATAGAATACTCGTATGTTTAGGATACATTTTAACATTTTTTGAAGGACCTCATTTTATAAGCATACGAAAAATCGTTAAAAGGACCAAAGACGATCCCAAAAATAGAATTTGAGAAGTGTTTCGACGATTGGAAGAAGAGTTGGTATAAGTACAGAATGCCAAATGGGTACTATTTTGAAGGCGACAACATTAATGAAGACGATCGAATAAATATTTAAAAAAAAAAAAAACGAAATTTCCCGTTATTTTTTGAACATACCTTATATATTTTTGATTGATGATGGATGAGGTACAAACTTCTATAAGAGTGTACAGCTACTGGCGTACGCCGATGATATCGATATCATTGGAAACAACACCCGCGCCGTTAGTTCTGCTTTTTCCAGACTGGATAAGGAAGCGAAGCGTATGGGTCTGGTGGTGAACGAGCACAAGACGAAATATCTCCTGTCATCAAACAAACAGTCAGCGCATTCGCGTCTTGGCTCCCACGTCACTGTTGACAGTCATAACTTTGAAGTTGTAGATAATTTCGTCTACCTGGGAACCAGCATTAACAGCAATAACAATGTCAGCCTGGAAATCCAACGCAGAATCACTCTTGCCAACAGGTGCTACTATGGACTAAGTAGGCAATTGAAAGTAAAGTCCTCTCTCGACGAACAAAAACCAAACTCTACAAGTCTCTCATCATTCCCGTCCTACTTTACGGTGCAGAAGCGTGGACGATGTCAACATCCGATGAGACGGCACTAGGAGTTTTCGAGAGAAAGGTTTTGCGGAAGATTTATGGTCCCTTAAGAATTGGCAACGGCGAATACCGCAGACGATGGAACGATGAGCTGTATGTGTTATTCGACGACATAGACATAGTCCAGCGAATAAAAAAACAGCGGCTACGCTGGCTGGGTCATGTTGTTCGAATGGACGAAAGTGCCCCAGCTTTGAAAGTTTTCGATGCAGTACCCGCTGGTGGAAGCCGAGGAAGAGGGAGACCTCCACTCCGATGGAAGGACCAGGTGGAGAAGGACCTGTCTTCACTTGGTATTACCAATTGGCGCCAAACTGCCAAAAGGAGAGATGCGTGGCGCGCTGTTGTGGACTCGGCTATAAGCGCGTAAGCGGTTTCTACGCCAGTCAAGAAGAAGAAGAAGACTTCTTGAAACATTTCATAATCTTTTGATTGTTACAATTTGTCATACTAAATATTTTATGATACGGTAGCGACCGCAGTTAGACCTTATTTACTTGTTTTTATTGCCATTTTGCTGTTATCGCTATTTTACACTCTTTGTTGTCTACACTCCAACTATTTACATGACCTTAAATTTTAACGTTCTAAATCTCATTGGAATTCGTGACTATTTATGAATATGAGATTTAACTGTATGACTCAGCTAAGGAAACGTGCTTTTCGAAATGAAATAAAAAAAATCAAAAATAATATTAATAAAGAAATTTTTCTATTTAGTTGTAATACACTGAGAATATTTTATATTATAACTAACATGTATCATTCGAACTACATATATATAATAGCTCCGCGAGAGAGCAAAGCGCCAATATGAGATTCTTCCATTAATTTCGAGCTTGTGCTAGTCTCTTGATTTGATCCTCATTTATGACGGACCTTGGATATTTCGAAGTCCAAATTTCGTCTCCAGGTTAGAGCTGTTCGGGCTTTTTTTCAGCTGCCTTGCAGATTCCAGTGCTGTTTCATTCCGTGTAATTGTACAGAACATGCCCTAGCCAGCCCCATTTTCTTTTGAGAATTTCAGCCCACAGCGGTGTTTGGTTTGTATTGACCATAAGTCGGTGTTAGAGACCGCGGAGGGACAGAAAATGCGGCAAATGTTGTGAAGGCAACGGCATTTTTAAGTAAATAATAACTTAAAATATATCGATAAAATATCGATCGATTTTTTCGCTTTTGATTCCTCAATATAATTTCTTTAGGGTTTTCTAAAAATTTGGGAATCATTTGAAAATATAACAAATAATCGTATCATAGCGGCATCTTATTATATACATAATAAACATCTAGTTAATGATCTTAAATTTTTTTACAATATTTTTAAAATATTTTATATTTCTTTCTACTTCAATCGCTATACTTTAATTTTCCATTTAATTTTCACTCACTCAAATCTTCAAAATCTCACACTGTTTATGCAACTAATAAAATATGAAATACGGTAAATTACTTATATAGTATACCCGTATGTCTCTTGATTATTGGCAACTCGTTAATGACGTCTTGAATTGCATTGGTCAATTGCCAATTGAACTGAATGAAAAAAGTTTGCGGCTCGTTAGCCTGCTAATACTCATGCAAATACCCAATACACAGGTAGAAAAAGTCATTTGTTTTTTGTTTGTTTTCATACCAATTTTCTATCCCCACTGTGTTGCCGCCTCTTTCTTTCACTTGAATTTTGTGACTTTTTTGTTTTGTTTTTGTATTGATTTGGCCTTTCCGCAGTACGAGTATATGAACATTTCACCTTCAATTATAATGTCACACGATTGTGTCAAAGATTTACGTCATTGCCATGACAAAATTCGAAAGAAAGTGCTTTTGCTAAATTTATATGCTGAAATGAAATTAGCTTAGCGGCGCATGAGCGTTGCCATATACCATATACATATCATATGGTAGATATATGCGACTGTTTGTTTCTATTTGCCGCCTTTAGCCGCTTACATTGATCCATTGTAAGTAAAAATAGCATAATTGGGTGGACTCACATGTAGCCGTGCGAAGGTGAAGGTAATTTTTCGTTGATTCCCAAAATAATGAAAAGTTGATAAGCTGCAGATTGACAGATGACAGCTGACAGGTGGATTTTCAGATGAGTCAGCATAAACAGTGATATTTGTAAGCAGAATTATAATTACTGTATTTGTAGTATGGAGATTTCATTAAAAGACACATGAAATAATGAATTTCAAGCGTTTTTGCTTAATAGAGTTGTGACTAATTGATTACTTCATTGTTAGTGTAAACTCCTCTTTATTTACATTAACTTGCGTTGATGAAAACGAATTTGTCGATTAAAACACTATTAGCAGTGTTCATAACGAAATCAATAATATGAGCAGAGACCGCCTAGTAAACATAAGAGGTTGATAATGTCCAAAGTTAAACCAAAACAAACTTTGAGCACTTGAATTTTGACCTTGAAGATATTTTTTGACATTTCATTTGAAAAAGGTCCAAAAATATGTCAAAGATATGAGAAAAATTTTGAGTGGCGCTATGAAAGCGTAATAACATTGAAATTCTAAAAAAATTGACATCCACTTAATTTAGTCAATTAACTAATAAAAAAAAGTTTTGAAAAAATTTTGAGGTGCGCTATAAAAGCGTAATAACATTAAAAATCTGAAAAAAATTGACATCCACTTAATTTAGTCAATTAACTAATTAAAAAAAAAGTTTTGAAAATATTTTGAGTGGCGCTATGAAAGCGTAATAACATTAAAAATCTGAAAAAAAATTGTCATCCACTTAATTTAGTCAATTAACTAATTAAAAAACAAAGTTTTGAAAAAATTTTGGGTGGCGCTATAAAAGCGTAATAACATTAAAAATCTGAAAAAATTTACATCCACTTAATTTAATTTAGTCAATTAGTTAATTGACTTTAATTAGTTAATTGACTAAATTAATCAATCAATTAACTAATTGTCTAAATTAATCAATTAACTCAATGTGTCAAATCAATTTTGAATTATTTTAATTGAAGTGCTGGTAATTCTGTATAACTTTCGAAAAACTTGAGGAACCGTTAATTTGTGGTTTTTATTTGATATTGAAAGGCGTCGATCACAGAAGTTTTCATACCACAACGGCACCATATAATTAGTGTTGTCATAAGTAATGTGGTTATTACAAAGAAATTCCTTATTGTGGTGTGATTACTGATGAATTGTGCTTTACTTAGTGCATTAAGTCACAAGTTACTTATCAATTAGCATAATGTTAAGTTCCTTCAACTTCATTGCATCATATATTCAAAAACAAATATTTACATTTCCGCGTTTTATTCCCAAATGTACTCGCTAGTCTCCATTTTGTGGCAGAATATGACAAATGTTGGTTGTATTATCATAACTGATAGTGAAATACATTAGAATTGTCTTTTATTAATAAGCAAGCTTTCAAAGCTCAATGCGTTATTTATCATCAATCAAAATGGCATTAATTATTTATGTGGGTTTTTAATGGTGAGCAATGATAATTAATCGATTGTTCGTACTAAATTGTATATTTTGTAATTGAAGATAAGTTTGAAGGTCTTCTATGCTTACCAAAAAAATTTTAGTTGCATTAAAAATTTAAAATATCTCCATTTTTCCATTGAGTTCCAGTTTCATTAAATGTTTATCATGAACAGCTGTTATTCCTTAAACTCTTTTTTATATTAAAATCGCCAGTCATAATGCTAACATACGTGAGATTTTATTATAGCCCCTATAACCTATATTTATTATCTGAACTTACTCCAGACTTATAGATAAAGAATTGTTTATGCATAGTATTAATTGTGATAAGACAAGCAAGTAGACGATGGAACTGAAAATATAAAGTTTTAAAGCACTTGATAAGCAATGTTTTTATTTTGATTATAAGATTTTTAATAACTTTACAATAATATTTATGAAGACACATTAAAAAAGTTGAAAGCAACAAAGTCGTGTGCCGTTTTTCTTAAACTGCAATCTCTGCATTTAAAATATTTACAAAAATTTTTTGTCAAGCATCTTTATATAACGTGAAATTGTAGTGGAATATAATTTTTTTTAACAAAAATATACACCAATCATCAATTAAGTTCATACAAGCACGTTCAAGCCTATTCAAACATGCTCAAGCCTATTCAAGCATGCTCAAATTTATGCCAGCTTGTTCAAATATGCAAGTATTCATTAATTTTGACTTTGAGTAAACTATTTTTTTATTATGTCGCTTCAAAAATACTTCTAACTCGAAAAATATTTGCTTCAATCAAGTCAACTCTCAAACCATTTTTAATTTAAAATATATTAAGTGAACAAAATACATATGTATACGGCATTCAGCATATTATATTACTATACAATTCACAAAAACTTTTCACTAATCCCTTAAGCGCTTTTAATAACTTGAGTAAAGGTGTGCCACACATACACAAATGTACAAGTTTTAAATTTCCTTAAAATAACTGTTATGCTACCAATATTTAAATTTTTATTATTTCTGTAAGATTTTTTAATTTCTTTTCGTTATTTTTTCTCAACAACAAACATTTCTTTAAAGTGATATTAAATAAAATGTCATGTACTCGTATGAAAGTTGAGTGCCAGCAAAAACAACAAAAAACATAAAAAAGAAATGCAGAAACGTGACCTGATTTAAGTGTGTGTTAAAGGTTTCTTTGTGCTTGTTGTTGTTTTTTTTTTCTGTGCGAAACACTTTGTTTTGCTGCAGCAAATCTCAAAGCAGAAAAGTTTTGAGAAAGCTCATGGTTGCATAAAAATGAAGTTGAAAAGTTTTGAATGCAACAAAAACAATAATAATAGGAATGAAATGAAACTATGAAGGAAATTTGTAGAGAGTGCATTAGAGCGAACTTGAAATGGAAAATAAACTAAATAAAATAAAATAAAATAAAATAAAATAAAATAAAATGAAATAAAATAAAATAAAATAAAATAAAATAAAATAAAATAAAATAAAATAAAATAAAATAAAATAAAATAAAATAAAATAAAATAAAATAAAATAAAATAAAATAAAATAAAATAAAATAAAATAAAATAAAATAAAATAAAATAAAATAAAATAAAATTAAATAATTTTTTTTTTAAATTTTTTTTTTATATTTTTAAAAATTTATTTTTAATTTTTTTTCTAAAAATTGTTTTATATTTTTTGTGTGCAATACATATGATTGCCATATGTACATTTATATTTGTTTATTATTTGTTGATTTTACTGAATCGTGCTGTCTGTGATTTTGCCAAACAGCCACTAAAAATATAATCGGCGCCAATCAATCATGTAGTTTTGCTTTCGTTTATATTTTTAAATTGTCTGTCGTACCTAAGAAATGTAGTTGAGTATTTTCTTTTTAATTTTCAAAAAATTTCTTCAAATATTTTAGTATTGTATTCGTTTCAGTCACGCCCACTTTTACAATTTTTTCATTATTTTTTTTTTGTTTTTCAGTCACGCCTACTTTTAAAATTTTTGCATTATTTTGTTTTTGTTTTTTTTTTGAAAAAAAGTAAATAGGTCAACTTCTTAGTAGATTTTTTTTGTAGTTTTATTAAAAAAATATATGCTTTTATTTTTGCATGTATTTTTATAAATTTTTTTGACTCTAATATATTATTTTCTGACTTATTTATTCATTCTTCCATTAATTTTTTGGATCGTTGCCAGCTCGTGACTTCGAATGTGTCATCTTTTAATATATATTTCTTTAATTTTTTTATTCTCATTTTTTAATCTCCATTTGTTTATATGTTTTGTAGCTTTAAAAAATAAGCATTTATATTTTTTTTGTGAAAAAAATAAATTTTTCTTTGGATGATAAAATTTCAACATTTTTCAATGATTTAAAATATACACTGTGTGACAAAAGTATGCAGCATCGAGTTCGCATATGTATATGTATACATGGAAGCTCTTAACAGAAATTAGAAATCTGAGTTAATAAATTTATACGATTTATATATGTGAATAAAAAAGAGTTGCCAACTATCTAAGAAATTTTAACATAAAAAATTTATTAATTTGAAAAAATCATGTTTTATTTTCTCATGGAACATAATTATATGACCATTTATTTTGCATTTCAAAAATATGTTCATCAAGCATTAATTTAAAATGATTATTTTCCTAGTTTCATTAATTTAATTATTTTTTCCTTTTTTTATTTTTCTAATTTTTTGGTACTTTTTTATTTTTTTGTTACACTGAAAATGCAATTTACTGCCACTTAAACTTCATTTTACAAGTCATTTGTAGAATGTGAAATTTAGCATTTTTACTGCGTCGCACTTTAATGACTCAAGTAATTTACAGAAGCGAGATGCTAATTACGATTTGTGTGGCTAAAACATGTATTTAACGACATTTACTAAAATGAGTTAAATTTTTTTGTAAATAAACGCATGTATGTACATATGTAACAATAATGGCGACAAATAAAAAAATGCGCGTATGACAAATTAATGTAAATTGTCGATGATATCAGCTGATGATATCAGTTATGAAAAATTGAGAGACATTTGAAGGTTAAATTTTAATTGTCTGAAAAATAAACAGAAATTTTATTTAAATTTTTACACTGTAACACTGTTGAATGCAATTTGAAATTTTAATTTTAATTAATTTAATTAAACTAAAATAATTCAAATTAAAAATAATTCATAAAAAATAAAAATAATTATAATACAAATATTTCCACAAATCAGTACTTGAAATAAGTTAAATACAACAATTTTAAATTTATTTATTTATATTTAAATTATAAATATTTTTTTTAATTTTATTTTCTCCTTTTTAAACTTTTCTCTTCAATGTTAGTCGTTAAAAAATTAAAATTCAAATAAAAAGTAAACTGACAGTAAATCAATTTGTGTCGCTTCTCTACAACGTTTTTTGCTTAAATAAACAGCAATAAGTATGCTTGTTACTGTCAGCATAGGCATTCGAGTACTTAACAGCCAATTAAATGTTGTATTGACAAACTGTCAGTGTGCAAATGGTTTGCTGACATATTGTTTTAATGAAAGCTTTTAGTGTGTTTATAAAAAAAATATGCCAAAGAGAGAAAAATAATATGAAAATATAATAATCTATATATATAAAAAGAAGTTACATTTCCTTGGTAATCTTATAACTCAAGAACGGGCTCACCTATCCAAACCAAATTTTTAGGCTTTGTTTGGACTATTCAGTAGATGGTTTGTGATTTGAAATTTTAAGAATCGGATACCAGGGTCTCGAGAAATAGGCCAAAACGTGGACCCGGGTAACCCTAGGATGTGTTTGTACAATATGGGTAGCAAATGGAAGCTGTTGATGATATCTATAGGATAGAGTATTTTTGATGACGCTCCGTGACTAGGGTCTCGAGATATCGGCCAAAATGTTTAAAAAATTTCACCACACATGTAGGTACGTATGTAGCAGACAATCAATCGGATACCAGGCTACCAATCGGCAATCAATCGGATACCAGGGTCTCGAGAAATAGGCGAAAACGTGGACCCGGGTAACCCTAGGATGTGTTTGTACAATATGGGTAGCAAATGGAAGCTGTTGATGATTTCTATAGTGTAGAGTATTTTTGATGCCGCTCCGTGACTAGGGTCTCGAGATATCGGCCAAAAAGTTTCAAAAATTTCACCACACATGTAGGTACGTATGTAGCAGGCAATCAATCGGATACCAGGGTCTCGAAAAATAGGCCAAAACTTGGACCCGGGTAACCCTAGATTGTGTTTGTACAATATGGGTAGCAAATGGAAGCTGTTGATGATTTCTATAGTATAGAGTATTTTTGATGCCGCTCCGTGACTAGGGTCTCGAGATATCGGCCATAATGTTTCAAAAATTTCACCACACATGTAGGTACGTATGTAGCAGGCAATCAATCGGATACCAGGGTCTCGAGAAATAGGCCAAAACGTGGACCCGGGTAACCCTAGGATGTGTTTGTACAATATGGGTAGCAAATGGAAGCTGTTGATGATTTCTATAGTATAGTATATATTTTTGATGCTGCTCCGTGACTAGGGTCTCGAGATATCGGCCAAAATGTTTAAAAAAATTCACCACACATATGTTACATTTTTGTTTATTTAACTCGTACCTACTTGGATAGCTGAAAAGCGCTCATATTAGCATACATACATCAATAATAGTTTAATCATTTACTAAACGATTTGTTCCCTACTTAGCTACGCTCTTTCGGCCAAAATGTTTCAAAAATTTCACCACACATGTAGGTATGTATGTAGCAGGCAATCAATCGGATACCAGGCAATCAATCGGCAATCAATCGGATACCAGGGTCTCGAGAAATAGGCCAAAACGTGGACCCGGGTAACCCTAGGATGTGTTTGTACAATATGGGTAGCAAATGGAAGCTGTTGATGATTTCTATAGTATAGAGTATTTTTGATGCTGCTCCGGTAACGCCGGTGGATTCTACTTTCTGGATGCTCCCGGTGGTACAGAGAAAACGTTTCTGATCTCTTTGATTCTTGTTGCT
Organism: Zeugodacus tau; assembly: GCA_031772095.1. Classification (NCBI taxonomy): domain Eukaryota; kingdom Metazoa; phylum Arthropoda; class Insecta; order Diptera; family Tephritidae; genus Zeugodacus; species Zeugodacus tau. The sequence continues at coordinate 71,022,389 of CM062652.1, read as the reverse complement.
ATACGGTCACAGCAGAAAATTGCGCTGGCAATTGCTTCGTCAGGCATCGCTGCTATTCTACTTGATGGCGGCAGAACAGCACATTCTGCGTTGAAATTACCGTTGAACATCCAAGTCGTTGAAACACCAACGTGCAACATATCGAGGAATTCAGCAATGGCAAAAGTTTTGCGAGGAGCTGGAATAGTTCTATGGGATGAGTGCCCAATGGCTAACAAAAAGTCATTAGAAGCTTTCAATAGAAAAATGCAAGATTTACGCCAAAAGCAACAACTTTTTGGCGGAGCATTAGTCTTATTATCTGGCGATTTTCGGCAAACTTTGCCAGTCATTCCTCGATCAACTACTGCCGACGAAATAAACGCATGTTTAAAATCGTCAGTTTTGTGGAGACATGTTCAAAGGCTGACTCTTACCATCAACATGCGAGTCCAATTGCAAAACGATCGATCCGCAGCGGCGTTTTCGAAGCAGTTGTTGGACATTGGCGAAGGCAAAATACCAATCGATGATACCGGTTTGAACACATTGCCGAACAACTTTTGTACACTTTTACAATCGAAAGAAGAATTGATTGAAAGTGTATTTCCGAATATTGTTCAACACTATCAACGCCACGATTATTTAAGTGAACGCGCAATATTGGCACCGAAAAATGTACACGTCAACGAAATCAATTTTTCCATTCAAGAAAAACTGCCAGGAGAAGCTACAACATATACATCGATTGATAGCGTTTTGAATCAAGATGAAATAGTCAATTATCCAACTGAATTCTTGAATTCTTTGGATCCCCCCGGTCTGCCACCGCATAGTTTGGTCCTGAAAGTCGGTTCGTAGAAGTATAATGGGTACTTCTACGAAATCTGAAGCCACCGACTTTGTGTAATGGCACAAGACTTTCAGTCAAAAAATTGTGGCTAAATTTGATTGAAGCAACAATACTAAATGGCAAGGCAGCAGGTGAAGTTGTACTCTTACCAAGCATTCCCATGTTTCCAACGAACATGCCGTTTGAATTTAAGCGCTTGCAGTTCCCAGTACGTCTTGCCTTTGCGATGACCATCAACAAATCGCAAGGGCAAACGTTTCAAGTGTGCGGCGTCAATTTGGAAGAACCGTGCTTCTCCCACGGTCAATTGTTCGTCGCATGCTCGAGAGTGGGAACACCAAGGTGCTTATTCATTTACGCGCCAGGTGGAAAAACCAAAAATGTTGTATACCAATATGTTTTATAAATTAGTAACAGTTTTACAACAATAAATAAAACACAAAGTAAAAACCCTTAAGAGTTTTAATCGATTAAGGTGTAGCGAAGCGCACAGGGTAAAAGCTAGTAATATATAAAAAATAAACGCAGTTTATGTTAAAGGAAATTTATAATTTTTTTTATAGATTTCACCAAATTTTTAATTTTTTTTCGTAAAATTTTTGATAAACAATGTATAGTTTTTATTAAACAAATTTTTAATAAGACGATAAAAATGAGTAAGATACTTAAGGCAGTAGTCTGCTTTACAGGCTTCAAAAAAATCGATTGTTTTGTTTTGTTTTAAATCTCTTCCAAAACTATCCAAGAATATGTCTTTAAAATTCCAGGGGCCAATTCGACATATTTTCGAAGCTAGAGCAGTTTTAATGGCCGAGCGTCGAGCAGGTGCGAATGCTCAGGCAGACCTTTAAAGCGCGTTTTCTCGAGTTTTAATTTTCACATGTGTTAGAAAACGGTGCCGGCGATAGCAAAAAGAATATATGTCCGATCGAAAAAAACCAAAGTGATCTAGCTTCAGTATTAAATTATCTTCTATATGAACTAAAAAAGTTGGACAAAAGTATTATTTAAACTACTTGTTTTGCAAGTTAAAGTCAATTTTTTTTCTTAAAAAGTGAATTTTTTTTTCAAACTTCGAAAAATTTTGGAATTTTATAACTTCTTCGGTATGTTTTTAGTTCATAAAGAAAAGAGACTTATAAAAATTAAAAAAAAAAATTGGTTCGACTGTTTCAGACGTATCGTACGACCTCCATCACCGGCACCGATTTACAAGTGCATTCTCCAGGCGCTCCAGAAAAATACTTACAACTTTGAAAAAATTTCAATATCTTTTAATAATAAATATTGTTTTTTAAGACTTAAATATAGTACACTATCGTCTTATCGTCACTACCGTTTACCGCAATAATTTCCTTCCCTTTCAAAAAAAATTGCTACAAAAACGCTTTTTATCGGCTTCTAAAGCAGACTAAAGCCTCATATAAAATTGAGCAGCATTTACAACCCTATTATGTAAGGCAATTGCGGTAGCCATGCATAATATACATTTTGGTATACGGTTGCCTAGTAATTTTTGGAATTTTTGAATTGATACAATAATCGTGGCAGTAGTTTTACATAAAATAGTTGTTATTTTATTTAAAAAATTATTTTTTTTTATAAATTTAGGAATTTTTTTCATTAATATTTTCTATTAAAAAAAAAAATGTTTTTAATTCAATAAAAGATTTTTTTTTAAATTTATATGAAGATATTTTTTTTTAATTAAAGATTTTTTTACTTCATTAAAGATCTTTTTTTAATTTAATAAAAAAAAATTTAATTATAAAAAATATAATTAAAAAAAGTTTTGAATTCAATAAAATATTTTTTTTTAAATTTATTTGAAGGTATTTTTTTATTTAATTAAAGATCTTTTTTAATTTAATTAAAGAATTTTTTTTAAATTAAAAAAAAAATATATTTTTTAAAGAAAACCAGTACATTATTAGAATTTTTCCACCTACACCCCTCATTATATAAAATGCGCGTATTTAAATTTAATCAATTCCCCTCTCAATAATTGCAATTGCAAGCGTTAGCAGCGCGTTTATCTAATAATATACACAAATGCATGTGGAGGAGGGTGCCTTTAATAGGCGGCAATATAATAGAGACATGCATTTACAATGGCGAAAATAAATAGCGACGCCTTAAAGCTTTTTGGTTTTTTTTTGTGTAAAGCCCCACATGAAAACTGCGTCGCAGGTAATTACGTTGCCTTTTCCAGCGTAAATTATAGAGAGCGGTGACAAATCGCGCGACGCTGCAACACTATTTGGGGCCGCAATCGCGAGCTTAATGACGCCACCTTTCGCTTTTGCATTCAACGTGGGGTGCATGCTGATGTTATTGTTGTTGTGCTGGTGTGTATATTGTACTGTACTCTTGTTGTTGCTAGCATTTCCGTTGCCGCAATTGCAGTTGCTTGTTACTTATACGCCGCGTTGACCCGGCAATGCCACGCGCAAATCGTCAAATTGTCCTTCACCGTTATTATTGGCCAGCTCCACTCATTCACTCACTCACTGGTGCATGTGCATAGGTAATGCTCGCCAACACATACACATGCATATATTAGCCTTTACATGCTGACCGCTGGCTATTGTCAATGTTGTTGTTGTCGTAATTCATGTGTGTTATTGATTTTTTCCTTCGGCTAATTTTCTACGTTTTTTCCGTTTTTTATTTATATTTCATATATCATTGGCTTTCATGCGGTCAATTCGTACAGTGTTTTCCGCACAATCGTATGTACCGTTATATAACTACAATATATGCTATTCACTTGCCCCTGAGTGTGCGTTTTGCTTGTTTACTTTTACTTAAGCAGCACGTGCCTTTCTTTAGCTTCTCATTGGTTTTTCTTTGGCAAATTAGTGCTTTTATAGGCATATAGCCTTAACTAATTACACATAAATAAATGTATTTTATATACTTGTATGCTTGTGTTGCTCATTCATGTTGCCCGCTTGGTTCAATATTTTATTTATTCTTCTAATTAATACTTCCTTCCGCCACCAACGGCTTTGCGCTCATTTGCTTATTCTCTTTTGATTTTTTTTTTTGTTTTTGCCAAAAGTTCAACGCGTGTCCATTATTTCCATTATTCCCTTCCCACGGTTGTTGCTTAATGGCTTCTGCCTTGTCTACCCTTGCTTATTGTCTACTCTCCTTAATGTCCTTAAATGATTTGTTTTTCGCTGGCGACAGTTTTAGCCAGACGCACTTAAGGTCATTTGTGAGTTCCGTAAAGCTTTTATTTTTGTATATTCAACTTGGCGTAAAGTTAAAGATCTGTTGTATAGATTAAATAATTCGGAACTTTTCGAACTTTTAAAAACTTAAATTAATCTTAAGTACTAGTATATTTTTATACTCTCGCAACAAAAGTTGCTAAGAGAGTATTATAGTTTTGTTCACATAACGGTTGTTTGTAAGTCATAAAACTAAACGAGTTAGATATAGGGTTATATATATCAAAATGATCAGGGTGACGAGACGAGTCAAAATCCGAATGTCTGTCTGTCCGTCCGTCCGTCCGTGCAACGGATAACTTGAGTAAAAATTCGCCACAAAATGGCGAAAACCGAAAACACTTAAAGTGTCATAACTAAGCCATAAATAAAGTTATAAAAGTAAAATTTGGAATAGAGGATCGCACTAGGAAGGGGCATATTTGGATGTAATTTTTTTGGGAAAGTGGGCGTGGCCCCGCCCCCAAATCGGTTATTTGTATATAACTCGCAAACCAATAAAGCTATATAAACCAAACTTTGTGCAGTCAGTTCTCTTACGTACTCCACCACACACCATGAAAAAAGTTGAAATCGGATAAAAACCACGCCCACCTCCCATACGAAGGTTAGGTTGAAACTTACTAAAAGTGAGTTAACTCAGTAACGAAAAACGCCAGAAACACTAAATTTCACATAAGAAATGGCAGATGGAAGCTGCACTCAGATTTTTTTACAAAATGGGAAATGGGCGTGGCCCACTTATGGGTCAAAAACCATATCTCAGGAACTACTCGACCGATTTCAATGAAACTTGGTTTGTAATAGTTTTCTTACATCCCAATGGCCAAATCGCTTCACAACCACGCCTACTTCCTATATACCAGAACTTTGAAGACAATCTGAATCGTTAACTTTACAATATATAAAGTAAGTACTAGTGAAGATATCGATGCAGAACTTTGCACAAATACTACCTTTATAGTGTGGAAGCCCCATTCTAAAAATCGCCGAAATCGGACCATAGGTTTTCAAGGCCCCATGTATCGAACATGAGGACCTCGGTGCTTCTAACCTAATATTAGGGTTTCCAACTTTCAATGGACTTTATACAATATATATGATGAATATATGGGTCAAATTGTGTATTATATAATATAAATAAAGTTAAATAAATAAATTGCGAGAGTATAAAATGTTTGGTTACACCCGAACTTAGCCTTTCCTTACTTGTTTATATTTGTTTTTGTACAGTTTGAAGTTTGGCGCAATTATAGTAAAATAAGAAAATATTAGACAAAAATTATACTCACGCACATTCAAGCCGATTCAAGCACATTCAAGCATATTCAAGCATTTTCAAGCTTATTCAAGTATATTCGTGTATCACCAATTTTGCCATCAATGAAACTATTTCTTTTCTATCTCTTCAAAAACACTTCTAAACTGGAAAAATTTTGCTTTAATAAAGTAATTTTCATACTCTCGCAACAAAGTTGTTAAAGGGTGTCATATTTGGATGTATTTTTTTTTGGGAAGTGAGCATGGCCCCGCCCCAAATAGGTTTTTTGTACATATCTCACAAACAAATAAAGCTATATGAACCAAACCTTTGATTCGGATAATAACCACGCCCACCTCTCATATAAAGGTTATGTTGAAAATTACTAAAAGTGTGTTTACTCACTAACGAAAAACGTCAGAAACACTAAATTTGACAGAAGAAATGGCAGAAAGAAAGAAAGAAAGAAGCTGCACTCAGATCTCAGATCAGTGGGCGTGGCGTCGCTCACTTATGTGTCAAAATCCATATCTCAGAAACTACACGACCGATTTTAAATTGTGAAATTTGGTACATAATATTTTCTTGACACCCTGATAACATGTGTGGAAAATGGGCCACAACCACGCCTACTTCCCATTTAACTCAATGTATTACATCTGATTCCATCACTTTATAATATATAGTGTACCTTGGTGGTGAAAATGAGTGAAATTGGTTCAGGAATTACCCCAGTATTATTACCTCATATACTATATACATTGGTTTTCGTTATTCTATTGGTCAAATTGTGTGTTATCTTAATAATCTATTAGGTCTACAACTTTGCTTCCGCCGTTTTTTTTTGTAAATTTAAGGCTTTTTTTCACTTAGGACAGCCTCACCGTACGTATCCGAAAGCATTCGATGAGCCTCAGCCGCACTTTTCTTGGAATTAAAAAAGAAAAGCAAAATTTCCCGCAAATGTCGAGAATTCGGCTCACAAAGTGACATTTTCAGTTGAGAATAAGTTTGGGATGCAAACAGATCTCTACAAATATTTTGTTGGGTTAATGTTGACACAAATGTCCAAGATCGATAAAAAAAAATCGATTTAACCGACCAGTGCTTAACCCTAGAGACATCTATTGGAAAACGGCGGAAGCACAGTTGTAGACCTAATATATCAATAAATTGCGAGAGTATAAATTGTAGAGTTATAAATTTGAAAAAGCCTTTCATTACTTGTTATACATACACACATAGATTCTCTTAGGCGTATTTTGTCGAGCGTTTCTTTCTATTTGTTTTTTGTATCTAATATGTTGGTCTCATGGATTTGATAACTCATAAATGTTACATTTAAACTCGATTGCCGCTGCTATTGTAATTATTGTTTATGTTGATTGAATGACGCGAGTTTATGAATGCCGTGTGAAGTAAGTGTTCAAGATCTCGAGGATTACTTTTGATTTTGTTGAAGTCAAGAGAACTTTCATCCGGTCTAAGACAACCCTTCTCCAAAATTTTTTTGAAATTTAAATATACTTCCTTAGCGTCTGTATTTTTAGGAAGCATTTTATTTTTACTAAAAACAAAACTTTTTTTTATATAAAACAACAACAATATCTAAAGTATTTCGTATCGCGGCTTATCAGTAATGCTGCCTTCAAAAAACAATGCTACTGTAAAAATCTTATATAAATATGTATAATAAATTGTGATAATGTTACCGCAACATTTTACGAAGGGAATTTTTAAACACACATAAGTACCTCAAACAATTGGAATGATAACAAAACACAAACAAAAATTATTAAATTTTTTTTTTTTAATTTTGTTGATTGTTTGGTTTCAAGTTCATTGATACTTTTGACAAGTTTTATTTCTGTTTAATAAATAATGAGCAAAATAAATATGTATTTCTTATACCTCAGTGCAGATTTCCAAGAAATTTAATACGAATTTGCATATATATTTCATATATTATTTACTGTTATATTTACATGTGACCAAATTTCAACTTAAATATTAAAATACGATTTACGTTTGCTTACTTCCCATTTCTTTGGGAATTTCACACACTTTTTGTCGTCAGCAAGCCACAATACGCTTAATTAAACGAAACGCACGCTTTTCTCATGAAAACATAACAAAATGCGTAAGGCAGGGCTAATTTAAGGCGCTGTTACATTAAATTTTTTGCTCACAAGGTTATAATTTTCGGTTGCTAATTAACCTGCGTGGTATGAATTTAATTATGATTCTGGTTTAGTAACCCAAATAGTTACTTTGAAAACTGACAGTCGGTAGGTAGAAGTCAACCAAAGCGACGATAATTAATATATACGGTATATAGAATATTATAATCCCTTCCCTCCCTCCCTCCCTTCCCTCCGATTGTGCTTTTTCAAATATGAGAGATACCATGTCAGTTAAGTTTGCTATCGATATTCCGAGTCTCCTATTGTATTGTGAAAATAACTTTCAAAATTACTTTATATTAGAACTAGGCGACGCAGTGGTCTGATGTTTACATATCATAGCCTGCATAGAAAGAATATAATATCATTCGATTTCGCTCTTTGAAATAAATAGGAGATTCAGTATACAGTAGAGGCCCGCTAATCCGGATCAATTAAAACCGGCCCCTATCCGGAATATAAGGGAATCCGGATTACCAAAGACATGTCAGAACTATGTATTAAGAAAAATACCGTTCTAAGAATACACAAACTGTCCGATTCAACGTTATTTTTCTCTGACCATTGTTTACAGGTGCTGAAGCTTTTAATAGCGTCTTCATGTTTAGCTTTTGGTTCATTGTTTTCGACTTCTTCAAAGCTCCGATTTCTGTTAGCTCTTGTGCATCTTCACGCTGTGACGTCCATTTTTCTTTGAGAACAGACAGAAAAACGATATCATCTGGATCCTTGTCAGCATCGGAATTGTTTTCGGTATTAACTATATCGTTATTCACTGAATGGGGAAGAATTTTTTGCCAACATTTTGCTACTGTATCAGACGACAGCTTGTCCCAAGAATTCGCAAGCAAAAAAACAGCATCCTTTATTGTGAGATTTTTAATGTCTTTGGAAACATCATTTTCTTCCAAAGACAGGATATGCACCAAGAGGCTTTTGCGATAATACAATTCGGTTAAACGTATTGCATTTTGGTCCATTGGTTGGTTAAGAGCTGTGCAGTTAGGTGAAAGAAATATGGTTATAATTTTACCATCATCACTCGTAAGCTGCGCAACCGATGCGTGACTAGAAGCATAATCAACTGGTAAAATAGCTTTTCTATCTAGGTTGTTTGCCGCTTGAAAATCCTTTACTTGTTTGACAAACGACTCGTGAAAGCATTTTACGAAAATAGTTGAAATCATTCAGGCATTTCCATAATAATGCGGATTCATCCATCATAACATTTTGTGTGACCTTTTTAATATCATTTTGATGCAAAACTGAGCGAAAGTCTTTCTTCTGTCGCATTTCATACTTATTCGGGTATTCCCCGTTCTACAAGTGTGAAACAAAGCGCACGCATAAGTGGCGAAATAAAGTGTGTGAGCGAATGTAGTGAATAATAAACATGTGATCCGGAGGATGTCGGATTACAAGGGACATAATAGAAATTTTGAATTTTTTAACCCTGTCCGGATTAGCGGCCCTCTACTGTATCACGAAACTCGTGTGCTCTTAGTTCAGTCAAGATTCCAATCTAACTGAAGGCATCCACTGTATAACCAGACGGATTGACGAACGGCAGATCATTTTGATTCAAATATATAATTTGTATATCTTGATTAAGTATCAAAAATTAGCTGAACAAAATAATTCTACTCTGTGCAACATGTCGCTGGTATAAAAATTCGTATAATAGACAGCAAACAGTTCAAATTTCAATGAAAATAAACACATTCTCTTGCATGCTTTCATATTTATATGTAATTAAAATAATGTACTTAAGCAAATATTATCTTTTAAGTATATTTCAATAATATTAAAGCTTTCTCCAGTTGGTTGACACAGAGAAGGCCCACTTTTGCTCGAGTCTTCATTGCGAGGAAATTCGTAAATAGTTCTTTTTTATGTGTTATGTTTTTATATATAAGGCCTGTAATATATGCCTCAAAGAGCTCAAGATGAAATGCTGATTGTATAGCGTTATCACACGAGCAGCACGAATGAACCTAAGTTGAACTAAGTTCCTAGTCACTATTCCCACTATTCTTGAACGAATAATAAATATGCCTCAAAAAGCTCAAGATTATATGTTTATTCATCCCTCAAGCAGCATGAGTGAACCTAAGTTGGACGGTAGTTCCTAGTCACTTTTTCCATTATTCTTGAAAGAATTATAAATATCAAAGAGCTCAAGATGATATGTTTATTCGTCCCTCAAGCAGCACGAATGAACCTAAGTTGGTTGAATGAACAATTATTCTTGAAAGCTATAATTCCATCGCTTTCTTGAGTTTCAATGGCCTATCGGTGGCCATAGTATCGATCAGTTAACCAAGCGACCATGAAACCTTATCCGGACTCGAGTATCAGGAGCTTTCTTTCTTATAAGAACTTTTGTTCAGATTGATTGATTTAATTATTTAATGGACAATAATTTTTGTAAAACTAATTTCAATAATGTGGCAGCACCTGTAAACATTTTTGACATAAAAACTTCGAAAAATAAAAACAATTCCGCCAAAGTTTTACAAATGTATACATAAAGCAAAATAAAGAAGTTGACAGCTTAAAAAAATAATATTATAAGAGTTCAATAAAAATTTATAAAAAATAAGAATACATTTAAATTAATTATAATATTTCACAGTGCTGTTTTTAAAAAATGAATGTATATATCAAAGAACATACTGAAACCGCGAATTATTAATTATAATCCACAAAAGTGCAATTCATCTCTGTTAAAATTAACAACAGAAGAAAAGTAAAAACAAATAAAAGTGTTATTTTGGTGTTATAAAGACAATGGGAGATGACCCCACGCCCCACAAACGCTCCACACAGCATAACAGTGCTGCGAATGGCACATCGGGCAACATAAGCAGCAGCGACAGCAACAGCAGCCGGAACCCCAGCAGCATCAATGTACCGCAGCCCAATACCGTTACGGACGATGATCGTGCCACAACAAGCCGCAACGCACAGCAGCTGCCGCAGCCTGGTAGACGGCACGACCGCGAGAACGATATCAATCCGAATCGCATTTACAGACTCGGCAGTCGTGTCCTGTACCGTGCCAATTCTATGGCGACGACCGCAACGCAATTACCCAAAACATGCCTGCAAAAGTCCAACACCTGGTGTCTAACACAGTGGTGTAAACTGAAGCGTGCGGTGAATAAGAGAAGACGTGTCGCCGATACACCCGAATCGCAGGTGATTTGTCAGCGTTGCCGCAAAGCGTGTCGACGCTTGGACGAGGTGTTGCGCGTGCAGGAAACCTTATCGGAGACAAAAATGGAAGTGCCAGTCGGGCCGCCCGTGGAGGAGGATATGCCGGATTATGCGCCAACGAAAAAGCGACCGGCTTTTCTATGTTCTGCCTGCAAACGCGGCAATAATTGTCAAACTGAACGGAATGCGACATTCCTCTGTAAGTCTTAGCTATAGAGTTTATGGTAGTGTAAGGTCTACTAATGTGATTAATTTGTTTTGAAGTAATCTTAAACAGATTAATCTGTTGATCTCAAGGGATCGATATCTTCCTTTCGAGTCTTCTTAAAGAATAGAAGAGCAGAGCTCCGGACCTCATATCGTTTTTCGTAGACGACTCATTAACAAGACCAAGCTCCAATCCAAGAATTCCTTTCGAATAATCTTAAAGGATTAAGGAGTTGAGCTACGGACCTCACTGTTATATTATTGTAGACTTGTTTAGGACTTTTAAATAAGCTCAAATATCTTCTAAAGAATACTGAAACTTGAAATACTCGTAATTTTCCTAGTCTCTTTTTAACCTTGCGGATCAAGGTTTTCGACCACTTCGTCAATTTATGCTATTTAAAAGAGAATAAGATTCATGAGACAGGTGACATTAATAAATTTAATGTAATTTTGAAGTTCTCCAAGCAGATATCAGAGTCTAAAAAATATTAAGCTTCAAATCATAATTCTCCTAGCTATTTTGCAACACTCTGTTGACAACACAAAGCGTATATTAAACTCAAAAGTAAACAAATTTTAAAGAGATTAAATTTTTTTGAAAACACACTCTTCTAAATAGTTACTCTTATACAAAATATACACTCATTTCAAATTGACTCTCTGCTCTTCAAATGAAATATAATTTTCTTAGAGCTCAAAAATTAAATTCTCACTACCTTCATAGCTCTCTCAACTCATAATTTTCCGTTTTTGCTTTATTACGCTCTCTTTAGTTTACATTTTTATAACGTCTCTCTCCCTCTCTCATACGTGGATTAGTGCTGACATTTCTCTCTCACGCACTACCGTTAGGTAATGGTTCTCTTCGTTTGTTGCTAATTTTGTTAATTGTTAATTTTGTTTTGCTCTAGTTTTTCGCGTCCATGTGCCACCACTGCTGGTCACTTCTTTTTCGTAGTTTGTATGAAATGTAATTCTCCTAATTGCCAGCTTGGTTTTTGTTTTCATTGAAGCATGATTTCTTTCAATGCTTTTAGTATATTGATTAAATTTTTCTAATTTACTAGTTTTTTTTGTTTTCTTTGCTTGTTTTTGTTTTCTTTTTCGCTTGCGTGTTGTTATTGAACTTGAGGCTAATGAATCACATGCTTTATGCATGTGCATTTATTATTCTATTTATTCTATGACTTTTGCTATTAAGTAGTATAATTAATTATTTAATTGTTTTACGGAGAAAACTCGTCTCAGATTATGGATAATTATATGTAGGTATCTTACTTAAGCTCTCTGCATAATCGCGGCGTTGTGAAGATCTATTTGTTGTTTAGTCTTTAATTATATAGTCGGATCTTATGCAGATAAAGCACGTTCAATTCCTGTGATAGGTGTGTCTTTATGTAGTGGAAATTGTTCATTCACTTCCTGAGATTTTTCAAGGCATTTAAGGACTTATATAAATTATATTGGAAGTACAAAAATACATATCTGAGATTCTAGATAATAGAAACTGTTTATCATAATTTTCGTTGAGAGGTGGATTTATGAATGTACTGATTTGAGTTCGGCGATGGAAATAAAGCTATAGGAATTTATTTTATGTAAAAGAGGATTTTGTAACGTTTTTCTGGTCCCGATTTCTTACTACGAGGATATACGTGGTGTGTTCAAAAAATAACAGGAATTTAGAAATTTCACGGGTTTAAAGAGTTATGTTGATATATGCACCCCTGAATTGCGATAAAATTTTCAGGCGTTAAGGTCAGACGTGATTTTATGGGCTTGGCGATTTTCGTTTGTTAAAAGTTCACACTTCTTTGCTTGTTCGTGAATTCTTGACTAAAAACAATACTGTAACGATGCGACAGCGTCTATGTTCGCCTGAACTGACTTCGTGTGAGTTTTTCATATTTCCAAAAATAAAGGGAACCTTTAAGGGCCGTCGTTTTACAAACATAAGAGAAATCGTTGAAAGAACCAAAGGCTATATTCCAAAAACCGAGTTCGAGAAGTGTTTCAACGATTGGAAGAATCGCTGCCAAAACTGCATAATATCAAATGGGGACTATTTTAAAGGCTACATTAATGTATACAAATTTACACAAAAAAAAGAAAATTCCCGTTATTTTATGAAAACACCTCGTAGATTTCTTGAAAATGCTCAGAAGTGAATATATAATTATCTGCCGTAATAGAGGATGGATTCATATGTAGAAGTTCACGTAAGTGATGAAAGTTTCTGACTGTCATTCACTTGGTAGTGGCCAGGAACGATTCTTTTGCATGTGGCTCAAGCAGCTCACGACATCCGGTCTTAGACCAAGTATCCTCTGGGTAGCCAACAGACATCCGTGTGGAGGCGAGCTAAAGTGAGAAGGCGAATCCCGCTTATGCGGTTGTGCGTAGGGTTTGGGACCCACCATATAAAAACGAATAACCAATGAATAGGAAGCAACAGCCACGGGTAAGGACCCCAATTTTAATGACGACCACAGCAAACGTATTAAGAGCATGCACTTGAAATGTCCGGGCCGGAAGGTGCCTCTGCCCAGCTGGTTGATGTCCTCCTAAGAGTAAAGGCTGACATCACAGCAATCCAAGAAATGCGATGGACGGGACAAGGACGGAAGAACGTGGGTCCTTGTGACATCTACTACAGCGGCCTTATAAAGGAGCGCAAATTCGGTGTGGGTTTCATGGTGGGAGAGAGACTCCGTCGTCGAATCCTGGCATTCACTCCGGTGGATGAACGTCTAGCCACAATCCGTTCTTCGATATACGCTGATATGCGCCCACGCCCCCATAAAAAATTGGATTACCCCTTTGTAGAATGAGCTCTTAGCCTTTCTATTTGTTGGATTGACCAAATTTCAAACAAGTTGTTACTGAACAAAAATGAAAATATTTAATCCTAAGTTTAATGATATTTAAAGGTATCGCATATCAATGGGTATCAACGTGTGATTTATTAAACAGTTAAAAAAATAGGTGAACAGAAGACTGGACGAAGAAAGAAATTATGTAAATTATTTTAGAGGCATGCGATTCTCCTATACAAGTGGGTATATACATATATTTTCACATAACGTTATAAACGTACTATTCATACTCGAAATATACAAAAAATGAAAAAGCAGCCTATCGTGGTGAGAATATTAGAATGAACAAGGACCTTTCGAATAGAAAATTTGCATATCTTAAAGGCGCAATAATATATTTGAAGCAAGAAGAAGAGTCTAAATGAGAAAGAATTAAATGTAGTAGGCGGTGATTTAAGAAGGCATGGAATGCTACTCTTGCAAAATTATAAAATACAAAAATCTAATTTCCACACAATCGCATTTCATATTACCATCCACGTTTTGCCTGCAACTTTCGCTGCACGCCCATCAATAAAAGACGCTTAGGTAAATTTGTATACAATATTTCATATTGACAGCCATAATTACTATTTATTTACATTTGGAAAAAAAAGTAATTGCGTTTGTTTGCACACAAACAACTAACAGAACACACAAACACACTCTCAGCAAGTGATGGTGATGCCTTTTGGCTTCTTGGACTTCCTTGGCTGTGTGGAGTGAAAACACACAAACGCAGTTGAAGCGAAAGGAACAGGCGCACAGCGAATGTAGCAGACAACAAGTTGGTCTCGCGAAGGTGCGAAGGCACACATACACACACACACTGACTTGCGCTAAATTATGCTCACTTAAGTTGTGTGAGCGTACACTCACACACAAACAAAAATATTTATACATAATTTTACACAAAGGACATGCGAGCGCTCGTAGGTTTTGCCGCGCTTCGTGCTGCATGTTGTTGCTGCTACAGTTGACGTTTGTGCTTATTTGCGAAAGGACGCGTAAATTCCGTATCAAATACGTAATAGCCGCGGACAGGCAGCACACGGCAAATGTGGTGTGTGGCGCAATTTGTATGAAGACAGGGTGGTGCGCCATAATTATAAGGACAACAAACACAAGCGGAATTTGTTTGTGCTTTTGTGCTTTTTTTTGCCGCCATAAACGAACATTGTGTGTGTATAACGAGCGTGAGTGCCAAAGCGAAAGCTGTTTGGTATTCTCCAGTTGTTCGTTCGTTTCAGCTGCAGTACCTTTTTAGTGTGTGTCCTGTGCGGTGGCTGTGTCGTGGCAGCCGCAGGATAATGTGAAATACTTGGAAATTATGCTGAAAAATTTTTTTTGCAAAAGAGCTTGCTATAGAAATATTAAAGCAAGCATTTGTTTAAATAATAAAAAAGTGATAAAATAATTTCAAGGCAAGCTAGCAAGCATAATGCTTCAGTTAGTGTACTATCTCTTTAAAAAAGTAGAAAAGTGTTTTTTAAGCATTTCGAGGTGTCAGCGCCAGCCAGTCGTACTCACCAACGCATTGTCTGTGTGGTGATAAATCAATAGCAAGGCCACGAATGTGTCTTAGTAGTGATTATCCTTGCGTTGTACTGCCAAATTGGCAAGTCGCTGTTTGGGCTGTAAGACGTAAATATTAGCAAACATCTTGCTTTTAAGATATGTGAAATGTGTCGAGAATTATGCAGTGCAAATTCATAGCAGCTGTGTTGTGAAATTTTTGTTTTTGCTGTACATTTATTTGGCTGCTGTTTGTGCGCCGGGGCGTAGCCACCTGCTGAGCGATTGAAATTACTACGCCATTGCAGACATACATACATACATACATACATATGTATATGTAAAAAAAACTTATATTTGTTTCAGTGTAATATTCCATTTTTAATTTCTATTTACTATTGCTTAAATAGTGTACGAAAAAATGTGAACAGCCGGATATGACGGTGGCGCGCAAGTGTTACGAAAATAGACGGCAGCCTTCCACAATAGGATATGTGTGGCTAATTGATGTTTTTCACTCGCCTAGCTTATTTACCAAGTGTGCTAAAAATAGTAAAATATTTGAAAGAGTGAAAAGTAGTAAAAAATACATTTGTTGTGCGTCAAATTTATTGAAAAGTGTGGGTTAAAGGATGTGAAAAATGAAAGAAATTACGTGAAAATATTTAAAAAATTATTACAAAATGTTAAAAAAGTTAAAAAACGTGAAAAATTAAGAAGAAATAGTGCATAATCAAGAAATTAGTATTTCTCATTAATTAAAAATTAAAATAAAACTTTTTAAGCCTTTCTAGAAAATTGAAAATTGAATTTTTTTTTCCTTAAAATATACTAATCATTATTCAAAATTCCGACTTTTGATAGCCCTAACATTGCTATTCGCGGGAATATCCAATATATTATATAGCTTAGTAACTAAATATTGAAATTTAGCAGGACATGTGAGCTCGGAAAAACCACTAGATAGTCCTATATAACCAAAGAAAGTCCCTTCTTCTAAAGCTCATTTTATCTAAAAATCCTAAAAGCCCTGACTGATACATTCCGTGGACCCTTTGTGAACTTAGTTTATAAGCGACAACGATAAAATTTATAACTTGTTCTCAAGGAATGCTAAAATAGGTTCTTGGAAACCTGATTTTGGGTTCTTTACAGATCCTCATGTGTTTCTTTATATATTATCGAAGTCACTCTTAGGGGGTTACATGGGTTTTGTCGGGTAAAAATGGCCTATTTTCAATATTTTTTTCTATGTAAAAAATTCTAATTTTTTTCTGACATATTGATACATATTTAAAGAAAAAAAGTTAAAACTCCTCCATTATGACGTCATTTTCGGTGACCTCTTTGAAAATAGGTGCGTCCGCGTTGTTAGCATAACTCATGACAGGACCATTTAAATGAAAAACAAAATTTAATTTTTTAATTAAGACCATAAACTCGTGCTTGAACGAAGGAAAGACAAAAAAGGATTTTGGCAAAAAATTAAAAAAAAAAGAAATTTGCTTGACATTTTGCGTTTTTAAAATAGTTGTAATTGAAAAAAAATCCTTCGTTCAAGCACGAGTAAATTGTATCTCGAACACCTCTGCAAAATTTCATCAAGATCGATTGAGTAGTTTTCGAGAACATTTGACAGCAGACTTTGAAAACACGGTTCCGAGAAAAACGCCTTTAAAATTTTGAGTAACCTTCCAAAGGCTGTATCTCCGAAACTATTATTCGGATCGACTTGAAAATTTAGGATAATATTCTTGAGATGTTGTAGAAATTAATACGAAACCCATGTAACCCTTTACTTCGTATCTTTCAATACTGGAGGAAGCCTGCTTGTAATCTTAACTGATTGATTTATAATTAGTACTAACTTAATTTCAAGTTCTCTTAGTCTCTCTCTTTCTCTCCTTGAAAGTTGAAATTATTCCCATGTCAACTAGTACTGCAATAACCTAGACCAAACTATTTTTGTATCTGGATTTTTAAGCATTTCTGTCTATTTAAAAGATAAAAACAGTGTTCCAGTGAAAAAAGCCTCTTCCTCGAATCTTAAAATAAAAAAACGCAATCCTGAAGCTAACAAAAAGTCAGAAGAGGGACATTTGGATGAGCTCTGGTTTACATTGTTTTGGTTTCAAGAAGTTAGAAGCGTCTAGATATACATACATATGTACCTATATTCATATAGACAATATAATAGGAGAGTTCTTGGTTTCGTAGTATTCTCCTCGTATATCTTTGCATCGCGTATTCTTTACTAAGGATCTAATGAGGACTTGTAATTATAATCTATTACAAATATTTAATAATTATTTTCTAAAGTTAGTGAAAAATCCGACTAAAAATCTACATATATAATTAAAAAGAGCATAAAATTAGAAAAGCTAAAAAGTGCACGAGAAAAAACACAAAAAAAAAGTATTATCAACCATCCGTCCGGAATGAAATGTCAAAGGTCATGCGCTACTACGACAATAATGTTACAGAGCGCAAAAGGAAGTGAGCGAATTTGAGGCAGCTAGTAAAGAGAGTACAAACTCAGAAATGAAAGGAGCAAGCAAATTGGAATACCATTAAAAGGAAGAGCGCGTATAAAAACAAAACACAGTGAAGCAACAATTGTGCAGAAAACGAGGAAGAAAAGAAAACGAATAATTTGAGAGAAAAAATCGAAGAAGAGCGTAGTGTAATAAAAGTATATATCAAGAGAGTGAACGTAAGGACTTTTGATTGTTTGGGAAGCAAAACAATAAACAAAACAATACGTATTTACTATAAGACAAACTCTAACGAATACTATTTGTATATACGAGTTTATTCGGCGTGAAAATAAAATCCAACACAAACGGAACACGCAACCTCGCCTCGCATACAAATAACGCTACACCCACTATATGTATCACCCACAAGTTAGCGCGTAATCATTCAGTCTGGGTTTCGTTAAACGTAAAAGTTCCTCTGCGGAGAGTATCGCCTTTGCGTCGGTCGGTGAGTGTAACTACGGTGGGGCTGGGGCTGCGGCAGGTCCTTCGACTTCATCGTCCTGCTACGCAACGGGTCGGCGGAAAAGTAGCGCCAACGTTGCTGAGGAGGAGGCGAGACGCCGTCAGAATCGTATACGCGAACGTGAACGGCAGGCGGAGGCACGTCGTCGTCGACGTGACACAATGTCCTTTCGCAATGTGTATCGTGCGCTGCGTATGCGTTTAAGCAGTAAGCGAATTCCACTTTTCTTACACACGTTTTAGTAACATAAATATGAATTTAAAGTTGTTGCTTTAAATGGTCCCTTTAGATCACAAATCGAAATCCTTGGGATTTGTTATACCATGCTTTTATTGTTTCATATTCCGTGATAATTTGTTTTTGCTTGGTTTGGATTGAGGATTTAGATTGTCCTGTTTTGTTTTGATCCCCCTAGAGTTGTATATTAGTTAAGTATGGTTACTAACAACATTTGTTGTGCTTCCCTTGGGAACTACGTTACATTACTTTACTATACTCTGTTTAGCGTATTATTGTGCATTCTTCGAAGATTTCTGCGGGGATTAACATTAGTTTATTTATTCATCGACTTTTTTTCATTATCTGAAGCCATTTATTTGTATTATTGTACTATCCAAGTATTGTGAGAATGAGTCTTACGAGGTCTTTGCCATAAAAACTTGAGTCCCAACGTTCTTAAATGATTCTTGACGTTCTGGAATGATTAAGACCAAATATCGTATACTTTATGTTTTGAATTTGAGTCGGCTTTCGAAAATAAATTTAGTCTCAAGCGATTTCATGGACTTGAATTAAATTAATAAAAAGCTAAGTTATCGAGTAGATAAAGTCGGTATAAACATGGTTAGTACAAACTTTTTCCGAAATATTTTTTCATTTAGCTGCTTTTTCGGAAAACTCAGAAGGATACTATAATCGAGATCTTAACCCAACCTGTATCTTAAAACAATTGATGTAGGTAGATATAGGTTCGAGTTCTTTTCGAAATCTCAACACCTTTTCAATACAGAAAAAATAATTACTTGAAAGACGGGTAGCTTGCTGGTTTTCTCGAGTTGTTCCACTAACAATCATAGATATATTTTTCTGTGTCTTAATCTTATCTATTTAATCTTAGTTGGAGATTTGGGACTAACTTAGGGTCATATGCAGTCTAATGATGACTTAAGAGCGACCTCTTGCGATCAGTTGATCTTGCGACCTATCTTTGCAACCAACCAACTAATCTTAGTTGATGAATTGAAAGCCGACAGAAAAAAGAGTACGATTAATACCCCTTAAAACGGCATTTACGATTCTACATTCTTGCAGTTTAACCCTTTTAATAATGACGAATCCGCGTTTTTCCACTCAGTCACCACAAATTGCATTTTCATTTGCTGAAGGTGATTTCTGACCGTTAGCGATAGCAGGGAGAAACAGATTGTAATAACAGTAAAAACGGAAATTTTAAAACCCTGCAAAAAGATTTGAAAAGGTCATTATTGTGAGGATAACAAACGAAGCATAACCGCCAAACGCTGCAAGGCGAGCCTTTAATGGACTTCCTGCGGACAAACGCTGGCTTTGAAGGACATGCGATGTTTAAGTAGAATATACAGCTAACTGTAATTTGTACTATTCTTAAACACAAAATGAGTGGGAATGACGGTGATAAGTGCACAAAAGCGCATAGTCTTTCAGCAAAGAATGCATAAAGTGCCCGCTGAGTTGGTTGAGGGAGGAGGCGGAAGTTGCATGCAGTGTGCTCACTCAACGCTTGCGGTTATGTCAGTTGGTTGAGGAATTTTGTGGTTTTTGAAATTTGTGTGAAGCATATGCACTTTAAGTATGATTTCTTCTCAACAGTTTATGTAAATACAAATTTAAGCTACTGAAATTCGCCAAACGTGTGCACTAATACAAAAAATAAATGAAATTTCTTAAATTTCTTCAAAGTTAATCACATAACCTTAAAATTTCCGCTTCGATACGCTCCAAGTTCATAACAGATGTGAGTTTCCATTTGCATATCCCTGAAAGCAGAAATTTTTCGGTAAATTTAGTCCAGATTTTAATAAATTATGTCTATACATATATGTTATCCTTGGTTGTATGTACTATATGTGTACGTTTTCCAGTCATAAATCTTTCGGGCAATAAAACACTTTGAAAAATATACAACTGAACTCATTTAGTTGGCATTGTGTGCTCAACATACTCGTATGCCTTGTGAAAGTTCATAAATCTCAGCGTCGAGATTTGGCCACACCTTCTTGCTGCGAAGCTGACAACGCCATGATTTTTGTATAAAATATAATATTTTCTAATTGTTTGGTTCATATAATATTAATCAATATAAAATAGTGAGATAGTTCGTATTTAAAATAATGAACCATGTGTATGAAGGGGAAATATCTTCGATTTATACCAGTTTATACTAGTCGACAAAATACAAAATATTAGGAGATAGTCGTCCAAAGGTTTTCAAAAAAAGTATTCAAATAATATTTCCAATTCATAATAGTTCAGTATTAGTTGTCTTTGATTCGCGAAGCGTTAGAGAGTTGCGAATCGAACATATTATACCATTTTTCATACATACTGCAAGCGCTGAAAGGGGAAGGTTGAAAGGGACATATATTGGGTCGCACTGAATTAAATTTTTACCAGAAAAATATATTTCAGTTCGATACTTTAAAATTTCCTTGAACTTGAATTCAACTCAAACTTGATTAGGAACATAAAAATGGCGAATCAATGAACGTTGTTATAATTTTTTATAATAACAAGTAAGGAAGGTCTAAGTTCGGGTGTAACCGAACATTTAATACTCTCGCAATTTATTTATTTAACTTTATTTATATTATATAATACACAATTTGACCCACATATCATAATATTAGGTTAGAAGCACGAAGGTCCTCGTGTTCGATATATGGGGCCTTAAAAACCTACGGTCCGATTTCGGCGATTTTTAGAATGGGTCTGCCACACTATAAACATAGTATTTGTGCAAAGTTCTGCACCGATATTTTCACTAGTGCTTACTTTATATATTGTAATGTAAACGATTCAGATCGTCTTCAAAGTTCTGGTATATAGGAAGTAGGCGTGGTTGTGAACCGATTTGGCCTATTTTCACAACATATCATTGGGATGTAAGGAAACTATTACAAACCAAGTTTCATTGAAATCGGTCGAGTAGTTCCTGAGATATGGTTTTTGACCCATAAGTGGGCGATGCCACGCCCATTTTCCATTTTGTAAAAAAATCTGGGTGCAGCTTCCATCTACCATTTCTTATGTGAAATTTAGTGTTTCTGACGTTTTTCTTTAGTGAGTTAACCCACTTTTAGTAATTTTCAACCTAACCTTTGTATGGGAGGAGGGCGTGGTTATTATCTGATTTCTTTCATTTTTGGACTGTATTAAGAAGTGGCTAAAAAACGACTGCAGAAATTTGGTTTATATAGCTCTATTGGTTTGCGAGATATGTACAAAAAACCTATTTGGGAGCGGGGCCACGCCTTTGGTATATATTTATTGTTATAACCCTATATCTAACTCTGTTAGTTTTGGGTGTTACAAACAACCATTATGTGAACAAAACTACAATACTCTCTTTAGCAGCTTTGTTGCGAGAGTATAAAAATAATGCTCATTTAATCCCAAATTGTCTTTAGTAACTTCAAATAATCGCTTGCTAAATTTAGTTCAGTGTTGTCATATTTCTTATTTGCTATTTTATTGATTACGATTTCTATAGAAATTTATGCACCAAATAGTTCATGAAATTTGTATTAAAAATATATTAAAATTATATTTTTATTAATAAATTGAAAAAATTCTCTAATATTTGTAATATTTGCTTTTCACATTTTCATAAATTTTAATTATTTATTTTACCAATTTCTTTTTTTTTTCTCCACAGACGATGAGGACCTCACTTCAACAGCGGCTGCGGCCGATGATACGGATCGACGAATAATATTTTTGAATCGACCGCAAATACAAAAGTTTTGCAACAATCACATATCAACTGCGAAATATAGGTGAGTTCGTAAATCATTAAAAGATTAAATTCAGAACTAATTCAAACTCAAACAAAATTCAAGAAAAGTCGAAATTCGGTTTGTAAAATTCGAACCATTTTGTGGCAGACACTTTTTATATAGATTAAATTTATAAAAATATGAAAAATGATTAAAACAACGTTTGCGATTTTTTGGAGAGTTGCGAATCGAACAAATAACAGAATCAAAAAAAGCACTTAACATTCAAATAGAGATAGAATAGTAAAATATGCTGTTATGAACACTTCATTTAGATATTCAAGTACTCTACTATTTTAAATCCTGTCCATAGTCTTGTTATTGGTTTCATAACTAAATTCATTGACTCGCTTAAATTTAGCGAGTATGGATGATTAGCGAGTAGAAGATGACTATTATTTTAATATTTTAGTATCACTGGCTATCTTATCCTAGTAATTATTCAATGTTAACAACTTGTCAAACAACTAAATAAGTCTAAAATAAACAAATGTGCGATAAGTTAATTATAAAAATAGAAGAAAACGAATAACTTACATCCCAGCCATTAGTGTTGACCGCGCATTACACACCTAACTTTTGATTTGAAAACCAACTGCCAGTGACCTCAGTGCCTACTTCCCATAATTTAAATAATTTATTAATAGCTGAACATTGAACTTGTGTGAACTCTATGCGTATTTATTGATTTAGAGTATTTTCTGCTACGCATCACAGGTGCTACATGACGTATGAGTAACTAATAAACTTGTTTTACGAGTAGGCATAGAAAAGCACGATTTTTTGGAATTGTGTTATCATAAATATTATAAATAATTAAAAGAAATTTATTTTATTATAAATTATAAAAAATAATTTTCTTTATTAACTAAAATAATATAGTTTTAATAATTAAATTAAATATAAAATTAAATAATCTAATTTCTTTCTCCCTCTCTTGTTCTCTCCACAGTTTTATAAGCTTTTTACCATCGTTCCTTTTTGAACAATTTAGACGTTATTCAAATTGTTTTTTCCTATTAATTGCATTATTACAACAAATTCCGGATGTCTCACCGACGGGTCGCTATACAACACTGGTACCGTTAATATTTATTTTATCCGTGAGCGGTATTAAAGAGATCGTCGAAGATATTGTGAGTAAATTTGGAATAGAAATCTGTTGAAGAGATTAAATTTATATTTTTGTTGCTTTTTTTTAATTTTTTTTGATTTCTAAATACAGAAACGTCATCGTGCGGATAATGAAATCAATCATCGTATGGTGGAGGTGTTACGAGACGGCGCTTGGACTTCGGTGCGATGGCGTGATCTCGGTGTTGGGGATATTGTAAAAATACCCAATAATATATTCTTTCCCGCTGATATACTGTTGTTGTCGTCGAGGTGAGTGTTTAATGATAATTTAGTATAAGGGGTCTTATTGAAGGTCGAAACTAAACAATGTGGATGTAGGATGACTTTAGGATAATTAAAGTCTACTCTATGAAATCCTATAATGTTCTAGAGTCCTGTCAAGAATCACTGCCCAAAATTGTTATGAAAATCCTCCATCAGAGTTTTGATTAACCTTGCTGTTTATCTTCTCACATATTCAGCTCATTTTGTGCTCACCTTCTCTCTCTCTCTCTCTTATTTCTTTTTATCACAGTGAACCACAAGCGATGTGTTTCATTGAAACAGCAAATTTAGATGGTGAAACTAATTTGAAGATCCGTCAAGGTGTGCCAGCAACGGCGAAATGCCTGGAAACCAAAGATCTGCTGCAGCTGGACGGCACCGTCGAATGCGAGCTGCCAAATCGACATTTATACGAATTCAATGGCGTACTCAAGGAGAATAATAAGCCGTAAGTTTCTTCTTATTTTTGGATATTCACTATATAAATGCATAACTATTTCTTCGTCTCTCTCACCAGCACCGTTGCTCTCGGTCCCGATCAGATATTGCAACGCGGCGCCGTTTTACGCAACACCGCCTGGATATTCGGCGTTGTCGTCTACACCGGACACGATACGAAACTTATGAAAAACTCTACCTCAGCGCCATTAAAACGCTCAACCGTCGACACTGTGACGAATACACAGATCTTAATGCTATTCGTTATATTGGTCGTTTTATCGTTGACCAGTGCGATATTGAACTTTTTCTGGACGCGCGATTATGCGAAAATCTTTTGGTATTTGGGCATAAGTGGTGAGTCCCCGAACTCATTATAATATATTTAAGGCGTTTAGGTCGGTCAGTTTAGGGCCCTCAAAAAAGATCGAATTTTCAGAATTTATACTGAGAGTGAGGAAAAGAGACTCAAATACCTCTAACTCAAGTTTTATTAAACATTTTGATTAAAAATGGCGGATACTAGGCTAATCTTCGGAATCAGCTCTTTCTCTACTATTCAAAATTTCGATTTAAAATGGCTTCGAAATCATCTCTTTCGGGAAAGTCTCTGCGACCGCTTCAAAATTATAGCGGGTTGTGAAGGGATATCATTTTTTTTAACTATTCTACCAATTGAATAATGTTTTGGGGACCCTGAAGTGTATTTGTTTAATCCGAGACTTGACCTAACCTCCTTAAAGATTTTGGTTGTAATATTTTTTTTTTTAATTTCTAACTATTTTTTCTTTCAGAGGACATCAAAAGTAAAAACGTTGGCTATAATTTATTGACATTCTTTATTCTCTACAATAATCTTATACCGATATCCTTACAAGTGACTTTGGAGTTAGTACGTTTTCTACAGGTGAGTTCATCTAGTAACGGATTTTAATTTTAAAATTATAGAAAACCATTAAACCCTTTTTAAACCATTTTTGATCTCTCATCCCAGGCCATCTTCATAAACTTCGATATACATATGTACTATGCCGAAACGGATACGCCGGCAATGGCGCGCACCTCGAACCTCAACGAAGAGTTGGGTATGGTGAAGTATATATTCTCCGATAAGACCGGCACGCTGACACGCAATGTAATGGTGTTTAAAAAGTGTTCAGTGGCGCGTTATATGTACGAACCAGGCAACACACCCGAGGACTCGACTATTGTGCAGGTGAGTCTTTCGCTTTAGACACTTTTTTTTCGCATAAAATATAATTAAAACCGTTCTTCACAGAATTTGCTTGGCAATCACAACACCGCGCCCATCATCAAGGAATTTCTCACATTACTCGCCGTCTGTCACACTGTCATACCGGAGAAGTTCGATGACGGCTCGATCATCTATCACGCCGCCAGTCCCGATGAGCGCGCCATCATCGAGGGCGCACGCATGTTCGGTTTCATCTTCGAATCGCGTACACCACATTATGTAGAGATCAATGCGCTCGGCACCATTGAACGCTATGAAATACTCAATGTGCTTGAGTTTACGTCGACGCGCAAGCGCATGTCGGTAATTGTGCGTGCGCCAACGGGTGAGATTAAACTCTATTGTAAAGGTGCCGATACAGTGATCTATGAACGTCTCTCACCTGATGGCCAAATGTATCGTGATGCCACGTTGCATCATTTGGAAGAGTTTGCTTCGGAGGGTTTACGTACCTTATGCTGTGCCGTTTCGGTAATACCCGAGGATGTGTATAACGAGTGGAAGGAGACTTATCATAAGGCGTCGACGGCATTGCAGTATCGTGAGCGTAAAGTGGAGGATGCCTCCAATTTGATTGAGAACAATCTGATATTATTGGGTGCGACAGCTATTGAGGATAAGTTGCAAGAGGGTGTGCCAGAGACGATAGCCTCACTGCTGGAGGCGGGCATTTATATTTGGGTGCTAACTGGCGATAAGCAGGAGACAGCGATCAATATCGGCTACTCGTGCAAACTGATTTCACACTCAATGGATATTATTATACTCAATGAGGGTAGTTTGGATGTAAGTTTAGCCCGATAGCTAGCTAGTCTTGAATAATCTAAAAACAGCTACTATATTATATTTGTTAGCCATTCCTTATTGTTTCAATGAGACTATAAATATTCTTATATTCATTCACAGGCCACACGTGATATTATACACCGCCATGTGGACGAGCTGAAGAGCACCGATATGAAAGAGTGCAATGTAGCGCTTGTGATCGATGGCCAGACATTGAAGTATGCTTTAAGCTGTGATCTGAAGCAGGAATTTCTTGAACTCTGTTTGGTGTGTCGTGTGGTGATTTGCTGTCGCGTCTCGCCAATGCAAAAGGCGGAGGTAAGTGGAGTTCAAAGACATTGGTTCATATATATCTTCATTTTTCCTCATCTAATCTCCATTTGCCACACCTTCTCTGCAGATCGTCGAGTCCGTTACACAAGCCACCGGCGCCGTGACACTCGCCATCGGTGATGGCGCCAACGATGTGGCCATGATACAGAAATCTCACGTTGGTGTTGGTATTTCGGGCGTTGAAGGACTGCAGGCAGCTTGCGCCTCCGACTATTCGATAGCACAATTTCGTTATTTGAAACGTTTGTTGTTGGTGCATGGCGCTTGGAATTACAGTCGCATTACGAAATTGATACTCTACAGTTTCTATAAGAATGTATGCTTGTATGTGATTGAATTGTGGTTCGCCATCTATTCGGGTTGGTCGGGTCAGATTTTATTCGAACGTTGGACTATCGGTTTATATAATGTTATGTTTACCGCTTTGCCACCATTCGCTTTGGGGCTCTTCGATAAAGTTTGTTCGGCAGAAACGATGCTTAAATATCCGCAACTGTATAAACCATCACAGGATGCGAAGCTCTTCAATGTCAAAGTGTTTTGGGTGTGGATATTCAATGCGCTATCGCATTCGGTATCGCTCTTCTGGTTGCCGATGCTGATGACGACAATGTCGGTGTGGCCCGATGGCAAAACGAGTGATTATCTCTTTTTGGGCAATATTGTGTACACGGTGAGTGGCTTATTCATTCTCAAATTTAACTATTTGCTTTATTTATATTTATGTCTTTTCTCACGTTTAACAGTATGTTGTCGTCACGGTTTGTCTGAAGGCCGGCCTTATCACCAACTCATGGACGTGGATGACGCACGCCTCAATTTGGGGTTCTATAGCTATGTGGTTCTTGTTTATGGTGATCTACAGCAACTTCTGGCCCACCATTATGTTGGCGCCCATCTTTTTGGGCATGGATCGCATGGTGTTCTCAACTGTCGTTTTCTGGTTGGGTCTCCTGCTCATACCCATAACGACACTTTTGCCCGATATTCTATTCACAATGTAAGTTTGTTTGTTGTTTGTGTGGCTATTTGTAATTTTCTAACAATTTTTATTTTTTGGGAACAGTGTGCACAATACCGTATTCAAATCGCTTACGGAGGCCGTACGTGAATCAGAGATACGCCGTTATGATCCAGAAAATGTGATACGAGAGTCGAAAACATCGTAAGTAGTGCAAAAAAATATATTTATTTAAAATATGATATTAAATTGGTTGATATAAACTCTACTTTTTTGGCAAGAAAATGTGTGGTTTGTGAACGGTTGAGATTTTTTACTATTAAATGCGGAAAAGTTAATACTTTTTATTAAAAAAATAATATTTTTTTTAATTAATTAATTATTTATTTTTATAAATATGCATCTACTAATTAACAAACTATTAAAGAGAGATCTCTGATAGATTTTTCATTTAATTAATTAATTATTTATGATCTCGAAGTTTATTTTTTATTTTAAATATTTTATGTCACAAATTAAATCATATAATCGTTGTCCTTTATTATTATTTCTTAATCGTAATCTCTCTCCCGCAAGCCACACATTTCTTCCCTTTCGGCAGTTACCATATCGATATACTGTCGTTCAGTGTTTTTTGCTTTTTGTTGGGTTTGCTCCGAAACCTCACTAAAAATTTAATTTTGAATTGTTAAGTAAACTAGTGGACACCAAATTTTATTTGAAAAGGAAAAAAAATTATACTAAAAAAAATATTTTTTAGAAATAGTAGTAAAAGTAGTGTTACTTTTTTGTTTTTACGCAAATATAAGAGGCGTAAATAGTTTTGAAAAACTTCAAATTTCCTATACACTTTTCTTTACAATATATTTTAATTTTGTAATTAAAAACAAATATTTGTAGGATTTCAAATATTATGCAACAATTTTTCAAATCACCCAACGTTTAAATTATAAAAATATCTGTAGTAATAGTACTTTAAAATAAATTTAAATTGTGTAAAATATTTATTTAATTTTCGTGTACGTTCGTGTTTCGTTACAATTGTTTTGTGATGTATTTAGAAAGTGTTAGTTTTTTTTATATGAAAAAATATCCCCTAACAAAATTGTGTTTGTTGTATTTTTGTGTATGACCCTTGCTTGTTAGTTGAGTATTTTTGGCTTGAAATCGTTCCTTGAAAATTGTTTTTTACGCTTTATTCAGTTTTTGTTATGTGCATATTGAATGAAACTACCGTTATTGCAATTTTCTGAACACCTGCCCGCTTTATTTGCACTGTCTTACACAATTTTTATTGCTTCAAGAAGAATTTTGTATTTGATTTTTTTCATTAATGATGGTGCTGAGTGAATTCATATTAATATTCATATATAAACTAGAAATAATAATTTGTTGAGTGGGATTTTTTTTGGGTAAAAACAACTGAAAGGCGAAAAAAAAAATTAAATATAATAATAATATTAATAAAAATAATAAAATATTATAATATAACAAAAAAAAAATTAAAAATAACCTAAAAATTATTTGAAGTGGAAAAAAATAATTAATAATTAAATTAATTAATAAAAAAATTTAAGAGTAAAAATTAATAAAAACATGAACATGAAAAAATTTTTATTTTTTAAATATCTTATAAAAAATTAAATATATTTTAAGTAAAAAGAATTTACCTTAATATTTATACAAGCTAACCTCGATTTTAAGAACTTCGACATTACTTATAAATTTGGTGTTAGTAAATCATTCGTAGTTTATTATTTTATAAAAAAAACATAAATATTGAAATGTCATTAACCTACAATACTGCTTTAAAATACACACACACAGGTCATAGAAAAGCACATATACTATAGTGATAATATCAATAATTTTAATATTTAAGTATTACAAGTACTAAAAACTCTATAAAAGCTTTATGTGAGAGCTTTTGAGCTGAAATCTCAAATCAAGCAAATTAAAGAATTAAAAACAATTGTAACAAGAAACGTAAACCCGAATCTGTGAGATGATTTTAGACGAAGAAAAGAAATAAAGTTAAACCCGAAACTCTGATTGGATTTTAGAAAAGCTTTGAATAAAAGCTCATAAGCTTTTTTGGAGTGAGGTTAAAGCTTTTGGGGCGCTCTATTTGTTGAATATAATTAAGTATGACATATACTAAAAAATTTATAAAAGCTTTATGTAAGAGCTTTCCAGCTGAAATATTAAAACAAGCAAATTATAGAATTAAAGAAAAGACTGAAATGAAAGTTAAACCCGAATCTCTGAGTTGATTTCAGACGAAGAAAAGAAATATAGTTAAACCCGAAACTCTGATTGGATTTTAGACGGAGAAAAGCTTCATATAAAAGCTCATAAACTTTTTTGAAGTGAGCTTAAAGCTTTTGGGGTGCTTCATTTGTTGAATAATAATGCTAAATACTACGAAACGCTTGATGAAACAACTAGACATGACACAAAATCATTAATATTGTAATTTTAATTATAATTTAACAGCAATTGTAGAGTTGTATGTAACATGTAAAGGTAGAGAGCTAATTATTTTGTATATAAACATAAAGTTCTATATATGTATGTTTGAAATGCAAATAAATAGTAGAAGATAATGTTAAATTTAAATTATAGCATATTTAAAAATGTATTTCTAAAGTTATTAGCGGTTTTAAAACACATAAATTATATAAATATATCATTTATTATAAATTCTTTTATAATTAAATTAAATTAATTTTTTTACTATTAAAGTACTAGCTATCGAAGCATGCGCTTTCCTAAACAATCTCGTCTTCAATCTTTCCAAAGAATGCAAGTTCGTGTATAATTGAAAAGCGCAAAGTGATACAAATGAAATTAAAAGGCACCGAATTCGGTAAAAAAAATAAGAGTTAATGAAGAATCAAAAGAAAAAGAAAATCAATTGTTGGAGCCATTGTGAAGACATTTTTATGGTTAGATATTGTTACACGGACCTTCTTTTATATCAAAGTTTATTTTTATTGCACTGAAAATGTTTTTTACCAAATTGTTTTGTAAAATATGTTATGTATTTATCTCTCATTTTATAATCTGTTTAAGAAAAATGTACGAAGTGGTTTTTTATTGAAAGAAATCTGAAGTTGTTGTTTATGAAACAAAGATGATGTGTAGATTTATATAGAAATGGAAGTCAGTTTTAATTGTAGATTAAGACCTAATAGCGTTTTAGACAGCCAAATTAATTGATCAATTAACATTTTTATTGAGATATCATTTTTTGCCTTTTATACTGCCGGCTACTCGATAACCGATCAGCTGTTTTTTGTTTTTGTTTTTCATAAGAAGTTGGTAAGTGGCATCAGCTGATTAATACTTTTAACAGCGCAATCTACCGTAGCTTTTTTTATTAAAAAATTCAGTCGAACCAAATTTTTTTTTTAATTTTTATAAGTTTCTTTTCTTTATGAACTAAAAAAATACCGAAGAAGTTATAAAATTCCAAATTTTTTTCGAAGTTTGAAAAAAAAAATTCACTTTTTTAAGAAAAAAAATTTGATTTTAAGTTGCAAAACAAGTAGTTTAAATAATACTTTTGTCCAACTTTTTTAGTTCAAATAGAAGATAATTTAATACTGAAGCTAGATCACTTTGTTTTTTTTCGATCGCACATATATTTTTTTTGCTATCGCCGGCACCGTTTTCTAACACTTGTGAAAATGAAAACTCGAGAAAACGCGCTTTAAAGTCTGCCTGAGCATTCGCAACTGCTCGACGCTCGGCCACTAAAACTGCTCTAGCTTCGAAAATATGTCGAATTGGCCTCTGGAATTTTAAAGACATATTCTTGGATAGTTTTGGAAGAGATTTAAAACAAAACAAAAAAAAAAAGATTTTTTGAAGCCTGTAAAGCAACCTTAATCAGCGTTTTAATCGAGCAGAGGCCGGTTAATTGATCAATTAGCTCCTGTCTAAAAACGCTATAAGGGATTTCCTTCGCTTTTTATAGTTTATGTAGTCATTAAATCTGCAAACATATACATTTACCAGGTATCAACGGGAATTAATATTTAACATTGCAAATTCCATTTACTCACCTTGCTAATGATGATAATAAAATATTTTTTTGTTTATTTTTATAAACAAAATTTATTTTTGAAAATAATTGATGCACATTTAACATTATTAAATGCTCGACTGCACTAACTTTTAGCTGGTGTATATTTATATTACTAATTTCTTAAAATTTATTTTTTTAAAAACTATTTTTTAGCAAATTATAGTAAATATATATTATTGCATTGAAATCTATTGATATATTTATAAGAAAATATAAAAAAAAATAATTTTTTTACTATATATATAATTTATTTATTAAACAAATATTACAATACCTGCTCAACACCTTTTAGAGGATAAAATTTATTATTATTAATTTTTTTGTAAAAAAAATTTATTTTTAATTAATTAAAAGTTAAAAAATTAGTTATTTTTAATTGATTAATTTTTTTTTTAATAATTTGTTGTATGAAAATATTCTGCTAAAGCTGTAAGCTTCTTTATAGCTCTGATAGCAATACAATACAATCTACTTAGCTCTAGATTTCTTCAGTTTTCATAAAAAATATATATAAATGAAATATTTTATATTGTTTTAGTTTTATAATTAAAGAAAAGATAAATATAACAAACACAATTTTGTTAAAAATTACTACGATTAGTGTTAAAGAGTTATGCAAAAATAATATGTTAAAGAACTAGAGAAATAAAAATATTATATATAATTTGGTGTTAGTTGAGAGAACGTAGTCAATGTTTGTATGTATTAATTTCACGAAATAAATGTAAATAAATAGTTTTTGTAAACTACTACTATATTAACTAACGGTAATAATACTATACTGTCTTGATATGTGCGACTGTCCGCCAAACTAATGCCTGCTACTCCTCTACAAACTAGTGTAATATTATATTTTACGGATTTTTGTTTACCATGAAGTATTATAATATATAAGCAGTATATACATATGTATGTATTTACATATATAAATTGTTGTCAATTTATTTGTCACTCATTTTTCTTTTCTTTTATTTCCCCACTTTTGTACGCTTCCCTCCCACCAACGCATTTGTTTGTGTGTGTTTACGAAATGCTAACAAAAATTATATATAAAAAAAATAAAATTTAAATTTGAAAAAAAAATTAAAAATAACAAATAATTAAACTCCATAAAATTAACAAAAAAAAATACAAAAAACAACGGTAAATCAACAAATTATAATAACACCATCAAATAGCTTGTCGGTCACCGGCACCTCTTGGCGTCGCATTACCTCTGTGGAGGCATTTCGACGTCGTCCAAATCATAATGAAACGTCTCAAGACAAGCAACAACAAAAGCAACAAACTGCTGCACAATTGCAGGAACACAATTATCACAACAAAAATGGCAATGGTGCCAACAACAAAGCGCCGACAAATCGTAGCTCCATAATTACTGTGGAGAACCTGGAAGCCGACGATGAACAGCAATGGAAGCGCGGCGATGCGCCGTTATCTGCTACGACAACAATGACCACACTGCATATTTAAGGCGCTGCAGGGGAGTTAATAAAAAAAAGGAAAGAGGAGCAATTGAATACAACAACGAACCAAAAATATCGCTAGTTTTAGAGAGAAGTTGACGTGAAAAATATTTTTGAAATAATTTTTTTTAAATTTTTTTATTTTTAATAATATTTTTTTGTAATAAACTGTTAATATTGTCTGTTACTTACCAAATAGTCGAGAAAAAGAAAATGTTGCCAATATACATATGTATGTTTTAGCGTGTAATTTGTAATATGTGTGATTAGATAAATGTATACCAAATAGTTGTAGGTAATTATACCCCAGAAAAATGTACGTAAAAATATGTAGCATTGAGTACTTAAAAATGTCTAAAATACAAAAAAAAACATTAACCAGTTTGTTTATGAGTGTTCATACGAGATGTGTTCAAAAAATAACGGGAATTTTAGTTGTTTGAAAAAAATATTTATTCAATCATCTACATTAATGTTGGCGTCTTCAAGATAGTACACATTCGATACTATGCACCTATACCAGCGCTTCTTGCAATCGTCGAAACACTTTTCAAACTCGATTTTTGAGATAACCTTTAGCTCTTTCAGCAATGAATACAGCTGAACATTTTATCATACTTCAGGAGCTCGTATAGCAACATAATAAAATAAAGTAAAATAAAAAAATTAAAATAAAACCGTTGACTCCGAACCAGTGAAATTTTAAACTTTAGAATTCCCATTATTTTTTGAACATACCTCGTATGTTGTAAATGAGTTAATATATAATATATCGCAAACTCAAACTTTTTTATGAATACGTAAGAGTGCTGTATAACCTTTGTATGTATATACCTTTACAAACACATATGTACCTATAATAAATGCATTAATTTACTTCAACGTTGAAAATTAATGGCAGCCACTGTACGATTATTTTGAATTCTGAGCATAAAATAGATTTTTTTTTAAATCACGTTAAGATCATATATTGGATATTAAATTATATTAAAGCTACTATATACATATGCCACATTTCTTATATAACTCATATATTTAAACGGAATCAAAATAAATGTGTTTCAACAAATCTGCTCTGATGCCGTCCTTAACTCTAATAAACTAATGCAGATGAAAATTAATAAAAAATTCTTTAAATAAAATAAATAAATTTTAGATTTGTATTTTTTTTTTAATAAAATATTTTTAATTTATTTAAAGAAAATATAAAAATTAAATTTTTGTTCATAACAAGATTTGATTTAAATTTATTTAGTTTATGTAATTTTTTTTTATCAAAATATTTTTAATTTATTTTGGAATCCAATTCAAAGAAAAAAAAAAACAAATTTTTTCGTACGAAAATGTTTAAATTTCCACACGAAGATTTTCTAAAAAAAATTGTTTTTTTTTAATAACATATTTCTGAAATTTTCAATGTAATAACATATATATTTAATATTCAAATCGGTAAAGAATCTTTTAATAATTGCAGAAAGTGGCTTCGGTATTGGTTTAACAGCTAGAAAGATATAAATGTTAAAATTCCTTGATTCTTTTCATTATCTTTTCAAATAAAATATTTATGTTAAGCTGACAGCTAGTATAACTTGCTAAACTACTAACATTTTTTTGCATAAATATTTGTATATTTATTTATTATTTCATTATATATACGATTTTTAATTTTTTTATATAACTACATATATAATACTAATTTCTTTCTATACAAGTTCGCATAAACGGGTATTTTTTTATTTAATCGTAAATTATTAGTAATGACAAACGTATTTTCTAAATATTTTTTCTATAATGTTATATTAAAAAAAAAAATTGATAATTCACGATAAGAAAGAATTATTGAATGCTAATCAATTTTATCTACATCAATAAAATAAAAATATTTATGAGTTTGGGATTCAAGAATTTTATCAATTTACTTGTATATTATCAGAGTATATATAGAACAAATGCGCAAAATATAAGCCAAAATGCTGTTATATATTAGGTCTACAACTTTGCTTCCGCCGTTTTTTTTGTAAATTTAAGTTTTTTTTTGTATAAAAACGGTTACAAAAATGTTATTCAAAATATTGGTCGTCGCTAGCTACTACTTTTGACCATCTTTTTGGCAGCATGCGTATTCCGTGCAAATGTCGAGAATTTGGCTCAAAAAATGACATTTTTTCAGTTGAGAATAAGTTTGGGATGCAAACAGATCTCTACAAATATTTTGTTGGGTTAATGTTGACACAAATGTCAAAGATCGATATAACACGATTTAATCGACCAGTGCTTGACCCTAGAGACATCTATTGGAAAACGGCGGAAGCATAGTTGTAGACCGAGTTGCTCGGTGTATTTTCTAAAATTTCTGTTTCTTAAATTATAGCAATAAAAATAAAAATTACTTGTATAAGTATGCTATAGTATCTGAGAAATATGTAATCAAAACTCAAAGAAATATCATTTTTAAATATAAATATGTATAAAATAAAATTCACTATATCTGCACACATATATACTTACCATATAAACCAGTAGTTACCAACTGAACATAACTGTGATAGTTTCAATATTTTATTGTAGCAGGTAACATTACAGAAAGAAACAATAGAGTTATACAGTAATGCAAAAGTATTCAGAATAAATATTGAAACTGCAATTAAGGATGCTAAAATTTACTCGTTTTATTGAAAATATATATATATATGTATAATTACAAGAAAAGCTCATTGAATTTGAAAATTATATAGATTTTATATAGTATAAATAATACATATATAAATTTTGACAAAATATAAAATTGTTCCAAATCACACTTATTTTTGCTATGATAAGAATATTTTTGTTTTTAATATAAATATTTCAAAAATTTAATTGGCATTACCTAAAAAAAAAATTACAAATTTTATAAAATATTCTTACCTGTGTTCATTTGGTTGTTTTAAAAAGAAATTATAAGTACAATATTGAAATTCAGTTTATTTCATGTTTTGGTATACAAATTTAATTTTTCAAGCCACCATATTTTTAAATAACTCACCATACTTGCATATATAATATATATACATAAATAAAATGTAATAAAAAAGCAATATGTTGAAGTAGCTGAAGTCGAAATAAGGTAATTTAGGTAATTCGTGTTTTTGTAAGCAGAATATTCGAAACTCGAAATTATGTTTTATTTAAAAACTATTTTAGATTTCAAGTTCCAGACAACATTGAAAAATAGTTTAAGTATATGAACACACTTTTTTTTCGAAAGTTAAATACCTACCTTTGCTCAAGACGACTTAACAATTTTATAATTTTTATATATTTTTTTAACAAATCATTTGCTCCAACGACATCATTTTCGACCTCATTGTTCAATCTATAAAAATGTCATTAAACATTAAAATATATTATTATATAAACGTAAACAATATATACATGAATTACTATCTAAATATTGTACAAAGTAACAATTTAAACTATACAATAATGTTATAGGGTTGTGCAGAAACGCAAAATAATAAAAAGTTGAGTAGAAAAATAGTGTTGTATGTGCTAAGTGTTGTAAAGATATAAATGTAGTCATTGAAAATTTTGAAAAATGAGATTTATTTTATAAAGAAAAATATGAAAATTATTATTTTTGGAATATTTTAAGGTATATAATTGCCTTAATTAAGTATTAATGACTTCATTAAAACCAGTGAAAAACTATGTACTCTAAAACCAAGTAAAATATACTTAAAATAATTTAAAAAACTAACCAGCTAAATTCAATACTTAAGGGGCACACCTAGTGTAATGGCCTAAAACAAAGGTGATTTTTGGGAATTAAAAAAAAAAATTTAATCAATTATTTCACAATTTTAAGAATATATTTATACATGTTTCAAGAATATACAGTGAAATTTTTGAAGAAAAAAATTAATTATTTTTTAAGTTATAGTCGATCTCCAACGGCGCGAAAAAAAGGTCCTTCACTGCTGCAGTGATTCCGGCCTTCTCCGTGGATGAAATCTAAAAAATAAAATTCTCCTTAAAGTAGAAAATATTGCCTGTACAATGACCTACGATAAAAAAAACATATCAAAAATTGACAATATGGCGGCATTTTAAAAAATATATATAAATAGTCGAATTTTACACAAAATTTTGATCGTTTTTGGCCTGCCAAAATTCGATATTTTGATCAGATCAAAAATCGATAGGTCATTGTACGGAGAACTATACATATATAGAACATGTAAAAAAAATTTTGACAGTGATCGGATCATTTGTTTTTGAGTAATCACTGCAGCAAATTCGGAAAATGCTGTTTCGAGAAAAACGCGTTTAAAGATAAAAATGATCGTTTTCACTGTTACCGAGCGGCTGCTCTTTAAATTGCTTTAACTCAAAAACTATTTGAGATATCGATTTGAAATTATAATATATTATTTTTAAAGGTGTAAAAATTTATTTTTTTGAAATTTCACACTAGGTGTGCCCCTTAAATGAAAAAAAAATAAAAATAATGTTATTTGTGGTATGCCGTTAAAATAGCTTAAGTCGACTTACCTTTTTGACAATTATTTTGGTTATTATGGCCAACTTAAACGAGACTCAGCATTGTGTTTAACCTTAAACATTAACTTAGAATATAGCAATTAGAATATTCAAATAGCCATACAATAGCACTAAAGCATCTAATTATATTTTCACTGCAAATAAAAATAGCTATCTTCATTGAAGTCAGCTTAAGCTATTTTAAAGATTACCAAAGTTATGTAGTTTTCCAAAACGTCTTCTTTAAATATTTAAAAAAAAATATTTAAATTAATTAACATACAAACACACAAGAATACATACATATTGCATGACATATTGCAACGACTTGCATATTTACAATGCTTCTAATTAAAGGCAATCAATTCTAATCAAGTCTTCTCAGCTGAGGTCAGCCACATACATATACAACTACATACATTTATGGTTGACACTTAACTTTTGCTCATAAAATACATATAGTATATACAAATGTTGTATGCATTCAATCAAAATTATACAAATGCGACCGTCTATATATACAAAGGCAGTAATTTGTAACAGAAAGTTATGACATCTAGCAATAAGTACTAATTACATATATTCCATTTACTTACTACTATATACAATGAGAAATATATATATATTTTATACAAATCTATTGCTTAAGCTACATATATCTCATGTATTCCATTTTGTACTAAATACTAAAGTAAAGTAGCTTAAGCGAACTAATGAGTTTTCCAACTTTCAAGGTAAATGTACTTAATTAAGTAATAATGTACTTAAAAATCATTAATGTACCTAATTGATTTTTTATATATATGAAATATGTGTTGTGATTGTTTAAGTTTTACTGAACTCAGTTCTTAATCAATGTATCGAAATATGTACCTCATTATCTTATGAAATAACTATATTTTTTTAAGCGTATATATATAATATATTTTTTGTTTTTTTTATTAACATAAAAGTTAATGACTTTGCTCAATTGATATTTAATAAGATTTTTTGAATGTTAATAAATTTATTTCGCTATGGAATATGTGAAAAAATATAAGTGTGTGTATTTTTAGAGAAATTTGAGGAAAAAGGATAAAAAATATAATATCATAAATTATAATTAATTAAAAAATTAAATAAAATTAAAAAATAATAAATGAAAATAAAAGTTTTAAATAATTATTAGTAAAATAAAAAATAAATTAAAAAAAAATGTATGAAACAGATTTTAAATTAAAAAAATTAATAACAAATATAAATAAAAAAATACAAATCAAATTATTCATAAATATATATAATAAAATAAAAAAAATAAATAACTAAAAACTTAAGAGTACAACATTAAATATTTTTAAATAAAAAAAATATATATATAAATAAATAATGATAAAAATCGTGTATTATTAAATTCTTAAAGTCATTTTTAATGGAAAAATATTTAAAATAAAATTATAAATGTATATGTATTAAAAAAATACTAATTAAAAAAATTAAATTAATAATAAATAGAAATAATAAAAATACAAAAAATAAAATAAAATAAAATAATAATATTTTTATCTGAAAAAATATAAATAATGATAAAAATAGTGTTCTATAAAATATTTAATCCATTTTTAATGAAAAGATATATAAAATAAATTTAGAAATACATCAATATTAAAAAAAAAACTATTTAAAAATTAAACTTCAAATAAAAATATCTTAATTATATAAGTAATTTAAACAGCAAAAATAAATAATATAATGTTCAGTTTAGGGTTTGCTTTGAGGGACGATGCTGACTTCAATAAAATAATAATTAAAAATTATTATTTCAAGGGCGCGAATTTTCCTATCATAAAATAATATTTTTTATATAAAATATCTTATTGTATTATTATTTTTAATTTCTTGCACTGCATGCTTATCAAGATATTTATAATGTTAATTGTCTGCAAATATTTTGTGTGTTTTGATAAAAAACAAATTAATAAATTAATTTTTAAATTTTTTCGAAATTTTCGGACATTTTTATTATTATAATTTTAATTATCATTTAATATATTAAATATTTTAACATCACTGGCACTAAATTTTACTCTACACAATGAGCAAATTCACATTTTGTTGATATGTTTTGATGCACAGTGTAGGGAACTAAGCAAAATAATTGAAAAAAATATTAAAAACTGCGTTAATT
Organism: Zeugodacus tau; assembly: GCA_031772095.1. Lineage (NCBI taxonomy): Eukaryota > Metazoa > Arthropoda > Insecta > Diptera > Tephritidae > Zeugodacus > Zeugodacus tau. Next base: position 70,982,620 of record CM062652.1, on the reverse strand, counting down.
TGTATTTTTAATGGAATTAATTCACTCAGTTAGTTAGTGTACAATTAATACTTGTTTGTGATACGTTATAGATGCATGTTTCCCCCTTAAGAGATTTTACATTTTAGCACAATATAATTAAATTGTTTCCCAATTTTTGTATTATTATATTTAAAAAATTTATTATACAATATTTTATAATGTTTTGAAATTTTTCTCAGTAGATTTTTTATTTTTTTTAAATGCAAAAAAAAATTAAAAAAAAAGAAATAAATGAAATTAATTTTTTTTATTTGTTTTTGTGTATATTTTTCGATTCTGTTATTTCACAAAGCCCGTTTTCATTAAAAACAAATATTTTATTTTCATAATTTTTAAACTTTTAAGTATTTTAATGAAAAATTTCTTTTTTAGGTAATTTAATTTTTATTTATTTTTACTTTTTTTTACGTTTATTAATTTTTTTAGTTTCAAAAATATTCTTTTATTTTTTGTGAAGAAATATATTAAATTTTCATACATACATATTTTTTTAAATTCTGTACAAGCATGCTTTGTTTTTGTTTGAAATATCTCGAAAAAAGTATTTGTTATTGTTTTCCAAACACGTTATGTATGTAATTTAGATTGTTTTGGAATGTTTTACATATTATTTATTCTATTTTTTTCAAATCTCCACCAACAAAAAAACAAATAACACTAATATAGTCAACATTAACACAATAAACGACGATTTTTTTCAACCAAAAATAAAAAATAAAATAATAAGAAAAAAAATTAAAATATTGTATTAAGAGGTCTTTAAAAATTGAATTTATAAGAATTCTTAAAAGTGGTATAAAAATTTGCTCTAAAGGAAATAAACAAAATTTCTTGAGTTAATAACCAAAACTCGACTTCAGTTTCTAGTCTTCAGAAAGACTGATACCTCAATATAAATTTCACTGTTTCAATTAAAATTATTTTTTTTTTTACTAAAATTAAAAAAGCAATATAATAATTTAAAAAGTTAAAAAAAAATATAAGAAAAAAATTACTAAAAAAAATTTTCAAAATTAAAAAAAAATTAGAAAATATGATTTTTTTACTAAAATTAAAAAAAGCAATATAATAATTTGATAAACGATTTTTTCCGATTTAATTTTGAGTCGAGAAAATTTAAGAGTTAATTTAAAATATTCCAAAAAATAAATTGATATTTTAAAATTAAATGCAAATAATAATGATCACCTAAAAATAATTTTTAAATATTTTGCGCATCATTGCAGCACAATGTATGCACTGGGATCAATAGTTCGGTGTAAGTAAATGAATAAAGTACAAAAAAGTAGCTAAACTAGACACACAAAACGAAATTTGTAACACACACTTCACTGCAATGGCGCTCATAAATCACAAATCACAAATCACTTCTCAATAATCGCTTAGAAAACTCGCCAAAAAACCGTTAAACACACTTATACCACTCAATAATACAATGTGCAGTACAAATATGAGAAACACTACCATAAAATTCACCAACGTCAAAACCACAAACCCACATTAAACTTGCATGAATCGAATATTTAGTCGGTCGCGCGGAAAAATACACAAATTGTACAATTTTCAAATTAACCGCCACGTCGTGGAAAAATACATAAATGTGAAAATCAAAAAGGTTGATAACGCAGCGTAAATTGCATTTGCAAGTTGTCAAATCAACCGACCGACCACCTACTTACTCTTGGACTGATTGACCATGAATACACACTGTGTGTGTCACACACCGAGTTGTTGGCGAGCCAGTGAACGATTGAATGAGCCGAGCGTATGATTTGAATTTGAAAATGTCACTGGTCGAAGTCAATTACGTGAAAGTGCAAATAAAAACGCACAAACAACCCGTGACACACACACACACATACATTCGAACTACATATGCATAAAATATGCTTCTGTGTGTGTGTGGCTGTGTGTGCAGGACTTGTGCTGCTCCCATTTTGCGTTGTTGAGATTGAAATCTGCACTTCTACGGTCAAAACAATAATCGAGTGCACTGTGCAATCGCAGCAATTTATCGCCGAGCCAATCACAGTGAACATAAATCAATACACACGCGCATACAAATAAACAAACATACAGACATACATACAAATATATATGCACGTTTACTATCATATAGTTGAGATATACATTTCACCTTACATTCCATAAACAATGAAATGTATACGACCCTTACACACACACAGCCCTCCACACTCCATATAAAATACATATGAACTTACTGACAATAAACAGTGTAATTTAAAAACAAATTAGTACAGTTAGTTCTCTTGAGATTGAGCTTTTCCAAATTGCCTATCTGCGTTGTGTAGTTTTAGTAATGTAATTGCAGTAATTTGTGCGTTGATAATCATTACTCATATATTAGTTTGTTAGAAATATTTGATGACCGTAGATCGTAGCATACTTTTTGGCTGAATGAGTAATATTTGTAGAATATGGTGTAAATTGGAGTGTGACAATCGAATTTGTGTAAATTATATATGTGCTGATCTAACGAAATCATAATTACTTGATATTTTTGAGGTTAGGTTGCTACCTAAACATTAATATTCACATAACTTTCATATAATAATAACCAATTGGCGTCACCAAAGCTTCAAAAATTCGAAAATAAAATATAATAAAATATCAAATCGACCGATTAATCCCCGGAAGTCAATACTAAGACCTTGAGAGCTTTCAGCCATCAGAATTTCCATCGGACATGTTCACGCTCAAGCCAACATCCAAACGCCAAACAAGTTCGACTAATTCTATATTAGAACTCTTATGATATGATAACATATTACTATAGAAAAAGTATAATCTATTATATTATACTAGAAAAAGTTGAATCGGGAATGTTACGGGTTACAAAAATCCTTCAAATCATCTGAGAATCGTTGAAAACCCTAATAAAGTTTATGAAATAAAGAAATTTTGAGTCCATCAGCACTTTATTTGTATTTTTAAACAATTTCACGATTACCTTTTGGGTGAAAATTGAAAAAAAAAACACTTAATATTTTTTGCTATTGTTTTTGGAGTGGCAAACAATATAATATAATCCGAAAAATTTCGTGAAATTTTTTTTGTTATTAAGTGAGAGAAAAAATAAACCAAAAAATTTCGAGGAATGATTTCATTTGAAGAAAATCAGATCCTTTCGGTTTAGTTAGGCTTTATTATCGAGTTTGACTTTATTATAATGTAGCGCTGTATATTTTTAGGTTAGCTTCAACTATTTTACTCATTAATCACTACTCATGCCTTTGAAAAGTAGCGTTCGTGTCAAAGCTTTAATTATGAGGCTTTCTATTATCAGTGAATACTCGAGAATTTTCTCAAAAGAGTATATAGTCCATTTGCTATCGTATTTGAATGCTATTTACGGATGTAGAATTGAAGTGTTTGTAAATATGAGTCTATAATGATGAATATATCGTAATCGTGAGCCAGAGTCGTGACTTAATTTTACTATTTGAAGTAAGCTTAATTACTTTTCATTGGAGTTCGTGACAAAATGTTGTGAAAAATTAGAGGCCACATTTTTTATTATTTATGACGAATCGTAAATATTAGATATTTAGAATTTTTTCACTAATTTTGACGACAAATATTTTCGAAAATTGATTTGAAAAAGCGATTTACCATACAAAAGAAAAATCTTATTTTACTACATTAATTTTTAATCCAATACAAATCGAGTTGAAACTGAAATGCAGCTATACTCTGTAAATCGTCAATCGAGTACAGGCTGTGCGAAACTCAAAAAATGGTTTCTCAATTATAATCTTAATGTATTAAAGAAGTTTGGCTGTGCAAAAAGGTTATAATAGCCTTTTCACACAGGAGCTAATTGATCAATTAACCGGCCTCTGCCGATTGGGTGAATTTTTTGATAAAAAAAGCTACGGTAGATGTCGCTTCTAAAAATATCAATCTGCTGATGAAACTCACCAACTTCATATGAAAAGCAAAAATAAAAATGTACATATAACATATGATCGGTTATAGAGTAGCCGGCAGTGAAAAAGGCAAACAAGGGTTTCTCAATAACAATTTTGATTGATCAACTAATTTGGCTGTCCAGAAACGCTATCAGAAACGCTATAAGGAAATCTGTACTTAGATATGGTGAAATATAGCAGTAGTTTGACTGTTTGTGATCTCAATGATGTCTGCATAAATTATGTTTATAAAACTAAATCGAATAAATAAAGTAAAATATTTTTTTAAAATTCTGGATGTGAGTCTAATATTTTTTTCTTCTTTAACGCCTTCGAAATCTTTAATTTGCACTTCTAACCCAACCTATAATTTAATTCATTTAACAATTTCATAAAACTAATAACAATTAACAGCAAAAATTCAGCATTCTACCTTGGTTGTGAATTTCACAAGAATTGCATGATTAAATTTAATTAAATAAAAATTATGTATTTAAAATTAATTGCATGCATAGCTAATTTTAAAATAATATTTATAATATATTTACATACATACATAAATAATTGGCGATCTGTGTACCATGTACTTATTGTTTCGACTGTCGCATTTTTTTATGTGAGATTTATATATTTTGGTAAAGTGGTGGATTATTTTTTTATTATTAGAATGCAATTAAAAAAACAATTGCATTCTATTGCTATAAAAATAGTTATATATATGCATTTTTTATATATCTGTGGAAATTTGACAAAACAACCTAACTCGACTTAATATTTTTATGCTCTCAAGCTGTCAAAGGAAATATTTTTTATTATTTTATATTTATAAATTTTTAATTATTATATTATTTTGTAGTTAAATCCCTAAAAAGTGAGAAGTGTGTTTAATTTTTCTATAAAATTTCGATTTCAATGTAATTTCCTTGTAATTTTAATGAACATTTTTTAAAGTTAAACTAGTTGTTTTGTCACAAGTTCACAACTATATGATTTAAAAAAATAAATAATTAAATTGAAAAAAAAAAATTTAATTGAATTAAATAAAAAAATCGAAATTACTAAAAATGTGTATAATATATATAAAAACAAATATTTTTTTATACAAAATATAAAAAAAATAATTATTATTAAAAAAATAAAATACAAGAATATTGAAAAATTTAAAATATTTATTAAAAAAAAAATTTTAAATTTAAATTATTTATTAAAAAAAAAATTTAAAATAATAAAAAATGTTTTCATATAATAACAAAATTTACTGTTCGTTCCTTATTTACATAAGTATATAAAATCTGCCCGCTCACAATAAAAATTTTAGTCATATATCTCCACAAGTATATTTGTTGTATGCCATGCTGTATGTATTCGAATTTTAGTTAGAAAAACCTTTTAAAAGCGTAAACATACTTTTCCTTTGCGTAGACACTACAAAACAGTATTTTTTATTTAACAACTCCTTACCCTCTGCTACTGACAATTCAAAATTAAATTGGCGCGTTTTTTTAAATCAAACAGAAATCAACAAAAATTTGTAGAGATAATCAAAAAACAACTCCGCTCTTACTAATAATCCTTACAACTCTTGTCATCGTCGATTTATTTATTTTTTCCCCCACATATAAACAACAACAATCAAACGCTCGTTGAAAAAATTATCAATAATTAACGGTAACTGAAATACAAAAATCAAAAATCCAAAAAACCGAAACAGACTCAGTGAAACAGCGAGGCTGCTGCGTAGCGTTTTTACGCGTCGTGCCAATACGAGAGTCGAAACGGAACTAGAATTGTCGCGTGAGTACAAATTCACTAAAACCTCTAAAACAAAAATTAACAATATTTCTGTGGTATATAATATAAGATAGTGTCGCTGAAATGGATTTCCCTTGTAGTGGTGTGTTTGTCTTCATGTTTTACGACAGTCACAACATAGCTTATAACTGTTTTCAGTTCTAGCATGTAGGTAGCTACCGATGTCAGTTGTAGGAATATACCTTTAATCACAGTGACGCGGCAACCAACTTGCCGCTCACGAGTTATAAAGATAATACAGTCAACGCACAAATAATAAACAATTTGCAATAATAGTGTAGACAGTGCAAGTTAAAGCAATATTTAATATAATATGCTTAGCAAAAACAGTTCAACAATAACAAATGAAATGGAAAAAATCGGTAAAAAATGCAATAAATGCTCATTCAATTAAAGTGTTGGGCCAAGTCAGGGTGATTCTAAAAATTTTACTTCAATCAAATTATTTGCTGTGTATACCCAGTAAGCAAAATTATGAGAACCTGAAGAAATATCTACTCTCTTACTTGCTACTGTTAAAAGATGTTGAATTGATTCGAAAAAATCAAGATATGTGAGATAAAAGTTCAACGAAACCTTGTAAATTACTACCCAAATACTAGGTTGAGAACTAATAGAGTTAATTGCTCACGAATGAAATTTGTATTATCACTGAGAGTTGAAAGTTAATTTCGAGAATTTTTCGATTTTTTATATTTTTTATATTAATATTAAAAATTACCTAAAATTCATTTTCGAAGAAAAGTTTCGATATTTAGTTATCGCATGCGATTATTATCTGAGAGTTTCAAAAATATCATGCGATAAAAATTTAATAGTTTTTTTTTAATTTACGTTAAACACCTTTCATTTTTAACAGCCGTCATACTTTATTAGACAGCTTCCTGGCTTTCAACATTATGTGTAAAATGTTGTCTTTAAAATTTTGAGTAAATTCTAGACTAGGTTCAGTATTTAGAGATCTCTTATTAGATAAGAAAACTCCATGGATTTTTTCCACTTATTCACAAAAAAATTCTCATTCATTATTCTTTTAAGAAGAACAGATAAGCAGAAAAATATGCTCTCCTCACTTTCAACAGTTTAGAAGTCAGAAATCGAAAATACCCAAGAGCTGTGCCCAAGCTTCAAGTTGATGAAAACAAACTTTTTAAATCATTGTATTATAGATAAGAAATATTTTTCTAAACTTCAAATTATATTTTCTGGGTAACTATTTGTTATGAAACTTCATTGTCGACATCAGGTGCCTTAATAGATTTTCTCGTAAAGGGTTTCGTATGTTATTCAAAGATTGATAGCTCAAAATTGACTTTATGGAATAATTTAGTTATGTATAACTACAGTTGAACTTCCATAACTCGATCTTCTATAACTCGAAGTTCCCCACAACTCGACAATCCCATGAAACGACGAACTCTTGAATTGGCAATGGAAGTAAAATTTAATATAAATTGTCTTATATAGCTCGGAAGTCTATCTAACTCGAAGTTTTTTTTGTGAATTATGGTGATTCGAGTTAGGGAAGTTCAACTGCATATATATAAAAATATATATATTTTTTAATTTAATAATGTTGGTCATTAGTTCGTAAAGCGCAGTGATATCGCTCGGCTCCCAACTATTATTAATGACTTTTTGTCATGACCTTTCACCTTGCCTTTGATTTTGTTCAGCTGTGCAATAAAATCGGTGTTGTTTTCCGGGTGTTTTCCTATTAATTATGCATTTACTAATTTCAACATGGGGCCAATTCACGTATGAAATTAATTTGTTGATGACGAAGTTTTTTCTTTGGTATGCTATATTATTTTCAATATGACTTCTGTCAACTTTGGTTGAGTAAAGCTTTTACTTGTTCTCAAAATATTAAACTTTCATGTTCGCTGTAAACTTTTGGAAAGCGCCGAAATTGTATGCAATATTTATCAGCTTTTACCACATTAACATTGAAAAGTTTTCTAAAAATATTTAGATTTAATGTTCTGGTAAGGTCAATGTTTGTAAGCTTTCACTCGTTTAACATTGAAGTGTTTTCAAAATACTGAGCTTTCATATTTTTAATTTGTAAAGATTATTGTACAATAAATAAGCATTTAGATTTGTATATGCCCCCAAATATAGCCAGTTTCTATAGGGAATAAACTTAGTACTTTGGTTGTGATGTGAGTAATATAATCATTTTAATAAAAATCAATCCCTGCGAAATTTTTATAAGATTTAAATAAACTGTGTACCTGGAACATTAACATTCAACACGAACTGTATAATACTTATATTTACACATATACTAATAATATATTCAATAATTACACATTTATTGTAAATACAGAGTTTAAATGTAATTAAACTTACAATCAACATCTATCATTCTCAGTCATCGATGGCACAACTCAAGTCACAACAATATTGGATTATACATATTATTATATTTATAGTGTGGATTCCAAAGAAATTTTAGTTTTTACTATTTTACAAAACAAAGTGAAAATAATACTATAACTAAAAGCTCAATAAAAGTTGTATGAAAGCTTTACTCTATTTAATCTATAAGAAGTGGAACTTTTGAGAAAGCTGAAAGTGTTCAATCAAATAAATTTAAATTCATTGAAAGCTTTGAACTTAAAATAAATGAAAGCTTTACAGAAAGCTTTAAGGTTTATCATTACGAGGAAACTATGTGAAAGATATTTTTCGGCCAAAATTTAGGGAATATAAGAAAAGTATATACGAAGAAGCTTTTATTTAGCAAAGAAGCTTTCACTAAGTGAGAGTTAGTTTACTAATATATAGTAATTTGGTTAGAAATGAATAAATTATAAAGTTATAATGTAAAAAAAAGTAAAATATTGTGATATTATGGGGGTCACAGAGAAATCTATATACTAGAAATACTGTTAAAAGTGTTCTGAGATCTGTTTTTATTAAGAAAGTGCGATGTTAACATAATTTAGTTGAAAGCTTTAAAATGTCTATTACTTGGAAGAATTTTAAATTTAAAACTTCTTTGGAATCTTTGTCGAACATCAAACCTTTTATGGCAACAATATTGATATAATTTCTTTTTTACACCTTATAATATAGACGGCTACGCATTCTCACAAGAGGAAGGTGGTGCAGTGCCACAATCAGTCGTTATACGCGCGTACGACACGAATTTGCCGAAACCGGAGGGCAACTAAGCGCATGAAACTCAAATAATAAAATGGATTCGGGTTATGGAGTGGAAAATCAACGCCGCTATGGAGCAAAACTGAAGCAAGATGAAAAATTGTGGTGTGGTTGGTTCATTGGAAATACATATGAACGGGACTGTGATCACATATGAGAGATCGAATCCAAGAACATTTTATAGGACTCCGAAATTATGGTAAAAAAATCAAGCAGCGCCTATTTGAGAGCTAAGGCAACTGTCAAAATTTTTCTATGTGGAACCACACCAGTCAGAATATAAACGTATTAAAGCGGAAATTATGGCGAAATATTATAGCAAACTAACTGTGAAAAAATAACATTTTATTGACAACAAAAAGCTTAACAGAATCACACATTTTTAGCATACTAAGTTTAAATCTAGGATAATAAGAACAAACTTTAATCTATTTATATTAGTATAAGCCAAAGACAAAAAAGGAAAAAGTGGAAAATCATAATTGATGAAGTGAAAAGTGTAGACGTTATCTAGTGAAATAGCCAATATGGGGCAACAAAATTTAAAGTGGCATTATGTTTATAATAACTATTGTGTGCATTACTAAACTTATAACTGAAATACGACTTTAAATATTAACCTTTATCATTAACTAGTGCGAATTGTTTTTCTTAATTTGTGTATAATAAATCTACGTGTAAAATATTGAATAAAAAAATTGTGTTAAAACACAAACTATTTAAGACATATTGTATAAAATAAATTAATAGTAAAAAAATAGAATTTTTAAAATAACTGAATTGTGGATAAAAGGTGGAAAATAATAGCAAATTCTATACATTATAAAAAAATATAAATACATAAACAATATAAGAAACAAAACCAAAAAAATAATTACATCTAAATTTTTTCATAGATGTTATCTTATGAAAGTTCATTCTATTTATAAAATCAATTTTTTTTTATAGAGAATTGTGAAACATCAAGATAACTGATGCCGCTGTTATAACCATAATGTAAATTATTTAACAAATTTTTTTACAAACACTTTTTGACTAATTCATAGTATGAACAATTCATCGCTTGGGCAATTTATCCAGCTGTTTCTGGAACTAAAGAAAAATCAATTTTAGTTGGTACTTTGGTTGGTTATGTAAACATCATAGCCAGTGGAATCGCTTGGCCTACATTTCTGCATAAAAAGTTCGGACCTGGTCATTCCCGGGGTCTCAAAAATCGAGCTTTTGTGTGTAAATCGACGTTTTCTTGTAGATGTCTTTGAATTTTTTAGACAAGCGAAAGTTGGACCGCTTGCGGTATTACTATTATGTAAACATCATAGCCAGTGGAATCGCTTGGGCTACATTTCTGTATAAAAGGTTTGGACCCGGTCCTTCCCGGGGTCTCATAAACTTAACTTTTGTGTGTAAATCGACGTTTTCTTGCAGATGTCTTTGAATTTTTTTGACAAGCGAAAAGGAGAATGTATTTTTGATAGGTCCATAGGCTAGTCCGTCACTCGCGCTATAATCCTGCACTAAAATTTTTTATCCAACTGTATCTGGAAGTCAAAAAACTTAATTTTTAGTTGGCGCTTCCGCTTATTTTTCCATTAACCCACTTTTACACCCAGAGCGGAAATGGATATTCAAAATTTGAATTTACCGGAAGATGCCCCTTGAGCTAGGCAACAATTTGGCATCAAAACATTTCACCCACACCCATCCGGTCGCTCAGAAAAATGAAAATATGTAGCCAATTTCAGGAATTCTACCAGGCACCCAGAAGTGCCCAGTAGGTGGCTGCGGAAATGTTTTTTCGAAATATCTCGGAAACCGCTTGCGGTATTACTATTATGTAAATTCCCTAGCCAGTAGAATCGCTTGGGCTACATTCCTGCATAAAAAGTTTGGACCTGGTCCTTCCCGGAGGCACGAAATTCTTAACTTTTGTGTGTAAATCGACGTTTTCTTGTAGATTTCATTGAATTTTTTAGACAAGCGAAAGTGAAAATATATTTTTGATAGGTCCATTGGCTAGTCCGTCACTCGCGCTATAATCCTGCATTAACATTTTTTATCCAACTGTATCTGGAACTCAAAAAACTTAATTTTTAGTTGGCACTTCCGCTAATTTTTCCATTAACCCACATTTACACCCAGAGCGGAAATGGATATTCAAAATTTGAATTTACCGGAAGATGCCCCTTGAACTAGGCAACAATTTGGCATCAAAACATTTCACCCACGCTCATCCGGTCGCTCAGAAAAATGAAAATATGTAGCCAATTTCAGGAATTCTACCAGGCACCCAGAAGTGCCCAGTAGGTGGCTGCGGAAATGTTTTTTCGAAATATCTCGAAAACCGCTTGCGGTATTACTGTTATGTAAACATCATAGCCAGTGGAATCGCTTGGGCTACATTCCTGCATAAACATTTTGGACCTGGTCCATCCCGGGGCCTCATAAATCGAGCTTTTGTGTGTAAATCGACGTTCTCTTGTAGATTTCTTTGAATTTTTTAGACAAGCGAAAGTGAAAATATATTTTTGATAGGTCCATAGGCTAGTCCGTCACTCGCGCTATAAGCCTGCATTAACAGTTTTTATCCAACTGTATCTGGAACTCGAAAAACTTAATTTTTAGTTGGCACTTCCGCTAATTTTTCCATTAACCCACTTTTACACCCAGAGCGGAAATGGATATTCAAAATTTGAATTTACCGGAAGATGCCCCTTGAGCTAGGCAACAATTTGGCATCAAAACATTGCACCCACACCCATCCGGTCGCTCAGAAAAATGAAAATATGTAGCCAATTTCAGGAATTCTACCAGGCACCCAGAAGTGCCCAGTAGGTGGCTGCGGAAAAGTTTTTTCGAAATATCTCGAAAATCGCTTGCGGTATTACTGTTCTGTAAATTTCATAGCCAGTGGAATCGCCTGGTCTACATTTCTGCATAAAAAGTTTGGACCTGGTCCTTCCCGGGGTCTCATAAACTTAACTTTTGTGTGTAAATCGACGTTTTCTTGTAGATTTCTTTGAATTTTTTAGACAAGCGAAAGTGAAAATATATTTTTGATAGGTCCATTGGCTAGTCCGTCACTCGCGCTATAAACCTGCATCAAAATTTTTCATCCAGCTGTATCTGGAACTCAAAAAATATCAATTTTAGTTGGCACTTCCGCTTATTTTTCCATTAACCCACATTTACACCCAGAGCGGAAATGGATATTCAAAATTTGAATTTACCGGAAGATGCCCCTTGAACTAGGCAACAATTTGGCATCAAAACATTTCACCCACGCTCATCCGGTCGCTCAGAAAAATGAAAATATGTAGCCAATTTCAGGAATTCTACCAGGCACCCAGAAGTGCCCAGTAGGTGGCTGCGGAAATGTTTTTTCGAAATATCTCGAAAACCGCTCGCGGTATTACTGTTATGTAAACATCATAGCCAGTGGAATCGCTTGGGCTACATTCCTGCATAAACATTTTGGACCTGGTCCATCCCGGGGCCTCATAAATCGAGCTTTTGTGCGTAAATCGACGTTCTCTTGTAGATTCCTTTGAATTTTTTAGACAAGCGAAAGTGAAAATATATTTTTGACAGGTCCATAGGCTAGTCCGTCACTCGCGCTATAATCCTGCATTAAAATTTTTTATCCAACTGTATATGTAACTCAAAAAACTTAATTTTTAGTTGGTACTTCCGCTTATTTTTCCATTAACCCACATTTACACCCAGAGCGGAAATGGATATTCAAAATTTGAATTTGCCGGAAGATGCCCCTAGAGCTAGGCAACAATTTGGCATCAAAACATTTCACCCACGCTCATCCGGTCGCTCAGAAAAATGAAAATATTTAGGCAATTTCAGGAATTCTACCAGGCACCCAGAAGTGCCCAGTAGGTGGCTATGAAATTGTTTTTTCGAAATATCTCAAAAACCGCTTGCGGTATTACTGTTCTGTAAATTTCATAGCCAGTGGAATCGCTTGGGCTACATTTCTGCATAAAAAGTTTGGACCCGGTCCTTCCCGGGGTCTCATATACCTAACTTTAGTGTGTAAATCGACGTTTTCTTGCAGATGTCTGAAATTTTTACACAAGCGAAAGTGAAAATATATTTTTGATAGGTCCATAGGCTCCGTCACTCGCGCTATAATCCTGCATTAAAATTTTTGACCTAGCTATCGTGGGGAGTTAAACAAAGTCGATAAGAAATTTGTACCTATTATAGCTTTTTTCTTTACTCTGCCGTTCAAATCGGTTATTAAATAATTTTGTAATTCGTTTAATGTTTTATTTTCGTTTCTTTATTTATATGCTCTTATACATATTTACATTTACATATACATATATTTGTGCTTAGTAATACTAATACTATTAGTACTAAACAAAAAAAATAACACATTGGTACCTTATTATTAATTGTGTGCAGCTTAAACAGCAAATCGCTAAAATTAAATAAATATTTTATAATAGTTCATAGACTAACTTATAAATACGTATTCATTATACTTATAATACATTATACATGAATATTTGGAACATTTACACTACTTTAGATACATTGGCACTTTACTTGAAAAACTATTATATTAAATAAAATATTACGTCTAAAAATTTACATTGGAGTTGAGTGACAAAAAGTATTAACTATTAAAACTAAATTTCGATATAAATTCTTAAATCTAGATGTGAGAACAACTAAATGCTTATTATAACTGTAAATAACTGCAGAAGCAGGTCTTTATATTAATTACGCACCAAAGTATATCTGTATTGGTCGCTTCTTTAATATCAATGTTGTGCGCTTTAAATTTTTTACACATTAAAATTATAATTTTCTTTGAAATAAATATGAGCTATTATACATACATACATATATACTTCGTGTGACCTTCACTAAACGTCCTGTAACTTGACTATCATTTTCCTAATGGCACATTAAACTATGTGAATTAATGTAGTAATATTAACCAAGTATCTTGAAGTGTCACTTTATTGTTCTAATATATAATTCTCGTAACATTGTATATATGAAAGTAAGCAAGGAACTGCACATTTCATTGGTAAAAAGTTAAACAAAATTTCATGGTAATAATTTTTGTGGTGTGTTTACATTAACAATAACGTTCTTACATACATACAAACGTGCATAATAGAAATAAAATATTCAAATGGATTTCTATTCAAAAATAAAGTCTAACTTTATATGTATCATAAATGGGAAAGTGTTTCATTTTGATGTCTTTCTTTTGTGGCGGTTAGTAATGCTTTAATCTAATCACAGTTTTAACTAATGAATGTTGGTATCTTATAATTAATATAAATTTAATTTAAAATATGTCGACAATTTCAGGCATTCTACCAGGCAACCAGAAGTGCCCAGTAGGTGGCTGCCGAAAGGTTTTTTCGAAATATCTCGGAAAACACTTGCGGTTTTTCTATTCTGTAAATTTCATAGCCAGTGTCATCGTTTGCGCTACATTCCTGCATAAAAAGTGGAGTTTGACTGTATAAAACTGAAATATCAAAAATTTTTGAAATTAAATTTTTATATTAATTTATACAATATTATTTTTGTTGAGTTTTGAAATATTTTTTTTTTCAAAAATTGCGTCATTGAAACATGAAATTAAAATTAAAAAAATATTTAAAAGCAAGTAACTTACACAGTAGAAGCATATGCGCAGCCGCTACTCTTGGATCACCACAGTTCTATGTTGAATATTTATTAAATTTATCCGTCATTAAATTTCACCAGAAAATGTATTGTATCCAAGCTCAGCATTTTATATATATTAGTGCTGTGGAAATAACCTATAAAATATAAAAAAAAATTTATATAACATCGTATAATTTTTCAAAAATTATCTCTTTTACTTTTATAGCTTATTAAATATAATAAATGACCTTTAAAGCTTTGAGTTCTTCCAGCCATAATAAAATTAACGGGATTCAGAGATTTATTTTTTGGCTATTATTTTAAGGAAATGCTGCTAAGTTCGCCAATTTGAACAACCATTATATACAAACTTTCATTAAGGGGTAACATGGGTTTTGCCGGGTAAAAAAGGTCTATTTTCAATATATTTTTTTTTATTCAAACTTTTTTCTGTCTATAGATACATATTTAAAGATAATTTCTGAAATTTTCAAAAAAAAAAAATTAAAACTGCTCCATTGCGACGTCATTTCCGGTGACCCCTCAGAAAAAAAGGTGTGTCCGCGTTGTCAGCATAACCACTGATAGGATCATCAAAAATTAAAAAAGAAAAAAGTGTTTTAGGTAAGACCATAAAGTCGTGCTTGAACGAAGGAAAGACAAAAAAGTAAAAATTGGAATTTTAACAGACACTTTCCTAAAAAATTAATTATAATTAATCAAATTTGCTTGACATTTTGTTTTTTTTTCTTAAATAGTTGTAATTGAAAAAAGCAAAAATCCTTCGTTCAAGCACGAGTAAATTGTATCTTGAACACCTGTGCAAAATTTTATCAAGATCGTTGAGTAGTTTTCGAGAACATTTGACAACCGACGTTGAAAACACGGTTCCAAGAAAATCGCGTTTAAAGTTTCCAAAGGCTGTATCTCCGAAACTATTATTCGGATCGACTTGAAAATTTAGTATAATATTCTTGAGATGTTGTAGAAATTAATACGAAAAAAAAAAAAATGTTTGAATCCACGAAACCCATGTAACCTTTTAAATGGTTTGATAAGTTTCAAAATCTGAAATTTGTAAAAAAAATTTAAGAGATCCTTTGGAAGTTCCACCCAACAGTCCACATCAGTTTCAATTTAAAACTTTAAACGCGTTTAAATATGTATATCAAAACTAAATTTTTTTTAAATCGTTGCATACGATTCCTCGACAAGTTAAGAAGTGATTTTGTTAAAATTTTGCAAACATCTATAATTTCCTAGACTCTGAATGAAGGATTTTTTTTTGGCAAAAAAAAAAAGGTTTTTCTTTTTCTTCTTTCTTTGTACAAAGTCTGTCATAAATTAACATTAAAATTTTAATTTCTCTTTCCTTCGTTCAATAAGGAGATTTATCCATGTACTATCCAAAAGGGTTGAGTTTTCGGAATTTTGAAATAAAAATTTTAGAAAATACTGTTTAAATATGTGACTTTGATATACTGAATTAATAAAAAAAATTAAAAAATTCTAATTTTCCAGTCTCTGAGACCCACCTAACCCCATAGTTTAATTATTTACTATTTGAAGCTTGTCTAACAAAAAATGCCGTTAAATTTCATGTAAAATGTAATTAATTGTTGAATTTTAGGTGTATGTCTTTGATATTATCACAAACGCCATCTGGTGGAATATTTGTAAAATAGTGTAGCACAGTTCTCAACCGTGTGTTTATATATACATATATTATGAGACATTACGAAGACATATATACAGTGGAACTTCTCTAACTCGAATCACCATAAACCACCAAAAAACTTCGAGTTAGAGAGACTTCGAGTTATAGAATTTTCATTAAAACATACAATATTTCAAAAAGCTATAAAATATAGTTTTATTTATTTGCTTCGCATAAAGTTTTATGTTCATAGGTTAAAACATGTATTCTGTAATTTTGGTTGTTGCAGTTTGCTTTTGTTGGCTCTTCACGTCTGTATTCCATCCTTTGTTACATGATTTATACAATCCATAAGTGTAATATCATATTTTTTGTTCGCCTCCATACGATATAGAGGGACTCTTTTACAATTTTGCCTCGATAGTAAAATTTGAAATTTTGTATTATGGACTGTCCAAAAACTTCGATTTATGGAAGGAAATTAGTATGAAAGTTGCCTTCTATTGCCACTTCAACAGTTCGAGCTATGGAGAACTTCGAGTTATAGAAATTCGAGTTAGGGAAGGAAATTTGTATGAAATTTGGCTTCTAAACGCTATTGCCAATTCGAGTGTTCGAGTTATGGAGATGTTCGAGTTATAGAAGTTCGAGTTATGGAAGTTCCACTGTATTAATATACTTTAATCAGAGTTTCTTTACTGCAAGAACTATACAATTTTTTACTATATTTGGTCTGCTACAGTTAGAAAATAATAAATCTAGTTAATTAGTAAAAAAAGGTATGTTGGCTCTAGAGAGTATCTCTCCTTACTATCGCTAATGATGTTGAAATGTCTAAAGACGCTGATGGAAACGTCAAATGCTGTTTTTATTTTTATGTTTTTATTTATGGTTTTCTTATACGATTTTTGAAATGCGTTCTGGTTTTCTTATACGATTTTTGAAATACGTTCTGGAAAACCTAGAACGCCGATAATAAAATCAAAAATTACTAAGACCAATATTTTCTACTTTTCGTTAGATAAAATGAAATCTTTCTTCTTTAACCATTTTTTACGATAAAAGTACCACAGCTGCTTTGATAACTCTTCTAACCTCCCACTCATCTTATGTTTTTCTGTCTTATTCGGTTTGGTAACAGTTATAATTTAACTCTTCTTTAATTTCAGAGTTATGCTGTTGCATATTAGCTTATTCACCGTATTAACTGTAAATATTTTTGATAGCTTAATCAAAATATGCACTAAATTTAAACAACTGCTCAAGCGTGTGCGACAGCTTGTGTTATAATAAAAAATAAATAAATTGAGAGTCAAGCAGACAACTTCAAACGATGATGAACTCACACAGTGGGGTAAAACAAATACTGCAAGCAGTTACACGCATACACACATAAATTCTAATAAGAAATATAAAATAAGCATAAAAGTGAAAAATCAAATCACAGCATGTGTGCCGCTGCTACCAAATCCAAACAACATTACAATAAAAACAATAATAATATAAATATAAATATAAATGTGTGTTTGAGTATGAGTGGAGTAACAGCAACAGATACACTTATTGCACTCAAAAGCGACATAAACGCCAACAGCGGCATCAACAACAAGATTCAACTGCAGGGAGAATGCTAAATGGAAGACTTCTATGCGTGTGCATGTAGAGTATACACAGAACTTCGCACACACACACACATACACAACTCAACGTCTTGCATACTTTTCAGCAAATGTGTGATTTGGTAGTGCAAAGTGACAGCGTTGTCGGTGCCGGTGCTCAGCAAGTGTGTTTAAGCAGATGCTGATCTTCCAGCACAAATACACATACTTATATTATATAGGATGTATATATGTGTGTGTGTGTGTGCTTGCAGCATCTTGCACGTCAGTTGTGTTTAGAATAAGAGCAATACTTGTAGCAATGACAGTGTCGGAAGCAGCAACAAACAGCCTTCGTCTAATGTGATTCGTTCCGGTGTGCGGTGTGTAGAAAATATGGTTGACGCTGTTGCGCTTTGATGCAAATTTGCATGCTCTTAGTACTGCGTAGTGTAGATATATATGTGTATATATGTATATAGAGAGAGAGAGAGAGTTGGTGCTCGGTTGGACTAAACGAAATTTTTCATAATTTGTTCAAATTTGGTTAGATTATTTTAGACCAGTTGGGTAACTAGTTGTATAGTAACGTTGGCCGGGCGTTTTCTATACACTTAAATAAAAAATTAATTTGTCAATGTTTTTTGAACTAATTTGAGCAGATTAATTCATGGAAAACTTAAGATTCAAGTCTTAAAATTTTTGTTTTTTCATATATTTACCCCTAAAAATATTTTTCTGGGATCCATCTGTGAGAGATACGAATTCTAACGCCCTACTTTGTTACCATTGAATATAAAAAATCTTAGTAATAATGAAATAAATACCTACGATATCGAGACAAGGAGATATTGGTTGACTCCATAATTTCTATCGTAGTTTTTTAGTATACGAGGTGTGTTCAAAAAATAACGGGAATTTTTAAATTTTGGATTGTTCACAATTTTATTCTATTTTTATTATGTTAATATACAACAACAGTATTTAAGGTAAATAAATAAATATTTTTCCCCAAATTAACGAAAATTCCCGTTATTTTTTGAACACAACTGGTATTGTTTCAAAAAAATTTCTGAGTTTGACTTTATATTCATATTTTCTCCTTCTTAATTATTTTGAAACTTTATTAGATAGTGAAATGTTTTATAATAATACCTAATAGAGTATAGCATATTAAATCTAATATATAAAATTCTCGTGTCACGGTGTACGTTATTATCTTCTCTGAAACCGCTCGACCGATTATAGTGAATCTTAGCGTGCATATCGGCTAGGGTGGAGAATCGGACAACATCTATTTTTCATCCTCCTAAATGTTAAGGGTGGTCCACCCCTACATTTTTTTAACTTTCCTCGAAGAAAATTAAAAATTTTCTAAAATCGGGAAGTTATTGGTTGTTGAAGTTCAAACCGATCTGGCTAATTTTAGAGAAAACAAAAAAATAATATTTTGAAGGTTGTCATTGTTGCTTTTTTAAAATATTTCTGTTATTGTTCAATTGTATAAGTTGTAGCCCAAAACAATTTGTAAAAAATAAGGAAAGGCTAAGTTCACGTCCAACCGAACATTTTACACTCTCGCAATTTATTGATGTAATTTTATTAAGATAACACACAATATGACCTATATATTCGGCATAAAGTCAAATAGAAAATCATCATATATAGTATATGAGGGCTGATGTAATTCCAGAACCAATTTCACTCATTTTCACCAAGGTTCCAAGGTTAACGGGACTAGGCACCTGTTAGTAGACAAACAAACGGCACATTCGGCCTTGAAATTACTCCTAAATTGCAAATGAACAAAACACCAGTCGGCAAAATCGCGAAAAATAGCGCTATAACGAAGATTTTCCAAATATTCAAGAAGTCGCTGGAGGTACTGCACAGGACCTTGATTGTCGATGAACGTTTTTGGTGGAGCCTGGATTCTGTTAACAGGTGATTTACGCCAGACTTTTCCAATTATTCCTGGATCAACTGTTACTGACGGGCTAATCGCATGCCTAAAGTCATTTAATTTGTGGCGACACATAAAGTATCGCCAATTAACAACTAACATATGAGTGTTTTTGCAACAATATCAAATAGCGATTGTAGAAGCAGTTGGAAATGGTAGGGTCGCAGTTGACACCTCGATGGATTAATAGTATTTCCAATAGATTTCTGTCACTTCATTGACTTGAAAGAGAAGTTTTCCTGACATGAAACCTCAATATGATAACCATAAATGACTGACATATGATTGAATGACCTATATTGGTGGTAAAAAACAAAGATATCGATGATCTTAATGCGACAATTTAGAATTTCGGTCCAGGAGAGTTGACACAGCTACAAACCAGGATGACGTAGTCAATTATCCCAAACAATTTAAAATTGCCTGTACTATCACCACTCACTTTGCAATTAAAAGTAGTGTGAGTTGTCATCATGCTGCGTAACATAAATCGACCTCGTATAATCAATATCGTCGCCGAAGCCAAGATTGGACCAACTTAATTTAATGTATACCTTAGCCACAACAACGTATTGCCGGGTCTGCTAGTAATAAATATTATACATTTTTGAAAATTTAATTCCCCTCTCTTCATCCTTAGTTATATGAAATCATCCATACGATTCGCTTGACATGCTTTCTTCTTATTCAGCGAATTTTTCTAGGAATTGATTTAATTTTATTCACTCCAGACTTTTCTTCAGAAAAGCAATAGAGAGTTTGGTTGATTTGTCCCTGTGAATTTTTAACGATAAATCATATTTTCAAGGATAAATAAAATATTTAAGATATTCTTTGACATAACAGTAATAATAGTAGAAAAAACAGAGAATTATAAAAAAGAAATTTAGATTGGTCCGTAATGAACTAGTTTGAAAGTAATGTATTTGTAACTAGTGGTTTTTGAGTTCATACAAAATCTCATTATTCAGGAAGACACACATTTTATTACGAAAATACAGTTTTTTGTATGTTTATATACATTTTTTCTAAATAATATCAAAAACTGGTTACTTACTAACCTATTGAATTTTATTTGAAATCTATGTACATAAAATTCATGCTATTAAATTAATTTTATTATTTTTATTAGAATTTTTACAAAATATAAGTTCCATTTAATTTTAGAAAAACTAAAAAAAATAATATTGCACTCCCCACTTACTCTACTGGGTCATAATCTATTCCAGCAATACTGTCAAGTGTCGTTGATGTCGGCAGCAGCGCAAACAAGATTTCTAAAATTTCTTCATCTACAACACTACATTTACCAAATGATAAGCAACAGCACCATCATCATCTTCTCAAACATCATTATCAGCATCATCATCTTAATCATCATGATATCAACATCTCCACTAAGAAGACACTCAAAATCATGCAGATGAGCTGTAACATTAACGGCAGCGCACTTTCAACGCTAAGGATGCGACATTAGCGCGCATCATTGGGGAGCGCCGCACACTATATACGTACACATATACATATATATATATATGTGTTTGTTTGTATGCAGTCATCAGCAGCGCTCCACTTTATGCCACGCACTTGTGGGTTGGACCCCCAAAAAAGCATTTAAAGGTGTTTGGTAATATTTATGCAGACGCTTCATATTTCATATTTTTCGAGATTTAAAATAAATTGTTTGACACCCAACGCAGCGGCCCGACTATAAACTTTGTGCATCCACACATACATATTTACAAATATTTTAATTTGTCTCCTGGGCTGTGCACTCACGTTACTTAGAAGCGTACTCGGTCGCCCTGCCTTTGTAGGTACTATTTTATGGCTTTATGTGTGTGTTGTGTCTGCTGGAGATTTGAGATTTATTTATAGCTTGGATGCCAAGTGTGAACTCAATAACTATTAATTTGATTATGTGCATATAAAGTTATGTTAAACTAGATATATACAGATATGTGTATGCAAAGTGCTTTAAGTTGAAGCCTCCAACGATGTTAATGACGCTTTGTTGTAAATACGTAAATACGAGATGTGTTCAAAAAATAACGGGAATTTTCGATTTTTTTGAAAAAAAAAAATTAATTTGTCTACATTAATGTTATTGCCTTCAAAATAGTTCACATTGGATACTATGCACTTATGCCAGCGCTTGTTCCAATCGTCGAAACAGTTCTCAAACTCGATTTTTGGAATAGCCTTTCTTTGGCACTTTCAGCGATTTCTCGTATGCTTGTATAACGAGGACCTTTTGAGGTTATTTCAATGATGGCAAATAGTTTGAAATTTTGATATTTCTCGATAAATTGAATTTTGATAAATTCTGATAAATTTCAAAATTCCCGTTATTTTTTGAACACACCTCGTATAAGCATATATAAATACACTTTGCATATAGCAAGTCACTGACCATGTGAATTAAGTTTATTTACTTAACAGCTTTAATTATAACGTGAAGTAATTTAAGGCGCTGGTTAATACTAGATAAGAAACTATGCGGTCGTCGCACTGCCACTCTGTTTGTACTGGTTTAAACTGTATCAAAAGTGTATAAAAGCGACTTTAAATAAAGGCAAACACTACCGGCATTCGCACAAGCACGCGTTACTCACTTCAGCTACGCATATACATACATACATACATACATACATATGTATATATCTGTAAGTGTATATGAGAGTACACCCCCACATTCGCGCTGTACCATACTTTTTAATTAGTGATTGCGCCAATGAATGAAAGTGCTTTTAAATAATTAATTGAAATGTGCGAAATTTTTCGCAAAAGTCAAAAATAACTAGCGTAACCCAGTTGATATCAAGAATTTAACGACATAGCACGCGGCATGCGGCACGAGTCAACAAGCTACAAGACAGTACAATGAACCGTATTACGCTAAAAACAACAAAAAATTAACTTTGGTTTCTGGGTATGCGAATACTTTTCGTTTGTCACTAAGAAAACTTTCGTAATTACGGGAGTATAGTTAAGTGCTAAGTATAGTTGGTCGGCGGAGGTCGATGTATAGATGAAAAAGATAAAAAAGTACTCTAAAAAATACTGTTTTAAATGGATCAGGTAACCAGGAAACCCAACACAACCACATCTATCACACGTAGTTGATTGAGTGGATTTAACAGGTAATCGATATACTGTTCAACCTGAGAAGCTAATGACATATATAGTGAAGTAGTTCATTCATAGAAAAAATATACAGTAAATAATTCAGGTATTTGGCTCGTCTATTAAATTATAATTATTTTTAATGTATATTTCACTTTCGTTAATGATAGAATTAGTAAGGCTGCCAGTAAAATGTCTTAAAAATTTGCCAGAAATTGGTTAGGTAGGGATATTGCGTATACGGATGATCTAAAAAGATAAAGTCATTGATAAAATAGGTCGAATAATGCTTTAAATTTACAGATTGCAAATATTTATTATTATTAATGAAAATAGTGTGAGTTTCACTGGAAGAAATTTTACTGAGAAACGCACGTTTTTTAGCAATTCATCGAGGTTATACTACTAGGAGTCTATAGTTCATATTTTGGTTTTACTAGACTCGTATCTATTTGATATACTAAGTAAAAGTTTAAAAAATTTATATATTAAATTGCGGAAAACGTTTACTGTTACTCTCAAGATTGAACGTTTAAGGCTGATCAGTGGATCTCCCTTAGGCTCAACCCACACCATATTAGTCAAAAACGTCTTTGAATAATAAGGCACAAAAACGTATTTTGCTCTAACCCATACCAAGCGAACACGCGTTTTTGCCTCGTCTTGTTCAGTGTGGGTTGTTCCATATGAACCTAAGGACAGTTGTCGTATCAGACAAGAGAAGACGTCTTGACTTAGCCGGTGTGGGTTGAGGCTTAGGCACATTTTACTGCACTATGTTAAAATAAAAGTTATTTTACAAATGGTATCGATGTATCGTCAGACCAATGTTAAAATTTCGTTAGAAACGTTGATTGGGTTGTTAACCTACGGGCTCTATAATATTGGACTAGATCGAGCGAAGTTAGAAAAGTGCTTTATACGACAAAAACTTTGTTCTTATCAGTATGATACCAGACATCCAAATGTTCCTGGTTTAGTGAGCATTCATTATTAAATTTAAGGGTTGGCTGGTATACCTAAAACTTGGATTCATTAGAATTGTATATCAGTGGTTCATTTGGCCAAGTAGCATCTCCATAAACCTTTGAAGAGGCTGAAATGTAATTGTATTTTCCTGAATTCACTAGTTTCTAAATCATTGAAAATAATTATGATTTGTTCAGTGTCTCACTAAGGTCAGGGATGCTTCAAGTAATGTTTTAAGAATGATTTCGGGCCGCTGAGACTGGCTCGAATAAATTTCAGCCGAAAGGCCAAATTCGACCACTTTTAGCAGTACTTGGGACAGTGTCAGCAATAAACGTTTTTCCGGTCTAAAATGCACCCATTAGAAGTGGTCTACCAGGTCTAAGCAGTACTACCCGAATTTTTGAAATTTAAGGATTGCCACTGCCGTGGCATTCTAATTTTTTGATAAGATAGATAAGTGGTAACTTTATGGTGCAGAAGCGTGGACGATGTCAACATCCGATGAGGCGACACTAAGAGTTTTCGAGAGAAAGGTTTTGCGGAAGATTTATGGTCCCTTAAACATTGACAACGGCGAATACCGCAGACGATGAAAAATAAGCTGTACGATTTATACGACGACATTGACCTAGTTCAGCGAATAAAAAGACAGCGGCTACGCTGGCTAGGTCATGTTGTCCGAATGGACGAAAACACTCCAGCCCTGAAAGTGTTCGATGCAGTACTCGCTGGTGGAAGTCAAGGAAAAGGAAGACCTCCACTCCGTTGGTAGGACAAGGTGGAGAACCTGGCTTCACTTGGCATTACCAATTGGCGCCAAACTGCCAAAAGAAGAAACGAATGGCGCGCTGTTGTGGACTCGGCTATAACCGCGTAAGCGCTGTCTACGCCAGTCAAGAAAAAGTAGATAAGTGGAGTGACATTAGCGATTTTTAGGCTATAACAGGCAGAATAAGTAGAATCTAAGGATATGAAGTAGGAGATATAAGTGGGAGAAGTAACATCCATTGAAATTTTATGTCTCAGTAAAGTAATAAAAATGGAAGGAAGTATACGTCGATAAAAATATTAAAGTATTTTAAGAAAAAGGGACTGAAAACACAAAAAATGCTGAGTCATTTAAAGACAACTATTATCTTTGACTACTTGAGACCTTAGTATTTACCTTTCCATGCGCTTGTAGCTTAATTGATTGACAGCGCATAAATGTGACTGCAAATTATAGCCCAAGAAAATTACATTTGAAATATTTTTAAACACACAAATGTGCACTTATGTATATACATGTCTATATAGTATATAGCACATATCTAGATCTACACTTGACTTACTTACTTATGCGCAGCGCTTTAGGTATTGAGTGCAAAGAGCAATAAATTATCTTTGAGTGCATGCAATAAAATCAAAACACTTTATAGAAATTTAAATTGAATTTGATGCGAGCTCGAAGCGAAGATCCAGCTATATAGAGGAATGCAAAAAATAAAGACAACAATAGCAATAACAATAACCACAACAAATAACAACAAACAGGCAAACAGTGAAGAAATATATCAAGACACTTTGATAAAAGTGTAACGCAATTAGTTGCAAGTATACATTGTTGTTGTTGTTGTTGCTGTTTGTTGAAGATGTGCCCGACATGCACGCAAACTCACAGAGGCAGGCAGATAAAGATAGCACACAAGCGACACAGGCAACGCGTGACAACGGTATTCCAAGTAGCTGCTGCCTGAGTCAGTTGAGCAGGCAATCAGTCAGTCAGTCAGTCAGCTAGTCGGCAAGTCAAATGAGGCAATCTAAGTAATATCATCAGCCGCTGAGCGACACACAGACAGACAGCCAGCAGGTAGATAACGATATCAGCGCTTGATGAAAGGCTGCTAACTGCTTGAGTTGTTGTCATTGTTGTTGTTGTAGCTGCTATGGCATGTTGCAGTGGCATGCTGCATATAGCCGACGGCTAAAAATTGATATCGAGAGCAAAACAAAAACAACAAAAAAGAAAAAATTATCACTGGAAAATGGGAACAAATGCAACGGCATTAGCTTTGATGCTTAGCTGCTGTAACAACAGGTGAGGCGGCGGGCAAGCCGAGCCGGCCGAGCGCTTGGTGAATGGGTCGAGGTCGCGTCAAACGAACATAACAAACCGAACAAACAAACAGCAAGCCAAGTGAGCAAACCAAATTAGTTATTGATTTTATGTTTTATTTATTGCGCGCGCTGATAGTGACTCTTTTATTGTTGTTGTTGCTTTTTTCATATTCTCCTTTACACATGCTCATTCACTTTGTCGCTGCTGCGTAATGAAGTTATTTGTTACTGATAGCCGTGCCATTAAGTGTCAGCGCTGTGAATTACAAAGGTGATTTGTGCGGTTTGTTGTTGTTGTTATCGCCTGTGTTTTTGTTGTAGTTTCATTTTCATGTCATTGCGATAAGCGGGGAGCAACGCTTGTAGCATTTCAAGTAAGTGACCTTGGCGCATTATTTCTGGAATTTGTGTTGCTTTAAAGACAAGTTGCAATTAGCGCCAGCAAATGCAGTTTTTATTGAGTAATAATACCGAGATGATTTACATACATATACTTTTGTATAAGATAATTTGTAGATAATTTTAGCTGTCAGTTTGGAATGCGACCATGATTTATATATGAAAAAATATGATAAATAAAATTAAGGACCTTTTCCTATTCTCAAAAATTAAGAGTTAAATGGCTGTCCTACAGCCATACGAGAAATCGTCAAGGCTAACCCAAAAGCCGAGTTTGAGAAATGTATCGACGTTTCGGAAGAAGCTCTGTCATATGTGCAACGTATCGAATGGATACTATTTTAATGGCGACAACCTTATTGTAGACGAATAAATAAATATTTATTTTCAAAAAACGAAAATTCCCGTTATTTTTTTAACACACCTTGTATAAGTATATAACCAAAACAACCCGCATATAAAATTCGAATTATTCGAAAATACAGTTGAACTTCCATAACTTGAACTACTCTAACTCGAAATTCTCCATAATTCGAACTATTGAATTGGTAATATAAGTCAAAATGCATACAAATTACAGAACACTCGGAAGTCTCTCTAACGCTTTTTTTGTTTTTTTGTGAATTATGGTGATTCGAGTTAGAGAAGTTCCATTGTATATATGATCCAACAACACCTGCAAAGATTACAATCAACGAATCGAATAAATGATAGATAAACTCAATATTTTCACTTACTTAAGGATTACCTCGCTGGGGTCCTCATATTAACTCGAGTCTTCATTCATAAAAGGTTAAGATATCATATTTCCCAGTACTCTTTAAAATATGAGAAGCTCTAGTGTAAGAAATGTTTGATCATAAGATCGGATTTAGATAAATATAGCATATCGTTCAGATCAGATCACAATTGGTGTCAAAAAATGGAAATATTTTTATTTATAAATCAACGGCCATTGTACGCCCTTGTCGCTAACAGGTACAACGCACTCATTCTGCGTTTCAGCTAAAGCTAATGTAAGCGTTGCGAGCGAAATAACCGCAAAGAAAGGTCTCACTAAAGATATTAGAAATAATTGGTCAGAATTCCTGAAATAAATATATTAGAATTCTAAACATATGGATATTTTTTCAACAAAAACTTAAAGAAAGTTCACAGAACAACATCAAAAGGGCGGATCCGTAAGAGAATAAATAGCTCAAAGAACTGGTCTACTCACAAAATATCAAGCCAAAAGCTGAAAAATGAGTTGTTCCCAAAATACCGGAATTATACAAGAATCCAAATTTCAAGGATATAAAGAAATATCTATTATTTTTCCAAATTATGGAACCATAGAATAGAATCGATAAAAAGAGTAGCATTCTGAGAAGCAATTATGTTGATATTTCCTCAGATGGTTGATAAATGGTATTCGCTTTTCCTATATGGTTATGACATCGAAACCAAAGTCAAATCGTTATAATGGAAGAGCCCAGGAGCACGCGAAAATAGAAAATTCTTCTTATATTTTCAACAGACCTCGTACATAACGGTATGTTGTTGTACGGCACGGCAGAAAACTCGAAGTAATGTTGATTAATGCAATAAGTTGACAGTTCTTGACTGTATAAAAATCCGAGTTCGTTCCGGTTACTTAGACTCGACTATCGTAAGAATATGATCTACATAACTGCATTGTCGATATTAGTACTTCAAATTCAGTAATCTACTCTTTCAGGGATTCAAAAAACATTCATTCTTGTCTTCAGACCACCAGTTGACTGTCTGACCAGACTGTCAACATCCTATTCAAAGCTTCACTAGATATTTGAATATATAAATATATTTCTAGATAGGAAGTAAAACATCAACCATTATCTAACATATAGAAAAATACACTTAACTATTGGTTCTTAAGTATACTTAGTGCTGAAGTATTTTTACTATTCTGGATATCTTTTAAGTATGTTGACGTTCATAAAATTGTAAATTACGAAAAAATAGTAAATATAATTTTTATATTATTGTATTTTCCAGCTAGATATTTACATCATATTCACTTGAGCTTGTTGCCAGCCGCACGGATGCGGTAATTAAATGCTCTTAACAACTGATAGCATTATCGAAATGGAGTGCAACAGTAATTGCGCGAGTGATGCTGATGGTGTTGATGTCGCTGTGATGATTCTTATAATGTTTGTCAACCAATACACCAACGGTAATTGCATACAACAACTGAGTTGCGCAGTAATTGCCGTTGCAGTGCTGTGCCAGTGACGTACACAGCGTATAACAACCGTGGTAAAAGCATTCAGATGTTAAGAAAAAAGGGGGGCGCAGTAATTTCTCAAACACCGTACTAAGTAACAGCGATGCTTAGGCATATTGGTTACTAATATACTGTTGGGTTTTAAAGTTAATGAATGAGCGAAAGTGAACTAAGAGAGTCAAGAGAAAATGGACTTAGTGAGCTATTGTGTGACATTGATTGGATCGAGAAGATCAGTTTTATTAAGATACAGGAATTCTATGCTTCTACAATAATACGAGGTGTGTTCAAAAAATAACGGGAATTTCGTTTTTTGAAACAAATTTTAATTCATTCGTCTACATTGATGATGTCGTCTTCAAAATTGTCCTCTTTCGATATTATGCTTCTTTCAATCGTCGAAATACTTCTTTAATATTTCAAGCTCATCGATTTTTGGCATAGTCTCAAGCTCTTACACCGATTTAATGGTCAACTGTTATTTAGAAATTAATGAAATCGGCCTTTTTCAAGACCCAGATACCGAATATAAGGATTCCAGTATCTATGGCTGATTTTATATGAGAAAAATCATGAGATATTTAACAGATATATCATGAGATATTTGTGAGATATTGGGAGAAAATGACTGAAATCGGTTCATAGATTACCCTAGCTCCCATATTTTAATTTTCCTTATTCGAGATGACAGTATGCCGCATAAATCAGTCAACGTGGGAGTTCTAATCAGAAAATTGTGTCAAAATATGTAAAAAAAGTAACTCAGTCCAGACCTTCCCTAAGTCCCAATATAGTGATTTTTGTTCTATCAGTTGATTTTGTGTCGAATATACCACCTGGAAACCCCATAACCACCTTCACAAAGGAATTAAAATAGAAAGCAATTTCTGGAACTACTGCTTAAACTCTTAAGACTCTTTAATCCACTTTATAGTGTTTTCAGGAAAGTTTTAAGAAGAGATCGCTTCTCTATAATTTCGTTCTATAATTGTCTATAATTCAATCAAATTCTGATCCAAATCCATCCCACTGTACACCGACTGCACCCCAAAAAACATAAACAACGAGAGCAGCATAACAATTGGGCCAACGCGTTGGCAGGCAAAATCAACAATACACCAACAGCTTAGAGGCACCGGCGACAGCGACGTCGGCAGCGGGCAGTGAGAGTGACGTCGTCGTTGTCGCCACACAACATTCAATCACAGCGCCGTGCAACTGTGCGCTGCGCCGCTCCCAACACGCTCTAGCTCCACGTTGTTGGGGCGCGCTCAACTCGGCTGCGGCACTTCGGTTGCTCAGCTGTTCGGTCGCCGCGAAATGCAAATATGAACATTCACCAACCGAGTGTTGTTGACTTTTCGGTGCGACTGTTGAGTTGACTTGAGTTGTGCTGTGTTGAGAGTGCATGAATGTAGAAGGTAGCAGACCGCCAGTTAGCCAGCTAGCAAGGCAGTGAAGTAGCGCCGCGCCAGGCACCAAGTCACTACAATCAGTTGCTTTTCGTATCTACAACGAGTTGGTGGTACACACTTGACGTGTTCGCGGATAATTTAACAGAAAAAATCGAAAAAGAATTTGAAAAAAAAAATCGTGTTGTAATTTATTGTGTATTTTTATTGTAATTCTAATTGGATGTGCACGCGCGCGTATGTGTGTGTGAGTGTGCGGCACATAGCACATTAGAATAAATACAAATTAAATAAATACGAAAGCGAAAAGTGAAAAAAAAGAAACTAATTCGAAATAAAAAAATTTGAATACGTATACGAAGTTTTTTGGGAGAAGTGCGAGTGGAAAGGTAAAGTGCGGCAAGCTGGCACCAAAAGGTGCGCTATTTTTCGTAAATAAAAACAAAAACAAAACTAATGTGTGTATATTTGTTTTTGAAGAATTTGTTTTGAAAATGTTAATTATGCCATACGCGATTCGAGTGCATTAATTGAGTTTAAGAAATATTTCTGTAAACTAATTAAATTAGTAGCAAAATTTATTGCGATTTGTGTGCCAAAAAGTGTTGTTGTTGTGCATTAAGAATTAAAATAGAAAGCGAAATTTGTATTTTTAGTTGTTTGCTGCTACGAAAAAATATTTGTTTTGGTTATTGGATTTTTTTAGAGAAAAATCATTTTAATTTGTTGTTAGCTAATGAGAAAAATATCATTTTTGGTGTTAAAATGGTTGAAAATTAAAAATAAAATGTAAGTTTTTATCAAAAAAATTAAAAAAAAAAAATTAATTGATGAATGAATAAAGTAATAAAAATAAAATTGTAAATGAAAAGTGAATTCTAAATTATTGGTTCAAATGACTACTTCAGGTAGTTCAAAAAAGATTTTCTTTGAATTAAGCTTATCATAAAAATTTTAAGTTTATTTGAAAAATTTCGATAAATTGGTTTGCTGATAGTGATTTGTATACAAAAAAAATCTTATATTTCTAATTTATTGAAAAGGTAATATAAAGTTTGTTTAGTAATAAAAATTAATTTAAAGAAAATTCAAAATAAAAATTTGAAATAAAAATTAAAAATTATGAAATTAAAAAAAAATTACAATAAAAATGAAAACGATTTTAAAATATCTATAAAAAGTTACGAGAAAAAATATTAAAATTTTTAAGCAAAACATTTTTTCATAAAAAATTATTAATTTATAATGTTAAAATTCTTTGAAAATTTTGTATAAAAATAATCTTAAACAAAATTTATCGAAAAAATATATATAATTTAAAAAATTACAAAAAATGTAAGGTATCATAAAATTATATATTTTATAAAAAAAATTAAATGTTAGATAAAATAATTTAAAATTTTTTGGAATAAAAAAATATTT
This sequence comes from Zeugodacus tau, assembly GCA_031772095.1. NCBI lineage: Eukaryota > Metazoa > Arthropoda > Insecta > Diptera > Tephritidae > Zeugodacus > Zeugodacus tau. The sequence continues at coordinate 70,951,135 of CM062652.1, read as the reverse complement.
TTTTATTAGGTCTACAATTTCCACCGTTTTTTTGTAAATTAAAGGCTTTTTTTTAATAAAAAATGTTTCAAGTGTCGATGAACCTCAGCCGCACTTTTCTTGGAATTAAAAAAGAAAAGCAAAATTTCCCGCAAATGTCGAGAATTCGGCTCAAAAAGTGACATTTTCAGTTTAGAATAAGTTTGGGATGCAAACAGATCTCTACAAATATTTTGGTGGGTTAATGTTGACACAAATGTCCAAGATCGATATAAAAAAATCGATTTAATCGACCAGTGCTTGACCCTAGAGACATTCCCGCAAATGTCGAGAATTCGGCTCAAAAAGTGAAATTTTCAGTTGAGAATAAGTTTGGGATGCAAACAGATCTCTACAAATATTTTGTTGGGTTAATGTTGACAAGATCGTTATAAAACGACTTAATCGATTGACCCTAAAGACATCTATTGGAAAACGGCGGAAGCTAAGTTGTAGACCAATAATATAATAAAATTATATATTTTATAAAAAAATGTATAAATGTTGATTGAAAATATAAAATCTAAGCAAAAAAAGTTTAATATATAAAACTATTATACAAATAATATATTAAACTTTTTTGAAAAAATTATTTTAAAAAAATTTTATAAAAAAATATAATTAAACAAAATTACATAAAATTTAGGGAATCATAAAATTATATATTTTATTAAAAAAATTAAATGTTGATTCAATTTAATTTAAAAAATTTTTGATCCAAAAAAATTACATTTCAAAAATCTAAGGAAAATTAAAAAAATATATATATTTATTTTAGGCCTAATTAAAATTAACTTATAAATATACTTAAACAAGTTGATTAAAATTAACTTTTTTGGGTGAATTTATATGCTTCCAACAACTACAATTTTTATATCTTTGCAATAGCTACGCAATTTTCAAAATAAAAACTGAATTTTAATATTTTATTTGAAAATTAATTTAAAAAAATAATAGTAATGGAATTTAAAAATATGAATAAAGAAAATTAGTATTGATTATTAAAAATGCTCATAAAGCAAAATTTGCCAACGATCATGAAACTTTATTTGAAAATATTATTAAAAAATTATAAAAAAAACATATTTGTGCCATTATATGTTTTCATGTATATGTACATTTGTTCTTGTTGCAAGAAATAAAACATTATTTGAAGCAAATTTTTTGAAGAAATATATTCACAGAACTTAAAAAAAATAGTACAGAAAATATTAAACAAAATTAGTTTCAATTAACATTTATGTAACAAAAAAATAAATAGAATCTCAAACAAAGTGTAAACACGCTATTATTATTACTAAATGGTGTTTTTTTTTTCTTAAAAAATTATAAAAAAAATATTTGCAAATAATTCTCGCACGAAAAGTAGCACCTTTCTGTCAGATAAGATTAACTTGGCAGACAATAGAATGTCAAGAAGATTAGATTTGATACATACATACATGTATAACTAAGTATTTAACTACTGCTATTGCTTACTAAGCACTTAGTACTTAAGTACTAACAGCTACCAACATTTTTTCTGTCACCAAAAAAACCAATTAAATTCGCTTGATTAAAAAAATAAATTTTATCTCCGAAATAATTGACTTAGTCTGCTTTAAAAAGGCCAAATAAATAAGCCAAATATTAGCAGACTGGGAATTTTTGCTTTAATTTTTTTATTTCAATATATTTTGTTAACTCGCACTGTTTTATAAAACAATTATAACAAAAAAGCGAAAAAGCTGCAATAAATAGCTTGTCATTGATGTCGAACAAGTATCTAACAGATAATGAATAAACAACGCCATATCACTTGATTACACAGCTGTTACGGGCGAAACAGCGAGAAATAAATAAAAAATGAAATAAAAATAAAAATAAAAAACAAAACTTGAAACAAGTGCGGCAAGCAAGAACACAACCAAAATTACCAAAAAAAGAAAATAATTAATTTTTATTTTTTTCTGCTTTTATTGTAGTGCGAAAAAGCAACTGCGCGTAGCAAATCGAAGAAAAAACACACACACACTGTGCCACTTGAAACCTGCTTAACCAAAAATTAATTTTGTTTGTTTTTTGGAAAAATCAATAATAACAAGATACAACCAATTAAATCAATTCCAACCATTAAATCAAACAAACTGTGTAAAGCCAAAGGTGCAAGCAAAAAATAAAAACAAAAAATAATAATAAAAATAAAAAACAAAAAATAAAAACAAAAAAAAAATCAGAAAAGTGAAAATACAATTTTGAATTAAGAACAACTGTAAATGCTGCAACACATAACAGCTGCTGTATTCAAGGTGAGTAAAAGTGCTTGCTACAACAGCAACAACAACAAGCAAAGACTGCATAAAAAATAGAAAATCAAGTGATTTTGTAACATTTCCAATGTGTGAGCGTAAAGTGAAAGGTGTAGAAATGTATGTAAAAATGTCTGTATGTATATGTGTACATATGTATTTAAGTATGTGTGTATATATGTAAGTTAGAACAGGAAGTTGTGAGCGTGGAATTCCTTGACACCAATGCTATGTCGGTATGTATGTATGTATGTGTGTATGGGCATCTAACTGCTGCCGAGTAATAACATTCACGATTATCATAGCAAAACCTACAATAACAATAACAACATTTATAAAACCACAATTACAAAAATAATATAAAAACAACAATAACAACATTATAAAACAACAATTACAAAAATAACATTATAAAAACAACAATAACATTATAATAACAACAACAATTCACAATTTGGCACAATCAATGAAACAGCGCTATATACATATGTATGTATGTATGTTTGTAAGCATAATTTTATTGCTGTTGCTTGCCGAGCATTATCCTCAACCATTGCTCAACATCATTTTCTTCCTCTATGCTTTGCCTTTCCTGTTGCCATTTTCTTACATGATTGCCTGCTCTTACAAGAGATTGCTCCCAAACGCAGAAATACTTGTCGACAGCAATACCAACAGCAACAGCACCAACAACAACAACAACAAATATGGTTTGCAACAATAAAATAAAATGTTGCTAATGTTTGGCCATATGATTTATGTATGCCTCTGTGTTGGTATTTGCATACAATGCCAACCGACCTCAACGCTCACGTGCCTCTCGCGTGCCAATACATACAGACATATTAGTTTACATATATGTATTTATTAGTACCTGTGCTTATTTCCTATTGTGAGCGGTACGTTTGCCCCCAAAAGATTACTTGCGATTACATGCGACTGGCATGCCTCTCTATTATACTCTCTATCTATTTTACTCTCAGTTTTTCTACTAAATGGTTTGCTCTACTTTGCACTACTTGCATTTGGTTTTGTGGTTTGGCGCATGCGCTGCATTTACTGGTGTTTATTGGTGAATATTTTCGAACAAAGTTGCCAATTGTTTGAAAATTTTGGTTTAATATATAAGTGAGCGATTGAATTATTTGTGGTATAATTTCTAAAAAAATTCAAAATTATATTTCAAATAATAATTCAAATAAAAAAAAATTTAAAATCCATAAACTGTTTTCTTCGTTCATTTTATATTTATACAACTGCAAAAAAACTGAAAAATATGAATTTTCTTCATAGTAAACTCAAAAGTCATTTGACCACTTAAGGGGTTACATGGGTTTCGTGGATTCAAAAAATCGAATTTTTGGTTTTTGGCTTATTAATTTCTACAAGATTTCAAGAATATTGCCCTAAATTTTCAAGTCGATCCGAATAATAGTTTCGGTGATTCAGTCTTTGGAAGGTGAGCGCTCAAAGTCAGGTATTATTGTTACTCAAAACTCTAAACGCGTTTTTCTCGGAACCCATTTTTCAAAGTTGGTTGTCAAATTTTCTCGAAAACTGTCAACCAATCTTGATGGAATTTTGCATAGGTGTTCATGATACAATTCACTCGTGCTTGAACGAAGGATTTTATTTTTGTTTCAATTACAAATATAAAAAAAAACAAAATGTCAAGCAAATTTGACCGAAATTTTTTTGGAAAATGTTTGCCAAAATTCCAATTTTTATTTTTTTGGTCTTTCCTTCGTTCAAGCACGAGTTTATGGTCTTACCTAAAACACTTATTTTTGTTTTTTCATTTTGGATGATCCTGTCAGGAGTTATGCTGACAACGCGGACGCACCTTTTTTCCGAGGGGTCACCGGAAATGACGTCGCAATGGAGGAGTTTTAATTTTTTTTTCAAAATTTCAGAAATTATTCTTTAAATATGTATCTATAAGACAGAAAAAAGTTTGAATTAAATAAATAATTTTTTACATAGAAAAAAAAAAATGAAAATAGTCTATTTTTTACGCAACAAAACCCATGTGACTCCTTAAAATACTTAGATTTTCGATGATAGAAACTTTTGACTGGACAAAGACTACACTTTACTTTCAAATATCTTTAGTATTTCCTAATAATTTGTAGCTCTAAAAAATTTTTGAATAAATCTGTGTTTTATTTTAATCTGAAAATGTTTAATGCGAAATCATAATACATTTGTTTTGAATAGATACATATACGTTGATCCCGATTATAGTTTTGGGATATTTCAGTTTAAAAATGTTTCAAACAAAATATTTTTAAAAAATAATTACAAGAGTTGGCAACTCTCTGTTTTAGTGCTTACTCAAAAGCAAGCAATTTTTGGTTTATTTTAACTAATTTGTTTTAATCATTAATTAAAAGTGTTTTAGAATCAGATTGAAATTATAAAAATTTTATTTTCCAAATAAAAAAAAATTCTGTCTTCTAATAACTATTTTGTATTTAACAAAAATATATGAGTAGTTCAATACATGAAACCTTCACTAACCACTGCGCTGACGCGCTCTTACGCCAAATACCGAAAAGTACTCAATATTTTCTCAACAAATTTGTGGCAATATGTTTGCGGTGTTAATATTATTTTGAAAATTCAATGTGGCAAGTAAATTGTGACGCCAGTGATATAAGAAAATATGCAAAATGTCGTAATAAATTTAGTTTTTAAACAATAAACGATGTGGCGGACGTTGAAACGCCGAAAAGTGGGCTAAGGCAATAAACAAAGTGGCTGTGATTATTTATTTACATAGATATTTGTTTGTGCGTAAGTGGCTGCCAGCGGTGATTATTATTATTTATGAATATATGTATGTGCTCGAAACGAGGTTGTCTACTCTGTGGTCTCTACTCTTATTGCTGTGAATGGTTGTTGGTGTAAATGGTTTTTATCTGTGATTTTTTTATAAAAGCTTCTGCATATTTTTGAATGCATATATCTACATATTCTATAGTTATATGTATGTATACACTTTTCTGGAAGTACATATGTACATTAACTTTATATATAGGAACCTATCGTAAGGCTGTTGTTTACATACATACCCTGTAGGAAAAACGAAGTCACAGACTGGGATTTTTAAAGTGGATTTGAATAAATTTATCGTGGAAAGTATGTTTCTAAGCAGAAAATGGCGATTAAAAATACATTTTCTAATATTATACTTTTTTTAAAGAAATTTTATTAAATATTATTATTTTATTTATAAAAAAATATTTTTGCTTGGCTGAAAAACTATGTTCAAATTTGGAATGATAATATGTACTGATTTTTAATAAAAAAGGAGATTTCGAAAACGCTTGGATCGCATAATAAATTTATGAAAAATATATTTGCCCGTTTAAAGAGCTGATAAAAAATTAATTTTTACATATTTTAATTTTTATAAAATTATTTCGTACAATTTTTTTTAATTTCATAAAAAATATATATGTATGTATTATTTATGAGTCTGAAAATCGAAATTCTTCTTTGAAATAATCAGGTAGGTTCTTCAATCCGAGTAAAAGGGAAAATTAAAAAAATGTGGAATTTGAAAAGTAAAATCGAAATTCAGTACAATAAATATACCAACTATCGGATTGAAAGTGTATTACAGTAACTGCCTGAATAATAGGTACTGGTTTTTTATAAAAAAAAATTAAACTTGTCTATGAGTGAATTTTGTATGGGAAATATGTTTATAAGTAACAAAATTGAGATTAAACATGAATTTTTATATATTCTATATTGCTAAAAATTTTATTTTATTAAAAGTGTTAAAAAAAATACATATTATTATATGAAAAATATATAAAAAAATATAAAAAAATTATATGAAAAATATATAGAAAAAAAATATTTATTGAAACATTTTTTTTGTATGGCTGAAAACATAAATTCTTGTTTAGAATAATAATAAATATTTATTTTTTTATAAAAAATTAAAAAAAAAAATTATTGAAAAAATTTATTTATTGAAAATTTTTTTTTATATGGCTGAAAATTTACTTATGCGCTGATTTTTATTAAATTTTTTTATTCGAAATTTCTTCAGTTTCATGTCCTGCAGGACCTCTTACTCAATTTTTATACCTTCATATGCACACACTTACAATTATAGCCGCCCAACTGTGTGAGTGCATTGAACCAACCAACTGTCAGCTAAAGTATCTAGTCGACATGCGATATTTAATTCTTCCGACGTAGTAGCTACTGCTATTTTCGCCAAGCATTTATAAACATGCAATCAACTATGATACATTTACATACATATATAATACCATACATACATACATAAACACAAGGAGATACGATGAATTTATGACAAAAGTGAGACAACAGCGAGTTGGCAACTAGAGCAACTAACGAGTAAAGCGGTGGCATGTAAATGTGCAAATGGCGCTGGTATTTGCTAAGCATTTATCTTACATAAATATTTAATGCAAAAATGCGCCGTGCGCCGCCCACCAAACATACAACCACCCACCCACTAAGCAAGCGAAATTAAACCTCCCAGCACTGACTAGAGAAAACGCGCGGCCGTCGACGTGCCACAAATAACTTGGCAACAATTTCGTCTATGCAAATGTGTGTGCGTTCAAGGCGTGTTGCACAGGCCTAGACACAGCAATTTTGTTGTTAGTTTATATACGAAGTATGTTTGTATGTATGTATGGATAATAATATTGTATAATTTCTGCTCATCAGCTTATCATTGCTCACAACTTGTGCTCGGGTTTTAAATTTATTTGTGCTCGCCGTAATGACATTTTCCGCTTGAGCTGCTGTCAAACGTAAAAACCTGCTTTAATTTGCTTTTAATTACCGTTGTGGTTTGCTTTGATTATTTGGTGTTTTACATTTCACACCGTTATGAGTACTTAATTTTCAACAACATTACAACAACTTGTTGCTATTTTTGGTGCATATGTGGGCGGTAAAGCACCTTGGAGATGAAATTGCGAGGAATTGGAAGGATTTTTGGATGGATATGCAGAAAGTGTGTGTTATGAAAAATTGTCTACATTTTTTCCGAAAAAGTGGAAAATGTTGCAAAAAAATTAGAAATTAAAAAGTGGAAATTTTACATAAAAATTTTTAATTTTATTTTTTTTTATATATGTATTAAGTATGCAGTTCAGATATGTCATAAGAAACATAATAAGGTTACAATTTATAGAGAAAGTTTTATAAACTATCTCTCTTGTGATACCAGTTAAGAGTGGTGATTCTAAGAGGCATTCATTCTTGGTGTGTTCAAAAAATGATAGGAAAAACAATACTCTAACGATGTCCCACATCAATATTCGTGAGGTATGTCTCCGTGCGACTTTTTCCTGTTTCCAAAAATTAAGAGAACCTTAAAAGGCCATCGTCTTACAAGCCTGCGATAAATCGACGAAGCCAAAGGCTAACCAAAATCCAAAAATTGAGCTTGGGAAGTGTTTCGACGATTGGAAGACGAGCTGGCATAAATACGATATTGTGCAATGAGGACTATTTTAAAGGCGACAACATTAATGTAGACGAAACAATAAATATTTTTTCAAAAACCTAAAATTTCCGTTATTTTTTGAACATGCCACGTACATATATAAGCATAATATACCACAGATCACATTCCAAACCTCAATTATTTATTTATATCTCAATAACATTTTTCTAAGATAGGTCCCTCATTGTATGAGTTGAAAATAATTTTTTGCTGAATTAAATGATGATTTTCAAAAATCAGTAATTCTTAAAAACTCAATAGCTTAGCTTATTCTAGCTTATTCTTCTGATCTTGTTTTCCAAACTATCATCTAACATATCTTGAGAAAATTTTGAGCGATTCTATTGATATGTTTTTGTGATAGATCTAGCGCTGGTACTCGCCGAAGTAGAAAGTGTACTAAAATTTTACAGAAATGTCCAGTAGATATAGTTTTTTTATGAAATAAATATCATAAAAAATTAAAAAAAAAAATTCAGAAGCCTCACAAAATACAAATTTTAATAATTTGAAATACTTTATATCATTTGATCTAGATAAATTCGAAATACATACATATGTATAATGAAATTTATAAAAAAAATTATCCATTTAAGTTCATAATTTAATATTAGGTCTACAACTTTGCTTCCGCCGTTTTCTTTGTAAATTGACGTTTTTTTTGTATAAAAACGGTTACAAATGTCGATGAGCCTCAGCCGTACTTTTCTTGGAATTAAAGGAAAAAAGCAAAATTTTCCACAAATGTCGAGAATTCGGCTCAAAAAGTGACATTTTCAGTTGAGAATAAACAGTTCTCTACAAATATTTTGTTGGGTTAATGTTGACACAAATGTCCAAGATCGATATAAAAAAAATCGATTTAATCGACCAGTGCTTGACCCTAGAGACATCTATTGGAAAACGGCGGAAGCAAAGTTGTAGACCAATACTCCGTCGCCTTTTCACTTTTCAGGAATGATTTTGTTCCTAAACTCAGATTTGCCTTCAGTTGAATTTCAAAACTATTCTTTGTGAAGCTATTGAAGAAGAGAAGAATTATATGGACTGTTTATTTTATCGGTTTTTTATATATTCCTCTAGTGAAATTGAAATTTTAATTATTTACTTTTTATCTCTTCATAGCTAATATTCTAAATTATCACAAAAATCTTTAAAATAATGAAAATTTCAATATTTGCGCTCTTACTTAACAAACATTTTAACTTGTCACTAATAAATATATAATATATGTGTACATATGTACTATTTATGTAAAAGTTAATCTCGCACTGACACAAAACTGACTTCAATTAGTCACATTTATGCAAAAACAGTTCATGAAATTTTAATTAGCAAATTAATAATAATTAGTTTATATTAATGACACTTTGACACTACACTAAACATCGACATGAATAAATAAAACACAGGCACACACATATATATATATGAACTACATGTGACTGAAAACAAGCAATTTACAAACAATAAAAAATAACAAAAACTAAAAAAATCAACAAATTTCAAATCAGTAAAAGCTAGACTACTGATAATTTTATTTTTCTACTATAGAAGCTGCTGATAGAAGCTGTAGCAAGTCAATGAATCTGCGTTTAGAATGTGAGCTGATAATACATATGTACGTACATACATATGTATGTGTAAATATATATGCTTTTATATATATTTATATGCTTGACTTGGGCTTCTGCTGCTACTGACAGTCATACATACATACAGATATGTATAATTGCCCGTCCAACCATACATTTCAACGTTTGCGTTGCTCTCTGTGTTGTTAATCAATTGATAGCACATTGATTAACAACCGGGCCAGGCCGGTCAATCACCAACAAGCTAGTCAGCTAGAAAGTCAATAAACTGGTCAGTACCAACCGAATTGTGGCTGTCGCTGGCAAATAGACAAATCTGTATGTGTGTGTGTAGAAATATATATGTGAGTCTGTATGTATATTTATATATTTATACACATATTTACTCCCTGACAAATGACCAGTCAGTCAGCGTTGATTTTTTTACAAGTGATTACGCGCAGCATATCAACACAAATCAAATTTGCAAAAACAACATATATATAAAATAAATAAATAAAATTATTTTTGTAACCGGTTTGGAGGTCTAGAGGCGCTTAAAATAGCAAATCTATATGCATTTAAGCTGCGTTTAATCAATTAATTGCATGGAAAACTGTGTCTCATATAAAAATAGGCAACAAATCTCGCATCAAAGCGTGGCAATTAAATAATAAAATAAATTGTTAAATTAATAATAAACGAGCAATAAATAGCTACACTTGAGTAGCGGAGTGTCTTATTTACATGCACTCACGTGTTGTAGGCATTTCAAATAAAATAGTAAATTTATTTGTGAAATTTTCCATTTTTCACAGCAGATGTTTACGCTATAATTTAATTAGATACGTGTTTACAGTTGATTAAAATCTATATTTCACACAAATATATATTTTATTTTCTACCAGACAACGGCATATTTACAAGTATTTCACGCTATATACTTAATTAAGTACCTACTCGTATATATTACCCTTTATATACTTGCGATTCGCGCACAAACAGTCATTAACTCATTATCCAATTGCTGCTACTCAAATATGTAAATTAAGTAATTGCATTTGGATTATTTAAATTTGAAAAGATTGCAAAATTCATGCGCAGAATCGCACAGAAGTCATGTGCCGTAATTACTTGGGTGATGTAAGATGTGTAGAAGTGTACGGAAATCCCATTGATTTGCTGCCTGGTGGTCAAGGAATACTCAGAGATAGCTATTAAGTAATGCTAGACAAGTAATGTACACAGTTTAGTTAGAAATTCTAGGAATTCTATAATTATAGCGGTATTGAGTAATGCTATTTAAAGCTTACTTAAGCAAAGTGGAGATTGCGTGACTTTTAACAGGCATTGAGTAGACTTCACTAGCAATTAATTAATTAGGAACATAGTAATTTTATATAAGTCTAGTAAACAGATAAATAATTGAAACGAAAACACGATATTTATCAATAATTATTAAATAAAACTTCGCTAATGTGACGTCAACAAAATTACAGCAGCTGTTCAACGAAGTCTTGTTGTACAGCGTACTCTCTCTCTTTTCTCACACTAAATGTAGTGTCTCTTCGATGACCTAATCTCTTTAACTATTTTGGGAAATATATAACATGACATATAGCAACCAAATTAAGCACAAAATAAACTCAAACTTATAGGCTTTTCGCACAGGAGTTAGTTGATCAATTAATTAAACGGCATTTGTTCCATTAAAGCACTGATTTAGATCGAGTTATTATATCAGTAGTTCGAGTTATTATACTACATTTTTTATCGATTACAAATCGAATTGAAACTGGAATGATACGCTGCGGGTTGTTGCCCACGCTATAAATTTGGTCGTGGTTATTGGTAAAATAGCAATTAGCCGATGAAATTTACCAACTTCTTATGAACAGAAAATTTCATGGTGAAAAATTTATATTAGATGATCGTTAATCGAGTAGCAGGCTGTGCGAAAGTCAAAAACTGGTTTCTCAATTATAATCTTAATGCATTAAATTAATTTGGCGGTGTGAAAAGACTTAGTTTTAATTGAGTTTCATATAATTTTAATTTATAATATATTAAAATTCAGTGATTTCTCCAATATTTCACACCAATTAAATACAATATTATGTCAATAAATAATATCTCCGTACAACTTGTTTACAATTTAACTCTTCCACTCGAAACAAACTGAAAAACAACCTTTAATAAATATTGACCCAGGTTATCTATTATTTACATTACACAATAACTGACAATTGCTGTCACTATTGAGTCATTGAGCAGAAAAACTGTTAATTAATTATCAACACACATAATTTTCATACTCATATGATTACCTTGAACTTACAAAGTCGATGTTGTTTTGAATGCTGAAAAGCTCTCAAATACTATTATATTATTATACGAGTACTTCCACGAAGCGCTTACAATGTAAATATTAATTTATTTTATAATATTTATTTGACCGAGTGATAAGATAAAAGTCACAAGTATTGTAAATTGTAATTGTTATGAGTATTTAGTTAATATTACATTATAGCAATTGTAATTAAAGCGGCATGAAGCTTGACAAATTTCAGATTGACGCAAGCGGAGCAATTCAGTTGAATTGTGGTAAGTTATTTAGTTGTAAAGTAGTGAAGAGAGAGGTAGTTAGAGTAGGACTAGAGTGTGTTCGAATCTGGTGATTCCAAATTTTTTCGATTTATGATGATTTTTGCAAAGCCGTTAAGCTTTTAAGTTATAGATAGCATTTTTAGGTATCAAATAATACAAAGATGGCGATCTCAAAAATTATTTTATGTTCATCTTTAGAGGTTTTGTTAAGCTGAAAGCTCTTTAAAAGCTCTGACAAAAGCTTTTGAACTTCTATATTGATTTTTAAAGCTTAGAATAGAGGTGAAAAAGCTCAATATATTATTTAGAGCTGACTTTCGTTTAACTCATTGTGGTTCTAAAACCTGTAATTATCATAATTTCAGTAACACTTTTCGGAACACTTATATTTCTAAATATTTGTTAGAACTGTTGAAAGATGAAAGATCTTATGTTATTTTTTAGAAATTCTCTTTGAATCTCGACTTTGGTTAATGATCTTTAGATGCTGAAGTATAGAAAATTTACGAAAGTTTTAAAAACTTTCGTATCAGCTAAAAGCTTTATGCAAAGCTCTTCTATACCAGACTAACCTCATTTGTTATTTATTGATAATCTTCGCTTTTCGAAAGCCTTAAGGCTATCTATCACTCGGATCATTAACGTTCAAAGTCATTATAACAAAAAGCCAGACTTCGTAGAAGAAATAAGAAGTAATGCAAAAGTAATGGTCACAAAGAAGATGGGTCAATTAACCTATTTATATTTGATGTGTTATACTAAACCTATTTAAATTTATTGCTCAGCTAATTTCGTGTTTCAAAGAGAAAAAGCAAAGAAGCAAAAAATATTGCAGTCAATTAGCGTGACGAACGGTGACGTGCAGGCGGAGCGTTATATATTTTATACGTTACGCTTCAACACTTTGTAGCTAAACAACTTTAAATTGAGGAGTGAAAAAAATACATGTAATCATTATGTAAATATTTTAAAGAAATTTAAGCAAAACTGAGCGAGCAATGCTAACAAATCACAACGCAAATCAAACAAATTTTAAATGAGCGAAAAAAGCGCACATCAATGAATTGAAACTCATTTAAGTGTAAATTTTGTAGTAAAAGTACTTAAATGAATTTTCAAGCTGTTTTCTGTTCGTCGCCGCTGATATTTAAGCCATTTGGGCAAGCGTTCGGCAATTTAGTTGTCGCCGCGTGGAGAAGACAAAGTGCTGTGCCGTGTCTGACGCGCCTCTAGATTGCCGCCGTTGAGTGAGTTGTAACCCTTGTGACGCATCAACGACGCTGGTAATCCGATTGGAGTGAGTCATGAAGAAGTTACAACAAGGTATAATATAAATATTGAAGTGCTTGACATTAGGGTGGGGCAAAAAATTAAAGATAAATAATGCAAGGTATATAAACAAAGTTGAAAAATATATTCGATTATATAATTTTAGGGTATTAAAAATAATATAATTTTAAACAATTTAAATAAAAAACTAAAAAAAAAATAAAATTACAAAAAAAAATATTTATTTTTAGAAAATCACTTATTTCGAAAAATAAATATCAAGTCTATATATATATATCCAAAACAAGAAGAAATAAATTTCAAAACCCAAAAAATTTATCAACTCAAAAATTCACATTTCAAAACTTCAAAAATTTTCTGTTGCTAAAATTCTCACCCACCCTAATAAAAATCTAATACTGTCGAAACACAAGTATGCCAACATGTTTACCTGTACAAATATTTTGCATAGCTTCTATTGAGCTGCATTGTGTGTTTGTTACCGGTACACACCTTAGAAGCGTAGGCGTTTTTCTAATCCCGCTTCACATAAATTGCCTAACTAATTTGTGGCCAAAATTGCTCATTAGTGACATTTTGCTGTCAATATGATGCCTGATATCGATTTTCATTTATGTGCGTTGTCGCAACATTGTAACGGAGACTTTTCGTTAATGAATTGTAATGGAATGGAAAAATTTTGCTGGCGACAGACAGTAGGCTGCACAATAGACTGACGACTGCTTGGTGACATTGATTGGCATTTATTTAGTACGCATGTACTGATCTACCATATATATGTACAGTTGTTGTCATTTGAAAACCCTTCGAGTACGAATGACTTTATTAATATTTGGCTTGAAAAAGATACATTTCTTTTGGGTATTTATGTAGATAATAATACATATATGTATGTATAGTTACAACATTATTGTGAATTTTAATATAGATAACCTCACTCTCCCTCTTTATTCAGTATTGATAAAAACATCTATCGAGCGAGGTTCCAGTATCTAAAAATTGGAATGATATCGACATTGTTATTGTTTTTTGGAAAATACTCACTCTCTCTTCATTCGGTATTTATAAAAACATCTATAGAGCGAGGTTCCAAGATCTAAAGATTGGAATAACATCGACTTTTTTTGTGTGTTACTCACTCATTCGTCTTCATTTCTGAAGCGGCTACATCATTAATGCTGGAAACATTGTTTCCATCATATCAGCCCTTCCTCATATTTGTTGATAATCTGAGTTAATGATTGATCTGTGGCTCTGTTTCAAATTTCCAAGTGGCAATGGTTCTCGAAGTTATATTCAATTGATTTATTTTTGATTTTTCTTTGTCCGATAAAATAATCTCCAAATAGTTTTTGGAGATTTCCAATCAACGCTGGGTCTGAATATGGTTCGAACCCAGTTCATTTGATCCGTCTGTTTTAAGAATTTTGGGTTGTCGCGTACTTCGGTTCTCTACAAAGCATCGTTGATAGCTTTAATCTTGAGAATGAGACTGAAAACAGTTGTTTAATCCTTTCTTGTGTGAAAAAACTCGATTTATAACTTTTACCTCGAACGAAAACTATTTTTTTAACTAACCAGCACCTTACTGTTTCTCTCCTTCCATCGCTTGAAGCAGCAGGCTGCTTGAGAACCCTTGTTGCACCCACAACACCCACTAAGGTCGAGCTCCTAGCAGTCATTGAACTTTGTTAGTATTAATTGACAATTACTCATATACTATTGCCAATTGGTTTTTCAAAAAAATTGCTGGCTTGTGCTGACATGGCGGTCTGTTTATTGGGATCAAACCCCAGTGGGCGTAGTGAACGAAAAAAACTTAGAATGAGACTAAATAAATATTTGTGAATGGGACGTAACGAACACATGCTGGTAGTTGGCAAAGCACATATGTATATATGTATGGAGGTACTTACATATGTACGTAAGTATGGGTATGTATATGAGGCAAACTCATGGCTGAAGCTTTACAACGCCGCATCACTACAGCAGATAGTGGAGCATTCAAGTGAAATGTCAATTTCCAAAGCCATACACATTTTATATTTACATTTATTGTGCTGCAAAACAAACAGAAGGTACATATGTACAGATAAACACACATACATATATAGATATATATATGTATGAGTATATGGGTACGGATACGCATGTCTGTATTTACACATGCAAATGAAGACGGCGCCGGTGACACAGAGACACTATAAGCACTTTTTACGCACGTAGGATAACTCAGCAAAGAGTCAGGAGGCAGTGGAAAGGCAAGGCTGCAGCAAGTAGCCTGGCAATCAGTGTATGCCGTAGCTTGTTCGCTCGTCAGCCAACGTAAAAAGTCATTATATTCATAACAATAGTTACGAAAATATTTAATTAAACTTTAAGCGTTGTGTTGCCAACGAGTATAAGAACACGAGGAGCAGCAACAACGACAACAGCAACAATGGTTGTAGCAAACTCAGCAACTTTGGGCTAATTCAAGCGCCGCACGCAGCGTTATCAACACGAGCTTCATAATTGTCGCCAACTAAATGGCAACAACAGCAAATTACTGTGTTTTTTTTGTTATTATCATTATTACTTTGACTGGCTTCCGGTGAAATGTTCATTAAAACGTAGATAATTGCAAAGTGTTGCTGCACTCTGAGCCAAGACACTTAACACTGATTTAATAAATTTAATATTTTATAACATTTAACACTTTATACACTCTGTTGTTGTTGTAGTGCTCATATATCTACAAACTGACAGCTGCTGATGAGTTTATTGTATATATCCATACACGTATAGATTCATATAGTGGAGGCAATAAGCGTTATCCATAGCGTTCAACGACACGGTCGTACAATGACATTGTCAATGAAATCAATAGCTGAGCGAATCTCGCACGAATGAACTACGACAGAGGTACATATACACATAAGATTGAAAAAAATTCGTTTATATATCGCTATATAAGCCTTAAATGCTTGGTTGAGCTACTTGCAACAATTTGTGGCATGTATTCGCACAAAAAATGGGGCGCACAACTTTGAAACTGCCACCAAATAGCGCTTGGACTTTTATAAGCAGCTTTTAGATAGTAGAAATATCCTCCCAACTAGTCTAGAAAAGATAAATACGGTTAAAAAACATTTTTCACATAAACTTGCCATGTCGGCATTTGAACCAAAGCCTCAACAAGCATTAGTTACGCGCTAATGACACTCGGCTACATCAGTGGATACCTGTGATACATATGTGGAGACCAAAAACGCATAGGAGCCTACAGCTACCGTGTAGTGATGTACTCGTATACTATACTTGTACAAATATCTGTTTGAATACTGCTCGTAATGCATCTTAATAGCATAAATTTCATGCATTGGTTACAAATTTGCTTTTGATCGTATCACAATCATGGCTATTGGCTCTACGAATACGTAAATATACTAGCCAAGCCTATCGTGGTTTTTATTGGTAGAAAACGAACATGCCAACATGGTGGTCTACCACACAATGCAGTGGGTAATAAACAAGAGTTGCGCTTCAGTTGAAATTTAGATGAAAATTTATCATGTCAAAGCTATAATGACAGCTTGAGCTTTTTGTGATTTCTACACTCAGTTTACATTGGCGTTAATCAAGAACTTCATGGGTATGATCTCTCAGATTTTTCAAAGAATATATGCAGTAATATACCAAGAGATTTTTTAATGTACAATGTACCATCTTATGTAGAAAAAGCTTTTTGAGAGAGTGAGAGAGAGACTATTGAATTGATCGCTCTTTGGTGGAAGTTCTAAGTATTTTGAAGAACTCGACGTGCTAAAGTTGAATTTTTATGGGCTTGTGCAGACTAAAATCAATTATGAATCTCCTTTGAGCACGATTGCAAGTAGAGTTATCCCAGACGTACAGATCTTGTGTGAATAAGTTCTATCAAAGGCTCTCATTCTTCTCTGATAACGATCAAGCCAATGTTCTAAAGGACTTCATAAGAAGCGGAGTGACTAAGGGAGAGAGTTAAGCCTAAAATTTTGAAATTTGTTTGTTTTCAACTCATCCTTACAGCAATTTCAAGTGATGATGCCGCTCTTTCATTGTAGTAGGCCTGTTGTCATTATTGGCTAAATTTGTATATTTGATTTCAGTTATTTTTTGTAAAGATATTGTTTCTTACATAATTATTTAATTTATTTTATGTTCAAACTTAAATTGACCCCTCATAAACTTTCGAATTTGTGTGAAATTAACGAAGCTTCAGCCGTTTATGACTCTGTACAACCCATTGACTTGTACGACAGAACAAGTACATATTTATGATCAAAATTATAAAGCGCTCATAAAAAAATGTATGCTTCGATATTTTATTGTGGTTTTTAAATTTACAAGTGGTCGAAATCACTGCAGTGAAAAATAACATGAAGAGAATGAATGTGTGGAAACAATTATTTGTTTTGGCATTTAATAGGCTGTTATCGAACTTCAATTTGTTTTTGAACTGATTAGAAAGTAGTAATTGACTTTCCTGAAAGGTTAAATAACAAATAATTGGATATGTAGTTTAATTGAAAAGAAGTGAGAAAGAAATAATAGGGGGAAAATATAATTTTGTTTACGAAAAATTAACAATAAAAATTTTTAATATAAAAAATGTTAAAATATATAAAAAAGAAAGGAAATATGCAAAATATAAAATAATAAATGAAAATTAACTAAAACTAATTTCATATTAATTTAAAATTGTATTCAATTTACGTTTATTCCAAAACATAATGCCAAAAAAATTTTAATTTTATTTTAATTGACTAAATTAATTCTAATTGGTTTAATTAAATTTTTTTACATAATTACAAAATTAATTTTCTATTAATTTAAAATTAGATTCAATTCACGTTTTTTCCAAAACATAATGCCAAAAAAAATTTAATTTTATTTTAATTGACTAAATTAAATCTAATTGATTAAATTAAATTTTTTTTTACATAATTACAAAATTAATTAAAATTAATTTCCTATCTATTTAAAATTAGATTCAATTCACGTTTTTCCAAAATTATTAAAAAAAAGTTATTAAAATTTTAATTGATTAAATTAAATTAAATCTAATTGTTTCAATTAACATTTTTTACATTTAATTTTATATAACAAAAATCAGATTAATCTGTTTTAATATTCAACAAGAAATTCATTAAGGAACATCGAAGACACTCAAGTCGCTGAAAATGTCCTTGCCACTTGCCCAACAAACGCCACGCTCACATCCAGCAAGCAATTTATTCATTTCAACTGACAATGTCGTTTCCTCTTCTCCAATAAATTACTACGGCAATAACAATGAAGGCACTCACACTGTCTTTTTTTTTGCACTTTTGTTTTCTCCGCTCTCATACACTTCCTCATGCCTCTTCGGCTGATTCGTATGATTTTTTCGCATGCAGTTCCGCAATTTCTATTTGGCATTCTCCTCAAACAGAATTTAATCAATTTTTCATTAAGCCGTCCGTCCGTCCATTGAAGTTGTTTGTTTTTCGACTTATTTACTTGCCACTTCACAACAAACAGCTCGTGCCGAGTGTTGCTGGAGCATGAGCAGCGAAATGGATTTTCGGTTTATACCGGCCCGGACTGATTAGAAGACGTTTGCGGCGGCATTAACTGGTATTAGCCACAATCGCTGAGTACACGCTTTGTGGTTGGTTAGCAGCGAAAAGTTTTTGTTTTTAGCTAACCACTTATGAAATTACTACATTTGTAGTTCGAAACAAATTTACATATCTATTATAAGTATAGTATAGCTGTATATACATACATACATATGTACAAAATTAGATATGAATAATCAATAACTTGCTTGTTAAAGTAGTTGCTGATGTTGTTGTTTTTGTTTAGATGACTCTCTGGTGTGAGTGTGTATTCTTTTCACACCTTCAATCGAATACTCTTGACTGCCACTTGATACTAGATTGTGCGAGAGTGTCAGTAACGGTAGTGTAGTTGAAATAATGTGGGTAATAGAGAAATCTGGTTTGATTTAGAATTAATACGAGCTCGTTATTATCTAAAATTTAGTACTAAATATACTATTACTCGTTTAAACAAACCACCATTCACTATTTCTCTCGATCAATTTATAAAATTATTGGCTCCAGGTCTGATGAAACTCAAAAGGCAAACATATTTTAACTATCTTTAGCCTATATATAATATATTTTCTATGATAGAACTTGGTTTCGAGCTAATTGAGTAAAATTAAAATTTAATTGAGTTAATTTAAAATTTAATTGTCTCAATTAACAGACATTTTTGTCAGTTTTCTAAGCGTATTTTTGGCGAAGATTTGATATAACTTCATTTCATTCTAATTGAGAAAAATTACAATTAAATTACCTAAGAGATAGTTTGAAGGAAATGAGATAGAGCTTAGTTTCGTTCTAACTGAGTAAAATGAAAATTAGTTGACTCAATTAAAAGTAATACATGAAAGCTATAAAACAATATGTACGAAGATAGTTTTGACCGATGAAAATTGAGTAAAACTAAAACTTAATTGAGAAATATAAAATTTAATTGAGTCAATTAAAAGAAATACGTGAAAGTTTTCGAAAAGTCTGTTTTGTGGAAATATGATAGAACTTAGTTTCGTTTCAATTGAGTACAATTAAGACTTAATTGACTCAATTAAGGGAAATATTGGACAGTTTTCTAAGACTCTTTATGCGGAAATATGATAGAATTTGGTTTCATTCTAATTAAATAAAATTGTAATTTAATTGACTCAGTTAACAGAAATATTTGAGAGTTTTCAAAGATTTTTTCTGACGGATATATAATAGAACATGGCATCGATCTAATTGAGTCAAATTAGATTTTAATTTACTTAAGAGAGAGTTTAGAGAGTTTTCAAAGAGTCCGTTTGGTGAAAATATGGTAGAACTAGTTTCCAATCAATATTTAATTGACTCAATTAACAGAAATATTTCAAAATTTTGGCAGAGATAAGACAGAATTTGATTTCAATTGAGTAAAATTGCAATTTAATTGATTCAATCAAAGGAATATTTGAGAGCTGTAAAACTAGTAAATAGAATATGCCCAATATGAATTTGTACTACTTGAAACCATATTCTCCAGCTGAACAAATTGACACGCAAAATAAGTAGAAACAGTCATACGTTATTAAATATATGTAATTTGCATATATTCTTAACATTCAATTTCATTTATTTACTTGTGGCTTTTGCTCCAATTAAGGTATGCATGGAATGCAAATTTCTCGTTTTAAATATTTAATTTCCTTGCGATATTTAATTAAACAATTCATGCCTCATCGACATTTATGACTACAATTCGCACAATAACCGTATCAACGAAGTTGTTAACTGACTGTATTTAACTGTACACACACACACACACACATACACAAAACAATGAAACACATGACATGGCAAATATCAGCAGTGTCCATCTGTAATTGAGTAAATGAACATTATACACTACAAGTACGGGTATAATTTCCATTTTCGCATGTAAAATGCCAATATTTGCCGTTTGTTGTGTGTAATGAAGTAATTAACAACTTACCGCGCCAATAACAACAACAATTAATATGCTGTTTTATTGTTGTTGGCAGACGGTAGAGCAGAACTCATAACTTTCTATCCACCCGCACAATCTTCAACACGGCGCTCTGTTGTATGATATGTTTGTATGTATGTATGACAGTTATGTTTGTATTTGATAAATGATTATACCGTTATAACGTGTGGCTGCCGAAAATACTGTTGATTGCGTGTTATGTACTTTTATCTGTATAAATACGAAAGTAGGTAGGTATGAGTATGACGCAAAATTTCCATAAGAATAATAGCAAATATTAGTTTTAGCAAATTATGTGAAGTTTTTCCGGGGCAAACGGACGAATTTTGTCGCAACAGGAAATGTCATCATGAGTATTTTGTATGTTGATTCACGTGTTGAAGAGCTTTTGTGAAACTTTTTGGACTTGTGTAGTAAATATGTATGCATGTAGCTAACTTCATATATAAATTTGTATGTTTCTAGAGCAAAATATAAATAGTTATTTGAAACGTGTCACACACATCTTAGATAAACAGCAACCCCTATCTCCCCACTCTTCTGTATGTTGATACAGGTTTCCAAAAACAAATATGTCCGCATTCAAGTACTTGATAGTTACTGTCTTCAACAGTCTATCTTCATTTTACTTGTATGATTAATGACTTTCTTTGTGACCTAATAATTAAATGCTGTAGCTGAGAGAGAGAAAAAATAGTTTGGTAGAGAAAAATAAAGTTTGAGTGAGCAAAGGAGAAGTAAAGATTTGTACCTCTTATGGTATGAAAATATATATAGTTTGAGAGGGAAAAATGCAATCAGAGTGAACGAATAAGAAGCTGAGATTGAGAAGGGAATATAAAAAGGAAGAAATAAAATAAAAATGTAAAGAAATAAATGATTCCAAATTTTTTTTTTTTTGGGATTTTCTGTTTTGAAATCAAACCCAGTGATCCCAAGATAGAACGTACTGCCATTATCAAAATTCCCGTCGTGTCTACTGAGAAAATTTTATAGAAATTGTTATTAAGGTGTAATTTGGATATACTTAGGATCCAGGACTTGAATAGTAATTGTGGGATTATCGATGAATAATTAACATCTGTGATTCAGACCGACTTATAATATGAAAGAAATTTTACATAAACAGACATTCAACCTGGGAATAATTAAAGAAAGAAAATCTGTGAACAAATCTAACATAGGAGCTAAAGAAAGTGAACTTTGAAAACTGATTTTTTAGCATCGTACTAGTTTTTCAAGGACTGAATAGGGCTCTTCAATTAGAGAATTTTTATACCCTGAACAGGGTATATTAAGTTTGTCACGAAGTTTGTAACACCCAAAAGGAAGCGTCGGAGTCCCTATAAAGTATATATATAAATGATCAGTATGTTGAACTGAGTCGATTTAGCCATGTCCGTCTGTCTGTCTGTATATATACGAACTAGTCCTTCAGTTTTTAAGATATCGTTGTGAAATTTTGCAGATGTTATTTTCTCTTCAAGAAGCTGCTCATCTGTCGGAACTGCCGATATCGGACCACTATATCATATAGCTGCCATAAAAACTGAACGATCGGAATCAAGGGCTTGTATGGAAAACTTCCGCATTTTACTACATATCTTCACGAAATTTGGTGTGAGTTATTGTTCATGGAAATAATTTAATCTCCGAAAAAATTGTTCAGATCGGTTCACTATAGCATATAGCTACCATACAAACTGAACGATCGGAATCAAGGGCTTGTATGGAAAACTTCCGCATTTTACTACATATCTTCACGAAATTTGGTGTGAGTTATTGTTCATAGAAATAATTTAATCTCCGAAAAAAATGTTCAATTCGGTTCACTATAGCATATAGCTGCCATACAAACCGAACGATCGGAATCAATGGCTTGTATGGAAAATTTTCGTATTTGACGTGGTATCTTCACGAAATTTGACATGGATTACTGCTTAAGGTAATAATATAATCTCCGAAAAAAATTTTCAGATCGGTTTACTATATAACCTTAATGTTTCTAGCAAACAACCCGGCTAAAAAGAATTAGTAAAATGTTTTCTTTTTTTTTACTTACTTTTTCTTACGTCTTTAGATTTGCTTAAACACATAGTTACTAAAAGAAATGCACCTGTGAAGGGTATATTAGCTTCGGTATAGCCGAAGTTAACGTTTTTTCTTGTTTATCTTTTTTATGGTTTTGAGGGCTTTCAGGGATTTTAATTTTTAATACGGTTGATACTATCGACATTTGGGAGTATTAGCAAACAAGGCACTGAGAAAGAGAGATAGCTAGTGTGTGTGTGAGAGAGAGTGAAAGATAGAATGTACGAAAAAGTGTGAAACTGACACCAAATGAAAGCGATAGATTGTGAAAGATGCAATGAATCAGCGTTATAGCCTTTTCGCACAGCCAAATTAATTTAATATATTAATTTTATACTTGAGAAACCAGTTTTTGCCTTTCTCACTGAATGCTAGTCGATTAATGATCAGCTATTATTCTTTTTTTGCTGTTAATAAGAAGTTGGCAAGTTTCATCACAACGAAATTTACAGCATGACCAACAACCCGCAGACTTGCATTCCAGTTTCAATTCGGTGTGTAATGATTAAAAATTAAGGTAGTAAAATAAGATTAGTCTTTTGTATAGTAAATCGATCTAAATCAGTGCTTTAATCGAGCAAAGGCCAGTTAATTGAACAATTAACTCCTATGAAAAAAGCTATTATTAAAAGTTTAGTTTAACGTTAAATAATATCATTTACTTATAATACATATATAATCCTATTTTGATAACTTAGATTTGATCAGAACGTTACATCACCACTTTTTACCATCTATTCTTTTCAAGGCACAAACATAAGCCTAATACAAGATGAACTTGTTCTGTCCTATACATATATTTTCTGTAATTCTTAGCTTCAAAATCATCTGACTTGCATTGATTTATAACTATTTAGAAAATTATATTTTACTTTCTCTGGAGTACTCTTACTAACCACTCTCCATACTAAATTATGATATCGTCTCAATAACCACTTCAATAGCTCTGCATACAAAACTTTTCAGCTTGAAAACTGTAAGTGCCTGTAGTAATATGGTGCAACTATTAATTGCAATATTAATTCCATGCCAAGGTTTCACAGCTCAAAATCAATATTTATGCTTCATTTAATTAGACACACAATTTGTGGCGTACTGGCATTACGCGAGCGACTGTATAAATGTTGGTGAAAAAATGCGAAGAGATTCGCTTTCAAATAAATTTCAATTGAAACAAAAGCAATAAAACTATAAAATTCACATCATGATATCCTCCCACACACACACACACCAACAACAAATATATGTAAGCTTTAGTACTTACAGCGAGTTGCTCCTTCGGCAGCACGCTGGTCTTGCCTGGGTCCTGGCGTGGGTGCTGGCGCTGGGCAAAAGGCGAAAGTTTCAACTGCAGTCGCGTCGCAATGCGTCATTTGACCTACAAATATAAAGTTTTCATTTTATCATTTCGCTGCTGTGGCAAATATGTATGAGCTACAGCAATTGTTGTTTTTGTTATAATATTATGGCTGCTGCTGTTGGTGTTGGTGGTGTATATTGCGAAAATCAAAATTTATTTGCAGCATGATTTTTATGAAATTATTGCACGCATGTGTGCAAGTGTGTGTGTTTGTGTTGTATTTTAAAATTTTCATTTTGCCATTTTTCTATATTCAACGTGCAATCCTTTGAAAAACACACGCACACATGTACACATATACATACATTAGTCAGCAAATACATATGCATGACTATTATAGAGCCATTGGTGCGCATTGTTGGTTTTGGCTTGGCAAAAATAAATGTTGCAAAAAAAAAGAATAAAGGAATAATAGAAAATAAAGCATTTTAACTGCGTATGGAGAGAGAGAAAGAGAATGCGAAAAATATAAAATTACTAATTCTATGGATTTGCGCCGCAAGCGTTGTAAGTGATACAATAATGCATTTTTCCCCTGCTTTATTTGCACTGCCACAGCAGGAGTAGTGTGTGGCAAAAACGAAAAGCAGTGAAAAAAAAATTACAACAAAAAAATAAAAAATAATTGAAAAATAAAAAAAGGAATTATGTAAACGTTTGCATTTGGCAAATAGAGAGTTGCTTTGAAAGTGGGTCGTAAACGCCGTACCAGGCTAAACCGGTTCAACCGTTTCGTTTGTCAGTTTTATCTTCGTTGTTGCAACTCGTTTTTTGTTGTTGCGCTTTCTTTGGCTATGTGATTACAGCCAAAGCATGGTTCTGTAATGCTTCTTCTTCTTTTTGTGGCGCTGCAGGGGTTGTTGCTAGTCACAAAGGTAATGATTTTGACTTGTGAGTAGATAAAGTTTCAACATTTCTAATACCAAAGGCAACAGGCTTTTGTTAGCTTTTGTAGGAACAAAAATATGTTTTTTGTAATTCTAGATAATGCTGACTAATTTTTACATCACAAAGAGAACAGTTCCTAAATAACACTCATTATATGTTCAGATGTGTCTATTGGTTGGTTGTTCGAAAATTCCAGTCACAACAGTACCGCACCACAAACGATCTCCCTTAAGCCTCATTCGCTCCATTATGCTCCCAATTGGGACTCAATTAAGTGAGATAAGAACGCTATGGATTCGTTGCAAGCTCTAAGTTTTTTTCCACCCCAGCTTAGAACTTGGGAGCAGTGAAAGATATCCTGTCAAACCCAGCTGAGTTCTGGACATTCGCAAAGATAATAGTATGGAGTCTCAAGATCCTCTGCTGATGCTCTATATTCTAACGATTCCACTTTATCAAGTTTCTGATGGAGAGATCCCAAGAGTAACTACACTTTGATGACTCCTACAATATCACTCAACTCTATTTTTCCTAAAAGTAGTATTCAAGGTCTGTCTACTATCCCTACGAACCCAAATTATAAGGTTGAGGTTGGTGTTCCAAGACCTGAGGGGTTCCACTTAAAACAATAAACCATTAAGAATAGTCTATTTATTCAGTTAATAGAGTATTTAATTGTTTCCGAAGGGCTGATGGAACGGACATAAGAGATCGCAGATATTGAGCTCGAACACTAAAAGTTTTAAACGTCCGCGGAATTGCTGATTAGTTTAGTAAGACATTTAGGAAACGGAGATTGGGTCTGCAGGTCCAGATAGTGACTGACAGTGCTCTACGATAGCCAACTGAGACCTTAGCGAATGCTTCCCATCAAGTTCCTACCTTCAAAGAATCTTTTAAGCCGGTCTCTTCACACTGAAACTCGGTAAACTCTCACCTAATATGGCCAAAAAGGTTTCTAGAGCTTTAACTCAACTCCATTACAACCCTGTTTTTGATTTTTTTTTTTAACGAAAACTAAGTTTCGTGTACAGCCTGTGAATTTATGTTGTTGACACATCACAAAACGGCGAAAAAACATTAAATTTATTGTAGCTGCTGCCACTGTTGTTGTTGCGGGGTACTAAATAAAACTGCTGTTACCGCCGTAGTTACTTTAGCGCCTCGCTGCTTGTTGATATCTCTGTTGACAGCAGGCGGCTGCTGGTGATGCCAGCGCATATTCAAAACGAGATTTGGACCAAAAAGATAGCAAAAGAAACTTTAGCAGCAGCGCCTCGTTGCCTTGCGTGACATAATTGGGCACGTTGGCGGGTTTGGTGTGGGGCGTTGGGATTACCTAGCGTACAGCATAGCCGTGCCATAGCCTGGACACTTGATCCACTTGCCGGCAAAACGTGGTTTTGGCAGTTTCGGCTGTTGGTCGCTGAGGCTGCTGATGCTGTTGGTCTGTTGGTGTTGTTGGTGTTGGCGTTTGCTATTATTACCGCTATCTTTACTAACTGCTACGATCTGCTGCTGAAGTTGAGTGATGGCATAATAATTTCATGCGATATCCAACGTCGAGACGTGTCTTACTGCAAAATCACACCAAACAATCAATCACTATTGTTGGTGGTATTGCTGCTATTGCTGTTGTTGTTTTTACTTCTTCTGTTGTTGTTGTTGTGTGGGTGTTGCTAGTAACGGTAAGTGGCGTTGCATGCGGTGGCTATTGATGAATCTGCGTGGGTTGCGTTGAAAGTGAAACTGCAGTTTTTTTTTGCTTTCGAGTGGGTTTAACGGTAACCTGGGTGCCGTTGATTGAGTACGTGTGAAGCAAGTGCAGTAAAAATATGAAATTGGTTGTTAAGTGTTTTTCGTGCTTTTTCGTGTATAATTGCGAAATTTGTCAGCAAAAATTGGTAGTAAAATTTTTTTGTGTTGCAAGCGTGGGTAAATAGTAGCTATACAAAGTAACTGTTTGTTTACGAATTTTGCACAAAGTGAAAGTGAAATTATGTAATGCTATGAGAAGAGTTTTAATGTTTTTGAAAATTTGTAGCTTTTGAATTTTACTAGAGAAAAATGTTTTGAAAAAAAAAATGATACGGAAAATTACTTTGTTTTAAAAATGATAAAATATAATTTTTATTGAGATGCTTGGGCTTCGTATGGAGATTTTAATAAAATTCTGAGCTTCTTGTCTTATTAAATTGAGCCTGCAATTACTGCCAGTTTTAGGTTATAGAAGCTTTCAGAGAGTTCAAAAAATATCAGAAAAACAAACTTATGTGTCTAAATTTATTGACAACCAGTACGAGGTGTGTTCAAAAATTAACGGGAATTTTCGTTTTTCGAAAAAATTATTTATTCATTCGTCTTCATTAATATAGTCGCTTCTAAAATAGTCCGAATTCGATATTATGCACCTATCATCGTTTTATTATAATAAAAAAGTAAATTTTGAATTTTTGAAATTTCAAATTTGAAAATTCCCGTTATTTTTTGAACACATATCAAAACCATTTTATTTAAAAATATCACTTTCCGAATGGTTTATATTCATAAAGTATCAAAAATATTTTTTTTGTGCTATCAAAGTTGATCAATTAAAATTTTACCGTTATGTAAATTCAATTAAAATTCATTAATTTTGTGCTATTTATTTATTTGTTTGCATTGTTGTACTTTTCATTTGATTGCACAACTTTACATAAGCTTTTCATGTCATTTTCTTTTTTTTATTATACTCTCGCAACCTGTTGCACAGAGTATCATAGTTTTGTTCACCTAACGGTTGTTTGTGTCACCAAGAAATAAAAGAGTTAGATATGGGGTTATATATATATAAATGATCAGGATGACGAGTGGATTTGAAATCCGGATGTCTGTCCGTCCGTCTGTCCGTGCAAGCGATAACTTGAGTAAAAATTAAGATATCTTAATGAAATTTGGAACACACATTCCTTGGCACCCTGAGGAGGTTGCTTTCAAAAATGGGCAAAATCGGTCCACTGCCACGCACACAAAATGGCGAAAACCGAAAACCTATACAGTGTCATAACTATGCCATAAATAAAGTTATGAAAATAAAATTTGGAACATATGATCGCATTAGGGAGGGGCACATTTGGATGTAATTTTTTTTTTTAAGTGGGCGTGACCCCGCCCCCAAAAAGGTTTTTTGTATATAACTCGCAAACCAATAAAGATATAAAAACCAAACTTTCTGCAGTCGATTCTCTTACGTACCCAACCACACCCCATGAAAATAGTTGAAATCGGATAATAACCACGCCCACCTGCCATACAAAGGTTAGGTTGAAAATTACTAAAAGTGGGTTAGCTCACTAACGAAAAACGTCAGAAACACTAAGTTTCACATAAGAAATGGCAGATGGAAGCCGCACTCAGATTTTTTTACAAAATGGAAAATGGGCGTGGCGTCGCCCACTTATGGGTCAAAAACCATATCTCAGGAACTACTTGACCGATTTTAATGAAACTTGGTTTGTAATAGTTTCCTTACCTCCCAATAATATGTTGTGAAAATTGGCCAAATCGGTTCACAACCACGCCTACTTCCCATATACCAGAACTTTGAAGTGGATCTGAATCGTTTACAATACAATATATAAGGTATGCACTGGTGAAGATATCGGTGCAGAACTTTGCACAAATACTATGTTAATAGTGTGGCAGCCCCATTCTAAAAATCGCCGAAATCGGACCATAGGTTTTTAAGGCCCCATATATCGAACACGAGGACCTCGGTGCTTCTAAACTAATATTAGGGTTTCCAACTTTCAATGGACTTTATACAATATATATGACGAATATGTGGGTCAAATTGTGTATTATATAATATAAATAAAGTGAAATAAATAAATTGCGAGTGTATAAAATGTTCGGTTACACCCGAACTTAGCCCTTCCTTACTTGTTTTTTTTTTAATTCTTTTTTCTAATCTAACTTTCGACCTTTTTAATATCAACAAAAAAAGCTAATTAATTCAATTTGTCCAACAAAAAAGGCCAGCTGTTGACAAAAACCATAAAACCAGAAAACAAAAAAACTAATAGCATTAAATTAATAAATGTGCGCTAGCGCATCATTTATCAAACCGCAAAAGCCACAATTATTTGCCCGACACAATTTTGCATAATTGATGCACAATCAGTGCGAAACGCACGCCACGACACGCCATTAAAAAGCAAACACTGAAATTCACACAAGCAACAAATAAAATATAGAAAAAACAACAACAACAACAAAAATATTAAACAAATCAGTAAAACATATTAATAACAATCGCGCTTAATAAAATCTACACTCATCAGTACACATATACATATGTACTATACATCAGTCATTTCGCTAAGCCTTTGCACTTAAGCAAATACAATAACAATCATGTTTTGATAAAATGAAATGAAATGGAAATATGACCACTCTGTTTGCCACCGCAATTATTTATAGTCGCGCTGCGACTCTGTTTGTTTGTATGCTGATAATAAAGTATAAAAATTCTGAACTTTGCTACTTTTAGTTATGAATTGTACTATTTGCACTTGCACATCCTGTTGGCGGCAAAAAGCACTTCATATTATGGTATTAACTCGATGTATTTATTCAGTCATCAATAATGTTTACTTAGCTGGCAATTATGTAGTTGCTAACGCATTTGCTAATACTGTGGCGGGTTGTGGCCTGACGGCTTGACATAAGTCAATGCGTTCCCGGAGTAGGTGCCTGAACTTTTATGAATTTGTGTAAGATCATTTATAAAGGCAGAAAGGTCTTAAAAAACCATTGAAATTTTGATAATCCAAAATAGTCACCGTTATATTTTTTTAATTAGAAAAAAATAGTTTTGAATTTTTTAGAAAAGGTTTTGCTGATGCCGAGTATTGTAAAGAATTTTTATTTTTTTTTTTCAATTTCTAAAAATTGACTTATTTAAGACTACCCCGGATTTTCCAAAAATCAATTTTTTTGCATTTTCGTTAAGTGTAATATCTTAAAAATATTCTCTGAAAATTTGAAGTTTATCCGATAATTTCTTTTAGAGTTATTCGAGAAATATCAAATATCGCTCGGGCACTTCAAAACGCTCGGGAGCAACTTTAAATGCGTTTATCTCAAAACTATGTTTTTTGAACTGGTGACAACTGTAACTCGATAACCGCTCAGTAGATTTTAATGAAATTCATACAGCTTTTAGAATACATAATAAACTCAGGCCTGTTTGAAGGATTTATTTTTTCACAAATTTCGATTTTTTAAGACCAATTAACCGTTCATTTTTTCCCAAAAATCTAGAAAAAAATTTTCTGAGGCCGCCATTTTTTTAGTTTTTGAAAAAAAAGCTTCGGATAAGGCCCAGAATTATATATTTATAAAACTAATTTTTTTTTATCCGATTGATTTTAGATGATTCTCCAATGACTTATGATTGTCACCGCAAGGACCTTTTTTTGAAACTGGGTCAACACAGACAGCTATAACTTTGGAAATTATAAATATTTTTTTCAAATTTTCGTGACTTCAAGTGTGTAATTATGCCTTAGTATTACTTTTGTAAATTAACATGATTTAATAGGAAAAAAAATTACTGAAAATTCTCATTTTTTCGTGTCTCTGACTACCCCTAACCCCTTAAATCAGGATTGCCCTAATATAAAAATAAACCTTCCCTAAACATCCTCTTTAATCACGTACGAACTCTGTACGAACTCTGCCTCGACTAATACCAAAAAATCTTTACCAAAGCGAACTTTCGAGCAAATTTTTACTTGAAAAAGCTTCTCATCTATTCCACTAAGGGATAACATGTGTTTTATGGCTTAAAAAACGATTTTTTAATATTAAATAACATGCTACAGCATCTGTAGACTATTGTTAACGTCGATCTGAGTAATACGTTTGGAGATACAGTCCGAAGGAGTAGCGCGCTCGAGGGTAACTCAAATTGTCACTCAAAACTCTAATATGTGACCTGGTCTACGAAAAGGGAGCTAACGTGCGAAAACTAGTTTTCTGGGAAACAGCTGTTAAAAATAAAAGCATCTCATCTTCCATCCGAATCAACTAAAAAGTGAAAAATGATTTTTTAAAACCTAAGCCCCCTTTCCGTAGACCAGGTCACATATATTGGTATAACTTTGCTTTTCAATAGATGTCTTTAGGGTCAAGCACTGGTCGATCAAATTGAGTAAATCGTTTTATATCGATCTTGGACATTTGGGTCAACATTAATCCAACAAAATATTTGTAGAGTTCTGTTTGCATCCCAAACTTATTCTCAACTGAAAATTTCACTTTTTGAGCCGAATTCTCGACATTTGCGAGAAAGTTTACTTTTCTTTTTTAATTCCAAGAAAAGTGCGGCTGAGGCTCATCGACATTTGTAACCGTTTTTATACAAAAAAATACTCAAATTTACAAAAAAAACGGCGGAAGCAAAGTTGTAGACCAATATTTTCAACTTTTTTTTTTTAACTGTGGTTTCAAAGTCGATTTTCAAAATGTCTCGACGTATCTTGATTGAATTTTAATCAGTTCTACGAGTTACAATTTACAGAGACTTGGACGAACGGAGTGAGATAACAAGGACAGAGTTTACAATATTTTTCTTTTTATTTTATTTTTTCATTCAGTTATCCTTCATATTTTTGAGACAATAAAAAGTTTGTACTAAGCATTTAATTTTTTAAATTAAAAAAATTTTAAATTTGGTGAAAATATTCATGCCTAAATCATTTCATATTCAAAATGGTACTTATTTAGACTTTTTGAAAAAGGGGATTTGCTTAAAATGGATGAAAATCATAGACTATTTTTCCGAACCAATTTCATTGTCAGTATCTCAGCTACAATTAAAGCTGTATAACTTATATTAGCTCTATAAAATTTATTTAGAACAAAAAAAAATATCACTACAGCCCAAATAAAATATGAGCAAATGCTTGACAGCGCTGCCACATGTTTCTTCAAGCACTCAAGCGCTATATTCTTACACTTAAGTTTAAGTTGTGTGACAAGCACACAACATTGATTTTTTCTATTCTGGTATAAATGGCTAAATGTCGTTTAAATAAATTAAAGTCTAGCAAAACATTGAAAAAATCCAATTAGTGGCAGTTGAAAGTGTCTCACAGCGTATAAGGTGGCGTGCCACCAACGGCTACTGGTCACTGATTTTGCTGGTCGAGCTGCGCCACGACACTGCGGCTGTCAGCAATTAAATCCAGTTTGTCATGTGACGTAATGTGACACGGCGGCTGTGGCTGCCCACCACCAAATTAACTTAGCGGTATATTGGATACATATATACATACATATGTACGTACATAATTACATACATAGGTGCCTGGGTGGTGCCACCGGCAGCTCAACAACTAATTGCTTTTTGCAATATTTGGTATTTGCCTTAAACAAGTATTGGTTATTTTTATTTTTTTTCTAACTGATTTTCGAATTGCAATGCTATTTTTGCAACAAAAAACAACCGGTTTTAGATTTCAGTTTTTTTTTTAATTTTTGTTTGTGTTTTTGTACGCAAGCAGCAAGCAAGGTTGCGATTTGATTGATTTGGCGTTTATCAAGTCTGCGATACGCATTCTGGGTATGTATGTATGGATGTATGTGTGTGTGTTTGAATATGGATTCTAATATGAAACAAATTTGCGAAATAATCGTTCGATACCCGCAGCAGCACACCTATTATTCGATTAATTTTCAAGCCACTGGCTTTACACTCAGCTTTATTGTGGGTCTGCATGTGTATATATGTATGTATGTATGTGCCTCTCTCGCTTTATTAGCTTTCTCATTTCAATCCGACGCTTTGCCGCGCTGCATATTAAATACTACCGGCAGCAGCATGTCTACAAACAGCATTGTTGTTGCTATTATGAATTGTTTTTGTTTTTCGTTTACAAACTTACGGAAAAACATTTGCTTAATTCATACACCGTTTCATTTTGCTTGGATTTTATTCAGATTTTGCTAATCATTATGTAGATTTGCGCAGTCAGGCAACGCCAAATGACAAATAGCAAAAATATATATTTTTTTTGTTTGCAAAGTTGTTGTTGTGCTTAAATTTTTAATATAACTAATTTAAATTTTTATTTTCAATTGTTTTTTGTTGTTGCTGTTGCAAAAAAAGCATTACTTCCTTGTAATGCATTTAGTTAATGAATTATGAGTGCTTTATAGTTGAATGAGGTACTTAAAAGCCTATATAAACATATGTACATATATATATGTATATATGAATTTCTGTGTTTATCTCTTATTCAGTTGACGTATTACTTAAGCGTTTTAACAACATTTCCGTGTTCATAAATAACAATAAAAAATTTTATACACGTTTAATATTTGCGCTTGTATGTATGTATATCTGTTTATATGCATATATCCTTAAGTAAATAAGTGTAAAGTTATGCAATAAGTTTGCCTGCTTATCCCGCATTACATATGCATTAAAATACTTGTGCTCAGCTCACACAAAGTGATAAGTGTAATGTATGTTGTGTGTGTGGCGCTCAAGAAAGCTTTCTTTGACTTGTTTTCGTGCATATTTTTGCATTTAATACATCGCAATGGCATTAGTTTGCGTAGAACTTTGCAAGAATTTGCTATTTTTGTGTGATTTTAAGCTTTGTAAGAGTGAGTAAAAGAAATGAAAAATCACTTAGCAGTAAAATGCGAATATTTCAAAAGTAAAATGTAGTCAGATGAGTGTTGGACATTTTGTCCTAAAATTCGAAAGTGTCCCATAATGCGAAGTTTTCTTTCAATAGGTGAACAAATGATTTAATATTATTTTTAGACCTCCGATTTAAAAAAAAAATTTCTTGTCCCAAAAATTTTAGAGTGTCCCAAAATTCTTAAAATGTCCCAAAATTGAAATATTTCTTTCAAAAGGTGAAATAATGGTTTAGAATTATTTTTTGACTTCAGACTTTTAAAAAAATTTCATGTCCCAAAAATTTCAAAGTGTCCCAAAATGTGAATTTTTTTTCAATAGGTGAACAAATGATTTAATATTATTTTTTTGACTTCTGATTTTAGAAAAAAATCTTGTCCCAAAATATTTAAAGTGTCCCAAAATTCATAAAATGTCCCAAAATTTAAATATTTCATTCAAAAGGTCAAAAAATGGTTTAGAATTATTTTTTGACTTCAGATTTTCAAAAATTTTTATGTACCAAAAATTTCAAAGTGTCCCAAAATGTGAATTTAATTTCCAAAAGGTGAACAAATGGTTTAAAATTATTTCTCCGACTTTTGCTTTTCAAAAATTACTTTGTCCCTAAAATTGTAATTGTCCCAAAATATAAAATTTGTCCTAAATAATATTATATGTTTTTACTTCTGCTTTTTCTAATAACACTTAGACTTTATAAGTTGAAATTCTTTGGAAAATATGGCCACAAAAATAATTTTTCGCAAAAAATTGTTCGCATATTTTTTATTGTGTCAGACACTTAGTCTACATTAACAAAAAGCATGGTGAAATGCTTGTCCCAAAAATTTATAGTGTCCCAAAATGTGACTTTTTTTAAGATGTGAACAAATAGTTTAATATTATTTTTTGACTTGAGATTTTCTAATATTGTCTTGTTCCAAAAAAAGTTAATTTGTCCCAAAATATAAAATTTGACTAAAATGTCATAACCATTTTTTTATAATAACACTTAAACTGTATTGTCAGAAATTGTCTAAAAAAAATGGTCCGAAAAATATGTTTTTGTCCCAAAAATTTTAAAATGTCCCAAAAAAAATAAAATTCTTCCAAAAATATTTTTCGCTATAACTATTATTGGATTTCCAAAAATACCAGCTTCTATACTTAAAAAATAATAATCTTGTAAACTTTAGATAAGAACACAATAAAGGTCAAAGGTAAATCAGAAATAAATGAAGAACTGATCCAGAAGCATTTTGCTATTATTATTAATGACATTAACTCATTATTCACAACATTTTATTTATTGAGTAATTCTCTGGTGACAGTTTGTCTTAAAAAATTCCGCTATATTAACAGTAAATCACTTTCCGCTATAGCGCGCTATCGCTTACCAACTATCTTTATTGTTTAATTGTCAAATGGTTTAAACAATATACAAATTTACAAGCACGACCGACCGACCATGTACACATGATATATGACAATATAGTAAAATCCACTGGAAATACATATAAATAAACAATAAATCGGTGTTATTAAAAATTTATGAGCATTGCTTGTCATTTCAGGGAAGATAAAACCAATTAATAATTTTTACGGCGCCGCCTCACTGTCTGAATCGAGCATAAATAGCAATAAAAGGCAAAACATAATGTGCACTTAATTATTAAGATTTATACATGGTTTTGAGTATTTTCCATAAATGAAATGTCATTAATAGATTTCTCACAGCAAAAGCGTATAGCTTGGCTGATTGATGACTTTAATTGCGGGTTTTAATTTGCAAAAATACAATAATTAATAAAATGGCACAAATTACTAGTAATTAACTCGGAGAAAACTATAAGCCATAAGCTGTAGCAGAACAAAATTTATTAATGAAATGAGTTGGGGATAATTGCATGCGCTTGCGAAATTTATGTCACTTTCACTCAATTAGCGTGGGTAATCAATTTTGAAATGGGTATAAAATGTAATTGAATGAAATTACATTGTTAATAATTAAGTAATTTGCAACTGTGATAATGTGGAAAAATATATTTCATATAGATATATAAATTTTAAAATGTTTGCACTCAATGAAAATTGAGTAAAACTCAAATAGAAAGTATTTTGATATAAAAATAAATTTGAATTAAAATGAATAAAATTAAAAATATGTTGAAATTGAGAATACAAAGTGTCAAAAATATGTTTGAAACTTTTATTAATTTTGCACTCGAAAATATTGAGTGAAAACCTATACCAAAGAATCATTTGCTGTTAGACCAAAATTTTATAATACAATTCTTTTATAGAAAAAAATGCTCTGATTGAAGCACTCAAAAATTCAACTCATAAAATATTGACTTTCATTCAATTTTAAAAATTCAGAAATTCACTCACTTGCTTTAAATAGCATATTTTTATATTGCTATACAATTTTAGAAGAATTTTCCATAGCAATATATGACTATCGGGTACTAAACAAAATTTCTGAACATTAAACTCCTCTAGTCACTCAAAATCTTAATTTAAAATCTTAAAAAAAACTCAGGACTTTCAATGAAATAAACTCAATTAATATACTCATTAATGAATTTTTTTTTAATAAAAATTTTCATTATTACTTTAAACGTCTCAAATATCAAAACTTTGCGCTCACTCAAAATTGAGTAAAACTATTAACAAAAATGAAATTGTTTATTTTTTTTTGCTACACAATGCATCTATTCAAACTCAAAACACTGTCACTGACCTTCTTGAATTTCTGAAATAATTACACAGTAAATTATAGCCATAAGCTAATTGAGGGGCAAGCATACAATTATTAACCGTGAAGCTTACAAAAAAAAATTGCCTGGAGGCAACAAAGCAGAATTAACAAAATATGTATTTGGTAAATAAAAGCGCAAGCATAAAACAAAATGTCTTTTGCAAGTAGTAATGCCAAGCGGCTGAACCTGCGCGTTTAATGATTACCAGAGGAACGTCGCGCTTTATTTGAGTACATAAACTATATAATTGCTTAGAGATTAGCTACTGAGCTGCTTAAAACTTCAAGGGTTGGCTTGAGAAACCTTAGTAAAAATATAGAAAAATTAAAAATGCATTAAATCATATTTTTTAGACAAAAATGAGACAAATTTATGCTTGATTGTTGTAAATTCAAAGTGAAGTTTAAGGCCAGAGTTGCTTTGTGGAGTAATTATAAATAATTATAATTATTTTAGTAATGTTTTGTTATATTTTGTATATTATTTTTTTTTTTGTCTATTTTGAATTTGTATTAGAAGTTGTACCAAAAGTTGGTTTCTATTTAAATATAAAAAAAAATTTAAAAATAAAAAAATTAAATTTTTTTTAATTATAAAAATTATAAAAATAAAAAAATTATAAAAATTTATAAAAATAAAAAAATATAAAAATTATTTTTATACTTTAATATAAATTATTTACATTTATATAAAAAAAAATTAGTATCACTTTTTTATAAATATTTTTATTATTGCTTTTTTATTATTTATTTTTTATAATTTTTTCTTTTTATTATTTTAATTTTCTTTTTTTTATTATTTATTTTATATATTTTTTTCTTTTTATTATTTTATTTTTCTTTTATTTTTTTTACCATAATTTATTTTTTTTTATAATTTTTTTGTTTGCTATTTTGTCTTTATATTTTAATTATTGTATTTTCAGCCTGCTACTAGCAATTAGCTTGCACACCCTAAATCTCACAAATATTTGCTAATTACAAAAGCAAAATGTGCGCGACATAAACTCTGTAAATGATAAACTAGACGTTATTATGTGAAATACTGGCACTAGTAGCACTTGTTGTAGGCATAATTAATTGCGCTAATTAAGTGTGATATAAGCAGTTGCTTGCTTATATGCATATTTATTAGTGTATTTTATTTGTGGAGACAAATTATTTCAAATTTGTTTTAAAATTTATTTTTATTCTCTTTTCAGGTGCTAATTTTTCACTTGGCTACTAAATTATTGGGAACTTAGTTCGAAGTAAGTGTTGAATATTACTTTTTTTTTTAATTTTTTTACAAATAATTTTAAATAAAAGAGAAAGAAAATAAATTTAAATAAAAATATATAAAGTTTAAATTCTTCTTAAAAATAAGTAAGTATGTATTGCCTTTGAATTTTAATTTAGTTTTTTATTTTTTTTTTTCGAATAATTTTTAATAAAAAAATAAAAATAATAAGTTTAAACAATAATAAAAAAATAAAATAAAAATAATAAATTTAAAAAATAATAAAATTAAAAAAATAAAAAATATATAAAGTTTAAATTCTTCTTAAAATATAATAATTATTTCCAAATTACCTCGAAAAAAAAATTTTGTTTAGTAAGCGAGAAAAAATTTTAATAAAAAGTGAGAGTGTTGGACCTATACACCTACTTCAGCTTGATACAATTTAAATGTATAGTGATATATAAGTAAATAAAAAACAGTTACTATATATTTTCCACTTTTTTCTAAGCTAATGTGAGCAGTACAACAACTATTATTTTTAGAAAATAGTAGAACACATTTTTTATACAAAACTCTAAGCGCGTGTCTCTGTATTTAAGCAGCAAGTGCAGCTAAAATGCTCCATAAAAATAGTAGCAAATGTAAATAATTGTAGGCGCTTAGCAATGTGTGCTATTTAACGTGGAATTGCGGTTAAAAATAACAAATAAGCGTTGTACTAAATACATACACACAATCATATGTATATACATGAGTACACCTGCAGCTAATGAGAGCATGAGTGAATGAAACCACTTACTTGCCTACGTCATTATCAGCATTTTCCTTTTGTTTCCTCAACCATTGCACATTATAGGCATTTGTTGTCTCTTACAACAACACACACACACATACATGCAGGCAAACTAAATTGCTTGGGCTGCGCTTATTTTTAGTTACTCATACGCCATGCGCACCCCCCACACAACGGAAGCAATTGACAATAGCAGTGAACTCATACAACTGTTTAAATATTTAGCGTATACTAATATGTTGTTTTTGTTTACACACAAGTTGGTTTCTAAGTATATATGTACATATGTATGTGAGGTATATAAATGTGTAACCGCCAGTCATTGGTCTACAAATCGCTCAAATGTCAAAAACACGTGCCAACTGCACGTTGTCTATCTCTCGATTTATAACTACGTGCACTTACATTTCCTTGCATCTAATATGCATACGATTATTGCTATATATATAAATAGCTATCTATATATATTTGAGACTTGCAAGTGTGATATGTGGTTTGTGGTAGTATGTGTTGCGCGTGATTTTCGAATTTAGCAGCTCTACACATGCCCATCAATGATTAATGATTACAAATATATATTTTATTAACGAAAATTCCACCTAAAATGTTTATATTATTTGGTCATTATCACAAAGTTGTCAATTGCACTTAAGAATACTGTCACAGCTGTCACGGCGTTGCCCGAACTGTCAGTTACTGACATGCTTGTTGCTTTTTATACACACAGCGCCAGCAAGGCGTGTGTGTGCAAGTACTGTTATATACATACTAGTATAACGGTATAATATCCTGCTGCTAAAACCAATTTGTATCAAATGCCTACATCTTGTGCTGTGGAAGGGAGTTGTATACGCATGCATGATTTATTACATTGCATTTAATATGCAACAATTTGCTAACACTTGACTTGCTTTAATTTTATATTGTGAACTTAAGCAAAATTATATATGCTTAACTTAAGGCTTATATTTGTAAAGTGTAGTACATAATTAATCATTGGCATAGATTAGATTTTAGTGACAAGCATACATATGTATGCAAGGAGACTTATTAAGTATTTATGTATATTGAATTTTATCAGCTAAGACAACAGAAGAAAATGTAAAACTCCACCACTATTCTACTTTGCACCTACTTCATGCTACTTTTATTGTCAACGGTCTGACTATTTTGCTAATGGGACTAGTAGTTGGTTGAAAAGTGAGATCTATAGAAAGTCTGACCACAAACGGGCACACCTAAGCCATCATTAGGTCTATTCTTCATCCAATTGATCTATATCAGTAAATGGATCATATAGATTTTCCTAATCAGGAAAGAGCTGAGAGGCCTCTTGCGACCAAAAACTCACGTCACTCACTTTCTTTAAGAGTAATAGTGTTTTGACAATCTTAAATTCGAACAAGTTTTGGTAGACATATCGATGATTTGTCAATACTCTTGATTTAGAATTGATATCTATACTACTATTATAAAGAGGAGAGATTTGTATGTATGTTTGTAATGAATAAACTCAAAAACTACTGTGCTGCTTTCAAAATTTCTTTCACCATTGGAAACCTACATTCACCCCGAGTAACATAGGCTATATTTATTGCTAGAATCTCAACTTTCTGGAAATTGTTCCCAGGTGAGGGTATCAAAAAGACTCCGTGATGGAGAATCTTAATCTTCGCGTCGCAATCGCGTGCCAAAGAGTCGAGTAATGAGCGCTGGCTGCTGCTTGCTGAACAAAATTTTAAAACCACCCAAGTACGCGCTTGAGAATCGAGCACGGAGCGTTTACAGCGGCTTGAAGAACAAAATATTAGAAATATACAAGCTCGCACTAGGGTGTCGAACTCTGAGCGTTCCCAACGCCTTCATATTCAGAGAGACAAACAACGGACACCAAAGGCTATATATATAATATCTAAAACAATTTTAAAAACCTACTTATTCAATCCCTTTTTTTTGAAATTTAGTAAACGTCTCGTTTTACTTAGTGTAAATCTGGTTCCCGATTTCTTGTTAATGTATCATCTTACGGATTTCTCGAAGCGTTCTCTCTACGTTCCTGATTTTTAAGAGTAGTTCAAGAACGCATTACGCTCCAAAAATCGTTCGCAATGTTTTCATTACTCTAGCTGTCATCAATTGGTCACTTCTCTGCTCGGTATCTTTGGGCGCTGCTCGCCTGTCAAACATTTTATATATGAAAGCAACAAAAAAGTTATCTAGTTGAATTCGTGCAGGAGAGTATGCGAATACCTCATTAAAATTTCAATCGCCGCATGCTGAGTGCTACCAAGTTTTGTTTTACACATTTTAGAACCATTTTACTATTGTGAACGGCTCAAAGGACAAATCACTGTCAAAATAATAAAACTTGTTATACACAAATTTGAAATTGAAAATGGCATGCGAAGATAAATCGTTAGTATTTTGTTATTTAATTTATTGAATAAAAAACTTTAATAAAATTTAAATTTGTTGCAGAAAACGTAAGACATGGACGGTGGTAGAAGAGTTCAATGCAACCAAGTATAGACAATTTGATTTCAGTGCTGGCAGTTCCTATGAAAATTTGGAAAGTTTGTTCGATTGGCTTGTCTATAGCAGTTAGGCAATCGATGACAGCTTCTGTTATTTAATTTTCAACTCTCCCTCCATTAGCACTTCATTGTTGGAAGAGCTAAAAATGTATTGTCCCTCACCCTCTTTCTCTCTGTCATGTCATGGGTATCAAAATAAGATTAAATTCAGCTAAATAGTGTGAGCTCTTCAATTATTATCCTCCAACTTCTCACAGTTAGCTTTCAGGTAAATAATAGTACATATCAATAGAGAAATATATAAAGTAAAAGAAGAGTGAAAGAGATGTACTTATACAGAGAGATACTTATACAGTATATTCAGAACATCGGAAATGTGAGTGAAAGAGAGTGTAGTTTTCTGGTAGGCATGTCCCTTATGTCTCTTCTAGTTTTAACTGATATGTGGTTTTAAAATTAAAATTTCTAAGCTTTATATAAAGCATTTTATTTCGGGTCCAACAAACGAAAATTTGTTTTTCTGTCATCTGTGTAATAAGATTGAGAAATAATCTTAACGGGAATTTTCTAAAACTCCAATTAATGCTTCAATATTGGAATTTAGCGTAAAATATGTCTAGTTAAATACAATAACAAGTGCTTTGTATCATTGTTATTTTGCTTTGCTGTGTAAGTACCAGCTTATCTCAGCTTAAAAGTAAAATTTTTAGGGTGACTGGTGGCTTATACACAGATACATTTATTTGTATATTAATATGTGTCTTTAAGGTTAAGTTTTTGTAGGTTATAGCTATATAGCTAGTAAAATGTGAATTTAGAGGTACATTAGGGTGGTCATTTAGTTTTTTTTTTAATTTTTCGTGAGGTATTTGTCAAGAAAACTAGAATATGATTTTTTTTACTTCAGTTCTGATTTTTGCGAAGGTGCAACCTCTCAAAAAAATGAAAAATTTTATTTTGGTATTTTTAAGAAACACCCTAATGCATAAAATGGGCTACTATTGTATGCGCCTTTGTGCGTTTATTTGCCGATATCGCAATTTACGCTTGAATGATATGCTAGTTGACATTAATGCGCTTTGTTTGGCGCATGTTCACAAGCTGCCAACGTCGCCAGCCCTTCAGCGTCGGCGGCCAACATTAACACACATACCACACATACTTATAGGTATATATACATATGTTTAACGGTAAGTGCTTTAAAGCATGTGGGGGCATTTGCACCGATCGGGCTCAACAGCAGGTAACCGCAATTTCCGGACATTTGCTATGCATGAATTAATACAAACTCATACAACTACATACATACGTTGCTATACAGTTAAGTGTGTGTGCACTTGCACGTCGCCACACATTTAAGCCGCAGCGTGTTAAGAGATTTAGTGAAAGAATTTAGACATTTATAGTCATTGTTGGTTGGCGGGAATAAAATGAGTTTGTCGAACGCAATTATCGCCAACGGATATGTGTTATTTTATTCAATGAATAAGCTGCACACTCTTCTGCCGCAAGTTAAGTGTGTATGTATATGTATATATCG
This sequence comes from Zeugodacus tau, assembly GCA_031772095.1. Classification (NCBI taxonomy): domain Eukaryota; kingdom Metazoa; phylum Arthropoda; class Insecta; order Diptera; family Tephritidae; genus Zeugodacus; species Zeugodacus tau. Next base: position 70,908,408 of record CM062652.1, on the reverse strand, counting down.
AAAACTAAAAATACCTGTTTGAACTTAGTTTTTGCTGGTCGCCGCGCTATTCAGTGCGTGCCATAATTACATTCATAAAATAATCGCTTTATCTTGTTAATATTTTTTTAAATAGCCCGCCAGTGTAATTGCTCATACACTCATAAATACATATTTTTTATTCGAAAATACGTTAAATGCACATAAGCTGATCTGATCTGCCTGATTTATGAATTAAAAAAATAAATAAATAACAAGTAAGGAAGGGCTACGTTCGGGTGTAACCGAACATTTTATACTCTCGCAATTTATTGATGTAATTTTATAAAGATAACACAAGTCGACCCATATATTGGGTATAAAGTTCAATAGAATAACGAAAATCATCATAAATAGAATATGGGGACTGAGGTAATTCCTAAACCGATTTCACTCTGTTTCACCACCAAGATACAATATATCGAAGACTATACGCTCTCTTAATTTAATATTACTTTTAATTAGGTATATGGGATCTGGGGGAAGTTATGACCCGATTTTTACCATTTCAGGTACAGAGAGAAACTGTTATAAGAAAAAAATTCAGAGGGAATGAATTACATTAAAATATCTGAGGGATTTACCTATGTAAGTATGTTTTCGGGGAAAAATTACCCCTAGGCACTGAGTTCTTCATGTTCGATATCAGGGGCCTTGAAAAGTCATGGTTCGATTTTGTAAATTTTTTCACAAGTGATGTAACAGATCATATACAGTATTTGTGTAAAGTTTTATTTCGCTATCTTCATTGGTTCCTAATGTATATATTATAAAGTGAAGGATTCAGATGAAATTAAAAAATGAGTTATATGGGAAGTTGTCGTGGTTGTGAACCAATTTCGTCCATTTTTCACACTTGTCATCAGGGTGTCAAGAAAATATTATATACCGAATTTCATTGAAATCGGTCGAGTAGTTCCTGAGATATGGTTTTTGACCCATAAGTGGGCGACGCCACGCCCATTTTCCATTTTGTAAAAAAATCTGAGTGCAACTTTCATCTGCAATTTCTTATGTAAAATTTGGTGTTTCTGACGTTTTTCGTTAGTGAGTTAACGCACTTTTAGTAATTTTCAACCTAACTTTTGTATGGGAGGGCGTGGTTATTATCCGATTTCTTTCACTGGACTGTTGGACTGTATAAGGAAATGGCTAAAATAAACGTTGGTTTGGTTTATATAGCTTTATTGGTTTGCGAGTTATATACCAAAAACTTATTTGGGGGCGGGGTTACGCCCACTTTTCAAAAACAATTACATGCAAATGTGCCCCTCCCTAATGGGACCATCATTTTGTGGGCGTGGCAGTGGACCGATTTTGCCCATTTTCGAAAGCAACCTCCTCAGGGAGCCAAGGAACATGTGTTCCAAGTTTCATTAAGATATCTTAATTTTTACTCAAGTTATCGCTTGCACGGACAGACGGACAGACGGACAGACGGACGGACAGACATCCGGATTTCAAATCTACTAGTCATCCTGATCATTTATGTATATATAACCCCATATCTAACTCTTATATTTCTTGGTGACACAAACAACCGTTATGTTAACAAAACTATTATACTCTGTGCAACAGGTTGCGAGAGTATAAAAATAATTTTATACTTTCAATGCATTTAATTGTATAGAACGATAAAAAATTGGCAATTTTTTTACAAAATAAATTAAATTTTTCATAACTTCAACAGCCACTGCTATCATAGCTATAAATCTGTCGTGATTCAAAAATTAGAGCGCTCATATTTTATTATATTTGTTTTTAAATGTGTGTTGGCAACTCTAGTGCACTGATTACACGCTGCTAACCACAGCAAATAACACTGGTAAACTATGATAATTACATTTACTGTATAAACAATGTGACAAGAGATTGCTCTCATTTATCTGCAGATAAATACATGTGTAAAGCTTGTAATCATAGCTTTTATTAAAAAAAGTAAATAAAATTGCCGTAATTGTGCTCTTTGTGCTCGTTTTTGTGCATTTCGTGCGCTGTTCTTATTTAACTTGTAAAACAACTGTTGTGTAAATGTGATTAAATAATATTTTTATTAAAAAATATGAAATGAATGGATTAATCACAGAGTTTATTTTAAAGAAAAAATTTAAATAAAATAATTTGATAAATAGTTATAAAAACACTTTTGAAAGCAACAAAAAAATATATATATATTCATACCAATAAATGTATTTCTTTAGCTCCCGTTCTTTATTACCTTTTTTCTCATTTTGTTTAATTTCCCACTGCCTTTGAATAGTATATTGAATAATATGATAAAGTTTGAGATATTATTAAGTTTAAAGTCACAATTTTGAGAACCTAAAAAATTTAAAATTATTTTTTTTAACAAAAAAAGAAAATAATTATTTTTTTTCTAAAAATTTGAATTTTTCAAAAAATTTTCCTGATTTTTAGCTCAATATAAAATATTTAGTAATAATACAAAAATAAATTATTTAACATTTGTACGAAATTGCTTCCTCAAATTAGGTTGCTTCTCAAAGGTGCGAGTACTAACTTTTTTAAGTCTTTGTAAAATTTAAATACCCTCAATGCCATACTGTTTATGCTTAAAACTTTTTACATTATTTATTAAATCTAAATTATCATCAACAAATTTTTAATGAACAGAATAATATTATTTTTATATATAATAGCTGATATCCAACCATATATATATTTTTACTACACAAGCATCGAAACCTTGTCGATTAAACCTTTTGAGATAGATCATTATCCTCGTAGTTTTCTTGTTATATTCTCGAGTACAAGTTGATGAAAGACAATATTTAATGATAATATCTACGAGTTAATTTTATGAGAACTTCGTATTTAGCAAAGTTACTCTTTTTTCTATTGAACCTTAAGTCGAAATTGCCCTACTCTTAAAGTCAATCTCAAAGTCATCTGTTCGATCAGCTGTTAGTTAAAGAGATATTTACAAATTGTTCGTCTTAATATTAGTGACAACCGTAGGCTAATAGCAATTCAGCCAATTTTAGACCAGAAAATTTGTAAGCTTTAATACTTGAAATTTTTATGTAGAAGAAGGAAATTTACAATTTCTTTTTTTAAAGGCAAGTGTACTTTCTTTTTTTATACTCTCGCAACAAAGTTGCTAAAGAGAGTATATATAGAGTTAGATATAGGGTTATTTATATCAAAATGATCAGGGTGACGAGTAAAGTCCAAATCCGGATGTCTGTCTGTCCGTCCGTTCAAGCTGTAACTTGAGTAAAATTGAGATATCTTGATGGAACTTGGAAGACGTAATTGAGGAAGTGGTTGTGGCCCCGCCCCCCACTAAGTTTTTTGTACATATCTCGTAATCTACTAAAGCTATATCAAGGAAACTTTCAAGAGTCGTTTCTTTTTGATACTACCTTATACAGTCCAAAAATGGAGTAAATCTGATTATAACCACGTCCACCTCCCATACTAAAAATGCTTTAATTCAGTAAGGAAAACCACCAAAAACCTAAAATTCCATTATGAAGATGGTACAGAAAAGCTGCACTCAAAATTGTATAAACAATTTTAAATGGGCGTGGGTCCGCCTTATGGGTCAAAAACCATATCTCCGGTACTACTCGAACAATTTCTATGAAATTCGGTGCAAAATTCTTAGCTTCCCAATGATATATTCTGAAAATAGTCCAAATCGGTTCACAACCACGCCTACTTCCCATATTCCAGAACTTTGAAGACAATCTGAATCGTTTACTTTACAATATATAAAGTAAGCACTAGTGAAGATATCAGTGCAGAACTTTGCACAAATACTACATTTATAGTGTGGCATCGCTCTTCTAAAAATCGTCGAAATCGGACCATAAATTTTCAAGGTCCCATATATCGAACATAAGACCTCAGTGTTTCGAATTTTTTTTTTACCGAAAATATTGGTAAGTCTCTCAGATATTTTGAAGAAATTCGGAGGGAATATCTTTCTTTGAATAATATGTCTTCGTGCCTAAAATACGTGAAACCGGGTCATAACTTCACCTAACTCCCAAATGTGGGTCAAATTGTGTATTATATAATATACATAAAGTTAAATAAATAAATTGCGAGAGTATTAAATGTTCGGTTACACTCGAACTTATCCCTTCCTTACTTGTTTTATCCTATTTTATTAAAAAAATTTCTAATAAAAGTGGGTATCAAAATAAGATTAAATTCAGCTAAATAGTGTGAGCTCTTCAATTATTATCCTCCAACTTCTCACAGTTAGCTTTCAGGTAAATAATAGTACATATCAATAGAGAAATATAGAAACTAAAAGAAGAGTGAAAGAGATGTGTATAAGAAATCCGTATACAGAATATTGAGAACATCGGAAATGTGAGTGAAAGAGAGGGTAGTTTTCTGGTAGACATGTCCCTTATGTCTCTTCTAGTTTTAACTGATATGTGTTTTTAAAATTAAAATTAAAATTTGTAAGCTTTATATAAAGCATTTTATTTCGGGTCCAACAAACGAAAATTTGTTTTTCTATCGTCTGTGTAATAAGATTGAGAACTAAACTTAACGGAAATTGTCTAAAACTCCATTTAATGCTTCAATATTGGCATTTAGAGTATAAGTATGTCTAGTTCAAACACAACAACAAGTGCTTTGTATCATTGTTATTTTGCTTTGCTGTGTAAGTATCAGCTTATCTCAGTTTAAAAGTATATTTTTTGGATTGGGCCTACAGATACATTTATTTGTACATATATTAATATGTGTCTCTAAGGCTAAATTTTTCTGGGTTATAGCTATATAGGTAGCAAAATGTGCATTTAAAGATACATTAGGTTGGTCATTTAATTTTTTTTTTTAATTTTTCGTGAGGTATTTGTCAAGAAAACTAGAATATGATTTTTTTTACTTCAGTTCTGATTATTGCGAAGGTGAAAAAAATAGAAAAATTTTATTTTGACATTTTTAAGCACCACCCTAATGCATAATATGGGCTACTATTGTATGCGCCTTTGTGCGTTTATTTGCCGATATCGCAATTTACGCTTGAATGATATGCTAGTTGACATTAATGCGCTTTGTTTGGCGCATGTTCACAAGCTGCCAACGTCGCCAGCCCTCAGCGACGGCGGCCAATATTAACACACATATCACACATACTTATATGTATACATATATACATATGTTTAACGGTAAGTGCTTTAAAGCATGTGGGGGCATTTGCACCGATCGGGCTCAACAGCAGGTAACCGCAATTTCCGGACATTTGCTATGCATGAATTAATACAAACGCATACAACTACATACATACGTTGCTAGTATACAGTTAAGTGTGTGTGCACTTGCACGTCGCCACACATTTAAGCCGCAGCGTGTTAAGAGATTTAGTGAAAGAATTTAGACATTTATAGTCATTGTTGGTTGGCGGGAATAAAATGAGTTTGTCGAACGCAATTATCGCCAACGGATATGTGTTATTTTATTCAATGAATAAGCTGCGCACTTTCCTGCTGCAAGTTAAGTGTGTATGTATATGTATATATCGAAAACTAAAAATACCTGTTTGAACTTAGTTTTTGCTGGTCGCCGCGCTATTCAGTGCGTGCCATAATTACATTCATAAAATAATCGCTTTATCTTGTTAATATTTTTTTAAATAGCCCGCCAGTGTAATTGCTCATACACTCATAAATACATATTTTTTATTCGAAAATACGTTAAATGCACATAAGCTGATCTGATCTGCCTGATTTATGAATTAAAAAAATAAATAAATAACAAGTAAGGAAGGGCTACGTTCGGGTGTAACCGAACATTTTATACTCTCGCAATTTATTGATGTAATTTTATAAAGATAACACAAGTCGACCCATATATTGGGTATAAAGTTCAATAGAATAACGAAAATCATCATAAATAGAATATGGGGACTGAGGTAATTCCTAAACCGATTTCACTCTGTTTCACCACCAAGATACAATATATCGAAGACTATACGCTCTCTTAATTTAATATTACTTTTAATTAGGTATATGGGATCTGGGGGAAGTTATGACCCGATTTTTACCATTTCAGGTACAGAGAGAAACTGTTATAAGAAAAAAATTCAGAGGGAATGAATTACATTAAAATATCTGAGGGATTTACCTATGTAAGTATGTTTTCGGGGAAAAATTACCCCTAGGCACTGAGTTCTTCATGTTCGATATCAGGGGCCTTGAAAAGTCATGGTTCGATTTTGTAAATTTTTTCACAAGTGATGTAACAGATCATATACAGTATTTGTGTAAAGTTTTATTTCGCTATCTTCATTGGTTCCTAATGTATATATTATAAAGTGAAGGATTCAGATGAAATTAAAAAATGAGTTATATGGGAAGTTGTCGTGGTTGTGAACCAATTTCGTCCATTTTTCACACTTGTCATCAGGGTGTCAAGAAAATATTATATACCGAATTTCATTGAAATCGGTCGAGTAGTTCCTGAGATATGGTTTTTGACCCATAAGTGGGCGACGCCACGCCCATTTTCCATTTTGTAAAAAAATCTGAGTGCAACTTTCATCTGCAATTTCTTATGTAAAATTTGGTGTTTCTGACGTTTTTCGTTAGTGAGTTAACGCACTTTTAGTAATTTTCAACCTAACTTTTGTATGGGAGGGCGTGGTTATTATCCGATTTCTTTCACTGGACTGTTGGACTGTATAAGGAAATGGCTAAAATAAACGTTGGTTTGGTTTATATAGCTTTATTGGTTTGCGAGTTATATACCAAAAACTTATTTGGGGGCGGGGTTACGCCCACTTTTCAAAAACAATTACATGCAAATGTGCCCCTCCCTAATGGGACCATCATTTTGTGGGCGTGGCAGTGGACCGATTTTGCCCATTTTCGAAAGCAACCTCCTCAGGGAGCCAAGGAACATGTGTTCCAAGTTTCATTAAGATATCTTAATTTTTACTCAAGTTATCGCTTGCACGGACAGACGGACAGACGGACAGACGGACGGACAGACATCCGGATTTCAAATCTACTAGTCATCCTGATCATTTATGTATATATAACCCCATATCTAACTCTTATATTTCTTGGTGACACAAACAACCGTTATGTTAACAAAACTATTATACTCTGTGCAACAGGTTGCGAGAGTATAAAAATAATTTTATACTTTCAATGCATTTAATTGTATAGAACGATAAAAAATTGGCAATTTTTTTACAAAATAAATTAAATTTTTCATAACTTCAACAGCCACTGCTATCATAGCTATAAATCTGTCGTAATACAAAAAATTAGAGCGCTCATATTTTATTATATTTACTTTTAAATGTGTGTTTGCAACTCTAGTGCACTGATTACACGCTGCTAACCACAGCAAATAACACTGGTAAACTATGATAATTACATTTACTGTATAAACAATGTGACAAGAGATTGCTCTCATTTATCTGCAGATAAATACATGTGTAAAGCTTGTAATCATAGCTTTTATTAAAAAAAGTAAATAAAATTGCCGTAATTGTGCTCTTTGTGCTCGTTTTTGTGCATTTCGTGCGCTGTTCTTATTTAACTTGTAAAACAACTGTTGTGTAAATGTGATTAAATAATATTTTTATTAAAAAATATGAAATGAATGGATTAATCACAGAGTTTATTTTAAAGAAAAAATTTAAATAAAATAATTTGATAAATAGTTATAAAAACACTTTTGAAAGCAACAAAAAAATATATATATATTCATACCAATAAATGTATTTCTTTAGCTCCCGTTCTTTATTACCTTTTTTCTCATTTTGTTTAATTTCCCACTGCCTTTGAATAGTATATTGAATAATATGATAAAGTTTGAGATATTATTAAGTTTAAAGTCACAATTTTGAGAACCTAAAAAATTTAAAATTATTTTTTTTAACAAAAAAAGAAAATAATTATTTTTTTTCTAAAAATTTGAATTTTTCAAAAAATTTTCCTGATTTTTAGCTCAATATAAAATATTTAGTAATAATACAAAAATAAATTATTTAACATTTGTACGAAATTGCTTCCTCAAATTAGGTTGCTTCTCAAAGGTGCGAGTACTAACTTTTTTAAGTCTTTGTAAAATTTAAATACCCTCAATGCCATACTGTTTATGCTTAAAACTTTTTACATTATTTATTAAATCTAAATTATCATCAACAAATTTTTAATGAACAGAATAATATTATTTTTATATATAATAGCTGATATCCAACCATATATATATTTTTACTACACAAGCATCGAAACCTTGTCGATTAAACCTTTTGAGATAGATCATTATCCTCGTAGTTTTCTTGTTATATTCTCGAGTACAAGTTGATGAAAGACAATATTTAATGATAATATCTACGAGTTAATTTTATGAGAACTTCGTATTTAGCAAAGTTACTCTTTTTTCTACTGAACCTTAAGTCGAAATTGCCCTACTCTTAAAGTCAATCTCAAAGTCATCTGTTCGATCAGCTGTTAGTTAAAGAGATATTTACAAATTGTTCGTCTTAATATTAGTGACAACCGTAGGCTAATAGCAATTCAGCCAATTTTAGACCAGAAAATTTGTAAGCTTTAATACTTGAAATTTTTATGTAGAAGAAGGAAATTTACAATTTCTTTTTTTAAAGGCAAGTGTACTTTCTTTTTTATACTCTCGCAACAAAGTTGCTAAAGAGAGTATATATAGAGTTAGATATAGGGTTATTTATATCAAAATGATCAGGGTGACGAGTAAAGTCCAAATCCGGATGTCTGTCTGTCCGTCCGTTCAAGCTGTAACTTGAGTAAAATTGAGATATCTTGATGGAACTTGGAAGACGTAATTGAGGAAGTGGTTGTGGCCCCGCCCCCCACTAAGTTTTTTGTACATATCTCGTAATCTACTAAAGCTATATCAAGGAAACTTTCAAGAGTCGTTTCTTTTTGATACTACCTTATACAGTCCAAAAATGGAGTAAATCTGATTATAACCACGTCCACCTCCCATACTAAAAATGCTTTAATTCAGTAAGGAAAACCACCAAAAACCTAAAATTCCATTATGAAGATGGTACAGAAAAGCTGCACTCAAAATTGTATAAACAATTTTAAATGGGCGTGGGTCCGCCTTATGGGTCAAAACCATATCTCCGGTACTACTCGAACAATTTCTATGAAATTCGGTGCAAAATTCTTAGCTTCCCAATGATATATTCTGAAAATAGTCCAAATCGGTTCACAACCACGCCTACTTCCCATATTCCAGAACTTTGAAGACAATCTGAATCGTTTACTTTACAATATATAAAGTAAGCACTAGTGAAGATATCAGTGCAGAACTTTGCACAAATACTACATTTATAGTGTGGCATCGCTCTTCTAAAAATCGTCGAAATCGGACCATAAATTTTCAAGGTCCCATATATCGAACATAAGACCTCAGTGTTTCGAATTTTTTTTTTACCGAAAATATTGGTAAGTCTCTCAGATATTTTGAAGAAATTCGGAGGGAATATCTTTCTTTGAATAATATGTCTTCGTGCCTAAAATACGTGAAACCGGGTCATAACTTCACCTAACTCCCAAATGTGGGTCAAATTGTGTATTATATAATATACATAAAGTTAAATAAATAAATTGCGAGAGTATTAAATGTTCGGTTACACTCGAACTTATCCCTTCCTTACTTGTTTTATCCTATTTTATTAAAAAAATTTCTAATAAAAGTCGTCAACTTTCCAATCAACATAATCTTCAACAAACTCCCCACAACAATTAAGAAGCATACCAAAAATAGCAAGCAATTAAAGCAGATGCATGCAATGAGCGCTCTTCTTCTTCACTCTTTCACTTTTCTAAAGCTAAAGCTAGCGTTAAATTGCAATTATCGACAATAATAAATAAATAGAGGAGTTAATAGTGACAGTTGTTGAGACCATCTCCAACAACAGCGTCTGGTTTCACACCAGCAATTGGTTATATTTATTAAAAACAACAGCTAAATTACAACAAAAAATTTTTATTTGTACAAAAACAAAGAATAACAGTAATTGAGTGAAAATATGATTAAATGCTGTGTGTTGTAATTGTTGTTACCCATAAAAAACGAAATGTGGGATATCATTGCGGTCGCATGCTGCGTTCCTCCACACACACACACTGATACATACACATATACTAAAATGAAAGTTGGTTCCCTGCCAGCCAGGCCTAACCACTTTCCCCTCATGTTTCTTCAATTACTAACACCAACGCACACGTTTGGGTTATTTTGTTTTTGTATTCGTACGTGTGAGGGGAATAGTGGTTAAAAAACTCACAAGCAGCTATGCTGGCCTATGGCAAACTCACCACTTTTTTTACCACTTTTGTGGGTTTAAAAAACTTCGGTTTAACCAGCTTTTTCACCACCTTTGGCTGGCAGGGATTGTTGTATGAAATAAATATGTATGTTTGTATGTGTGTGTGTGTGTGTTCATTTGTGGCACACAATTCAATTAAACTGCAATTACAAGAGTTTTTGAGCGAAAATTGACGGCGCAATGTCATCCATTGTAGCGACTGCACAGAGGCTGGAGATAGACATACACACATACATACATATATAGATAATCTGACTGGCAGACTGACTGACTGACTGATGAAGTGTATAGAGTATAAATTGCAGTTGAAAAATTCACACCAAACAGCAATAACGCCACTGTTGACACTCTTCACATGTCAGCGAGCGATTTATTTATAAATGCTGATATGTACAGATACATATGTATGCCTATATATGTATATGTATGTGAGAATGTATGTATCTATGTGTGTGTTTTGAACTTCAACAGCTATTAAAGCTGTGAGATTCGTTGGTTTATCTGTTATTACACTGGTTTTTGTAACTGTTGTGATATCACAAAATACATATAAAAGCAACAGCAACAACACCACTGAAACTGAAAAACTGATTGCCTGTCTGTCTGCCCCACGTCTATCGAACTGGCTTCAATGAGTGACTGACTGAATGACTGAGTGCCTGAATAACGGATGTTGCTGCAACATCATTATCGCTGGCGAATGGCAACGCCCAGTGGACTACTCCACTAAGCATGAACGGCAGCAGCAACAGCAACAACAACATACAAGTTGCGGCAGCAGCAGCAGCTCAGCGTCACAGACATAATTAAAGTGTCATCAATTTGTGTGTGTCAATATGTCTTTGGCAATTGCAATATATATTTACACTGGTATTAACACAAGTGTATGTATATGTGTTTATTTGATTTATGTACGCCAGTGTTGCCATATGTTTGTAGTGCTTTTGAAGTGCAGAATGTAAGCATTAAGCGTTTGCCATACAAATATTTTGCAACAGAAGTTGTTTGCAATGTTTAAATTGTGGCGGAGTTATGTATATAACAGTAAATATACATATATAAAGACCTTAATATATACATATATGTATTTTTCAGCATGTAAGTATGTAGTAGGTTACTAAATTTCAGACTAATGATGAATAATGTATTTAGAAAAAATGAAAAATGTTTCTAAAGTTAAAATATGTAATTTTAGGGTTGCCAACGAATTTTGATTTTAAAAAAGTCAAAGAAAAAATGATCAAAAATTATTAAAAATACAAATTTTTTTATTGTTTTAATATCTAGCGTTTGGCTGCTTAGTTGAAAGTGTTTTTAATGCTATAAAATCTAAGCTAGGGTTGCCAAATATTTTTAAGAAACAATAATAATATAAACAAATATACATATATATATTAAATATTGAAAATACTATTTGCTTATCTACTTAAAATATAAAATTTAATAATGTTTTCACGTCTACAAGTTGAGAAAAAAGCAAAAATTAAATTCTAACTCAATCTCGCCCACCTTTCAAATAACGGTACTTTTCAAAACTACTCAAAAATCGATAAGCCTCAAATGGCTATCAAATAACTTTAAAGATGAGAAAGATATAGAAATCTGCAATACTTTTTCAAATATTAAAATAGGGTTTTGACACACCCACTCGGTTAAACTCACACCAATTTGGTCAATACGATTGCTGGAATTGCTTTTACTGCTAAAATCTTTAATGATAGAATGAATGTCAACTGACTGACTGGAAACTCATAAAAATAATATTTCAACAACTAAAACAAATTCGATCTCAACCGCGCCCAAATCTTATATAATGGTATTTTTAGAAACTCTTCTAAAATGTTTATAATAGATCCGCTAAAACAATTGATTATTCGTTTCCAAATTTTGTGGAATCTATTGATTCAATGTCTTCTGAGTTAAGGCAGTAGTCTGCTTTAGAAGCCGAAAAAAGCGTTTTTTTAGCTATTTTTTTTTTGAAAGGGAAGGAAATGATTGCGGTAAACGGAATTTTAAGACGATAGTGTAGGTAGGAGTGCTGCCATATCATTTTATGGCCCAATTAGCACTAGATGTGCCATTTTGATAAGACGATAGTGTACTTTTAAGCCTTAAAAAACAATATTTATTATTAAAAAGTTGTAAGTATTATTTTGGAGCGTCTGGAGTCTGCACTTGTAAATCGGTGGCGGTGATGGAGGTCGTGCGATGCATCTGAAGTCGAACCATATTTTTTTTTAAATTTTTATAAGTTTTTTTTCTTTATGAACTAAAAACATACCGAAGAAGTTATAAAATTCCAAATTTTTTCGAAGTTTGAAAAAAAAATTCACTTTTTTAAGAAAAAAATTGACTTTAAGTTTCAAAACAAGTAGTTTAAATAATAATTTAATACTGAAGCTAGATCACTTTGGTTTTTTTCGATCGGACATATATTTTTTTTTGCTATCGCCGGCACCGTTTTCGAACACATGTGAAAATGAAAACTCGAGAAAACGCGTTTTAATGGTCTGCCTGAGCATTCGCACCTGCTCGACGCTAGGCCACTAAAACTGCTCTAGCTTCGAAAATATGTCGAATTGGCCTCTGGAATTTTAAAGACATATTCTTGGATAGTTTTGGAAGAGTTTTAAAACAAAACAAGAAAATCGAAACCATCCCACAATTATGGTGACCACACCCAGAACGAGACTTTGTGACGCCTCTGGTTGAAAATGGGAGGTTGAAAGTCACCTGGGCAATCTCATTTATGCCTATGATATATGATAACGCGATGTATGGATATACATATAGTTCCCCCTACCTTTTCAAGAAGACTTCCGTTGCTCTGGTTAGCCATATCTCAGACATATTGGTTAAGAATACTGTACTTTATACTACTACGGTCTACTACTTTACTCATTTATGATTATTGAGTTTCGAAGTCAATTTTTTTGTATAATTTTTTTTGCAGACATCTCGAAGCATTTGACAGTACTTAAACCGCTTAAAATTTGCAAGTCATTTTGTCCAAATTTGCCATTTCCTCTGCTGTTTTTTCCACAACTTTCAACAAAGAATTTGATTTTACTATGCAAATGAAGCAAAAAATGGCCGCTTAGCGAAAAAACAAAATTAAAATGCAAAGAATGGAGGGAAATTTGTAAGCACAGATATTATGAAGAGTCGAACATTCGTTTATGTAATAATATTTCGTAATTTCCATTTCATTACAACAAGCAAGCAATGGTTGATTGCAACAATACACAGGCGCTGGACAGCTTGGCGGCGTTCATTGTGAATTTTGTGCGCTTAAAGAAATGAAAAATAAATAAGAAAAAAAAAACAATATTCAAGCAAATTAAATAAAGAAAATAAAAATAGAATTTCAAAGGCGAATATGCGCCTTCATGTGCCACTGCTACCACTTGGCCACCAACAACTGTTCGCCATTGGTGTCTCACTTCAAAATTTAATGTTCTTCATATTACTTTTTGCTGTTGTTGTTGTTGTACGCTTTAAGAACATTTGCGCTTTGTTTATTGCTGTCGCAATATGTTTGCAACATCTGTGTGTAATTATTCTTTTTTTTTGTTGTTTTTGCTTTTGTCGTTCTTTCATTTTTCTTGCTTCAACTCAATGCTGCTGTCAGAAGACACTCTTTTTCACACTTCAACACTTTTTTGATCACTTGAGACGGCTTAGCAGTTTTCGTTTGTTTTTATTTGCATTTCTTGTTGTTTTTGTTTTTTGTTAATTTTCTTTGCTATTGATTTCTTTTGTTCTTTAACTTCTTCTTCTTCTTTTGCGTTCATTTATTTGCACCAAATGCTCTCAGCTGTTTAATTTGCGTCGTCTTTTGTAGTGCTCTATGTAATTTCAAGTGGCTGTGACTTCCGATTTCCATGACCACTTCGTAGTAATTGGTCCTAATTAATGTCCTTTTGCTTCATCGAATTCGTTCTAATATTTGTTTCTTGTGTATTTGCACAGATTTATTGACAATTGTTTCTCGGAAGCATAAATAAATGTGGGTTACAATATGTAGATATAATTGAGTTCAGACAGAGGCTTACTTCATAAATTTATCAATTTTTCTTGAAGTGATAATTGTCATTTCAATTCTTCGAGAACATTGAGTTTCGCGAGAATGTCTCAGTAGTGTTTAAAGAAGAGGTGGAGGAAGAAACGCTTATACACCTTCAATGTGGATGTAAGGCTCTGTATAGGAAAAGAATCGCAACTATTGGATGCGGTTTTCTCGATGATGTGGGCGAATTAGCTCATATCAAATTGTGTGAACTTTTTCACTTTATTAAGACCACAGGGTGGTTCAAAGATGACTCGATAGTGTGAGGGATCACAGTCCCAGTGGTGTCACAATAGGCCTCCCAAAGGCCTAGGTCCGTCGTTTGACAACCACTTAACCTAACCTAGTATTTACAGATGGTAAAATTGTTGTAATCTCCTTGACAGCATATAAAATAAACAAACTCTCCCTGAACCTTAATTTTAACTTTAACTTCAATTCCAATTTCAATTTTCATTTCAATTTCAACTTCAATCTCAATCTAATCCTCAACTACAACTTCAATGTGATCTTCAACTTCAACTACAACTACAACTTCTATTCCAATTTCAATTTTCACTTCAATTCAAACTTCACTTTCAATTTCAACTTCAATCTCAATCTCAACCTCAACTACAAAATCAATATGGTCTTCAACCTTAATTTCCACTTTAACATAAACTTTAACTACAACTTCAATTTGATCTACAACCTCAATCTCAATGTTTCGATTAAATTTCAGATTTCACTGCTTGATATTAAAGATTTTCCCCGAAAATCGCCACTGTAGACTCCTTACATATATACTCACATACTCCGCAATATACTCAATCATATTCAGGCGCAGCTCATTTAATTAACTTCATTTGCTTGACTTATTTTTTACGAAATATATCAGCTATATTAAATCGGCTACACTCTTGCTTATCGAGTGCGAAATTAACAGTAATTATTCATACATTTGACAGTTGTATTTGGCACTTCAACCAACCTTGAGTGGTAAATAGGTATGTGATGCCGAATTGCGTATGTAGTATTTCGTATTCCGATCATAAAGATAGCAATAAATTGCTACGATTACAGGTTTATTACACTTGTAGCAGTCAATTATTATCGGTAGTCCGAAAAAAAAACCCAATTTATTAAGAATTATTGCGTTGCCAGTTTGTATTGGAGGGTATAAAGGTTCATATCATACATTTTTTATAAGGGTGTTTATTAGTAGGTGGATTTAGAGAGCTATTATACAAGTTACATAGTTGAGGTAAAGATGATTCCTTTTAATAATATTAATAACCGAAGGAATTATGACAAAGCCTCATTTATTTAAAGGCTCTGTGCTACTTTACTACTCAAAAATCTATGCTTCACAGTCGTCACTTCTCAATAAAATATACTTCTATGATTAAGTTGGCTGCGACCTATTTAACTTGAAGTTGGTGTTAATTACCTCGATTAATATGTCTACTGCTTGGTATTAAAATCTCTTTTCTTGGGGTATCTGTTGATCAAACCAGTGTTTTTCATGTCAACCTTTATTTTCACAATATAGTGACGCGTAGGACACAATAAAACCCATAAAATCTCATTTATTTGTCTTTGAAGTGTTTAAGAGATATTGAGTTTAATTTAAAAATAATTATATCAACCTTTGGGAACTTTTCAGAGATAAATTAAAAAAAAATATCTGGTAAACACCGAGTTTAGGAGTAGTGTTTAATGCTAAACCTGCTAATGATCTCGAATTTGTGGCGCAAAATGAACGTAAAATTAGTTAATTATCCCATTAAGGGATATAATTCATATTTATTCATAATTACTGTCTACTTTCTAAATAGTGACCCGTAGTATTCAATAAAACCTATAACTATAAATAATTAATATTGAGGTGTCTGAGGAGCTCTAAGCTTAATTTGAAAAATTCCATATGTATCTGCATTTGTGTACCTTTTAGAGATAAACTAAAAGTTTTTGACTGGTAAACTCCGAGTTTATTAGTAGTGTTTAAGTAGTGTAAACTCGAGTTTGTGACACAAATTAACGAAAAATTAGTAATGATCCCATTTATTATCTAAATGAATCGTATTTATTCATAATAACTGGCTGCTCACTGAATAGAGACCCATTGAACTCCATCAACACCCATAAACTCCGAATAATTTATCATCGTGGTGTTTCATAAACTCAGAGTTTAATTTGAAATATATAAATCGTGAACACTTTAGAGATAAACTGAAAGTTTTTGACAGGTAAACTCCGAGTTTAAGAGTAAAGTTTAATGTTAAAATCGATAATAAACTCGAGTTTGTGGCGCAAATGAAAGTTAAATTAGTGAATCATTATTAATTAAAGGATTTCGAATTTTCATATTATTGACTATGAGATGATCAAGATCTTCATCAAAACTGAATTATCGAGTATTGAAGAACTACAAAGCCTTCATAGAATGTATACCTATGAATTTATGTATGTTTGTATTTTATATCACCAAAGTAAAGAATGATCATAAAGGAGACTTTAATCTGTTGCCAATTAACTGAGCACAACTGAGAGGCTTGTGATTGCTTGTGGGCGTAATTTTATTCTTCGAATATCTCTGTAGTCTTAATAATGCATTCGGATTTGTTTTGACACGTGGCTTTAATTTGTAATTATTTCGTTTTATTTTCAAACAGGTTGATATATACGAAACATAAAATAATTATTAGACAAACTCAAAATATATTTTTGATTGCTTCATTACTACTATTGTGATTACAACAAATATCTTAATTCTATGAAACCCAACACATATGTATGGCGTTAATTTGTCAAAAATAAATTAGAAACGCTTGTAGCTAGCAGGAATTTACATAATACTTGTTTCTAAATAATTCATTCATAATCGTGTGTGTTTACGTACACTTTTTATTGATTTCCTCTCGGCATGAGCTACTCAAGTTCGGCGTTAAGCAGCAGGAAGTGCAATCAACCGATTGAGTAATCAAAGCGTACGCAACAAAATCACGAAATACGCGGAAAGCAATTACTCAGTATGTTTAATTACAAGCACAACAAACAACTGGTGTTGCATGTGCCACCGATTATTAAGGTTTTTATGTTATAAACAAAACGAAAGTGTGTTCTAAGCGAGAGCAACCAAACAAACAGCGAGCGGTTGGAGTATTACGTTTGACGCTTGAAATGTTGTGAAAATGAAAACAAATTCGAAAAGTTATGCTTAATTACATGCTTATGTAAATATGTATTTGTATATCGCCGTGGATATGTGTGCGTTTATTTGAAAATCGTTTATAATTCTATTCACACTTGCTCAAGCGTTTTATTGAGTTAGCCGGCCGTTGCGTATTAGCATGTAAGTCAATGCTTAAGTAAACAAAATTACAGCATTTAAATTGCCGAAGAATTCTTTCAAATTTCAATTCAAATAGAATTGTTGAAAACTTTACGAAATGGCCATTGGGTGTATGCGAAAAGGAATTTATTTGCTTACGAAATAATATTATTATGCAAATCGAAACTCAGGGTGGGCCTTAAAAGTTTCTTTTAAGGTTGTAAACTACAATAAATAAAAATAAAATCGGAAAAATTGTGAAGTGCTGAGAGTAGTATGTGGTATAATTGGAGGCTTGTCATTATGCAGCTTTAATTTGACTATTGGCTATTTGATTTGGATGTTTAGTAACCATAAATGCAACCCTGTAACTAGATTAGGTTTCAATAGCATGTACTACATAATTCTGTATTTCTCAGGTCTCCCGATATATTAAC
The DNA here is from genome assembly GCA_031772095.1 of Zeugodacus tau. Lineage (NCBI taxonomy): Eukaryota > Metazoa > Arthropoda > Insecta > Diptera > Tephritidae > Zeugodacus > Zeugodacus tau. Next base: position 70,890,247 of record CM062652.1, on the reverse strand, counting down.
GCATTAGTCCATAAATAGTCAAAGAAATTTCTGGAATATTGTATGATTGACAATTGATTCAATTAATTGGGCTCAATGAATTTAAAATGCTAAATTAACTGTATTAATTTTGTGCCACAAACTCAAGTTTAAAATTTGGTGTTCATAAATATCTCCCAAGTGTATTATTGAAGTGTTTAAGAAAGTCTGAGCTTAATTTTCTAACTCGAGTTTAAGATTTTGTACTTATAAATATTTGTCCAACCTAATTATTGAGGTGTTTAATAGTCTCTGAGTTCAATATTTTAACACGAGTTTAAAGTTTTGTGTTTATAAATATCTCTCAAGTGTACTCTTGTAGTATTTAAGAAACTAGTGTTATAAAAAATATTACTCAATGGCTTATGAGTTTAATTGCATAACTCGAGTTTAAAAATATTGACCAAGTGTGTCCTTAAGGTGTTTATTTTAATAGTCGAGTTTATTTTATAAATTTATAAATCGATTTAATTTTATAACTTGTGTTTAATTTTATAACTTGAGATTATATTTTTAACTTGAGTTTAATTTTATAACTCGTGTTTATTTTATAACTTGTGTTTAATTTTATAACTCGAGTTTAATTTTATAACACGTGTTTAATTTTATAACTCGTGTTTAAGTTTATAACTTATTTAATTTTATAACTCGAGTTTAATTTTATAACTTGTGGTTAATTTTATAACTCGCGTCTGATTTTCTAACTCTTGTTTAATTTTATAACTCGCGTTTGATTTTCTAACTCTTGTTTAATTATATAACTCGTGTTTATGTTTATAACTTATTTTATTTTATAACTCGAGTTTAAGTTTATAACTCGTGTTTAATCTTATAACTCGTGTTTAATTTTATAACTCGAGTTTGATTTTAAAACTCATGTTTAATTTTATAACTCGTGTTTATTTTTATAACTTGTGTTTAATTTTATAACTCGTGTTTAATTTTATAACTCGTATTTAATTTTATAACTTGTGTTTAATTTTATAACTTGTGTTTAATTTTATAACTTGTGTTTAATTTTATAACTCGTGTTTAATTTTAAAACTCGAGTATAATGTTATAACTCGAGTTTAAGGTTATGTAACAATTTTCGGTTAATATTCAAGAATTATTCCAAATTTTCAGTCCTCAAACAAAGGAAATTTTCCATATTTGTGAGAAGTGTTTAATGCTGTTGAATAACTCGAGTTTATAGCAAACACGGACTGAATAGGCAGTCAAATTACTATAAGTATATATTGAATAAGATGTTTCTTATTTAATATGATAATAAATGAGAGAAATTGAGAGATTTCACGTCTTCTCATATACTGAATGCAACAAAATGCTGTTGATTGCATATTGCAAACAAATAATCTGCCAAGTAATGCATAATTTCACTTGTGTACTTACCATTACAGGCTGGTTATTTACATTTTCTTCCGCCAGCTCGAGCAGCTGCGAAATTATTTACGTCAAACGCTTAACCAGGTGCTCAGTCAAACTGTGATGGTATTTACAAGTCAAAGCATTTCGCTGAAAAGAAAGGAAAAGGAAAATGAAAAATAAAGAAAATTGAAAAAATAAAAAAATGTTAAATGAAAAGTGCAGTGAAGAGGCGCGCGAGGAAAAATCAATGGCGAACTTTTCTTTTCACTGACTTTTGTTTACACGTTTTGCCCTTTAGCCATGCCTTACGCGACTGAATTCGTGTACAATTTTATTTTATACCTTTTCATTTTCTGTTTTTTTATTTTGAGTTTTTTATTTATTTTTTGTTAGTTTTTTTTTTCGCTCGCAATTTTATTTGCTTAAAAGCGGTTTTGTATTTTGCTGCAGCTTTATCGGCATTTGGCTGAAGGCCAACAATTACCAATGCAGCTCCTCGTAAAAGCCAAAGCAATATAAATAATGGCAAACATACATAAGTGAGTGAGTGTTTATGTGCAAACATATATAACTGTGTATGTACAATGGTGCAACCGCTTTTTAGCAAACAATGCGGTTAAGGAGTAAATACGTGCATGAAAGCGAAATTAAATGAAATGAAGAATAAAAAACTGAAAAATAAATAAAAATAATAAAATAAAAAAACTAAAAATAAATAAAATAAAATAAAATAAATAAATAATACAAAAAAAATTAAAAAAAAAATTGAAGAAAAAAAATTAATTAAATAAAAATTGCAAAGCCTTGTACGCGGCTGCGCAAAAAAGTAGTAGTTGTATTAGCTGTCATCGATTGGCTAACTGCTATAGACAAGCCAATCGAACAAACTTTCCAAATTTCCTTACAAACTGGCAGCACTGAAATCGAATTGTATATACTTGGTCACACTGAACTCTTCAACCACCGTCTATGTCTAACGTTTTCTGCAACAAATTTAATTTTTATTAAAGTTTTTTATTCAATAAATTCACTACAAAAATACTAACGATTTATCTTCGCCTGCCCTTTTCAATTTCAAATTTGTGTATAACAATTTTTATTATTTTGACAGTAATTTGTTCTTTGAGCCGTTCACAATAGTAAAATGGTTCTAAAATGAGTAAAACAAAACTTGGTAGCACTCAGCAAGCGACTATTGAAATTTTAATGAGGTATTCGCATACTCTCCAGCATGAATTCAACTAGATATCTTTGTTGTTGCTTTCACATGTAAAATTTTTGACAGGCGAGCAGCGCCCAAAGATAGCGAGCAGAGAAGTGACCAATCGATGGCAGCTATTGTGTCTCTCACAGCAATAGCAATAACAAAAGTAAGCCCAATAAATCCCCATCGATTTCAATATATTAAATTGCACTGACAGCAGCTTTGGCGCTGTGGCAGTGGCGATCAACACAAGCTGCATGTAATCTCATTTTTTTTTAGTTTTTTGTTGTACAACAACACGCTTTGTTGCTATATATATATTTTGCGCAAGCTTAAGCTTTAGTTTAGCGCCTACAATGACGACTCGCTAAGCGGCACGCCGCATTAAGCAAAAAAAAAAAATATACAAAAATAAACAAGTAAGGAAGGGCTAAGTTCGGGTGTAACCGAACATTTTATACTCTCGCAATTTATTGATGTAATTTTATAAAGATAACACAATTCGACCCATATATTGCGTATAAAGTTCAATAGAATAACGAAAATCATCATAAATAGTATATGGGGACTGAGGTAATTCCTAAACCGATTTCACTCGTTTTCACCACCAAGATACAATGTATCGAAGACTATACGCTCACTTAATTTAATATTACTTATAATTAGGTATATGGGATCTGGGGGAAGTTATGACCCGATTTTTACCATTTCAGGTACAGAGAGAAACTGTTATAAAAAAAAATTCAGAGGGATTAGGTTTTACCTAAGTATATTTTCGGGGAAAAATTACCCTTAGGCACTGAGTTCTTCATGTTCGATATCAGGGGCCTTGAAAAGTCATGGTTCGATTTTTACAATTTTTTCACAAGTGATGCAACAGATCATATACAGTGTTTGTGTAAAGTTTTATTTCGCTATCTTCATTGGTTCCTAATGTATATTTTATAAAGTGAAGGAATAAGATGAAATTCAAAAATGAGTTATATGGGAAGTTGTCGTGGTTGTGAAATAATTTCGTCCATTTTTCACACGTGTCATCAGGGTGTCAAGAAAATATTATATACCGAATTTCATTGAAATCTGTCGAGTAGTTCCTGAGATATGGTTTTTGACCCATAAGTGGGCGACGCCACGCCCATTTTCCATTTTGTAAAAAAATTTCAGTGCAGCTTCCTTCTGCCGTTTCTTATGTAAAATTTGGTGTTTCTGACGTTTTTAGTTAGTGAGTTAACGCACTTTTAGTAATTTTCAACCTAACCTTTGTATGGGAGGTGGGCGTGGTTATTATCCGATTTCTTTCATTTTTGGACTGTATTTGGAAATGGCTAAAATAAACGACTGCAGAAAGTTTGGTTTATATAGCTTTATTGGCTTGCGAGTTATATACAAAAAACTTATTTGGGGGTGGGGTCACGCCCACTTTTCCAAAAAAATTACATCCAAATGTGCCCCTCCCTAATGGGATCCTATGTTTCAAATTTCATTTTCATAACTTTATTTATGGCTTAGTTATGACACTGTATAAGTTTTCGGTTTCCGCCATTTTGTGGGCGTGGCAGTGGACCGATTTTGCCCATTTTCGAAAGCAACCTCCTCAGGGTGCCAAGGAACATATGTTCCAAGTTTCATTAAGATATCTTAATTTTTACTCAAGTTATCGCTTGCACGGACAGACGGACAGACGGACGGACAGACGGACAGACGGACAGACGGACAGACGGACGGACAGACATCCGGATTTCAAATCCACTCGTCATCCTGATCATTTATGTATATATAACCCCATATCTAACTCTTATATTTCTTGGTGACACAAACAACCGTTAGGTGAACAAAACTATTATACTCTGTGCAACAGGTTGCGAGAGTATAAAAAATACAACAAAAAACTTACAACAAAAATTTACCACAAAAAAAAAAAATAACAAAAATTAGAACAACAAAAAATAACAAAAAACTACAACAAAAATTTGCCACAAAAAAATATACAAAAATAAAAAAAATAACAACAAAAAATTATTTAAAAAAAATAATAAAATTACAACAAAAAAAAAACAACAACAAATTTTCAAAATTACAAAAACAAAAAAAAGAACCCTTCAAGTTTAATCACTCATTGTTCTTATTGTTGTTGTTGCTCAATTTTTTTTTTTGTGACTTATGCAACATGTTTTATCACTTCCTTTCCGTTGCACTGTCACTGTCGCAACTTCAATTTTTATTTTGGGCTAGTTACACGCTTTATCATTTTAAACATATCATTTTTCATGCTCTTGTTATTTATTGTTGTTGTTATTGCTATTTTTCCACGACACTTAGTCTGGATGACAATAAATCATTGCGGTATTTTGGCTCGTAGCCAAATGTTACAGCATTCCCAGTCGCTGCTGTCGCATAAAGGGCAACTATAAAATGAATATACATACATACATACATCATACATATATATATATACATACATACATATGCACATATGCTATATACTTTTGTATATAAATATGTTTTTTTATCTCAATCTGCGTTTTGTAAGTAGGAAATGGTTTAGTGTCAGACTTTTTCTAGCACCATTGCCATAACCCAGTTTTGTTGCATAGTGAAAGCTCCATTTAACTTGAGTACCCTTTTTTTCCGAACGACTGATAACCTTAACCTCACATGGCTGCTGTGTAAAGAGAACACTGTGAGAATAATTTTAAAGCAAATGAAAAACTATTGATAAACTGTAGACTTAATGAAAATAAATAAAATATGGTTACAAGAGAGCACAAAGCTTTTTCGTAGCTTAGGAAGATTCTCAAAGTAAAATATTAATGCATTAAATTACTAATGTGTGTTTGTTGTAACATTTCTAAAACGCATGTAGTAGCTTTATATTCACTCAAAACTACACTGCAAAGAAATTTCTTGAAAGCTCGTTAAAAAGCTTAAAGCTTTTTTCAAATTTGAATAGCTTCTACGCAGAACTTATGAATCAAACATTTTAATATCGCATACGAACATACTTCACTATTAGATACTACTGAAAAAATTCCTTAAAAGCTCGCTAACAAAGCTTTAAGCTCTTTGTTCTAATAGCTTCTAAAATACTTCTACATTACTTATCAATCAACAACAGTACGGTCTAGTTAAGCGATACTTAAATAATCAAGTCAAAAAGCTCAGTAAAGCTTAGAATTTCACAAAAAGCTTATAGAAAGCTTTAGCTTCAAAGACTTGCAATATTATTCAAAAGTGTGAGATTTTGAAAACGACACTACTGCGTTGAACTAATCAATTAAAACATGAAAATTTCAAGAATTTTAACATCATCAATTTTGTAGAGCTTTCGATAGGTTTAATCTCAGATTGAGAAACTACGTACCTGAAATATTTTACATGGATATTCCTCACAGTGCATCTAAATATCACCATCAAAATTGTGCAATGGACTTGTAAAGTCATTTCCACTTAAATGGTTTTTTTCAGCCGCCTTTTAAAGAACTTTTTTGCAGATTTCGCCACAGTGTGCTATACACACAAACTTATGCCCATACTTAACCATATTATTAGCGCACATTTCCTTGCTTATCGCCTATTCATCTCTTAGCGATTATAGAGCCGAAGCACGATTTTAGAGTCAAAAGCTTGAAAGCAACACGCTTCTGGCAAACTCAAGTAACTATGTATTTAGGTTACTGCTGAGACGCTTAGCGCCGCGCCCCGGCAACTGAAGTAGTGAAAATCAATTTCATTTCAGCGCTGGTAATGTGGCAACGCGGTGGCTTGTGGCCAAAACCCCAACGAAATGGAAACAGCGTATCGTGTAAGCCACACAACGCCTAAAAGCTTCGTAGCCAGCCGGCAACAATGGCAGCAGTGTGCCAGCAAAGTTGGCGAGAAGCCATTTAAGTAAAGCAATTTTTACACTTTCCGTTGTTAATGAAATACATACGGACGGGGTGCGCGCCCCACTCTCCCACCATAAGCGCGCTCTGGCTAAATGCCTTAAAGGGAAAAGCGGTTGAGAAAAGTTGAAAGGAAAAACTTTAAAGTACAAGGCAGTAAATGGACTTGGCGGCATTTGGCAGCAAGTTTTCGCAATCACTGCCTCCGTCAGCGGCACCGCTGGGACGCGCTTCTCGCAACAAAGCCGGTTGGCTCCACACGGGCCGTCATGTGCAGAGGAGTACGCGCACTGCAACACACATAGAAGGAAGGATTTTTCGCAATTTCAGCAGCAACTGCATAACCATCGCGACCAAACTGCTGCCGCTGCCGTCGCTGTTGCCAGCCACCGACGAAGACAATGATGTAGTAGCCGGCCAAAACCGTCGAGAATGGTTGAATAGTTTGAGTGGCATGTGGGGACGTGTGGGCGGACGACTGAGCATGACTTACTGCCGCTGTCGAGTGACTTAGCGACTTGACGACTTATAAGTTTGCAGTTTAAATCACTCGCCGGACCAGTTGGTAAACACAAGAGCTAAAAACTAACAAATGAGTTGCTCGTGTGTAAATACTGGTTGGGTGCGCCAGGCGGACGCGGTGCAGTGCAGCGTTGACGGAAGTCACGTTTTTTCTTGCTGCAGGCAATGCTACCCGCACACAATGACCGGATGACAGGCACACGAGTGGACTAACTGACGTACTGTTGACGGTTTGCCAACTGTCAGTTTGTGACGTGGAAATGCACGACTCTGTTTGTGGAGGGCTTGTGATGATGATACAGGAAGCTTTATGAAGGCGGTGGTATATATTTTCTGTATAAGATGGGCGCAGAAAATGGTATTGCCAATAATAAACCGCAGTATTATTGGGTTAGTAAACAATTGAAATAATTGAACACCCATATTAGTTCTTCAACCTGTTGGAAGTGGATTCTAACAATTTTTCACCGATTTTTCTATACTTTAGAAACTTGCTCCTTAGGGATCTTACTTTTAAGTGTGTTGCAGAAACACTCGAGGTCCGGGATCGAGACTAAAAGCACGAGTTTTGCCGTGGAGCGTTGGAGCTCCCATAATGGAGTTCATTCTCGTAAAATACCAAGAAGTATGAAAGAATTCTAGAGAACTATGACGACCTATGTATTTAAGATACTCGTATAGCTAGTAGATATAGTACTTCAATACGAAATGACGGATCTTAGAGTTCAGATCTGTAAAGGTTGGTATTCGGTTGGTGAAACCATTGCTTGTGAAACTGGCTTGTGTCTTTCATTGTCTAAATGTATAAATATAACGAAGGACTTTTTGATTTAAACTATCCATTTTATCCAGACCTTGTAGTCCAAATATGTCGTTTGCATTCTGAATTACCAAAATAAGTCTACCAACATTACCTTGGATGTTTCCTATAATATGGAGCGTTTAATCGAGCTTTTAGTCAATCTGTGAGACAGAATATGTACTTCTGCCTCGGAGATAAAATCTCGAGGAGAGATAAAGCCCATACTCATGACACCGCACTGGTCGTAGCTAGTCTGTTCCTTCAAAAATATATTAACTATTTGGCTTCTCGGTCCAGGGTTTCATTTCCTCCTTTCTCTATTAATCCTCTGTTCAATCTTCGCTACTCTAAAGTTAGAGTCTCAGTTTTCATTCCAGCCGCAAACATCGACATCCTTCCCTGACATTTCCTCCATTTCATTTTTCACCAACTTCACTTTTGTACAACCGAAACCGCTGCCACGGAAGTTTGACGCTGCATTACTGGCCAACAACAAACAAACTTACAACTCGCCGTCGCACCAACGCCTTCCGTCCGTCGTCGTCGTCGTCGTCGCCGTCAGCGTTGTGCATGTACCAGTCCGTCTAACTTTTAATTCCTTTCCGCTTTATGCTTTATTACATTATTTGCTGCTTTGGATATTTTTCAAAGTTTTTCCCTCACGCCACACGCCACACGCTACAGCACCACGCGTCAGTCCCCAATGCAATTTATTTGTTGGCGACTTTTTCTTCTTCTTTTCATGCCTCGAACTCTTCTCATGAGTTAGTTATTTTGTAAACTTGCAAGTATTTTCCCTTTTTCCCGGAAAATAACACAAGTTCGCTTGAGGGGGGGTGGTGAGAGTGGAACACAACTTATAAATGCAGCACTCGTTGTTGTTTTGTTGCTTTGGCTGCCGGCAACTCCGTCCGTTCATCCATCGTTGTCGACGTCGTCCGGTTGTTGGTACTGCTGTTGTTGCTGTTGTTATTGGTATTGTTATTGGACGCCTAGACGTTTTGTGTGCCTAGACGTGCGTGTTTTGTGGTTTTGAAACGTGAGCATTTTCGTACGTGATTTATGGTGAATTTTGAATTTTGTAATTTTTCTACGATTTAATGTTGCAACTTGGCGCGCCAACAAAAACAACAGCAACAAATGCTGTAACCGGCCGGCAGGCGTGTACGGGTGATTGCATCAAAAGTTGTTGCCGCCACTGGGCGCAATCATTCAAACGCTCGCGGCAATCGATGGCCAGCGGTAAGTTTAACAGCAAAATGGGTTGTTTGAGGTGTGTTGTATTTGAGGGGTGTGACTGAGGTGCAGTTAATAAATGTGTGTGCCGGGAATTTTCTTTTGCGTCGAATTAACAAATGGAAAAATTGTGTAAGTGTGGTGCATGTGTGGTTTTTCATGTGAAAAATTAAAAAGTAAATAAATAAAATTTGAAAAACTTCGAAAACACGAAAATGAAATTTTGAAATTCTCATTTTCAAAGTTTCCTTTCAAAACATTAAAGAAATGTTAAAAATTCATTTGTGTTTACTTCGAAAATGCGTTGACCCAAAAAAAATTAATTAATTAAAAAAAAAATTCGAAAACAAAACAATTTTAATTATCTATTATTGAAAATTTTCAATTTTTTTTTTTTATTTTTGAATATTTTAATTTTTTTTTAATTTTTAAATTTTTTTTTTTTTTTTCAAAATACTAAATTTTTTCCAAAATTTTTTCAAACATTTTTTATCAATTTTTTTTTCAGTTTTGTTATTTTTTCTTATTTTTTTTTATTTTTTTTCAAACTTTCCTCAGAAAATTTAAATGTCAAAAATTCATATGCTTTAATTTCGTAAAAATGTTTACAAAAAAAACGTATTCTAAAAATCCAAAGATTTAAAGCTATTATTCATTTAAACTTTCAAAAATTACAAAAACAAATAGCGAAAAAAGTATCGAAAACTTTCGAAAAAAATATTTTTTTTTTAATATCCTTTAATAATAATTTTTTTTAATTTTAAATTAATTATTTTTCTCAATATTGGTTTCGTTGTTTGTTTCAAACTTTCCTCCAAAACATTGAACAAAAATACGAAAAATTAAAAAAAAAATCAAAAGATTTAAAACATTAAAAAAAACAATTAAAAATTTAAATAGTAAATAAATTAAATTTAGAAAACCAAAATCTAAAAATATTTTAAAAATTTCGAAAACAAAAAATTTTAAAAATATATGAAAATTTCTTTATTTTTTTAAACTTCCATTTTTTTAGTTATCAAAATTTTCAATATTTTTCCAAAAAATTTTTCAAACATTTTTTAACCAAAATTCAAAAAAAGTTTTTAAACTTTCTTCTAAAAAATTACATAAAATGATAAAATTTCACTGTCCTATACAACGAAAATGTATTAACCCAAAAACGTATACAAAAAATCCGAAAATTTCAAAAATTACAATTGAAAAAAAAACTAATACTAATTAGTAACAACAACCATTTTCAATTATAAGAAAATATTTGAATTTTATGTCTCTCACTATTTTACGCTGTCATTCTCTTAAGCCTCAAATACCATAGAAAATAAACACCTGCCGCTGTTTCTGGCACACGCCAAGTCATTCAACCATTTTTAAGTGCAAAATAACTAAAGATTTTCCAATTTTCCTCCCCGCCCAATCAACTTGCAAATTTTCCTTCATATCGTATATCTGCAAATGTGTGCGCTTTTGTTTATATGCGAATTGTTTTTAACGGCATTTTAAGTTATTTTCAAATTTACAGTTCGTTGAAATTTCGCTATGGAATTCCCATAGTACATATATACATACGTACTCGTATGCTGTTTTCATTGGCATAGTTGTCGTACGACGAAAATAGCGTTGATGTGTATAAATTTTTGCCTCACAGCGAGTATATTTTGCATGCAAAGTGTTTTACTTGGACGCAATCCAAAAGCAATCTAATGCTCGATGTACACAAGTACAGTGGTGGTCATGGGAATGGGTATGGTACTTTGAAAGCAAGGATTTCGCTTGTGTTTGGCAAGTAATTCGAATTAATATTGATTGTTATTGCTGAAATCATAGTTAAAAATTCGTTCTACAGTACGAAAATGCAAAATATTTGAAGTTACGAAGAGGTTTATTGATGTGCTTTTGACTTTTAGTGAAAGCTCTAATAAAAAGTCTGCGGATTGATTATACCACTGACGAATCAGTTCATAGAAACCGAATTATTGGTCCCAAATAAAGCACAACAACAATATTTCGAACTGAACAGAACAAATTCGTATAAAGTCAGTTTAACTAAAATCACAAATCACTTGAAATGTTAAAAATTACTGATAATCGAAATATGTATATTAGTATCGGTCACTAATGAACTAGAATTACAGAACTATAGAGCTTTTCCATACTTTGACGAGATTAGGTCAGGGTATAGACACTGTTTTGGATCTAAAAGATATTCAAAAACCTAGAAATATTACGACTGCCGATCTTAAATCAGTATATAAGATATGTTCTTAACGAAGTTGAGAACAAAACAGATCTTTGAGTTCAACAAAGAAGTTAGATTGAGTTGATAGAGAGAGCGAGTGAGAGAGAAAATATTGAAAATGATTGGGTAGTCTCGATGACGTGGAATAGACATCTGCTGACTATATTCTTTCAGAAGTGAATCTAAATATATATACATGATAGCTTTAAATGACTCTTTGGTATATTTCTTTCAAAAAAATCTAAATTAGAACACAATAAGTATCAAGTAGGTCTCTATAATATAGACAGAATATTATCTATATTTTTTTTTGTTCACAGTGAGAATTTAAACCCAAAATATAGTATATATTTTTATATTTACCCGCAGTTTTATAGGTTAGATACATTTTCGCGAAATTTTGTAAACAAATTTGTGTCCTCAAATTCACAAAAAAAATAAATAAATAAAAAAACAAAATACCAAAAGTTCTCAATTCCCAATTGTATTTTTTGTTGTCGTTCACTATATCAAACTATTACACTCAACTTTAGTTTTGTTTATCACGTCTAGTCGCATCTATTGTTTTGCACTTTTTTCGAAAAACTTTGACATAGCTGCTGCTGAGCTTTTGGGATTTAAAAATAGTGAATATAAATCAAGTAAACAATATTCAAATAGCAACAATATAGACTAGACACATTAGAATATAGACATACACCTCTCTTGTTACCTTTTCTATTTGTGCACTCAATTTGCATATTTAACTCGAAGTCATTTCTTTAAGCTCTTTACTCCGCGCACTCACATGCTAATGTCTAAGCGAAAGCAAAAACAACACAAATAAACATAATAATAATGAATAAAGCAATGAACTTATTTAAATGAAATTTGATAATTTATTTTATTTTTTTTTTCGCTTTATTGCTTGGAAAAGCGAATTTGTCATAGACAAGTGACCTTCTGAGAACTTGAACTTGAATTTGATGCTAATATGAAAGCTTTCAGTGCGTAAAAGGGCATTAAGTGAAAATAAATATTTTGTTTAGAAATTAGAGAGCTAAATGCTGATGCATAAAAATAGCTAACGAATTTATATAGCAATTTTGGCAACAGTTGTGCTGTCTATAAGAAAAAGCTATTTTCAACCATTTTACGTGCATTGAACTTGAAAAAGGTGTTTTTATGTATTTAAATGAATGAAAATGAAAATAAAATATATAATATATTTTAAAGGAATTTTTGGGGGAGTAAGCACATATTTTATTTGTTAAAAAATTTTATTATATTTAAGTAGTACTGGAATTGAAACCGCAAAAGTGAAAGCTCTAAAGCTCCACTTATTAAATTTTTGGTGAAAATATTGACTATTTTGATTAACAATCGATTGCTGATTGATACAAATTATAAAAAAGTCTATTTAAAAAAAATATTACTGGTATTGAAATAGCACAAGTGAAAGCTCCAAGGCTTCATTTATTAAACATTCGCTGAAATTATCGGCTTTTTTAATTTACAATCGATTGCCGATTGATAAAAATTAGAAAAAGTATATTTTAAAAAGTAGTACTGGTATTGAAATAGCACAAGTGAAAGCTTTAAAGCTCCACTTATTAAATTTTTGGTGAAAATATTGAGAATTTTGATTAATAATCGATGGCTGATTAATAAAAATTAGAAAAAATTATATTTTAAAAAGTAGTACTGGCATTGAAATAGCACAAGTAAAAGCTCTAAAGCTTCATGTACTAAACTTTTGCAAAAATTATTGGCTTTTTAATTTACAATCGATGGCTGATTAACAAAAAATATAAAAATGATATTTTCACTGATATTGAAGACACAAAGGTGAAAGCTCTAAAGCTCTATTCATTAAACTTTTGCTAAAATTAATAAATTTTTTGTTTTTTGAGCACGACAGAAGACAAAAAATATTGAGAATTTTGATTAATAATCGATGGCTGATTAATAAAAATTAGAAAAAATTATATTTTAAAAAGTAGTACTGGTATTGAAATAGCACAAGTGAAAGCTCGAAAGCTTCATACTTTAAACTTTTGCTGAAATTATCGGCTTTTTTGATTTATAATCGATTGCTGATTCATAAAAATTATAAAAAATAGATTTTGACTGAAATTGAAGTCACAAAGGTGAAAGCTCTAAAGCTCTATTCATTAAGCTTTTGCTAAAATTAATAAATTTTTTGTTTTTTGAGCACGACAGAAGAGCTTAAATTAATAAAATCTCTTTCATTTTGTCAAAAAACTAAAAGCTTTCATGAAAAAAAAATGCTTTATAGAACTACAAAGCACAAATATACCTACATTTCATTACTTTTATTCGCATATTCAATTAAAGTGTGCCGAATTAATTTTTGTTGACACTTGTAGTGTGTTGTTGGGGGTGTCAAAGTTCAAACTTTAGGGTCATAATTACAAAAGTTTATAATAAAGTTTTTACTTTCGCCTCTAGCTGCGCTAAAAGGTATAGACCCAAACTGTTTAATAATTTTCTTTTATAGCCTATGGCATTGACTATCTCTGCTGAGCTGCACATTGCTCAGGAATTAATTGTCAATTAACTGTTAATGATATTCGGTGAGATAATCAGTAAGAGCGTCTGCTCACAGGCATTGTCTGGCAACTATTTTGTTATTTAGACAACAAAAACAGTATATAAAGCACAGTTACAGTGTTCTAAGAGGTAATTTTAGTAAGTAGCTGAAATCAAAATTGTTTAGTTTTATAAAGTAAACCAATTTGCTTCAGAGTTAGCGTATAGAGCTTTTGAGAGAGCTTTTTTGAGTGCATTTTCTGTGTCGAATATTCATTTATTATTAAAATTAAAATTCTAGATAGTGAAATTAACATTTTTTGCAATAAAAAAACTTCTTAATATAAAAAAAACATAAGTCAGTTTACTACTTTCACCAAAAACTTCAAAAGCTTTAAAGCTCCACATATGTATATAACTATAACTATAATTAAGTTTATGAAAAGCGATGTGTGTGTGTGTGACCTTACTCCTTTGTCATTTTGGCGCACAAAAGTTTTCATTTAATTACATTTGACGTTGTCCCATGGCTGGCAGCAATTTATGCGAATTGTCATAATAGCGTTTGCGCGCCCAAAAGTGCGCTACATATTTACTATTTATATGCCTATACCATGTAAAAGCATGTTTTGCGTGGGGTCTATCGATTTTCCCAATTCCAGTACACGTTCATTTCGCAGAATTCCATTGTCGAACGCGCTTTGTCTGCATGCATGAGTACTTAAAGTGAAATTAAATAAATGGCTTGTGGCATTATGATACATGTGGAACTATGTGTGTGTGTATTTATGTCCTAATTGTACGTGTGTATTGTATGAGAAGTTTACTTTATTGGTAAAGTTTTTGATTTCACTTAGCACTTGTCTCTTGCTTAAATATTTAATGTAGTTTTGAGGAGAATACTTGAATGTTGTAAGCGCTAAGGTACTTTTTATGTTAAAATTAAATTATTTTCAGAGTTGCCATCTTATCATCAAAAATCAAAAAAATAATTTAATAATTTTAAATTGTTAAAAATAATTTGAAATAGATTTTATTAAAAAAAAAATTGTTTAAAAATAATTTTAAATAAGCTATAACTGTATTTAAAACATATTTTAGTTTTCATTTATAACATAAGGTTGCCATAGATATTAAAAAAAAAATTAATAATAAAAATTTTTTATTTCGAATTTTTTTTAATTTTTTTATTTTTCTGAGTTACCAGATGTTTTTTTATAATTCAATTATGATAATATATGATTACCTTAATTTTTTTTAAGGTTTAAGTTTAAGAATAACTGCATTTAAACATTTTTTAGCTAAAGTTTCTTATATAGGGTTGCCATATGCTTTATAAATTAAATTCAAAGTTATTGATTTTAATACTATTAAATTTTTTTCGAATATATTTTTTTAATATTTCTAATTCGGAATGATTTTTTTATTTTTCGGAGTTGCCATATGTTTTTTTTATAAAATTTTTTACCGTAATATATTATGAGATTAATTTTTTACTCTCACATAGCTGTATTTAAAACATATTTTAGTTTTACTTTATAACTTAGGGTTGCCATAGATATTTTAAAAAAATTAATAATTATAATTTTTTATTTTACATTTCTTTAATTTTTTTTCTAATAAGCCTTTCGTATTGAAAATTCTGATTTTTTTTTTTCTGAGTTACCATAGGTTTTTTTATAATTCAATTATGATAATAAATGATGTATGTATGTGATTGGCGTTGCAACCGTTTAGCCGGTTATAGCCGAATCGACGATAGTGCGCCATCTCTCTCTCTCCTTCGCAGATCGGCGCCAGTTGGAGATCCCAAGTGTAACCAGGTCGCTCTCCACCTGGTCCCTCCAACGGAGTGGAGGCCTTCCCCTCCACCTGGTCCCTCCAACGGAGTGGAGGCCTTCCCCTAAATAATAATAAATGATTACCTTAATTTTTTTTAAGTTTAAGTTTAAGAATAACTGCATTTAAAACATTTTTTAGCTACAATTTCTAATATAGGGTTGCCATATGTTTTATAAATTATATTTAAAGTTATTGGTTTTAGTACCATTAAATTTTTTTCGAATATATTTTTTTAATATTTTTAATTCGGAATGCATTTTTTATTTTTCGGAGTTGCCATATGTTTTTTCAATAAAAATTTTTACCGTAATATATTATGAGATTAATTTTTTTACTCTCACATAGCTGTATTTAAAACATATTTTAGTTTTACTTTATAACATAGGGTTGCCATAGATGTTTTAAAAAATTTAATAATTATAATTTTTTATTTTAAATTATTTTCTAATAAGCCTTTCGTATTGAAAATTCTGAATTTTTTTATTTTTCTGAGTTACCAGATGTTTTTTTATAATTCAATTATGATAATAAATGATTACCTTAATTTTTTTTAAGTTTAAGTTTAAGAATAACTGCATTTAAAACATTTTTTAGCTTAAGTTCTTATATAGGGTTGCCATATATTTTATAAATTATATTTAAATTTATTGATTTTAATACCATTAAATTTTTTTCGAATATATTTTTTTAATATTTCTAATTCGGAATGAATTTTTTATTTTTCGGAGTTGCCATTTGTTTTTTTTATAAAAATTGTTACCGTAATATATGATTAGATAAATGTTTTTACTCTCGCATAACTGTATTTAAAGCATATTTTCAGTAAAATTTAATAATAGGGTTACCAGATAAATATACTTTCAAAATTTTATAATTTCAATTTATATGATTTCAGATCATTTCAAATATAAAAAAGCTTATAAATCTTAATTAGTTTCGCACAAGTTTCTGTCATAAAAAACCTGTTCGAAAGTTGATAAAAATATGAGCGTCTCAAAAACGTGTCTGAATTAGTTTAAAATTTTGCTAAAAACTGGTTTCAGAAAAACATTTTCGATGTGCGGAGCAAAGTTTATTCAACTACAGTGAAATAAATTTGCATAATTTGATGCCTGCTTACGGTACTCTGTGCCCATAAATTTCCCGCTATCCCAAAAATTCTACCAAACTGGTAATATTAGTTCTTAGCGCACATCCGGCTGTATGCATTTTAGGCATTAAAATAGATTCGCAAAAATTCTAGAATTTATTTGCGCTACCGCAAAATTTAATTGGATTAAAATTTTTCGCATTTGCTTGTCGAAATATTATTACACAGCTTTTTCACACACAAATCGTTAAGCGCTTAGTGGAATTTAAATGCTGTTGCGAATGAAATGCAGTGAACTCGAATGTGTAAACTAAAATCATTTGCACTAAATAAAACGAAATATATGTTTGTATATAGTATACCAAATAGTGAATGTGTACACCCAGTGGTGAATAAAACAATTACTTGTCGAAAATGACTGGTTACAAAGGAGCTACTTTAGAGCAGATTGCGATCTAGTTGATAAGTTAGATACAGAGATGTTTTTTTAGAATATTTTATAGCATAAAAAGTTGAAGGAAATATTTATCCGTGAATTTTAATGAAAGAAAGTTCAAGAAATACAGGGTGACTGTTAAAAAATATAATTTTGTAAACAATAAATATATTTTTATATAATAAAAGTGACTAGGAATTTAAGAAGTTCAATGAAATCTTCTAAAATTTCCTGGAAAACTAAAAAAAGCAAAATAAAGCTCAAAAATACAAAAGAAACCCTAACAAAGTACTCTAAAAACCACTACTGGTCCAAAAATCACTTAATTTGGCCCAGTATTTTATTTACTACATAGTATTTAGTCATATGCTCTCACTCTGCTATAAGCAAACAGGGTCATTACACCATGGCGGCAACTAGATCTGTGTGCATATGTGCACCGTGAACGCAATGAACTCCGGTTTGCGTGGACCCACCTACAATTTACGCATTTGCGACTGATGAGTCGGCACAAGCAGCACCATAAGTAAATACAATAATACCGGATCAGTTGTGCAGGCAGAGTCGATGCTAAAGCGGACGGATGGAAAATGAAAAGCAACAACTAAACAAAGTAGTTACCGGCGCGACGTGTCCGGCTAGTGGGCGCGTAGGGCTTTGCCGCGTTAATGAGTATGACGATGACTTTATGCGGCCAAATGCCATCAGCCATATGCAAAACTGCATAGTCGAACATAAGTAAGCTGGCTAAGAGCCCTAAGGCGCGTACTTAGTACGACAGCCGCGCTGTGAGTCAAACAACAGAGTCAAAGCGGCAACGGCTAGGTAATAAGCCAATTGGTTTGGTCGTATGCTGGCGGCGACGGCAGCGCGTTTAACGGGCGTGCCATATTGGCTAACGGCTGCTTCACGTGCAGCGCGCTGCTGCTGACGTGACGTGACGTGACGCAATCTGGCGCAGCGCTGTGCTTGTGGCCTAACCAAGCAAACGCGCCGCGGCACGTCGCATATACCGCAGTCAACGACGTTTGCGTTCAAGCATTTTATTTAAAGCAAAATGCAGTTTTTCACAATTTTTAATGCCTCACGGCAGTCAAACGACGTGTCGCGCCACAGAAAACGATGTGAGTTGAAGCGCGCAAACAGCGCCGCACCGCGCAAACGACGCGCTTGTGGGCGTGAGTGTGCGCTGAGCGCGCGCGCACATCGCGTCGCGTCATACAAAAGTTTCATGGATGATAAACCAAAAATGTTGACAGCTCAATGCGATTACAAAGCGAATATGAAATGTAATCATTTCAATTTTATGTGCACTTTTCGAATTCTTTATTTCGCAGTGCCTTTCATAGCTTTGTATGTGAGCGCGCGCGTCTGTTTTGTGTGAAGGTTAAAAAACGCGCGCGAGAGTGTGGGCCATAAATTTATGATGACTGCATGCGGCATGCGTTGTTGATCCTTTCTTTTATTTCCATTTCATTTGTATTTAAGTTAAGTTTAAATGCTTTTTATAGTATTTAAATGCGCACAAACACACACACATACGCATGGCTGTGCGTGCTGCGTGGATACTTATTGAATTATGAGGCTGCTTAAATTGCACAGCAGGCGACTTGCGATGCGTACAGCGCATTGGAGTGCCAAAGCACCATACACATACATACATATATAAATATACTCGCATATACTCTTATATGTAAGCATAGTCATAGGCCTTGTGGCCGGTAAACTTTTCATTATTATTATAAAATTTATTTTTATTTTCACTTTTATATTTATTTCATTACTGCTGCGGCGACCACTTCTTGTAGTTTTTCTTGCTGTTGTTGCTTTTTCAATTTTTTTTTTACTTGTCGCAACTGGACAATAGGCGCATTAAAAATGTATTCAATGCGACAAGGCTGAGCCAATGTCTGTACATATATATTACTCATTGTTGTATTTGCAATTTTAAATATTTATATATTATACCTACAACTGTATGTCTTTTGCCGCCGTTATGTAGGCCGTTTCGACCATTTAAACGCACTTTTGTTGCTTGTGGCTCATGCAGCATTTTCAATGTCAAATGTCACAGCGCGATAATGAATGCGTGTAATTTGTTGTAAAATATTTATTTCGTTATTGTAAAAATACATTTATGCAGCAAACACGTTATTCGAATATTCATTCGTGGTATTCGAAAATGTAGGCAATTAAAAGTGATTTTTATAGACATAAATATATGTATATAAAGTTGAAAAACGACAATTAAAAATTGTTCATTTAATTAAGCGCTTAAGAAATGAAACAAGTTTTGCAGCAGCTTCTTTAAATATCATTCTTTTGATTGAACTCTTGATTCCATAAAAAATTTTTGGCAAAAAATTAAAAAAAAAAATTCAAAATGATAAACTCGAGTTTAATAGCCATTTTGGTGATTAGAAGAGAATTTAATACAATAAAAATTCAAATACCATAAAAAAATGGAAGAAACGTTAAAAAACTAAAAATGATAAACTCGAGTTTAATAGCCATTTTGGTGTTTAGCACAGAATTTAATTCATAAAAAAAAGCTTCTTTAAATATCATTAATTTGGTTGAACTCTTGATTCCATAAAAAATTTTAGGCAAAAAATTAAAAAAAAAATTCAAAATGATAAAATCGAGTTTAATAACCCATTTGGTGTTTAGCAGAGAATTTAATACAATAAAAATTCAAATACCATAAAAAATATGGAAGAAATGTTAAAAAACTAAAATGATAAACTCGAGTTTAATAGCCATTTTGGTGTTTAGCACAGAATTTAATTCATTAAAAAAAAATCTTATACCATAAAAAAATGGAAGAAATGTTAAAAAAAGTCAAAATGATAAACTCGAGTTTAATAACCAATTTGGTATTTAGCACAAAATTTAATTCAATAAAAAAAATTCATATACCAAAAAAAAATATGGAAGAAATGTAAACAACTAAAAATGATAAACTCAAGTTTAATAGCCATTTTGGCGTTCAGCAAAATTTAAAAACTTCATATTTCAATAAATTCAAATTAATAAACTCGAGTTTAATAACTATTCTGATGTTTAGCACACAGTTTGTCATGCAAAAATATTCGCTAACTGCAAATATTTATATATAAACTTAAACTCGCATTAAACACTACTTGATTGGTGTTTAAAGAATTCCAATCTTATTTGTCAACACAATTTGGCTTTAGAGTTGAAGCATTAGTCTTTGACAACTAACTATTGTTTACATGAAGAATATCAAATTAAACTCAGCGTTTAATAAACACCACTTTTCATAAACATAAAGGCATAAACTCGAGTTTAAAGACGATATTGGTATTTAGATCAGAGTTTATTAGACAAAAACTTTCGTGAAGTTTAAATTTTCAAATATTAACTTAAACTCAACTTAAACACTATTTGATTGGTGTTTAAGGAAGTACAAAAAGACGAATTTTAACAAAATTTGACGACATAATTTAAATAAATCTTTGACCATTGCTTATACAAAAATATCAAACTAAACTCTGAAGTTTTTAAAGTAATTAATGACAATTTGGATAAGAGAAAACAGAAAATCTTGACGAGTTTAGTTAAACACGAAAGCTATTCACTGAAATCATATAATAGAATTGTTTCTTTATGAGGAGAAAAAATAATAAGTATAATAAAAATAGGAAAAAAACTCAAGAAACTTCCCATTGGAAATTTTGTAAAATTCAAAAAATTTGCAATAAACTTTGCTTAAATAATTTTTTTTTATGAAAATCGTTATACAATTGTCTATCAAAATACTTTAAAATAATATTTGTAAGTTAAATGATGTTTACTTTTTAATTTTTTTCAAATAAAATCATATTAGTTGCTGCCAATTAATTGTATAGATTTTTATTAGATAAAATTTTTTTATTTTATTTAAAAATTCATAAATGAAAGCACATTTACTTGAGCTGAATATGCGCTGAATACCAAAAGACTTAAAAAACCTGGTCAGAAGTTGAAAGCTAATTTTCTTAAACATTTCTTAACCAAATGTAGGTTCATATTTTGAGAAGCTCACTTGAAAAATGTATAAAAATATATTTGAAATTATTTCTTTATTTTCATAAAAAAATTATGCATGCTACTACCTTTTTATCGCTGTCAAATACAATACTATTAAAAAAAAGTACTTTTTCTCTTATCATACAAAGATTTTTTTATTCGTAGATTTTAATATTAATTTATTGAAACTACTGAAACTTGAGCTTGAGCGCTGTCTCTTACCGGATGTTATTTTGAGCAAAAAATATTTAATGCTCATTGTTATTAATGCAAATTAAAATCGATTAAAATCTCGTTTCCCATACACAGCTGTTGGAGATTACTCTTTAATTTATTGATTAGTTTAATCTTGAATAAAAAAATCGCATTTTGTCAAGACTACTTTGTTTGGCAATTTCGCAATTTAGCGTCTACTTGCTATTTTAAAGAACGAAAAAAAAATTTAAATCAATATGCAAAAAAATGGACTTTGCACCGATAACTTAATACAATTTTGATGAATAATTTTCTAATAAAAATTTGAAAAAAAATTTTAATATTTTCTAAATTGTCTAAAAATTAAATGGAAAATATATTTCCGCACAAAGCTCACACATACATAAAAATACATTCTTATATGTATGTATATACATATCTACCGCCCAACGCAAAAATTTGAAATTTCATCGCTCACATAACGGCTGATATGGCTAGAATATTGGGGCTGCGTAGACACTCCATCCGCATTTATTTCAACGCGTGGGCCTAATTAGGAAGCAAATATGCCGTGCTGCAGCTTTCACGTTATTTTAATTTAATTTTGTTTATTGTTACTTTTCATTGCGCCTCAGACCGCAAACCGTCGTCAACATCAACGTCAACGCCAACTGATTAGCCTTCTTCGATAAATCTGTAGAAATAATGAATGCATATATGCAATCATAAATTCGTTAGTCAGCTGAGCTGCGGCTTTATCATATCAATATAAATATAATACCAGTATCGGATTTCAAGCAAAGGCATATATATACATATATGTATGTATGTATGTCTAAAGCTGCGATAAGTCTATGCACACTTTCGTGAATATGCTTTTGTGCGCTTGCTTGTGTCTGCCGCCGCCTGAAAAGAAATCTTCCCATTTAAGGTGTTTGAATGTCTATTTAGCATTTGAATCACGTTTTCCATAATTTACATTCACGTTTTACTAACTCATACATATTTATGTGCAGTCATTTATAGTTAGCTTTGTTTGGCTGCTTCGATTTGTTTATTTATTTTCCTTTTTCGGCATCGGTTTTATAAATACACAAACAAACAAATGTGATTATATAGTATACATATATAGCATATACGGTCTAGTGTGCTGTGTGCCCCTGCATTATTTAGATAAACAATAACAACAATTATAGCAATATTTATGTTTATTATATTACTACCGGCAAGTCATAGTTTTTTTTTTTTGGTTTTTTATTTTACGATTATTTTTATATTACTGCGAACGGAAATTTTTACGGTTATTTTATTGTTTTTAAAAATATATAAATTTTTTAAAGTAATTTGTTTATTTTTTGGTAGTAATGAATATTCCAACTTTTTTTATAGAATGCACTGAGCTAACGCAGGAAAAAATTCAAACCCAATTAAATTTACACACACTTCCTTTAATTCATTTCTTTCGTATACAAATCTATTTTCTGCTCGAATCAAAGTATTTAACCGTTTAAACCAAATCGGTATGATCCTAAATTCTATAGAATGTGGGGTGCTGAAATATACAGAAGAGTTGATTGATATATTATATGATATAGTGTTGTATATAATCTCTAAAATCAAATTATAGTAGTAATTAGTATAATCGTCTCGCTCTCTCTCAAATCAAACTATAGTGTTGTATATTATATATTGTCGTCTCGCTCTCTCTCTCTCTCTCTCTCTAAAATCAAACTGTTAATGATCTACGGGAAAAATATTTATTTCCTGATTTAAATTTCTAGCAGTTTGTGTCAATTTTGAGTTATCTAATACAAATTTAAGTGTTAGTATTCGTATTTAAGTATTCGTCGAACCGATTTTTTATATTTGAGGGTAATTCCTGTGTTTCTGTATATCCAAAGTCTTGCATAACCTTTGTTTGTATTTTTTAAAATTATTTTTAATGAAATTACCTATACTAAGAGATTGTAGTGCCAACATTGGTATTCAGAAGGCAGAGAGTAACCTTTCTGGGACAAAAAATATATTTGGAAAAAATGTTTTCCAATTTTGGGCTCCTTTGAGGTGACAAAAGATATAAAAAATGTAATTAAAAATTTCAACGACTGTGGCGAGGTCTTTTCTCCTATATATTGGTATAACAGATTCAGAAAAGCAGGTTAAGAAGAAAATGAGATGTAAATAAAAATGTATAATGATTTTTTCAATAAAAATCATCAATTCTTATCGATTATAAAAATGTAAAAAATATATATGTTAAATATTAAAAAAAATTAAGTTTAATAAAGAAATATTTATGCTGTCAAAATTTTATTATATAGAATATCTAGCATTATGAAATTCCTCATAAGAAATGTAATAAAAATTTTAGGTTTTGTTTTAAATATTTCAAAATATTCCAAAATTAAAATTATCAAACTATAATCTAAAATTAAAATATTTTATTTAAAATTTCGATTTTCAAATTAGAAAACTTTTATAAAAATTATAAGTAATAAAATTAATGATTTAAGAATTTAAAGAATTTAAAAATTATAATTTTTTTATAGTTTTCAAGTTTTCTATGAGAGTTCGCAAAAATATAAAATAAAATAAAATAAAAAAAAAAAAAAAAATTAAATTAAATTAAATTAAATTAAATTAAAATAAAATAAAATAAAATAAAATAAAATAAAATTAAATTAAATTAAGATTAAATTAAATTAAATTAAATTAAGTTAAATAAAATGAAATAAAATAAAATAAAATAAAATAAAATAAAATAAAATAAAATAAAATAAAATAAAATAAAATAAAATAAAATAAAATAAAATAAAATAAATTAAAATAAAATAAAATAAAATAAAATAAAATAAAATAAAATAAAATAAAATAAAATAAAATAAAATAAAATAAAATAAAATAAAATAAAATAAAATAAAATGAAATGAAATGAAATGAAATAAAATAAAATAAAATAAAATAAAATAAATAAAATAAAAATATGTTTATTAAAAATTTATTGTTTTTTAAATATATTATTTTGATATTCATAATTAGAATCTATAAAATTAGTTATAAAAAATAAGATTTGCGATTTGAGACTTTTTAGTAAATAAAATTTTCAAATTTAAAGTATTTTAAAATATTTCAAAATATTTTTGTATTTAGTTTTGTTTTGAACATTGAAAAAATTTAAAATTTTATCTCAATTATAAATTTTTAAATTAAGACTTTTTTTAATAATTTTTCAAAAAAGTGAAAAAAATGTTATCCAAAAATTACAAAAATTTCAGGTTTTTACAAAAAAAAAAATTATATGCAGTTTGTGTAAATATATCAATTTTATGTAATTTTTTGGAAAAAAAAATAATTTTTGAAAAATTTGGAGAATTTTGAAAAAGTAATATTTTTAATATTCAACGTATTAAAAAATTTAAACCCATTCACCACATACTATGTACAAATTATCTACATGTAAATACATATGTAAGTACCGCTTATGGCCACGTGCCTGTAAAATATAAAACTGTTGTTATTAAACAGCTACTTACACAGAATTTAAATGTTTCAATTTTATAAAAGGCCACAAGCCGCAACACATTTTCGGGGCTTCAGTTTCTGTATGTATGTGTATTGTTGTATAATATATTCTTTCGTATTGTAAGCGCTCATTGTGCGCACTTATTAGATGACGTCTTAAAATGTTCCACACAATCAAAGCTCGTGCGGGTACGCACATGCTTAGCAGGCATAATGAGCAGACGCGCGCAAACACCGAACATATGAGGCTCAAATGTCTAGATTTATTCAAATATTTTTATGAATTTACATACATATGTACATATACATATGTATATTAATTCACACATTGATACATAGAATTATGCCTCAGCGCATCCATCAAGGAGTTGTCAAGCTTATTTGCACCGCCTTTTGTTATGCTAATCCCGCCATCGCACAGCACACTGCCTTTTGGCGCCAAATTGTGGCCGCGCCATTTTTTATAGCTTCCGTTGCGCAAACACATAAACAACAACAAGCATTTTTTATTTTCGCTGACGCACTGTATAATAATTATTTGAAATTCCTTTTTGTGGAAATTAATAATTTTTTAAATTAATATAACGCACCTGCCGCACACCTTGCCATTTCGGCAATCAACTCGTCGGTGGTACGTCAATCATGCCAAGTGTCAAAGTGTGGCACTTCCTGCGCGCCAATATGTTGTTGCCTGGCAGCCAAAGGCAGCGTTTGATAGGCGCGTGTAGCCATGAGGAGGCGTAATAAATTCTGAGCGCTGACTGTTGAAGATTTGCATATTAAATTGGCGGACGGTTCAGGTGTGAATGGCTTTTGTGTATTTGTATTTCCCTTTCTTGCTATTTTTAGCGATTTTTTCATTATTTCGCCACACACATAAATATATTTTTGATCTTTTTTTTATCCAAAATTTGTAGATTTTCTTTATCATTTCGAATCTGAAGCAAATTGTACAATTTTCTGCATTTTTGTCGATTACAATAAACCATTTTCAGCCTCATCTGAATATATGTTCATATAATCACACAATGAAACCCTATTAGCTCACTGCAACGTGCCGAACAGTAGATATACATATACATATCTATGTAAAAAAAGGAATATACAATACATCAGCCGAAACCATTGTCACCCTTACATGCATGTATATATGTTTTTATGGGTGCCTGCATTCATATGTTATTATGTCAAGAGCCTTGAAAACGTCAATAGCATTTAAGCGCACAATGACTTCCACAGAAAAAAACCCATACTCATGCATTTTGCTCTCGAAAGATTGACAAGCCTTGAGATTTCGGATTAAAATTGTTTATATTTTTTATACAAACATAAATACATAGATATATAGATCTACATATGTATCACTTTCAAAATTCAGACTTTTTGGTTCAAACATCTCCAAAATGTTAATCGCGAAAAATTGGGTACACGCTTCCAAAATAATACGAAATTTGTATTCCAGTGATGCCAATTAGATTGCCTTTATTGACTTATCAGTTTTTTGAGTGATGATTACGCACTCGTAAACTGACCCGAAACAACATCTTATAGCGTTTTTAGACAGAAGCTAATTGATCAATTAACCGGTCTCTGCTCGATTAAAACGCTTATTAAGATCGATTTACCATACAAAATAAAATCTACATTTATTATTTATTGGATTTTAATCAACTTGAAAATCAAATGCAACTCTGCGACAAAAACGTACGATATACGTTCTTTGTCTGCGATTGGCTGCATTTTTTGATGAAAAAAAGCTACAGTAGATGTCGCTGCTTAAAATATCTAGCTGATGAAACATACCAACTTCTTATGAAAAGCAAAACTAAAATGTATAACAGCTGATCGGTTATCGAGTAGCCGACAGTATAAAAGGCAAAAAAAATGTAATTTCTAAATAAAAATTTTAATTGATCAATTAATTTTGCTGTCTAAAAACGCTATTAAGTTGGCTTAAGAAAAATAGCAAAATTTTTCTCTGCCTGCCTGATAAAAGACCTATCATATTCTGATTCCTATGATTTCATTATATCCAAATTGTGTCTCACTGGGTACTCTACTCTATAATACATTAATTCTAACAGATATTGGGGTTCCAACGTTTTTAAATTTGAGCATAACGGTCGAAGAAATTGACCAATTTTGTAAATTAAGAGACATTATTGTTGAATTCGAGCTTTACAATATTGAAATTTACATCTCCTAAAAAGAGGAGAGGTATCTGAAACCTGACAAATACACCAAAATAGCTTCACCTTTACAGAGAGGCAATGAAGAAACGTAAAGTCGTTGATTCTAAAATTGTTTTAATTGCTATACTACCTTTGCCCAAAAGCTTCAGATAATTCACTGGACTGCTCTAAGAAAAGTATCTTCTGTATATAAAATTACCAATCAATGTAGGAAAGGTATTATACTCCCGACGTTTAAATCAAAGTTAATGCAAAATCTCTTCTTCGAGCCATTAGAACGAGGTAGTGGTTCGAACAATTCACAAAACCTTTCATTGTCAAGTTTCAAAATGTTGTAGAGGTAATTAAAGATATAAATGCTGAAATTGAGATATAGTATATGATCACTACATTATTTCAGGACTAAGTGAAAAAAGGTAAAACAGTCAAAATGAAAAGAAAAAAATGTCAAGTTCAATTGTCAAGCCACTAACTTTTGTAGAGATTCGCTATAATGACGTCACACATTTCGCTATGAAATAGTGATAGCTGCAGATTTTATAACAGTTGTAAGATTTCTTAATCTAGATATTATGATCATATTGACCCGGCAATTGCTAATACATTAGTTTTCCGAAATAACAAACACATTAATTGTCAGGCCTGTTCGCTATATTGAATTTTTTGTTAATTCGAGTACTCACTTAGAGGTATTTTTATCAATAAAAATGAGCTGAATATCCGTAAATTGCAGTTCAATAAATTGTTTTATACAATATGGACGATGAAATTGCGCACATTTCCGCATACTCAACTCAAAAATCGTTTTTGGAGTTATGACACTTTTCATGTAAATGAGTGATATGTCCTAATATATTTTTTTTTTTATTAAAAAAAAAAAGTTTTTTCATTCTCATAGTCTATTGTGAATAATAGAGTATTGTCAATTTTATATAGTCGGGTCAGAAAAGCCCGGGTCAGCTACGGGATTATTAATGGACATTTTGTTGATTTCCTGTATAACAGGTGTTTGTTTTGTACCTGTGCTTTTCAGTGGGCAATTCTTTTTTCGGAATTGGTATTTTTGACAGCTGTTACTTGATTTATGCTCAATTTTGTTTGTTATTGCATAATGGATGGACTTCGATATTTAGAAAAAACGTTTTACGCTGACATACGGTCCCAATTGCTATAAAAAGTAGTTGCATTTAGCCTCTCGTCGGGAATTTATTCGAGACGCCGGTCACTTGCCGGTCTAGCCAACCACATCTCTAAATAAAACACTCTCACACCCTAGTCAATCATATTTTTTGGAAAAAAACTCCTTTATTTGAAAATTTTA
This sequence comes from Zeugodacus tau, assembly GCA_031772095.1. Classification (NCBI taxonomy): domain Eukaryota; kingdom Metazoa; phylum Arthropoda; class Insecta; order Diptera; family Tephritidae; genus Zeugodacus; species Zeugodacus tau. The sequence goes on along the minus strand of CM062652.1, from coordinate 70,861,812 downwards.
ACTCTTGGAGCACCCAGATATTTAAGAAAATAACTTATTTTTAATAATTTTAAATGCTGACTTAGTCACCCAATAATAATGATATTAAGAATTCTGTGTCAAAGTCACTAAAAATAATGATCGGTTTAATATCGTCACGACCGTTTTAAATTTTTGTTTTAATTATTTGACAGCAGATTGGCGATTTTATCACAACATTTGCAATATCATTCGGGAATTATAAATACGAATGGAAAACCGTTTACGCAAGCCGTATAAATATGATTGTAAGAATGAAGATATGTATATAAATTTGTTTGTCTGTAAAATTAGCTCACTCAAAAACGATGCAAATCGCAAATAACGTAATACTTAATTGAAAAGCAATAACTGAGTGGATAAATGAAGTACTTGTTATGTTTGAAGATTTGATAAGCGAAGTTATAGGGAGAGAGCGTGATAATATATATGAGATCACTTGTCTCAATACTCTCTTGACTGCTTTTTATGAGTACTCATTGTTGTTATTCTTACTTTTTTCTCCAACAAAATTACGCATTAATTTCTTTAAAGAAAAAATAAAAGGAACATAAATACTTTTATAATTAACCACTTTAATCAATTTTAACACCTTCACTTACGCTCTTTCACTCTCTCTCTCTCTCTCTCTCTCTCTTTCATCTTATGACGACACTCTCTCTCTCACATTTATTATTTGCAAAGCTCAATCAACATCAAAACATTTACGAATCAATTGAGATACCAACACCGAATATAGCGAATTTCAAATCTTATCAGCGCGTTTGGCGCTTTGCGCACGAACTGTTCGAAACATTGCCTTAACACTTAACAGTAAACAGAATTTAATGATAAAACGAGAAATTAAAAAACAAAAATAAATTGATACAACAACAACAACAAATATTGTACGTGAACGGCACAAATTAAAATTGAATCTAAATTTTTCATTGCAGTACACTTGCGGCATTCGATGACGAGAGGTGTGTCGACGACGACGTACGCGTTCCAGCAATCGAGCAGAAAACGTTAAATACAACGGTAGCGACGACAAGCGTGTCTGCTTAAGTAACAAAAGTGATTTCAAATCAAAATCAAATGTGCAAACGAAAAGTGACGACGTGCAAAAGCGTAACGAAACGTCTGGAAGCGTAGCACTACAAAAAAAAAAGCAACAACAAAAAAGTTATAAGAAAAAAAATATTACCAAAAAAACGCAAAGAAGTGTTTCCAAAAAGTGAACGGTGCATATAGCATAGATACATACATACATACATACATATATAATCACTTCGTGTAAATAGGAGCTGCGTAACGCTCCAACCCCAAAAAAAACATCGCCATCATAGCAACTCAACTGAAAATGTGTTCCAAGGAGTTGCTGCTCTTAGCATGCCTCTTCCTGCTCGGCGGTCTGCGTTTGACCTCGACAACAACAACCACCACCTTCGTGGCGGCCATGTCTATAGCGAATCAGGATCTCGATCGTTACTTCCGCACGGCGAACGCCACACAAATGCTCGCCAATGAGGAGCGTATCATCATAGATGTCTACAATTATGCCTATTTGAATTTCACCTATTGGAATGAGAATGGTGAAAAGTGTAAATTGGGCTATAGTGAGGAGAAGGCACGCTATGGTGAGGGTAAAGTCGGTAATAGAGAGGGTAAACTGATACATATCAGCATGATCGGTAATGTAACGGACGATACGGCTTGTTCGTCCAAGATCGCCGGCACTAATGGTGAGAGTTTACCACCGAAAGGTGTCGCTTGGATTGCGTTGGTGAAGCGTGGCTTGTGCACATTTGAGGAGAAGGTGAAACATGTGTATGATCGTGGTGCGGTCGGTGTGATCATTTACAATGATAAACCAGTTAATAATTTGGAGAAAATGCAGATTAGAGATCAACTGCGTAAGTATGCAAAGTAGTTGTGTTGATGACATGCTTAGATTAAATTACCATTACAAATGATAACAATTAACAGTGATATAATCAATACAATCCTCATATAGTAGTTGCATTATTGAGCAATTTTGTGCACTGACTAAATAAATAAATGACTAAATACTCAATAATTAAGCAAGTAATGCTGACATGCATTTAATTACAATACAATTCGAAATGAAATTGATTAATATTGGCACATGTAATCAAAATGAAAATAATTGATTATATCTACTTCAATGTCTTGTGATATCATTTTAAAAAAATAAAAAACGAAGTTGTTATGAGATTGTGATTGCTGTTATATGGACAATTATTTAACTACCACTTTTAAATGCCATCTGGTGAGAAAGTAATTATTTGCAATTATTTTACTGAAACATTTCTAACTCAAAGTAACTAAAGTTCTAACTCAAAGTAATTAACAGTTATGTATTATGACTAATTTATTTTAATTATCTAATGTAGCTATTATGAAATTGGTTGCTAATAATTTCATTCAAGTAATCATTGGCGAAGTGATAATCATTATTTAAAAAATTCCAATTTCAGAAAATGAAAACATACAATAATAATAACAAGTGAATGCTTGCTTTAAGCTGTATAGAAAAAAATGTAATCAAAATGTAATGATTACTTAATGATAGTAATAAATGTAATCATTACACTATTTTATGGAATTAAAACATTATTTTGCAATAGTAATTATACAGTCATTTAAAAAATAATACACAAATAAAATTTGTTAAAAAATTTCGATTACTTTAGCATTACAACACAAATATTGTTATTAGTAATTAATTAGAAAGAGTGATTATGCGTGGATTTGAGCATTTTTTTTTAATTTTATGATTCCAATTTTAAAATTTTTTCAAGTAATCAAAAAAGTAATGATTACTTTATAGCAGTAATTAACCGTTATTTTATTTTAAAGAATTAAAATATTATTTTGCAAAATTAAAGTTTAAAAACATAATAAATACAATTGCTGAAAATTATTGATTACCATTACAAAACAAATATTTGGATTGTAATCATAATAAATAATTAATTAAAAGTAATGATTATTTGAGTATTTAAGCATTTTTTATGTGTTTTTCAAGGTCAATTGTTAAAAAATTTTGTTATTAAGAACAAAATAAAATAAAATCTTACTCAATAATTAATCTCAATAAACCAATAAACTTTAAGACCCATACTCACACATACATATACACCTATATACAATAATGGATATGCAATTAATGCCATTCTTTTGCATGCATTTTAGGCGATATAACAGCTGTGATAACTTATCTTGATATTGGTATGGAAATAGCGCGAATCGTTGATCAAGGATTTCAAATGGACGCCGCCATCATACAGGGTCGTTACGGTAGCCGACCATTAAATACGCTAAACAAGTACGTGTGTATATTTTATGATGCCAGTTTTTTGTTTCTTAAGTATTTATTGCACTTGTTGATAATGTCGCGCAAAATGGCTACCGAAAGTAGCAGTAATGGTGGCTAATGAATACTCATAATTGTATGGCGAACTATGAGTAATAGAATGACAAATGTACTTTTCCACTCGGGTGCAAATTCAACTGAAATAACGGTATAAAATACTATCGCCATTCATTAAAGTTGTTGCGTGTGCAATACACATTTTGTTGATAATTGGTTGGGTGAAAAGATTTCGGCGGATGTTATGTCAGAACTCAAATTCGCGTGATGTTTTGTTTTATTCGTCACTCTTGAAGTGTCTAATAGTTCTTGTGTTGAGTTACATAGATTAATTAGATGATCGGTTAGATCTTTAACTCTGTATTTTGACGAAGTTAGATCTATGAAGTTTGTTGAGGGATGAGGAAAGGAATTGATCTGGGTCTCTTACTACTTAGTTGAGCTCGAGTGGAACTCCATTTTCTCTCTTTATTTCGTGAAGTTTATGTAGTGAGTGATATGTCTTGTGAGTCTCATTAATACCCCAGATCGTTATTATTTTCAATAAAATACCGTGAAGAAATATCGTTATGTCTTATCTTGAAAATATCCGTTTAATTATTATTAAATGTTATTTAGGCCTCAATGTATTCATACAGTTGGGAAGTCCCAGTTGTATTGTTATTATTCGAATATATTCTAAGTTTGGAGGCTCACTAGGCTACGAAATTTTTTAAAATTAAGCTTAAGCATTAATACTAAATTAAGAAGGGATCGCAGAAATCCTTGATACTCTAACTACTGAAGAGGTTAAATAGTGTTTTGAGGCACATGTGAGTTTAATTTGTTAATATTATCTGTAAAGAGAGAGGTTGGTTTTAAAAAAGTGATTTCAGGAATTTTTGGACAAAAAAGGTGTGTTCAAAAAATAACGGGAATTTTTAAATTTTTACTTATCAAAATATTTCATTTTTAACTTTTATTATTTTGGGTTCCTGGCTTATCTTTAGCAGCCGCCAAGATTAGACTTGATTTTTTATTTAAAAAATTTTAAATTTTTTTTGCAAAAAACGAAAATTCCTGTTAGTTTTTGAACACACCTTGCATGTTTAATATTATATGTGAATACTGAGAAATCTTTTATCAGTTTAAAAACCAGTTACTTGATAACAGTTTTTGAATTATAAATATTCATCCGATCAACAGGTTTTTCTAAAAATAAATACGAAGCTCATTGAATATTTACATTGATTAAATACTAACTCAGCTCAAGAAAGATTACACAAAGTGGTTCACATGAAGTATAAACCTCGATTTGTTTGAGAAGAAAAGTAGCAGCAGTCGTGGGAAGATTCAAATTGTTCTATTTGAAAACTCCAAGTACTAATATCCCGTTGATAACACAACATAATAATAAATATTATTATTTTGATACAAAATAATTTGTTTATATGTATTCAAATATTTGAGTTCAGCGCACTTTACGCCAGTTCACGGAAAATAATTTAGAAATGCCGCCAAGAAAGTTAGTGAACTCATAAACAATATTTGTCATTAGCATACACACACTCTCATATACATATTGTCTAGAAGACATGTACTCGCATAATTTATACACTTATTAGACTGACGAAAATTTGCCAAAAATTTGCGAAATGCCAATGCACTTGAGCGCCACGCTTAATCGCCTTGCAGACTGTCTACTACTGTGTAAGACTTAAATGAACCCATACTTATGCAAAGCACTGTTTAAACGGTACTGTAATTTTAGTGAATGAAGTCAAAAATTAAACAAATAGACGCTCGCCGTGAAGCACGTGACGCACACACGCTCACACTAACATAAGAGGCTAAGCGCTTAGGTTTCTACTCGCACTTGACTGATAAGCAGGCTAAGTAATAGTCGCCCGGGGCGGCGCACATTCCAATAATAAACACAAACAGCGAGTAATGAGCTTGAAGCTGGCGGTGCATTGGCATACATGGCGGTCATATAAACTCGCATATATATATTTACTGTTATATATGTACATATGTATGTATGTATAATGAATGAGAGAATGTGTTGAAAAACATGAGTACTCATATATGACAAAAATAAAAACAAATACGCAAATATGAATATATATTTTCAGATCAGATTTGCTTTATAAAAATAAATATGCAATTCTCAACGGGGCCAGTGAACTTTCTCAGTGTGTGTGTGTGGGTGACTAAAATAAGCATCGAAATACTGTCGAATTCTACTTAGCGCCTTAAGAGATTTGGTAATGGATAGGTAGTGCGCTTATTAACTGTTAACTGAGCTGGGTTGACTAACCACGCGGTCAATAGCTTTACTTGTAGTCTAGGGTGTATTAGAATTTAAGTGCATATTTCAAGAATTACTTTTGTTTTGTTATAAGAGGTCAATCAGTTAGGGGCAATTATTATCTTTTTCTTCAATAAACTGTCTGCTTTCACTTTCTCAAACTACTAAGAGCTATTCTCGTAATCTATTTATAATATTTATGACCTTTGAAGTAAAAAAATAGGAATAAAGAGAACTGATAATCTAAGCTGGGCTTTAAATGCCATTCATGTTAGTTTTATTCTAAAATAATATAAACCAATCCTAAATGTAGGCAATGTTTATGAATGTTTATGCATTTTGAAACCTCAAATATAAAATATTGTCTACTTTTAGGGTCATATGTGATACGTACTGGTTACGGAGTTATGTTAATATTATATTGTTTTCTTCTCAAAATGGGTATATTTATATTTAAGATTTTGAACTAAAAACAATAAGAATTTTCAATTCGGTCTCAAATATTTAATTTAGAAACCAAGGTATTTGACAAAAAACTACGTTTGCGTTATAATGCTGAACGGAAGCTCTAAATTGTGTCAGAAATATTTTCTAAAACGAATTAGAATTTCAGACAAATTTCCTAATCCTATGCCGTCGTTCTTATACGGATAAAACTACTTTGTTTCTTACCTCAATTGATTATCATTCAGACCACTGAAATATGGACTTTGCATTCAAAAATTTCGTCCAATCATTATCAAATATAGCTAAGAAAATTTACAATAAGTTATGTGAGTCCAAAAATAAACCACTTCTCAACAATTTATGATGGCATTAAACGAGTCATTAGAAAATCGGTTCAAAAATGTATTTTTGCAAGCCTAAACACTAATTTCGTTGCGTATAAATTGAAGGTTAATAAATTGTTGATATGTCATACGAGCATTAATTCAATAATGCAAGTCATTTTAAATACTCGAAAGTTGGTCATACTAGCAGCTGGCCAAATTTGGGTTAATCAATAGTTCTTAATCAATTATATGATTAATTTATTAATCATTTTGCCATAAAAAACTAGTAGTTGTGTTGTAATTGATTGTAAAACGCAATTTGATAAATGTTTAGTATTCCAAAATAGCAATTTGTTCATATTTCGTCACAAACTGGAGCTTATTGAATATTTAGAAAATAAACTCTGAGTTTACCAGTTTACAATAAAAAAAAGAAAAGCTCCTTTAACTTCCTTTTATGTTTGAGAACACTTGCTTTGAGAACACTGAACTTTATATACTCGAGTTTAAGAGTTCACAGTTTATCATAAAAAAAAGAAACCCCCTTTAACTTCTTTTTGTTTATCATAAAAAAAATAAAAGTTCCTTTAACTTCCTTTTGTGTTTGAGAACACTGAACTTTATATACTCGAGTTTAATGTATTGCGTTTAAACTTTAAACTCGAATTTATGAAATCCTTTTTTCTGTAGTTTATTCTTCAATTTGTTACTGAGTACACCAGCTTTATAAACTCGAGTTTAAGGTATTAAGGTAATGAGTTTAAACCTTAAACTCGGGTTTATGAAATTCTCTTTTTTATAGTTTATTCATTAATTTGTTTTTTGTTCTGTAATCAATAAATGCTAAATTATGAAAAAATAATAATTTCATAAACTCGAGTTTAATGTATTGAGTATAAACCTTAAACTCGAGTTTATGAAATTCTCTTTTTTTAGTTCAGTCTTTAATTTTTTTGTGAGAACACTAGCTTTGAAACTTGAGTTTATGGTATTTAGTTTAAACCTTAAACTCGAGTTTATTAAATTATTTATTTTTTTATAATTAAGCATTTACTGATTACAGAAAAATTGACCCGAAATTTAGTAGACATGAAGAGATTTCACTAAAATATAAATTTCAATTATTTCCCACCCATTAAAAAAATGTTCAATAAACTCTATGGACCAAAAATCGCAACTTCAACATAACCATAAAAAATCTAAATTGATATTACATGAAGATTTGATGGACTTATTATGCAGTCTATACTCTCCACCAGAGTTGCTCGGATGCTACCACTAAAAAAGCCGTTAACTACATTAAATCGCTGTTATTCCCCGCTCTGAAGTGTGCTGTCATATTTAAATTTTTATTTATTTCATTATTTTTATTTTCCTGCGTGCTATCTGCTGTTTCCTACAGTGTGTACTACGTGCGAATTTGTTGCGCCGCTAACTTATTGTTATTATTATTATTATTGTTGTTGTTATTGTAGTTGTAGCGATAAGCGCAATGTCGCCGCTTGTATACATACAACATAAACAAATTGAATTTTTACTGCACCATAATAAAGATTAAATTTAGACTTAACATTGGCGACGTTTTGTATTAACAAAACTTGCGAGGATGTGGAATATTTCAGGCGACAAAAGCACACATACATACATATATGTACATAAATATATTTGGTTGTAGGTATGTGTGTATTTATGTATGTAAGTGGCACACTAACTGTGTTCGAGTGACTGTGCGCGAAAAAACATGTCTAAATCTAAATTGCGCCGGCTAAAGTTTTTATGGACATTAAGCTTAGCGTTTGGCACACCTGTCGTGCACACAAACACACATACACACGTGCATATATGCTTGCAATTGGGCTTATATGGACTTACTTGTATTAGAGTGGCGTGGCGAACGCATTTGTATGCATAACAGTGGAAGAATGTGCAAAAACATTCTTACTGGAATGTGGTTTTTGTTGTTCATTATTTTGTTTTCTCGCTGCTGTTGACTGGGCTTGCCTACTTTTAGTATATTTTATTTGAATTTTTTTTGTAATTTATTTATTTTTATTTTTTTATATACTTTTTGTATTTTATATTTTTTTTATATATATTAAATATTTTTATATATTCTTTTTTATTTCTTTGCTTTTTTTTGTTAATTTTTTTATATATTATTTTTTTTTGTTAATTTTTTTGTATAATATTTTTTTGTTTTATTTATTTTTTTTTAATTTTTTAGTTTATTTTTTTATACATTAATATTTTTCATTTAATAATTTTTTTATTTTAATATTTTTTTTTTTAATTTTTATTTTTTATACATTAATATTTTTTATTTAATATTTTTTTTATTTTAATATTATTTTTTTTTAATTTTTAGTATATTTTTTATACATTAATATTTTTTATTTAATATTTTTTTTATTTTAATATAATTTTTTTTTTTTTAGTTTATTTTTTATACATTAATATTTTTTATTTAATATTTTTTTTTTATTTTAATATTATTTTTTTTTAATTTAATTTATATTTTTAATTTTTTTTATTTTATATATTTTATTAATTTTTGTTTATTTTTTATATATTAATTATTTTTAATATTTTTTATTTTAATATTTTTTTTTTATTTTTATTGTTTTTTTATTTTATTTCTGTATTTTTTCTAATTTTTTCCCCCGTCACTCATTTTGAAATACTTTGCACGTGCGTCATAAATATTTGCTGCCTCATGGCGTTGGAAGGTTACTTTTGGCAATGAATAAATATTAGCAGCAGCTCCATCATACCCCCCGCTGACCACATACAAATGTACGCATGTGTGTGGCATACAAAAAAGCAAAAAAATAAATAATGATAAGAAAGACAATAACAAAGTCAGTGGCATAAATTTCGCATGTCTAAATTTATGATGATTATTTATTTTTCTTTTTTTTTAGCTAAATTTTTGAGCTATTGCGCTAAAAATGGAAGTTTCTTGAACTAAACAAGCGACGTTGCCACCAAATTTGTAGTTGAATCACGACAGCGAATTGCCTATTTACCCACATATAGTACTTAGCATTTTGCTTGTTGTCTCCATTTCGCTTTTGCACATTTCCACGTACAAGTTGACAAGACAATTACAAGTTGTTTGCTTAGATAAATGTGCATTAAAGCTGCTTAGTGACACAATGATGTACTATAAATATACACACTGGTGTGTAATGTGTTGTTGTTGTTGTTTTTGTTGTAGCTGAGACATGTAGACACATGTGTGCATATATTAAAATTTAATTACATTTATAATGCATGACAATAATGATAATGATATTAGTTGAGGTATTCATATCCAGAGTAAATTGGTGGTTTAAGTGGGTGACTGTCATTTGGTGGGTTATGAGTTTGAATCCCAAATATATTTTTTTTAATTTTAAACATATAATGAGTTTAGCAACATCATAAAAAATTCAATGAAAAAAAATTGGAACAATTTAACCCTTTAATTACTCATTGGAGGGGCCTTGAAGGCCTTTGTTAGAGCAAGTTCCATCAAAAATATACAAAAAAGCTTTGTGATGGACTAAAAAGTATAGCAAAAATATTTTAAATATTCTAAAATATAAATTCTGAGTACTTCAAAATATATATATGCCATGTTGGTGCTGAATATCCACAAAAAACTTGATTTTCGGAGTTCTATATGGAGAAAATGTATATTTCAAGTGCTTATTTTCTACTCTAGCTGAAAAAATGTCAATTATACTATACATCTTGACAAGAAATTTTAATAAAGAAAAATACCAAATTTTAGTTCATCAATTAACCCTTGGGTTTTGTTTTCTAAAAATATTTAGAAAATAGCATTTTTATTCAAAACACTACCAATTTATATATTAAATCTGTAATATGTAAGAAAACGTATTTTTTATTAAAAAAATTGGGTTATAAAAGAAAAATATGTCAAAAATTATTAATTTTCAATGAAACTTGAATGCAGTCTTGAAATGCACCCTTGAAAATAATTACGAAGTGGGTTTTTCTTTTGGTTTATTTAAGAAAAAGTATTCCACAAAAGTCTAATCACTCATAAAAGACCCAAGCAGCATTGTCATTGGGTTAATTTCACTTTAATAAAAATATGATAATTAAAAACAAAAATTGCCTTGTATTCTTTATATTTACAGCATAATTTAATTTAAAAATCATATTTTGTGTACTTCTTAGTCCCTTCTACCGCGTAATCGATAAACCGATAATTCAATTTAATCAAAAAAATTTGAATTACTATCTCCAAATCTAATTCAACACCTTTCGCCTATAAATTACATTACAAAAAAAATAATAACATTTAATTATATGTATATATATACATATTTGCATTTTCCTTACGCTATTTTTAGATACTACAAGAAAATCGTACAGGGTAGCCGACTACATTTTGGATGAAATTCGGATATGTTGTAGATCATAAAAAAGTAAGTGCGTAGTATTGTTCACGTTTGTTGAGTTGCAAAAAGTTTTACAAATTTACATACAAGTACATACATACTCGTCAAATACAAAAATAATAAATAATAAAAAACAACGTATTAGTTATGTAGTAGTGCGATGCGTTTATACAGTTCTACAACATATCCGAGTTCATGCATTGTTTTGAGCAACTTAATGATTGCAAAATAATAAAAAATATTATAAAATAATTTATAATAAATAACGAGTATGAATTTTGAGTATTGTTAAATATAAATAAAATAAAAAGTTTTAGAATTGAAAAAATAGAATTAAATTAAAAAAAATTTAATCAAAATTTATATAAAAAAATTAAAAACAAAAAAAAAATTCTTAAGAATTTTCGCATTTTTTTAATTAAAAATTAAAAAAAAAATATACATAAAAATTAGAAATAAAAAAAATATTTATAAAGAATTTTCGAACTTTTTTTAAATTAAAAATAAATAAAGAGTATTAAAAAATTATAAATAAAATTTTTTTAATTTTTTATACATTAAGTAAAAATTAGAAATAGTAAATAAAAAAAATATTTATAAAAAATTTTCGAATTTATTTTAAATTAAAAATAAATAAATTATATTAAAAAATTATAAATAAAATTTTTTTGAAAAATTTGGATTATGCGAGAATTAGGTCCGAACTTTTAAATTTTTTTAAATTAATTTTTTGAAGGAAAATATTTGAAAAAAGTTGCTGAGTTAACTTAACTAAACATAAATTTATTTATTTATTACAATTTAAGCAATAAAAATTATTAAAAATATTATAAAAATTTAATTAATAAAATATTAAAACCCTTAAACTCAGTATTACAATACTCAAAAATATTTTTTATCATAAAATATATAACTTAAGCCTTTATTTTACATATAAACACAGTTTTAAGCTTTGAATGTTATTTATATTAAAAAAAAATTATATATAAATATAAATATAAATTAATATATATAAATATATAAAACATAAATTATATATTTCACAAAATAAATATTTGTTGTGACCCGATTATTATTTAAAAATATCGATAAACACTTCGATTTCTTACTTCACTTTTTATTTTATATAACTGTAAATATGTTACTTCTCTATTTTTTTCCTCTTTATCTCTCTCTTTTAACTATCTGTAACTATTTATTCTTTAATATTTTACAACTTTTCTATAATATTATATTTTATTAAAGCTTTTCGATAAACCGATTATTATATTACTCTTTCTTTTCTTACATATTCGTAGAACATCAGTGCTGTTTGTGTCCGTCTCCTTCATCGTACTGATGGTGATATCACTGGTGTGGTTGCTGTTCTACTATATACAACGCTTTAGATATCTGCAGACGAAGGATCAGCAATCGGTAAGGACACAGAGTTGATATTAAAAATTATTAAAAAAAACAACAAAGAATAAAGTATAATGGCTATTGAAATAGTTAGGAAGTATTAAGTTGAACTAAGCGGGCTCTCTTTTGACACAAAATGGACCTCATGATGTTAAAAAAATAAGGGGAGTTTTGGAGGACCCAATTGCCAAATTATTGACTATTTTGAAGGCGACAAGGGAGTCAATCGAATAGGGTATGGAGGTTAGAACATTATGTGGACCGATTTTATAATTTTTCATTGAAAATTAAACTTAATATTGCATATATTAATCGATATTTAGTATAATCGGACGGATGGAAATCAATGTATTTAATATCTTGAATACAGACCTATATCATACATTTTTCTTTCACGTTCGTGAATTCTGAATATTAAAAAAACGTCTTCATATAATTTTAGTTAGTTATCTCCTAAATTTATCGGTATATATCGGAGAGATAGAAATCAATATTTTTGATATATTGAGACCAAGGAAGATATGACCTTATTCATTAAATTCTTGATACTATTTTTCATTATATTGGAGATTAACACTCTCATATTATTTCAGTAGGAGAGTTCACATATGGGACTCAGCGTTTTTGATATACCTCCGCTAGGAGTAGATATGAATCTTTTACACAAAATTTCGGTAGAATATTACCACTTATTAGAGGAAAATGGTGTCAGTATTCTCTTCAGGGATAAAAATTTATATATAGGAAGTAGGTGTGGTTATGGAATGATTTGGCTTATTTAAAAACCATAATAAGAGCGTATAATAGAAATACAGTGGAACTTCTCTAACTCGAATCACCATAATCCACAAACAAATTTCGAGTTAGGGAGACTTCCGAGTTACAAAATGTAATTTGTACGAATGTTGACTTCTATTGCCAATTCATTAGTTCGAATTATGGAGAACTTCGAGTTAGAGCAGTTCGAGTTATGGAAGTTCAACTGTATTATATATCAAATTTGGCCAACTTGTTACTGATATACAATTTTCGGTAGGGCCTGGTCCTTGGTCAAATTTTTGAACTGGTGTACACCAAAGAGGTAATATGTCGCCATACACATTTCATTTCAATTAATTTAACGCTTTCGGTGTTTTTTGTCATTGTCGTTTTTAGTAGTTTTGAAGCATATCTTTACGAGGTAGTTACCGGGTTTTTTACCATTATACCTAGTATATAAGCTATCCATCTCTCTATCAATATCTTTCAATAACTTCCTTCCCTTTTCTCCCCCTCAGCGCCAATTGTGTTCGGTGACCAAGAAGGCCATCATGAAAATACCCACAAAGACGGGCAAGAGCAGCGACGAGAAGGATATGGACAGCGATTGTTGCGCCATCTGCATTGAGGCGTACAAACCATCTGACTGCATACGAGTATTACCCTGCAAGTGAGTAGTCAATCTGCATAAATCTACACAATATACTATATATACATAATTTCTTTAATATTTACACCACACTTCTTTTCTATCCGCTTAGGCATGAATTTCACAAGAACTGCATCGATCCATGGCTAATTGAGCATCGCACCTGTCCCATGTGCAAGTTGGATGTGCTGAAATTCTACGGTTTTGTGGTGGGTGATCAAATACACACGACGCCGAGTCCACAACACGTCCCACCCCCCATACAAACGTTGGGCGGTGAGCATGATGTGGAGGTCATTGTAGTTGCGCTAGCGCCGCCATTCTCTGCTGCACAGCAGACAACACTGACACAGATACAAACGCCATCGCAACAACAACAATCGCATGAGTATCAATTGCATACACAACAAACACAGCTGAGTGCGAATAATGCAACGCAGACGCCGCAGTTGGCGGCAGCGAGTGCTGAGGCACAAGAACAACAACACACGCAAGCGTCTGCACATAACTGTAGTTGTGCTAGTAGCAGTAACGGTAGTTGTAGTGGTACCAGTAGTGTTAGTGGTAATCATGGTCATTGCACATGTTGCAACAACAACGCGACGCCAAGTGATAGCCAGTGTTGCAAGCAACGCAGCTATAGCAGCAGCAGCGGCGGCAGCGGTAGCAACAACAACAGCAGCTGCTGTCAACATAGCTGCGGCAGTTATGCGCCGACAACAAGTGGTGCTGCGGGCAACAACACCACGGCTACCACGCATATTATGCGTCGCAACTCCGCGCCGTTGGTGTTGCAAGTATCCACCGCTAGTCATCAAGTGACGGACGTTTAAGCGCACTACAACAACAATAACAACAACACTAAACGCCAAATAGCAGCGCAGCGGTCAAGTGAAAGCTTGAGAGCTTGAGCTTTTGGTATTTCCTTGGCGCCTTGCTGCAATGCAACTCATCAAAACACACACACCCACACTTATATATACACACACATGAACTTAAGCTATTCACATCGCTACAAGTAAACTGTAAATAATTTTTGTGAATTTTTGTTTTTGTAATTATTTTTAAGTTTTTTAGTTTTTATATACATATATATGTTTGTATTATTTTTGTGTTGTCTTTACTATATGTACATGCTAAGCGCTAAACGATATCGTCTGTATGATAAGAGTGTAGTTTTTAGTGAACGCAAGTAATTTTTTTAAGTGTATAAACGAGAAAAACATTTTGAGACTTTTTAAGACTTAACGATTACGATTAATGATTATATATGAGATAAATAAATATATAATTATGTATGTGTGTAGACATTTGCACGTTGGAAGGTTAGCGAGCAATCAATTTTTTTATTTGCAAAATTTGAAGAATCAGTGATAATAAAAAAACTAGCTTAAATTTTTTATAGTTTTAATTTTTGAACTTTTTTAAATACATTTTTTTATTTTATTAAATTTTTTAAAAATATTGAAATTTTTATTTTTAATTTTTCAGAATTTTTTTTAATTTATAATATTTATTTTTTGAAATTATTTTTTTGTATTAAATGTTTTTTTTAATTTTGATAATTTTTTTTTATATTTATTTTTAATTTTTGAAATTATTTATTTTATTATATATTAATTGTTTTTTTATTATTATTTTTTTAATATTAAAATTTTGTTTTTTTTTTAATTTTTTTATTTAAAATATTTTTTTAATTGTTTTTATTACATTTTTTTAAAAATATTGAAATTTTGTTTTTTAATTTTTCTTAATTTTTTTTATTTAAAATATTTATTTATAACTTTTGAAATTATTTTTTATATTAACTGTTTCTTTATTAATTTTTTAATATTAAATTTTTTTTTAATTTTTCATAACATTTGTACTAAATGTTTTTTTATTACATTTAAATTTTTTTTTTTAATTTTGATATTTTTTTTAAATATTTATTTTTAATTTTTGAAATTATTTATTTTATTATATATTAATTGTTTTCTATTAAATTTTTTAAAAATTTTAAAACATTATTTTTTAATTTTTCATAATTTTTTTATTTATATTATTTATTTATAACTTTTGAAATTATTTTTTATATTAACTGTTTTTTTTTATTAATTTTTCATAATTTTTGTTTATATAAAATAATTATTTTTAATTTGAATTAAAATTTCATATAATTTTTGTTAATTAATTTTATTTATCTTTAATAATTGTTTTAATTGTGGTTAAGTTTTTGTTTGAAAAATTAATTACAACTTACTACTTACTTCAATTTGTTTTTTTTTTTTATTTTTTTTTTTATTCAATAAATTATTTATTTAATTTTTTTTTATTTTTGTATGAAGAATTATTGATCACAAAGATTTGTTTTCTATTAAAAATTTAAATTTAAATTTTAAATTAAAATTAAAAAATTAAATTAAAATTATTTATTTTATTTATTTAATGAAATATTTTTTTTAATTAAACACTATTATTTTTATTTTTTTTTTTAAAGAGTCAATAATAAAAAGAACCAAAGTTTTCAAAGTTTTTTTCATTAAAACATTTTTTATATACTTTTTTTAATTTCTTTAAATTTTGTATTAACTCGTATTTAATTATTTAACCTTTTTAATTTTTTTAATTTTATTTTTTTTTAATTTTTATTTTATAAAAAAAAAAAATCAAAAATCGCACCAACAAAAAAAGTATCCAACCAACATACTATTATTAAAAAAATCAAACACACACATACATACTTAAACAATACTAAAAAAGTTAGTTATTTAATTATATTAGTGTTTAAAAGAAAAATAACGGTTAATTCTTAGTCTTAAATACATGAGCAATCAGGTGTTCCGTTACACACACACACAACGCTAATGTCGTGGTGACTATTGACTAGTCATTTAATAATTAAATATTAATGAATATACAATATATATATAAAAAATATATATAAATATATTACGCGAGTATATGATATGATAACTAAATGCAGTATATAGAACAGCAGATATGTGTTACTTAAAATGCAGTTAAAGTGTAGCAGTTAAGTCAGTGCAGAAAAAATTATGCGCAAAACAATAATATGCAGATTTGAAATTTTTTTCTTCAAATATAAATACATACATGCAAAGAAATATATGTAGTAGTTTAAGTGTAGTTAACAAAAACAATTGAAATAATTAAATATAAACAAATAATAATTTTCATAAAATCGAATGAACACATCTTTTATTTTGACATAAAATTATTGTTTTCATATTTGTGTTGGTTTTATTTGTTGCTGTTTTTTGAATATTGATTTTGAATATTTTGATTAATTTATTTTTGCAATAAGTTGCTTGCAGCATTGTGAAGATAGACAGCTTAGATAGTTTTGAAGCACTTTGTACTGTAAGGATTGGCCCTTTCCTATCGAAGTAGTTTACTTATCATACGAGAGCTAATTTGGTATGAAATTCTGATTATTTCATTTTCTCAAAATCGCTAGAGTTTAAAATTTATTATTTGCATTTATAAGATAATATTCACTATAGACATGCAGAATTACGGATTTCATAGTAGCGCCTGTAGGTATGCTATGAATTTGTCATGATAAATTTTCTATAGCGTAAAGTTGAATGAGATCACAAACATCAAGAGGATAAAATGATTATTTCCAATTTATATGTATCACATTCAAAATTTTTTTTTTTATTTTATATGAAGAAAATTTTTATATTCATGAAACATCTGGTCTATAGTCTATTAAAAATAATATTAAATGACCACAAAATTTTTATTTCTTTTTATATATTTTAAATACTTTTTAGCAAGCATTTCATAGAAGCGCCTATAGGTATGCTACGAAATTCTATTGTGACTGCTGAATGACAAATATTTTATAAAAAATATCTGCAAATTTCACTTATTTTTTTTCAGTGAAAAATCATCATAATTACTTAGTTTGATACAAGTAAAGCCACAAACAGTCTCTATAAATTATATTGAAAAACAAAATGATTCAGAATTTTAAATAAATTCCCATGGTGCCAAAATTATATAGTACTTGATACTATGATGTCAAAAAAAAAAATTAAACGAAATTTAAATATTTCAGCTTTTTTATATAAAATTAATTATTTTTAATTTTATAGAATTTAATTCTTTAGAAATTTGGAACAAAAGCATTAAAATATAAGAATTTTTTTCTAAAACAAGTCTTTTTGAAAAGTACTTTAAATTTTTAGATCAGAATATATTCTTCCACATAGTATATTATAATTATTGCTAAATCAAATTAATTTTAATTTTTTACTTTATTAAATCGAAAATATTAATTGATTTTGAAATAAGAAATATTTTTTTCATTTTTTATATTTTTATTTTTGAAATAAAAAAGTTTATTTAATATAAATTCATCATTAAAAATTTGTTTTAATATTTAAATTAAAAAAAAAAATGTTATTAAACTGTTTTAATATTTAACATTGTTTTTTTTATTTAAATATTTAATTTTTTTAATATTATTTTTGAAAAATATTAATTCATCTCTTTCATATTGATTTTGAAAAAAGAAATATTTTCAATTTTTATTTTTGGAAAAAAAAAGTTTATTTAATATAAATTCATCATTAAAAATATTTTTTTAATATTTAACTTTTTTTAAATTTAAATATTTTTTAAAACTTAATTTTAAAATTTTTTTTATATTAATTAATCAATTTCATATTGATTTTGGATAAAAAATGTTTTAATTATTGTTATTATTTATTTTTTTGAAATTTTTTTGAAAAAATAGTTTTTTTTCTATTGTTTCTATTTTCAAAAACAACATAAATAATTAAATAAATCTTAACAAAATTGTTACTGTATTTTAGTAAATAGTTTAGCATAAAAAACTGATTAAGGAACTCAATAATAACTATTTTAAGTGAATATACCCTAGAAGCCTTTAGACTACATAATTTTTTTATTAGAATACACATATTGTATGAATATAAGAAAAATTGCATATTACACTGACTTGATTTTTTTGTTAAAAATTCATACACACACCTCCCAAAGCAGATTTAACATCAAAGCTTTTTCACTTCAATACTACGTTAAGTTAAATCCACTTCAACATCGTTCAAATACTTATAAATTCTGCTAACTGAAGGAAATCCAAAACTTTGAAGCAGTTTTTCAAATCATAAAACACAACTACAACTAAAAAAAAATAATAATTTTGTACATACACACATACAGTCATGCATATATAACCGTATCATATATATATATGTATTGATATAAGCTAGTTAAGTGCGCTATTTAAAAAGTTACGGCAAAATAGTTATTAAAGAAAATCGATAAAATTTATGAAATAAACGAAAATATGAAGAAGAATTCTAAAAATAATGCTAAACTTTTTCTATTAATTTTTTAGATTTTATAAACTGCTTGAGTCTATATATTTCAGTTTTCACAGCCCATTGGTAGTAAAAGCTTGAAGGGCAGTGTTTAAATAAGACTTCGCTACAACTACAAATTGCATTCTCTCATCTCATTATTGAACAGCTTTTCAAAATTCAATTTTTGACATATAGTTTCCGATTTTGAACTGCTTGAAGTGCTTAAAATTCCACAAAGCTTATAAACTTAATATGGAAAAGCTTTCGAAAAGCTTTTAAATTAAGACTAAAGCTTTGCTTCCGGTAAAGCTAACGTCACGGTACATCGCTGTTATCATATTTCATGCCAACATAAACTCAATCATAGCTCAGAACTTTTAAAACTTTTTTATACGATTTAAATGATACATTCTCAACCTCCTCCCTCAGTTCCTTGGCAGTGAGGAGAGTATTTTAGAGTATGAACCCGAACGCCCACCCGTGGTTGCCGCTAATACTGCAGGCGCCACTGCAGCAAACGGTAATCTCAGCGCCACAGTGCCAGCTGGCGTACAACGCACCGGAGCGCTCGGTGAGCTCATACGCAGTCGTGATTTCGTCATTGACTTTCCGCGTATTTTTGTGCTCGAGGCTGGCGCTGTTAGCGGCACACACGAGTCCTTATTTCCCTCACGTCTGCCGGAGCGTTCACAGTCTTCGCTGTCGCTGGCGAATGCCAAGGACTGGATGTTCGCGATGACTAACAAACTGGACGAGCAGCATGGGCTGCGACGCTTGCGGCGTGGTGTGGCGCGTGACGGCATGGATGAGGTATGCTCTTAAGTTTGTGAATTTCAAAATTGATGTTTTGAAGAATTTGAAATATTTCCAGAATCTTTTGACCGTTTGCGCCGAGGCAGTCAAGAAGCGTCGTTCCCGCTCCGCCGATGGTCGCTACTCGAGCAGCTATTATGCGCGACAGGCCAAACAAATGCAAAATGAGCTGGAGTGTGGTTATGCCGCGGATGAGGAAGCTGTGGTGTGCGATAAACCCGAGGAAGCCACTGCATTGCGCCATAATTCCACTATTTTGGATCTAACCGATGCTGTTTATGCGCAATCGCGTCAGCGCCAGCAACAAGTCACATACGCTGATCAGGAGCATACCGCAATGAATGCGCGTCGCCGTTCGTCAAGACGCAGCAGTGAAAGGGAAATACAGTTACAGGAGTTGCCATATCGTTCGCCGGTGACTAGCTTACGTGGCAGCCCAGCAGGTAGTCGCGAGTCAACGCCGCCTCTAGATGTGTCTATCACGATTCAGGTGAACGGTGAAGGTGTCGAATTTGAGTAGAAGACTGGACCTCGAGTGGATTATGAGATTATTGTTTGTAAAGTAAAAAGTATTTTATTTCATTTAAACACATATTCAAAGTACTTCACACGCTCTCACTATTCGTTAACCATTAACATTCATTCTCACTGGTTACACTTCGCAAAAAAAAAAAGAAAAAAGGAACTGAAAAGTAAATTAAAGAGTCCAGCAACGTGTAAATGGAACTGTTAATTTTAAATAAAGATTCAAATAAAAAAGGGATAACTTGGTTTACTAATTATTATTCAAAGGAACCACCTTCCTCTCTAGCAATTGAAGCGTAATTCACTCACCGGCGCACAAAAATCTTCGAGTTGCAGTTATTAGTGATACTTCTAAAGCAGCGGAGAGACTTCTTATAAATATGAATCCATGATCCGTGATGTAGGGATACTCACACCAGTCGAGATCGCGGAACACCAAATCAGCAGATTCGTTTGATTATTACACTGAAAACTCGAAATATCGGTCTACGACGAATGTTTTTGTTGCACAGTAAAATTTCAGTAAAGTTGCGGAAATAATATTTTTGCGGACTATTTGAAGTATTGAATTTGACAGCTTCACCTAGAATACACAGTGCTGCCAATCAACCTAATAAGAGCGACATCTAGTGGTCAACTATTTGAAAATGAAACACTTTCCGTATTACGGCGACCTCTATGAGGTAATAGGTAGAACGCATCTAAGGCTGTCAAACTTTGTTCGAAGAGACATTTGAAAGCCACTGCAGGGTTTCTTGACATCAGCTGTGTCGAGAAATACTTCGAGAAAGCGATATTTGAAACTTGAAGTACTGGGTTTGAAGAAAAAGCTAAGCAAAAGGTATATAAGATGCGTTTAAAAAATATCGGGAATTTGAAATTGAAATACAAGTTGCATTCATTGCTTACTTTGTCTGTTATGGCGGCTAAGAATAGATGTGTTTTTATGAGCTTGACGATTTTCGTTTGTTAAAAGCTCACATCTCGCTGCTTGTTCGTGAATTCTTGGCCAAAAACAATACTGTATGATGTTTCAGCCTCGATATTCGCCAGTCACGACACTGTACGTGTTTTTTCTTTAAAATATTTTTCAAAAATCGAAAATTCCCGTTATTTTTTGAACACGTATTTATATTAGATGGATATGAATATAAACCTAATGGTTAAAAAAAATCCAACTTTTAAAAGTAGATACAGTATTTTTTACGAATCAAAGAGGCCTCTTGTTTTTCTCTTGTTTCATTCATATACCTTTTAATAAAAGTCTCAATAATCTAGATGCGTATCAAATTCAAAAAACAATATTTTAAAGCAGCATAATAGCAATGGAGAGATAGTGTTGCAGTTATCCCGATCATTTCCCGGTCAGTGAACTAATATTTAATCTATAAGGGGTATATTTTTTATATCAGCATATAACTGTTTCAGTAAGTTTTGAGACGATCGTCAGCTTTAGGATCATCTAAAGAATTTAAAAATATAGTCCAAGCCTTTTTGTTATTATTATTACTATTTTATTTTTGATTTTCAGGAGTCTACTGTGCTTTGCTGCCATCTTCATTAATATAACTCATTAAATTATGCAGCCTCCATTAATTTCATAAATTCTTACTTAGTTATAAAGAAAATATGCAAAGCTTGGAAATAACAGCGCGTTGCCTCTTCATAGATTTTATGGCTCTTTAAATTGCAATAATGCCTTCAATTCATTTTACTATATACGCCGCTGCGCTGCTGCTTGCCATTTGCCAGCTTCAGGTGTTGTTGTTGACTAGGCATTTTCATTATTTTTTATTAACAATATAGAACCGATATGCCGATAGTAATTCGTTTGTAGTTATGCCGCCGCACAATGATTGAATTGTGTACTCACATTACAGCAGAAACAACAACTACAACATATCAACACAAACATTGGCAATGAATTTTCAAGCACAAAGAACAAAGAAAATTTGCATAAATCTGTGTGTGTGTCTATTAATATGAAAGTGTGTGTGCTGAGCCGCTGAATGAATCAGCCAAAAGATCAAACGATCGCAAAACGATCGATGAAGTATTGAGTGCTGACTGCCATGTCGCCCAAAGCAATTTGCGAAGTGGTGAACAACAACAACAACAACAACAAATTTCAAAAATAAAAATAAAATAACACTATAAATAACCAACCGTAGTACATGCCTACCTTGCGCCACCACACAAAAGACTTAAGCAACGAACTTGCTGTTGCTTCTCTGCTGCTGTGACTGGCTGGCTGCTGGCTCTGCAGCGGCATTTAGGCATTACTGCCTTTTAAACTATTGCGCGGCCAGATAGTAATCGAACTAAGGCAGGTCAGCACGTAGATTTCTGTAGCGATTAGCATGCGCAGACACCCAATGAACCGCCGCCTTTGCTTTGTGTGCTAGACAAGCTGGCGTTGTTGCTGGCTTGCTGGCTCACAATATGCAAAACTCACTCGCTCCGCGCAGTTGGTGGGTGTTGCGCAGCTTGCCTTGCAGCCGCAATTGTTGCTGCGTGCATCAGTTAGTCGGTCAGTTTGTCGATGTCTAAATGTATGTATGTCTAAATCAAGCGCAGATCCTGAAGGCTTAAAGGGCTGGTTGATTTTTCAAGCGAGTATGACTTTTTATGTTAAATGAAGACTTTCGAAGCTAAGAATTTTACTATATTGATGCATTGACAAGTCGTTGTCATGCCTGGCATTCCATGCTTTATATCTTCCAATACACTTTGTTGTAAAAATGTTTTTTAGTTCGGAGTTGCGGAGTATAGGTATACAAAAATATTTTTTCGATTGACAATTTTATGAAACACCCTTTCGATTGACAAATTTTATGAAACACCCTTTATAAGGCCTGAAAATTAAGATTAACTCTTTAATGTTTGGATTTGTGTAATTAGAAGAACAAGATTTTCAAACGAAATATAGGAAAACATATTTTCCAGAAAATTTTACCCGATAAAATACGATTAATGCTGCAATAAATAATTCTGGAAATCTGTGAATGAGCCTCTGGTAGACACTTCATTCTTAATATAAGTTAGTATGTATGTATGTGATTGGCGTTGCAACCGTTTAGCTGGTTATAGCCGAATCGACGATAGTGCGCCACCTCTCTCTCTCCTTCGCAGTTCGGATATAAGTTCAATATAAGTTAGTAGACTTCGAAAATTCCTTTATTCGATATTCTTATTAGCTCATCAATGCTTCTAATCGGTTGTAGTATAGGATACTTAAAGCAATAGATTAGTCAAAGGCTTTAAAATACCGGTAATATGTTCCCAATAGAAATTATGTATCATCTCCGATCAAAGATAGCCTAATTACTAACCATTTCTTATATTATAAAAGTTGATCTATGATCCATACATATTTCTCCCAAATGCTCATTCTCCACCCACCCTTTTTCAATTGTTATACATTTGCCCGCTAAATATGAATATTATAAATAACAAAAATTATTATATATATTCACTACAGTCCACTTCATCATTGGCAATTTGTTAGCTTCTTGAATCACCAACTGCGGCGCGCTCACCTTCCTACCTCCTGGCTAACTTCTATCCATCCTCCCGACTGCCCACCTTGCCGCCTTCTGATCACATAATGCCTGTCTGACTCAATTTGTATGAAAAATATTTATTCGCCTTAATAGACATCAACACGTCCGAAAAAGATACTCTCATTCTCCGCATTCCTTGCTCCACTTTAAAGGTTTTTGTTGTTCTTGCTATTATTGTAGTTTGAGGCGCGCTCGCTCACCATGAGCCCAGTAAGTGTAACGCCCATTGATTTCAGCACAAAACGACGCGCCCCAAAAACTTTTTTTTGCGCACAAAAGTATGCACTTATATATATTTACAATCATACATATATTTATATACATACATACACACATTCATACTCTTAAAGCGAGGAGACAGCATTTGGTGGCAATCATTTGTGTGGCAGTGCAAAAGGTAGTAACATTCTTTAAATGCATCAAATGTACGCTGGCGCAGCATGAAGCTTTTGCGCAAGCGCAACCAGAGTCAGTTACCGAGGGCAGCCCTAGCGGCTAAGCTCTTATATATGTATATGTACATATATATAATATTTAAGATTATTCCTGTTTGTCCGTTTGTTGGTTGCAAGTCGCACGCGTACGTGTTGCCGCCGATCGTGGGATATTATTTTTTGTTGCTGCCACACATCTTCCTAACTTGTAGCATACATAGATATATGTATGTATACAAACATCGCGAACTTGCCGCCACATTCGGCATCACAGGTGATAACTAAAGGCTCTGATGCTAATGTGATTACAGCCTTTAAGTTTATAAACATCGGTTGTGCGCAATAACAACAACAACAAACTGACTGCTGCCTCTGTGCGGCCGAGCTCAAGCCGAGACACCAACTGAAGAACTGCGAAGACTACGCAACAGAAGGAGTCAATTTGTGTGTAACGTTGTATTGTTGGTGTTTTTTAGTTGTTCTTTTTATACTCTCGCAACCTGTTGCACAGAGTATCATAGTTTTGTTCACATAACGGTTGTTTGTGTCACCAAGAAATAAAAGAGTTAGATATGAGGTTATATATATATAAATGATCAGGATGATGAGTGGAGTTGAAATCCGGATGTCTGTCCGTCCGTCTGTCCGTCTGTCCGTCTGTCCGTCTGTCCGTCCGTCCGTCCGTGCAAGCTGTAACTTGAGTAAAAATTGAAATATCTTAATGAAACTTGGAACACATGTTCCTTGGGACCGTGAGAGGGTTGCTTTCGAAAATGGGCAAAATCGGTCCACTGCCACGCCCACAAAATGGCGAAAACCAAAAACACATAAAGTGTCATAACTAAGCCATAAATAAAGTTATAATAGTAAAATTTGGAATAAAGGATCGCACCAGGAAGGGGCATATTTGGATGTAATTTTTTTGGGGAAGTGGGCGTGGTCCCGCCCCCTACTAAGTTTTTTGTACATATCTCGCAAACCAATAGAGCTATATAAACCAAACTTTCTGCAGTCGTTTTCTTTAGCCACTTCTTAATACAGTCCAAAAATGAAAGAAATCGGATTATAACCACGCCCACCTCCCATACAAAGGTTAGGTTGAAAATTACTAAAAGTGTGTTTACTCACTAACGAAAAACGTCAGAAACACTAAATTTCACATAAGAAATGGCAGATGGAAGCTGCACTCAGATTTTTTTACAAAATGGAAAATGGGCGTGGCGTCGCCCACTTATGGGTCAAAAACCATATCTCAGGAACTACTGGACCGATTTCAATGAAACTTGGTTTGTAATAGTTTTCTTACATCCCAATGATATGTTGTGAAAATAGGCCAAATCGCTTCACAACCACGCATACTTCCTATATACCAGAACTTTGAGGACGATCTGAATCGTTAACTTTACAATATATAAAGGTAGCACAAGTGAAGATATCGATGCAGAACTTTGCACAAATACTACCTTTATAGTGTGGAAGCCACATTCTAAAAATCGCCGAAATCGGACCATAGGTTTTCAAGGGCCCATGTATCGAACATGAGGACCTCGGTGCTTCTAACGTAATATTAGGGTTTCCAACTTTCAATGGACTTTATACAATATATATGACGAATATGTAGGTCAAATTGTGTATTATATAATATTAATTAAGTTAAATAAATAAATTGCGAGAGTATAAAATGTTCGGTTACACCCGAACTTAGCCCTTCCTTACTTGTTTATTTCAGTTGTTGTTGCTTACCACACTTTGCCTTCATTGCGTATATGATTTTTGTTTTATTTCATAATTATTTTTGGTCCAGCCCCAGCTGTCCGCCAAGCGGTGAAGATCAAGCGGATATATTGGCCACTTCGCGAACGAACTTCCTTTGTTGCCCACAGACAAACTGCCGAAATATTGC
Organism: Zeugodacus tau; assembly: GCA_031772095.1. Taxonomy (NCBI): domain Eukaryota; kingdom Metazoa; phylum Arthropoda; class Insecta; order Diptera; family Tephritidae; genus Zeugodacus; species Zeugodacus tau. Next base: position 70,835,554 of record CM062652.1, on the reverse strand, counting down.
CATTTTTTTTACTCTCCTTTGCTTGGAATCCCCGCCTAAGCAATGGTGTCGAAATGTTTAATTGATGACCAAAATTTATTGCTGCCCCGAATGTGTTTATTCAAAATTACGCTTTAACCGATGTTTATACGGAAGTTCGTAGTTAACGCGCAAAGCAAATTATTATAATTATTTCGTTTAGATATTGAGTTGGGAAAGGACTTTGCTGCAGTAGGTTTTTTGGGGATATTTTACATTTTTGGAATTCAGAGATTTTGATATTTATCTCATATTCATCAAACGCATACGAGTACACCTTCAAATCCGTTAGAAGACAGAGTTAAGCTTTCTTCAAACTGTTTTATGAGCGCGACCTCTAGTGTTTCTATATTTTTGTGATCTTTTTGAGGTTCTATTTACACTTCAGCCTAATTCTATAAAGTACGTACAATATTCTTCTTCTTTTAAAAATGTTTAAATTAAGAGACTTTAAAGTCTTCATAACCAATGTATGTATATGTTTTCAAAAAATTTAAATTTTGACTCTTATTTTGCCCGCTGTACTATAAGAAAGTGGGTGGTAATCCTGAGTTGTTACCATCTTTTGTGTTTTTATACTCTCGCAACAAAAGTTGCTAAGAGAGTATTATAGTTTTGTTCACATAACGGTTGTTTGTAAGTCATAAAACTAAACGAGTTAGATATAGGGTTATGTATATTAAAATGATCAGGGTGACGAGACGAGTTGAAATCTGGAACAAAGGATCGCACTAGGAAGGTGCATATTTGGATGTAATTTTTTTGGGGAAGTGGGCGTGGCCCCGCCCACAAATCGGTTATTTGTATTTAACTCGCAAACCATTAAAGCTACATAAACCAAACTTTCTGCAGTCGGTTCTTTTACGTACCCCACCACACACCATTAAATTAGTTGAAATCGGATAATAACCGCGCCCACCTTCCATACAAAGATTAGGTTGAAAATTACTAAAAGTGGGTTAACTCACTAACGAAAAACGTCAGAAACACTAAATTTCACATAAGAAATGGCAGATGGAAGTTTTTTTTACAAAATGGAAAATGTGCGTGGCATCGCCCACTAATGGGTCAAAAACCATATCTCAGGAACTACTCGACCGACTTCAATGAAACTTGGTTTGTAATAGTTTCCTTACATCCCAATGATATGTTGTGAAAATAGGCCAAATCGCTTCACAACCACGCTTACTTCCTATATACCAGAACTTTGAAGACGATCTGAAACGTTTACTTTACAATATATAAAGTAAGCACTAGTGAAGATATCGATGCAGAACTTTGCACAAATACTGTATTTATAGTGTGGCAGCCCCATTCTAAAAATCGCCGAAATCGGACCATAGGTTTTCAAGGCCCCATATATCGAATATGAGGACCTCGATGCTTCTAACCTAATATTAGGGTTTCCAACTTTAAATGGACTTTATACAATATATATGACGGAAATGTGGGTCAAATTGTGTATTATATAATATAAATAAAGTTAAATAAATAAATTGCGAGAGTATAAAATGTTCGGTTACACCCGAACTTAGCTCTTCCTTACTTGTTTTAATATATGTATGATATCGATAAATAAATAATCGATTTGGCTAGTCAATATATTTGATTCGTTTACTGATATTTTCATAATGAAGTGAGCATAAAAATTGTAAACTTGAATGAATAAATTAAAAAAAAAATATAATATTACTCCTAACACCTGTGTGAAAATGTGTGTGTGAAAATTCTCAATGAATTATGCACGCATGTGCAACCGCATTCTGACTAACTAACAATCTTGAATGAATCTGTCGATCGGTCTCAACTGTATGCCGTAGACTCAACAGGCCATTGGCATTGTCGTATGTCACATTACATTGATGCTACTAAATGACATTGATTGGGCCTAAAACCCATAACGAAATAAAACGGCATGGCACGCAGTAAGTAGCATGGAAATTATGCACGCACACATACACAAACAATGTATATGAAGGCACACACAGCTAAGTATAGGTTTGTATGAGTGAGTCTGCATTAGTCAAATACCGGCATATATAGGCTTTGTGAGACAAAAGAGCTGACGGCATATGTGAATAAGTGCATTTTGCTAAGAGTAGCATATTCTGTTTGATGTTTGATTTGTATGTGTATGAACTGGTGTGTCTGTAGAAGCATTTGATGCACAAAAGTAACCTTAAAATTCCTGAGGAGTGTGTAATGCTGTAACGTTTGCCATATGAGTAGTCAGCAGCAAGTATATATTATATTATAAATATATATGTATGTACATAGGTATGGATGAGTGTACAACTGCGCAATTGTTGCATGTTGCTGGCGCAACAAATCGATCGGCAACAAGCCGTAAGCAGCTGCCAGTCGATCATAATATAACAACAATAATGCATAAACAGCAAATGATCAACGGCAATGCATAAATACTAAGCGGAGCACGTGGAACATAGGCAAACAACAACAACAACACACACACAACACATATAAGAATGGCGCAGCTCGCAGCAAAACGAATCGCCGAAGAGCTCAGCTCAGCCAATAATGCCATTGCCATCAACACAAATACCACAAAGGCGCACGAGCGCATAAGGACTCGTTAATATGCTACTTTTGGCATACATATGTATATCAAGATCCATATACATATGTATTGTGTAACATTACCACATACACTCACGCAACCAAACAAACAGCGCCAAAGGATCGTCCATCGACCATCAGCCGAGCGCACTCATTATCGTCAAATGCCGAGCATTTGCCGCCGCCCAATCGGAACGAATTTGCCGAAACAATAAAAAAAGGTCCGAAAGTCTATTAGTAGTGTGAAATGAAATCCAATCATGAGCCGCGCAAATGTGCAATGTGTTCAATTGTTTGGCGCTCGGTGGCGAGCAGCGATCGTGCTGACGAAGGCATATTTTTTTAGGCGACTTCGAAACATCGGTTTCATTATTTGGAAACCATAAAATCTTATGAAAAGTCGGATCTTATATGAAATTTATATGCGTTTTAAAAAGATTTTTGGCGTAAGACAAAATGTATACAGAAATTTTTACTCTTTTGGGAGTTCTGGAATCATTTTAAGACTCGAAATTTACAGTTTTCGAAATCGTTAGTGGGTAATGATCATGATGATTGAAGTTCATAGTTTAAAAATATTAATGAAAAATTTGGTACAAAATAAAAACATTTTTAAAGAGTGTGACTCAAGATAGTTTCGCTAGATATTTCAGGCGTTTCAGGAAAAGAACTTCGAAATTAAAAGGTTTGTTTATCCTTCATATGGGAAGTTGATATTTTAAATGCTTTTCCATTGAAAATTTCTGATAATTGAGACCAATTACAAACGATATATGGAGTTTATTAATAACTCATATTTTAATAATTCTCATCTAAATTTTAGGTGGGAGAAATTACGAATGAATTCAGTCTACTTTCTTCCTTCAAATTAATAGATACCTTAACAAGCTCTAGATATAAATTTTTTGTTTTTGTTGATTAACCTTAAACACCGCTCTCGAATACGAAGTTAACCACACAAAAAAATCGTTAAACTCGCCTTAAACACTATCTTTAGACCACCTAGTTCGGTTATAACCTTAAACACTATTCGCAAAGATAGAAATAACCATACAGAGGTTGTAATTTAATTCAACTTAAACACCATTTTTATTGTTGGTGTACAACCTTAAACACTACTTTCAAATACGGAGTTAACCATACGAATAAAATCGTTTAACTCGCCTTAAACAGCAATCAATTTTGCTGTTAACGTCTAACCTATTCTATAACACTTGCCTTAAACATCAATTTGTTTTTGTTATTGATATAACACTACTCGAAAAATAATTTAATTGCTCTACAAAAAATTTTCTTTAACTAACTTCAAACACCAGCATGTTCGTTATAACCTCAAACACTATTCCGAAAAATAGAGTTTCCTATACAAATTCTTAAACTCGCCTTAAACACGTCATGATTATTACATCACTTATTAGTGTATAATCTTAAACACTACTTGAACGGAGTTAACCTTACATTTTTTCCTTTAACTCACCTTAAACACCACTTTGTTTTGGAGTTTATGGCATTACAACCCTGTTAGGCAACATAATTTCGACGGACTTCAACTGCTGGATAGCTTGATAGAGCACTCTACATATATACATATACAAAATATAAAAAAATTAAACTCAGAGTTTCTCAAACACCTCAATAAAGCAACTTGAAAGTTAAACAGGAATCTTAACATTATTATAAGTTGGATTTTAGGTACTAGAAGCGACAGACTTTGGACCGCCTGGCAATACAAACAAGAAACCCATATCTAACAAAACAACAACTAACACTTTGACGACCATTGCAACTGTGACAGGGACTACGGAAACAACGTATCGGAATCAGACCATGGAATCCGATGAAGACGCCCTCCTCGTCTCCAGTCAGGAGACGATTATGAGTGTTACCGGGGATACCAGCCATAGTACGCCGGTAGCACAGCAGCTAATATAGTGGGAACCAATCAGAGTACCCCAAATCTGAATACGGAACCCTCCACCTCTAAAGCTGCCCAGAGTACCAACCAAAGTACACTGGCAGCCAAAGGAGAAAACCGTAAAAAACGCAAGAAATCCCTAAATCAAGTGAGGAAAAGCCGGTACCAGAGTGCCGTCTATGTGTTAGCCAAAGATCAGGCTGCCGGCACTTCAATTGACGAAGAGGAGACAAAAAGACTACAGCAAATAGTGGAGGAGTACGAAAGCTTTCTGAAAAGGAAGCAATCGGAACCCCCCGTGGAAATCGTAAAGCAGAATAAGTCGCAAAAGAAGAATCACTCAAAAAAACGATCAGTTGGAAACTCTGTCCAAAAAACCCAAGCAGGGAACTGAACGGAGTAGTACAACAGCTTGACATTTTTGTGATGTAGCTAGGGACGGTCTACAAGTGGCTGTCATTGACGACAATTTCTCCACACCTACCACGATCCAGGAAAAAGTGGGTGGAGATTGACGTCAGATTATCGAGTCTAGTTCTAAGCTATGTACTCGAAAATCAGCGGGTCCCCATCCAGAGTTTGACTCCTCGGAAACCCAAAATCCCGGAGCATATTCCCTTTAAAAAGTAGTGAAGCCATCTGCAATTCCTACATCACAAAAGTTAGAAAGAAGCCTATTTCCCTCTAAACGTTTAAGCATACTCGCGAATCCTGAACAATAAAATATTAATTAAAACTTTAAGTACCCATTAGAGTAAATACTAATTCACCATCGAATAGAAAAATTAAATTTATGATTATTGAAAATACCAAAATTTAGTGCTTTTGTGTCGAAGCGTGGGTATTCGTACATCGGCGAGTCCACACAATTGATTTCAATTACACAGCTTAGCAAATTTTTACTTAAATAAAATCATCAAAGGACAACAAACAACCGCACACACATACACCTATGTGTACTCGTGCAAACATATTTATTTGTGTGTGAAAAATGCATTTTCGTAAGCGCAGAGCATGGCGAGCCACATAGTCAAGAATACAAGCAATCAGAGTGAATTTGGAAGTGAAAAATTAGCATTGCTGTTCTGCACTTTAAACTATGAAATCAATATGTCCTTTAAAGACAACAACACATTTGACACATTACATAAGCCTGCTCTTACAAGCGTTAAGTCAAAAACCAAAAACAAAAAAAGTAAAAACATAAAATGCAAAGAGACTCACCAGTAATTAGGAAGTCAACGCAAATTTTCCACCTTTTTAACAAAATGCGACAGAAAGTGAAGAAGGCAAGCGAGTGCAAGAGGTCCATATAGGGAGTATAGGGAGTGCACTGTTTGGACCATAAATGAGTCGCGCAAGTAATATGTATGTTTGTTTATAAATAATTATTTAGCCAAGTCTAAGCGCACATATCCGTCCTCTGGTAACTAACGAAGGCAGCGAGTTCGAGTTGCGGTTCAATGGCTCCTTTGGTCGGAGACGCCTATTAGTAATGGTCTCCGAAATGGTTTATTTAATTTGTTGTTGTTGAGATATTTTTCGTGAACTTATAAATATAAGAGCTCTGGATTTCGGGAGGAAAATTTAATAAAAAAGCTTGTAAAGATGTGGGTCCATACTTTTCTGAGATGCCACGAAAAAATGGCGTGGATAATGCAAGGAACAAGCTAATAACATTGTCACACAAAAAAAAATGTGTCATGACCTGGGTGTCTTAATATGTGTTCAATATGTTTATGGGGTCGCTAAATCCGAGGTCCATTTAACCCCATCAGATCAGGGTTTTGACATAACCATGGAAGACTAACATGGCGGACAGCGTTTTTTAAACTTCATGGGATTTGCTTGAAACTCGTTATTCGCGGGTTTTAGGGGTCCCTGATTACGATCCGGTGTCGCTTTTTTTAATTCAAAATGGCGGAGCTATTTTGAAAAAAATACCGGAATCACTTAAAACTCGTTACTCGGGGGTTCTTGGGGTTTTGACCACGAAGTTCTGATCTTTTTTTTTTGCTTATTTTCTGGTAACTCGGCACATTCTTAAATAATAGTTCGGGACTATTGAAAATGCCGATGAACCTATTGATGTCTGGTGAATAAAAGAAGGAAGTCAGTTCAAACTTGATATGCGATGGCGTCCAAGGATCTGAAAGCAAATGAAACGAAGAGTTCTTCTACCGTTCCGTTTTCTTACGTTCCCAAGACAGTCAGCTCTACGTAATCGGAACAGTCCCAACAGGCCGGCCAAATACTGTCAATTCGCTGTGGCTCTCTAAATTCTTTGGAAAATGCTTTCTGCCGCTACCACAAATAGGAGTTTTTTCTTTAACAGGCCCGTTCGTATAACAAAGAATTGGTTTATATTATCATTTTCTTAGTACCTCGTCTAGAACTCTTTTTTTGCAGAAGGATCATCCAAATTGTATAAAACTTCCTGTTTAGAGGTGAATATAAATGTTCTGGAAGAGTTTTCTTCTCCTTAAAAGGATGCTATCAATCAACTGTGGAGAAGGACTATTTGATTTAGGCAACTACAGCTATACTAACGGTTCCTGGTTGATTATAAGGCCAACGCAAAAAGTTTCTTCTAAGAACACGAGATCGAAACATCAAAATTAATGTGTGACGGTTTAAAATAATAAAACAACTTCTACTGAATTCTCAAATGAAAATAGATTTGTTTTATTATATCCAGACTAACCATCAACTCCAGTAGTCATGAACATTTCGAAACCTATAATATCCAAAATCAAATTATGACTCTCACACTTGTCTGGTGGGTTGACTAACAAAGTTTATAGCCGTCATCTTCGTCTCTTTGAAGAATTAGTAATTTGGCTGCCGAGTTTCCTGCTGCACAGCGGCTCCTCCTCGTAAAGGGCTTTCGTTTTCATTTCGATTTAAAGCCACTCAGTCACACGCTATGACACTAACTCACTCACGACCAGCTAAGCGTGAAAACAAGACAACGAAGCGGGTAGACAACCAAGCAAACAACCGAACAACCCAAAAGGGCTTGGGATCCAACCAAGCGACGAAGCCGGCGTGAAACCCAAACCTTGGCATCTTTTATGGCCACTTATGGTAAAAAACTATTATTTAAATTTCATTTAGTATGAACTTGCACTAACAAATAGTTGCATATGCCACATGCAACATACGTGTACAACAACAACAACAACAAAGCAACTGCCACAACGAATCTATGTTGTTTGCAGACGAGGGAACCCTTGCGCTTAGCAGAGAGTAGTGTGGGGTGGGGGCTAGGAGCAACTCAAAAATAGTCGTAAAAAATCAGCGACACAGTCACAACAACAAGTGTTGCAAAAATCGGCAGCAAAAAATTAAACACCAAAACAACAACAACAACATCATCGGCTAACACCAGCAATAAGTCAACGAACCAACTAAATTTTATGTAAACGAAAATGAAAAGCGCAAATTTCATTAATCTTATTGCCATTTTCTAATTATCGGTGATGAGTGGAGAAGCAGCAACAACAACAACAAAAGGCCACAGCGCCATAGCAATGACAAACACCAGCGGCAGCAGTGACTAAATGGCGTCGACAAAATCACTGTCAGCACATTTCATCCTCTTCACACCCTCTCCGGCGAGCGATGGAGGACTGGACGGACGGACAGACGGACAGACGGACAGACAGACCAACCGAAGAGCCGGCGAGCAATACAAGCAGCCCGAGGCGGCGCAAAGCGATAGCTATTGTAGACAAACAATCGGACAGCCAACGAAGCGTTCCATTGGATCGGGCTGGGCGAGGACAAATCGGCGACAACTACTACGAGTGTATAATAACAACAACATTGCGACGAGTAGGCAAGCAAATAGCCAGAACATTAAAATTTTGCAGATGTAAAAGAATGAAAACAATTTTTTATTTATGTACCGGAACCAAATTGTAAATAATGAAGAGACGATTTTACGAGTGTAACGTTGGAGTTGGACGACGACGAGTGTTGTTGCTGCTATTGCGCAAGCGCGCATTTCTTACTAACAAAGGGAAGATACAGTAAGTATATGTAGTGGACAAACTGAAGACGCCGGCAACTGAAGTCAAACCTTCCAGCCAGAAAGCATTGGAGATGCACTGTGATCACGGATTGTCAGAGCCAGCGTGTCTCCAAATATCGCAAAAGCGCCAAAAGTCACATGTAAACAAATTTAGTGCAGCGGACACACATATAGACATACATGGATGACCTGCAACTAAAGTATGCAAGCAAATATCTAGTTCCCCTTCGTTGGGAACATAAAATCAGACTTCGCTCCAAAATGTCTGGCTGAAAGTTTAATTTGAGGAAAATTGTTTCGGACTTCCAATTTCACTTTCATTGGTGTTAGCAGTAAAGTATGAAGAGCAAATTTATTGAAGAATCATTTGAAAGCATGAAAGACAGGCATATATTTTGAATTTTTTGGAAGAGAAGAAAATAATTTTCATTTTATTTAGTTCCAACTAGACAGAGAACTTTCTTAAGACTTTTAAAATCAAACGATTTATATTTCTAGTTCTCGTTTTTTGTCAGATTATCATAACTGATACTATTTTCTTTGAATGTTGAAAAATAGTATCATTAAGAGCGTGAGACACAGTGCGTGGAAGTAGTTTTTATTGATAAAAGTCAACGAAATCAACAGAAATAAATCGTGTTTCTAATCTATCATCACAATAGAAAAAATTAAATTTTAATGACTTCTTCTTCTTGACTGGCGTAGACACCGCTTACGTAATACTAAGAGAAGCCAGGTCCTTCTCCACCTGGTCCTTCCATCGGAGTGGAGGTCTCCCTCCTCCTCTGCTTCCACAAGCGGATACTGCATCGAACACTTTCAGAACTGGAGCACTTCCGTCCATTCGAACAACATGACCTCGCCAGCATAGCCGCTGTTTTTTTATTCGCTGAACTATGTCTATGTCGTCGAATAAAAATATTTGATACTTTGCAATACCGTTGGTCTACATGTTATCAATAACTAAACCGTTCCGTTTAAAAGAGCAAAAAGGAATATGGTACTCGAGAGTATCGTCGGACGACAAAGGGTTATCCCAGGTCGAAGTATTTGAAGAGCTTAACGAATATGGTATAGTATAGTCTAGAATTCTCCCATTAGAACTCGCTTCCAAGGGAGATCAAGGGTGGGGTACTTATACCCCCCCCCCCCCCCCGTCATTATATTAAGATAAATTTGCAAACCAGACTCTTTGTAGTGTCCGCGACTTTAAGAAGAATTGGAAAAGACCAATATCCTTTCTTGTTTTTAAAAGGAAATTAACCTTTGGTATCAAAGAAAGCACGGATGCTCGATGGCGACAAGGTAAAAATTGGTTTAACGAGTTTCAGCACACTTCGCGCATCGGGTTTTGATGAGTATGTCTATGATCTCATATTGACAGTCTGGTGATTGATGATACGATATATGAAACATTGGACATCTCAAAGGACCGCAGGGATCATATTCATATGAATCTCCTGACAGCGACCTCAACCGTGAGCCACTTTCAACAGTGTTTGTTAAGGTTTAAGCGTAATTCGAAGAAGTTTCTACTTCGTTTCGTAAACGTCGACGAAACATGGATCCACTGGTAGTCTAGAGATCCGAGACCAAGGAAAAAAGGGTCCTATAGGTCACATATGTAGATCATCTTCATCGTTTTCTGGGTGAAGAACAAGTTGGTCATAGACCTTAAAAAAGTTAAAAGCTAAAAGTTCTGATCTATAGTTCTGATAAAAATTAATCGGTCATTGAAGACCATTGTTATAGTACATAAAGAGGCAATCTATATACCTCTGGCAACCTGCAAGTACTTAATCGATAAACATGCAGTAGATACGGCTGAATCACAATGGAAACAAGTAACGACTTGCTCCGTAAGCATACAAACGTGGCCAGGGAGGAATAAGAGCCGTACTTTTCGCTAATTGAAATTTAAGAAGAATGAAACAAGAACGCTTGTAGGGGTGTTAATGGGACACTGTCTGATTGGGAGACACGCCAGCAGACTGGGGTTATCTTTCAATAATTACTGCAGGAGCTGCCAAGAAGAAGAAGGAGAAGAAGAAACGATTACACTCCTTCTTTGTGAATGCAAGGCTCTGTACAGAAAAAAATCGCAACTATTGGACGCGGTTTTCTCGAGGATGTGGGCGAAGTTGCTTATGTCAAATTGTGTGAACTTTTTCACTTTATCAGGACCACAGGGTGGTTCAATGATGACTCGATAGTGTGAGAGATATCAGTCCCAGTGGTATCACAATGGGCCTCCCAAAGGCCTAGGTGCGTCGTTTGACAGCCACTTAACCTAACCTAACCTATAGTAGATTCACATTGAAATTATAATAAGACTTTATTGGCGATCAGTGTCTCAAACTTGAGTTTATGGCTTTATGTTTCTAATAAACAGCAAAGCCTGGTTGTATTTACATAAAAAAATGAAATCTATTTAAAAGTAAAGTTGTATCGACTTCAAATTCAAGTTTCAGGCGGGTTTAAGGTATGTATGTATGGTAAACTCTGAGTTTATGCGTAGTGTGTAATACTAAAAAAAACTCCAAGTGTATCGAAGGTATGCTCTAATTTCCTTACAATTCTCAACGCATGGTTAAGTCATTCGATGCGCTTCCAATCGGACATGTTTTGATCTTCTGATATGCTTTGAAAAAAATTGTCACACTTTCGAGGTTATGTGATATACATATCCGTGAAAATATATGCTTATTTATTTGAAAGAAATCTTTTCCTGGAAAATGGATAAAAATTAATGCAATTATGGCACACAGTTAGTGGTGCAAACGCCTGCTGAGTTATTAACTACCGAAGTTGACGGAATCTTTACATATATAGATATATATATTTCTTCAAAGAGCTGTATGTTATGCTTATATGCAAGGCTTAGTTGCACTGTTTGCTCACACCGCCACAAAGTTAATCTACAAATCCAATAAAACCAACTAAATATTGCCAAACTGTAGCGCGCTGATCCTTTTGTCTGTGCGAGGATCAGACAAGATCAGTTGTGAGTTGTCAGCAAACTGCAAGAACACGAGCAACCTACTTATTATATACCCTCTATATATGTATGTTTGCATATATATTTTCGTAGAAATCAAAAAGTCACATTTGAGCACAAAATATTTTACACACAAACGCAGACACAGAAATGTTGACATAAAGGAAATTGTGTCAGAATGCAGTCAAAATTGAATTGCGGTAAATCGGGTCGAGCTGCTGAACTTCAAAGGATTCACACTGGTTGGCAGTTTATGGACAAATCCGCGTGGCAACATGACTGACTGGCAGGCAGGCAATGTCGTCATTTCATTTAAATTTTTGCCTTTTTCTTGTTGTTGCTACTTGTTTGTTATTGCTATTATTTTTGCATGCTTGTATTTGGTATTGTTGTATTTTTCGCACTGTAGGCGTTAACTCGACTTACCAACGGCTTTTGCATGTAATCCAAATTAAATCGGATCGCCAGTGAACAACGCGTGAGCAGGCAGCAAAGAAACAAAAAATAAAGAGTGCAACAACAACAACAACAACAACAAAAAGGCTAGTCAACTGACTGTGTGTTATAAGTGACGCACTTGAGCGCAACTTGTGCAATATGCAATGCACCGGCCGCCAGTGATGAGTTCATTTGCTTGTTGTTGTTGCAAGGTTACTCAGCAGCGCTCCTGTTGCGCCATGCTAAAACTGACTTTTTGTGCGCTGACCGCAAGGCAAATGGTCACAATACACACACACAACAAGTGTCTTTAGCTGCCTATAACTGCTTGTTGTTGTTGTTTTCGTTGTACCGCTGCTGTGCAGCTAATCCACTTGTCGCTGTTTGATGCCAAAGTGTTCTTATGTTGTTGATGTGTAATCGGCTTGCTGCACGATCACAATGCCAGCAAGCCACCTCCGGCCTCTCGTCTCAACTCAAGCTCTTCCTCTTCCCTAGTGCACATCCTCGTTTGCTCTATATAGTACGAGTGAGTATTCGTCACAAGTCACAAGTCACAAGTAAATAAATAAATTATGATTTTTGGTGTGTAATTTTGCAGGAAAATTGAGCAACGCCCACTTGTCGTCCGGTTTTTGCCGCAACTAGTTACAAGCGCATTTAACCGATTACCGATTACCAACTTGCCACGTCTCTTCACCTTACATAATTGCATATATACATATAAGGATATAAAGTATACTCGTATTCCTCATTCCTCACTTGTAGTTTGCCACTTGCAACTTCGCTAGTGTTGTCTCCACTGTGCTGATCTCATCTTCGCACTGATCTCATTTCAACTGTTCACTAATCTTTGACATTTTGTGTTGTTGTCTGATCTTCAGTAACTTTTATATATTGTTGTTGTTGTTAGCGGTGATGACTTGTTTTTGTTTTGTTGTCAGTCGAAAATTTTCGTATTTGACTTGTGTCGGCTTAAGCCGTTATATTTCGGTGTCTTCTAGAATTGTGTACCTTTGGCAGAATGTATATGGCCTTCAAAGTTGTGTATTTTTGTAAAATATTTTGGTTTCCTTTTGATTTTTGTGACAATTTAAGGATTAACTTTGCGATTTTTCACAACTTAGTTGGGGGTTTAATACCTGACTGGGACGATTTGTATATAACTGCAGGAAAGCTAGCAAAAAAAATTCTATAAATCGAAGTCTCTCCAACTCGAAGTTTTTTTGTGGATTATAGTGATTCGAGTTAGAGAAGTTCCAATGTATTTTATAGAACATTCAGTGGTCACTACAAACTCTAGTTTATTGTCCATTTTGGTTTTTGTCGATGAAGTCCTTTCATTGCTTATTATGAAGCTCTATCCAACAGTATTTGACAATTTAATAAATATTAGGTTGGCAAATATCTCCGTTCCGCTTTTTTTGCTCTTTATTCAATGCATTATAAACGTTTTGTTCGATAATCTGTTTCCATCTAGACGGCATCTTCATAATACACCTCTAGTAGAAGTCCCCCCTCCTTAGCCACTTTTCACAAGTCTCTTTTGAGTTCAACTTTACACCACCAAGGGCGTTCGCCATGGACAGGAACAGGTGGTAATCACTTGGCGCTATGTCCGGGCTATATGATGGATGCGATAAAACCTCCCATCCGAGCTCCCGTAACTTCTGACGAGTCGTTAATGACACACTTCGTCTTCGGTCTGGTGTTGTCCTGTGGAACACTATACCCTTCCTGTTGGCCAATTCTGGTCGCTTCTGGTCGATTGCCTGTTTCAAGCGGTCCAGTTGTTCGCAGTAGATGGTAGAATTATGGGAGCAGCTAATAGTCGATGATTCCCTTCCAATCCCACCAAACACATAGCAAAACCTTCCCGACCGTCAATCCCGGCTTGGCCACTGTTTGGGACGATTCACCGACCTTCGACCACAACCCTTTTCGCTTGATATTGTCGTATGTTATCCATTTTTCGTCGCCAGTCACCATTCGGTTCAAAAATGGGTCGAGTTCGTTCCGTTTCAGCAGCATATCGCAGGCGTTGTTTCGGTCCAGAAGGTTTTTGTGCGTCAAATCAAGCGGCACCCAAACATCAAGCTTGTTTGTGCATCCAGCCTTCTGCAGATGGTTTAAAATGGTTTGGTGACTAACTCCCTTCTCCTGGGCGATGTCACGAGATGCCACATGCCGGTATAACTCGATGTTTTCCATGATTTGATCGGTATTCGTCGTCAGAGGTCTTCCGTCGACTGGCTTATCACCCGCTCTGAATTGTCGAAACCATTCCTCCGCAGTTCGAAGTGATAGAGTACCATCCCCCAAAACACCATTAATCTCACGGAACGTTTCTCTAGTGGATTTGCCTTTAACGAAGGAAAACTTTAAAATAGCGCGAATTTCGGCGTTAGTGAACTCCATGTTTAACTGTTGATGCGTTCATGCATACCGTCGTTTTGTAGGTTATGTCAAGACCTTTCAAAGATGTATAGTATTGCCAGATACGAGGTCTGTATCACGAAATTCAAAAGGCGGAAGAGAGATATTTGTCAATCTAATACCTTATAAAATTGCCGCTAAAACTCATGTTTTCGATTTATGGTGTTTATCATTTTAAGCCCTAAACTCTACTCGTAAACACCGAGTTTAGCATAATTAATTTCATTTATTTTAAACAACCGTTTTTTGGTGTTTAGAGTGCTACATTCCTCATTAATTTACTACTTAAACTCGAGTTTATTGTTATTTTTGGTGTTTATCATTAAACTCTTTTCGGAGTTTAATAAATTTCCTTTCAATTATTTTAAACACCACTTTAAGCGTTCTTTCCTTTGATCCAACGTAACACAGTCCGACATGGTTCAGGACTTACATATGTTTCAGGATTTCGAAGGACTAGGAATTCTCAGCATTTCCAAAACTATTTCCGAGTCTGTTTTGCTTTTAAGCAAAAAAAAAACATTCGGCTGTTATAATGTGGGTTTATAGACTCGGAGAATACAATAAAAGAGACAGAGATGGGTTGTATGAGTCTTGGGAAGCCCTCGCAGCTGTTCACGTATGTGAGAATCGTCGATGGTGCTATGAGTAGTGTAAAAACGAACGAGTTTAGGCGATCGGCCAATTATTTCGAACTGATACTAGTTTGTACTAAAGAAAAAAGGTGTCAACTGGGTCAGGATTATTTCTAGGTTATGGGAAAACTCGTGAAGAATAAGAAAATGCTCCATTAAACTTTTTTGAGATCATTGATCGGTCTGATCGCGAACTCGGAACTTTAAACTGCTCTGATTTACCGCGTCCGAGTAAAAGAGAAATAGATCTGCGAACTAATTGCGAATGCCTGTAACATGGATCTCTTGTTTCTTCAAACTGGAGTTATGGAAGTACATATTGAAAATATCCAATAATAATATAAAAAATTAATAGAAAACTTTTAACAAAAAAATATAATTTTTAATCAACAAAGTCAATTAATACAAATCCAAGTTCGCGCATACGGAAGCCATGTTGTCTAAACTATACACTGCAGCCATAATGGCTGTCATTGAACAACCCCTCCTTCAAGCAAATCAATGCCATTTATACAAATAAAGTGAATGTGCACGCGCTTACTTTGGACTCCATGCATGTGTATGTGTGCGTGTGCGTGCGTGTAAGAGCACCATGCATGCGTGCAGACACATTTTCACTTACGGTTTAGCCACACCAAGCGTTTATAACTGCCCAAAGCAAATACATCCACCCAGCAAATCAAAATAACCGTGACATCCCATTCAACCCTGGTGAGTGTAGTTGCCATCTGCTCACACGCGCATACACATAAACAAATGAAATGACTGACTGTTATAAATGTGTGCGTGTGTGTGTGTTGTAAGTGCGCTGAGCCATCCATCTTCACCTTAAGCGGGTTGCATGCAGTACGATTTTAAACAAGCTTCATCAACGCGAACGCCGTTCAGAAGTCGTGCGGCTGACGTTGGCAGGCTACCCTAGTATGCGTATGTGTCGCTTGCAGCTGCAGACAGACGCACACACAACCAAAAAAAAGTGTCAAAAAATTGTTTTATTTTCATTATAAGAACGGTATAAAAATGCAAGTAAGGCGACCCAAGGCAGTCGAGCAATCCTTCAGCTGAGCGTGTAACCACCACCAACCACCAACGGACCAAGAGCTAGCAAGCATAGCCACCCAACGGCAGCATTATTTTTGTTATTTTGTTAGCGATTCAAAGATTTTTGCACGCTTCACGCTAATTTACGCGCTTATCAACGAGAACAACGCTCGAGTCGTGGCAGGGGAAAGAGGAAAATGAATAAAAGGAAAAAAAAAAATGAAAAATTAAGGACGCAGCATGGCTGGCAGAAGGCAAGAAGTCCTGGCACAGTTTACTGATGGAAATTTGTAGAGCAGGATCAGGACGCGATGCATAAGCTGAACTACATATATTTAAGAGCATACATATACAAGAATCTATATATGAAGAAAGAGCGTTAAACAGGACAGCTATGGCTGAGCCTTTTGTTGCACCTCATTCTAGACAGTTTGTTGGCTGCACTCAATTAAAGCAACTACGTGATGTGCAGTTACTTTATTTTTCGACTTCCATTATCCACTAACTCTCACTGCCTCACTCACTGCGCTGACTTACTGTGATTTCCGCTTCCGCACGCACGCACACTGCCGCATGTGAGTACGTGGCTCATGCGCTGCAATTTTCATGGCTGCCATTTCGATTCGTTTAATGTAAATGACATTTCGAAAAATGCTTTTGAATGTACTTTTCGCGTTTATATGCTGCATTACTGTTGTTGTTGTTGTCTTTCGTTTATTCTTAATTCATTGTTTTGTTGTTGGTTTTAGCATTTTGTTCTGTAGCCGTGGAAATCTATTTTCATACAAGTTCTCAGGCCGCCAAAAATTTTCGATATTTTCGCATGCAACACTTTGGCACACACAATTATATCTATAAATACACCTCTCTCTCAATATTAATCGATTTTTGGAAATGATTGAAATCTGTAATGTGTAAATATAATTCGCATGACGGAATGGATCTATAATTCTATAGGACTACTTTGCTGATTTACATGCATACTTGCTGAGGTTAATTTGAATTGATGTACTGCGAAGAATGATTGAGGTGTTTGAGCTACTATTTTCAATATACTCGTATGTAAGTGAGGATTTCGCAGGCGTAGAATTTCACAAACTGAGAGAGCGCGCCACGCATCTCTCCTCTTGGCAGTTTGGCGCCAATTGTTAATACCAAGTGAGGCCAGGTACTTCTCCACCTGGTCCTTCCATTGGAGTGGAGGTCTCCCTCCTCCTCGGCGGGTACTGCATCGAAAACTTTCAGAGCTGGAGCACTTTCGGCCATTCGAACAACATAGGTCATGTAGCCGCTGTCTTTTTATTCGCTGAACTATATCTATGTCATCGAATAACACATACAGCTCATCGCTCCATCGTCTGCGGTATTCGCCGTTGCCAATGTTTAAGGGACCATACATCTTCCGCAAAACCTTTCTCTCGAAAACTCCTAGTGCCGTCTCATCGGATGTTGACATCGTCCATAAAGTAGGACATCTGCACCATAAAGTAGGACGGGAATGGTGAAGGGCTTGTAGAGTTTGGTTTTTGTTCGTCGAGAGAGGACTTTACTTTCAATTGCCTACTTAGTTCATAGTAGCACCTGTTAGCAAGAGTGATTCTGCGTTGGATTTCCAGGCTGACATTGTTATTGCTGTTAATGCTGGTTCCCAGGTAGACGAGATTATCTACAACTTCAAAGTTATGACTGTCAACAGTGACGTGGGAGCCAAGACGCGAATGCGCCGACTGTTTGCTTGATGACAGGAGATATTTCGTCTTGTCCTCGTTCGCCACCAGACCCATACGCTTCGCTTCCTTATCCAGTCTGGAAAAAGCAGAACTAACGGCGCGGGTGTTGTTTCCAATGATATCGATATCATCGGCGTACGCCAGTAGCTGTACACTCTTGTAGAAGATTGTACCTTCTCTATTTAGCTCTGCAGCTCGTATAATTTTTTCCAGCATCAAGTTAAAGAAGTCGCACGATAGTGAGTCACCTTGTCTGAAACCTCGTCTGGTATCGAACGGCTCGGAGAGGTCCTTCCCGATCCTGACGGAGCTTTTGGTGTTGCTCAACGTCAGCTTACACAGCCATATTAGTTTTGCGGGGATACAAAATTCAGACATCGCGGCATAAAGGCAGCTCCTTTTCGTGCTGTCGAATGCAGCTTTAAAGTCGACAAAGAGATGGTGTATGTCGATCCTTTTTTCACGGGTCTTTTCCAAGATTTGGCGCATGGTGAATATCTGATCAGATGTAGATTTTCCAGGTCTAAAGCCACAACCACACATCATTCCCGTCCTACTTTACGGTGCAGAAGCGTGGACGATGTCAACATCCGATGAGACGGCACTAGGAGTTTTCGAGAGAAAGGTTTTGCGCAAGATTTATGGTCCCTTAAACATTGGCAACGGCGAATACCGCAGACGATGGAACTATGAGCTGTATGTGTTATTCGACGACATAGACATAGTCCAGCGAATAAAAAAACAGCGGCTACACTGGCTAGGTCATGTTGTCCGAATGGATGAAAGTGCTCCAGCTCTGAAAGTATTCGATGCAGTACCCGCTGGCGGAAGCAGAGGAAGAGGGAGACCTCCACTCCGATGGAAGGACCAGGTGGAGAGGGACCTGGCTTCGCTTGGAATAACCAATTGGCGCCAAACTGCCAGAAGGAGGGATGCGTGGCGCGCTGTTTTGGACTCGGCTATAACCGCGTAAGCGGTGTCTACGCCAGTCAAGAAGAAGAAGAAAGCCACACTGATAAGGTCCAAAGGGTTTGTTGACGGTGGGCTTTAGTCTTTCACACAGTACGATCGATAGAACCCTATACGCAATGTTGAGGAGGCTTATCCCACGGTAATTGGCGCAGATTGTGGGGTCTCCCTTTTTGTGTATTGGCAGAGTACACTGAGATATTCCAATCGTCGGGCATGCTTTCATCCGACCATATTCCGCAAAGAAGCTGATGTATGCACATTATCAGCTCTTCGCCATCGTATTTGAAAAGCTCGGCCGGCTCGAGGACCTCTTAAGGGCATGAAATGTGTTGAAAACGATAAGTAAACATTTTGGTCTAAAAATTGTTAAATGTATACCTTTTCAGAAAAATAAGTCCGGAGTCTTGTTACTTTTATACGATTACAAAAATCGATCGAGAATTGAATTAAAGCAGTATAATAAACTATATAAAGTAGAGGCCAGTCTTCTAACAGTCCCTTGTGAACTAGGAGGCTTGATAGATAGCTGAAGCAACTCTAATTAAGATTGTAGAAGCTTCGAGCTATCCGATTGGGATTGCAATAAATAAAAAAGATTATTAGTTATTTTTCTAGCTCTCTAGAGAGACTCTTCTATAAATACATATTATCATAATCTTAATGGCTTTTCATAAATGCTTCAACAATCTTAGAGACCTGAACGATAGTCTGATCTTTGTAGACTATATGAACCGCATATATAACAGAAAAAGGATTGTCATTTCAACAGCTTTCTCCAATAAATATTTGTAGCACTTACAACGACAGCAACAACACCTCAAATTTATAAGAATTTTAAAATCATTGTACAAGAACTTCAATAAAAATTAATTCTAAGAATTGTAGAAAGGAAATTCTAAAAATAAACAATTTGAGAAAAAATCTTATAAACTAAAAATATTTTTACTTATATTTATATTCATTTATTTTATTTTATACTTTTTTGCACATGAACTTGCGAACAATTAATGAAATTTGTTGCCATTTGTTTGTGATTTTCAAAGCCATTTTGTGCCATTTTTTCGCATAATTGGTGTTTAAAACTCAACTTGCGTAATTTTTCCTGCGAAAAATGTGGCAACAAACAAAGATTAAACAAATGGAAAATCGACAACAATTCGAATATCAAACACAAATCAAACTTCAATGAACAAAATCACAATGAAACTCGAAGCTTTGGTACTCTCGGCTCAAAGCCGAGCTTGCATTTGCAGCAACAATTGCCATCATTGTTATTATTGTTGTTATTTCTCATTATTTTTAGTCAAAGATGAAGAAAAATATTTCACAATTACAAATATAGTAAATAAAATGAGCAATGACAACGAAAAAAGAAAATTAAACTAAGAAAAATTAAGTAAAATGCAAGAAAAAAAATTATAAAAATAAATTATTATTTAATGAAAAAGATAAAAATGAAAAAAAAAACAAAAATAAATGTAATAAAACAAGCAATGAAATGAAATTACAATGTCAGCGGCGGCAATTGTTGTGCGGTGAAGATCAAACGGCTCGTAAGTAGCGCGAACTCACCACAATAATATATAACAACAACAATACATACATAAATATACATATCGCCAGCGAAGTCAGTCGTAGAGTTGGTACTGTAAAAATGGCGAAGTGGTACCAGTGTCAGCGAGAAAAACAGCACATTCAAAGCAATAACAAACGAAGTCATTTAGAAAGAGACGCACTGTGTACGCGCTCTTGGCGGCGCCGCCGTAAGTTGAGCAAGCTCGCGCAATTACCAGTACAATGGTGCAAAACGGCAAGCCAAGCTTGAAAGCACAGTGTTGACACGCATGCGCAAATCGTCAAGGTTGTGTGGCAATCAAATGGGTTGGAGTCATTGGTGAGTATTGTACATTTGATGATTTGGGAAATTGTACAGTATTTGAATATATTTTGTTGGAATTTTCGGAAATCCCATCGAGGCATCCAACTAATGGGTTAGGGAAACACAATTTTACAGATCTTCTCGAGTTTTTCCAGCTCAGAGTTGAACGATGTCTTTTCATTTACACATAAGGGTCTACCAAGTCGGAATAAGTGCTCAAATGCGGCCATCATGGTTTGACTCACAACTTATAAGGTGTAAATTTAAGTGGATGGAAGTCATACACTCAACCAATAAGCTTCGAAAACCTGTGGAAGCACCACATCGAGAAGGAACATTGGATCTTTCACCACAGAGTTTGCTCTTATTGCTTTTGGGCTGAATTAGTAAAAAATTAGTGTGATCTTTTGAGACTGTACCAGGACAAGTGATAGGAAACGTTATGATTTCGAATAAGAACTAATAAAGTAACTTATGAGAGTGTCATGGATTACGCGAAGCGCCCTTAGTTAGGAAGCTTTAACGTACGAGGAAGTTAGTTTTCTATAGATGATCCTCAGAAGGAGAGATGGAGAAAAGACCAAACTCTAGCGGATTTGCCTTTAACGAAGGAAAACTTTAAAATAGCGCGAATTTCGGCGTAAATGAACTCCATGTTTACACGTCTATAACAGTTGAACGCAAAATCCAAACTAATCATGTATAGCGTCGTTTTATCAAGACCTTTCAAAGATATATAGTATTGTCAGATACGAGCTCTGTAGCG
Source organism: Zeugodacus tau (assembly GCA_031772095.1). Taxonomy (NCBI): domain Eukaryota; kingdom Metazoa; phylum Arthropoda; class Insecta; order Diptera; family Tephritidae; genus Zeugodacus; species Zeugodacus tau. The sequence continues at coordinate 70,814,113 of CM062652.1, read as the reverse complement.
CTTATCCGCGAAATTCAAAAAACAAAACGGCGGAAGGGAGATATTTGCCAACCTAATATTTCGCTGGAGGTTAGATTGGCCGAGGTGGTTTGGTCTATGGTATTTCTAAGATCCCTCAACATAGAATAAAGACAGAAAAATGAATTGAATTGCTTCATAAATGATGACATGGTACTAATATCATTCGAGAGTTCCATGGACTTCGGAGCAAAAACGAGTAAAGGTCTTAGGTTTTGGAGTAAATTGCTTTTTCTGAAAGGCGTTGACGATCCAAGTTATAAAAATAGTCCAAAAAATAATTAACCAACCATCTGAATGATATCAGAGCCACGGATTCGTAATCAGCCACCCCGAGAACCCCAGAGTAACGAGTTTCAAGCGTTTCCGACGAATTTTTCAAAACGCTGTCCGCCATATTAGTTCTATGGGGATAAATAGACATCGGATTCAGCGACCCCAAAAACATAATATGCACATAGTAAGATCCCCAGTCCAAATTTTTTTTTGTGGCTGTGTATTTAGAGGTACCGTTTCAGATTGGCAACACATTTAACGAGCCGATTATGGCATCTTGAGTATATCTTTCGGTGAGTAGTAGTAAAAAAAAGGTCGTATTAATGATTAGTTCTAGGAAGGGTCTACTTAGAAGTGAGGTGGTTTCGGTTTTACAGTCTTTATGAAATTTTAATACATCTTTCGAGAAGATCTGATTCAGATATTCGAATTCGGTATAAATGGTTAGGGTTCGGCGGGATCCATTCACCTTTAAGACGAGGTAATATAACTGATCAGATAGTTGGTTAAATAAGAGCTGCTAATAAGGTCAGAACGGGTATTTTATCCGTTCAAAAAACGTTCTTCAAACCACTGTGCAACTATGCTAATAGCCTCAACAGTCACGCTACAAAGCTAATGTGACTGTTATAAAGTCAAAGTAGTCATTTATATATTGCAACAAAATGTTGCAAAAATGTAACAAATATAATTATGTATGAATTTTTAATTAAAACGAATGAATTGTTGTCACGTACAGATAAATACAAAATAAAACCGATAAAAAATATAAAAATTTACATATTCACATAAATATATATGGAGACAATTATGGCTAGTACATTGCATGCTGAACTTTAGCGGCCACACAGCGCTAACAACAACAGTAGAAATGAGAAAAATATCTAACTAAATAATGTGAAATTAAATTAAAACAACACCAACATTTCCTATATAGATATATACTCATATAGGAAGCAATTCAAACGGCAATGCAGTTAATGTTGCAGTCGGCGAGAACAAGTGCCACAAACCAAGCGTAAAATGATCAAAGAATCTTCGCGCGCTATAGTTGGCTGTGCGCATGCGCAGCGGCCAATCAAGCGAATGGGTGAGCAGCTAGTGAACCTTGCAAATTACACGCCACAATCCACAAGCCGCCAGCCAGCCAGCCAACTTGCCAGGCCCACTAAGGTTCGCCGCGGCAGTGCACATCTCCCCCAACACAAGCTGTTGCAAGCGTGTTGCCAGGCGCTGTTGCTGCCGATGATGATGATGACATGGTGGCATTGCATTCAATTGCCACAGCTGGGGAAGCCTTTCCGTCGAACGAACGCTCAACTTTGTGTGCACAGCTCGTGTACGTTTGTTCGTTGCGCATGCGCGCGGCATCAACGGCCAGCCGCAGAGTCTGCCTTGCAGCGGCATTCCGCTGCGTCGCGCCTCTCTTTCAAGCACCATGAAGTGGTGGACAACCGGCCGCCGTGGAAGCAAGCTGTGCCCAGTCGACCAACGCGGCAATGCACTTAGTCATGACGATGGACGCTGTGGCAGCCACAGCCTGCCAGCCAAGCTGTCTACGTGTGCAGTTTGCAAAATAACAATCAATTTGTGATCCCTGATCAAGCAATTTCATCATATTTCAATATAATATAATCACAGTTGTAATCGTAATCGGAATCGGAATCACAATGCCACTACGAGCGGTAATGGCGCAACGGTGCACTGCCGCAAGTCGCTATGTGCTCGGTGTCTGTCCGTCTGTCTGTCCAAATCAACTATTTGCTCGTTGTTGTCCTGCCATTAGTGCGCTTATTCCATTTATACACGTATTTATGGTAAATAATAAACGGCGGAATTGTAATATGAGTAATATAATACCGACTTTTTTCCGCTCTCTTAGAATTCTTGCCGCATTTTAAGAGTTTGCGCCGGCGCGGCATTCCCAATGAACGCTTTGATGATATTGTTTGCTGTCGGTGTTGTTGTTGTTGTTGCTGTTATTGTTGATTGGCCATCGTCATTGGGTGAACTCTTCAGCTTTGGCGGCATGACACGACAGCAAGCATAGCCACATCCAGTTGCCACGAAAGAGCGTCGGCAATAATTGCACGTGGACCAAGCAATTGTTGGCGTACGTTGATGACAGTTATTGGTTAGTTGGTCATTTGTGTTCTATTTCGTGTTTGGCACTGCAGGCAATTGGTTCTGCTATGCTTTGTACGAGTATTGGCTTTGGCAGTGCATGTAGTTATGTCAGCGAAATTAACTTGTTATATGAGTAATCTATAGTTAAGTGAATATTAGACGCGCTGTGTTGCTTTTCAATTAAACGAGTATACTTTGTAGCATCTGCTTGCAAATCTTGTTGTGTGTTCTTTTGATATAACTGGATATGTAAGGGTTGTAAAGGAGGATTAGCCTTAAGAAAAGGTCATTGGATTCAAGACCGAGTCGAAGTCGAGTCAATATAGCTTCCTACTTCGTCCACCGACCCAGAGGAAGCTTTATTCTATGCCTGTCTTCTACAACATTAAGACCACAACAGACGCAGCTAGAGCTTTTCTGTACTCCCGAAAGAGCGAACTTCAAGAAAATAGCTGTCGTTCTTGGAAACGCTGTATAATATTAATGTCTACCCTAAATATTAAAAGCTCATTGTTCTCTTTAGCTGACCATTTAACTTAATCCGATATTAAGAATATTATACGTTAATTGTCCTAAAGATAGGTTTAATAACTTGAAGTCGCCTTCTCTCTTCTATCTTCCATTATGAATATCGATTACGATACTTTTTATTGCGTAACTAGGCTCCGTTTCAATTAGGTGGATATATGAAATTTCGAATCGAACGATGTCATTCGACGGTCCCTAGTATTGCTGTGAATATACTCCGACCGACTGAAGAAGTCTGGAATCTGTGGTCAACCTTTGCGCAGAGTCTAATCTTTTGTTGGCGATTGGCGATTTCCTCTGCCCGAGCAGTACGCCTGGCCTAAGGATTTCAAACAATTATTAGCTTCAGATTATTGCAGATTTTTTGGATATTTGACTGCTCAGAGCTCCTTAAAAGTATATTCTTTTGTGAAATCACATTCTCGGCACTTTCCAAAAGCAAAATCAGGATGTTTTTGAGAATCAGTTGAACTTTGAATTTCGGCGATTTGATGTTGGTATAGATAGAACTTGAAGGTTCTGCGGTAACTTGCTACCAACTATACAAACTACTCGCTTTAAAGAGTAGAGATCAAGATCATGGACAAATCGAGGACTCTCCAAATTGTTCAAGTCCTAAGGATATTGTCTGAGAAATCATATAAGAATAACATCAATGGACTAATTCTTTTATTCCGGATATGGACGGGCGTTTCCAAGCGGACGACGAGCTCATCGATTTTTTCTTCCTTTAATTATGTACTCGGAAGCCGGTTTTTTCAGAGGTCCTGCAAATAGCACGGTCCACGTTCTCTATCTTTCTCAGTGGTATTAACTAAAGTTTTTTTCTCCGAATGAAACATTCGCCGAACCCCTTGGAACCCCTAACGGATTAGTGACAACCCCGAGTTCTTTTCACAACACTAATTTTTCTTAAAATTACTATTGGGAAGAGCAAGTTGTCTGCTTCATATAAGTCGTATTTCGAGATTGAAGAATATTCCTCGTGGCTCTCAAGTTTAGTTGAAGAACCAAATAATCAGTTAGAGAAACTATACAAACTACTGGTCTGAAAGAGTAGAGGACAAGATCAATAACGAGTAGAGAGAGAGAGAGTTGTTCAGAGCCTTAGCTTTGTCCGAGAAATCACATAAGAATAACATCAATTGACTAACTCTTTCACTGTATTTCGATTCCTAGGGCGGTTCCAAGCGTACGACGAGCTTCTCAAGGTTCATAATTCATATTTTGATAACTGCCTTTGAAGGAAATATTATTTGGATTGATGGAATAGCTCCGAGTTCCTATGAAATTATGAATCTTCCGTGAAATCACTATTCGGAAGAGAGAGAAGAATGTCGAACTGTTTCATAAAAGTAATACTTCGAGAACATTGGTAGAATATTTGTATAGGTTTCCAAATTTTTAGTTAAAGAACCAAAAAATTAGTTTTAGAAGGGGTTTAATGGGATCGGGTACAGAATACGGGACAAAGAGTATACTACTTCTTATGCTGAGTTATAAGGCAGATTTTCGCGACCTCATGCGGGTATTTGCTATAGCTAAGAATCAGCAATCAGTTGTTGTTGTAACGGCATAAAACATTCCCGAAATAATTTTGAGGAATGCTGCCGATTTGACAGACCTTGGCCGTATAAAAATTCGGGTGCATTCCGGTTACATAGAGCGTCGTTGGAGCGTCTATGTCGTTCTCTAGTCGTCCCTCTCAGTACTACAAGGTCACCAAGTAAGTTGTTGCGCCCAATAAATTTAACTGTAAACATTTGCAAATTATGTCAAAAATAATCGCCTATGCATAACTTCCAGGCGTATAATCAATTATTTAGAACAACAACAAAGCTTGGAAATATTTCAAATTTTGCAAAAAAACTGCGTTACAGCTGTCTCTGTGCCTTGCGCCCCACACTTTGAACTTCCGTCTGCTGCCGGCGACACCCATATGCATTGCAACAACAACAGCAACACTGCCTTGTTTGTACTACACAATTCATTGCGTTTCATCGACAGGTCCGTACTGTGCCTGTCCGTCTGTTTCCGTTCAGACCGTTCCTGTGCGCCAGTATTTCGTCACATGTGCCACGCCACAATTTAACGCTCTAAATTCGCGTTACGTAATGGAATTTAAAGCGTTCCTTATCAGATTGGTCGTGTTGTTTTATCAACGCTTCATTTTGTGCGTCGAAAGGCAGCGAGCGGCCTACGAGTATGCGTGTAGATTTTTCATGCCACAATCCTATTTGCAGCGCGTTGTTGGTGTTTTTATGTGCTTTGGTGTGTGTGTTTGTGCACTTCCTGTTGCGTTGCTCTCACCATTACTTTTCCACCAAAATTTTTCCAGCGCATTAATGTGAATAATTATGATTGTGTGATTGCTTGTTTTACCATATAAAAAATATATTTGTTTATCTTTATGTGTGTTCATTTGGCTTTTAGTTGCGCTTGCTCGTAAATGCTCATAAATTGGGCGTTTAAAATGTCGATAATTATTGTGTTTCCTTCTAAATGCGTAAAAACACCTCTCCTTAACACGTAGTGAAAGTGTGGATGCCACTTAACACCGTTGCAATGCGAATCAATTCGATTTCGTATTTATCTAATTTTGTAGAATTTATCATTTGAAAATTATTCAATTTTTATTCTCGAGCATTAAAAATTTTATGGTTAATAATTTTTGAAGGGCTTGAATGCTTTCGGTTTTTAATTTTTTCATTTATTTGTTAATCAATAATTAGTTTTTTAAGTGCTGCACTTTCGCTTTTTTTGGTTATTCTGATATTTAAATATTTGAAAGTGATTGGAGGATGTATGTAAAAAAAAACAAGTATGTAAAGGCTAAGTCTGGGTGCAACCGAACATTTTATACTCTTGCAATTTATTTATTTAATTTTATTATATTATATAACAAACAACTTGACCCCTTTCCGAATGGACCACATAAGACGCAGCCGCGGTCAACATTTAAATGAAATTATCTTCAAAAAGTAAATGTCATGAACCAATCTAACGTTTCAAATAAAGAACCGATGAGATTTTGCAAATTTTATGCGTTTTTTTTTTAAAAAAAGTTATCAAGCTCTTAAAAAATCACCCGTTATATGGTATAAAGTGAATTGAAAGTTTGAATACCCAAATATTTGGTATATGGGAGCTAGTGGGAAGTTATGACCGGATTTCACTAAAAATATTCGCTTTGAATTTCTTCAAAATATCTGAGAGACTTAACTATATTTTCGGTAAAAAATTTGTTAGAAGTACTGAGCTCCTCAAATTCGCTATAGGGTCTTGGAAACTTAGAAGGGCGATGCCACTCTTTAAATGCAGTATTTTTGCAAAGTTCTGTTTCTTCACTAGTGCTTACTTTATATATTGTAAAGTAATCGTTTCAGATCGACTTCAAAGTTCTGGTATATGGGAAGTAGGCATGGTTGTGAACCGATTTGGTCTATTTTCATAACATATCATTGGGAAACCAGGAAGATATTATGAACCGAATTTCATTGAAATTGGTCGAGTAGTTTCGGAGATATAGTTTTTGACCCATAAGTGGGAGGAGCCATACTCATTTAAAATTTTGTATACCAATTTGAGTGCAGCTCTTCTGTACCATCTTTATAATGAAATTTAAGATTTCTGGTGGTTTTCCTTACTGAATTAAAGCAATTTAAGTAGTTTCCAACCTTTGTATGGGATGTTGAAAAGGCGTGGTTCTAATCCGATTTCCTCCCTAAATGTGTCTAAATGGAACGATTCCAGAGAGTTTGGTTGATATAGCTTTAGTAGTTTAATACAAAAAAACTTATTAGGGGGTGGGGTCACGCCCACTTTCACAAAAAAATACATCCTGTATATAAGGCAAACTTTTTTTCGGGATTTCGGAATTCAAATTTTCAATCCCGGTTTTCGCGATTTTAAAAATAAGACGGAAATAAAGAAAGGTGCAATTGAATATAATATGACGATCATCAATTTGTGAGTGTTATAGGGCAATTCTATAGAAAACATGGTTTTCCAAGAATTAATTGATAAGTTTGATCTCATACAAAAAAAAATATAAAATTCCAACATTTTAGATGACTCATGTGTATATAATTATAATAATCAAAAGCCAGAGACTTTTATTTAGAAATTGATTCTTATTGCTCAGATCAGACAGTCTTGGGAACGCAAATATCCAAATTGCTTCTCTTTGACGTCTATGAAAGATTCTCACTCTCAGTGACTCATCATGATCCTGACTTCATGGCCCAGATATCTAAGGAATAACAGATCTGTGATCTGTTAAAGTATCTTTCCTAGCTGTCTATATAAAACAGTCTATCTCAAAGACTCGTAAAAGTTTCGGTTAAATAGATTATATTGATATATGGTTGGTATGAAGGTACTAAAATATTTGAATCACTTTCACACTTTATTGATATCCTTTCCTATATCTAACCTACAGTTGGAAAAGCCAATTTTGAAATTTATAATGTTAAATTATTTTTATTTATTTTGTGGTTTCGGTACTTTGGACCTACATACATACATATATTCCATTTGCATTGATACTCAGGAGGTTTTTCTCGATTCGATTTCAAAACTAGTTAGCATTACTGATATCTTTGAGATAATAGAGTTTTTGCCAAAATATTAAAGACACCGCTGAAGGGGCTATACCAGAGTGAAATTTTTGTTCAGAACTACGCAATTTTTGATATTTTTCAAAAATCTTAGGTCATTGTATAGGAAATATATTTAACTTTAATATCCTTTTTGAATTTTTTTGTTTCAACAACTCATTCGGCCGGAATCATGTCAGCAGTTGGGGAACTTTTGTTTTTGACATCTCCGAAGATAGCATATAACTCCATTATTTTTCAATATTTTAGTAAAAAAAAAATTTTAATGTAGCTGAAAATATACCTTACTATGTGCAAAAAACTTCGAAACAATCTATCGTGTAAAAATCTTTCTTTAAAAAAAATCACGAAAACCGCCTAATTTTTCATAGGCTACACTGGTATAGCCCCTTAAAACTGCTGGTTTATCAGGAAAAGCTTATGTGCCATATGATTTGCATTTACCTTCATTTGTGCCACTGGTTCCTGAAATAAGAAGATAAAAAACTTCATAAAATATATGTATATTGAAATACTCAATAAAACATGATCAACATTATTTGAGACTGGTTTTGAAAAAACAAAGTTCTATAACTATACAATTTTTCAATTATACAATTGAAGTAAGACAATATTGTGTTTCACGGTTTCTGGGAATGTTTCACAAATAATAAAAAATTATGGTTTCAAAAAATATTTTTCGGGATATCGAGATTTAAAATAATTTATCCAGGTTTTCGGAATTCAGTCGGGATTTTCAGGTTCAATTTGATGGAAATATATAATTATATGACAACATAGAAAATAAAGTTGGATATTTTTTAATGGTTCTAGACACTAAAATAATCAAATCGCCTGATTAATATGGCATATTTCATATTCTAACAAGTAAGGAAGGCTAAGTTCGGGTGTAACCGAACATTTTATACTCTCGCAATTTATTTATTTAACTTTATTTATATTATATAATACACAATTTGACCCACATATTCGTCATATATATTGTATAAAGTCCATTGAAAGTTGGAAACCATAATATTAGGTTAGAAGCACCGAGGTCCTTGTGTTCGATATATGGGGCCTTAAAAACCTATGGTCCGATTTCGGCGATTTTTAGAATGGGGCTGCCACACTATTAACATAGTATTTATGCAAAGTTCTGCACCGATATCTTCACTAGTACTTACTTTATATATTGTAAAGTAAACGATTCAGATTGTCTTCAAAGTTCTGGTATATAGGGAGTAGGCGTGGTTGTGAAGCGATTTGGCCTATTTTCACAACATATCATTGGGATGTAAGGAAACTATTACAAACCAAGTTTCATTGAAATCGATCGAGTAGTTCCTGAGATATGGTTTTTGACCCATAAGTGGGCGACGCCACGCCCATTTTCCATTTTGTAAAAAAATCTTAGTGCAGCTTTCATCTGCCATTTCTTATGTGAAATTTAGTGTTTCTGACGTTTTTCGTTAATGAGTTAACCCACTTTTAGTAATTTTTAACCTAACTTTTGTATGGAAGGTGGGCGTGGTTATTATCCGATTTCTTTCATTTTTGGACTGTATTAGGAAGTGGCTAAAAAAACGACTGCAGAAAGTTTGGTTTATATAGCTCTATTGGTTTGCGAGATATGTACAAAAAACTTAGTAGGGGGCGGGGGCACGCCCACTTCCCCAAAAAAATTACATCCAAATATGTCCCTTCATTGTGCGATCCTTCATACCAAATTTTATTTCCATAGCTTTGTTTATGGCTTAGTTATGGCACTTTATGTGTTTTCGGTTTTTGCCATTTTGTGGGCGTGGCAGTGGTCCGATTTTTCTCATTTTCTTCTTCCTATGGTGCCAAGAAATAAGTGTGCTAAGTTTTATCAAGATATCTTAATTTTTACTCAAGTTACAGCTTGTTACAGACGGACGGACGGACGGACAGACAGACATTCGGATTTGAACTCCACTCTTCACCCTGATCACTTTGGTATATATAACCCTATATCTAACTCGTTTAGTTTTGGGTGTTACAAACAACCGTTATGTGAACAAAACTATAATACTCTCTTTAGCAACATTTGTTGCGAGAGTATAAAAACTACGTATAGGAGTTTTTACTTTAAAAAATATGTTTAGTGCCGTCTAGATATGTTCGAAACTTCTTTTTGACTTCTTAACATAGTTGTATATTTGATACAAGTGCCATCAAGCAGATTCCTAAGAACCCATCGATCACTCAGCCTTCCGCAAAAATTAGCTACCGAAATACTCAGCATTCAGATCAGCACTTCAACCACAAAATCAATGCCACACACGCAGCACAGAATTGCAACAATTAAGAAAGGCGAAGACAAGAAGCCAAAAGATTTTCGCAGACTCACAAACTCACACACACACATACACTTAAAGATCGAAAGGAAGTTAAACTATCAAAAATGCATAAATCAAGTGAACACAGACCGAAGTGGCAAATCAACAATTGGCAGCCTTTCGACGGCTTTTTCAAACAAAAACAACAACTTGCCACATAAATTTAATTTCTATAAAAATATCAAAGTTGGTGGCCAACGATAACTCATTGAGGGCAAAGAAGATAAAAAAGACTTGCTACTGTATGTGTGTGTCTGCAACAACAGCGTTGACAAAGTGACAAACCGACGAGTGCATGTAGATGCGCCACAGGAAGTGGCAAGCTGGCTAGTTGCAAGTATAGCGCAGATTTACAACAACACTCTCAAAGAAGAAGACACCATTGAAATCTTAGAGGCGATCAATTACGTGCGTACAACTTCTTTTTTTGTTCATTTCTGTATATTTTGTTTTTGTTTTTGTACTACCACCACTACCGTTGACATTGTATTATCACGCGCCGCATGAGGATGCAAAGGACCTGTCCACACTACAGATAAACTAATTGATGATTTTATTACAATACAATGTGCTACATGCCACACACTGCCACAGCGTTGCAGCAGTAGGCAGTGGATGTGTAACTCTACTATTGTTGTTTTTGTTATTGTTGTTGCTAGTACTTGTAGTGTCCGCTTGGGCTAGGGCTCATCATCATAGGTGGCAAGTATGACGCCCGCTGTGAACAAATAATTGCTACGCTCTCGGCGCATTTGCTCCCGTCCCAAGTGCTTGTAGGTATGTAGTGCCACGGTGCATACTAAATGTATCTATCTTCATATCTTTCTACATATACTGGTATCATCAATGCGCTACTTGTAAGTAGATGCCGAAAATTGATACTTACAGCTAACGACAAGTACCAGTTTCAAGTTGGCCGAAGTTAACTATCTAAAATGTTTTTCATGATTTTTGTGTTAACGTTACAGTTACACCTACTTCGTAGTTGTTTTGTAGGTTGTACCTGCCAATTATACATTCTATTAGCACTTGGAAGAATTTTAATGATTTTTTTAATGTGTAGAAGGTACTAGAAGAATCAATATATTCGACTTCGTTTCGTAGCGATATACTAATTATACAGTTATCTTATTTCCAAAAGAGGTTCTTCATGATCAAAAACGAGAGTACTCCAAATGAGAGTTCTCAAGATCTCAAGATCAAGACCATATTCATTGAGGCCACTATGAAAAAGGCCTTTAGACCCGAACATCCCTAACAGTTAACATTTTAAAAGCCTATATATATATTGTATATATATATATATATTTCAGATAGACTCAGATGGGACAAAGGGCCTAGGAGGACAAATATGGCTGGTGATGAGAACACATAGACTATTTCCCCAAACGTCAACCTCGCCTACACAAGTTATGTCTTGTTCACTACGAACAAGACTCTGACGACCGAGTAAATGCCGAATACCTTATCATCAGCGAGGTGGAAACTCCGGCAGCCCCATAACTTCTTCTTCTTCTTGACTGGCGTAGACACCGCTTACGTGGTTATAGCCGAGTCTAAAATTATCTACAACTTCAAAGTTATGACTGTCAACAGTGACGTGGGAGCCAAGATGCGAATGCGCTGACTGTTTGTTTGATGACAGGAGATATTTCGTTTTGTCCTCGTTCATCACCAGATCCATTCGCTTCGCTTCCTTATCCAGGCGGGAATAAGCAGAACTATCGGCGCGGGTGTTGTTTCCAATGATATCGATATCATCGGCGTACGCCAGTAGTTGTACACTCTTATAAAAAATTGTACCTTCTCTGTTTAGCTCTGCGGCTCGAACTATTTTTTCCAGCATCAGGTTAAAGAAGTCACACGATAGCGAGTCAGCTTGTCTGAAACCTCGTTTGGTATCGAACGGCTCGGAGAGGTCCTTCCCGATCCTGACGGAGCCCCATAACTAGACACAGTTAATCACCTACTCATAACTGAAATAAACCATATTTTTGAATAAAGATAAAAATACTGGAGAAATCTAGACAAATTTCTACATTCATCGTTCTATTTCGATAAACCGACCTAAATGTCGGCAATGTCTTCATATCAGCTAAAGACATTACAGATGGATAATCTGGTATTAATCTCGATCTGTCCATATTTAGAATTCCAAAATAAAAAGTCATGGTAGAAAGTCCGTTTATCCCACAGTCCAAGCGCCGAGTCTTTGATAGTGAGAGCTTTATACAGACGGCTAGGAGAGATTCTTGAATAGGCCGCAGATCTATCAATCCTAAGATATCTGGTCTATAATGTCAGGATGATGACGAGTCAATGAGTTTGATAGCCTTGGACAAATGTCGAAGCGAAACAACTTAGAGAAACCAGATATACACAATTTTCAAGAGAGTCGGATGTAGTATGTAGGGATTTGTGATATATATGACAGCGATAACGAAAGTTGTTGTGAGCTTTAGACAGAAGTTGGAATAAAATACTTGAAAACACTTGAATATATGACTGAGAACCATAACTTGTACAGATCTATTGTTTCCAAGACGATCGAATCATAGTAAAGAGTAACAATTATAGTAGAAACGAAACTGTTATATTATTTTCTAAATTAAGTTAATTTCTTGAGACTTTTTATAAGAGATACCTGTGCCCAAAAAATAAGGTGACATTTGAATTTAAACTGCGCCCGTCGAAGGATTTGGAGAATTATTTTTTTTTATGTTGGTAGTACTGTCAGTCATATTTATGTCACATTTCATGTCAAAATATTCATTAGAGTTTGTTTACAAGTGGTATAGTGAGTTCCAAGCCGTCCGTGAACGTGTCGAAGAGCGTCCAGGGTGACCATCAACCTCAACCGACGAAGCTCACGTTCAACAAATCAAAGATTTGGTGTTGAAAAACCGTCGATTAACAATTAGAGACTAATGAAGTTGGCATATCGAAAGGCTCAGCCAATACCATTTTGAAGGATGTTTTGGGCCTCAAGCGCGTCAAATCTCGACTGGTACCGAAAACATTGAATTTTTTGGAAAAAATTTCGCCAAAAACTCAACCCATATCGTTCCGCAACCACCGTATTCACCTGATCTGGCGCCGTGCGACTTCTGGCTGTTCACCAAGCTCAAAAGACCGCTCCGGGGACACCGTTTTTATACGATAGAGGAGATTCAAGCCGCAGCGAAGACGGAACTGAAGGCCATCTCGGAAAGTGACTACAACCAGTGTTTCGAAGATTGGAAAATCCGTTGGCATAAGTGCATTGCATCGGGAGGGGATTACTTTGAAGGGGATGAAATTGATTTGGAAGAATAAATAAAGAATTTTCAAAATAAATACAATGTCACCTTATTTTTTTATCACTTAAGACTTTCCTTCTTCAATTTAGAAATTATTTAGAGTGCTTTGATAGTACTAACCTAAAAAACTTGTATATATACTTAGGAGTTGCGAATACCATGATTATTTGTCAACCTCATATTGATTTAATTACCAACAGAAGACTGAAAAAGAAAATTAAAACCTTTTTTTCAATAGTTGAACCATGGATTCTATCAATAGCATCCTTAAATACCTTATTAACTCCAAATTGAAGACACAAATACAAAGACAACTAAATGAATCTCATAAAAAATATGATAGCATTTATGACAAGTGCAATTCTCAGCATACAAGTTCACCACACTCAGCGAACGACGACTTGTGTGTTCCATGAGTTTTGTATTTTCCAAAACACTAGCACTCGCTTGGAACAATGAAAAAATAACAACAACAATGGCGAAAAAGATGATGCGCACACCAAAATGTCGTGTTAAAGCGAGCAAAGAAACAAATAAAATAATGAAGAGCAATTGGCCAATTGCTGTAGACACGTTTTCCAGGCCTTTCGAAATTTTCCCACAACAACAACAAGAAGCACAAAATTTCCAAATAGCAGTAGAGTGGGAACAAGATTTGGCCCACATTGTTGTAAAAGAAAAACTGCTTTGTCAACAGTTAGACACCGACAGTCAACCCCCAGCACACAATGCAACGGTAGACACGTTGGCTAAGGATCGACCGATCCAACTCAAGCCACCGACAGTATAATAATAATAAAGCAGTGCTGTTGTTGTGTGGAAATATAGAGCAAACTAGTCGATAATATGAAAATAATTTTACCAAAATGCCATAGAACTTGCTTAATTGTGTGTGTGTAATGGAATAGTATTTTCGAAAAGTTAAATGGCCAACAACAAAAGGCCGTATGTGTGTGTGTGTGAAGACAATTACAATGCGCCTAAATACTTAGGCAGCTAATAATAAGGGAACGAGTGTGTGGTGTAGTTGGAGGCGGAGTGCGTTGTGCAAAAACAATATGACGACCACCAACGTATTTGTTGTTTGATCTTTGCCGTCCAGCGAGTGGAGCATGCAGGATCATGCTTGTATTGGTGTTTATTCATTATAGGTGTAAGTAGGCGGTAGTTGAAGTCGAAACACTTATATTGTCCGCACTCAATTGGGCAAATCGAATTAATTTGATATCATAAGTAAGTGAGTTAGCACTTAAATCGATTTTTTAGAGACATAAGTGGTGGCTTGAATATGTATCTTATTATACAAAGAAGAAACCTTATATTTGTAGATATGTAGAGATATGAATATCATATATAGATTATATATAATACATATATGGGCTAATAAGAAATATTTTTTCAAACAGTTTATCGACAGATCTTTGAATATATTTCAGAAATGGAGAAACGATTCCACAACTGTTCACCGATGACCTGAGGCATAAATCACTACTAGTTGATCACTACTACTAGAATTCTATGAAGCATAAACGAGTCCTTCTATATTTATATAATATTGAAAATATCGATGATCACTTTGAACTGATCACGGTATCTGATTGTCCAAGAAACACTCACAATTTAATTTCATGGAGACTTAAATGCCATAAATCAATGTTGTTTATTTTATTTTGACAGTTCAAAGAAAATTTCGCTCCAAAAACAAATATTAAGTTGACTTTCTCTCTCTCTATTATGGGGACACGATCAGTCAATCAAAAATTCTTGAGTTTCCAATTCTTGTCTGATTCATCCATTTGGAAACATTTTCTCTACAGATCACTTTGATGAAAAAAGATTCTCAAGTAACTTTAGCCCCCACTTGCTTCAGAATCGCAGTAATAAATTCGATCCACAATTTTTAAGCTATTTCTTTGGAAATTTATTTCGAGTCGAAAACATGTGGACATGAAAAAGCAGCGCTTCATCAAATAAATTCCTACAAAGAAAGTTCTCTAACTTAAATTTACTTTTGGGAGTACATCTGTACATGGTGGATAAAGGATAGTATAAGTTAAGGGGTAGATCTCTGCAGATGCAGAGAATCTCACTTAGACAGATTCGACTGTCCATTATGATACCCAGAAAACTCCTAACGGATCACTAAGACCTTTATGAGGCGACAAAGTTATTAAGACTGCTACTGTCGATTCCAGTCACTTCGCTGGGTTCGCCGAAGATACTCGTATGCCTACCGAGGTGCTTTAACCTAAGTTTGGCGTATGCCGGACATTGAAGGAGGAAGTGCTTGGATGATTCCTCTTCGCATTCCTCCAAACAGTTTTGGCAAGTAGCTTCTGACTTGATCCCTAGCCTCACTGCGTGTGTGCCTATTGGGCAATGACCATTAAACACTCTAATGATCGCGGAGATATGATCCTTATAAGCGACAGTAGCTGCAAAGACCGTTTTCGATCCATTGTAGGCCAGAAAGACCTCGCTACTGCGCAGGTGCTGGTTGTTCTCCAGCTTTTAGCGAGCTCACTCGAAGGCAGTATGTCCAGCGTGGAACACGGGCTGTCCACACGTTTCCACTCCGGCGTCAATGTTGCTAGGGTACCCTCTCTTGCAACCTGATCCGCTTTGCAGTTTCCAGCGATTCCGCGGTGACGGCAGCTACCTCCAAACAGTTTTGGCAACTAGCTTCTGACTTGATCCCTAGTCTCTCTGCTTGCGTGCCTATTGGCCAGTGACCAGTAAACACTCTAATGATCGCGGAGAGATGAACCTTACGAAGCGACAGTAGCTGTAAAGAACGTTTTCTATCCATTGTGGGCCAGACCTCGCTACTGCGCAGATGTTGGATGTTCTCCAGCGTTTGGCGAGCTCACTTGAAGGCAGTACGTCCAGCACTCTGGCGCAAGTGGACCACGGGCTGTCCACACGTTTACACTCCGTCGTTAATATTTCCAGGGTACCCTCTCTTGCAAGTTGATCCGCTTTGCAGTTTCCAGCGATTCCGCGCTGACCGGGTGTCCACACAAGTCGTAGTTCGAAGCTACTGATAACAATGTTAGGCACTCCCTTACTAGCTTGGAGCGTACTGTCATCGAGTCCAAGTACAGTATTGCTGCTCTGCTATCGGAGTGTATACACACCTCTTTGAAGGATGTCGCACTTCGAAGCAGTATATCTACTACTACCTTGATGGCAGCTACCACTGCCGGAGAGACGCTGCAATAGTGGGCAGCCGAAAACTGGAGTTCATTGAGAGCTTCCGACTGAAGAATGACCTTGCTTCTTAAATGAATGATACTGTTTCCAGAGAAAAAAACAACATATGGAATATTTAATTTTTTGGGACTCTTAGTTTACCAAGCCAAAAATTAATGGAACTTTTGTCAGGCCCTTGACTTTGTTAAACCTTGTAGACTAAAGTCATTGTTTGACTAATTTTATCTATTAGTATTATTCCAATGCGGTTTGGTAGCCCAGAGCAAAAAAAAAACGCTATTATGACTTCAACTATGGAAAGTTTCGAATTTCGGAAGTTTTGAAAAAATGTTCTTCTAAAAGCTTTGAGCCTCGAAAGCTTCGAGTTTCGGAGCTTTCCTGCTGAAAATAGGTATACACGAGAAATTGAGTCGACTATATGAAAACTGATGAAAAGTTGGTATTCAAAATCTATGTTGATGGCGTTCAAAGATTTATTCGTTATGAGATTTGGAAGGAAAATGGAGAACAAACACATATGATTTTATTTTCAAACTGTAATTTATTTGTTTGCCGAAACTTGCATAACTAAACAACGATTTATTACTTAAAAGCTAAAAAATCTTAAATATATACCCTAAAAACTAACTATATACCATAATAATAATAATAATAAAAATACAACAAAAAATTAAGAAATCAGTTAAATACATACAAAGTACGCAGTCTTGAGCTCTACAAAATACTCGTAATTAATACATACATTAATAAAAATATATTGAGCACTTAAACGCAAAGAGGCACAGGTATCATTTAACTATTCAACTGGAGGAGTGGTCCCGAAGTGCTTATATTTAACTTATAGAATAATTTCATAACTGATTACAAAATGCTACAGTCTTACAATATAATTGCTAGAACGTTGTTAAAAACGAAGATTTCGATTTAGAAGCCAAAATAAGGATAGGCTGCTGCGCTAGCTGCCGACTTGTGCTCGCTGACGCCTTGCGTATAGCCACCCATATGATTTGCGCCCGACGAGAAGAACGAGCCGGGGAAGTTGTAAGAGTCCCACGACGACATAGCGGGATGATGGGAGCCCGAAGCGGCAGCCGAAGCGAATTGTGAGCGCAGCTGCTCAGCTGATGTGGCAGCGGTGAAGTTGCTGCTGGCGCCCAAGCCATAAGCCGAGGAGGATGTAGCATAGGCAGCGGAGTTGGTAGCGGCGGTGACTGCGGCAGTGCTGCTGTTGATAGCTGCTGTGGAAGCTGAGCTGGTTGCGGTGGCCGACGGCATGCCATAACTGGGGTTATTGCTGTAATTGTTGCTGCCAATATCGTTGGTGTTGTTGTTGCTGACGATAGCGCCTGCTTGATGCGCTGGACTCAGTGAAGCCGAACTGGCGGCGCTGCTGGTTGGCGACATAGACGCCACCGAACCGCTTGAGTGCGCAAAATTCTGATGAGGTTCAAAGACATTGGAGGCAGCCGCGACAGCAGCAGCTTGAGTGGCGGCGCTGCTACCAAATGTATTCCACGCCTGACTGTATAAACCCATTTGATGTGTGTGATTGTGTGACAGCGCAGCGGCCGAAGCGGACATGGTGTGTGCAGCGGCGGCGGCAGCAGCAGCAGCGCTCGTATGATGATGATGATGCGCATGATGGTGTGGATGATACTGCGATGCCACCGCGGCGGCGCTAGCAAAACCGGCGGAGCTGAGTCCACCCGCGGTGCTGGCGGCAAAGCTGGACACTTGCTGTGTGGTATTCAATTGTTTGCGCAAACGTGCGCGCCGATTCGAGAACCACACCTGTACGCGTGCCTCTGTCAAACCGGTGCTCTGTGCCAATTCCTCGCGTGTATAGACATCCGGGTATTGGGTGCGCGCGAATATGCGCTCCAAAGCATCAATTTGATCATTCGAGAAGGTGGTGCGTGAACGACGCTGCTTGCGCTTCAACTGTACACCCGGCTCGGCATCATCGTCACTCTCATCGCCAGAGCCATTCGACAAACCGCCAGCGCCGAGTATGCCATCAATAGAATGCGCCGAACTGCCGGACTCAGAGTGTGCGCCACCGCGCAGCAAGCGGCTGATGGAGCTAACCGAAGGCGCGGTATTCTTGTCGCACAAACCGGACTCGATGAGCTTGGCGCGTATTTCCCAGCTGAAGATGCCGGGATTGGCATTTTTCATCTCCTCAATTTTCGACTCGATATCTGGTGTGGCAACGCGTGGCTTGCTGCCGCCAATAACACCCGGACGTATGGAGCCGGTCTCCTGATAGCGATTCAATATTTTCGAGACGCAACCATGTGAGACGCGCAACTGGCGTGAGATGACGCAGGGGCGTACGCCGGCAGCGGCCATTTCGACAATTTGACGACGTATGTGATTGGGTAGTGGACGACCGTTGATGAAGACGCCGCCGAGTTGATTGACGCGTCCTTGTCCTGTAAGCAATTGGAGAGAAAATGCATAAATTAGTATTGTGGTGAATTTGTTGTGTTGAGGTGAAAAAGTGGTGAGTTTTGTTGAGCGTTATAGGTTGTAGCGGTAATTTTTGTAATTAATATTTTGTTATTTATGATTTTAATATTTTTTGAATACTTTCTAAAGAAAATGAAGAGCGCGTCTTACATTTATTGTTTCACCACAACTCAAGCGCGTGTGTGGTAGTCTCATTTATGAGGCGCACAATGCCCAAAATTTAAGCGCATTCATTTGTTTTGTATTTTTGAACTATTTACTAGTTGTTGAGACAATAGTTGAAGCGCTGCGCTTGGGTAATTGGTCTAAGCGCTCAAACTTATTGAAATCTCGACTCAAAGAAGTAAAGCGCTCTTGTTCTCACAAAACAATTGTGGCAACTCAATTAGTTTCATAGTAGTGCATAACGGTATAATGCAATTATTTTCGAGACAATGCGAAAATTTTCCTAGACAAACTGTCTGCACTCATGTGCCACATATTATTAATATTTTGCCATTTTTGAATTGCATTATTGTTGTTGCAGCTCAGCGCTAAGAGCGCGTGTGCCAATGCACGAAATTTTAATGCTCACTTATGCCATTGTGTTGGCGTAGGATTACTTTAAGCGCACTTGAGTGCAAGCGCATGCGTGTTTGCCTGAGTTTATGCGATGAGATCAGTTCGCACGATCGCATTTAAATGCTGAAATGAATGCAAATTTCGCATTGTAAAATAATAATATTTGAATAATTTGCTAGCAATACAATTACAGCACAACAATAAAAGCAACAAAAGCAGCAACGCAAAGCCGCAAACAAAAAGCCAATTGCTGTGGTTATTGAGCGCTTGGCTGTTTATGCAACGCGGCACGAATGAGCAGCGCAAATAAAAATAAAAAATAAATGCCGCAAATTTAAATTGTATAGAAATTATGCAGCAGAGTGAAATCAAACGTGTACGAAATGGAAATGTAGTTTAGTTAAACCGACAGTCTGAAATTGTGAGCGTTTGACCAGCTGCGCCAAGGCGCGTTAATAACAAATGCGAAAATATTAAAAAAAAAAATATGAAAAACAGTAAAATAAGGCAGCCGCAGCTGCAGTGATCACGTCAGAGGATCACTCAAATGCGCTAAGCGCGCCTGCCAAACCGACGTTAAAGTGTAGACTTGAAGTCTGAAAGCAAGGTGGGATTAATAACTCAAGCGCGCTACAATAAGCTTACAGCGCAAACTAATAAGGCGCACACACACACACACGCGCGCGCCACCCGAAAAATTAAAGCAATGCGTCGGTACGTTTTGTTCTTTCACACTTTCAAGCTCCAGCTGTGCGCGCTAATAAAATTCCAGAAGAGCGCGCAAGCGACGCGCAACAAAATATTAAAAATATGAAACGAAGATAGCGCGCAAGCAAAAACGACAGAAATATTAGTAAATAAACGAGAAAAAATGGAAAATTTAACGAAAAATATACAGTAAAAGCAATGCGGAAAATATGAGTATGCGCATGCGCGCACAACATACAGCGCGCGGCGAGCGGCAAACATACAAACACACACAAGCGCGTTCAATGAAGTGTAGCTGAAGGCGCAACCGCAGTTGATGCTGCTGATGATGAACGTGCTGTGCGCTGCTGCTAAACATATACACAAACAACAACAATAAGAGCATTGAGGTGTTGGGGATCATTGCAAGTGTCGGCGGCACAAGAGCGCGCGATCGGTAGATCAAAGACTTTTGCCGACGCGCCACAACGTCTGCGTTGTACGCGCCGAGACCAAATCGAGTGTAGTACAACACACAACTTGTGCAAGCTTAAGACAGCCGTTTGTAGAAAGCTGCAAGCAAGCACGGAAGCGCGCAGTGGCGGAGGCTGTGCGATGATATGACAGACGATGAACGGCAGCATGGCACAGCTGTGTGCGCGCGGCCAAATTGTTCTTTCAACCAGCCACTGCGACTCTTCTCATATACATTTGTGTTCTTTTTTTCGCTTTGTTGTTGTTATTTTGCTTGTGTTGTTGCTGTGATCGCAATCAATAAGCCACAAAGCTGATCATGATTATTGGAATTTTAGTTGCTTGCTTCGTTGCGTTCGGCAAAGCCAGCCACGCGCACCCACCGTTTTGACGTGCAGACTAAAGCGGCGTAATGACTGACTGACTGCCAGTTGGCAGGTAAATTGAGTGCGCGTGTGTGTGTAGCATGTTGTCGTAGGCAAGTGCTAGTATGTTTGTATGTATTGCTGCATGTTGTAGTTGTTGTTTGTTATCTGACTGAATTGGAGCGCATTTGCGGTGTTTGGTTGCTTTCCTCTTTTTCATGTTTTTCTTAAAATTTTTTCTTGTTTAATGAAAATCAAAGATTTAAGCTGCTCGCATTTGCTATTGAAAAGCGACTTTCTTGAATGGAACAAGCAGTGACTTGTCGAAAATTTTCCCCTCTCTCACTCTGCTATTATTGCTGTGTTTGTTGTTATTGCTATCATTATTATTACTTGTTTTTTGTTGCGTACATTCACTTGTGTACACCATGAGTTGTGAAATAATAATGAAAATTAGTTAAAAATTGTTTATAATTGGAAATTGATGTTCACACCAGACCATTTGGCGCTGCGGTGCAGGTGTGTGTGTATGAGTATGAGTGTAAGTCAGTATGCTTTTGCAACGAAAAAGTTGTTTAAGTGGTATTGTTGCCTACAAAGTGTGTACGAAAATTTGAAAACACGAATTTATAAAAATGAAAATTTTCGAAATTTCGAATATCGAATTTCGAACTTCGAAAAATTATTTTAATTAATTTACTTTAACTTCTAAAATATTTAAATTTTTTCATAAACTGGAATCCTAAATTTTCGTTCGAATTTCGAACTTCGAAAAAGCAGTTAACTTTTTAATTCCTACAATGTATAATTTTCTTTATAAATTGTATTTTATTCTAATTTAGACAAAGAAAGTATCTAATTTAAATGGAAACTTTAAGCTTTTTGAAATTTTAAATTCATTAATGGCATTTAGACCGATTAATTCTATTCTCAGGTTAAATTATTAAAAAAAATAAGAAAATATCTTTATATAGTGTTGATTTAGTTACTTTTATATAGTATTCAACGAATATTCAATTTTATATAATTTCGAAAAATGTGAAATATATTCGAAAATTTTCGAAGATTGGAATTTTTTCATAATTCTTGAATTTTTTTATAATTTCGAAAAATATGATTTTTTTAAACAATTTTCGAAAATTTAAATATATTACTAATTTTCGAAAATTTTAAATTTTTCATAAGTTCGAAATTTTGAAATTTTTAATAATTTTTAGAATTGTAAAATTTTTTCGAACCCATTTTATTTTTAATTCATTGAATATTTTTTTCAATATTACCGCTACAACCTGCTTCTTTTACAACCAATGAGCATACAAAATAATATAAAAAATCGCATAATTACCTTGGAAGGGATATCCAGCAAAGTATGGTGTCATGTTCAATGTTGAGACTGTCATTTTCTTTTGTTTTTGTTGTTGTTTTATGGTTGTTGTCGATTTTTAACAAAAATCACTTACTTTTATGCAAATTTGCAAACATAAAAGCAGTTAAAATTAAAAAAAAATTGTTTTTTTAACACAAAATTTTTTTCTTTTGTTTTTGTTGTTTTTATTTTTGTTGTACACAACACTTTTTGTTAGTAAATTTTTTTACTAAAAAGTTTTTTTTTGTTTAACTGTTAAACAAGTTACGGTTTACACGTCACGTACGCTGTCCAATAAGCGTTATATATCGATTATTTGCACTTGATTTTCCAAAACGAATTAACTCATCGGACGACACTTTTTCTTCGAACGTTTAGTTTGTACTTTGATTTTTAATATCTATATATGTGTATTTATTCTTTTTTCTAAGCTACAGAGAGCGCATCAGTTACTGCGTGTAATATTAGCTGAAAACTCTCTACACAAGGTGTGTGACTCGTTCGATTGCCAGCTTGAAACTGATTTTGAAACGGTCAGTCCGAGCACTAGCACGCTTTCCTGAGATTCTCACAACGGCCAGAAGATAGCACACAGCAGACGGCAGACAATAGGAACGAGCAATAAGAGCGCTATGCTTGTTGGTGTTCTTGGTAGGCTACAAACAAACAGGTAAGCGTAGACCAAAGGTCTCACAGAGAGTGTGAGTGAGTGAGTGAGAGCGAGCGGGCGCGCTAGAGAGTGAGTGAGCGAGTGGCAAGTTAACCACAAACAATTATAGATGTGTAATCAACCCTGAAATGCATTCGCTGCACTGCGCGCTCACTTCGCCGGTTTGTTGTTGCTCGTTCGCTCTACTGACGATCGTTGCACCCACCCACTGCGTAACGTAACGGCGCATTGTGTATACAATAGTTGGTGTTTTTAGTGTGTGTTTGTATGTGTCGTGGCAAAAACAAATATGAAACAGCCAATTGCGGTGGTGCGCAGTGAAAACATTTATCTCTCTTCGCCTGCGCTCGCGTGTAGCGAAAAGAGCGCGCTTGATCGCCTATTGCCGCACTGCTCGCACCACAATGGCTGCTTTTCTACGGAAATCGCTACAGCGATCTGGCTTATTGGCCACGCCCCTCTACTGTAATCTGTGTATGTTTGTTTGTGTAAGCGCTAGTGTCTTCACTGCCAGACTTGCTGGTGTCTCAAGATTGCTTAGCATTTTTTTTGCTAGTACATATTTTTGCCTAACTACATTGTTGTTGTTTTTTTTTTGTTTTTGTGTTTAAAAAGCCTGCGCATTTGCATTTACTATCTAAGCTAGTTTGCAACAAAAAAATAAAGAAAGAAAGACTTTACACAATTCTTCGCAGTTATCTATGTATCTAGTGTGCGTTCCGCTTTGCCCTCACCGCTCTTGTTGATTACACTCGCTAATCGCCGATCAGCGTTGGCAGCGTTCGCTGGCGATAGGAAAATTGTGAAAATCTTTTCCATGCAATTCGCCACAGTTGCTTAACGTTTTGCCTGTTCTTTTGATCTTAAGCCGCCAATATTTTGATTTAATTTTAATATTCCGTTTTGCTGTTATTTATCGCCTCGCTGTTTGGCCGCTTTACTTTTTTGTTATTTATTTCGTTCTATTTATTATTATTAGTTTTTTGTTGTTTTTATTCGTTATGAATATTGCAATCTACTCCGATTAGCTACCGCAGCGCCTTAGACGCTCTGCAATGGCCGACTCTTGGGTTCGTGTGAAATTATGATGGTCGTATTTATCTACTGTCTGCTTGGGAAATCCTTACGCTTATCAATGAAGGAATATCTTTTTGCGAAAATGGAATTGGTTCATAATTTATTAGTTTGATTTTATGATAGATAAGTGTGAGGTGGTTTTACCCAATTTTTAGTTAATTTCATATAAACTAATCTGTTGAACACTTATTATAGCGCTGACCTAATGAGATTTGACTTGGGTGGACTCTATAATTCTATACGTTCTCAGTAGTTAACAGGAAAGTTTCGATCATATGCATTTCTAAGCTTTTCATATAATCAAGTATATGATCCATAAAGGCCTGTAGGACCACGCGTTTGTCGGATAGCGTCAAGGCGCATCACGAATGACAGAGGAAGCTTAAGCAAGCGATGGCTGATATTTTATATAGTTACGGTTCAGATTTTAGATTTAAAATATGCTTTTGATTCAAAAAAGGTATTCAAAAATAATAATATCCACAAATAATGCAAATAATTGAACTAAACACTTCGAGAACGTACAAAACATCATTGAGAAAATATGGCAAAACATTTTTGACAATAGAAGAGTTGTCGTAGTTGGATTATGTGTATAATAGTTATAGCTCTAATATATTAATATATATATATTGCATAGGGATATTTATCCAGTCAGCTTGGAATAAAAATTGAATGTATTACTCTAGCAATGCGTTTGGAAAACTTGGAATTGAAGTTCTTGACAATACATGGCTATGGTGGTGAGAAATAGTACCAGTAAATAATAAAGCAGATATCAAAATCGAACGAACTTCGAAAAATCTGTTGCAATTTTTATATCTTGAAATATTTAAATTTTTTTCTAAAATGCATTCGTGAAGTTTCGTTTCAATTTCGAAAAATCAGTTATATTACTAAATCTTAAAATATGTATATAATTTTCTTTATAAATTGTATAATATTATTTTTTATGCAAAGAAAGCATCCAATTAAAATATGAATTTTAAGCTTTTTGAAAATTGAAAATTTTTAAATGGAATTTTGAGCGATAAATTTTATTTTCAGGTTTTATCCTTATGTTTTGAAAAAGTTAAGAAAAAAATCTTTATAAAGTTCTGAAATAATCACATTTATATAATTCGACGAATATTTAAATTTTTTTAACTTCGAAAAATATGAAACATTTTCGAAATTTTTGAAAAAGTGAAAATTTTTCATAATTTTGGAAATCTTTAATAATTTTACAAAATATGTTTTTTTTTAATTCAAATGGCAACGAGTCCCTCTTTTGAATAAATACGAGTTTCGTTTCATTTTAGTATTCCAAAAAAGCAATTGACTTTGATTAGATTCGTGAGAGGGCATTAAGTAACATGCTCAGTAATAAAATGTGGAAGAATTAAGTATTTTTTGATAGAAGTGACTATATATGCGATCAAGCCAACATGGCTATAGGGTTTCTGAAAAAATTTAAGTTTTTACTTTTTAATATAATCGGAGTTTCAACCGGTGAATTTATGTCTGCTATTCGGGACTTCAGATTACATATGTACATATGTCAGTTCTTGAGAGAGTATATTCCGCCGAAGTCAGTGCAGAATTATAAGACTCCAATGGCTCAATATAAGAAAATATTTATTAATTTAGAATTGCATTGAATTAAAAGTGAAGTATGCAATGAATAAGGAGTAATTGAAAATGAA
Organism: Zeugodacus tau; assembly: GCA_031772095.1. NCBI lineage: Eukaryota > Metazoa > Arthropoda > Insecta > Diptera > Tephritidae > Zeugodacus > Zeugodacus tau. Next base: position 70,788,334 of record CM062652.1, on the reverse strand, counting down.
GTAAAAGTTCATACAGTCAGAAAAAAAATATTATAGCGAAAGATACAAGAATTGAAGAACAGTAGTCTAATCGTGTTACACTCGTTTGCTCGCAGTCACATTTGATATTATTCAAAGACATTTTCCTAATCCAAAATTTTAACATTGTTCCATAAAAAGACATTAAAGCTTCATACATATGTATTCTAGAACTAAAAGCTAGGCAAATCGGTGTTTTCCAGTTGAAAGAAGGTTAAGATGCTTAGATGGTCAACCAAGAAGATCGTGTAGATAAGTACTGGGAAAAAGCGAAAGCATTCCAATTATTATTTCTTAACAGAGTGAAGCATTTGACGATAACCAAGTTAAATGAGTCGCATGGAGGGTGCTTTACTGAAGCATAGTTTGAATTTGAGGTTCTTGAAACGTTACGATGCAGATAGGGAAAGGAAAGTAGACAAAGCCAAAATTATTATTTTTAAAGAAAACAAAACTAGAATAGACTATTTTTTGTCGAAAAAAGTAACCTAACAACAACACAAACTTATCAAATTACACTAAAGATTATGTAAGTTTAAGTATATGAGTTAATACAAAAATCATCTAGATATCTCGAGGTCGAATAAACGCTTGTCAGCCAAATTAAGTAATTGATTAGCTACGATGTTCTTATCTTCCAACATTTCTTATAAGGATAAGATGGAAATATTTATAAATGTGTTCTTAGACTCTGCTATTCGAAATACTACAACTCTAAAGTGCTTTGATAGTACCCTCTCTAGCACCTTTAGCACTTAAACTCTCTCAAATCAATATGTGCGCGCGGAGCTACCGCAACTTTCGCTCAACCCTTTCGAAATACAGTTAATCACAATTTAAATATCACTAATTTGACATTGAGTTATTGCAATGTAGTGCTGGCTACAACAACAACAATGGCATGGCGCGCGTGAGTTCAACATATTCATATTCACACAAGGAAAACATTGCGCAGAGCTTAAAGAAAAATGCTGGCTATATATTGATATGTGAATGTGTATATAAAGATGTGATTGTGTGTTTGTATTTTTTGTATGTCTGTGTGTGTCATTTGTATACATGTATGTGTATGTTTACTTCTATGTATTGGCTGTAACAAATTCTATTAGTAAATACAGTAAAAATCTCGATTGAAGTGCAGCGCTTGTGGCAGCTACTGCATTGCTTTTATGCATTAAATACGACACATACACACACATACCAACAAACATATGTGGATTTCTACTCATAAATAATAATGATGGTCTGCACTTTTTCCTGCTAAACATTTTTGATTTATTCTCCAAAGCAAATGCAATTTTGTAATGCCTTTTAGTTATGCACACACACACACACACAAACATAGTGATAGGAAAATGCGAGTGACACAGGCATGTACATATATATGGTTATGGATATGCATATGGATATATGTATGTATGTGTAGAGATATGCGCGGTCGCAGTGGTTAAGAAAACAATTTATTGAAATTTGGTTGGTTGTGGCAAGGCAAGCAGTTGAAAGGATGTATATACATATATGTATGTATGTGTATATATGTATGTATGTATATCTAAAAGTGAATATGTGTGTATGTGAAAGCACTTCGTTTAGTAGAAATGTAGCGAGTGCAAGCCAAGTGAACGGCTTCTAAGTGGGATTAAAAAATATGCGGTTGCGCGCATGCGCCCATAGCAGCACACAGACAATAATAAACTTACATATGTATAAATATATATACATATATGTATGTATGTGTGCATTAGCGTTGCTTAGTTGGCTTGTAAGCCGTTGCATTTTCCCTCCAATTAAATTGCATTTCTTGCTGTTACGCTAGGTACAGAGCATTGTGATACAATACGTTGCAACTAACTACCACAAGGCATGTGTATTGTGCGCATGCGCGCCGCCGCCAAGGCATTCGCTAGTTGCATGCCATATTTTTTTTTCTGGTTGGACATTATCTACTAATGAAAATTGATTTGCTACAATTTCATTTTTGTTGATTTAACGGCAATGATGTGGCCAAAATGTGAGGCGGCTGCAACAACAACAAAAAGTGGAAAATAACAACAAAATGCAGAAAATAACAACAACAAATGCATTTTTTGTAAAGTAAATGCGCTAAATGTGCTTTTCCGGACAAACAGTTAACAACAGTTAATATGGTGACAACAACAACAATAAAACCATGGTTTATCACAACGCGTGCCACATGCGGCGGCACATGTCAAAGTGACTAACTACAAATTGGAAACTTTTCACGAATTAAATATTTTTTTTATTTTGGAAAATCCGCTTCACGGCGTAGACACCGTTAAAGCGGTTTGAGTTTTACAAAATTTTCTTTTAGTGATTTTTTTTTTAAATAGGCACATCAGCTGTTGACAAGTTTACGTGTCAAATGTGTATTTGATGCCGCCGCAAGCCACATTAGCTATGTCTTTAGTTTGCTTTTTTTATTTTTTTTTTTTACATTTTATATTTTGCTGTCATGTGTTTGCTAAGGTATTTATGCTGTAATCGTCATGTTATCTGCTAATTAAATTAAATGCAATTGTTCATGCAATTAAATTACGGTATTAATCAGCGGCGTACTTTCAAAGCGCTGATTTTCACATTTTCTATGGCGTTGAATAAACGCTATTTGATTTTCTAATTATTTTAAATTTTTTAAAGAATTTTTTTTAATTTTTTTTTTTTTATTTTTATTTCTTTTTAAATAAACGCTTTTTGACTTTCTAGTTATTTTAAATTTTTAAAGATTTTTTTTAATTTTAATTTTATTTTTTTTTTAAATAAAAGCTATTTGACTTTCTAATTATTTTAAATGTTTTAAAGATTTTTTTGCATTTTTTTATTTAAATTTATTTTTTTATTTTTTATTTTTTTTTTTTTAATTTTTTTTTATATTTTTTAACATTTTTTTCAACAAAAAACATATCTAAAACCACTTGCTACCGTTCTAGTGCTTCCCCTATAGTCAATATAGTTAATGGTTTTTTATTACATTTAACGCTTCTAGTTGCTTAAATTCATTTATTTGCTGTGGCACGAAGATTTCAGGGTGGTAATGCCGAGATTTACACATAAATCTAAAGTGATTGAGTTACGCTTAAATTCGATATTCTCATATTATAGAGCTGCACATCCATACCTCTAAACTTTAAAGCTTTGTCGCCATTTTGCTACCGTTAACAGCATTGCATTGATCAAGCCGCGCATCAGTAATCACATAAATAAATAATGGCTAATTACTATTGTCTTTTCCAATAAAATACTAATCTACTACTTTTTATAGCTTACCGCCCACGATTTACATGCTTTAAAGTGCGAAATTGATTTGAGGGATGAACTTTAATTTTGAGGTTAACTATCTATTTATTTCTATTGAATATTTGTTTTACCTATTCATAAGTAATAAAAGACATATAACATCGCTATATCAGTTTTGATAAACACTAGCGATTATTTCGAAGAAAAAGTTGCGAAAAGCTTCGAAAAGCTAAGAGAGCCGCAACATTTTCTCTCCCTAAAAAAGAAAAGATCTGAACAATTTCCATAACACTGTTCAATATATTTCATGCCAATATGATAAAAAGTGATTTATAAAGTCAAGAAGTCGAGGAAATCGCTTTGAACTACTAAAGCTGTCTACGGAGCTTTTTGCCCTAACATCGGTAAAGCTTATTCTGTGATGCATTGATGACAGAAATTTTCAATAGCAAGCCATATCTGGAAGAAAAGGAGTGCACTAAAGGTCAAAGGAAAATCAAACCCACTCACTGCTCTTTTCACACTTATTGGATATCAAGGATTTTTTTAAATTTTCCTCAACAGAATTTCTGAACCTCAATGCTTTTTTAAGACTGTGTACCTTAAGTATTGTCATTTAGAGTGTAATTTTTTGTGGAATACAGTCAGAGTGCAGACGTTAGAGTCGAGTAACGAAAAGTTTGACAGAAACATCTAAAAATTTTAGCTGATCGTTAAGTGCTGGAACCCGATACGCTGAATTACGATATTTCTTTCAACGGGGTAGTCAAATAATCTCCGATCTTTACTATTAGGTTTGCTGTGGGACTGGATTAAGGTTTAGAATCTTAACAGTGATCATTATTATATTTTGGAGATGGAGGTCTAGTTTTTTTTGAAAATATCTTTAACAAATACCTCGTATACAATTTTTGTTGGTGTGTGGACCAAAACTATCGAAATTAGGATATATTTACGACTGAATTTAAACTTTTTCCAGCAATATCTTTGTATAACAAACTCAAAATGGCTACTATATTTACCACTGATCACATAATTATTGAGCAGCAGTCATAAAGAGAGAATCTAGAAATTTGGCAAATCGACAATGAGCCTTCAGACAATCCGAAAATGAAACAAAAGATATTAGATTAGACGAAATTTCGTAAACACAACTGAATTTTGCTTTTGATAAGGAATTATTTATTCGTGTGGAATTCCGAAACTCAGAGTTGATGTTAGTGTGATTCTTAAATCATATCAAACAGAATGAACCAATCAAACAGTTTGAATAGGTTTAGGGTAAAGAAAGCAACGATCTAATTTGTAGATTGCTTGGTTTCAGAGGACTTGTCTAGATTTAGATCACACACGAACTTCTTAAAGGTAGGCAGCTGAATTGCTTAAATCTTGGTATAGATGGTTCGGGTTTTTCTGAAGGATTGGATAACCACTCATGTAAAACTAGAGCTCTACTATACAATTTTGATGGTCAATATACTACAGCACGTCAGAGGAACTACAGAGTGTTCTTTTCAAGAAAGTGAAAGTATCGAGCGCGTAGGAATATCGCAGCCCAACAATTATGTTCTGAAGCCAGCGAGCGATGGACCAGTGTCTTTGCAACCAACGTCAATATATGTAAAGCTGAGGGTTTGATTTCTGATCGTTCAAAAAATGGCTAACAAACTCTTCTGTTTAAATCTCCACGACAAAATAAAAAATACACTCCAACCAAACAGAATCATTCCAGTTACTTTTGGAACATTTAACCTTCCACTGAATTAACTACTCAACATATATCACAACAAATATTTACCGTAATTGTGGACTGTGTGAATTCTTATGAAGTTAATCTGCTTACTTATGACTACTTAAAAGATCCCACAATAAATTTTCCACAATTTGATGACCTTCACATTTGGTATGCGGCCTTTAAAACCAGCAAATTACATAATTAATCTAACAGAAATGGAAGAAAAATACCAATGAATTACGAGCGTTTAAGAGCAACTAAGAACACACGAAAAAGTAAGTTGGACATGCATATGAGTGAGGTTCGTATGTTGGTAATAACGCTGGTGTGAAAAATGTGGCAAACGCCCATATGTCAACCAAGAAAGCCGGCAATGAAACGCACTACTCACTTGGAGAAATTACAAATACTTAATTGAATATGTAGTAAGAGTGTTGGGTATTTGAATGCGGGGCCAACATATGTGCGCCGCGGTGTGATGGGTTAGAAATGCGGCCCGCGGGCTGAGTCATATTATTTTCCGTCAAGCAATGTTGGACGGCATAAGATTAATTAAGCCGCATTTAAAGAGAGCTCATCACAGTTGCTGCTGCTGCCACTGCTGCTGTGGCGGCCACAAAGCCAACAGTGGTTGCTACCACAACGCCAACAATACCAACTGACGCTGTGTGGCAAGAGAGGTCGCTTTCCAAAGGCATGAAAGGCCAAATATATTTGAGCAAATAAATCACTCCTTCATGTTTGCGCTGTTAAAACCAAATTAATTAACTGCATTCGACCGCAATCTGTTAGCCGAAGCCGTTAGCTGTTGTTGTTGCAAGTACACGCTATTAGCCAAGTGTGATCGCCAACGCCTTTCGTTCACGGCTTTCGCCGATCAGCTCATTACAAAGGGCAACCGCAAAGGGATATTATCATTTAACTGAAAGAACACTAAAGAAGCTAACGCCAGTTGGCCAATGCAAGTCAGCATGACAATGTAAACAGCAACAACACCAACAACAGCGAAGATAAAGTGCATTGATACCTGAGCCCGGGCAGCGAATGGTGTGAAGCCGATCAACGCCATTGATCTAATTGACTTTAAATAAGCGCTAAAGGACACTCATAAGGATAATATGTTGGCGGTCCGTTTGTGTGATCTTCGGCGCTGATGGTGTGCGAAGCGCTTTGTTGTTGTTAACAAATATGTGTGGGCACGCGCATGCAACAAACACATGCAACAACAACAAAAGCGAAGTAAAAAATGCAGCGAATATTACTCAATTGCCTTTTGGGGGCGAAAGGAACGACAGGATAGCGCGCTACGTTGACACTTAAGGCTATAAAATATTTTCTCTCTCTCCCTCTCTTTAATCTGCTCATAAGTGCCTACTTATCTGCCACTTTTCGCCTTCATTTTTTACGGTTTCCCACAACAACATACATACATATGCACATATGGTTGTCATGAAAATGTTGCATGCCTCATATATGTACTCGTATTTGCGGCAGACACTTTGGTGGCGCGCACACTCACGCTTGATTGCAACGTTGCACGCCATTAAAATGTGTAAATGAGTGCAAGTTGCAATGTCTTGGAAAACCGAAATTTGCCTTAAATGAGGCGAGCGCTTGAGTTGCTTCAGTGATGTGTGCGGCAAGATCAACCGGGATCAACGATGAATAGCCGAAAAATGCTGGTAATAATAAATGCTGGTAATAAGCAGCGTTAAGGCAGAAAGGATTCACATAATGCCAGCTGAGCATGATCGGCGTTTCTTCATTCTAAATTTTTTTCTTCACGCATTGTTTTATTGGATTCTTAATTTTTATTTTATTGCCGTTGAACCACACACGCAGCTCGGTGGTGTTTCTGTGACTTGTCGAAGTGTGAATTGTAGCGCATTTTTGGAGTTCAATATTTATGAATGGTTTTTATCTGATGTGATTAGGATAGTTCTAAAAGTATGAGTGAATTTATAGTAAATCTAGAACGAATATAGATATATGGGAGTTCTAATGACTATTTTTATAGAAATCAGGCATATTCTAGAGTATTATATATAGAATTTTAATGGAACTATAAATAAATAATCTAAAAGAAGTGATTCATCCATGCATTATTCTTAAAACAATACAGTTCATACGATCCCGATATTTGGTTTATGAATTTGAACACGATCCATAATAGCAAGAAACTTATGGAAGTGTTCCAGGTGTTTCTTCAGAGCTGTATGTAAAACATAACAAGTAAATCGACCGTATAATAAATAAAAATAAAAATGTAAACTAAGATCGCTACTACTACGACTTATAAACGAAAGATTAAGTAGTCTTAAGTATAAATCAAACTCAAACTCTATAAGTCGCTCATTATTCCCGTCCTGATGTATGGCGCTGAAGCGTGGACGATGACAACATCCGATGAGACGACTCTAGGGGTTTTCGAGAGAAAGGTTTTGCGCAAGATTTATGGTCCTCTAAACATTGGCAACGGCGAATACCGCAGACGATGGAACGATGAGCTGTACGATTTATACGACCACATTGACATAGTTCAGCGAATAAAAAGACAGCGGCTACGCTGGCTAGGTCATGTTGTACGGATGGAAGAAAACACTCCAGCTCTGAAAGTATTCGATGCAGTACCCGCTGGAGGAAGCCGCGGAAGAGGACGACCTCCACTCCGGTGGAAAGACCAAGTGCAAAGTGACCTGGCTTCACTTGGTGTTTCCAGTTGGCGCCAAAAAGCAAAAAGGAGGAATGAGTGGCGCGCTCTGGTGGATTCGGCTATAATCGCTTAAAGCGGTTCCTACGCCAAATATATATATATGTGGGATTCTAAGTAGAGTTATAAGTAGAGTCATAAGTTACAATTAAAGTAGTAGCATAACAGATGGCAACCACTTGTTCGAATTTCGATAATAGTTCGAATAGTGAATTGTAACTGGCGGCCATCATAATTTCTAAGATGACTTACTTACATATGTACATAGAATAGTGTCACTTGCTCTTGTACCGCGTACGCGCGAACATTCATTTTTATATATTATCTTAACTTTGCCAATGGCACTAAAGTGTTATGAATTAAACGAATAAAGTGAGAATTAGATCGTTACAATTCACGAGTGTTGTGTTTTTCTTTAGTCGGATCGCCAATGGGTCCCGGAAAACCGTAGAATCCTCTGCCCGATGGCAGACTATTCTACAAATTGGGGGCTCGTCCGGGATGCCCAAGCGCGAGTTCGACATTTGTGAGCGTTGGTGAAATTCCAACCAAATTGGCAAAAGGGCATATTAGCGATATGGCCCAGCGACATTTGTGATAAAGTGCAAGAGGAAAATGAACAGTGAACTAATTAAACGTTTATTCGTCGGAACGGCGGTGACTTTTATACGCGTAAAATAATAAGAGAGTTGGCGAAATTCCAACCAAATTAGCGAAAGGGCATATTGGCGATATGGCCCAAGCGCAAAGTGATAAAGACAAATTGAACAGTGAATTAGTTGAACGGTTATTCGTCAGAGCGGCGGTGACCTTTATACACGTAAAATGAAAAGTGTGTTGGCGAAATTCCAACCAAATCGATGGTGAGAAACTGTACCTGCAGTGCGAGACTGCAGTAGTCAATACCGTTAGAACGCCAATTCTAACAGCTATCGCAACGGTCGTCAAATCGGAATAGCAGTACTAGAACGAAGGGGAAGCAGTTTCGCCAATTAGAAAAAGGCGTCAGCAACGAAAGGAAAATGAAACATCGAGGGGTACATCGAAGTGTACATAATAGTGAACGGTCAACAGCAACGGTAACTTCTATCAAACGCCAATAAGAAAAAGGCGTCAGCAACGAAAGGAGAACGAAACATCAAGCAGTACAATGAAGCTTACATAGAAGCGGTAATCGGCAGCAGAGAGAGAGAGCATAGTAGAACAGCGGAGCAGGCATCAGCGGCGGTCAACAGTAGCAGCGGCGGTCAACAGCAACAGCAGCGGTCAGCAACAGGCGTAGCAGCAAAGCGGAACAGACAGATAAGCCTTTGACATATTTATATATACACCTTATAATGTATTAGATATACGCATAGTAGCAATGTTTTGAATCACATGTAAATTTGTAATTAAATAGTATGTACACATATTATCGATAAATAATATAAGAATACTCATAAGTTTATAAAGAAACATTTTGTAAGATGGACGCCGAGACTGTAAAGGGTATGACTGTTGACATGCTACGGGAGAAGTTGAGGGAACTGAACTTGAGCGTAGTTGGCCGAAAGAAAGAATTGCAAATGAGACTGTTGCAACATATGGTTTTTGGAGATGAGGTAGATGAGGTAGGAAGTGATAACGAATTTGCCGATTCTTTATACACTACAGAGGATAGAAGTATGAATAGGGTGTTATTTACGTTGCGTGATGTCGAAGATAGTATATCGAGTTTTTATGGAGATGGTACCTATAACGTGTACCACTGGGTTGAAGAGTTCAGCGAAGTTGCGGAGACAGTAGGGTGGAACGACTTACAGAAGTTCGTATACGGGAAACAGTTGCTGAAGGGTGCTGCCAAGCTGTTTGTGCGAGGGGCTGTAGGAATCAGAAATTGGAATAGTTTAAAGACAGCTTTACTCGATGAGTTCGGTGAGAAGTTGAGTGCCGCAGAGGTACACCGAACGTTAAGGAATAGACGTAAACAGACTAAAGAAAGTTTATATGAATATTTGTACTCCATCATCGAAATCGGTAAGCCAATATCGCTCGATGAAAAGAGTATAATAGAGTATTTTGTAGAGGGTATACCGGATAGTAGAGTGAATAAAAGTGTGTTGTATCAAACACGTAGTTTAAAAGAATTGAAAGAGCAAATCCGAGTATATGAAAAAATTAAAGGTACATCCGTGGTATCTAATAAAGTTTTCAATCCGTCTTCAAGTACCAGCAAAGGTACCGAAGACAGAGTCAAGAAGAAATGTCACCGTTGTAATCAGGAAGGTCATTTAGCGAGAGAATGCCCACGTGGGGGAACAAACAACGTAATTTGTTTTAAGTGTAAGGAAAGGGGCCATTACGCCCATGAGTGCAAAGTGCCACAGTCAGTCAGGGCGGTGAAAAATGAGTGTATAAACACAGTAGATGACCAAAACGTTGTGGGAAAAGGTGATTATTATTTCGTGGACGCAGTGGTTAACAAGACCACGTTTAGCGCATTGGTAGATACGGGATGCTGTGCGAGTATGTTGAGGTTTGATACTTTTAGGAGATTAGGAGAAATTAATCTCAGTAAAGAGAAAAAACGATTGTACGGAATAGGAAAAAGCGAGATTGAAACCATGGGTAACTTTATAGCAGAGGTCACTGTAGAAGGTGTGACGATGAAAGGCAAGTTTGAAGTAGTAAGAGTGCAGGATATACCATACGCGGCAATCTTAGGAAACGATATACTTAGAGAAGTGGACTTATTGTTTAGAAAAGGTAGTGTGGAATTTAGAAGACCTTATAAGGATGAGGAAGTGTTAGTGAACACGGGTGCCAAAGAGTTGGCGGTTGGAAGTAAATTTATCCAAGGGGGCGATGAAACTGAAATCTCAGGGAGTGAGAGGGTTTCGGCCGTGCAAGTGTGCGAAGATCAGGGTAATCCGGAATTGCTGGTAAAAGAGGTTGGAAGTAAATTTATCCAAGGGGGCGATGAAACTGAAATCTCAGGGAGTGAGAGGGTTTCGGCCGTGCAAGTGTGCGAAGATCAGGGTAATCCGGAATTGCTGATAAGAGAGGTTGGAAGTAAATTTATCCAAGGGGGCGATGAAACTGAAATCTCAGTGAGTGAGATTGTTTCAGCCGAGCAAGTGTGTGAAGATAAGGTTAGTCCACAAGTGGTAGTGAAAGAGATCCACGTAAGTAGGGAGGACCAGGAAAGTCCTAATGAAGGCTTCAGCAATGGAAGCGAATTTAAAGTTTTGAGCGGAATAGAAATACAGATGGATAATCAATTGGATAGAGTAGACTTGCCACATTTAGAAGAATCCGATGCAAAGTTCGTCAAAACGTTGATAAATAATTATCAGCCTCGGAAACCGATTAATATGCCAGTCGATATGAAACTAATTTTGAAAGATGAGCAACCAATGTATCAACGGCCACGTCGTGTGTCGTATGAAGACCAAAGGTATTTAGACGATCAAGTCGGGGAAATGTCTAAAGATAGGCCATGTTCCTCCAGGAGTACAACTACGTAGAAAAATGATACATGTAGATGCACTTAATCGGGTATATTGTTTATCGATCAAAGACTCGCTAAAGTTTAGATCGAAGGAAGCCCGATCACAAGACGATTGGATTAGGGTAGTAAAGAAAGCGTTAGAGAACGCACCATATGAAGAGTTTTACATAAGAAATGAATTAGTATATTACGATCAAGGAGTTATGTATGAGAAAGTACAAAGTGTAGTTTAGGCATGCATTGAGTATATTATCACAGATGCTAAGAAGGGAAAAAAGAAGGATTATTGACGCCAATCGATAACTCTCAAGAAACGTTAAACCAGGAAACTTTAATTATGAAATTAACGATTTAGTTGCAATTAAACGAACGCAGTTTGGGATTGGTATGAGGTTGAGACCTAAATTTCTCGGGCCATATAAGATTGTCACTAAATTACCACACGGAAGATACGAAGTAGAAAAAATAGGGAACCACGAAGGACCGAACAAGACCACTACAGTAGCAGAGAATATGAAGAAGTGGGGCTAGCTATTCGAGGGCGAATAACTTGTCAGGACGGCCGATTGTGGGATTCTAAGTAGAGTTATAAGTAGAGTCATAAGTTACAATTAAAGTCGTAGCATAACAGATGGCAACCACTTGTTCGAATTTCGATAATAGTTCGAATAGTGAATTGTAACTGGCGGCCATCATAATTTCTAAGATGACTTACTTACATATGTACATAGAATAGTGTCACTTGCTCTTGTACCGCGTACGCGCGAACATTCATTTTTATATATTATCTTAACTTTGCCAATGGCACTAAAGTGTTATGAATTAAACGAATAAAGTGTGAATTAGATCGTTACAATTCACGAGTGTTGTGTTTTTCTTTAGTCGGATCGCCAATGGGTCCCGGAAAACCGTAGAATCCTCTGCCCGATGGCAGACTATTCTACATATATATAAGTATAAATCTTAGTTCAACTGACGATACAGTTTTAAGAAAAAGAAAAACAAAAAAAAACAAAAGAAAAAAATGAAAAAAATGTTATGCCTACATAAAACATTCAATTGATTCATCGATACGTTGAGGACTTTTGATCCATATCTAGGAGTTTTTGGCGTCGTTAATGAATGTTGTTGAACTATCCCACAACAGGAATACTGCTGATCAGCCTCAAAACCTAACTATAGGAATCCAAACATGATATATATCGAGCGCTGGTTGTTCGATTTATAGTTCTATGGAGCAAGGTACTACAGCTGTTTCATCGAGAATGAAGCTGTCAACAACTCAAGAGAGTTTGAAAAATGTTAAAAGTGAGGTTCAAATTGGTCATTGAAGCATTATAGATGATATAAATATAAGTTAGATCCGAACCAATCAAAACTACGGTATTCTATTAATATTTTTTCTTAAGCGATTCGATTCATCACTCAACGATCCTGATCTTAAAATATGATAGCTTTTACAATAGTTGCTGCGACGACTCTGGCTATACATCACATATAAGGATATCCCTTTCTAAAAGTATGTATTTTAATTCAGATCTAAGGTTTTTTGTCATCAGAAAATACAGATGTTTCACCTATTCTCAAACGAAGATCATGTGGAAATCAGCTCAAAACCTAATCAAATCTACTTCAGTAATCTATACATGATCTATATGAAACACTGATCTCTTGACTTATGGACTTACTTTGAGATGTGATGGGTATCGTCAAGGCAAAGACAAGGCAGCCATTGAAGACATTTTAAAAAAGTCAAAACTGAGGTCAAAATTGGGTAGTCATTAAAGGATTTCAGATAAATCCGATATAGTTAAAAAAAAATTGGTAATAAATAGACTACAGATTTGATCTCTTGCTCATAGAGGATGGATGTAAGTAAAGATAATATTATGCTGCTCTAAAAATTGGGCACTGAAACACCTCAGAGATGAGTTTCTCAAAAAAAAAAAAGATCTTGCTAAATAGTAATATATTAGTAGAGTTCAAATAATAGAAAACTTGCACCTGATTAGCTTCAATCGTTTAATATAATGTTCTTAATATAATTTCAAGTTGACGAATGAGAGTACACATGTCATGATTACACTCTAGAAGACATATGATATGACTATTAAACGTTTGAACACCAAAACATGGCAGCTGATCACTGGCGCCACTTTTGATTAGAACCACAATTCAATATTAATTTATATTGATATTGAATTGAATTCAACATTTCAAACCAACCACTATTAAAACTGACATTTGGACTACACACACAATGATGCCACCAAAGTCAGCTACATATGATCACTACGATCGCCCGGCTCGATCTTATCGCCTCACACATAATCCACTAATTGCTTTATTAATTGATTTCGGTACTCCATTATTGGCTGCTTAAGCAAATACACATGGGTATACAACTTTTTTTTTACTACAAAACTGAGTGGTATTTAGTTTGTTTTATTGCCTTTGAATGCGGTAAGACAGTCCTAAATAAATAATAAAAAAATGAACATGCAATAAATGTGGCTTTAGGCTTTGGCTGACTGAACACCTGTAATTAAGCGCTTTTGGAGCGCCCGATGCGGTGTGTTGATTTCGGCGTGAATATTAACGCCTCTCGTGTGACTTTTGACAGCTGCATGGTGGCGCATGCGCAATTAAAAACGACGACGCAGTGAAGGAGTGTACGCGCCGACATGCGTAAGATCAGTAGCACCGCGGCGTTGTGCACTTGATTTATACGTATGAGCCGGGAATAGAATATGTATTTAATTGCATGTTTTAGTGTTTTATTTGTGGCGTTAAGTCATAAAAGCCATTAACACGTCGACTTTTGGAGGAAAATAAACGGATTTTTTTTTGATTTAGTGATATTATTTTTTTGTTTGAATATTGTGGAAGAAAGTAGAGAGATTCGGAACTATTCCAGACTGAAAGCACAACTGATTGAAAGAGTAGGAGAGAATAAAGATTTTGAACTTATTTAAAAGTCTCAGAAACTAGTAACTAACTATGGAGATCCAATCGATTAATCATTCAGTGTAGATCAGATATCTTTCAGATATCGTTTCGATCGTCAAATATTTGAGATATAGTTCGTCAAAACTGTCTATTTTGGTAGTAGATAATTTTACTATTCAAGAGTAGCTCAGATCTAGTCGGTGAATTCCTTTTTATTCCTTTTTATTGCCTAAGATTAGTTCATGTCTAGATTGATCACCTTTAAAGGATCTCATTAGATATGAATAATTTAACAAGGAAGACGCCGAAATTTTCGGAAGTCAGGAATGAGTAGAGAGTCTGAATTAGTTTTTAAAGATATTATTTTGACAACAAACTATTTTCAGAGCTCTAGGACCTACAGAATTATAATGAATAATGAATAATACCAATTCCCTAGGATCGCCGAAAAAGGGCCTTCCGAGGTGTTTCAACCTCAGTCTGGCAAAAGTTGGACAATGGAGAAGGAAATGCTTAGATGATTCCACCTCGCCTTCCTCCATACAGTTTTGGCAACTTGCATCTGCCTCGATATCCAAGTCCAAGTCTCAACGCATGGGTACCCATTAGGCAATGTCCAGTAAGCACACCAATGATCGCGCTGAGATGGACCTTGCCCAGAGAAAGCAGTTGAAAGGACCTCTTAAGCTCCACAGAGGGCCAAAAGGAACTCGCCACTGCACAAGTGCTGGAAATTGGCCAGCGTTTGACGAGCTCATGCGTAGTCTGCATGTCCAGCGCTCTTGCGCAGGTGGACCATGGACTACCAACGCACTCCCATTCCGACGTCAATGTTGCTAGGGTACCCTTCCTTGCAACCTTGTCCGCTTTACAGTTACCAACGAATCCGCGGTGACCGGGTACCCAACCCAGCCAGCAGTCAAATAGCAAAATAGCTAGAAGCTATTGATAAGGATCTAAGACACTCCTTTACTAGCCCAGAGTCTACTATCATCGATTCCAATGTCAGTATTGCCGCTCTGCTGTCGGAGTGAATACATACGTCTCTAAAAGAGGTGACCATACGGAGCAGTGCGTCCACTGCTACTTTAATCGCAGTGACCTCTGCTTGGAAGTTACTTTACCTACTTTCAAATACTCAAATTATTAAAGCTTCTACCAGATAGTATAAAAAATACTAGCAATTCACTAATTGCTACCTGAAATCACGTTCAAGTCCCACCGCAGCCATTTTAAAGTTATGTTGCAACATTTTAAAAGCGTAAATTCATAAATGTGGGGCACAAAAAACGCACTAATGTGCTAATAACTCCAACAAATTTGTATTTGTGTGAGTACTTAAATGGCGCAGCAGGAGAAAAAAAATTTCAACGAATGCGTTGTAAATGCAAATTGCTACTTGATGTCGACTACATTTGCTGCAAATTACTTGTGGGGCACAGCGAGTGCCACGAAAGAGAGTATATACCATAGACATGTATGGGTATGAATTTATGTACATTAAAACATATGTTCTGGAAATAATTGTGCTTCTGTGTAGACAAGACAATTTCAAAACTTTTGATGAAACCCGAAATTTCGGGATTATAATAACTGGATTTGAAAAATTTTAAATTTTTAGTTCTGGAAATTAAATTTTGTATCATAAAAGAAAGATAGTAAAAATTTTTATCGGGATCCGAAATTTATTATTATGAAAACGGGATTATAAAATGTTAAGATTTTTTTTTCGAAAATTAAATGTTTTATCAGAAAAAAAGTAAAGGAGATGTTATTATCCGATTTTAATAATTTTTGGAACAGAGACACACTATTAGAAGAAAACAGTTTCCTCTGAATTACATTAAATTATCTAAGAGATTTACCAATATTTTCGGTTAAAATTTACCCTTAGGCGCTGAGTTCAACATGTCCGATATCTGGGGTCTTGAAAAGTTATAGTCCGTTTTCGAAAATTTTTTCTCAAGTGAAGCCAGAGATGATATGTACTATTTGTGTAAAGTTTTATTCCGCTATCTTCATTGGTTCCATATGTATACATTATAAAGTGAAGGAATAAGATGGATTTCAAAATTGAGTTATAAGGAAAGTAGTAGTGGTTGTGAACCGATTTCATCCATTTTTTACATGTGTCATCAGGATGTCAAGAAAATATTATATACCGAATTTCATTGAAATCGGTAGAGTAGTTCCTGAGATATGGTTTTTGACCCATAAGTGGGAGATGCCACGCCCATTTTTCATTTTGTAAAAAAAATCTGAGTGCAGCTTCCTTCTGCTATTTCTTATGTAAAATTTAGTGTTTCTGACGTTTCTCGTTAGTGAGTTAACCCACTTTTAACCTTTGTATGGGAGGTGGGCGTGGTTATTATCCGATTTCTTTCATTTTTGGACTGTATAGGGAAACGGCTGAAAGACACGACTGCAGAAAGTTTGGTTTATATAGCTTTATTGGTTTGCGAGTTATATACAAAAAACCTATTTGAGGGCGGGGTCACGCCCACTTTTCCAAAAAAAATTGCATCCAAATATGCCCCTCCCTAATACGATCCTATGTTCCAAATTTTATAACTTTATTTATGGCTTAGTTATGACACTTTATAAGTTTTTGGTTTTCGCCATTTTGTGGGCGTGGCAATGGTCCGATCTTGCCCATTTTCGAAAGCAACCTCCTCAGGGTGCCAAGGAATACGTGTTCCAAGTTTCGTTAAGATATCTCAATTTTTACTCAAGTTATCAGTTGCACGGACAGACGGACGGACGGACGGACGGACGGACAGACAGACATTCGGATTTTGACTCGTCTCGTCACCCTGATCATTTTGATATACATAACCCTATATCTAACTCGTTTAGTTTTATGACTTACAAACAACCGTTAGGTGAACAAAACTATAATACTCTCTTTAGCAGCTTTTGTTGCGAGAGTATAAATATCGGGACCCTGAAATTTCGGGATTATGATAACAATATCATGCAGTTTTTAGGGGTTTTTTACACAAATTTATTTTTTTATTAAAATAGAAGGTAAGAACGAATTTATTCATGCCGAAATTTCGGGACTATGATAATGGGATAATGAAATTTGTAGAAAATTATTTGGAAATTCAATATTTCACCATAAAAAAATAAGTAACAATTTATTTCGGGATCCCGAATTTTTCCGAACGGGATCCCGAAATCGTTTTTTCTTTAATTCTGTGTTTCTGTACTAAGAATAAAGGAACTAGCAGTTTTTTATATACGTAGACGAACACTAGCTCTGGTATATGCATACAAGTGTACTTGTATATGAGGCAACAGTTCGCATTTATTCGCCCATTGGAATCTGAATTCGCTTGCGTATAATTAAGTAGGATTTGCGTAATGCAAACAGCACATACTCTGCCACACACTCACACAAATATGTTTGATTTGGAAAACAAAAGGAAAAGTATTTTCCGCGAGCTACAAAAGTTCCAGCCGCCACCACACCACGACCAACACAACGCACCACACCTAAAACGCAGCCAACCGCGGCTGCAACAATGCTTTCTGTAAAGTATGCAAATACCTCTTCACATGCCACACAGTACATACCGTTACTTGTAGTCTCTGCCAAGTAGTATATGTAAGCTGCGCTACTACAATTCCCGCCATTAGCAAGTTACGTCGAGCAACAAATGTTCATCTGTCTGCATGTATGTGTGTGTGTGCATTTATATTTATACAATTGTACAATGCAAATACTTGGCATTGCAACGCCCACACTTTGAGGCAACACTAAGCTTAGTTCACTAGTCTGTTGCGTGCTACACTACCGTGTTCGTAACTGTGTTTGGCAGGCAAGCACTTGAGTTGGTGTATGTTGCAAGCTTTGCTGCCGCTTTGCAACAGATATGTTGCCCGTGCAAATAACAACAAATTCATGGTAATTTATTTTGTCGCCCAGTTTGTTAGTCGCTCGACCAAATGCCAAATGTTAAATGATGCAACAAATGGTCGGCAATGACGTCGCAGCAGTTTAGCTGACAACCAACTGGTGACGTAATGTTGCAAGTACGAAGGGTGATGGTGAACATAAAATGAATGCTTTGTGTCGGTTGTTACTCGTAGATTTGATTACCTGGTCTAATTTCCCATATTAGACTAGGTGACTACTGAGGTAATGAGAGGAGGTTATAAGACAAGACGGAATCGAATAAGGTTGGGTAGTATGACTAATCCCTTAGGTATTACGCTTGGACTTCTAAAGTCCCTCCTGAAGGCAGAAAACTGAAGCAGTTGGACCTCGAGTATCGACAAAACGTCTTGAAGCCATCACAAATCTGCTGTGAATTTTTATTTAAATTCCCGCCAGCTCTCCTACATGCCTGAGAGCGTTAGATCCAAGATACGTCAGTCTTGTTCTTGTAAAAGCAGAAGGAAATAGGAGGTTTAAACCCTACTTTCAGATTTTGAATGTTATCGCATGGCCTATGCAATCCAATTATTTGACAATTAATGGTCAAAACCCTTTCAACTATGGAAAAGCGATCCCTGTTGAGGGATAAGAGCTTACTAGAGCTCTTGTAATTCACATTGGGTTAGAAAAAGCTTACGATTGCTCAAGTGCTAGTAGCTAACCAGCAGTATCCAAGCTTAGTTAAGGTTCAGGCACATAGTCATTAACCGTCAGAAAGCCTATCTCTGATCCGTTTCCATTATGATAGTGGGACAGAGCTGGCTTGTAATTGGATTATTCAGATAAGCGAATGTGGGATAGGATAGAAAGAAAATTGACTTCATTCTCATGGGATCAACCATCAGTTAAAATATCTCTAGACAGTACCCATTTAATGGACTTAAATGAGACTAATACTCGAGTCTTCAGAAAGAGCTTGGTTTACTTGTTGATTACTGTGACTGTAATCCTATTTGAACTGCTGAAACACCGGTCATTTGTTGATCTCTAAAACTCTATGGAGAAAACCAAGAACCAAGATATCGATTAATTTATGACATCAAAAAGTTTTAATTCTAGGATAGCGATAGTTAAGCCGTAGAGGTAAATGTCTCGTCTTAATCCAGCATCTTTGAAAATTTCTGTCTTTGCTTAAAACCCCTGAATAGCGCTCGTTTAAAACTTTTACAACTGTGACGAAATTAATCTTGTTGAGCAAGTAATTTAATGGACTTCATAAGAGTTATAAAGATAAGATATATAACGTACGCGACTTGGAGGTATTCCTTTGATATCTTCAGATGATCAGCTCTCTCGAACGACCCCATATTAGGTTGATCCAAAATCAGTTTTTGTCAGTGATATCTTTTTTTTTTTGTTGGTCCCCGGGTTCATAGTCGTTGGTTTACGGTATTTAGCAAATCATTTAAGAATGGTTAGGTTGCTTGGTGTAGCATTCGTATGTCTTTTGAAGGTTAGGTCTAACATAGGTCTATGGATTCGCTTATAGAGACTCTTTATTCAGTCTGCTTGGAGCTAAGTTGACCTTGGCCATCTCGATATTTAACTTTTAATAAATTTTAAAACTTTTCGTAAAGTAAACAAGTGAATTCCGTTAAATTTTCGAACCACCCGCTACACGTGATTTAAATAAAGCAGTAATACGCTATTAAATGTTGCTTTGAGTTGTTAAAAAATATTAATAAACAATAAAAAACATAAATAGGTGTGGAGTAATTGACAATAGGATATTGGCTTGTAGAGCTTTTTTGAGTATTTCTTCATTTTTGCATAATTTTTTTTTTTAAACTACAACAACTCGGCCATTTAAATACCTGCATATATATATATGTATGAAACTGTAATGTACGATTTCTGCTTGTTTCTGTTGCTTTTGCAATATTTATTTGACAGCTCGGCTCGATCTTTCGAAAGCAATTCGAACGAAAAATTCCCACCAAAACATCTAAGAAGCTGCCGACTGGCCAATATTCAAAGCAAAGCAATTCATCTTACAGTGATATATGTATGTATCTACATATGTAAAGGTAAGTGGTAAAATAGCACACTGGCGGATGTGTACGACTTGAGCTGCTTGTTTGTATGTAATCATTATGTTTTTTTTTTTGTTTTTGTTCAAAAATCAGCCTGCGGCAAATACAAGTACAACGAGAATTACAAGTACGAAATTCAATTGTTTACTGATTTATCAAAAGTCAAGTCGAGTCATAACGGAACGAGCAAACTGCTACTGGAATTTTTTCGAAAACCCCTCAAACATACGCACATGTGTGTTATTGTTTTTATACAACAACAACAACAATGCTATGAATTGGACGATGTTAACTTGGTGAATTGTAACGCTATTGCAAAATCTATGCGAACATTGACAACAGACAAGAGCAATAAAATCAGATATATGTACATTACAACAACAAAAGCAATAGCTAAATAGCAATGATAGAAAAAACGCTGAATAGCTTTGTGCGGCAGGCGTGCGCAACAATGGCTTGGAAGCGACACTTGTGCCTTAGTGATTTTTCTATATGTATATGGGTCGCCACCAACGCCGTCGCTCTATTGCCAACAAACAGTGGGAAAATCCATAACAATAACAGTATTGACAACACTGGACCCACACATAAGCAAGCGATGAGCCTCAATGAGAGCGCACCACAAATGGCACACCAACACACAGACACAGAGAAATTGCGACAATTAAACGATGCAGCCGAAGGACAACGGGGCACAGTGCATTGTTGCCGGTGTGAACAATTAAAGAAAGGCACTTAAATTGGAAAGTATGTGAGACAGGTCAAGGATATTTAGCAAATATTATTCGCAAATAGTTGCACACTTGACCGCAACAGTAGCTAGATTGGCACGTTTTCTGGGAAAAAAGTAACCTTCAAATGATTTCCAATTGCCGGAGTTGTTGTAATGTTGTGTTTTTGGACTGTCGGATTTTACCTCATCTTCTAATTTGGGAGATATTAGAAGTATTTAACAAAAGAAATTCAAAACAATATTGGTATATATGACTTTGGAGACTCGATTTGTCCAAAACTGTTAATGAATATTCACACATATTATGTTAGGAAGCCATCACTTCAATGATCTTCTGACAGTCCTCACAGTTGAAACTCAATAAATGATCTCGAGTGCTAGGTTAAGGGTTAGGTAAGTTTTCGGAGCTGATCCTCGCGATGGAGATCTCTCTTGAACTACTAGTAATGTATCAAAATCTCTTACGTATTGGGTGAAGATTGAATAATGTAAATTTTAGGCCTTGACTCAACTGAGATCGATTCCAACATTATATACTATTCCTTTTCCTTTTCTTCTTATAACTCCCTTAATCAGTTTTCGACTATGGATGGCAGCAGTGTTGGACCAATGTTTGTTTCTTAGAAGTATTGATATTGATAAGTATATTTTGGGTTAACTGCTTACTCATCCCTTCAAGTCAGTCTAGTAGATTCGAGGTAAGTTCCTCGGTGTCGATATGCCACTTTATCTACGAGAGTTTTTGTTTTTTTTTTATGTAGTTTATGGATGAGACCAAAGTTCTATCTGAGTGGATGCCTTATCTATCTCTACTCATATACCTTTTCAGAAATTATATTCAGATTTCCGTGAAAAAAGCTGCTGAAATGAATTTAGGAAAGTTCATCTCCAAACATATATTATGTTAGCCGGCTTTTTTCCCTTTATTCAATATAAAAAGTGAATGAAAAAACTCAAATCTGCGCCGTTTCGGTCGATAATCTGTTTCCACCTAGACGGCAACTTCATAATAACCCCCTCGTAGAAGCTCCCATCTTTAGTCACTTTTCACAAGCCGCTTTTAAATTAAATTTTACACAACCTAGGGCGTTCGCCATGTACAGGAACATGTGGTAATCACTTGGCGCTATGTCCGGGCCATATGATGGATGCGATAAAACCTCCCTCGTCTGGCCATATGGGAGCAGCAGGATGATTCCCGACCAATCCCACCAAACACACAGCTGGCCGTCAATCCCGGGTTGGCCACTGTTTGGGAAATGTCAGATGGAAGCTACACTCAGACATTTTTACAAAATGGAAAATGGGCGTGGCGTCGCCCACTTATGGGTTAAAAACCATATCTCAGGAACTACTCGACCGATTTCAATGAAACTTGGTTTGTAATAGTTTCCTTACATCCCAATGATATGTTGTGAAAATAGGCCAAATTGCTTCACAACCGCGCCTACTTCCTATATACCAGAACTTTGAAGACGATCTGAATCGTTTACTTTACAATATATAAAGTAAGCACTAGTGAAGATATCGATGCAGAACTTTGCACAAATACTATGTTTAAAGTGTGGCAGCCCCATTCTAAAAATCGCCGAAATCGGACCATAGGTTTTCAAGACCCCATATATCGAACACGAGGGCCTCGGTGCTTCTAACCTAATATTATGGTTTCCAACTTTCAATGGACTTTATACAATATATATGACGAATATGTGGGTCAAATTGTGTATTATTAATATAAATAAATTGCGAGAGTATAAAATGTTCGGTTACACCCGAACTTAGCCCTTCCTTACTTGTTTAAATCTAAAAACTATCAATTCAAACCACTGTGGCTCGCATAAACCGCAACACAGTTCCAGCAGCAGCTCAATAATGTTCGGTAGCACTTTGAGTTGTCATAATTTTTGAATGATTGCTCCATTGTCAGCAGCGATTCGCGGTGGGTGGGTAAGCATACATATGTTAATATACATATTTATATGTACGCAGCTGTATTCATATGAAAGTGATTGGTTACTGTGCGCTGGTAAGCAACTCGAATACATATATTCAGGCATTTGAATGATTGCTTACAATTTACGATTGTGCGAACACCCACAGTGTTGCGCGTTGTTTGAGCCCTGCGGCCATTTGATATTCAATTATTCATCCATATGTCCGTACAAACATCCCTTGGAGTGTCTATTTGGCTTGGAAAAAACGGAATTTTTTTTGTATCGCACAAATAAATGGTTATTATTGACAATAGGCAGAGTTGTCGGTTGCTGTTTATAACGGATATGTGGCTAAAATCAAAGCTTTTGTGCCGCTATAATGAGAAGAAAAAGCTTAACAATTGTAGCAAATCAAAACGGAAGTGAAGCTTGGCGGCATGAGTTGCGAAAAAGAAGAGGTTGGAGAATAGATTATGAGATATGTATATGTATTAGAGATTACTTTAGTCTATTGATTATATTTTACTGAAGAAATCGGAGCGTTGTGCTTTCCGAAGCTCTAACTGATTTATTGTATGATGAACTACTGTTCCAGAGAGCTTTTAATGGAACCAGTGAAGTCTTTATGAGTTGCTAGTTGGCTGAGAAGAGATCTTTAGAGCAAGACCGCAAGATTCCTGCTGTGATCGGTTAGATAAATGTTTCTCAAAGAGATCAAGCTCAAGATGGGCATATAAGTAGAGCGAGAAGTATTTCTTTCGAAAATTTCAAGCCACGAAATAAGGATTCTATTCATCTCCTAGAAATTCCCTAACACGAGAACTTAAGTTCGCCAGAAAATGGAATATACAAACAAATTTCTTTCGATTGACATTAGTAAGCCTATAATTCTCAGCAAGTTTATAGAAGAGTGTTTTGAAGCTTTAACGCTTAAAATAAAGATTTCTTTGTTCTTTAACTGTAATTCTCATCAGGTTTAAGCATTTTTTTATCCGTTGATATTATGAAAATCCAAAAAAAGCTTCCTTTAAAAGCTTTTAAAGTCACTTTAATCAAATAATCTTGTAAGAATGTACTAATAAAAGAAAGGTCACGACCATTTTCGGTTAGTAACTAATATTTGATAAGCATTTTGTGGCATTTGTTTAACTCGAAATTGGCATTACATTACACTAAGTTGGTATGACTAAAGCTTGATTAAAGATGTGAACTTGAGTGGTTTAAAGTTTTTGCGCATTAGACACAGATAGCGAGGTAAAGCTACTACAACTACAGCAAAAATTGTAAAAAAATACAAAAACCAACAACAATAATTAGAAGCTAAAACAGAAAAACAACAACAATAAGTAACAAGAACCCAAGTTAGTCAGCTATGACGCTAAAAAAAACAGAAAAAAAATAAAAAATAAAAAAAACAAATGACACAAAAAACTTGCAACAAGAAAAATTCCGCAGAATTTCAGTAATCACTGGAAAGAAAAACAACTTGACGATGTTTGTGCTTTTGTTGTAAGCGCGTTGTTGATATTTTCCAAGCGTTGGCCAAGCCAAGGTTTGGTTAAGTGGTGTATGCGGCTTTTGTGCCAAAGCCGAACACAAAACTTGTAACAGCAACATTGCTTAGACAGGCAACAACAATTGTGGCTACAACAACAACAACAATGCAAATATCGACAAATGCTTAGAAGACAAAGGAATATTTTTGCAATTAACGCTGCATTTGTTTGCTCACTTGCTTATAGCCAAGACAACTGCATTCAATGACAACATAACAGCAACAACAACAACAACATAGATACTCAGATACATACATATAGTACACTAGCAGACCCGGCCACACGTTTTTGTGGCTAAGGTATACATTAAATTAAGTTGGTCCAATCTTGGCTTCGGCGACGATATTGATTACTCGAGGTTGATTTATGTTACGCAGCATGATTACAACTCACACTACTTTTAATTGCAAAGTACAGGCAATTTTAAATAGTTTGGGCTAATTGACTACGTCATACTGGTTAGTAGCTGTGTCAACTCTTTTGGACCGAAATTCTAAATTGTCGCATTAAGATCATCGATATTTTTTTTTACCACCAATATAGGTCATTCAATCAGTCATTTATGGTTATCATATTGAGGTTTCATGTCAGGAAAACTTCTCTTTCGAGTCAATGAAGTGAAAGAAATCTGTTGGAAATGCTATTAATCCATCGAGGTGTCAACTGCCAACTATTTCTACAATCGCAATTTGGTATTGTTGCAAAAACACTCATATGTTAGTTGTTAATTGGCGCTTCTTTATGTGTCGCCACAAATTAAATGATTTTAGGCATGCGATAACCCGTCAGTAACAGTTGATCCAGGAAAAATTGGCGTAAATCACCTACTAACAGAATCCTGGCTCCACCAAAAACGTTCATCGACAATCAAGATCTTTTAAAGTCCTTTGCAGTACCTCCAACGACTTCTTGAATATTTGGAAAATTTTCGTTAAAGCGCTATTTTTGACGATTTTGCTGACTGGTGTTTCGTTCATTTGCAATTTAGGAGTAATTTCAAGGCCGAATGCGCCGTATGTTTGCCTACTAACAGGTGCCAAGTCGCCCCTATTCCCGTTAACCTTGGTGGTGAAAATGAGTGAAATTGGTTCTGGAATTACATCAGCCCTCATATACTATATATGATGATTTTCTATTGGACTTTATGTCGAATATATAGATAAAATTGTGTGTTATCTAAATAAAATTACATCAATAAATTGTGAGAGTATAAAATGTTCGGTTGGACCCGAACTTAGCCTTTCCTTATTTGTTACAAATTGTTTTGGGCTATCGACACAACCTTATACAATTGAACAATAACAAAAATATTTTAACAAAGCAACAATGACAACCTTCAAATTATAATTTTTTGTTTTCTCTTTTATATTTTTCTTGTCAACTCGAATAAAATTCTCTTATTATTATCTTCCTCGAAATTTTTTCATATTTACTCACTTTCTAATCTTTTTCTGGCCTTCCACGAATATTTCAAGACTAAAATTAGCCAGATCGGTTTGGCCGTTCTCGTTTTTTTGTAGCACAAACGAACAGCAATTCATTTTTAGATCATATTATTATCAAGCGACAATTATTTTTAATTCCGCACAGGACCATTCAAAAATTTCAAAATTTTAGTTATATAAAGGTTTTGAAGCGATCTTAAATAATAAATCATTTATTTCGATAAGGATTAATACTAAGGTATAAATAAAGGTATAAGGTAAAGGTAAAGGTATAAATAAAGGTATAAAATCGCTTATTGTGACAAAACTATAATAATTAGAGATATGATGTCGCGACGTTTTTTGTAGGTAATGATAAGTTCTACAAAATTGTAGTACATCACTTTGTTATATCTTCAATCGTTTTCGCAGCATTCGCGATTAAAGAAAGTTTTTTGGTATTTTTTTACATTATCGGAGTTTTGGTAAGGAACCCTATTTTTTTTAAACTAAATATAGCCTATGTCACTCAGGGATAGTATAGCTTTCCAACGGTGAAAGAATTTTTCAAATCGGTTCAGTAGTTTCGGAGCCTATTCGACACAAACAAACAAAAAACAAACATTTCCTCTTTATAATATTAGTATAGAAGTATAGATATAGATATAGATTATCAAGCGACAATTATTTTTAATTCCGCACAGGACCATTCAAAATTTTCAAAATTTTTAACTCGTGATATCTTTTGAATGGTATGTCAGAATCTAATAATTCAAAAAGTTATATAAAGGTTTTGAAGCGATCTTAAATAATAAATCATTTATTTCGATAAGGACTAATACTAAGGTATAAATAAAGAGCCTTTTCAAGTAGTGGTATTTTAATTAATTTTTTTATATAAAATCGCTTATTGTGACAAAACTATAATAGTTAGAGGTATGATGTCGCGACGTTTTTTGTAGATAATGATAAGTTCTACAAAATTGTAGTACATCACTTTGTTATATCTTCAATCGTTTTCGCAGCATTCGCGATTAAAGAAAGTTTTTTGGTATTTTTTTTACATTATCGGAGTTTTGGTAAGGAACCCAATTTTTTTTTTTAAACTAAATATAGTCTATGTCACTCAGGGATAGTATAGCTTTCCAACGGTGAAAGAATTTTTCAAATCGGTTCAGTAGTTTCGGAGCCTATTCGACACAAACAAACAAAAAAACAAACATTTCCTCTTTATAATATTAGTATAGATATAAGCTACATGGCTTTGGTGGGGCATAAAAAAATTTCAATTTCATTTGTCATTTCGTCACGTTCGGTTTTTTGTTGACCATAAAAACCAACGAAACGACGAGCTTATGTGGTACTTTGATGGGTCCGATGCGCCGCTGGATGGATGGAAGATCGGACGGTCGGATGGATGAGCAACGAGACAGCACTAAAGCTAAAGATAAACAGATATCGATGGATAGGCATTGGTTTAGTTGGGTGGATCGGTGGATGGTAAGCAGTCTTCATCGCAACGTGAGCTGTAAAGCAATAACAACAAAATCAAAGGTATAGCGTTAGTGTTCTTGTTGTTGTTATTCTAAACCTCAGATAGCAACAACAACAAGGCTTTCGATGGAGTTCTGGATTCATTTGCTCCAAGTGCAGCCAAGTTCGCGCTCTGTTTTTAGGCGTTTGAGAGTTACAAGCGTCAAGGGTAACAGTGCTTACAAGGAGCGAACGCTTACGAAGATCTCATGAAAATCAGTTTTTACCCACGTAAGTTCGCACACTTAAGTGTATTTGTATGCGTGTAAGTTGGTTTGCTTGTTGTTGTGCGCATTCGTAAGGGCTTTTATTGGACTCGTCTCGTCACGCCTTAATGAAGTACCAAAAACTCAATTTATTTGCAATTAAATTGTGTGTATGTGTGTATTTGTGTGTAGTTACTCATTGCGACTGTGATGAGTGATTTTAAGTTATTTGTGAGTTGGCTTTCTGTTGTTTTTTTATCATATTTCTTGGTCCATTTTATTGCTTTATTTTCTTTTATTTTGTACTAAATGTCTGAAGATTGATGCGATTTATATTAACACTAATCAATACATGTAGATAGGTAGTCTGTTCCCCTCACCACTATCATAATATTACAGACCCTCTTACAAAACAAGAATTTATAGAGATACAGCCCTCATACTCTTCTTTCACTCATCTTCAGTTGATATGCAGCTGATAGTAAATCCATCATATCCGCTTTGTTTCTCAGCTATTTCCTCATTCGAAATCTCTCATCATCCCCACTGGTAATATAGAGTCCATAAAATGACTTCAGACATTTTGCATCTTCTGGTGATGTCTTTAAAATCCAATGTCTCCATATTTTCTGTATCGTTCATGGAACAAGTTCAGTCCTTGTTGTGATGCATTTGTAAAAGTTCATTTCACTAATATTCCTTCCTGCGACCGGTTAGATTCCGACTGGATCTAGCTCCCCTCCAAGAGCTCAGTTCAACTTATAGTATACTAACAGAATTTTCATTCCCAAATGTCATTGATCGTAGTAAGTTTCTAGTTGGATCGGGGAGATTGAATGAAGTGGGTGAAAATCTCTCATCATACCTCCAATTTTCGAAACTTAACTACTTGGAGAGTTCTGGAAAGTATCAAGCTGGATGGAGTTATCCGCTAAGTCGCCAATCCATCTTCGCTTCGATCTCCTTCTTATTTATTATCATAACAGCTTCTTTCATATATCTAGATACTGTTGGAAGATTTCATCCGATATTCTTTTGGAATACCAATTCCGAGCTATCTAACTTCTGTATACTTTGGAGTGAATCAAACATCTGAGGAATCAAAGGAACTTTCATAAACTTGAACGAAATACCTGTAGACTTTAGACTTGGCAACTTGCCAAACAGTTGAAGAGCTAGAATGTTGCCCTGTTAAGTCTTTGGACCATATGAATACAGTTTCAGGACACATACTGCATTGCCTTGTTTGACTGAGGGACCTACGAGAAGGCTCCGTGGAGTCTAATTAATGATTATTTGTATTATTTAGTGACTAAACCAATTTGAATATTCCTGAAACAATTTCAACTACCAACAAATACGCCCAGCTCAATGAAAACGCAAATTGGTTGGAGCTTCTTCGTTCTAACGTTTGAAAATCTGCCGCCGCATAGGCAGGCAGCTAGAGCTGAAGCGCAAGTTACCACCGTTTATCTTGTGGTATGAGCTTGCAAACTTGCAGCATGCTAGATAGCGGCTCATGTACCGCTTCGTTGACCACAACCACCTATGGGTAACACCACTAGTTGGACGGTTGATCGGTTAGTGTTAAAGCGGCAGCAAAGGCTTGGCGGCAGAGCGGCTTTGATCTTTAGCGCTCGAGCGCTTCGAACAAAAGAAACGAGAAATAAACAAGCGAAAAAAAGAAAATATTTTCAAAGTGACCAAGCGGCTTGTTGGCAACGCGGCTATTTGGGTGTTAATTTTATTTCACTTCATTTCATTTGTAGCAGCGCGTATTCGCAACTTGCCACAAATCTGCATTTCAACTTGAACGCCAGACTTGAGAGTTTTGGTTTTTGCTGTTGTAGTTGCAGCGGCTATATGTCATTGTAACATAAAAGTTCACTTTTTAATTGCCCGCCTGACGCGTTCAAAAGACATTGGACTGGCATTTTTACGAGCGGCTTTGGTAAATGTGCGCGCGCTCAATGCCGCAACCGGCAAACCCCGTCTTCGTAAGCAATACAGTTTCGAGTTTAAGTTAGCAAGCGCAGGAAAAAGCCCCTGCGCTCACCGCCAAAGCTGTTCAGGGTCGTATGCGTTGCTGTTGCTGTCGTTTTTCTACTCTTCGAACTAACCCAACTAAGCGCGCGTTGCTGCGCCCAACTCATTTCGCATTCGGTCAGTCAAATTCAATTCCATAAACCATTTCTTATGCAGCAATACGCTTAAACTATTGTAGCTTTCTTTTTCTACTTTGCATTTATGGAACTCTGCGGATTTCGCTGCGAAAAGTATAATTTGCCACAGTTGTAAAGAAAATGCGAACAACAAAGCGCAACTCATTGACATTGATGACAAGCCGGAGCGCACACTCCGACTGACAAACGCTCATAAGAATTTTTTCCCACACGCACCGCTACAGCGCGCTTTGGCTCTCGAAGGCGGCGACGCGCGGTATCTACCAAGTTATTGGCTCAACTGATTGTACCGACAGTGGGTAAAATGCGGGTGCTTCGTTGTTAGGTGGTTCGAAAATGACTTCAACTTAGTCCAAGATTAAGGTCTTTTGAAATTCTTAATTTCATCGACAGGCTGTCCGAGCTTATCTGATTTTAATAGATGATCTCCTTTTGGAGGGACACAGCGGAATCGCTGCGAACTACAGAGCTGATGAGCTCGCAAGCAATGGACACGGAACCCTATTTCACCAGGATGGGGACAAGCCGGAGCATTGTTCCTCTCACGAGTTCGGTTAACGTTGGTTAACAATATGCTCAGTTGCGAGATCCTTTTGGTCCAGAGTGAACCCGCTACAGTTGAAGTGCTCACTGGACACAGATGAAGTTAGGAATCCCGTGGTCGCACACTGTTGAATAGAGGAATGAGAAGGAAATTAAAACATCTCGGTAGCTATGCCTTTGGCGAACCAAACGATATGGTTCAAATGAACATTAGCCGTCAGACCATTTGAAGTCTTTAACCAAATAAAATGCGGGTCCCTTCCGGTTACGTAGATACAATAGA
Source organism: Zeugodacus tau (assembly GCA_031772095.1). Lineage (NCBI taxonomy): Eukaryota > Metazoa > Arthropoda > Insecta > Diptera > Tephritidae > Zeugodacus > Zeugodacus tau. Next base: position 70,757,806 of record CM062652.1, on the reverse strand, counting down.
GGTGCGGACGGGAGCTTCTTCATTCCTCGTTTTGGTTGAAAATATTTTCTAAAAATCGTCTATGTCATACTTTTTAAACCACCCTTCTTTTGTTGTTCTGTTTTACTTTTGAGCTCCTTCGAGCTGCTAAAACTGTCAGACAGCATGTCTCGCAAAAACACAAACTGTGCGGAGTTCCCGAAACGCAAACCAATATATTTTAAGGAATCCTATATAAATGTATCGATGAATACTCCTACAAGGGTATATGAAGATTCCTCTATATGTATGTATGTATATGCGCTATCCGAGAAGGCACCAAAAATTTGCCAGACGCACTGACGACTTCGTTGTCTTGTGCTTACAATCATAAGAGTCAGCGCGAGCTGACGACAAGGCCAATTTGTTTGCACCAATTTCGCAACAACAACAACACACATACCTCAACTAACTCCAGAGAGTGCCTTAAAGTCCAAGCAAGTCCAGCTCCACAACTGGCCGTTGCGTTATAATTTATTTAATGACGCCTTTTTGTTGTGCCTGATCAGCGATCAACTGCAATCGGCGATCGCTCAGATCTCCAGTACACCAGGCAGTGGCAGTGGTGGCGGTGGCGGCGGCGGCATCGATCAATGCTGTTGATTTCTGCCACAGTTGTTGAGTAATTTTCGTTTTTATTTTACTGTTGTTTCCATAAGTATTCCATCAGCGCGGCAAGATCGAATGCTGTCAGTGGGATGTTGATGCAAATTTATGATCTACATTTGCTGCCTTGCATTGGCTGCGTGCGTGCTGTAGACGTAGTAGAAGGTGTCTTGCTGTTGTGGGGGACTACTGCATCCTTGCAGATGCAGGCGCTGTCGGCTGTCTGTGTTTGATTCTTTTTCCGTCTTATTTCTTATTGCTGATCTCCGTTCAATAGCAATAATCATAAAATGTTGTAAATGCATTTTTAAATAGTGCGATTAAAATAAAATATTACTGCGTTTTTGACGTTTTGAGCAAAAGCAGTGCGATTTTGTGTGGAAAAATTGCTTTTGAAATCGATTTGTGGATATACATATATGTATATGTACTTCAAATGCCTTGGATATGTGAGGAAGTGAGAAAAGAAAAGGTGGCGATCACGGCCTATTTTGGTTTGAGGAACTGTGGAATACTATGCGCTAGAGTCTATTATACACAGAAAATCATATATTTTGGAATCGGAAGGTGTAAATGTGGAAACAACCCATCTAATTCTTAGTTTCGTTCGCTAGGACGTAGTTTGAATACGCACTGAATACCAAAATAACCAACCGCATTTGATAGATCGAGAGACATCACCTCATTTTTCGAACATCGTGTATAAGGATCTCGCAGCTTAACCACGTTCCCAAAGACAGGAATCTAATGCTACAGGAAATTGGCCAGTTGAGAACAAGTTCTTTAGACTCTTCGGTTATATGTTGTGGGACATAACACACATTGATTAGTGCTATTCAGTGTAAGGAACGACCGATCAAAGTGATCTCATAAATTGGGATCTCCTATTCCTAACATAAACGTTTGAATTTAATTTCATCAAGGCTACTGAGTGGTTCAGAGAGGACGTGGTAGTGTTGATGGATTCCTGTCTCGGTAGTATCACAATGGGCCTCCCACGGCATATGTGCGCCGTCTGATATCCTTCATATCTGCCAATTTATTCTTACCATATAATTTGGTTACAAATAAAGTCATGGCTAAACTATAAGAAGACGTCATATGTCAGTATTTGAAAGCAACGCGGTACTATCTAATTCCCATAACAACTGGGTCTGGATAAAGCGAAACAAAATTGGGGTTTCGTTCAGCGAAGGGCTGTCAGATCGGCATCATTCCTGAAAATTTGGTGATATTACATTATGAATGAGGTATGTAACTTCTTTTATGGCTTCAGAATGATATTATTTAAGAATCCAAGCCGTGAAACTGGGTGTTGTTGCGGACTGAGCTCATAGTTCCCTACATATTCTAGTTTGGTTCAGAGTTCCGTTCGGTGTGGTTCGACACTCTTATGGACACCTTATGGATTTGACTGAGGAATATTTTGGGGGATCTCTAAACCAACTTTAGTATATCCTTCTGAACTTTCAACGTTACTCATAGCGGTAAATCGATCTCCATTAATCCTTCCCTGCGACAATCTTTTGTTGGTTTCTGAATTGCTTAACTTAGAATGAAGATATTGGACCCATTAGGTATATTTTAAGTACCGTGTATCGTTCTAACCTAAGAATATACGTTCCGTTGGCGAGGTCGACATTACTATTAAGGGTGAGTTATTTAATATAATGAAACAACTTGTTGGGTTAGCCGGCCTGACTACCCTTCTTCTTCTTCTTCTCCATTGATCTCAAGGTAATATAGGTTAGTGGAACATGCTAATTGCAAAATCATAATATTCAACAAACAATTTCGTTGATTTGTTTACTCAGTTCATAAATTGCCACCATAAATATGATGTTATGTTCATTAAGCATTTAATTGAGCTATTAAGTTTAGGAAAATCAGCACAATAATTTAGACCACAGAGTATAATCACCAGCAGAAACGACAGATGTTCGGCCAAAGCAAATATTTAGCTACGAGCAAAGCAGGCACCAACATGAGGATGTATGTGTGCTACACCAAAAATACATACACATATACATGTATATACATTGAACACTGCCAATGCAAGGACATACTGTGCAACACATCGCAATGTCACGGCAACAAACAATTAACACCAGAACCACAAAATGAGTAGCAAACAACGGTTGCTAAAGAAATGTATTCATGCCACTGGACATACAGTGACAACGGCACAAACAGGATGCACTAACGGCATTTAAGATATTTTAGACCACCTACATGCCACCCCCACAGGCACTAATAGGCATAAATAGTTTGGTGAATTTACATTTTAGTTAGTCTGAGTTGACGACAAATGAGCGCAAACAAGCCCGGCTACAACTACAATAACAACATCAGCAATAACAACAACATGAGCTATAAGGATCTAAGGACCCGGCTAAAAACGACCAGTTGGCACAGCATGTGCGACAATTGGCGACACAGCAGCGAGCAGACACAGTTATGTACGAGTATGTCACCCGATTATGCTGCAACGAATCGAAACAGTTCCGCTATGTTTAACTGTCATTTGTGCGAAAATTGAGTCAAGCGATACTTGATTGTACCAAAGAAGAAGCAGTTCAACTTACTCAAGTTGTTGTTGTTGTTTTTCATTCTTATATTTTTGTTGTTGCTGTTGCCAGTGACATCCCGGCGCGTCCTTGCCACCCAGTAGTACACATTTAAGGTAGTTTTTGTATGGCAACTGCTTGCCCTGCAACCTGCTGTTCACTCAACTCGACTGCGCCTTTAATGCTAGAGCGTCTGTGTTAGTGTGAGTGTGCGTGCGTGTGTGTGTGGCAAATCGATGAAGACATCAAACTGAGCGATGTGATCGATTGGCAACGCACTTTTGATTCTACGTTGCTTCACATATTCTCGTTTTGTTGCTATGGTTGTTGTTGTTGTTGTGCCGTATCAACTGGCAATGATAGTGAAATACGCACAAACACACAAACAACAACAAGCAGCATCACAGTGTCCTGCCGTGTTGCCGTTGCCAATTCGATTTTGTAGCGCTTCAGCATGGCAGCAACGGCGCGCACCTGCGAACGACGCGATCACCTTCGATCCGCAACCGATTGCGCATCCGCGTCACACAAAGCGATCCGCTCGCAAACGCTGGCTGTGCGCGTTGCTACCAAAATTGTTTAACTGTCTGTCAGTGTGTGCGTGTGGCTTAGCGAATTTAATTAAATCCGTTTGGCGTTGAACGGCAATATCTCGCCGCTTGTGGTTGTGGTTGTTGTTTTTGTTCTTGCGTTTATTTACCTTATAATTCGCTTGTTGCCTCGACCTCTAAGTTGTTTGTGTTGTTGTCGAGAAGTAGGTGGACGCGGTTTAGTCCTATTGGCTTTGCTTCGTTAGGTACAAAATTATGTGGTTTAAAGCGAAATTAGCCGAAGATTAGGTTATAATTATGGCGTTGAAATGCATTAGGCACTCTAATTGGTAGTCGTTTGGTGTTGGTGAGGTTTCTAACGGAAGTAGGTTATACGGTTTTTAGTTAAATCGGAACTTTTGGGTTAAATGAGCGTACATTTCACGAAATGTTGTCTTAATTAGAAAGTCTTCATCAATATTTCTTTGTTAACATCTTTGAATACAAATTTTTTTGGGTTTTGGAATAAACGTGGACACGCCAATATTTTTTTTTACCACGAGAACTACGGGAACCCTTACCTTGACGTAATTGATAGTTGAACAAATTTTACATAACAAAGACTCCCTCATAAATGGAAACTCTATGGTCTATGATGTATGCTGATCACAAATGACAGTGGTGACGAATAGAAATCCATAAGATCCAGGGTTCTTTCCTGATCGAAACAACGATCACGCTCAAGAATATAAGGTAGTTGAAGCAGCAGTTTTAACAAAGAAGCAAATTTTTAAAGTGTACCTCAAATGTTAGCCCGAAACGCGAATCCGAATTCGTCAATCTTACCGACAAGCCAGTCTGTAGACTCCAAGAGTGCGTTTAAAGTTTCCAACCAAGGTGGGACAGATTCGAGGATCCATAATCAGAACAAATACGTTGCGGCCTAAAACTTTCAACTAAGCAATATTCCATTTTAAGATCAGCACCTGTGCAGTTGTGAGGCCTTTTTGCCTGCAGTGGACCTCTTCGCACTGCTTTCTCTTAGGAACGTTTATCTCGGCGCAATCGTAGGTGTGCTGACTGGACACACATTCGGTGAGACTAGGGCTCATGCCGAACGCAAAACTCCAAAGCTGTTTGATGAAAAACGAGGGGGCATAATTTAAGCATTTCCTCTTCCAGGTCGAGAATTCGACAGACTGCGGTTAAAACAGCTCAAACACAGTTAAACAAAGTAGTTTATCGTATCGTGAGGACCTTTTAGTCCGTTAGGAGTATTCTGGTGTCCCAAAGGACAGTTGATTGGCGTTGGAATCGTTTAGCCAGTTATAGCCGAATCGATGATAAAGCGCCAGTCCTCTCTTTCCTTCGCAGTTCGGTGCCAGTTAGAGATCCCAAGTGTAACCAGGTCGGTCTTCACCTGGTCTCTCCAACGTAGTGCAGGCCTTCCCCTCCTCAGCTTTCTCCGGCGGGTACTGCATCGAACACTTTCAAAACGGGAGTGTTTTTGTCCATTCGGTCAACATGGCCTAGCCAGCGTAGCCGCTGTCTTTTTATTCGCTAAACTATGTCAATGTCGTCGTATAATTCGCACAGCTCACCGTTCCATCCTTTGCGGTATTCGCCGTTGTCAATGTTCTGAGGACTCGCGAAAACACCTAGTGTCGTCTCATCTGATGTTGACATCGTCCACACTTCTGCACCATAAAACGGGACGGGAATGATAAGCGCCTTATAGAGTCTGATTTTGGTTCGTCGAGAGAGGACTTTACTTTTCTATTGCCTACTCAGTCCAAAGCAGCACCTGGAGGCAAGAGTGATTCTGCGCTGGATTTCGAGGCTGACAATCTTGGTGTTGTTGATGCCAGGTATACGAAATTATCTACGACTTCGATGTTATGGCTGTCAACAGTGACATGGGAGCCAAGACGAAAGGACAGTTAACTAAGTGAAATATTCAGCTGTCGAATAGATCTGACTCCTAACTCAACCTAACCTAACATTACATTACAAAATGACCGTGACTGATATTTCAGTCGCTACAACAACAATTACGGAATAGTATTCTTTGGACCAAACGACTCCATAAATGTTTTCCGAAGAGGTTGTTCCAAGTACTTTAAATGGTCTACTGTTTGTTCTGTATTCCCTCCCATAGTTTAGGAATCTTGCAGATATTATAAAATTCAGCTAAGATTCGATCAAATATATAAAATTTTTAGAAACTCTGGGTGAAATGAGTAGTCTTAAAATGGAAATGGAATAATATTATTTGGAAAAAAAATTGTATTCACAATCAAACAGGGGAATAAAGTGATTACTTCAAACCGAAGAATCAGAAATATTTTAATTAAAACTATTTGTAATTGCTTAATCAGTAAACTGAGTAACATATTACTTCTTCATATTAGCATATTTATAAATTTCTGGTATTTAAACAGATGTCTTTAGACCACAGCATACCTAGCGTTCGAATGAAAGTGCTTGAATACTATTGTTAAGTAATTTCTTGAAAATGATTATGTGAAATTTGCATTAACCCTTAACTCAATCATCAGCTATTTGAACAGTTAATCTCCTATTTTTCTCGCCATACATATATACATACCTTCGTAGTTAATTATGCAAAAGAGTGAATAATTCTGCAGAATTATGGAATTCAGTAATGCATTTACCGCTATATTTGCAGGTATTTGTGTTCCTAGAACAACAAGCAATCGGGTAATCAATCAAACTATGCAAAATTTTAAGTGAAAATTATTGACAACAAACATGAAAAACGAAGAATAATAAGCAAAATACACAGAATAAATGGAAAAACAGTAGCAGAAGCGATAGGAGAGAGACACAGTTATTTTAAATTATTTTCATTGAAAATTTGCAAAACAAATCGTTGAAACAAATATTGAATAATACAAATAATCTTCGCTTATGATCTTCGTAGTGGACGAGTGTGTGTGTGCTGAGTCGAGCAGTCAACAAGTGTCCCACACAGATCCATCATAAGACAGATCGATCGCTCTCCATGGACCAGTGAGCAACACACAACTACTTTAGTTCAACACCAACAGCAACAACAAAAAGTAAATAATAATAATGACAATGGTGGACACTGGTGGACAGTGTTTGTTGTTGTTCTTGTTGCTACTGACGATAGAGTTATAAGTGACAGCAAGTATGTGGCATTAAGCAATTGTTAAGCAAATTTTCACTCCTTTATGGTAAATTTGACGAGCTGCTGAGCTACCTTCCGACACGACGAAGTGCTGAAAATTCCTTAAGGACAACAACTTAGCTCACTCTATGTACACGAATATATGTCTGTATGTATGTAAGTGAGTACGTGCAACAATAAATGAAACAATAAAATGAATGTTGTTGGAATGTGCACATTGCTACCGGGAAGACGAAGACGACACCCGCGCACCAACACCCGCCGCGTTGAGCTACTGATGCAGCGCGCCAGGATGTCTATAGGCTAAACGAGCCACTATTGTTTGTGCTCCTACACACAACAGTGTAGGAATGTTGGAATGTGCCTCTGTCTCTATGTGTTTGAGTATACAGAAGGATATTAGCTAGTATTTTATTAACCATTCAGTAGTCGTAAAATCACAAAAAGCGACAACTTGTGCATATTTTACTGACACTTGACAATGCCAGCAACTGTCAAACGATCATAAATGCAGCTCGGTGCATATGTAAATATGTAATAGACGTAGTTGTTGGTTGGTATAAACCCTTCAGGGAAGTGCAAAGGGTTTCTTTGCTCGAAATTTGAAGAAATGTTGTGTTAAATGTTAACTGGTTCCGTTGAGACTAGCTCGGGGACTAACCCGAAAAGGTCTTTTGATGTCCGATTCCTTCACTAGACATTTAGACCGTAATTTATTTGTTATTATCCAGTTTTCCCCAAAAAATATGTTCCTCTTATAATATCAGAACTCTAAAACCCTATATTGGCTCCATGACCTATGACCCGTAACTCACATCTGATCCGTTTATTAACTACAAAGTAGTTTTGTCGGGTATTATACCTACAAAAACTAAGAAGATTATTTATTATATATACTTTTTTCAATTTTACTAGTGCTACCAAAGCATAATCCTATCGATCTCGACGGATAATTCGAAACTTTGGATTGAAGAACTTCACCAAGAAATCCCGTTAGTGTAGATATACTGAAAATGAGTGCAAAATAGTGAACACTTTCGACCTCGTAACTGTTTTGAAGACCTCAAAACTCTTATCGATGAAGGGGTTCGAAATAGTGTCCTTTATGAAAGACGGACTTCTTCTAAAGTCAATTCAATTAAGATAAGTAATTTACTTTGTAGCAATCAAAATACCTTAAGGAGAGAAGGGGTTCAAAATAGTCTTTGAAAATGGACTTCAGCGAAACATCGTCAGTTCAGTTGATTGATGTGGTATTTACTTTGAAGCGATAAAGATGCCTTAAGGAAAGATGATACCTATCCATTCTCCTTCTTCTTGACTGGCGTAGACACCGCTTACGCGGTTATAGCCGAGTCCATAACAGCGCGCCATGCGTCTCTTCTTCTAGCACTTTGGCGCCAATTGGTTATACCATGCGCAGCCAGGTCTCTCTCCACCTGGTCCTTCCATCGGAGTGGAGGTCTCCCTCTTCCTCGGCTTCCACCAGCGGGTACTGCATCGAACACTTTCAGAGCTGGAGCACTTTCGTCCATTCGAACAACATGACCTAGCCAGCGTAGCCGCTGTCTTTTTATTCGCTGAACTATGTCTATGTCGTCGAATAACACATACAGCTCATCATTCCATCTTCTGCGGTGTTCGCCGTTGCCAATTTTTAGGGGACCATAAATCTTCCGAAAACCTTTCTCTCGAAAACTCCTAGGGCCGTCTCATAGGATGTTGACATTGTCCACGCTTCTGCACCGTAAAGTAGGACGTGAATGATGAGAGACTTGTAGAGTTTGGTTTTTGTTCGCCGAGAGGACTTTACTTTTCAATTGCCTACTCAGTCCAGGATTCCAGGCTGACATTGTTATTGCTGTTAATGCTGGTTCCCAGATAGACGAAATTATCTGCAACTTCAAAGTTATGACTGTCAACAGTGACGTGGGAGCCAAGACGCGAATGCGCTGACTGTTGACGACAGGAGATATTTCGTCTTGTCCTATCCTATCCTATAACTATCCATTACCTATAGAATATCAGTCTTTAAGCTCAGGTTATTTTAGTCGATGAAACTTATGAAAGGCTCCGAGCGACTTTGGAGTTCACAATATGTGATTTATATGGACGATTTGGCTCCTACTGTAGAATAATCGAAAAACAATAAAATAGTATGATAGTCTACCCATTTCAAAGAGCAATGATCCCGGTTAATCCCTCCACTTTCCTACAAGGTTGCTACCAAAGCAAACTCTAGCAAACTGCTGACAGTTTTGAGAAGTCAAACTCACACCAAAGTGTGAAATATTGAAAACTCTTCTGTGAACTGTGACTTCTAACGAAAACTAGCGGCACTTATACACATACATCATCACAGCTCCTAAGCGTACAAATTCTTGTGAAAGTGTTAATGTCGCACAATTTTATGGCCATGCGTAATGTACAGCCAGTTAAGCCAAGAGTAGCCACTTGCCGACATTTGATTTGTTATCAATAAATTGGCATAAAAGCAGAATTTTAACGACTTTGAAACTATGTGGCCGGCGCATTCAGAGTTTTTCATAGTTTCAAGTTCACAAATATGTGCCAAGGCACTACTGACAACCACCTCTTTTGCTGCCAGTTGGCAGTTGGCGCTGTTGGTTGTTTGCTGTCAACGCTTTATGGCACCTTTAAATCACTTTTTGCCACTTTTCATTGCGGACATATTAATATGTACACTGCTTTAAGTATAATGCCCACATAAATGATATGGCTTTATGGAAAAGTTAGCACCTCATTTGTATAAAATGAGCACATAAATACATATAACTGTTGAAGCGAAGTGCTCGAGTGGTAAAATAAGAATGTTTCCTTCAAACATTTATGTAGCGCTAAAATGCCAAGCGCGCCTCATAACAATCACCTGCTGCCGCCGCTCATTCACCGCTCCCCACTCATCATCGTCGATGATCCTCATTGATCGCCAGCATGCGATCTTCGCTTTTATAACCTGCTTGTGTTCTTTATTGAATTTCTTATTTTATGTTCACTAAATTGGGGGCTTTGTTTAGCTTCCATTTAACTCAACTGCTTTAGTGCTTCCTTCCTTTTGTTGGCTTGTTTTGTGGAATTGTCATATTTTTGTATAATCAGTGTTATGATCATTGTGTAGTCGATGAAGCGATCTTGTTTATCGACAATTTTACTGCCGACGCAATGATGATTGTACTACTAAAAATTTGAAAATCGGCGGGTGTTGACTGTTTAAGTGCCGTCTTCACATTTTTATGACTCGAAATGTTGGAGGATGTGCTGCTCGTAAGGATGTGTGAATTTATAGTAATTTTGTGATTGAATTGGAGCATATTTTCAGTTTTCGATTTGAGTGTTAATTTGACAGATGTTCAATAAAAGAAATATTCTTTCTAAAAGGTTGTAAATTATATATTCCAAGTATATGATCTTAGTTTAAAATTGTTTAATAAGAATAAATAAGACCCAACAGATGAGTTCTTTGTTCCTTATAAGCGCTTAAGCTTCGATCTTGTTAATGAAAGATTGGTAACTATTTCAAGTATTTGGTTTCGAAATGATGTAGAAGTAGTATATAGAAGGTTTATAATGTGAAATATCACTAAAATGTCAAAAGCTTGGGAGGAAATAAGCTTCGGAAGCTTTTGAAAGCATCCAACATGTAGTTGTTTTCAAACCAGCAAGCAAAAAGTTTTACAAATGTCTATCTTGGACAACTCTTTCTCAGAAGTGATTCTGAAGCTCTATCTAACCCAATTAAGATTATTTAAAAAACTAGAAATGATATAAGATGAGGCAGTGGGTCAAACTTAACTACACTATCCAAACCATAACTCATTTCATAACAAAGTATATCAATATCACTATCTACTGGACATCCTTAATCCATTTATTTTTTGGTATGGTTAGAGACTTAACCACTTTGAAGAATGTTATCGAGTTTATGAGTTCTAAGAATCTTCAGCTTGTTTTCAGGAAGGTTTCTGTTAAGCTGAGGAAGTCGGGAACTTCTTAGACTGGATAGAGATTTTTCTTGGAGAGTAAGAAGGATATCTTCAGTATATTAATGTTGAATCGAATGTTTTGAATAAATAAATTACGGTATTCAGGCAGGCTCACGATGTTCGCAGTGCTCGTTGAACAAATGTGATGAAATCCGATTTGACTTTGCCTTATTTTTGAGTAATATTTAATCCAAATCACACGGAAGTTTTCTCATCTTTTTAGAACCGAAAAATTTAATATCAGTGACCCTTGAACCAGAGTTCCGATGATTCTTTTCGATATTAGACCTAATTCTATGAATGAATTATGTATTTAAAAGTTAAAGGGCTGATATTTTCTTCGAGGTCGAAGGTTTGTCTGAGTTAATTTAAGTTAATTGAGTTAATTTAATATCAGTGACCCTTGAACCAGAGTTCCGATGATTCTTTTCGATATAAGACCTAATTCTATGAATGAAATATGTATTTAAAAGTTAAAGGGCTGATATTTTTCTCAAGGTCGAAGGTTTGTCTGAGTTGAACTTTGGTATTAATTGACGAAATTTAGATCTGACAATCAATCTTAGCGTCCGATGAACATACATCATTTTTCATACGGAGGTTTATAAGAGGTGCCAGTGGAACAAGTCGGTATCAGAATGCACGCGAAGGGATCTCTAACCGATCTCTCTTCAACCGACTTAGAAGATGGAGTTTACTTGAATGATCATCAACAGCTCTTCCGAATTTAAAAACCTTCACATTTACAGAACTTTAAGGAACTGGTAATTCTCGAATTAGTGGGGACGGCAGATCAGAATCTAAATTGTAGAGGCCGAATCTTTTTCCGGAGGACGATCTGTTGGAGATCTCTCTAAAGACTCCAAATATTACTGATCTTCATACAGTCTACAGAATCAAACTACTGTTTGAGAACTCATGCCGCCGCCTACAGCCCACAACTCAAGGTGCTAGATAAGAACAATAAATGACAGCGCGAGCGAAATGCCGAACAAAAAGTTGCAACAAAGCCAACAAACGATTACTCATCGCGAACAGCGCAGTGTTAAATGAACTGTTTTTTTTTTTGCAAAGGCAATAAGCACAACTAATTGCAACATATGGACACATACAGATGGGTACTAACTCATAGTAATGGGCACATACCAAACGAACAACAAAACGAATCATTAAACATATAGAATCTAATAGAATGCAACGTACACACCTGGCACCGGTGGACCACACAATTTTCATGTACGAACAATACTTTTGCCACATTGTAAAACTACGGAAAAATTTACAACAACAACACTATTACAATATTACTATCAATTAACAAAAGCGAAAAACGAAAAACGTAAATGAAAATGAAAAACGGCAAAAGGACATCATGAAAGTAATAATGTAAAAAAATTAAGCGTGAACTTTACGCATATTAAGAGGGGCACGCATGCGCAGTGGCAAACCAGCCAAGAGCACACACATATTTATTGGCTTATGTATGTGTGAGTTAAAAGTGGAAATCTGCCTGGCTTACACACACATAGAAATATATAGCCTGCTGAAGGACCTCAGCATTACGAGGCCCTAGATTGGCTTTCCATGCGCTCTCTTTCCTCTACTGCCGACTGGCTCTCTCTCACGCGGCTCGAGCTCAGCTGTCAACTCGATAGTTTAGACGTTCTAATCTTCACTTAAGACTTAAATAAAATTAAAATTTTTTCTATTTTTCTTCAAGGTAGTCTGAATATGTTAAATTGCTTCTCCGCCTCCGATTTTTGAACACAAAATTTTCAATGAATTTTATAGAAGAAATTTCGAAATTTCTTCTCGAATGTTAATCAGCGGAAAATTCTATGCTAATGAAGCGTATGTAAGAGCTGAAGAGCAAATTTGTTATATGTGTCTGAATTGCTCTCCTTTACAGTCCTCTTCAACTGTATACATATGTGCGCGTTTGAGTTCTCATTGAGTGCGCGCGCTTGTTCATTCATATTCAAAAAATTCCAATTAATTTTTTTTGGCCACATTTAATGTGCTTATGACAGTTAGTACGATAAGTATGTCGAATCGTCGATAGGATTGCCTGCTACAGGATATGGCAACGCGTTGCTGTTGGCCATTTTGTTGCTGTTGTACGCCAACGCAGCGGGTAACCACAACTAAATATATTTTGGGTGACAGGATATGCATAAATACTTATACAAAATTTTCAACTATCAATGCATATCCATATGCCTGCGGTTATTTTTTGTAAGAAGGTGTCAATGGGCACATATTTGCCTTGCCTCTGTCCGCAAGCGCGCTTATGTAAATTCTTGTTTATGTGTGTATATGCATGAGTATCCATGTGATTATTGGTGAAGTATGTCGCTTAAAGCGTTTACGCTTTTCTAACCTTAATTTGCCCATTGACACTTTTCAATTAACGTTCTCGCTGAAGCATGCGATTTTCACACATAAATATACTGGCTGCCATACATACATATATAAAATAAAGTACCGTTACATATAGACCATATATATATATATGAATATACATACGCTCTTATGAAGCTGACAGTTGTTCTATGTGATTATACTAATCTAGAGTACTTTAGCGGAAGTACAGCAATTTTGTGGCGCGATTAAAATAATATGGACGGTTTAGTAAATTTTGAGCTATTACAATCGCATAACGATTTATCGACTATATCGAAGATACACATATATATCTTCATATCTTGAGAAGGCCACTGATATTGAAAAATAAATTGACTAAAATATTCGAGTAACAAGTTGTTGGTACGACAACCGGCAAAGTAGATTAATAAATTTTAGAATTAAAGCTTGGAAGCATCGTAAGATACTCTCACCAATTCGCAATGCGATGAATAAAAATATAGATCCGGTTCTCTTTAATTTTTATAAACCAAGTTCTCTATATGTGACCTGGCCTACGAAGGGAAAAGGGAGCTAACGTGCGAAAACTAGTTTTCTGGGAAACAGCTGTTAAAAATAAATCTTCCATTCGAATCAACTAAAAAGTGAAAATTAATTTTTTGACACCTAAGCCCCCTTTCCGTAGACCAGGTCACATATAGTAACGTCCCCTAGTTTTTTAAGATATTCCGTCTCTAATGGATGAAAGTAGAAAATTCACAAAGATAATATCTTTATCATTCACAGCACAAATTTTTCAATGATCTACGAACTACTGCTTTGAGCTACAGTTGAAGTTATTGATAATTCTTCATAGTCCATAAAAATTCAGAGACAGCCGGTAATGACTAACTTTTCCAGTAGCAGCGCCCTCGGTACCGGCCAGACTTGCCACGGCCTTTTCATTAGCTTTTATATCATATTCTGATCAAGGTTCGACACGTAGCTCTTTCTGTACTCTACTGATATCTGCTTTAAATCAAATCTGTGATTATGAGATAGAACAATTGGTTTTCATAATAGATCTACGATTATATTATAGTATCTTAGTATTCAAAGCTATGAAGTGATGGACCTAAGCCTTTTTGTAAAACAATCCTGACATATAGATATAGATCAAATGCTTCACGTTTGAAATACCTCAACTGAGCTTCGTTTTTCATTAGGAGACTATAATAAAAGACTTTTAAATTGCCATTACCATTAATATTTCCTTTTTTTAGACAATTAACATATTCTAAAATATTGTGGTAAGCTATTGGAACAGCTTTTTAGAGAAAATAACGGTATATTAATTATTTTTAGTTTATCTGAGAAACTTTACTGCCGAATTTGTACACCAATGTTTTTCCATTCGAAGGAAGGACAATATGAAATACGAATCAACATAATCCACAAAAAAAAATTTGAGTTAAAGAGACTTCGACTTATGGAAGGTAATTTGTATCAACTTTGACTTCTATTGACAATTCAAGAGTTCGAGTTATGGAGAACTTCTAGTTATAGAAATTCGAGTTATGGAAGTTGAACTATAGTTCTGTGAAGTTGAGGAAAACGAGTTAAAATATGACGCATAATTTCAATTCCTGGAAGAAATGATATAACTCTTGGACTATATGGACCTGAATACAAATTAAGCGAAAATCTTCGAAAAATAAGCCGATTTCGCTGTATTAATACATAAAGAGTCTTGACTGTTCCAGTAGAGAGCACTTTGAAGAGACTCGACTGTTCTAGTAGAGAGCACTAAGAAGGTCATGGTTACAAACCCCATCCAAAGAAAGACAACTTATGTTATAAGAACAAATCTTTTATTATGCTCGTCGCTTGGTAGACTCCGAGCTGATATATGGAACTTTTTATCGAAACTGTTATAAATTAAATAAAATAACTAAAGAAGATTCGGTTTTCTTTCGAATGTTTTCAACGAATTTCGCGAGATGAAGAAAGAAACTTTTTTCTTAAAAAAAATAAATAATAATAAAATCAGATATAGGAAACATTAAACTTAAGGACTCATTAGCATCAATGGATACACACATTCTGGGAACAGATAATAATACAACGTGATAAAGCTTCCAATTCGAGCTGAAAGCCTCTGGTGCTCGTTAATTTTGTATAATAATATTTTTCATTTAATAAAGAAAAAAATAAAAAGTATCCAAATAGGAAATTATAAACTTAATCGACCACTTTTTGATGCCAACAAGAACCGAGACTAAATTTTATATGAGAAACAGCTTTTGAAGAACTGTATTAAATGATTGACCTTCTATGTAAATATATATGTATTTAAGTATACATACATATATCTTATTTTGATAATCACTAAAGCTCAGCAAGGATTCCACAAAGGTGGTGGGCGAATAACCAGTTTTCTTGAGTATAAGTAAATATGTAAAATACATTAAAAGAATTAAACGTATCCTGCATCATAAAATGGACAACAAAAGCAAACAGTGAAACGCACGTTTGTAAACAACTATCTTTTTGTACATATTGAGGTCCATACATAAATATTTTATAGCCCTGCGTATGAAGAGAGAGAGATAGAGTCGCACACAGCTAGCCTTCACGCTTTAATTGACTGCAAACGACGTACGACGGTGACGACAAATGTCATGCCATTGTGCGAATGTCAAATTGAAAGCAAAAACGCAAACACACACACTCGCACATTCGTTTATGGCAAAACGCACACGCATCGGCTGTAAACAAAGGCTCGCAAAATGCACAGGAGCAACAACGCCGCTGGGCGGCCATTGCGAAAAAAGTTCAACACTACTACTGTTGTTGCTGTTTTTATTGCTGTTGTTAACGCTGACATTACTCACATGGCAAGCGGCAGCTGCTTCGTTAGCACTCGCATTGAAAATGTTCGAACGAAGGACATTACAAGATTGCCCCTCATACAATCAACAGCAATACAAATACTAGTGTTGTTGTTGTTGTTGTTGATAAATTGTCAACGCACGAAAACAGCAGCAAGGAATACAACGCATTGCAACAATGTAATGAAGTGCGGTCGAATGAAGGGTGGTTGAGGGGGATATCAGCTATAACGGGGTACAATAAACAATCAACAACCAATCAACGTCGACGAAAACAAATAAACTAGATAATATAGTACATAATTCGCGTCCCGCATTTCTTTGCAGTCTCTTAGTCTTTCTATTAGTTACTCGACTAGTGATTGCATTCACAAATACAGCTAAGTTCACATTAGGTTGAGTAGGCGTGGCTCTCTAGCCATTGCACTCCATTAAACTATCGCTGATTAACTACAAAATACATCTAAAGAAGACTGCCCAAGCATGACAACAACAACTAGCAGATACTATCATCCAACTAGCAGATACTATCAAAGTGGATCAAGTAAGCTTAAGTAAGCACAGGTTCTCTCATCATTTAGTCTTTTCAACAGTGTTGTGCTTTCTGTTAATTTTCGTTAGAAAAAAATGAGTTTTAAGATCGGTAGAAGAAGAAAATGAAAGCGATAATAATAACTAGAACGCAGTTCAAAACTTTTTTTCCTCTAGAATGGATTGGAATTTAAGATCTATGTAAGGTATACCCTATCGTGTGACCAGTGAAAAAGATTGTGTTTTTTAGAAATACTGTAAAAAATTCCTTCCAGAGACGATCCTTATATGTCTGAGAACTCTGTCTCCTAATAATATAAGGAATTTTCCATAATTTTCGAAGATCCATAACGTTGGCTCCGTTTTCGAAACAAAAAGAATAAACCCTTCTTTTTAAAATGCACCAAAATTGGTTTCCAAGCTTTCTGATAGGTTTCTGGGTAATGATAAGCTGCAATAACCCAATAATTTTTAATGGTCGCTCTGCAAAATTGTCTGAGAAGACTTTTAAAATATATATGTTGAAAGCTCCTTCTATATCGGGAAACTATTTGAGATTAAAATTTTAGGAATTTATTATTTTAAATGGGGAATTAAAGAATTATAAGAGCTGAAAGAGAAAGGGAGAAAAAGTTAGGGACAGTTTCCTCAGAGTACTAATTTATAGACTAAATTTAAGGATTCCCGAAAGATTTGTTGATGATTTTAGGATCTACGAAGTTTTAAAGAGCCGAAAGAGTGGGAGCTTCCTTTCTGACAGTTGACAGTCGGGCAGTTTCCTAAAAGAATACACCTATATACTAAAATTAAGTGTTCCCAAAAGTTTTGCTGAGAAGAAGAAGAAGGGTATACCAGGTTCAAAAATGGATGCTAAGGATACATATTTTTCCAAATATTTATTTTTTGTTGAATGAATGAATTTTCAAAGAAAAGAGACAAATTAAATTGAAAATTTCATTAAGGATGAGATATTCCTGGGTCAAAAATATGGTTGAGGGACGTTCTTGTTAATATCGGTAATATCTCAACAAAAATTTCCGAGTCTTACGTCTAAACTTTTTAAAGAAATATAGTCGATTTCAGCCCAAATTTTGTATAGAACTAAGAAAAATGGTCTGAGCTCCATGAATATTTTCTTAAAATTACTGAGAAATTTAAAATTTACTTCATTTAAATTTAATATATTTTATTATAAAATGTTAGTCATTACGATCCCTGCTTTATAAAATCGAATAATATTTTATAGCGAACACACCGCAGCAACAACACTGTGCACTACAACAAATGAGCAACTATGTATCGCGCTCTCCAACTGGCGCTCGTTTACAAACAACGACGCGCTCTCAAACATTTGGCCTCGCCTCACTTTTGATCGTTGCCATTGCTGGCTGCTGTTGTTATTGTTGCGCGCACACATACAACAAACAACCACAAACATTGAAGCAGTCAATTTCTTTGCTTTTGTTGCTAGTTTCGCCTCTCATTAACACAACGCCGAACGCCGCGCGACTTTGATATCAAACCGGTTAGTTGCAGCCACCCGTTCTCCGGCGGCGCGTATGGGTAGTTTTTCGTTTAGCGCGCGCACAACAACAAATATGTTGGCCTATTAACAGTGCCCGCCTCCTTTCACACACACGGAAAAGTGTTAGTATGAGTGCGCGTTGTTGTTGCTTGGACCTAAGTGAGCGCCAAGCGTTGTTTCAACACCACCACCTTTGTATGCACACATATCAAGCGCAACAAAAACAGGCGCGCACACGAACACAACAAATTGAATTCACACCAATCGCGGCGCGGTGATTCGCCAGCGCCGCGTACTTCTTATTGTTTTTGTAGCTTTTTTGCTTTGTTTGCTGCCTCTTCTCATTTGTTGTTGTTTGTTTAGTTTTATTTCGTCTGTGTATTTGTATTGGAAATCATAGCGCTTTGTTGTTGTTATGTTCAGCGTTTTTTCGCTTGCGCGCCGCAAACCAGTTCCGCACTGTGCTGTGTTGATCGCGCGCGCGTTTTTACTTTTGCGCGCGACGCGACTTCGTTAATTTATGCTCGCGCGCTCTTTTAGTTGTGTACCGAATGTCGCGCGGCCTGATCGCCCTATTTGTTGTGTGTGACGCGAGTAGTAACTTCACAATCCAATAGCGTTGTTGGCATTATTTGGCGTATTTTTTTGTGCAACGGCAAACGAATTGGACCGCAAAGCGGGCGCATATAGCCAGACCAAACGCCGTTTGTTTTTCAACTTCCGTCGGATGTTGTGCATTTGTTTGAACGTGCGCGCGGCTCCAACAAATCGTGTTTTTACTGTACTTACTTAGCGAGCAGGTGGCGCACAGTTTTTGGCACCTTTTGAACTTTTTTACGCCCCACTCCATTAACAACCGGTTGCCGGCGCGGTAGACGTTTAAGCTTGCGCGTTCTTGTGTTTTAAGACGGTGAAATGTTTTGTGAAATAATTGATTGTGTTTGAAAATAAATATTTATATAAAAAATATAACAACAAATGTGACTACGCACAGTGCGGCGTATTAAGTTCGACTAACAACAAAATAAACCCAGTGCAATCTAGACCGTAAACCAAAGTATTGTTTTTATGACAAAATTAAAGTTTTTGTCTCAAGTTGAATTTAGAACAAGTTATAAATTAAAAAAATAAACAAAGAAATCCATAGCGGCTTATATCGTATCTTACCAAGTTCCTATAAGACCCTTAAACAATATATTTCTGCAAAATATGGATATGACCAGCGCGAATTCGTTAAATATGCGACCTTTCTTCTCCGGATACCCTTTTCAAGGTAATTTATTTCTTTATTGGATAATTCCATCATACAAAGTTGACATCTCCAGAATTCGAATACAATATTTTGATTGCTATTTATGGCCTTGGATATAAAATCCATTGTGGATTACTTATAATAGAACTCTTAGTTTCAGATATCGAAGATTCGACTAAATAATCAAACATACTCATTGGAAATGGTTACAAATAGGAAGAATTCATTTGTAGAACACTATCATGACTAGTGGCTTCGGATTTCTGAGAAGACCAGAAGCATGAAGAAGCTAACCATATAATAAATGCGTATTAGAAACACCCATTTGCCAGTTCAATTCAGGACTTATATACAAATTCGAAAAACAAACACTAGGGAATCCCAAATCAGTTACTAGTACTTAGTGGATGTCTAAGTTAATGTAACGTTGAAAGCCCTTCCCTAAAGTTTTAGAAACGATTTCCAACTCTAAAAGTAAAACCAAAATATAAAACATGGCTTTTAGGTTATCTGCGTTCTTCCAAGATGGAAATTGTCATTCGCTCTTTAAAAGAAATTAATTTTCTTTCAAAACTTTCAGATCCTTTGTTAATAGCGGTATTGTTATCGACAGACACGAAAACTCTTCGTATTTTTTGAATAAATGTTCCAAAAACAGCTAGAAGAACCAAATCTGTATGCACTTTCCTCCGGAGATACATTCCTTCAGATGATTGCAGTGAAGATTTCTCCAGTCACGGAAGATTCAAAGTTAGTCTGTACTTTAAGTACATTGGGTACGATTGGATCGTGATCGATCTCGTTCAACCTTGGATCAGTTAGTCTAACCTTAACTCTTAACTAGAAAATTTGTGAACTTGTTATAGGCAAAACCCCTCCAGAGTCATTAATGTTCCTGGCTTTAAAATTTGCAGTTTTTTAATTAATCAGAAAGTTATTCCGCCAAATATCACTGACTTCGATTGGAGTAGAAAAATTACCGATCTCAAATAGTTTTAGAAACTCCAGTTGGAAGATCTAAAATGAATTGTAGAAATTCGAAATCGACTTATTAACTAACCAACAATACACAAATATATAAAGAAAATCTTAAAATCTCTCCCTCGCCAGGTCAGGGTCGCGTCAATCAACTCGGCGGTGTATTCATCAACGGACGACCGCTACCGAATCATATACGTTTGAAAATTGTCGAAATGGCCGCTAACGGTATTAGACCTTGTGTGATCTCACGTCAGCTACGCGTTTCGCATGGTTGTGTATCGAAAATATTAAATCGTTACCAGGAAACCGGTTCAATACGACCGGGTGTGATAGGCGGTTCGAAGCCGAAAGTAACATCGCCGGAAATTGAAGCGCGCATCGAGGAGCTACGCAAAGCCAATCCGGGTATATTCAGTTGGGAGATACGCGAGAAGCTGATTAAGGTGAGTTCATATTTTTAAGGATATAAGAAAAGAGATAAATATGGGTTGATGAGGGTACATATGACATAGAAATCAGGTTATCTTAGTTACTTTCAAAGAATGAGACGACATACAGCGTCAGTTGAAAAGTTCGGGCCAATATAGAGATGTTTTCATACAGAAACAAGAAAAAACGTTAACTTCGGCTGTATCGAAGCTAATATACCCTTCACAGGTGCATTTCTTTTAGTAACTATGAGTTTAAGCAAATCTAAAGACGGAAGAAAAAGTAAGTAAAAAACAAGCCCTTGATTCCGATCGTTCAGTTTGTATGGCAGCTATATGCTATAGAGAACCGATCTGAAAAATTTTTTCGGAGATTAAATTATTTCTATGAGCAATAACTCACACCAAATTTCGTGAAGATATGTAGTAAAATGCGGAAGTTTTCCATACAAGCCCTTGATTCCGATCGTTCAGTTTGTATGGCAGCTATATGATATAGTGGTCCGATATCGGCAGTTCCGATAAATGAGCAGCTTGAAGAGAAAATAACATCTGCAAAATTGCAAAACGATATCTGAAAAACTGAAGGACTAGTTCGTATATATACAGACAGACAGACAGACAGACGGACATGGCTAAATCGACTCAGTTCAACATACTGATCATTTATATATACACTTTATAGGGCCTCCGACGCTTCCTTCTGGGTGTTACAAACTTCGTGACAAACTTAATATACCCTGTTCAGGGTATAAAAATAGAGAGTATCTTGTGGTAGTCAATCCAAGACACTCTTTCAGGAATAAAAACGAAAGTTTTACGATCACGTCGCCATTATTTTTAGACTCGGATTCTGTAATGGATTATTATGAGCTTGCGGAACTCGTTGGCGACTTTATTAGCTTCTCTGTGTGATATTGAAGTCCATGAACGGATAGAATGTTGTGATAACAACAAGGTCTCCCGTTCTCCCGTCGATTTTTTGGTCGTCGAAAGAGTTTCGTTAAAAAAGGTGTTTCTGAATGAAGCGTGTCATAAGTATTTTAGATCTCTTAAGAGGCAAGGTGACCTAACCTTGATTGAACTTAGTAATCTTGTGACAAAAACTTGAGATCCCACACAGATCTTGATGGAGCTCCCTATGTAACCGGAAGTCTATTGACAACAAAGCAATCATTTTATTCTCAAAGTTAATAAGTAATTCGCATTACTTCGTGGTACTCGTAGAAAGTTCCCATGAAAGCAAAAAACGCAAAACTTTACTAGCAAAAGAGATGAGAGACTCTCACAGCTACAACTAACAACTCAAAAGGCGCTTAAGCTCATTTAATATTTATTTTATGGATTTACTTGCGCCACAACGCACTCCCACGAATGGTGGAAGGCGTTCAAAAAACAAAAACAAAAAACGAAAGACACAAATTGATATACTCCCGCGAAAGGGCGTCAATTGCCCCCAAGCCGGCAATTGTGTGGTGCTGGCGAATGGCGAATGTTGCGCCAAAAGTAGACCGGAAGTGCTGGCCATATACGCTGTTTGTATGTATGTGTGTCTATAAATATTGCCATATACTGTTTGCACCTTGCCAACGTTGTTCCACGGTGTCGTAGGACGCGTTTCGGTATATAATCGATTACACAACGCCATCAATAGCTGGCGGCTATATGCTATACATACATATATCCATATGGACTCAGATGAAGCCTTGCATTTTGTGTGGTACGTGCGTTTCTCCGACGTTGATCTCTTTCCGCCTTCTCTTTGTGTCGCCTGATATGCCATTCATTTCGCTCTTCTTCTGCTTCTTCAACACTTCTTCCTTTTTATTCCTTCGGCTTTAACACGCTTAACGGTGTTGTCGTACATTTTTGTCAATGAGTTTCATTTCGTTCCGTTTCATTCGTGTTTTTATTTTAGGTTTTGTGTGTCGCACCGACGGCAAGGTGCAAAACCAGCTCAGCTCATGTTGTTGTGTCACTAGCAACGTGCCAACAAACAAAGGCAGCGGGTGGCTGGCAAAGTATTTGTAGGCGGTTATCTTCAAGGACATGCCATCGCACTAGTGAAATTACCGCATGCCACGTGACTTTTTGGAATTTCGGAAGTCACTCGCTCGCTGGTTTCTTCAGCCTTAAAGTTGTTACTTTATGTGGTTTCTAGCCACCGCTGTTCCTTTGTCCGTCATTGTTTGACATTTAACTGTTTACATTGTCCAACTCTAGTATACATAGAGCGTTTTGCATGTCCTTGCGCTTGTTTATTGCAGTTTCGCATTTATATAACCCCACCACATGCAGTTCCATTATTTGTTTGCTTTGCAAATTAACTGTTTGTCCTTCGTAGCTTCTGTTGGTCATGCCATTTTTATTATCGAATGTTTGCAGTTTTATTTTTTCTAATTCCGATTTTATTGCTTCCGGCACACCTGCGTGTTGCGCTTCAGGAAGTGCCCTTGCTTAGTGGCGGTGTGCCAAAGAACATGTTTTTTGAAAATTTTGCATCTGGCGGTACTATTTCAAAGTATAAGATCTGATTGGTTCTAAGTCTTAAAGGCACATGTCATAAATTGAGAATATCACCAGGCCAGCGTTCAATGAAAATATTTACCCGTACTTTGGAGTAAACTCCACTGTGTCGAAATCAAGAAATATCTGTAAGGTCCGAAAAACCAAGGGGTCGTGTGATATTCTTACTCGGAAGGAATCAAGTCTACTTTTCGACCAATTTGTGATAGAAACATGAAGATTTCGCAATATGGCCAAAACTAATAACTCTAAATCTCGAAAAAATATTTGCTCAGTATCTGCTGACCCCCTCATATACCGTTAAAATGAGTTTCTTGTTTGCCTCTGTCTTTTAGAATACAGTTTTCAGATACACCGTTCCAAATGGGTCTCTTGTTTGACCCTGTCTTTTAGAATACAGTTTTCAGATACACCGTTTCAAATGGGTCTCTTGTTTGACTCTGTCTTTTAGAATACAGTTTTCAGATACACCGTTCCAAATGGGTCTCTTGTTTGCCTCTGTCTTTTAGAATACAGTTTTCAGATACACCGTTTCAAATGGGTCTCTTGTTTGACTCTGTCTTTTAGAATACAGTTTTCAGATACACCGTTCCAAATGGGTCTCTTGTTTGACTCTGTCTTTTATAATACAGTTTTCAGAAGTACCGTTCCAAATGTGTCTCTTGTTCGACTCTGTCTTTTAGAATACAGTTTTCAGATACACCGTTTCAAATGGGTCTCTTGTTTGACTCTGTCTTTTAGAATACAGTTTTCAGATACACCGTTCCAAATGGGTCTCTTGTTTGACTCTGTCTTTTATAATACAGTTTTCAGATGTACCGTTCCAAATGGGTCTCTTGTTTGACTCTGTCTTTTATAATACAGTTTTCAGATACACCGTTCCAAATGGGTCTCTTGTTTGACTCTGTCTTTTATAATACAGTTTTCAGATGTACCGTTCCAAATGGGTCTCTTGTTTGACTCTGTCTTTTATAATACAGTTTTCAGATGTACCGTTCCAAATGGGTCTCTTGTTTGACTCTGTCTTTTATAATACAGTTTTCAGATATATCGTTCCAAATGGGTCTCTTGTTTGACTCTGTCTTTTATAATACAGTTTTCAGATATATCGTTCCAAATGGGTCTCTTGTTTGACTCTGTCTTTTATAATACAGTTTTCAGATATATCGTTCCAAATGGGTCTCTTGTTTGACTCTGTCTTTTATAATACAGTTTTCAGATGTACCGTTCCAAATGGGTCTCTTGTTTGACTCTGTCTTTTATAATACAGTTTTCAGATACATCGTTCCAAATGGGTCTCTTGTTTGACTCTGTCTTTTAGAATACAGTTTTCAGATACATCGTTCCAAATATGTCTCTTGTTTGACTCTGTCTTTTAGAATACAGTTTTCAGATGTAACATTCCAAATGGGTCTCTTGTTCGGCTCTGTATTTTAGAATATAGTTTTCAGATACATCGTTCCAAATATGTCTCTTGTTTGACTCTGTCTTTTATAATACAGTTTTCAGATACATCGTTCCAAATATGTCTCTTGTTTGACTCTGTCTTTTAGAATACAGTTTTCAGATATATCGTTCCAAATGTGTCTCTTGTTTGACTCTGTCTTTTATGATACAGTTTTCAGATATATCGTTCCAAATGGGTCTCTTGTTTGACTCTGTCTTTTATAATACAGTTTTCAGATGTACCGTTCCAAATGGGTCTCTTGTTTGACTCTGTCTTTTATAATACAGTTTTCAGATGTACCGTTCCAAATGGGTCTCTTGTTTGACTCTGTCTTTTAGAATACAGTTTTCAGATACACCGTTCCAAATGGGACTCTTGTTTGACTCTGTCTTTTAGAATACAGTTCTCAGATACACCGTTCCAAATGGGTCTCTTGTTTGACTCTGTATTTTGGAATACAGTTTTCAGATGTAACATTCCAAATGGGTCTCTTGTTCGGCTCTGTATTTTGGAATACAGTTTTCAGATGTAACATTCCAAATGGGTCTCTTGTTTGACTCTTCAGTGCATGAAATGAAGAACTACAGTAAGTTCTTCCAGCAGATTGGTCCCTAAAACCCTTAAGGACTATGCAAAAACATACGTGAGCTTCTACTCTTATCAAGGGATAATACTGTTTTATATATTCAACTTCGTCTATTGAAGGAAATCCATAAACTCTCTCGCGTAAGGTACAATATTAGACATTTGATTTAGACATTTCGATACGGGATCTCTCATTAAGTAGATACTGAACTGTCAATTTTTGAAGATGACTGCTGTCTTGAACTCTGATATGTTGCAAAACGTTCCGGCCGGAGGTCGCCCTCAGCAAAGTTAACGAATTCACCGTCGTAGGGCCTCTAACTAACCACTGTCGCAACAGTGTTTACACCATTCGAGTAAGAACTTTATAGTATGTCAGCTGCAGAAGTTGCTAGAAGAAAGTTGAGTTAGAATCTCAATACTTTATTCTGGAATACTTGCCTTTGAGTTATAATTTAAAATACCTATGACATCGTATTTTTAGACATCCACACGGACTAGCGGAATTAAAAATAATTTTTTTTATAGAATTAATATCCAAGTACTGGGATTCTTCTGATTTCACAAAGGACGGGTTATATAGTCCCCCTACTTTTAAGGATTAAACATAGGATCAAACCTCGTATAAGTCAACCTAACCGATATGTATATAGCTAACGTAATACATAGACGGGTCTTGGTAATGAGTCAATATCTGATCATCCTTACGAAGATGATCTTCCTTTTAATGAAGTTGGCATCAGAACTTAAATTGAAGACTAAGTCAATAAATAAGATCATTTCGGCACCAAGAACTAATAGTTAGCTTAGAAAATATATTATTAGACCACTCTACTAAGGTCTTAACTATGATATTGGCAACTTCATAGCGATGTTATCAAATCTAATGGCGGCACTGCAAAATCAGCTACATTTGTCTATATTTAAAAATCTCATACATATCAATATATATGTATATCTTCAATCGTTTGCCTGTAAGTGTGTGTGTCTCCGTGCGCTCAATGTCAAATCCTCTAACTTCGCATTTGCTCGTATTTCATTTCATCATTTTAATGCTTTGCGTCTTCTGCGCTTGGTGCAGAGCTAAGGGACTCTGCTACACTTACAACCACAATTAGTTACACTTTAGATGTGTCGATGACGCGGTGACGATGGCAATCCATCCATATAAACCAAGTCTATGCAGCCATCGATGCATCGATACGTAGAGGCAAGGCAACCCTCTCTGCCAATGCCCGCCCTTGCGCAACCCTCAAAGCGTTCATGCATTCAGGCGGCAATGCGTGCAGCGGCAGCGGCAACAAGCAGAAATCAACTCTGGTAGCCAAGCCAAGTCGTGCAAACGCTGGACAGGGCAAATGTGCCAGCGATGTGCCCAGAGTTGGAAGCGTACATATACACATATATATATATAGAACTATATTACTGAGTGCATTAGAACGATATATATTGATCGTGTGTGATCGTGCTGATACTTTGATCGCTGCCACAGATGTACATCATTGATTGCCATGCGTTGCTTATATGCCTATTGTTGTTGCTTTTGTGTGTCAGTTGGGCGCTTAGTAGAGGCACAAAAGCGCCTCCAGGTGCGCTTCACGCTTAATTAGAATATGATGCCGCAATGGCAACACACTCGCATACAAACAAAAATACATATATATGCAACAACAACAACACATCCATATGTTGTGGCATTTGATGCCAAGCGTTGCCTCCGATTGCAGCGAGCGCATGGCGGTAAGCGTTTATTCTTGCCTTCGCTTATTGTTGTTGCTAATATTTGTTGTTGTTATTGTTTCAATATTTTCTTGTGTTGGCACATGTTCTTTTTTATTATTTTCACTAACTTAATGCACTTTTTATTTTATTTTATATTTATTTATTCACTGGTCATTGTCTGTCTTCGTCATTACTTTTGCTTTTGTTTTGTTGTTGTTTGCGCATAAAATTTTCAAGGGTTCAAGTTCGCCTGCCCGGCGGTCTCTTTTTTCAGCTATCTTGTGCTGTCATTGCTGCGTAAATAGTTAGATAAACTCACATATTAAAGCAGTTTTATTATTATTTCGCAATAGAAACCGTTATTTTATTTAATTTATGGAAGAGACATAGAGATTCATATTTTTTTTCTTCTCAAATAAAAGTACATATAGTATTGAAAAACTCCAGATAACCCATTAAGATATTTCAGCATCTCCAAATTCCGAAAACTACAGCTTGAAGAGTCTTGAAAGGTTTGGGTAGTCGAAACGAGAGTCATAAGTATCATAAGAACAATACTCTCGCGAGTAGAATACTTTCAGCCCCCGAATTATACAGTCAACTGTAAATCACTGCTTATTCTGATCTACCTTAGATCTACCTTTGTCGAACATTTTTTGTTAGCAGGCTTTCCGATAATATCGTTCCAAGTATTACTTATTACAAAGTCCGTAAAGAAGACTTGAAAATGTTATAGTTCCAGACTATAAAGGTTACTATCTTGGATCAATGAAAAACCGAAGAAAAGAAGATTGGAGAACGGATCCTGTCGATCATGAGTCCAGATAACTTATCATTATAAACATTTCCAAATACCTGAAGTCTATAAAGGTCAGCTTCTTGAATCAAAGAAAAAACGGGTCTGAAAAATAATATTGGAGAACGGGTTCTATCGATCTTGAGTCCAGAGAAAGTAACAATCAAACTATTTTCAAACCAATGGGGAAAATAAGTATCAAATCATATAATAACTAACTATAGAAAGTACCTCCGTAAATATTGAAAACAAATCGGATCAAGAGTTCCACGAACGGGATCACGAAGGGAATATAGAGATGATAAACAGTCACCTTAAACCTAATTCCTTAGTGCTCGAACAATTTTGTAAAGTCCATCGTTAAAAATGGATCGAATGGAACAACAAACTGACAGAACTAAACTTAAGCTCTAAAGATAAAGAATTCTCATAAAATAATGCGAGTACTATGAGAAGCTTAGACTTTTCCATCGAGTTATATTAATTTTTTTGGCAGTACTTTAAAGATCTTTGAACAAGTATATTTGGGGAGGATTTGATTCATTCGAAACTCTCTGACAGAAAGCTTCAAAAGCTCTTAAAGGTATCAATGGTTTGATTCCAACTTCCTCAACTGAAAAAAGCCTTTAAAGCTTGATTCAAAATTCCCCGACAGTTAGCTTCAAAAGCTCGAAAAGCTTTTAAGAGCGGCCCAGATATCAATGAAAAGAAGAAAAACTCCTAAAAGTCCCTATAAATAACGTATAGGCATCCAACCAACGTAGCTATTCGGTCATTTGAAATCGAATTTCGCACAAAAAGAGGCATAAATGCCAAGCTTTTGTAGCTACAAAAGGCATGAGGAGCAAAAGAAAAACCTCTACATCTTACTGACCACCAAATATGCGCCCCAAAAAAGGGCGAACTCCAACTCCAACAACGTGTGGCGATATCGTGATGGTCTACGCCTTTAACGCCTCCAAACCACAAAGAGGCATACACAAGGTGACTAAGCTGCAAACGAAGACAGCAACATCCAGATGAGGCTTACAAAACCACACACACACACGGCAGCAACAGATAAAGTAAAGAACATGTCAGCAACATATTAACTTGTAGTATTTAGCCGTAGGTGATTTACTAGGTACAAAGAAAAATTACGAGCGCAAGCGCTTGAAAAAATAAAGATTTCGGCGAGCCGGCGTTGTGGCTTTTCTTATTGCCTTAGATTTAGCTGGCTTAAAGGCGAGTGCGAGCGCTAAAGAGTTGCGGTGTCTTGTCTTGTCTTGTCTAGTTGAGCAGTTGAGCGAGTGCTTTACGAAATGACAGTATGAAGGACGAGTTCATTGTTTATGGTAGCTATAAAGCCGCCGAGTTTATGCTCCACTTTTGAAGTGGAATATAAAAACTCAAGTTGAGTCGTATGGCCAGTCAATTATATAGCGTTGTTAACATTTTTTTTTGTTGGTTTTTGGTGGTAGCTATAGAAATCATATAACTAACACATCAATTGATTGATCGCTCACATTGAATGGACAAGAATGCATTTTATTGGGAAATTAAATGTGAAAACAAAAATCAGTTTTTATTCGATTGCTACACACAAAAACGATTTGAGATTGATTTAAAGCTGCACAAACGGGACCACACCTGTCTTGGTTGATAGAAATATACATATAAGAGAGCTAACCGAACCACGAATCCAATACAACCGGGTTCGTATGACTGTGTATACATGATAGTCCGCAGCTTACCCCTCGGAATTCTTGGAAAATCCGCCTTGTGCCCAAGTGTCAGTCCAACTGTCAACTAATTAATTAAATTTCAATTGAATTCATTATTAGCTTCAGACAAGTTGAGCAAACGACATGCTGTCCCAAAACCCACGAAGCTGTAGCCGTAGCTCCAACAACTACGTAGAAATAAACTGCAGCAAAGAGTAGCCCAACAGCGGCAGCTTGTCTCATACAAAACGACAATGTCGCCGTCGGCAAAAGCAAATGTTAGAAGTAAGTAAGTATCATAAAACTACAACAACAACAACAGCAACAAGTAACAAAAAGAGATTTGAAACAGGCTTGTCAGTGGCTACAAGATAAGCTGTCACACATTAGACGAAAAGTAAAGAACAGAGAAACGATTACAGCAACAACAGTAAAGCACTAACGCTTAGTAGTAACACTAAAAAAATGCCAACAAAATGCGGTAACAACTACTGTATTTGCCACCGTCGGACATAGGCGGTCGAAGGCTGAGACGGCGCAAACAGCAGCCTCATATGCAGAGTAGAAGCACAACAACAAGGCGGTAAACAGTATAAGTATTTGACAACTTGGCTTTAACGACATGTTTTGTGGGGCCCAACTCGTTTATGGGACAGTGATTCGGTTGTTGGTTAAGAGTATTGAAAAAACGAAGGGGGATTTGGGATCTCATGAGAGTTCCAGAAGCACTCGAACTGGTCCGTACGTATAAGAGAAGACTACGAATACTAGGCGCGATCCAAGTTAGGCCGAGGACGTCCACTAATGTTGGCATAAACTTTTACCTACAGTCCTTTTTGGTAGATTCCAACAAGTTTTATAAGAGAGGAACAGAACATAGGTTCTTATTGGATCCGCGTTTGCTTCATGATCGTCCGAGGACGTCCATTATTGTTGCCATAAACTTATCCCTACAGTCCTACTTGAGAGCTTCCGCTAGTAGTTTTACAAAACATATACTCTTTTTGGATCGCCGGATGCTTTAAGACCGAATTGAGTTGTTCCAGATATTCACATAAACCAAGAATCACTGCCGCCACTAAACCCCACCGAAACCACATCACAAAGAGACACATAAAGTATAGAAGATTGAGAAAGCTCTGGTTCTCAAAGAGCAAGAGTAAGACTGAATTCTGCCGAAAGGGCATTCAATTTGGAACTTTTATGAGTTCTAGAACATCATAGAATCCTTCAAATGCAAACCTAAGTTCCAGAACCCTGAGCAGAGAGAGCGCTGGTTAGGAAGCTCGAGCTTTTTCTGATTAAATTTGGTATATATAGTTTTGAACGACATTTTCAACCAAACTCAAACACTGTGCCACCGCCTTAAGCTTCAGCAATTGAAAACCCCAACAAATAAACGTGGGTATTTACACACATAAATCCAAATAGTCGAGTCGCGTTCAAGTGGAAATGAATAAATCCAAATCATATCAATTTAATAAGTGAAATTCAATAAAACCAAAGACAGGCGGTCCTATGTGAGCGCACATCTAACCAACAAAAGCGAGACAAAAATAGAAAAGGCAAATGATAACATGCCTGACACTAGTCCAAAAAGGCTGGCAACGCCACACATACATTTTTAGCGCTCCCTGGCCAGTTGGGTCCAGCAACCAACGAAGCGTAGCGCTAGGCGCTTTATTGAGGTGCCAGTTGTGCCACCTAATAATGACTTTGGGGCGCATGAGGAGCGAATAAAAAAACTTTCGTTGGAATTAACAGGAATAAGTAACAAAAAAGCATTAATCACTGAAAGTCTGATGCAAAGCGAAACATACTGACATTTATTTAGATATATATGCCATGTGCAACAACGGTTGTTTATATGCGCCTATGATGGCAGCGCATGCGCACACGCCACTCACATTAGATTAGAAATGAACCAGCTGACGTGTGGGGAGATCGGCAGTCACAGTGCGAGTACCATCCGCGCAGGCGGTTAACACCAAGTGATTGCCTGGCTGTCCGACTGTCTACCGTTCTGTCCGTTGGTATTTACTTTTATCGCCTTGCCCGCTTTATTTGGCCGGGACGCTTAATAAGAACTGACACTTTCGGACAGTCTGTCGTAGTTTTATACTTATGTTATGTTTGTAAGAGGTGTTTTGTCGTGCGTCACATGTCATTAAGACAGCGTTGAACAAAATATGTGGTTAGAAAGAAACTACATTTGACAAGCTAGAAATTAGTATTGACTGCGATCTTCTTGGAAGGTTGAGTGATGTGTTGGGTTCAGTGATTAGTTCGTGATTTAACTCGGAGCGTCGAGAACTTGATATTCGTTTGTGGGATCGCAGCTTTTATGGAACAAGCCACAGATGTCAGTTGTCCCAAAATGTCGATAAAGCTTTACCAAAGCTCAACACAAGATCAGTAAGGTTTGAAAATCCGATGGATACTTTGAGGGCTTTGGTATCGGCCGTTGTTAGAATCAGCATAGAATGGTAATTCCAATGGAATTTGATATCAGCCGAAGTTTGAACCAACGTCGTCTTTGTAGCTTCCACTTTCATCTAGATTAGTCGAAAATATATCCCATACTGAGTCCTGGAATAATATAAGACTCAAGATGCCGAATGACTACGTAGACCTCGGCTGGATAAATGAGTTTATAAGTTGTAAGAGGCATCCAACTGGTTCAAATATAAGAAAAGGACAAAAATATCTGCGAAGACAACTTCAGGAGTATCCGAGGATACGATTCTGGGAAAGCTCATTTATCAAGGACAAGTTTGGAAGTCGGTAACTTGTTCCAAAGAACATTCTTTCTGAATTACAATAGCACAGCGGATCATAATTTGGTTTAAATCCCACGAGCTCCCTACAAATCTCGCAGTAGAAACAATAAATATTTGTAAATAATTTCAAATATAATTTATGCTTTCAACAACTCAAATGTACCACCCGCGTCACACCCAACACGCCAGCCCACAATAAACATTTTATCTGTATTTATCAAAGAAATAAGCAATTGAAGAGATGGAAATCAGACAAGAAAAAACACCGCAGGTGAGCAGGCGGCAAACTGCAATGCGCAGAATCCAACTACAGAGTCTCAACTGCAATTGCCGCAACGCGGATTTAAGTTCGAGCGTGAGTTGTGCGCACGCGCTCGCACCTGTGGCACGGCTGTCTCTGCCGCTGATCGTTCAGTCAGCATTAAGCGCGTGTTTGACATGTCTTTGCGGTTGCGCAGTGCGAGCGGTCATGCATTAAAACAACAGCAAACACACATGCGATTGTGTATGTGAAGAGGCAGGACAAGCGATTATGCATTTCGATTTCGTTTTTGTAGAGATTATACGTCTTTTTGTCTTGCTTGTTGCTGTTTTTACTTTTCTTTGATTTTATTTTATTGGCTTGTCTGTATGTACTTTTTTAATTGGATTAATCCATCCATCAAAATTGTGTACATTTAAATGCGATTGCATTAGTGTCACACTTTGGCGCGTTGGTCGGAAAGGTTTTTTCTTGATTTTGTTTTTTGAATTGTTGTAGAATGAAGTGTCGGGAAGTTCATGAAATTTGGTGTGCGAAATGAAGGCGCGCGTAAAATGCTATGGAAAGAAATTGGTTATGAACTACTAGAGTGAGATACAAAGAAAAAACCTGTTTTCGCTACTTCGGACTGCGAAGAGAATTGCGCGAGATTTTGATTTTAAAAGATCTCATCTTGAACTTTCTTAAACAGTACTCGGAAGTTTGAATGATAATGAGAGTTTCAGAGCGTTAGATTTATATTTTTAAGGACTATATATAAACCCTAAACTGTTGAACAGAAGCAATGGAATAATATAGTTCAGTTTTCCAGCGAACTTGTACCAAACCAGGCGCTATTCAAAATATTGTTCTAAAAATAATCCAATCCTATAAACCATAAGTACTTTTGAGTTTTTTCTTTTAAGTTATTTATGTATTTGTTCCAGAATACCGTTAGAGATCCAAATTCAAAGGCCTTCTCATAATCATAGCGTAAGGCTCAGTCCAGAGAGAAATGAAGTTCTGGACTTCAGCTAGATCAAATATAGCTTGGGCGCTTACAAACAGGATCAATATGCTCACATTGCTAAGTCCAGCAGTGGAGATCAGTTAGTAGAACTCCAAGTAATCATTAAATTGGAAAAATATGATAATGTACCATTAAAAATTTATAGTCCCGTCTTGCAGTAATTAGTCTTAGTAACTAAAAGCGTCGAAGAAATACAACCAAACGATGTGGTAGTGAGAATGAATCTCGACTAAATTACAGTTTATATAAAAATTTTCTGAGAGTGATCGGTTCTCGACTGAAAAAAAAAATCACTTGGATATTTTGCCGAAATGACTTCTCCATTATCTATTTATGTAGTTTAATAAAATATTATAGAACTTAGTTTTGTGCGAAATATGAAGACAGGTATCTATCTCTGATTTCAAGCCCAAGAACACCATAAGTCCATTTAAGCTGTAACCTATTAGGTAATATAAAATTACAGCTTCGGCGCTAAATACAATACTCAAATTAATAAAAGGCTGATATTTTTTCGAATTAATACCTAAGGTATCAAAATTATATAAAAATTTACGTTGGCAAACAAAAATCAACTCAAAAAGCACATTTTTTCAAAACTTGACAAATGCAAGTTCAGCTTTTTATCACAGTTAAAGGATTTCATAGTTACAATCATCATACTATAACAAATCAAAACCAAAACCAAAATTTAACAACAAATTAACTAAAACCAACAATTATACGATAACGGTAAATAACAATTTCAACCGCTTTGCAAACCTCACCTATGGTGACTAACGGTCAATATCAAGGACTGCAACGAATCGGGCGATTTTTATGGCAATTTGCCGAAATTGCTACACCTACAGCTTTTATTTAACGAGCAAGCATTTAAGCATATTTTCACATTTTTATTGTGAATTGGTAATTATTAATAATTTCGGTAGTTTGTGCAAATATTGGTTATTGGTCTCTACCGTTAAAAACGATGTTAAGTGCTGAAATCAATTCGTATTGCAATCAATGGCGTTAATTTCTTGAATTTTGTGGAGAACCACTGTTATTTTAAATTTGTGAATTTATACACTAGCTAATGGTCGCAAAATGAAAAATGTTTAAAGAAAATTTTACAT
Source organism: Zeugodacus tau (assembly GCA_031772095.1). Lineage (NCBI taxonomy): Eukaryota > Metazoa > Arthropoda > Insecta > Diptera > Tephritidae > Zeugodacus > Zeugodacus tau. The sequence continues at coordinate 70,723,010 of CM062652.1, read as the reverse complement.
AAATGAAATAATTATGTTAAAAAAATATAAAGAAATAAAAATATTTTTATGTCAGAGAGTAATGTTATAATATCGTAGTAAAAAAATTGTATTTTTCAGATCATTTTTATTGAAAAATATGTTTGAAAATTATAAAAAAATATTAAAAATATATAAATAAATTTAAAAAATAAAATAAATTAATAATATATATAAATATGGCAACTTTCAAGCAGCGGAATACACAAAATTATTTCAAATATTCACTTTCTCGCATTTATTTTAAATTTGTATAGATATGAAAAAGTAGAGTCATATACAAAGTCCATTCAATTATATTTTTAGCTTTTAATTAAATATGATTATTTCTAAATAAATATATATATATCTCCTTCAAAACTCAACAAGCCTCTTATTTATTACAAAATAAATAAAGCTTATCAAAGAAACCGTAGACAAAGAGCATTCAGTTAAAAGCTTAAATGAGGCTTATCTAAATTATATTCAAATTGATTTATTTATGAGATCAATTTGGGATCACAAAAATTTATTCAGATGGTATATATTATATTTATATATTTTTTAAATTTTTGTAAGGGCATGAGTCACAAATAAATTGAGAATTTTTGGAAAATATTAGTACAGTTTATTAGCTGCTTAATGGCGCTACAAAATTGCATCTGAACGAGGATCAGCTTCAATAAATATCATATTACAAAATACAATACCCTTTATTTACATACAGCAGACCATATGTAGCCTACACATTTTGGTTCAATTAAGCGTTATTTTACTCAATTAAAGGGATATCTCACTTAATAGTCTAAAAAAGTAATTGAAACAAGCATAATTATTAACTAAAGAGGGGAGAAATAGAAAATATTATTCAATTTCAATGATACAATTTGATTCAATTAACTTAAACTAGCTCAATTAGTGATGATTCTTGCATAATTGAACACTCTAATCAATTAAAAAAATGTTTATCTGGCGAGTTTAAGTATTTATACGAATTTTTTTAAATATTTTAACCTTTAGAGAAAAGAAATGACATAAACTCAAGCATTTAGCAACTTTTTGAAGATAATTTTTATGCAATTAACCATCGAAAATTTAACTATGTATACTAGACCATTAAGTGACTTAATTAAGCAGAGAAACTAATTAAATCAGCTCGATATTTCAATAGTTCCCAACACTTATTTATTATCATTTATAGTAACCTATTCCCTCCCTATTCAATAAAGAAAGGTACTTATGAAGAGTTTAAGCATTTTTAAGATTTTTTACTGATATTTAAATAATATTTGACGCTTAAGAGAAAATAAATAGCGTAAACTCATGCATTTTGAAACTTATCAAATATAATTTTCATGCAATTAACACCAACAAATTTAGCTGTGTTCGTTTTGGAATGCTTTTTAACCAACAGGTGACTCAATTAAGCTGATAAACTAATTGTATCAGCTAGAGACCAATATATTTTTATGAAATTTTTTTCTATAATTTATAATAACTCAAAATATCATACTTCTTAATTAAACAATTATTTTCGTTTACTGCCATTTCAGGAGGGCTTCACCGATCCACCATCGACATCGTCCATCAGCCGGCTATTGCGAGGTAATGATCGTACCAGTGAAGATGGACGCAAGGATTATAGTATACACGGCATATTAGGTGGTAAGTGATATGTAGTAGAAAGGAATTTGTAGATTGTACTCGTAGATAGAAAGCAAATTGAAATGACCAACCAGCAAAGTGGGCAGAACAAATCAAAAAACCATAAAAGAAAATCACACAAAAAACTAATGACGAAATTAGTAAACCAAAAACGACACAAGCCGAGCTGAGCAACCAAGCGCCAACTAACTGTCTATCTTTTGAATTCTACCACGCTATGCAACGCCGGTCCAATTAAGAGAAATTGACGTACAAATTTCACTACGTCTTTGGGTGTGACACATTAAGCGACAAATTAGTTGAGTACTAAGTAGTCGAGCGACCTTTCGTCTGGTCGGTAGTCGAAAGCACCACACATTTGTTAAAGTCATCAAATGGAAATGAAAGAGTTGCCGCCGCCGCCGCCGCCAATAAGACTAACTAATGAACGGTTGACAGTTAGTCACCCCTGCCGTGCAGTTAGCCTAACTAACGCGCTACTACTATGCAGTTAGTTAGTGTGGACCCGAGAAGAAACCAAAACAGACAGACACACAAAAAACACTTGCCACACTCACTCATTTACGTGGGGAAATTTTCGTCTACTCATCGCAAGTACATATTGTACGATCGGCTTTCGATTTTCTTCTACTCAAATGTGTTTAATTGTACAGGTTGAAAAGATTACCGAAAATTACAGATCATTTATTTGATAATTTGAAAATCATCATCAAATCATTTGTTGGGTCTCAAATCAACCAACTGATTTTATTTGGCGGCATTTTCACTTTGATCGTCTTAGTGAGCGAGTGATCGTACGAACGATCCAAGCAATTTAGTATTCGTTCGTGTGTTGATCGTTCCACGTTCGTTCTAACGTTCAATTGATCTCGTTGCTGGCGCATTTACAGGGCGCAAGAGTTCACAACTCTTCATAATTGTCGATCAATGTTACTTACAAATACCGAATCTGTATTACAATAGATCGTCGCTGTGATAACGATCTTGATATTAAGCTTGTTGTACGACAGCGAGTAATAGCAATATGACGAAGATTACATCAAAGTAGAGGCCTGTTGAAAGTTGAAAGTGTATACGTATAGCAGAGCAAAAAAAAAAAGAACAAGAGGAAATGTGTTGACGATGACACCTGAAAATCAAAATCATTAAACGCGTTCGGCATCAAAAGATCGGCTTTTTAATTTCCATTTTCTTTTTGTTTATTTTTGGGGAGGCTTGTGTTTTTTAATCACTGAAAGTAATAGCTAATAAGTAGAATTATTCACTAGACTAACAGGTTCTTTGGAGAGAATATGATTTCTTTGTATAAAGGGTGCTGCAAGATCGTTTTTGGTTAAGAGTTTGGAAGTGACAAGAAATAGTGTGCAGAACTAAGACTATATTACTAGGTTCTGACGTCTGGGCTTTCGAACAGAGCTTCTGGAACTCTGGCCAATGAATACGACTTGTGAATAAATTTGAGAGAGATAGAGAGCTAAATTATACTGAATCTTACTGATCAAAGAACGGTACTGAACCAGGATTATGATCTGAGGTATGGGCTTTTGATCAAACTTCCAATTAAGACGAACTTAGTTAACTTTGAGAGATGAGAGCAGAATTATACAAGATCTTATTAATGAAAGTGTTATACTAATAGGTTCTGAGGTCTGGTATATCGAACAGAGTTCCAATGAAGACGGACTCATTTAAATTTGAGCTATATAGGAACTTATTGAACAAAAATCAATACTGAAACGGGATTATGATCAGAACTTGTGTTATACAACTAGATTCTGAGGTATGGGTTTTTGAGAAAAATTTCAATGAAGACGAACTTAGTTAAGTTTGAGAGTTAGAGAGCTGAATTATACAGGATCTTATTGATCAAAGATCGGTACAAAAACGGGAATATAATTAGAATTTGTGTTTTACGAGGTTCTGCGATCTGGACTTTCGAACAGAGTTCCAATGATGACGAATTCCATTAAAATTGAGAGATAGACTGCTAAATTATACTGGAACATCAAAAATCGGTACTGAACCAGGATTATGATCAAAACTTGTATTATACTACAAGGTTTTAAGGTGTGGGCTTTCATACATAGTTCCGAAGAAGACGAATTCCGTTAAATTTGAGAGATAGAGAGTAAGATTATACTTGATCTTTTTGAACAAAGATCGGTGCTGAACGAGGATCGGTTGAATGACTTTCGTCTCTCTTATAATCTTCGATATCATATTACAAATGCAACACCCTTTATTTACATACAGCAGACCATATGTAGCCTACACAAAGAGTCTCGTGAGTCGAGGAACTCCAAACAGATCGTCAAAATTCTACACAGGCTAATCACTAAATATGCAAAGTCATGCGATAAATGATCCAGTAAAGAGGAAATACATAAATATGTATGCGGCAGCAGAGAATGAGAGCAAAGAAGACACCATAGAAGTAGGAAGAGCTGTCTGCGTCTGAGTTAGACAACGTTGGCGTTGAGTAGAAACTTGTGTTTATAATGAAAATGTGATCGTTTAAATAATTTGTTGAGAAATTATACAAATAAGCAATAGCAATAAAATTAATTATTTTAGTAGCTTCAAATTGTTTAAGCTGAATATTTTACAAATAAAAGAAGCAGTTATCAAAGAAGAAGAAGTCTTCAAATGCAGTAGCCGTGCTGTCTGAGTCATAAGAGTAAAGGAAATGTTTTGGGATGAGATTTTTCCTCTATTGATCAGAGTCGGCTTAATCTTTGATCTCTAACAAATACACAATAAGCGGCAAGATATCAAAGATAACGAGAGTATAGTGCCTCAGTTACAACAAATACTATGAGAGAATATTGTATTTTTTATTGTTTTTGTACAAAAGTCAAAGGTAATGAACCGCAACGCGTATAAACAAATAAACAAGTGAATATCTTCCACTTTGCTGTTGTTTTTGCCAAAAAAGAGTGTGACAAAAGGACGAAAAATATGCAACAAAGAGCGGTGAGTAAACAACGCTAGGCTTGAGCATATAATAAACAGTTAGTTATGCCGGCAGAATGCACAGTTACACACACATCACTAGAGAGAAAGTGGACTTCAGGGTATTGCCTGATTATTTTGACACAGTCCAAACAGGATAATAGTCAAAGCGAACACATTGATCTGTTGTGACAATGCGAGAGAAAATGTCAATGAAGGTGCAACGAAAATGCGCAAAAATATCGAACAATTGAACTGTTTATGACTTTGCATCAATGAGTTGCCTCGTAAATTGATTTTCTGTGTCATATTTGTAAGCCTTGGCAGGACATTTGCGTAAATGTTGGTTTGTTTTTTTATAAAAAGGAAAATAATAACAATTTTTGGCATTAATGTCAAGTGTCTCACCATAATATTATGATTGATGGCTATTTAGTGCACATGAATTGAGGAGTTAATAGTTTAGAGGCTTTGAGATTTTGTTAAACTCAGTGTGACAATGAGCGCGGTGTTCTTTGATGAAGTGTTAAGTCTGATTAGTTTTATGCGGAGTATCAAGCCAAAAAAAGAATAACAGGTTGTAAATAGTTTTAGTTAATCTTTTTATTCATTAAATATCTGATAATCCAGGACCAAAGCCAAAAATACAATTAATATGAGTGAATAAGCTCCCAGTTCCAAATCTCAATATGGAGTTGACATCAGTTGAACTTTTCTAACTCGAATCACCATAATCCACAAAAAATCTTCGAGTTAGATAGACTTCCGAGTTACGGAAGGTAATTTGTATGGAATTTTACTTCTATTGCTAATTCAAGAGTTCGAGTTATTGAGAGCTTTGAGTTATAGAAGTTCAACTGTGCATGAGCAAAATTAAAGATCCAATGATTTCTGATCAAGATTTTGCAACTTTTTAAAAAAAAATTTAGGATAAGTTTGGCACTATTTAAGCTTTAAAAGCTAACGAAAGACTTCAATCCAAGGATGAGTTTTTGGACAGGAAATTTTAGTATAAAATAAGCGAATAATATTCGAAGTCAGTCCTTCAACAGTGAATATTTTTTATAATAAAGTATATTTCCTATTTTTGGCACAGTTTTCCGCTATCATCAAAGATAGTACCAGAGTAAGAGAGTACATTTTCCTATAATAAAGACTGCGAAACAACGAAGGACTATTATCTAGTTAAACTCAAGGCGTTTTTGTCTTTAACCAGTTATTTAAATACATAATAATATCATCTGATGTTTTAAAGACTCTGAGAGAATGACTTATCCAATATAAGATCTATAAGAGTGACAGGTTGAGTAAAGAAAACACTATTTTGTAAATGACGAAGTATAAGGTCGTCATAAAGAGGGTCGAGTGTTCGAGCTTGATGACTATATAGACTACGTCAAGAGCATAATAGATATACCGGTCCATAAGACTAAAATGTACTTTGAAATCTTTCATGAGAACTACGGTAGTACGAATATTTCATACCATTTGTGCTAGAAATTAACACAAACATGTTCTGGTACCTGAAAAACTTAAGATATTGATTTTTGGATGGAAAACAGGTTCCTTTGTTTTAGAAGTCAATGGATTCTGAAGCAAACCTGCTCAGTGTGGTAAAATGTTGAATCCATTTACGAACTCATGAATTTGCGATGAGAATATAGTAGATGGAAGATAGATGGATGGAGGGTAGATGGAGGGATATCTCTGATTCTCTTGGTTTCAACTTTATCAAACAAAGTCTCAGCTCCATTGAAACTGTTTAAGAAAATTTTAATTTTTCATAAGTCCTAATTTCTTAAAAAATAATTAAAATTTACCGTTAAACCGATTACTCCGTGCTAAATTTAATGGAATAAATTCCTACAAAAAAATATCGAACTAAACAGCAGTTTACAATTAATAACATACAATAATACAATTAGAAGTTTATCAAAAATATTATAAATTCAAAACTTTAGAACACACTACAAAAAAAAACAACACACACAATAAAAACTCCACCCCAACCATCTCGGCACTGCTACTTTTCAATTATGCAGACGCACCCTCGGCCAAAACTTTTTACGAGCCCCCACTTAAGCACACGCTTCACTATCCGCCCAACTCATGACAACATGAAAATGGCTGCCAAATAATTTTATTTTTTTCATTACGTTGCATTGCCAAAAAAGCTTCGTAATAACTTGCTCAATGGCGGCTACTTTTAAATAGCCTGTGCGGCATTGCTTTATCAACGCAACACATGAAAAGCGCACAACAACAAAGATGAAAATAATTACAAAATGACATTGCGAACAATAATGCAAACGTAGCAAGCAAACAAGTGGTCGCCGCCGCCACCGGCGAATTGACGACACAATGGCAATGGACGGCGCACAGCCGTGAGCCGACAGTCGTTCAAGTAAGCAATGAACGAGCAACAACAACAAACGGCCGGCAACACTGTCATCTTGCCAAACATGTTATAAACCAAGCAGTGGACTGGGCGTTGAAGCTTTTTCGGGTTTTGCTCTTGGGTGTTGGGTGATGGGGGCAAACGTCAGCATGCTGCTCTGGCTGTGTGTAACAGCGGGAAGCAGATGGCAGCTGGCTATGTTAAGAAGCATACAATGGACTCATGCGGGTTAAGTGAAGAGTTTCGAGGTGGCCAGTTTAAGAAATTTGAAAGTAAATATCTACAAAGAAAGCTTTCACCTTTCAAAAGCGTGCGAAATAGTATTTTGAAATAGAATATATTGAAGTAGGTTTAAAGAAAAGTATATACATTGTGAAATTTTGGAAAAATTATTTTTATTAAACAAATACATTCCACTGAGCTTTCACATTCCGAAAGCTTTCAAAATAAAATGTCTATACAAAATATATGTAATTTAAATTATTATTGAGTGGGTGTGATCTAAATATTATTAAAAAAATGTCAAGCATTTTTAGAAAAAAAAAATTTATTAAAAATTTGATAAAAATCCTCGAAGCTTTTACTTTCAGCAAGCTTTTAAAATAATATTAATATTCCGATGTGTGTTCTAAAATGTATGCAAAATTCTATTTGTTCGACAAATATTATCAAATGAGCTTTCACTTGCCGTAAGCTTTCGTAATTACATTCCAAGATAAAATAAGTATATGCAGTTATATTGTACATGAGAGATCTAAAATTGAATAAAAAAGTGTCAGGTAGCCTTGCTAATCCTAAAGAAAAAATAGTTATGCAAAAATGTATATAAGCATCCTCAGAGCTTTCACCTTTCGTAAGCTCTTGAAATAATATATCGAAATAAAATGTATGTGAGTGGGTGCTTGGTGAAAAATCGATCGAAAGTACTCTAAAATGACTAAATCATTTAAAATCCTAGAGTCTTTTTTAATATTTAAGATTTGTTATATATTAAAATTAAAAAAAATTAGTATTTCTACAATAAAATTTACATTTGAAGCTCACTTTTTAATATTTAAAACTATAATAAAATTTAAAATAAGTCTTAATAAAATTGGAAATAAATTTTAATTTTTTTAAATAAATTTAAAATTTTTAATATTAATGAAAAGAAAAATAATTTTAATTATTTCGGAAATTTAAAAAAAAATTGGAAAATTTGTTTTTGAAAAAGAGAAAAAAATTATAGGAATAAAAATATTAAATTTTTGGTAATTTGAAAAACAAATTTTTCTGTTAAAAAAAATTTGAAATTTTGAAAATTTTTTAAGATAAAAAAAATTTCGACATTTTGAAAAAAAATGTATATGTAATAATTTCTGTTCTCATATTTAATTTACTTTATATGCAAATTTTCCATCATCACCCAACAACTGGTCACCTTAATTTGGTGAGGTGCCATACGGTTAATGTTAATAATTTTTTGGACAACGCGGACAACAGACAAAATGCGTTCAAGATCAAAGTGCGCCGCCACATGATTTCAAAGTCCAAATCACAATCACAATCAAAATCAAAAAATCAAATGAAATTATATGAGAAATAAAATGAAAAATAATAAATATCAAAAAAAAGGCAAAAAAATAAGAATATTTTAATGAAGTACAATGGTTAGGGAAAATTCAGAAACCCAGCGTTTGCTTTAAAAAACAACAACAATAGCAATAACATAGAGCGACAGTGGTAGATGCACAAGAAGGCAGCAGCGCAGAGGCGCTTGTGGAGTAGGCGGTGTGTCTTTGCGACTCTGGCAACACAGGCACTTAGCTGCTATAGACATATGTATGTACGTCTGTATAAGTTAGTATCGCAGTCAAAATGATAAAACAGGGAATGAGAGTTGAAACGTAATAAACGTTGATTATGTTGCTGATGACGCTTATTATTCGCTTTGCCACCATAATAATGACACCAAATACTGCTGTGCGGTGACCAGCAACCTAATAACCATCGCACTATGAGGAAACAACAACAACAACAACAATAAGTGTACAACAATTACCAACGCGCAGAGCGCACAATTCAAATATGAAGTGGACGACGACGACGACGATGAGGAGACTTGCAACAAAATGGAATGACAGACTGACAGGCGCACTGCTGCTGCTGCAAGACAACAACAACAAACACTTCTCTATACAGTATGTATGACGTAGAGCAAGCTTTGTTGCTGGCAAAATCACTAATATCGGCTGAAGTGGTAGTGGCTATGATTAGGGTCATAATGTGCAATTTGATTTGGAAAAATGATGCATTTAATGCCGCAGAGCAGACGTGCATAAATATACATACAAACATACACTTGAGACTACTCGTAGTTGTTAGGCTATAAAAAAGGCTTTTGAGAATAAAAATTTAGTTTTCATTTCTTTTTTACTTTTAATAGTTTTGATATTTTATGTTTTTCACTCATTTATTGTTTTTTTTGTTGGTATTTTTTTGTATCATTATATTGAGCATATATTTTAGGAACATTTGGAACACTATTATTTCTAATGTAACGATGTAGCGCCACTAATTTTGGGAGCTTTATTAGCAAAAATAGTATTAAATATATACAATTGAGTATACAGGGTGGTTCATATTAGTTTTAATATGATATATTTTAAATAATATTTTTTAGAAAATCTTAACTAAGGATTGACAACAAAATGAAAACTATTTTTGAGAAATTTTGTATCAATAAATTATAAATTTTGATGATTAAGTATACGTTTTTAAACATCAATCCCATTAATATGCTGTGTGATAGTCAGAAACTCACCTTTTTCGTTCATAGAACTCCCGACTAACTCTGAATAAATATCTGAACTCAGAATAAATAAATCTTGTACAAAATATATATTTTTTTGTTTGTCTCAACCGAGTAGCACCGAGTTTTATTGAAATCACTAAGAAAAAATTTTATCTCGGGCAGTTCCTAGTGCCCACAGCTTGAGCCTGTTAGGAATAAATGCTTTAGAAACTTAGCAGACACTTTGAAAACGTCTCAGTGGAATCTAATATCTAAACAGGTCCTTACAATAAAGTGATTGGCAAATTCTTTGGAAATAAATTGAACATGTTCTCTAAGAATGTTTAGAAATCATGGAACATTGAATAATATCCAACAATAGATTATAATAGAATAGTGAACTATAATGATAAAGCGAAGTATATAACGTAACTGAAGAACATTAGACTTCATTCAAACAGTCTTTAGTAAGAGATAACCTTTATAATTATCGCTGATTTGACAAAATTAACTTTGGTAAACAACTTAAGATCTCAGGTAAACTTACTTAGAACTCGTTGGTATCAATTTTTTTTTTTTGAGTAATGTTGGTCTAAATAAGGACTACTTGAAAAAAACCAATAATAAAACAAAATCAACTGACAAAACAATAGATCCAGAAAGACTTCGTTTATGTTCCCTAAGATATGAACTGAACAATACTAAATAATTTAAAATGACCTTACCTAATCTAAAAACCATACTAAATTCTCTATGAGAGAATGAATGCATAAAACATAGACTGCTCGTAAAAAACACTCTCTTGATTTTTGGAGATTTGTTATGAGAGACTTAGAACCCTAATCCATAATGTGATAAATTTTCCTGAGAACCTTCTCGACGAACATGATATATTAAGCATGTTTTGGTCCATCAATGAAAAGCAAAACCACCTATACGGATTTATAATTTCTTGAATGTGCTTTAAATTTATAAACACTCTCTCAGAGAGGAAAATTTTTTAAATTTTCGTTTTTAAATAAAAATAAAAATTATAATAATTATATTTTAATATATCATAAATAGCATAACTTACCTCCTTAGAAAATTCGAAAAATATTTCCGTATATTTAATTTTTTTTCACATTTTCACTCATTTTACAAACCACAGCTTGCCACGCCAAGCTGTCTGGTTTACCAGCAAAGCTTTGTTGCGCTCTCACACGCACCATAAAACCAATTCTCAGTAGCTCGCCTTTAAGGCAGACTATGCGCTGTAAATACAACAAAAAAGGCAAAATTAGAAAACTTGCAAGAAATTAAAAAACACCAAAAAAAAACAAGTAAGACTCAAATAAAATACGTATTACTTGACAACAACCACAACACACCGCACAACATGTAAGAATCAAAAGCCGAGAAATTGACTGACAGCTTAACATGCCTCAACAGTTTTTGTTGTTGCTGTTGTTTATTTTTCACGTGTTTCTTAATGTACTGTCAGTAGCCAGCAAGATCAATTACCTCTTTCAATTTCAATTTCAGTAGAGTTTTTTGGGAGCAAATGCAATGAACGAGCAACAACAACAAACGGCCGGCAACACTGTCATCTTGCCAAACATGTTATAAACCAAGCAGTGGACTGGGCGTTGAAGCTTTTTCGGGTTTTGCTCTTGGGTGTTGGGTGATGGGGGCAAACGTCAGCATGCTGCTCTGGCTGTGTGTAACAGCGGGAAGCAGATGGCAGCTGGCTATGTTAAGAAGCATACAATGGACTCATGCGGGTTAAGTGAAGAGTTTCGAGGTGGCCAGTTTAAGAAATTTGAAAGTAAATATCTACAAAGAAAGCTTTCACCTTTCAAAAGCGTGCGAAATAGTATTTTGAAATAGAATATATTGAAGTAGGTTTAAAGAAAAGTATATACATTGTGAAATTTTGGAAAAATTATTTTTATTAAACAAATACATTCCACTGAGCTTTCACATTCCGAAAGCTTTCAAAATAAAATGTCTATACAAAATATATGTAATTTAAATTATTATTGAGTGGGTGTGATCTAAATATTATTAAAAAAATGTCAAGCATTTTTAGAAAAAAAAAAATTTATTAAAAATTTGATAAATATCCTCGGAGCTTTTACTTTCAGCAAGCTTTTAAAATAATATTAATATTCCGATGTGTGTTCTAAAATGTATGCAAAATTCTATTTGTTCGACAAATATTATCAAATGAGCTTTCACTTGCCGTAAGCTTTCGTAATTACATTCCAAGATAAAATAAGTATATGCAGTTATATTGTACATGAGAGATCTAAAATTGAATAAAAAAGTGTCAGGTAGCCTTGCTAATCCTAAAGAAAAAATAGTTATGCAAAAATGTATATAAGCATCCTCAGAGCTTTCACCTTTCGTAAGCTCTTGAAATAATATATCGAAATAAAATGTATGTGAGTGGGTGCTTGGTGAAAAATCGATCGAAAGTACTCTAAAATGACTAAATCATTTAAAATCCTAGAGTCTTTTTTAATATTTAAGATTTGTTATACATTAAAATTAAAAAAAAAAAATTTTGAAGCTCACTTTTTTTTTTTAAACTATAATACACTTTAAAATAAGTCGTAATAAAATTGGAAATAAATTTTAATTTTTTTAAATAAATTTAAAATTTTTAATATTAATGAAAAGAAAAATAATTTTAATTATTTCGGAAATTTAAAAAAAAAAAATTGGAAAATTTGTTTTTGAAAAAAGAGAAAAAAATTATAGGAATAAAAATATTAAATTTTTGGTAATTTGAAAAACAAATTTTTCTGTTAAAAAAAAATTTGAAATTTTGAAAAGTTTTTAAGATAAAAAAAATTTCGACATTTTGAAAAAAAAAGTATATGTAATAATTTCTGTTCTAATATTTAATTTACTTTTTCAATATGCAAATTTTCCATCATCACCCAACAACTGGTCACCTTAATTTGGTGAGGTGCCATACGGTTAGTGTTAATAATTTTTTGGACAACGCGGACAACAGACAAAATGCGTTCAAGATCAAAGTGCGCCGCCACATGATTTCAAAGTCCAAATCACAATCACAATCAAAATCAAAAAATCAAATGAAATTATATGAGAAATAAAATGAAAAATAATAAATATCAAAAAAAAAGGCAAAAAGAGTAAGAATATTTTAATGAAGTACAATGGTTAGGGAAAATTCAGAAACCCAGCGTTTGCTTTAAAAAACAACAACAATAGCAATAACATAGAGCGACAGTGGTAGATGCACAAGAAGGCAGCAGCGCAGAGGAGCTTGTGGAGTAGGCGGTGTGTCTTTGCGACTGGGGCAACACAGGCACTTAGCTGCTATAGACATATGTATGTACGTCTGTATAAGTTAGTATCGCAGTCAAAATGATAAAACAGGGAATGAGAGTTGAAACGTAATAAACGTTGATTATGTTGCTGATGACGCTTATTATTCGCTTTGCCACCATAATAATGACACCAAATACTGCTGTGCGGTGACCAGCAACCTAATAACCATCGCACTATGAGGAAACAACAACAACAACAACAATAAGTGTACAACAATTACCAACGCGCAGAGCGCACAATTCAAATATGAAGTGGACGACGACGACGACGATGAGGAGACTTGCAACAAAATGGAATGACAGACTGACAGGCGCACTGCTGCTGCTGCAAGACAACAACAACAAACACTTCTCTATACAGTATGTATGACGTAGAGCAAGCTTTGTTGCTGGCAAAATCACTAATATCGGCTGAAGTGGTAGTGGCTATGATTAGGGTCATAATGTGCAATTTGATTTGGAAAAATGATGCATTTAATGCCGCAGAGCAGACGTGCATACAAATACAAACATACACTTGAGACTACTCGTAGTTGTTAGGCTATAAAAAAGACTTTTGAGAATTAAAGTTGGTTTTCATTTCATTTTTAGTTTTAACAGTTTTGAAATTTTATTTATTGTTGTTTTTGTTGATATTTTTTAGTAGCCTAATGTATCATTATATTGTGCATATATTTTATGAACGTTTGGAACACTATTATTTCTAATGTAACGATGTAGCGCCACTAATTTTTGGAGCTTTATTAGCAAAAATAGTATTAAATATATACAATTGAGTATACAGGGTGGTTCATATTAGTTTTAATATGATATATTTTAAATAATATTTTTTAGAAAATCTTAACTAAGGATTGACAACAAAATGAAAATTATTTTTGAGAAATTTTGTATCAATAAATTATAAATTTTGATGATTAAGTATACGTTTTTAAACATCAATCCCATTAATATGCTGTGTGATAGTCAGAAACTCACCTTTTTCGTTCATAGAACTCCCGACTAACTCTGAATAAATATCTGAACTCAGAATAAATAAATCTTGTACAAAATATATATTTTTTTGTTTGTCTCAACCGAGTAGCACCGAGTTTTATTGAAATCACTAAGAAAAATTTTATCTCGGGCAGTTCCTAGTGCCCACAGCTTGAGCCTGTTAGGAATAAATGCTTTAGAAACTTAGCAGACACTTTGAAAACGTCTCAGTGGAATCTAATATCTAAACAGGTCCTTACAATAAAGTGATTGGCAAATTCTTTGGAAATAAATTGAACATGTTCTCTAAGAATGTTTAGAAATCATGGAACATTGAATAATATCCAACAATAGATTATAATAGAATAGTGAACTATAATGATAAAGCGAAGTATATAACGTAACTGAAGAACATTAGACTTCATTCAAACAGTCTTTAGTAAGAGATAACCTTTATAATTATCGCTGATTTGACAAAATTAACTTTGGTAAACAACTTAAGATCTCAGGTAAACTTACTTAGAACTCGTTGGTATCAATTTTTTTTTTTGAGTAATGTTGGTCTAAATAAGGACTACTTGAAAAAAACCAATAATAAAACAAAATCAACTGACAAAACAATAGATCCAGAAAGACTTCGTTTATGTTCCCTAAGATATGAACTGAACAATACTAAATAATTTAAAATGACCTTACCTAATCTAAAAACCATACTAAATTCTCTATGAGAGAATGAATGCATAAAACATAGACTGCTCGTAAAAAACACCGTCTTGATTTTTGGAGATTTGTTGTGAGAGACTTAAAACCCTAATCCATAATGTGATAAATTTTCCTGAGAACCTTCTCGACGAACATGATATATTAAGCAGGTTTTGGTCCATCAATGAAAAGCAAAACCATCTATACTGATTTATAATTTCTTGAATATGCTTTAAATTTATAAACACTCTCTCAGAGAGGAAAATTTTTTAAATTTTCGTTTTTAAATTAAAATAAAAATTATAATAATTATATTTTCATATATCTTAAATAGCATCAGTTACCTCCTTAGAAAATTCGAAAAATATTTCCTATATTTAATTTTTTTCACATTTTCAATTATTTTACAAACCAAAACTTGCCACGCCAAGCTGTCTGGCTAACCAGCAAAGCTCTGTTGCGCTCTCACACGCACCATATACACCATAGCTCAGTAGCTTACCTTTTAGGCAGACTATGCGCTGTAAATACAACAAAAAGGCAAAATTAGAAAACTTGCAAGAAATTAAAAACAACAAAAAACCAAGTAAGACTCAAATAAAATACGTATTACTTGACAACAACAGCAACAACACCACGCACAACATGTAAGAATCAAAAGCCGAGAAATTGACTGACAGCTTAACATGCCTCAACATTTTTTGTTGTTGGTGTTGTTGTTTTATTTTTCACGTGTTTCTTAATGTACTGTCAGTAGCCAGCAAGATCAATTACCTCTTTCAATTTCAATTTCAGTAGATTTTTTTGGGAGCAAATGCATACAAACATACATACATACATATACCCAAAAACATATATGTATGTAAGTATGTCCACTGCTGTATTTGTTGTTTCAAACTTTTAATTTTCTAATAAAAACGCGTCAAACAAAATCAGAAAAAAATAATAATAATCACAGCAATGTGGGGGCAACTCCAATTGTCATCAATCAACGTAATCTCAGCGTCAGCAGCACAAGCATACAGTCGCGCATACAAGTCTACATACAGCATATTATAAGGTATGTTCGCTGTCTATTTGTGGTCAGGAATGTGTGTTTATGTGCTACACAAAAGGAGTGTAATTTAAACTGGTTCGCTTAAGATTTTTGTGGCTTGTTTTTTTGGTGTTTTTGTTGTGTTTTGGCATTTATTTCTTGTTTCAAGTTTCTGTGATTTACTCGACGCACTTCAACACACACACACGCATTTTATTATTATTGCGTATAAAATGGAATTTAATTATAAATTTCATTGG
Source organism: Zeugodacus tau (assembly GCA_031772095.1). Lineage (NCBI taxonomy): Eukaryota > Metazoa > Arthropoda > Insecta > Diptera > Tephritidae > Zeugodacus > Zeugodacus tau. The sequence continues at coordinate 70,706,911 of CM062652.1, read as the reverse complement.
TATTTAATGTGAGCAATCAAAATTTCGGTCGTCAAATGATATTTGATGAATTTCAGGAGAGGATAAATGTTTGTTGTTTCAGGAGCTATGTTATGTTTATGCTTTTTTTAAGTGGGGAAAAATGTTAGGTTATGTAATAAGGTGAAAAATTAGAATACTTTTTTTTAATTTCATTTTTTTTATAATAAACATAATATTCTCGCAACCTATTACTCTTTCACTCATGCTAAGTGGCTTCACTGGAGATAATGAAGTTAACTAAAACTGGCACCCCTCACAAAACTAACCTAAACTAACTAAATATGTAAAGGAAAATTTTCAATTTAGAAATTTAAATTGTTAATTAAACAAAAGTTATGAAAGAAGCTCCAGAAATCGAAAATCGAAGGCTTAAACAACCCTATATTATATTATATTATACCATAAATTGTAGCAATTAGTGACCCCACACGATCTATTGTTCCGCATTGGACTATCCAACTGATAAATTTTTTATGGAACAACAACTAACCTGAACTTTTTTTCACGAATATCACATCTTTTTGTCATCGATAGAGACGAAAAGACTTATTTCCTTTAACGAACGATACTTTTACTGATATTTCCACAGTTCAGGGAAACTTGAAAGATATTTAATTGGATCATTTTATCTTCTTTTCCTTTAACTTTACTTCTTATTCTATATTTTCATGGTATTAGTGTCTGTAAAGAGATCATTTCCTGAGTTCTATACTCATATACTCATTTTTCTCATTACATTGCCTTTTCAAACGCTTAACTTGGTTAACTATCGTGGTTCTAATGGATTCACTAGATTGAGGTGATCCCTCACTGACAAATTAAGCTTCTATAATTTTGCTCAACTATCATCTGTGATACAGATGGTTCAAGTTCAATGTAACCTCAAACGAATCGGCTCGGAATCGACTTTGGAAGCTTTACGATTTAAAAAAATTATGGGTTCTATAAAGTATCACATTTTTCAAAGGAATTTCGTTAGTTTCTGGTACTTTGAAAGCCTTAAGTGCGCTTATAAACAGGAGGAAAATTTCTAGGGATTTAGACTGCTTGCAAGATTCCAATGAAGGATCACGAGTATATTGAAAAAAAAAACTATTCTATACAGTCTAAAGGTTCTACTAGTGTAGATTGTGTCGCCATATGTAGATTAAAAACCATCGATGTCCAAAAAACTTGAGATTTATTGCGTCTAATTTATTCCGTCTGACTAAAGAAATATATTCTTGGAAACACGAAGCTTATTAATTATGGATCTCTTGGTGTCATGAATCCCAATTTTGTATGATTAACTATGCAGAACAGGTCAGACCATAACAAAATTATCGCCACTTGGTTTCTAGAATGACCTCTAAAGTGGGTCTCACAACAGTATAATGGCACCGAAGTGGCTAATTGGATCGGTGGAATAAGACTTCGAACACCATTTGATTAAATCAATGATATAGAGATCTAAAGATCTGTAGAGAAAAAGACGCCAAATAGCCTCAATAGCTTTCATAAAAGCTGTAATAAATAAAAAAACATCACTGTAGCTTTAGGAACTCCTAAAACCTTTTATTATTTCAATAAGAGTATACTAGTTAGCATTATGCAACTCTTTTCTCTCAACAACCCATCATGAAATTCCCAAAATACCAAAATATATTTATTAAATTTGAATAAATATGACAAATCGCAGACAATTAATTAAAATTGAATGATACTAAATAGGTAAGCGATGAATGGGTCTACATTAAGATGCTTATATGCCACAAAGTAAAAAGTACAATTAGAGGTTCGACGAGTAATAGTTGGTAGTAGTTCAGTTGTAGTTGTAGTAGTATCAGAAATAATAATAATGTTGCCAATCAATGCCTAAAGTTATTTAAATACACTAATGATTGCCGCTTCAATAGCTACACACTTACTTTAGCCTCTGTCTCTCCACAATGTGGCTGCCTGCAGACCATTTGTCTTCCTAAATATTTCACTAAAGCAACGCTTAAGTAGTCATTTGATAAATAATGCATTTAAAATGCCATATCAAAACTTTTACTACCCATTTTCAACACCTATCAAGCGGGCAACCAACCAAGCAGTCTAGTTGGTTAGACAGCCGGTGAACCGTTGAGCCAGCGGCACTTAACCAACCAACGAACGGTGGCCGTGCAGCGATTAATCTCAGTAAACGCTCAAACAATACGCAACAATAACTCTTAATTAAAAGAGCGATGAGTGTGTGTGTGGAGTGAGCGCGGTCGACAACTAATATCCCCGTTTCGAGGTCCAAGCGCATAAATGAGCAATCCAACAAAAGCGCTGAACCAAACGCGTCCAACTAATTCCGCATTTTATGTGGTAAAACAATAACAAAGCAGAAATTCAATTAGTTTTCTTAAATGTTAAACAATATATTAATTTGTTATTACCGCAAACATTAATAATGTGTGGCGCGTTGGAATGATATTCAATACACGCATATGTTGAGGAATTTCAAAGTTATTTTTGTGCCTATTGTTATTGTTGTTGTGCTTGCATAATGCTGACTGACTATCAGACCGCAGGGTCATGCGGTTTAGATTGACTCCCCTAATGACAGTAGCAGTAGCTGATTACACTGCCAATAATATACGGCTACTGTGGGGAGTTTCGGAGACTGATGACATATAGGGTGGTTCATAGATGGTTAGGTTAGGTCAAGTAGTAGATCTTCGCAGCTGCAGAAAGTCTCATTTAGACAGCTTCGACTAACCTTCGTGAGGCACAAATACTGCTACCGGATCGACAAGACTCTTATAATTCGACAAAGCGCTTGGACTCTATTACACAGTCCTTAAGACGGCTAATGTCGATTCCAGTCACTTCGCTGGGTTCGCCGAAGGTTTGCCTACCGAGGTGCTTGGATGATTCCTCTTTGCCTTCCTCCAAGCAGTTTTGGCAACTAGCGTTTGGATTGATTTCTAATCTCATCGCATGTGTGAATATTGGACAGTGACTAAAAAGTACAGATATGATTGCGGCGAGATGAGCATTCTTAAGCGACAGCAGCTGGAAAGACCGTTTTCGGTCCACCACGGGCCAGAAAGTCCTCGCTATTCCATAGGTAGGTTCATTTATGACCTACATTATTTCGTTGACTATAATAATTCCTATATATTTTCATTTAATCGTCGATAAGTCCAATTGCATTGGCTTCACAAGCTTAGGGAGTGGTCTTTGTGAAAAATCTTTCAAACCAGAATTGAAAGAATGAATTTGGGAACTTCTTGATGTTGGCAGGTTTACAGGATAGTCCCCTCAGCCAGTACCATAATCTAGTATTTGCTCTTGAAGCTCTTTAACTGTACAGTAAACCGCCACGTTTCAGTTGGCCATCTTAGAGCGAAAATTAGTATTTTGTAGTGTTTCAATATGAAGTGTACAATTTCCAAGAGATTTAGATCCTTAAGACAAATACAAAGGGATCCATCGGACAAATATACCCAGAAATATATGCCAAATCCTTGGAAGACAGCTTCAACAACATCACCAATTATATTTTTGTGGTGTTCTAATATTAAGTGGACATTCCTTGATAGAATCAGACCCTTAAGAGTAATATCAAGAGCTCCAATATAATAGAGCCAAGAACCACTGCCAAGACTTTGGAAGACTGCTTCAACTATATCCACAATTAGATTCTTTGGAATTTCCAACGTTTTGCGATTAAAGCCAGAGAGATCCAGACCAGAGTCAACATGAGAACTAATCATACCATAGAACCAGAAACCGACGGACCATAGGAACTATAGAACCAAAGGCCTTGGGAGAAGACCTACCAATACATGAAGTAAACAACTAATTATCTTTCTAATTTGGTCTCTCTTGAATGAAAGACTTTAAACAATTTTTACATTTTGGATTTAAAAAGAAACCAACATATGAACCACCCTGTATATACGTACAATGATATTTTCTGCCATTTTATTTTATTAGCATCTTCTATTTTATTCTTCAATATTTTGTATATTTTTTTCGCCATTTATGTGCGTCACGCTGTGGTATCACCGTCCATATGCGCTCGCTCGCTGTTCTTCTATCCCTACGGCGGCATCTTTTCACACCTCTAAGTGGCACAACAGGCCGCCATGTGAGTTTTTGATAAATTGTTTTCTAAAATACACGAACATTTGGCGAGCTTTTCATAGCAAATAAAAATAAAAATATAAATAAAACAACAAATTGTGTAGCAACAACAAAAATGGCTAACAAATTTTGTGCGCCGATTTGGTAAGCGTGTGACCCGTGGCGCGCCAAAGTTCATATACCGAGCCGGAAAATTACACTTAACTCAGCGCAAAGCGCACTTTATAACTGTCCAATTAAGCGCAACATTACGAAATCGCCGAAAAACCGTAAAATAGTAAACGAGTTGAGAGTGTGTGCGGTGCGGATTAGAAATACAACACTGCGTAACTAAAGCACTCTACGTTACTCGTCAATACAAAACAGATTGGCTATTTTGTAACTAACGGCTTGTATAATTGGTGCTTTTTCTGAAAACAGAAACAAAATACGATCAGTTGAAATCATCTCTGCGCAAGCCGAGCGTGTGAACTATGATTTGCTACGAATTGATGTGCCAATTACCACGTATATGTAATTATACGTATAGTTAATTATTTCATTGTAAATAGCTAATTATCGCCTAAAATCGTTTAACCGGTGGTTGTTGTAAATGGCAAAAGCTACAGGTTATAGGTTATGTCGGCTAATTATACTGTACTGTACGAACGGATGTATCGTGTGGCGTTAACTGTTTTCGGAAAATTTAGAATTATATTTTTTGTTTTGTTATGTAAGCAGGTTCTTCTAAATGGCGTAAAATCATACTTCCTATGGCTTAAACGCTCTCGGATGTAGCAATTACTTGTGAATGATTACTTAATTACTCCATTTACTTATACTGTTGCTTTACAGGTTTATTAAGTTTGCTGAGAAATGAGAACAGGTGATTTGAAAGTTCTTAAATCACAGTGCCGTTAAACTTTTACGGATTAGAATTTCATTTTTAATTGGATTTTCACTTCCGTTGTATTTTTGCATCCATAATTTGGTTGAATTAATTATTTAAAGAAATTTTAAAAATTATTTTTGGAATCGAATTAATTGTTCGGAAGAAAAATGTAAAAATCGACCGTTAGATAAGTAAAAAATATTTCTTGAGTACAAAATCTGAAGCTCCCTAGCTTAGAAGAACCATTGGGAGTATTCACTATAACTTTTAAGTAGCGCAAAGTTCTTTTGATTGACTAAGTTAGGATTTCGTCAGTAAAGCTGGTAATGCCTCAGGCCATGCCGTGCAAACTAACGCTTTTTCGTTCTTATAGTTCTTCTATCTCGCGCTAACACAGTGTCTCTTTATTAAATGTTGTCAAATGTTCATGATCTATTACCAGATTTAGGCTTTGAAGTTCAATTAACCAGCCGATCAGCGTATTCTCTCACAATAAGGGATCGGATTTGACGAAAAATAAACGATCTATTATAGAAGCTTTCATTCGAAATTTACTTTAACTTCGTAGATTGAAATCTCTGCGCAAAATCCCTCATCGCTAAACCTTTCTACAGTCATCTTTTACCCAAAACTTTTTCGCACTGATAGGCGCACCCCATTGAATACTATGGCTAGGGTGAATCATATAAGGAATTCCTCCTCCAAAGTCCATCATTCGCCAAATTGATGTTGAAATATCTCGGTAGGCACACCTTCTTTATAGAGTCCAAGAGCTTTGTCGAATAGTGAGGGTATTTGGATCTGTAAGGGTGCCACAAGGAACAGTTGTGAGCTGTCTAAGTGAGTCCTGGAGATCTGTGCCTTGACTTAACCAGACCTATTCTGAATTCTGAATGAGGAAAATATTCAGAATTTTTTACACTGTTCATTCAGCTGTGATCCACTGATCTATGAGTTGATTAGAACGTCTATCAGAATCCGAATACATTACAGAAGAAGAGGCTTGTTCCTACTGTTTAACGTAGAGAAAAGCCATCGGATCTCAATGATACCTCCGTTGACTGAGGTCTGAAATCATTGAAGTTTCCAAAGAGAACTGTTCCGTCTATCAGAATCCGATTACATTACAGAAGAAGAAGCTTGTTCCTACTGTTTAACATAGAGAAAAGCCATCGGACCTCAATGATACCTCCATTGACTGAGGTCAGAAATCATCACTGTTCCGTCTATCAGAATCCGATTACATTACAGAAGAAGAAGCTTGTTCCTACTGTTTAACATAGAGAAAAGCCATCGGACCTCAATGATACCTCCGTTGACTGAGGTCTGAAATCATTGAAGTTTCCAAAGAGAACTGTTCCGTCTATCAGAATTCGTATACATTATAGAAGTAGAGGCTTGTTCCTACTGTTTAACGTAGAGAAAAGCCATCGGACCTCAATGATACCTCCGTTGACTGAGGTCTGAAATCATAGAAATTTACAAAGAGAATTGTTCCGATTTATAATTTGGATTACTTCAAGCTCAGAATCTCAGAGATTAATGGATTATAATTTGTAGTTTTCCAGAACTATGATTTCCAGTTCGTAGAAATCATATTTTGGATGCTTTAATAAATGGTTGCTACTAAATTTTTGTGGTATCCACAATCTCTATCCTGTTTACTTCAGCGTCCTCTAACATAACACAAAAACACCGATTTCAATTTAAAAAATTTCAAGATTGTATCAAACCAATATTTTTTAGACCCGAAAAATCCAACAAAACTCCCGCTTAAAAATAATAACATTACCACGCCCTCTGCCACACAATAGACAAAGTGTCTAAATCCTGATAAATATTGCAGTAATTTGTAAACCATCTGGCTGAAACCCGCAACACGGCAGTCGCTATGAAAGAGGTGTAGGCGCTTTAACCGCACAATCAAAGAGACCAAAGCGATTTCGCCGCCGACAAGAAGTCAAAAATCACTTGAGCCAATTAATAATTACAAGGTAAAGCGAAAAAAACATCGAAATCGGTTGTAAAAAAAGAACTACAGACCACAAAAAAAATAAAAACAAATAGACAAAAAAGCAAGTAGACAAGGGAAGACGCAATAGATAGGAGTATTTACAAAACAAGCAACGGCGCAGACAGAATGGCAGCTATTGTTACATAAAAAGTCGGATGACTTTCTTGCATTGTTTAGACGTAGATCAAAAGCGGTCAGACTGTGCGCCGACAGTGCGCCCAATGCACTACTTTGACTACTATTTTGATTCCCACTCTCTTTGTTTGGCGAACTGCCGTTTGTGCGAAACTCAAAAATGACGCAAGATTTGTTTTTGTTTAGCATTATCCTTGAGGTGAGCGGCGCGAATGCAAACAGGTTCACCGGTACACAGTTTCAAAGGTACAAATGTTCTATTGTCCTTAGAGACTGCTTAGGTTGCATGCAGTTGAGCGGCAATAGCAAAACAAGGAAATTGCACTTCTTCTTCTCACTTCAAAGACCGGCTGACGCCCGTAACGCATTGCTTTGGTTTTTGTTTTTGCGCACATCATTTTGGCATCGCCTGTGTGGTATGCCTGATCCTTTTGTTCGCTCATTAAGCGTGTGTAAATTATTTCACACCTCCTCCTAATGATTCACACAAATGTCGAAGCGATTCATTAATCTTCATATTCGTACGTACACACTCTCATTCGCGCTCTCGCTCTCTCTCTCTCACACACACTCATTGCAACCTTGCGAACCTGTCGTTGTTCTCAGGTTTTCACTTCTGCTTGCTCATGCGCCGCCATACTGTCACAAGACAAATGACCGCTCAGTGACCAACATGATTGCGCAAATTCGCTCACTGCCTCGACTCTCACGCATCATATCTCATCACCACTCTCTCTCTCGAGGAATTGCACTTGCTTGCTGCTCCCACGTACAGCGTGCCTGTGTGCGGTCCGATCTGCTCTTTGCTGAACAATTAGCCTTTTGTGCCTTTTCTCTGCTTCATCTTTTATTTTGTGCCACCGTCACGACAGGCTCATATGTCATTCGGTGGTCGTGCTCATAAGCCCTTGCCTATGCGCTCAAAGCCTTGTAGGCGCATCCCACAACGCCCCGGCCTCTTAAATACAGCACAAAAGTGGTGTATAGCACACACACAAATCGACAGATCGCCGCAGTGTCTTCGTGTGTGAATTTGGAGCATTCAACCGAGTCCGAAGATGAGTTGTGCACTGTTGTTTGCTGCCGTTCGACACCGGCATTGACAGCAAATTCGTTCATGCCCGAAAAAAAGTGTCAACCAAACAAAAGCAAAGGCCGCACTTCAATCGTACCGCTCCGTAGCGGCATCTTTAATACGCGACGGGGTGTCCTGTGTGCGGTGGTTTTCATCTTGTTTTACTTTTTTTTTTCATATAGCCAACGCCGCCAACACACTCTGTGGTCGTGCGATGATGAGTTACAAAATATTCTTTATTAATGTATTATCACACTTTAGTTTGTTGTTGTAGTTCGAAATATTAGTTCGGTTTGTTTAGTCCATTGGGAAAAAAATAGTTTTCTTGTTGAGCGCTCAACTGCACTTAAACCTTCGTGTGTGTGTGTGTGGCGTTTTGTAGGTGTCTCTTGGGGAATTTTGTTGTGATCAAGTACCTCGCTGTGTTAAATAGATTTTTGTTATTTAAATTCGGTTTTTCTCGTTTCGAAAATCTTATATAATTAAGTTAAATTGACAGTAATTAATATGCTGAGGAATTTAGTTGATGGGAAAATTGGTTTAGATTTGAAATATTTTTGTGGGCGAAACTTGTTAATGCAGCACAGATTAAAATGTAAATATCAGTCATACTATTAACTGGATGACCCGTATAGTTTGGGGAGTACCTAAGATTATGTAAATATATTTTATCAAGTCGCCGTATGATATTAAAAAAATGTTCCACTCTTCCTTAATAAAATAATATTTGACAATACCGAAGACCTTTCCCGACTATTACAGCGTTTTCAAGCGGAATTACTTTCTATTAGACTATTCTGGGTTCCTGGCCACAGCATAATCACGTGAAATTGTAAGGCTGATAAGCTTGCAAGGTCAGGGTACGTCTCATTAATAGTAGAATGGGAACTTTTAGGAGTTCCATGGTTATAATGCGGTTTACTACTGGACCGGGGGGCCTCGGCTGAGCTAGTCAACGCGCTGATCAGGCACTAGCACTTGCGCAGTCGCCAGATCCGTCTAGTTTAAGGTGAATTGCCCTTAATAAAGTTCACCTCGCTTTATTGTAAAGGTTCTAACTGGCCATTGTCCCATCGGGATCTACTCTGTAGGGTTACATTTTTATCGGATGCTAGCTATAGAAGGTGCCTGGAGGAAGACGAGGTTGAATCATCTCATCACTTTCCTCTAGAATGTTTCTTCTTTTGGAAATCAAGAAAAAATTTCTCTGATATCACTTCTTCGAAGAACCACGCGAAATAACGGATATAGAAGTGAAAAATATCTGCAGATTTGTTGTAAGTTCACGACGTTTTGTCGAATCCTAATACCTAAGATAGGGGGATCCTTGCTTCACAAGGGTCCTCTAGGGAATTCTTTCCTAAATATAATCCTTCCACTAAAGATCCGTTTCTTATAACACAGAGGAAGACATCTAAGCCGAGATGTAGTCTACATTTACCTTCGAAATCTTATTCCCTCGGTAAACATCGAGCTCGGTACAAGCAGAGTCGACAAATCGGAATACCAATAGTCAGATCTGTAGATTATCTGAAGAAGCTTAGCTTCGCCATTTGAAAATATTCAAGTCGCCCGAGATAAAGCTTGCTGTAGCCATTCTTTTTTTCTCTATTCCCTTATGTCCAGCACTTCTATGGACGTATGTATATAAAACCAGCGAGATTCCTTCAGTTTAGAAAGTTGTTAATAGCTCTCAATTCGGTCTCTGGAATCGGAAGGAGTTGTCATTCCTTGTGGTACGTACCAACAGACAGATTATGGGCCGAGCAAAAACAACCCATTATCAGTCGAATTAATCTAATCTTATATATTTATGAGTCCCTTGTTGCTAGCATTTGTAAGCTGGAGTAGCATTTGTAAGTAGAGGTCAAAGGTCTGGGAATATTTAAGACGACTATGCTTTAAGATATACAAAATCGCTCACTAGTAGGAAGATTTTGTTCGATTAACATCGAATAGCATCGAGTACTTAGACTTGAAGCTGTGATTCCTTCAGCAGTCCACAATTTTATTGAAAGTAACAAGCATTTTAGGAACGTGCGTTCCGAGAACTCCCTACTAATATCCCTTTCAAGGTACCGGCATTTTATTATATACGAAATCAATATGTCCTCGCAAGGATAATAGTCATTAAAATGCGGAAGCGGTAGCCTTTTTTATATTAAGCGGCAAGTGTATAAATTCGGAAATCACACACAATATCCGGCATAATCAAAGAAATCACGAACAATACTTGACACATAAGTCTACAGGACATTTGGTGACAATAGCAGGATTATGCAAGTGAAATCATTAATGAACGTGCGATGCTAAAGACCACACAGTCGAGGTAAGGACACGCGCAACGGCATTTGAATGATTGCCTGTATGTATACGAGAGACACCTATGGACTTAGACAATTGCGCGTATGCCGGCGGCGTTTCACAAGTTCATATATTTTCTTGTGTGTCTGCATTTGTTAGAATTGTGTGACTAGAAGTGTCAAAAACCGCCGTTGCGACCATGACGAATTGCACAAATGGCAAAACCACGAAAACTGCATTTACGATGCACCATGACCACCACTTCTAATTCATACATAATTCCTTTGGCGAAGACCGGCTGGCACTTTAGTGGCTGAAAAATGAGCTTGCGATCTTGTTGAATAATTTCCCAAACTGCCTAGTTTACCGTCGGCCTTTTCACTTTTATCTACTAATAATATGGAAAACGCGAAGGAGTTGCAGAGCCTCTTATACAAGTATGCATTAACTCGAGTAAGCCGTGTGTGTGTGTGTGGGTTTTTATGACACTATTTTGTAATGAGCTCTCTAAATAATTTGCCATGATCTTCGGCGCATAACCGACATTGACAACCACGCCCACAAATCTCCGCTAACTCAAATAGAACACACATTGCTGTGGCGTATCGGTGGTAAGAACCAACACATGGGAACACCCGCACGCTTCATGCGCGATTTGAGCGCGGCACTTTTGAGCGTCAACCAACCAGTTACTCGTTGGCTCGCCCGTCGCTTGTTGCTTGTTATGCTGTGACTATGTCATATTGTCATAAAAGCAGACAAGTGGACGGACGACAACTATGCGATCGTGTTTGCTGAGCAACTAAATAGTTTCTTCAAATATACATATATACATACATCCATATGTATAGCACCTTGTTTATTTATGGACCCGGTTCGCGTGTGAGATTTTTGTTGTCGCGTTGCTGTAAGTGGATACTCAATTAAATTTGGCATTTGGTTTAGTGCATATTTAACATTAGTTTGTTTGCTTTTTTTCGCCTTTTCTTCTGCTCAGTTTCGCTATTTGCATATTTGACATGTGACAGCTCTTTGACATTTGTCGTTATTATGTAATGAAAACCGTTGTAACAGCTGTCAACTACTGTGCACAGATTGTCATTTATGTTATGCTGATTTGAAGTGTAATGAAACTGTCACAATGAATTCATATCATAAAAGTGTTAAGTTGTAGATATGTAGATAGATATTAAATGCGAAGGTGGTATGTACACTGAGAAAAATTGTGCTATGGATTGAAGCAAATTGACATAAGAGAGGTCTAAAGCAATGTGGAGCATATTGTACTGGAGACATCTGAGACTCAGAGCATACTTTTTATTTACACTTAAGGGGATCGGACGAGGACGACTAGAGGTACAGAGTGATCCACTGAGCAAATGAGAACATAACGCATTGTTTTATGTTTATAATGTCCAAAGTCTACAGGTTCGGATCCAACTCCCTTCCCTTCTCCCTCCCTCCGATGCCTTGCCCCTGCTTAGGACTATATAAAAATAAAAGAGTTCCTCATTGTGATCACGAATTACAAGTGAGCAGAAGTTTGAAACCTGGGTCTCTGAAATATGTAACTGACGAACCCTCAATGACTTGTCAAGAACGAAGATATTGGTGTGAGTGGCAGGAATAATAAACTTGCCACAAACAGCACGAGAATCTCAAGATGATCTTATTGCATGATGATAATAATGAATTCAGAGAGACTTTAATGTCAGTTAGTTCCTTGACCCATGTTCTTAGACATCACAAACAAGGAATAAATATAAAACTGTATTCCGGAACCTTCTTTAATTATCGGTGTATTGTCCATGAAAGTTCTTAATGGGAACAAACCGGACGAATCCGTGTTCCACAATTTCTAAGTTAAGAAGTTTTATCTCATCTTTCTGGAACACCTCAGGAGAGGATATCTAGCAGTTAGGATCCCTGTTTTTAAGAAAAGATCAGGCAGAGAAATTGTCGGATCTGCTTTCTGCAAATAAAGCTTCGAAATTTAACTTTATTCGCGAATTCGGAGAGATCTTTGTGGTGGAAAATAAATAGGAAAAGGACTTTTGAATTGCTGGGAGTATTCTCAGTTCAGTTTTATAACTAAGCTCTTTCTATAGAAATGTAGTTGGAACCCTATCTCCAATCAGGTAAACATAAAGAGTTTTTGCATTGAAACTGAAATGGGATCTTTAGCTCACTCTCTTTCAATAAATTATTGAGAAATATCGAACGATACTTCGAAAGGTAAAAGTGTAGAAACTCTGGAGAAAGTTTACGTAAAGTAGCTTTGCAAATTATCGTGCCATTTTTCGGCAAAACAAAATTAAAGCTCGACTGTACAAATGGCTAAACCATTTAACATAATATAGTTGTAGGGAAGCTCTTTAAGTAATCCATGAAAGCTAAAACTCTCACAGTAAGTTACACGGCATAATTTCCCACTTTACTTATGGACAACATACTAACAAGCACCACTTTAAGTAGCGTTGAACGATATGCCTCAAGTCTAAGGTTAAGCGTTAGACAATTGGCGGCGACTGCAACAGCGACCGCAACAGCGAAGGCGGCGTGTTCTTTTGACAGATTTGCGACGCTTTTTGACGTTTGAATTAAAATGCAATGGAGCATTAATTGCCTGCACACCCAGCCGAAGTGTGGCCACCGCAGCAATGCGGCTCATTAGCGCAGGGAAGCTGACGAGCCGCGACGCTGAGAAAATCTGCTTATGGTTGGTTGGTGGCTTTGCGGTTGCTTGATTTCTGTGGCATATGCAGATACTTATAAGTTTTTTTTTAAATGACTCTGTCGTCTTCTTCTTCTTCTTCTTCTTGTGGCATGGTGGTCATACACACACAGCTATCCATACATTATAATTTATTTTTATGAAATATAGTCATAAGCGAGTTAATTTCTTTTGCTTATTAGATTATTATTTCGTAGATCTTTGTGTGTACCTACTCTAATCGCATTGCGCTTTGACTCCATCTGCATACATTCAAAAATCTTTGGTGGTCATATTGCTGGGACTAGATTTCTCGCTATTCAATTTAACCAAGTGAAATGGTTTACATGCATTCATGAGACTTCTTAAGCATAAAATATTCCGCTACTTGCATAACAACTGTCTGCATATGTTCTTGTTCTTGTGTGGGGAGCGTGGAAATCTATTAATTTTTACGAGGCGTGTATAATTTCGGGTTATATTTCAATAATTCCGCTCTGGCGGACTCCGCGATTGGAAGCGGGAGCATTGAATATGATTATTTCCCAGGAAGGGACGTTAAATGGGAAGGCAACGGCAAATTTTAGAAATATATTTACGAACATGAAAAACAAGAGTAGCACCTGACACTGAATTCGAGATTAAACTGGCAAAAGATTTCTTATAGCTTTTTGGTAGCTAAAATGGAGGAAGGAAGAGCTCTTCACTTGGAAGTCGAATCGAATGTCGAATGAATGAAGTCGTCCTTCGAATGAACAAACCTTGCGGACGATGGTATAATGTCTTACTTTCGATAGGAGTTGCAATGAAAACGTGATTCCCAACAGGTTTTTTTCAAAGTTCCGAGCCCCTTAAATCAATACTATAATACTAATTCACCAGAAATAAGAGATCCATCCATTACAGCTACGAGATCAGTTATCAAAAGATCCTTTCCTACACGTGTAACCGAACCTTCTCTCCGAGGAAATAGTTGATTTCCTTAGAATTATGGTCTGTCAATTATTTCCTCGAGCTATATTTCACTTTCCGCAGCTTAAGGTTAGAAGTATGTATATAGAATACTGCAGAAGAGATTATACTTAAGTAGAAAAAAACTCAATAAGCTTTGATGTTTAAAAGGATTACGAAACACAAAACTATAAACAGAACAAAACAGAAACAAAACATTACAACATAACACCTTCTCTCATTTCAGGACGCGACTCCGACATCAGTGATACCGAATCGGAGCCCGGCATACCGTTGAAACGTAAACAGCGACGTTCGCGCACCACCTTCACCGCCGAACAGTTGGAGGCGCTCGAGCGCGCCTTCACACGCACACAGTACCCGGATGTGTATACACGTGAGGAACTCGCACAGACCACGGGACTCACAGAAGCGCGCATACAGGTGTGGTTTAGTAATCGGCGAGCGCGTCTACGCAAGCATTCCGGCGGCTCTGGTACCGGACATTCGCCCATGAATGGTGGCAGCGGTGGCGTTGGTGTGCCTGGCGGTGTGGGTGGCGGTGCGGCTGCCACAGCGCCACTCGGTTTTGGTCCACTAGCCGCAGTCGGTTCCATGGCGGGCTACAGTCCCGCCGCTGCGAGTACCGCCAGCGCGGGCATGAATGAGAATCATGCGGCGCATGCAGCAGCGGCTGCCGCTGCGGCAGCTGCACATCATCCACACCATCACTCGCAAATGGGCGGCTATGATTTGGTGGCGCAATCGGCGCAACATGGTTTCGCAAGCAGTTTTCAACATGGACACTTCGGCGGACAGAATTACTATCATCAAGGTGTGTAGAAGGCAGTGGGGAGTGCAACTCTTCAGTATATTAATTTATTGTCTCTTTTATTTGCAGATTATTCCAAACTCTCAATCGATGACTTCTCTAAACTGACACTGGAGAATGCTTCGAAAATTTCGCCTTCACTCTCACATCTCACCGGCGAGAACTACACGAAGCTGGACTCCACTACGAATTGGTCACAAGCCGCTTACCATCTCAATCAATCGGCAGCAGCGGCCGCCAACTACAATGCTGCCGCCGCTCATCATGCCCATGCGGCAGCCGCTCAACATACACTCAATGATTATGCGGCGGCTGGCGTTGCTGCAGCGGCGCACAACAATCAACTGAACAGCGCAGCAGCAGTCGCCGCGGCGGCTTATAACCATCCGCTACCCACGCAGGCGCAAGCGAAGTATTGGTAAAACATAAGTTGTGGTGTGTAATTATTAGTGAAAGGTAGTAGCTTATTTGAGGTTGGTGAGAGGTCAAATAAAAATTTTGTAATGTGGCAAGGGAATATTTTCCCAGTGAAAATCAGAGGTCTATATCTAAGTTGTTCTGATCACATATCATATATAGAATCTACGAATATTGAGCACGCGGTTTTCGGTTGGTAAGCCTATCCCTCATACTTCTAACCATCAACTAACATCAGATCTTACGTGTGAGCCCCTTGATCCAAATGAATCTCTCAGCTGTACTTAACCTTCGATTTTTTGGGACATCATCAGTAGACTTTTTTACATTAGACATCCGAAAAACTTTTACAGAAAGGGTTCACCAGTGCTTCAAACAGATTTTATTTCCTTGGAAAGAAATATATGTATATACCTTTAAGATAGAGCTATATTTGGTAATGAATTCGTTTAAAGAGAAGATCAATAAGAAGGAGTTCACAAGATATTCCGAGTGAGAGAGAGAAAGATATAGGGCGAGAGAGGACGAGAGATAGGGCGAGAGAGAGAGAGAGATAGAGAGTGTTTTAACCGCATAATGTGAGCGAGACCTTAGAATTCGCTGTGAAATCAAATAACATATGGACCATTTTTATGGATAACAAAAACCGATTTTGGACTTTCAGAACCCTGTTTAAAAATATTCGAATCTCCTATAAGAGTATTATGATTATTACTATGGAAAATTATTTATAATTTGGCACAAAAACATGGAAACCCAGTTGCTATTGCTCATTGAAATAGCAAATAAAAAATTAAAAAAATAATAATAATAATTGTACAGTAGCTATCATAAGTAGGTTACCGTAAGTATAAACATCACATACTTGTATACACACTATTATTAAACACTGTGGTATTTAAATAATGTTCGTTAAACAATCAATTCAACACTTTAATTTAATTTGTAATCATTACTTAAGAAGAATTTGCATTAAAAAAAAAAGATAATTATGTAAGTGCATAACTGTGCAAATAGCTACTTGCAAGTTTATGCCTAAAAAATTGCATTATTGATTACTGCATATGTCATTAATTTATAAATCAACTGTAATTAAAATTCAATTAACATTTTATTAGTTAAGTCAAGTGTAACTTATATGGCCAAGGCCAAGCTGGTGGCATACAAAGGCCGGCGCAAAACAAGTGATGATGGCGCGGCAATGAGGCCGTGAGGCTGATTGGAGGCTGCTGATGCGACCCTGTGTTGGCCTATGCCTTATTATACGCCAACTGAGCCTGTTAATTGCATATAAACATTGTAGCATGAAAGTTAATTATTAAGTAAATTTTATTTGTAAGCAACAACAAAAATATATAAAATAAAGAAATATATATATTTATATGAGTGCATAATACAACAAATACATTTAATGTAAGAAAGTTAATAAAGTAGTAAAGTTGCTTTTTTTGCAAAATGCTATAAAATGTGGCAGTTCGTTTTCTGATTATATAAGTATTCCTATATATATGTACATATATAAACATATAAATATATTTAATGTGCATTTGCAATTTCAATAATTCAAGGACGTTTAGGTACTTACTATATTTTTATTGTCTGAAAAACGTATGTGACCATGCACACACACGTGCATATTTACATATAGTATTTCTACCCATAGTACTTTGTACTTTATGAACCATTTTGCATGCATTTTTGCATTCATAAATTTTGTAAGCGCTTTAATGTCTAGCATGCAAGTGGAAAAGCGTTTGTAAAATAAATTTTTTAGAAGCCGTAATAATTTTTTTTCGAAAACGTTGGCTGCATAATATTGAAAATAAATAAATTTTGGTAAGGGGAATAGTATAATCGAGTCATAAAAAGTTGTTACTACATTTGCTTCTTGCTAACAAGACATTCAAGCTTCTGTACAAAAAAGGAACTCACATTTAGATCCTTCCAAGAATAATCTCCTTATTAGACTTTACGTCAAGAATAATATTTGGGAATGCAACATCGCCAACAACGCTGTATACTTCTAGTTAGACTAGCATGTGTTAAAAAAAATTCCTGTTTTATTTGTGATCATAGACACCCATTTAATAAGCTCCATTATATAGAAATTCAAAATTTAATATAGTTTTGGCTGTTCCCCAGAGGGAAACACACTTAGATCATGAAAGACAATCCTTTGTGAAGACAAGATCACTCCCTTGATTAGGCATTAAGGTTCGATAAAGGGGCCTGACCGTACTACAAAGCAGATATTTTTGACTTCTATACCCGCTAGTTCACGTGGTTGTTCGAAAGAGTGAGATCCAAGAAATGTATGTCTTGATCTCGCAAAATCGGGATATTCCACATGAAAGTGAAAGTGATAAGATGATTTCACAACGTCCTTCTCTAGGCAGCTTTTGGTAATATTTTTAACCTAACATCCCCTAAGACTAAGGAGAGGTGAAATTTGCTCAGGGCGATTAGCTCCAGCCTGGTCCATCTGCCAAGTAGTAAACCACAATAGGTTAATTGGCAAAATATAAAGGAAACTCTACTCTTATCCAAATCAATTTCATATATATTGAATATATAACTACACAACTTTTTAGAACTTTTTACACCGTCGAAACATAACCAAGAATAACTAAAATTTACTCAAAGAATTGATATCTTCCCTTTCAAAAGTTGGTTTTCCATCTACAATATATTCTGCAATACTACTCTCGATGGTTCTGATTGGAAGCTAAATCAATTTCTACGCTTCTGTCTCTTCTAGTCCTATAATTCAATTAGTAATTCCTGTTTCCAACGAAGACAATCCGTCCATCATCCTCTGTTGAAGACTATAACTTTGTAAAACGCCATCATCCTATCATAAATAGATAGAGCTCAAGGTGACTTCGTCAAGATCTATAATATGTGTATGAAAACTGAATACAATATAATTCTCAGAACAAATTTAAACATGCTTGTTTTTAAGGGATTTTAAAGTTTTGGATATTTTACGAGGTCTTGAACTAGTGTAATCATCTGTCATCTGTCAAGTGCATTCCATAAATTCGAAATTGTTCTAATCTTTACTTCAATCATTCTTGTTCAAGGCCATAGAAATTGCTTGTTTAAGAGAAAATTATCCGAGAGCCCCGATGCCGACACTTTATAAATAACATGCTGGAAAAGCGTTATAGTTTGTTTTATTCTAAGCAATAGTTCCGATACTTTCTTCAATCAAGCATTTCTACTTTACCTAAATAATTTTAGATATTAAGACAAGCTGTATCCTTTATTATTTGGCAACATAAACCTATTGGAAAAATCTAAAACACCACTAAAAGGGACTTTTTCTTGCCAGAAAGACATTCGTAGTTATTACAATGACTGCTGAGTATTCACCATCTTTAGAAACCTTTAAACTATTATATTTGGAATAAATTGAAGCCTACTCATACAAGGTACTCAGCTCCTGGACGATTATTATAAAGATACTCAGAAGTTTCTTCCTGCAGCGGATACTCATATTCACAAATAACCGATTCAAGTCGCATCAAAAACAATAACTGTGGCATTCAAACTGTCGAGCAACGCCAATAAGATTGTTAAAGTCCAATTCTAATCTAATGCCTAAAAGTATGCAACAATTTTTAGTGTCGTTACAGAAGAAAACTAGTTTGAATAGCACTGCAATGAATTGTCTTTTCCAGTGTCTTCCGTTCTACAAATGAAAGGAAATGGATTATATATTGTCAAGCAATGGCTGTTGGGGTGCGGCAAGGGCTTTTACATTACGGAGGTTACATACAAGCAGGTTACAAACTAATGTTTTTATAGTTTCTTCAACGAGATTCTTTTAACATTTAAGTCCCTTACTTAATTAATTTTTTAAATTTTGTTAAAATTATTTTCATAGAACTTACCTTTGTCGCAGCAAATTTTTTCTTGTATTCTTTTATTTTTAGATAGTCAATTCGGCCACTTTTCTAATAATAAACACTTAATAATTAACCGTATCTTTTCAATATAGACATTAATATACGCACTTATTTAAATCGTTTACTTTTTCCTTTTATTTAAGAACCGATCACGATCTCACAATTTCCCTAGCAACAACGCACAACGTTTATAAACGAACACTTGCAAAGCCACCCGCACGCATTTAAGTGAAGCACAACCACTGACTCTCAAACGCTTCGGCAACCATTTTAGATTTGCAAAATTTGACATTTCACGCATCACTTACAATTTCTGCAAACATTTTTGCACTTTTCCACCTGCAATTTATTGCATTTTAATTGCACACATTTCTATTGAAACACACGCGTTTCACTTTACAAGCAACAACAATAACGAATATAATGCACTATCACTGAATTCACACATTTCCACTGCACTGCACACGCGAGCCACTAATTAGCACAACGAAATTTAACCCTTTCATGTCATAATTAAAATGGGCGGAGCTAACATTTTTTTAGGACAGATATATATTAGTCTTAACTCAAATATGAAGTGATAAAAATTTCAAAGTCCTATGTATCCTGGTTCATTAGTTACAGGATGTTGCTTATAGGCACAAATTATATTATTATAAAAAAACTAAACACTTTTCTCGTGAAATTTTTTTTTTAAATAACTCTCTTATCTTTACTTATTTATATAGTTCACTTTGTTTTAAAATAAAACAATTTTTTTTATGTTTTTGAGCACTTTTTGTATAAACACTTCAGTATAACTTTTTCGCGAAACCGATTTTGACAATTCCACTCTGCGGAGAAGGCCTACTGAATGAATACGTGCACAGCTCATTACAAAAAATGTAACTGTAAGCTTGCACAACACATAAGTCTACATAATTGAAAAAACCGCTGGTCAAAAATATTTAAATAACGAGAGTTAGAAGCCGGTAAGTACAATGTTGCCTATAGGCAACATTTGGCATGAAAGGGTTAATTGAACCGCACGCACCAACCTTCGAAAGGCAACTGAGCTTAATTCGGCTGCGTTTCGCGAATATTTGAGCGCTTTCGTTGCAGTGTTGGTGGCCTGTGCGAATTCGCGCACAGTGCATTGACTGCACGGCACGCGAATGAGTGACAGAGCAGCGAATGCGCGTAATTCTTAATTGTTATTGCTAATTGTTGTTATGATTATGTGAGTGAGACAAATTTGATTTGATTTGAAGAGATGAAAGGATGATCAATTATGAGGAGATAATAGATAAAATAAAATAAAATAAAATAAAATAAAATAAAATAAAATAAAATAAAATAAAATAAAATAAAATAAAATAAAATAAAATAAAATAAAATAAAATAAAATAAAATAAAATAAAATAAAATAAAATAAAATAAAATAAAATAAAATAAAAGCTTTTTAAATTCCCTTTGTTTAATAAAATTAAATATATTAATACGGTATCAAACGAAGCAGGTTTCCGATACCGTTAAAGATTTTTATATATAGCGTAGCCACCTGACTTGAGTATAGTCTTAGCGGGAAAGCTCTAAATATTTATTAAATATCACAGTAATTTGTTTTTAATTTTATTTAATATTATAAAAAAAATATTTTTCTACTCACCATTCACCATTTTTTTACGAAATAAAACAAGAATTGCTTTTTTTTAGTTTTTAGTGTAGGAGCAAACCATTTATATATATATAGTGGGTACCTTTATTTACTTATTTATACATAGTTTTGTTTAATTTTTATTACATATGATGATATTACATATTACGATAATATTCATACATTTCGATAATCAACTGTCAATTCAATGCTCAAAATGTGTGATCGCCGGATTTTGTTGTCGATCAAAGCGTTTTTAAGCGTTTCAGGGGAGAATTTCATTACGTTTACATGCATATAAATGTGTGCACTTTACATTTATATGTGTATATATTAGTATATAGTTATATATATGTAATTTTTTTTTCAAATATTATATAATGTAAATACATGTAAGTGTTTCTTATACATTTATATTGTATATATTTTAATAATTTTTTTTTTTTTTGTTCAAGAAAAGCACATCAAATATTATTATCTTTTATTTATAAGCATATATTCAGTAAATATTTTGTATGTATGTATACATAGAGGTATGTACATGTAACAAGTATATTTTTTTCAATCTCAAATTGTTTTTGTTTTTTTAACATACATATATGTATGTATATAATTTTTTTTTTAATTTTTTTCGCTGCTTTAGTTTTTTTAATTCATTATTTATTGTTGTTTGTTTTTGCTGCATTTATTTTTTGTAAATATATTATTGACCACATCAGCCTTACATAGTATTACGACCATTATTGAATTACATGCTACACATATGTCTCAGTTTTAATTAATTATTGTTGTAGGTGTGTGTATGTATGTGTTGTGTTTGTTGTGATTTCGAATAAATACGTACACATATGCATATTTTTCATTATTGTCTATCATTTTTCTTTAGCACTTAACAATTTTTAATTGATTTTTTTACAATTATTTTTTTTTGTTCAAATATATATTTGTTCAAACGTCTAGTAGTAAGGTATATACGTGTATAATATTTATATAGAACAACATTGAAATCGAACAGTTTTCTATTTTTTTTCTAATTTTTTTCAATTCAATTAAATTTTTAAATTTTTTTTTTTGTATTTTTATTTGCTTTCAACTTCTTTGTATATTTGCTACATAATATAATTCAACAGTACATGCAAATTTTTATAAACCCTTTTGTTTTAATTGTTTTTTTTTCAAAATTCAAGTTTTTTGTATGTATTCAAATTTTTGTTTTCAATTTTATTTTGTTTTAGTTTTAATTAATTTTTTTTCATAATTTTTTTTTTTGTTTTTTTTTTTTTATTTCAGTTTAACGCTTTCATGCTTGTTAAAATTTCTTTATTCATAAAATTGTTGATAATTTGCACAAGTTCATCATATTTATTGTCGATTATAGCAATCCGCAAGATGCTCTGCTTCTCAAAAAAATATAGCTTTTGTTTATTAACAAAAGAAAAAATTCCATTTTCTACATAATTTTTCTTCTTCTTCGTCTATATATATTTTTTTATATATATGTATGTATATAATTATACAAGTTTCATTCAATTTTTATTGTCACCTGGTTGCTTTTGGTACTCTTCAAATAGTTACCTCAGCTATTATTGTCTTCTACGCAGTATTGTCTTGATGTCTCAAATTCACTGTATATTCACTTAAAAGTGAAAAATCAAATATTTTTAAGGTTTCTAAGCATTTATATAATTTTTTTCGAAATAATTAATTTCGATATTATTTTTATTTAAAATTTTTTTGACACTAATGTTTCAGCATCAAAAACGTCCTAGGTCAAAATAAAATTAAAAAATAATAATTTTATTTTTTTTTTTCGTAATTTAAATTTAATTAAATTGTTTTAAATTAATTTAATTTTTTTTTTAATAAAATAATATTTTTTTTATTAATTATTTTTTTATTAAAAAAAAGAAAAAAATTATATATATTTTTAATTAATAAAACACAGCATTTATTTTAATATTTTTATTTATTAAAAAAATTAGTTATTAATAGTGAAATTTTAATTATATTTTTAATATTTTCCATTTTATTAATTTATTGTCACACACATTGCATTATTAGCTCCAGCCATTTATGTAAGCAAAATTATTTATTATTTTAGTATAAGTATTTGTTGTTTCAAAACATTAAGATGATAAAGAGTATATTTTTATTTAAATGTATAAGTGTAGATATTTTAATAAATTCATAGTTTTTTGTTTTTGTTTTTGTAGTTAATAGTTGTTAGTATACTGAGGACATGCAATATGTTAGTAAAGATAAGTTGAGCAGATATGGTGTAAATACAGTAAATATGTTTGTTAATTGTTGTTTATACATTTTTAAATTTTTTTATTAATTTCTAATACATACTAAAAAAATAAAATTAAATACGAAATGTAAAACATTTTGGAGAAGATTTTAGGGGCCATTTTAAAGACAAAAATTATAAGTGAAATAAAAAAAAATAATAATTAAATACTTAAATATTTTTTTTGTTATATTTATTATGAAATAAAAATATTTAAATAATAAAAAAACAATAGTTTTAAAATTTATAGTTTTCTGCATTATTTATATAACATTATACAAAAACCTGATTGAAAAAATTTAAATGAAATAAAATAATTTTTTATTTATTTTTAAATAGTAAACAAATAAAAAAAATATTTTATTTAAATTAAAAAATTATTATTGTTTATTTTACTACTGAAAATTAAAAAAAAAATAGAAATAATTATTTAAAAAATTTATTTTCTTCAAAAAATGCTTATTAGTCCATTTATTATTCAGCGGATATGTTCCTTTATATGTAGTATAGGTTGACATAAGTTTATAAATTGCAATGTATTTTTAAAAATTTATCAAAACAAATTTAATAAATTGTATTATTAACTTTGAAAAAAGTACATTTTTTTCAAAATTTTTTTCAATATTATTATTTTTATTTTTTCATGAATTAAGAGTAGATAGATAATTTGTAGACTGCCTTTTTGATATGCCATGCTTTATTTGTTGAAATCGTTCATTGATATATAATTCATAATTAGTTTTTGCTGTATATGACAAGACTATAGCAATGAGGTGGAATTTACTGTTGGAGGAGTTTGTAAAAAAATATTTTTTAAATCATTTTTTTATTTTTTTAAACAAAAATTTTTTTAAATACTTTATTAAAACTAATTAATTTTTTTTAATAAATAAATAATTTTTATTAATATTTTTTAATAAATAATTGTTAAATAATTATTTTAATTATATTTTTAAAATATTTTCATAAATATTTTCCAGCCCATATTTAAGAGAAATATTTTATTTTTTCAAAAAATAATTTTTAATAAAAAATGTACCGTTATTATTGTTTAAAAAAATTACAAAAATATTTTTAAATTCATAAATCCCTCATATTTTATTATTTTTTATCTTTCTCGTCCTTCCTCTTCACTCTCCTCCACTCGTTGCATAGCATTTGAGCGATTTCCATTTTGATCATATTTTGCCTGGGTCAAAATGCTGTTATATCCTCAGCGACATAACAAATGAAATCGACTGCATGCTATAACAAAGCACATATTCCAGTTATTGACATATACATACTGACATATAAGTAGAACATGTGCTTCTTCAAGCCTACAACTAACGGTATTTCTATTTCAAAACACCAACCGCACTCAAAACCGTTATCAAAATGAAATACACTTTGCTTGTAGCGCATAATGAGAAAATGCGCCGGAAAGTATACTTCATTTTGAGTTTTTTTTCACAAATTTACTACAAAGTACACTCATGAGAAATAAATTTGAAGTGAAAAATAAGATGTGCTTAAAATTTATTCATTTTGGGTAAAATATTTCGTCTCGATATTTTTTTTTGAATACAATTTTTTGACATTTTTTTGAAGAATTTTTTGATAATTTTTTTTGAAAAAAAAAGTTTTAAATTAATTTTTTGAAAAAAACTTTTATTTTATTTTTTTATTTGCTTTTTTCTCCTTCCTCTCTTCGCTTCACTCAACTTCTTTGCTATAGCGTTGTCATATACAACTTTCATATATTTTAAAAATTATTTTTTCAAAATAGTACAAGCTGTTTACCGTTTGGTTTTGAGCGTTTGTGTGTCTGTATACATTTCATTGTGTATGTGTGTGTGTGTCAATTATTGTCACTCTCATTTATTGTCGTCTCAGTTATTCTCTCAATATTTTTTTTTTCAAATATTTTTTTGTTGAAATATTGTTTTTGACTTTCAAACATTTTGTTTTTCAATTACACAATTATTGTCATTTCAACCTAACAACTACAATAAAATATGCAATTTACGCATTCATATGTATATATAGTTCACTAGTTAGTTGTTGTTGTATACATTTTTTAATTTAATTTTTTTTTATTATATTTTTTTCAAATTTGCTGCTTCAAAACTGGCTACTACATGCGCTAATATATAGTTAATTTCAATTTTTCTTTTACGTACTCACTTCAACATAATTATTGTCTCATATATATTTATAGTTTTTGTTGTAATTTTTTTTTGGCTTTTTTCCTTAATTTTTTTTTTTTTTCATTTACATTCAGTTAGTGTCATTTTCCATGGAGTCCGTAACGGGTCGACGAAAACTGCGACGATGCAATGCTGTTATACGCGGTGGTGTGCCCCAATGCTGTGAACGACCGAGTGCCGTTGATGCGCCGGCTATTGAGCGTGCGCGCGCACGATATGCGCTCTTATTGTTGTTGTAGCGATTTTTCTGCTTACTGTTTTTGTTGTTATTACCGCCGCTATTAAAGTAGTAGTTGTTGCTAGCGGTGGAGGCGTAAGCGATCGGTGGTCGATTGATCGATGTCGGCAGCGCGTTGGTGAGCAACATGCTGCTCGCATCGGTGTCGGTGTTATCAGCATTATTGTTATGGTTATTGTTATTGTTGATCGTGTAGGCATAGTATTTATTGTTGTTTAGACGTCCGCGTATACCGGCAGCACCGCCCCAGTTCACTACTGGGCGATAGGGTAGGTAACAGCGTTTACAAGCGGCCGCGGTGGGTTGATGCAGTCGCTCGTGTGGGGGGTAGTACTCGACCTATTTCGTTGGATGGTTGTTTGGTAGATGAGAAGTAGAAAGCAAAATAAATATGTTTTAATTTTAGCTTAGCGTTGCTTGTTTTTGTTACCAACTACATAAGTTTTCAATGTTTTAATGTTTAAATTACACACGGACAGCATTTACAAGCGTACAGTGAAAGCGTTTTCGTTTTACACACACAGCCACAAACTAGTTACAAGACAATTACGTTTTATTTACATACACAGTAGCTTACACGAACACTTACAGCGCTAATGAGTATATAGTAAGCTAGTCTGCTAATTATATATGAAGTGAAAAAATATTGTAAAATAGTAAAAAAAAAAATTAAAAAAAATTTTCTTTACAAAAATATATTGTATTATTTTTTTGACAAAAAATCTTTTTTGATTTAAATAATTTCTAAAAAGAAAATATTATTTTCATTAAAAAATTTCTTTCAACATTTTTTTTCTAAAAAAAAATTAAGAAAATATATCTTATTTCAAATATTTCGCAATATCACAGGTTCAAATATTTTTTTCGCTTTCTTTATGAAAAGAACTCGAGCTCAGCTCGCTATGGAATGAGTTCAGCAATAAAATGCTTCATTTCATTAAAAAACAAAATAATCAAAATTTAGAACCCGAGCCTGTTCATGATTTCGTCCAACTTCGTATTGCGTTCGTGCATTTATTTAATCGGCATTGATGAATACTAATAAAAGCTTTTTCATATTATCTTCTCCTTACATATAAAAAGCTTTACATAAACTGGTTGAGAATTACAATTTAATAACGGATGTTTGAGAGAAAATGAAGCAAAGCAAAACTTTTTGCAATTTAAAATTAATTATTGAAGCCTAGGAACCATGTTAATATTTTTTTTTTGAAATTTTAAGTGCTTTCAAGGTATTTCTGTATTAAGAAATCTTGACCCTATATAAAGAACCTCATGTTTACGGCTGGATCCAGTATTTTGGCAGCAATTTAGATCAATAGTAGTCAGATCTCTCTGATATCTTTATTATCTGCTTTTCAAGAATATATGATAGCTTAAAGTTCTGTTAGAAGTGAAGAACGTCTACGAATTCAGCCAAAGGATACAGTGTAAGCTTTCAAAATCGGAGCCCCTGGTCGATGTTTTATAAAATTTTATGCTTTAACATAGCCATCATTAATTGAAGTGGTTATACATATAAGCTTTTTTAGACATGTGTTCCTGTAATAATAAATCACCCTATATAAAGAAGCATAGGTTTTCGACTGGACCCGGTGTTTACGCAGCAATCTAGATCACATAGCCAACATGTAGCTCGATTATCTCAACTCACAAACTTAATAACTATTTTCTTTTGATTGAATGATTTTCGGGAGCTTAAAGCTCTGGTAGTTGTGAAGAATGCCTACGAATTCTACTAAGAGATACGAATTGTAACCAAAGAAAGATTTCGAAACTGGATGTACTGTGGCTGAGGATTCCTTGACCTTTATAAAGTGATAAGTTATATGAAGTATTATACATAAAAGCTCTCCGAAAAAGCTCGCAAGGACATGTCGTCTGTATGGCTACTGTTCCTAAGATCTCTGGTAAGACCAAGTACATATGTGTAGAAGACGAGTAAAATCACATTTTTGTTAGAAAACTATTTAGGTAACAGTCTCATACGAGTATCAAACTGCCAAACTGCGAAACGAATAATCATAAACTCTGCCAAACTTAAACTATAAAAAAGAAGATCTGAATCTGCGCTGAATATGAAATTGACAGTATTTAGTTCCATAAAATATTTACTATAATATTCCACTCATATATTTTCTTCCCTCCGTAAGCGCACACATGCGCCATTGCAGTAATTACATACTTTAAATACTTTTATCTGCACACTACAGTTACATGAGCAAATATTTAATTATTACACATTTAAGTAACTAACATACTAGATACACATACATACATACATACAGTTACATAGTTACATAAATTTACAAAAAGCATTGCTAGTGTGTGCGTGTCTGAGTGTTTATTTAGTTACATGACAAATTGAGTGTGTGCTCTGTCTGTGAGTTCTGATGATAATTTTAAAGGCTTTTTAATGTCACTGAAGGGGTGAACATGTGTTGATGGCATGGTGGCTAACAAGAGTATTTACAAATGCTTGTGTGTGAGTTTGCCTTATAATATAAAATATTATATAAATATATACATATGTGTATATAAAACTTAACCGTTAGGCTGTTGAGTAACGAAACCGTATTTTAGAAGCTTAAAACCACAAAATTGCTTTAATTCAAGCACTTCAATGTTCTTGAAAGCCTATAATGGTAGACCCAAGAGTGCGCTACTGACTAGCAGAAAATAATGGAGAATAAAATAAAAATAAAAACAAGAAAAAACGTTAACTTCGGCTGTACCGAAGCTAATATACCCTTCACAGGTGCATTTCTTTTAGTAACTATGTAAATCTAAAGACGAAAAAAAAAGTAAGTAAAAAAAGAAAACATTTTACTAATTCTTTTAAGCCGGGTTGTTTGCTAGAACCATTAAGGATATATAGTTAACCGATCTGAACAATTTCTTCGAAGATTAAATTATTTCTATGAGCAATAATACCACGTCAAATGCGAAAATTTTCAATACAAGCCATTGATTCCGATCGTTCGGTTTGTATGGCAGCTATATGCTATAGTGAACCGATCTGAACAATTTTTTCGGAGATTAAATTATTTCTATGAACAATAACTCACACCAACTTTCGTGAAGATATGTAGTAAAATGCGGAAGTTTTCCATACAAGCCCTTGATGCCGATCGTTCAGTTTGTATGGCAGCCATATGCTATAGTGAACCGATCTCAACAATTCTTTCGGAGATTAAATTATTTCTATGAACAATAACTCACACCAAATTTCGTGAAGATATGTAATAAAATGCGGAAGTTTTCCATACAAGCCCTTGATTCCGATCGTTCAGTTTGTATGGCAGCTATATGATATAGTGGTCCGATATCGGCAGTTCCGACAAATGAGCAGCTTCTTGAAGAGAAAATAACATCTGCAAAATTTCTAAACGATATCTTAAAAACTGAAGGACTAGTTCGTATATATACAGACAGACAGATGGACAGACAGGACATGGCTAAATCGACTCAGTTCAACTTACTGATCATTTATATATATACTTTATAGGGCCTCCGACGCTTCCTTCTGTGTGTTACAAACTTCGTGACAAACTTAATATAACCTGTTCAGGGTATAACAACAACAAAAAGGCATTAAACTACTTTTACTGCCAAGAATTGTAGAATTTCACCTTTTGTTTATTGGTTTAGGTGCCGCAAATCAGCTTTAATGTTACTTATTACCATTATTTGTGCACTTATATAAACCTATAACTATATCCGTGTTTATTTTATTTATTTTTTATTTGTTAAAAATATTTACATAAGCCTATATAATGTATTTTATATACAAACTATCATATTTGCAAAGGTCTAAGCAAATAAATGCTTATATAAACGTATTTTCATCTAACAGTGCATATGTATGTATGTACATTTGTATATGGCATTGCTTCATATGTATTCCTACACAGGACTACAAGGACAAGTATTTTAAAAACAGCTTTGCAATGATTTGCAGCCCACATAAAATCTAAAAATAGACATTTACATTTGTCTATTGTGCGTATGCTTTTAACCTACATCAGAGACATGTAGCTGTGATATACATACATACATATGACATATGTACCACAATACACATGTATGCGCGTAAGAAAACTTGAAGCAGCCAGA
Source organism: Zeugodacus tau (assembly GCA_031772095.1). Taxonomy (NCBI): domain Eukaryota; kingdom Metazoa; phylum Arthropoda; class Insecta; order Diptera; family Tephritidae; genus Zeugodacus; species Zeugodacus tau. The sequence goes on along the minus strand of CM062652.1, from coordinate 70,677,094 downwards.
CAGATTTCGCTAGAAAACAAGTCGATTGCGGTGACAAATGCAATTTCACACTTTCCAAGAAATATCTTGAAGTTACGTTATATATTTGAAAAATTTTCGGGATTCCAAAATTTGTTTCGGGACTGGGGATGGTAGACGCTCATTAATTTTCCTTAGAAAATATTTAAATTTCATTACTAAATATCATCTATTGTCTACATTTTGATATATGACATTTTTCGGGATCCCGTAATTTTCGAAACTGGTATAAATTATTATTTTTTGGATTTTTTTAATTCAAACCAAGAAAAAACGTTAACTTCGGCTGTACCGAAGCTAATATATCCTTCACAGGTGCATTTCGTTTAGTAACTATGTGTTTAAGCAAATCTAAAGACGTAAGAAACATTAGGGTTATTTAATAAAGAAAATAGATCTTTTAGTCGTTTATAGTTGTTTAAAGTTTTAAAAAGATTTATTATTATTTTTTTCTATGAACAATAACTCACACCAAATTTCGTGAAGATATGTAGTAAAATGCGGAAGTTTTCCATACAAGCCCCTGAATCCGATCGTTCAGTTTGTATGGCAGCTATATGATATAGTAGTCCGATATCGGCAGTTCCGACAAATGAGCAGCTTCTTGAAGAGAAAATAACATCTGCAAAATTTCAAAGCGATATCTTAAAAACTGAATGACTAGTTCGTATATATACAGACGGACAGACAGACGGACATGGCTAAATCGACTCAGCTCAACATACTGATCACTTATATATATATACTTTATTGGGTCTCCGACGCTTCCTTCCGGGTGTTACAAACATCGTGACAAACTTAATATACCCTGTCTGTTCAGGGTATAAAAAGGTGTCGGTATTAGACATTTTTCGATATTTCACATTTTTTGGGATTGATTTGGGACTGATATAAATTTTAATTTTTTTTAATTTATTTTAAATATTAAAAAAAAAAATTTCGGTATTTAAAATTTTTCGAAATCCCGAATTAACTGATAAAAATTATTGTTTTTTTTTTGTATATCGTCTAAAATTTTAAAGAAATCTAAAAAAAATGAAGAAATTTTGATAAAAACAGTTTGAAAACGAGCATTTTTTGTAGATTCCTGATAAAAAACAGATTTCGGTATTTGAAATTTTTCGATATTCCACACTTTTTGGGATCCCGAAATTTTTCGGGACTGGTATAAATTTTAATTTTTTTTAATTTTGTTTAAAATTTAAAAAAATGGCGGTATTTGAAAATTTTCAGAATCCCGAATTAAAAAATTTGTGATTTCGGGATCACGAAAATTTCGGGATTATTTAAAAATGCAAAATATTTTTGAATTTTTATTATTTTTTGTGTGCAAATCTAATTTTATACACAGTTTTTCGGGCAGATTTATTTGCAAAACCACAAAGGTCAAAGTTCGAATTGTTGCTATTGAAAATGAATTTATCCTAAAATATCTCAAGTAACTTGGCTTTGTTGGTAATACATCAGTATATGAGTGTATATATAGGTATATCTCATTATAAAAACGAGCTGCTACAATTACTTTATCATGTTTGTATTAGTCCAGTAGGAATGACCTTTGAACTTTTTTCGCTTGAATAAAAAAAAAAAAATATTAATTTAAACCACATTTTTTGTGCCTACCAATCCACTTTCAAAAGCATTAAGTCAACCAATTTTATTAATATATTAATATAATTGTTTTTATACTCTCGCAACAAAGTTGCTAGCAACAAAGTTGCTAAGAGAGTATTATAGTTTTGTTCACATAACGGTTGTTTGTAACACCCAAAACTAAACGAGTTAGATATAGGGTTATATATACCAAAGTGATCAGGGTGAAAAGTGGAGTTCAAATCCGAATGTCTGTCTGTCCGCCCGTCCGTCCGTCTGTGCAAGCTGTAACTTGAGTAAAAATTAAGATATCTTAATGAAACTTGGAACACTTATTTCTTGGCACCATAGGAAGGTTGCTTTCGAAAATGAGCAAAATCGGACCACTGCCACGCCCACAAAATGGCGAAAACCGAAAACACATAAAGTGCCATAACTAAGCCATAAATAAAGCTATGGAAATAAAATTTGGTATGAAGGATCACACTATGAAGGGGCATATTTGGATGTAATTTTTTTGGGGAGGTGGGCGTGGCCCTGCCCCCAAATAGGTTTTTTGTACATATCTCGGAAACCAATAGAGCTATATAAACCAAACTTACTGCACTCGTTTTGTTTAACCACTTCTTGATACAGTCCAAAAATGAAAGAAATCGGATAATAACCACGCCCACCTCCCATACAAAGGTTCGGTTGAAAAGTACTAAAAGTGGGTTAACTCACCAACGAATAACATCAGAAACACTAAATTTCACATAAGAATTGGCAGATGGAAGCTGCACTCAGATTTTTTTACAAAATGGAAAATGGGCGTGGCGTCGCCCACTTATGGGTCAAAAACCATATCTCAGGAACTACTCGACCGATTTCAATGAAACTTGGTTTGTAATAGTTTCCTTACATCCCAATAATATGTTGTGAAAATAGGCCAAATCGCTTCACAACCACGCCTACTTCCCATATACCAGAACTTTGAAGACGATCTGAAACGGTTACTTTACAATATATAAAGTAAGCACTAGTGAAGATATCGGTGCAGAACTTTGCACAAATACTATGTTAATAGTGTGGCAGCCCCATTCTAAAAATCGCCGAAATCGGACCATAGGTTTTTAAGGCCCATATATCGAACACGAGGACCTCGGTGCTTCTAACCTAATATTATGGTTTCCAACTTTCAATGGACTTTATACAATATATATGACGAATATGTGGGTCAAATTGTGTATTATATGTATAATATAAATAAAGTTAAATAAATAAATTGCGAGAGTATAAAATGTTCGGTTACACCCGAACTTAGCCCTTCCTTACTTGTTTTCCTAGCAACTTTCAGCCCACATAACCTCAAAAGCTCTAATAATCAATAAAATAAATTTGATTGTACCCAAACACTTCCTATAATTCAATTTTCGTTTATAACAAGCACACCCTCGGCGCTGATGCGATAACAAAGCTAAACCGCCGGAAAATACTGAAATTCTGTAAACCCGTTACATACAGGAAATCATTATATATAATTGAGGCGAATCAGCCAAAAAGTATGCAACGCACAACCGAACGAGTGGCAACACGCCCCGCAGCGTGGGCGGAAATCGGTTGCCAATGCAACCAAGTCACTGCCTGCAAGCCACCGCGCGTAATTAACTGCAGCTGCACAGCATGCCACAAAAGGAAAGCGAGGAAGTATAGTAAAAGAACCGAAGAAAAGCGAAGCACACAAAAAGTGTGTGGGGGGAAATTGAGCAGCGTAGTAAACAGAAACTACAAGCTAGAGAAAATAAAGAGAAGTGTGTAAGGGAAACCGGAAAAAAATGCAATATACTAATGAAAAAGCACACTCATTGTTAAACTTGTACAGTAGGAGCGTGTTAAAACGCTCAAAACTTTGCCGTAAAGTGACTTAGCTTGTTTGACAAATTGAAATTAAATTAAAAATGTACCAGAGGTACAGAGAAGGTGTTGCGGGTAAATAGAATTAAAAAGTGTTGTGAGTACATATTTAGTTGAGTTTATATGGTTGTATGTGAGTGCGCTTGAAATTGTTTGCAGTTGTATGAGGAGCAATCTAATTGGTAATTTAAGTTTTTGACAGTTGTGGGTGAGTTTTCTGCAAAGAAAATGTGAGAAAAATGGATATGTATGGTACCATGTGTAATGGTGGAAAATGCATTTTTTTAGAGAAATAAAATTTAATAAAAAACATTGCTTAAATAATAATGAATTTTAATTTTTTTCTTCTAACTTTTCTTGAATCAAATTTTGTCAGAAATAATTAATTTTCTAACACTTTTCTTAAATTAAATTTTAAAATATTTTTTAGCATTTTTTTCAGTGTAAATTTTTATCGTTAAATTTGTTTTCTTTAAATCTATTTCCACTCATAGTTCCTAAACTCAATATCATCTCTAAAGCTACTTAATATTTTATCTTCCTCACAAACACAATATTATCCCACTACACACTTCCTAGCAACTTATCTCCATCAAAATCCTTTAATACGCCATCACAATCAATTTAAACTTCCTACAGTAAACTGCAGCTGAGCTATAGCCTATTAAATGCCACTTTATCATTTTACAATTTCGCTATTTTTGCCTGCCAATGCAACTCTTTCACGAGCGCAATGATAAATGGCACTCTGACAGTTATTCATTTAATGAGTTTGAGCTAAAAATATTGATAGTGCATTGCCGTCAAATTGATTTCTTGGCTGATATGACAGTTTTTGTGCCACAATAATTGCAGAGAAAAAGACAAAACCAGCAAATGAATGTGAAAAAAATGTTTAGCAACATGTTGCTACAACGAATTTTGTTGCGCAACATTTAAATTTTTTTTACATTTAATTCGAATTACAATAAAAATAGATAAAAATTGCGAAACAATGTGAAAAATTTTGTTAGCAACATGTTGCTGCAACAAATTTTGTTGTGTAACATTTTTATTATGAAACTATTTTTTGAACATTTAACTCGAGTGAGAATAGAAATAAACTAAAGCAGCTAAGGAATGAGAAAATTTCGTTACCTACATATTGCTGCAACAAATTTTGTTGCGCAACATTGGTAATATGAAAATCGTTTTCTTGATTAGAAAATTTAATTTTTAATTAAAATAGACTAAAGCAGTAAAGAAATATGGAAATTCCGTTAGCAACATGTTGCTGCCACAAATTTTGTTGCGCAACATTTTTCGGAACAATTTTATTTTGAACATTTTAACTCGAAACAAGGTCTAAAGATATTTTGTTGGAAATTATATCTGCATTTTGCTGATTATATAAAAAAATTGCTTGAAGTTGGGTAGCTAAAACACTTGTTTAGGCAGCAAATTTGTTGCGCAACATTGTTGAGAGACATAAAATAGGAAAGAAAATATTGGAAATATATTCTTATTGAATTAATATTGTTAAAACAGTGTAAAATAGCTTCAAGAGGGGGAACAAATGGATTAGCACCACCGTCGAGGATTTTGAGCTGGTTTAAAAAATATCTCAGAACAATATTTCTAATTTCGGTTGAATTTGGACTTTATTTCTAAAATTTTAATTATAAAGCCTGCGTTTAGCACTGCATCGAACTTCTGATTGAACTATACTGGTTTTATTAAGTACCATGGGTTTGCTGAAAATTAAGGGAGCTCAAGTTGATGTCTGTTTAACGACTACTCTAAAACTCCTGTTTCTCTATTTCTATTGGTGCTTTTATAGATATATTTAGATAGAATTTGGGTTACAAAAGTATAAAAATTCTCGAAACTACTAATATTCACTAGGTGTTGCCTACCTTTAGGCGCTTACAATGGAACATCGCACAAATATGTATTACTAAGTACTCATAAATTCTTTCAACATCCTCCCACACAATTCTACAAAGCTTATCAGCACTCTACAGACATCTATCGCTTGTTAGCTTCAAGCACAATGCAGCTACAAATAGTTTTTAAACAATTTTTTTAACAAATCCGTGACATTTATTGTCACATACTTGACATGGAAGCGCAAAACGAGTATGCAGTTAAAATAACGACGAAGACAATGGAATATAACTGACTTATATTATTGGAAAGGCATGCCAATCAAACTGTAACCAACTAGAAGACGTGCACAAACTAAGCTATGAGTCGGTGAAACACACACGAACAGATTTGTGGAATTGTTGAGGTTATGTGATACAGCAATGCGCTACATATTGCTACATTACTATGAGTAGGAAGATGGAGAAGAAATGTGATAGTAATGTCTGAGCGCAAGCAGTTATGAGTAGTATTTGACTAAAAATTTTAAATAAAAATAAAATAAAAATCAAAATTATGAAATGAAAAGCTTCGAACACATTTAGAATTTCATACTAAAACCAAACAAAGAAGACAAATTTTATCAAATTACAGGATGCTTCTAGAGACACGGGACACAGCAGAACACAATGCGTTCATCATTTGCGGAGCAGTGCATCAGTGCAGCTAAACGATTTTACGAGTTACGAGGACACAATTCAAAACGTTTTGCTTGCTATTACGAGTTACAATGAAATTTGTATATATATAGAGAGATGTATATGTAGTACTAGTAGGTATGTAAGTATTGAGGTTCATCAGCAATTCAATTAACACACAAATTCACCGCCATTTACTCATACAAATTGCCTGGCACGTCCAGAGCGACTGAAACGGCCGCCACCGCCACCGCCGATGCTGCCACCAAGACCACCAGAGATGCTGCGCAACGAACGATAAGTGGGCAAGAAGCCCGAGCGATAGACAGCGCCGATGTGACGTTTCTGTTGTGGCGGTCCGTAAGGAGCTCCAATTGGCGGTGCGGTGGCTACGTCCAGCGTTTCATCAGCCTCGTCACCGGGATCCAAATCGCCAATAAGCGGCATATAATCGGAGTCGGCAGGCGGTCCGGCATTTTCGATGCCAAAAAGTTCGGGATTCCTGGAGGTATCTTTAAATGTTGATGCATAGTGGTTATAGTACATAATATACATTGTTATAGTAGTATAGTCTAGTATAGTATAGTATAGTACATAATATACAAGCTGTATGACAGCTTGAGTGCTCCTTAACAGATAAATGTTTGTATTAATTATATTATATATATATATATCTATTTATATACTATATTATTTATATATTATATATATATATACAGTCCCGCTTATTTACACACACACTTCGCTCCAACCGCGCTTACTCGCTATATATATACAACTATAAAATTACTCATCCAAGTACTCACCTAGAAAGCGTTTCTGAGCGCGTCCAAAATCACCCCAGTCCAAATCGGCATAGCTGGGATACAACCAATAGTTGGGCATGAATTCAGCATAGTCCATATCGCTACCAAAAAGACTGGCCGGCAAGTAAACCTCATCCTCATCACGCTTATGCTGTATGCCATGCACGGGTGAGGCCTTCAATGCGCCAATATTACGCTTCTCAGCCGGTGCGAGTGTTGCCTGACGTCCGTGCGAGTTGTAACGTGCCACAGCGGCCAAATTACGCTTGCTGCCGTCGCCCTTAGTGAGCAGTCCCAGACGCGCCAATGTTGCCAGATTACGTTTGCCATTCTGTGGCAGCTGGTAGTCACGTGCCAGTGTGCCGATGTTACGTTTGCCGTAGGTGGCGAAACCGCCGCTGCGCGCCAAAGCGCCTACATAACGCTTATCTTCATTTGGTGCTGTTGGTTCGGCGTCCTCGGGATCGGGTAGCGAGGGCAATTGTCCGTTCTTGGCGAGTGTTGCCAAACTGCGTTTGGGATGTAGCATACCCTGTGCGGCCAGCGAGGCGACGGAACGTTTGTCCTCGTCGATGTAGTCGTAATCGGACACGGCGGAGTTGTAAGCCTGCTCGTTCTCGTTGGCTGCGGCGGCGGTGTCGGCGGCCAGCTGACGTTCGCGTAGCAAGTTGCGCAATTGGCTGCGTAGCGCGGAAGCCTGCGAGAGAAAGAGACATGGTGTATTTATTAGATAAACTTGTAGAATATTCTTGATATAAATTAAATTGATCTCATCTAAAAATCAAGAGAGAGATCGTTGGATATTAGCTTCATGGAACCTGGTTCGGATCACAACAGACTTTCTGTGGTAACTATGTAGTCTCGACATGTACATATACGGAATATGGTAGGTCTGATTTTGTGGAACTATAGGCTCTGAAGACTACCTTATAGTGCGGGATATTTTATACCGACGAATCTTTAGAATGGATTGTTGGCTAAAGATCGTTGGATTGTGGATGGAGATCTCTGAACATATTATAGATAGAACCGGACTCGGATCTGTAAGATCACTGGAAAAGGACTTTCTCGAGTTAATTACTACGAGACTATATCGACGATTACTTTAAAGACAGTTATAGGTCTTAGGTAATTCGTTCGTCGAATCGTCTAAAACTCTACTGTTCTCGGAAATCCTTCGATGCTTTACTGAAATACTTCAGGATGTCCTACTAATGGTCCACAGTTCCACTCTGAGGTGGATGATTCGGATTAGGAGGCATAGCATCTTTAAGTGGGACTCCTTTCGTTTTCGAGAAAATCTGCCGATATTGTTGCTACTTAGCGACTAGAAATCAAAAAACAAGCCATATGGAGAGGTCTCTTTGGGTCTCTTCGGATCCCTATTTCGTACTTTAAGCAGGAAAAGATATTGTAATAAATATATTAATATTTAAGCAATCATATTTAGGAATAGGCAGACAAGTATAAAATCATAAATCAACACGAATGATGAGAGCAAACAATTAAGTAAAAGTCAGCAGACATCCCACTCTCTTCACTTTTACGCTTTCGGAAGTTTCGAATTATATTTTTCCTCTCCCGACTCGGCAACAGCATGTAATCTTATGAAACTCTGAACCTTTTCTCTGCTAAATTTAATTTAATTTTCTAATATCCACCTCCACTTTTATTCATTTTAAGAACCACCTAATCCTTTTCATCCTTCACACTTAAACACTTGAGCAAAGGAAAATGGCGAAAAAATCATCTTCTTCAATTTCGAAATCAAATACATTTGCCCGAGCCGCTTATATAAACGCTTCACTTTTCTCTTCTGCCCATTGAGGACGGTAAAATTTCCTTTCACGATGATTTCTCAATAATAAAGTAAGAAAATCTCAACAAAAAAAAATCATAAAAAAACAACAAAAATCATAAAAAATTGTAGCCGAAGCACCTTTGTCCCTCATTATATAATAAACAGCTGTATACAGCAGGATATGCGTACTTACATGCAATTGATATACCGGATTTGGATACACAAGCTGATTTATCAACGAATCCAGGTCGTAGGGCGGAGCGGCAGGACCGTCAGCATCAATGGCAGCAGCCTCAACCAGGCGTGGTTGTTGGAGCTGGAAGAAGCAGAGAATAAGAAGAAAAAGAATTATTAAAGCGAAATAAACGGGCTATTCGAATGAAAAAGTAAAGGAGTGACTGAATGAATGAATGACTGGATGACTGCTTGAATGCAAGGATGTACGCTTGAGTGAGCGAGGCAGCGTTTGTGTGGAGTAGAGAAGAGCGCAGGGACGCAAGAAGGCGTAGAAATAAAGTCCATTGCAGTGATATTGTGGAGTAAAAGCAAACGAGGTGTGCAAAACAGGGCACTAAAAAGCACGCTTGTTGGAAAAAAAATGGTTTATGCAACAACAAAAACTACACGGAGTAGCAGTTGAAGGGTAAACAAGCGCCAGTTACGCCAGTGAATTTGACGTCAAAGCGCAGAGCAGTAAAGAAGTAAAGAATGTCGGGATTTGAAAGTTGAATTGAAAAGTGATGCACAAATCCTTTTTCTACAATACAAATTTTCTTTACATTTTTCAACTTTTTTTATTTTTAATTTTCCACTTGTTTCATTTTCATCTCTTTTCACTTTTCAAGTATTTTGTATTCTTTTATTTATTTATTTGTTATTTTTTTTTTGCGTTTTGTTAAACCAGATCCGGCGTATCGGTAATAAAGGCAATTTCATTCGTGAAACGCCATTGATTGCTTGGGTTATGCGCCATTATTGTGTTGTTGGGGTTGGTGCTTGGTTTCCTTTGGCTTTCTAATTAGCGTTAAGGGTCAACTGTTATATTGGCTTGCATGCTTGAAACTTTCTAAGGGGTTTAAGCGCACATACTTTTCTCAATTTTTTTATTATTTTTGTTTAGAAATTGCTTTAAGCGCTTTTGATCTCAAATAGTTGTGGAGATAAATAAATATATTTGTCAAAAAATCTAAAATATTTTAAAATTAATATTTCCCAGAAACGTTGATATGCAGATTTAATAAAAAATATATAGCTATTAATTTTTTCCATAATAAAATTGAAAACAGATAATAATACTTAAAAAGTAACAAATATTTTTCAAAAAATAATTACAATTTTTTTAGATAAAAAAATTGTTAATAAAAAAAAAATTATTAATTAAGATTATATTATTTATTTATTATTTATTTGTAAAACGTTATTTTTTTTAATAACTATTTTTTTAATTGAATGATCCAAAAAAAATTAATTAATTTTTAATACATTTTTATATTTCCACATTTTTTCAAGTATTCATATTTTATTTAATATTTATCCATTCATTTTTATTTAAAAATTTTTAAAAAATTATTTAAAAAAATTTTAATAACAGAAATTATTTTTTATTAATTATAAGTTTTTTATTATTTTTTTAATTTTAATTTAAATAACTGTTACATTTTTTTTTAAATAAATTATTTATATTTCATTATGTATATTTATAGTAAAAGTAATAAAGAAAAAATTATTTAAAAATTTATAATACCAAAAAAAAATTATTAATTAAATACTTTTTAATTTTTTTTTTTCATTTAATTTTAATTCAAATAATTTTTTATTATTTTTTTTTAATTTAAAGTTAATTTAAGTAAAATTTTTTTTATTTGTTTTATTTAAATTATTTATATTACATTTATTTTACATCCATTCATATTTATTTAAATAATAAGAAAAAATTAATTTAAAAAGTTAGAATAACAAACAAAATTTATTAATTAAATACTTTTTAATTTTTTTCATTTAATTTAAATCATTTTTTATTATAATTATTTTTTTATTATAATTAATTTTTTTTTAACAAAGTCTATCAAAATTACTCACTTATTATACCTTGAACAGGGTATATTAAGTTTGTCGGAGTCCCTATAAAGTATATATATAAATGATCAGTATGTTGAACTGAGTCGATTTAGCCATGTCCGTCTGTCTATCTGTATATATACGAACTAGTCCTTCAGTTTTTAATATATCGTTTTGAAATTTTGCAGATATTATTTTCTCTTCAAGAAGCTGCTCATTTGTCGGAACTGCCGATATCGGACCACTTTATCATATAGCTGCCATACAAACTGAACAATCGGAGTCAAGGGCTTGTATGAAAAACTTCCGCATTTTATTACATATCTTCACGAAATTTAGTGTGAGTTATTGTTCATTGAAATAATTTAATCTCCGAAAAAATTGTTCAGATCGGTTCACTATATCATATAGCTGCCATATAAACCGAACGATCGGAATCAATGGCTTGTATGGACAATTTTCGCATTTGACGTGGTATCTTCCCGAAATTTGACATGGATTACAGCTTAAGGTAATAATATAATCCCCGGAGAAATTGTTCAGATCGGTTAACTATATAACCTTAATGTTTCTAGCAAACAACCGGCTAAAAAGAATTAGTAAAATGTTTTCTTTTTTTTACTTTCTTTTTCTTACGTCTTTAGATTTGCTTAAACACATAGTTACTAAAAGAAATGCACCTGTGAAGGGTATACTAGCTTCGGTTCAGCCGGAATTAACGTTTTTTCTTGTTTTTTATTAATATTTTATCAAATATTCGTATTTCTTTAATTGTTTATCCATTCACATTTATTTAGAAAATAAGAAACAAACAATAACAAAAAATATTTTTTTATTGACTGAATCTTTTATTTTTTTTTTTAATTTTAATTTAAATATTTTTTTATATATTTTTTCAAGTATTCATATTTAATTTATTATTTATCCATTCTTTAATTTATTTAAAAATATGAAAAAATTATTTAAAAAATAATACTTTTTTAATTATTAAATTATTTTGAATTATTTATATTATTTAATATTGATTTAATATTTTTTATTTATGATTTTTTTAAATTTCAGTGAAATTGTTTTTTACTGAAATTATCAAAATTACTCGCATATTATGAATATTTTTATTATTTATTAATTTTTCCTTCAAATTTATAACATTTCTTAATACCTTTAACTACACTATCAAGCTCTTCAAGCTCTAAAAAAATCAATAAACCAATAAATATCTCTGCATTTTCATTAAATTCTATAAAAAAAATCACGTTTTTGCTCTAAAATTCCCCACATCCTTTTCAAAATTAAACAAATTCTTTGAAAAGCTAAAGAAACAGCTTTTCCACGCGAATGCCATTGAAATTATTCATTGTATTCCTTGTGGTACTCACACGAGCACAATAAAGCACAGACAAAAGTAACGCCACACGCTAGACTGACAACAACAAAGACAATAAGCCACTCACGCATATATGTTGTCGCTAATATTGCTGGCAACAAAGGCAATGGAACAATTTATGCGAAAAATATTTGCAAAAAAATATACAAAATATGTGAAAAATATGAAAATGAAATAAAAAATATGTGCGAAATACATATGCCAAAAAATAAAAAAAATTATATGCAAAAAAGTAATAAAAATATTTCTGCAAAAATAAAAAAGTGAAAATGTTTCGCATGAATTTAAATTTGACATTGCCTTGTCTTCGTTTTCGCTTTGTTTGCTCCGACATGTATTTGGCGGTTTACATCAGCTGCGATTTTATTAAAATTCATGTGAATATATAAGTATAAAATCTGCATATATCCAATATATGTGTATGTATGTATACATATACAAATATAAAATGTGTGTTTGTCTGTGCACCTTCAGCAAATAAATGTTCATCATACGCCATGGCTCACCTGCAGCCATTTACATGCGCCCACGCCGACACGGCAAACGGCGCAACCTGTAAATCACAGCCACACGTGCGTTAGCGCTTGCATGTACACACATAAATATAGCAAATAGCAGCTGCGTTGTTGCTGCGTGTGCATGCTTGGCGGTGGCTTTGCAGAATTTCAATAAAATTGCGTGTGAATGAATCCGTTTATTTGCGACATGTCGGCGTGTGTGCAGGTGTGTGCGATTTCTCTCATGCATTTTCCACATTCACTTCGATTGTCAGCTCTACTGTTAGTTACCGCATTGCATTTATAATTTCATTCCTCACATTTATTTGGCAGTTTTTGGGTGTGTGGGTGAGGCTTTTCACTCACAAATCATTAAAATTGCAACTTTTTGGGAAATTTCGCAAAACTTTTACTGCTATTTGACAGGTAATGTGATTTCGTGCTGTGAAACTATGAAATTTCATTGCAACACGTGCATTTAAGCGCATTTTTGGATAGTTTATTATTATGGTACGACAGTGCGTATGAGTAACATTTCAGCTGTAAAGTTATTTAGTGAAGACTTTGCTCGAATTTGAAATATTTTAATGATTTCATATTTTATTTTAATTTTACTTGAAATCTATATATATTTTATATTTTGTTATGAAATTTCTCTGCAAGCAGAATTCATATTTTAATAGAGCGAAGAGCTGATAAGGTGCATGCATCAGCTTCTTTGCAGAATATGATCGGAAGAAAGTATGCCCGACGATTGGAATCTCAGTGTACTCTGCCCAATCCACAAAAAGGGAGACCCCACAATCTGCGCCATCTACCGTGGGATAAGCCTCCTTAACATCGCTTATAAGGTTCTATCGAGCGTACTGTGTGAAAGACTAAAGTCCACCGTCAACAAACTGATTCGACCTTATCAGTGTGGCTTTAGACCTGGAAAATCAACAACTGACCAGATTTTCACCATGCGCCAAATTTTGGAGAAGACCCGTGAAAATAGGATCGACACACACCATCTCTTTGTCGACTTTAAAGCTGCTTTCGACAGCACGAAAAAGAGCTGCCTTTGTGCCGCGATGTCTGAATTTGGTATCCCCGGCAAAACTAATACGGCTATGTAAACTGACGTTGAGCAACACAAAAAGCTCCGTCAGGATCGGGAAGGACCTCTCCGTGCCGTTCGATACCAAACGAGGTTTCAGACAAGGTGACTCGCTATCGTGTGACTTCTTTAACCTGATGCTGGAGAAAATAATACGAGCTGCAGAGCTAAATAGAGAAGGTACAATCTTCTATAAGAGTCTACAGCTACTTTCGTACGCCGATGATATCGATATCATTGGAAACAGCACCCGCGCCGTTAGTTCTCCTTTTTCCCGCCTGGATAAGGAAGCGAAGTGTATGAGTCTGGTGGTGAATGAGGACAAGACGAAATATCTCCTGTCATCAAACAAACAGTCAGCGCACTCGCGTCTTGGCTACCACGTCACTGTTGACAGTCATAACTTTGAAGTTGTAGATAATTTCGTATACCTAGGAACCAGAATTAACACCGATAATAATGTCAGCCTTGAAATCCAACGCAGAATCACTCTTACCAACAGGTGCTACTATGGACTGAGTAGGCAATTGAAAAGTAAAGTCCTCTCTCGACGAACAAAAACCAAACTCTACAAGTCTCTCATCATTCCCGTCCTACTTTATGGTGCAGAAGCGTGGACGATGTCAACATCCGATGAGACGGCACTAGGAGTTTTCGAGAGAAAGGTTTTGCGGAAGATTTATGGTCCCTTAAACATTGGCAACGGCGAATACCGCATAAGATGGAATGATGAGCTATACGACGACACTGACATAGTTCAGCGAATAAACAGACAGCGGCTACGCTGGCTGGGTCATGTTGTTCGAATGGATGAAAGTGCTCCAGCTCTGAAAGTTTTCGATGCAGTACCCGCTGGTGGAAGCCGAGGAAGAGGGAGACCTCCACTCCGATGGAAGGACCAGGTGGAGAAGGACCTGTCTTCATTTGGTATTACCAATCGGCGCCAAACTGCCAAAAGGAGAGATGCGTGGCGCGCTATTGTGGACTCGGTCTACGCCAGTCAAGAAGAAGAAGAGGTTAGGTAAAATTCGGGTCCCAGAAATTTTGTTAAAAAAATATTTAAAAAATCGTGGAAGAAATTTAAAATTTTCGTACAACAATAGATTGCTGGCGATAAATTTCATGATAATATTCGAAAGCAACCATTTTCTTCTCCCTCATCACTTTTCAAACAAACCATCAAAAGATGTCATAACTAAAAGGCTTCAATGAAAGCATTTCAACACAGAATAATCCCACAAAACTCCACTACACTGGCATAAACTCACACCAACTCTTTTGCGAACCGCACACTCCAAAGCCAACACCAAATCCAATCACAGCATATGCCACAGCTGGACGTATATTAATGGCAACGAGTTGATTTCTGTGCGCTGTCGGCGGCCAAAGGTTGCTGGATCGACGCACAGCCAAGGGCGAGTGCAAACGACAACATGACCTGCGGACATAATTTGCAGGTTGAAAGAGCAGACAGCAACAAGAAAAGCAAAATAACAACAAAAGCAAAAAAAAAATCAAAAAGTATGAACAACAACAACAATAATGGCGAAAAAATAAGAACAACAACAACAATGAAAGCAAAAAATAATATGAAGCAGCATGCAAACAAAAACAACGCTGCCCATTAGTGCGGAGTTTGAAGTGAGCGCAAACACAACAAATTGCGCAAATATTTGTGCAATAAAGCGAATGCCGCTGCTGGCAAAGCATAGAAATTATTTCGGCTTAGTGGAACGAGTGGTGGTATTAAGCTGTATTAATACATATTTTTGTAGAAGCTGGTGCTCAGTAGAGCAAGTAAAGTGAACTCAATGTCTACGAAAATCATATTAAAGTCGCAAATTTGTTTATTTTCAACAATTTCCTAACCAATTGCTGCTATAAATACACGATAGTTGAGTAAAAATGATTTCCTCAACTAAAAAAATAATACAAAAATTTAAAACATATGGCAACTCTGTGTTGCGTGTTGAAAAAAAAAATTGAAAAAAACACGTAAACAATTTGTGCGCTTAATTAGCGGCACTGAGAAAATAAATTTTCATTGCCAACGCTCAAAGTCAGCCATTTATTTGCAGCATACAAAGCGCACATGGCGTCGTACGCGGCGTATACGCAACTTTTGTTATACTTATGTTGCTCAATACTGCAGCATTGCCAATGTAAATTGTATTTAATTGCAAAACAAATACACATGCAACGATACATTAACTTTAATGTGATTTTTTGCCAAGAGCAGTGCTTTAAAAGTCTCTACTGCTTGCCTCATTTGCTGCCTTCAATTTGTTGTTGCTTGTGGCATTTATATGGCATTTCTTACACACTACGACAGTTACTGTTATTTTCTGGCATTTTCTGCTTGTTTATTAATATTTGTTCTCTACATATATCCAAATGTACGCATGCATCTGCGCTCTGCCATGTGTTTACTATGGTAATTCAGGCATTGTGCGTTCATTTTTATTACTAATTGCGCGTTATTATCGTTTGTGTTTGCATGTAGACTTGTAAAAAGCAACATGTTTATGTATATAGAGAGTATAATTTTTCCAGTCATATATTTCATATTTTTTTGTTATTTTCTTCAGTGGCAACACACTTAATTGTTTGCTGTAATAGCATAAAAGCTTTCGATTGCTATCGCATAATGGCTTTGGCTTCATTGATTTTTTATTAATAAGTGACTAAATGGTTGGAAAAGTGTGTTATAGCAGTTTATTATATATATTGGTATTAGTAACTAGTCAATTATGCCTCATAGAATCAATAAAATGGTTTTATATGCATTAAAGGTGGTATAAATAACTTGTATTTGTTCATCTCATGTAATTCCAAAAGTTAATTTATTGATGTTTGAATGAGCTTTTATTGCTGTTTTTAGGCTTTATGAAACCAATACTGAATAATAATAAAATATTTGTTTGTGTCAATTGATAATGAAATCGACTTAAATGGCATCGAAGTAGTCAGCACGGCCTTTAGAATTCAAAAATAAAATATTATTTTGCTAACTAATACACCTCAATTTCAGCTGAACTAAAAATTTCAACGTCTCTATAACACGGAAATGAAGTAAAATATATGCATATAAAAAAAAAAATAAACAAAAAAAAATGAAAAATAAAAATATATTAAAAATTTTATTTTATGAAAAAATTATTTTTTTTGCCTTTTAAATTAAAAAATTTTAATTTTAAAAATTTTAATTTTAAAAAATTTTAATACAAAAAAATTAATGAAAAAAAAATTAATTTAAAAAAAAATTAATGAAAAAATTTTAATAAGAAATAAATTTTAATGAAAAAATTTTAATGTAACAAAATTTAATGAAAAAATTTTAATGAAAAAAATTTTAAGCAAAAAAAATTTAATAAAAAAAAATAATGAAAAAAATATAAATTAAAAAAAAATTTAATAAAAAAATTTTAATAAGGAACAAATTTTAATGATAACATTTTAATGCAAAAAATTTAATGAAAAATGTTTATAAAAAATTTAATGAATAAAATATAAATTAAAACAAATTTAATAAGAAACAAATTTTATTGAAACAAATTTTAATGAAAAAATTTTCATCAAATAAATTTTATAAAAAATTGTTAATGTAAAAAAAAAACTAAAAAAAAAATTTTTATGAAAACAAATATAAATAAAAAAAATTTAATAAGGAACAAATTTTAATGCAAAAAAAGGTAATGAAAAAAAAATTTATAAAAAAATTTTAATGTTTAAAAATAAAAATTAAAAAAAAATTAATAAAAAAATTTTAATAACGAACAAATTTTAATGTATATATATTTTTTAAAATATTAATGATTTTTTTTTGCTTTATGCTCGAAAAGTGTTAATCCTTTTATTAATATATTTATTTTAGTAAAATTTTACGAAGCATAATTTTGTTCCACATTTACAACCTGTAATCTGCACAATAAATTATTATATTTACCAATCTAGAAAATCCCAATCTAAGAAAATCCTAAGAAACTGCCGTCAAGACTGTTTAGAGACTTAAAATGTTTTAGTAACTTATGCACCGACAAATTTCATTAGGGGTCTGCTTAGACGAAATCTTTATAAATCAATAAATAGCACGACAGAAGCTAAAAAACTGATATGCGCCCTAAAGTATGCTAAAATTTTTAAATATTGAATAATTTGAGTGAAAAGAAGAAAATAGTATTATTTTCCTAACCTTTAATCCCCCAGATTTCATTCAGTAAAACAATAGCAAAAAAACTGTTACGCGCCAACAAGTATGCTCAGATTTTTAAATTTGTTTATATTGAGTGCGAAAAAAGTAGATAATAGTATTATTTTCATAACCTTTCATCTTTCAGCCACAAGTTAACCATTCTTTCTGCAAAACAGCAGCTAAAAACTGATATGCGCCGCGAAATATGCTAAACTTTTTAAACTCAGTTATATTGAACGCAAAAAATGAAGTTTAAAAGCACACTTTTCATAACCTTAAATCTTACTGCTTTAAATCAACCTTTCTTTCAACCACCCACCGCATTACTAATAAATTTTTCATAAAAATTTATATGCTATTCGCACTAAATATTTTACACTGCTACATAATTTACATACATGCTTTGGATTTGTAAGGAGCGACAACTGCAGCATTCCATATGTGTATATACTTAGGTATTTCTGCCATACCACACATAAACTATGCGCTAACATTTTTTTCGCACAAAAATGCCATAAAGTTCAACGAAATGTGCACAGAAAAGCTATACAAATGTATCATACCACTCACTGCCGGCATAAGATAATGCAAAGCGAAACAAAAGATGAAGCAGATACATGAAAAAAAATGTAATGCGAAAACAAAATATGTACATATATGCAAGTAGCAAGCACAACAGCGACCAACAACAACAATAATAATAATAATAAAGTAGTTGGCATACCAGCAGCAAGAGCAGCATTGAAAAAATGTCACTCATACGCACTGACGCACCCTATGAAAATTGTGTTTTAGCAAGAAAAATAAGCAAAAATGTGATTTTTTTATTTTTTTGCTTATTTTTTTCTTGCTTCGGTTGCTTTTTATGCTCGGCAGCAAATTTTGTAAGTGCCTGTCAATTTATGTGCGATTTAAGTGCGCATACAAAGCCGAGTATGGCGGCCTTAAGATGTTGTGAACGCCAAATCTCTTCCAATAAGTATATATATTTGTATATATATAATAAACTAAATGGCAGCAGCAACAGTTATTTATGCATATATAGTGCTTATATGCTTTTTTATATGCTATGCAACAACAACAATTTGTTTGTACTAAGCCTGCTTGCTTTATGCGCATATTTACGATATTGATAAGAGACAGCAGCAGCAGCAACAGCTTCCTTTGCTTCGTACTTCACGTGTAAATAGATAGAAGTGGTTTGCAATTTGTATTATATTATTTGCGTGTATGCGGTGGCCCATTGTCGTTAAATACCTATTCAACATGTGGCTATAAGCACCACACACACACTTCACTTCACCTCACTTCAGCTCCTCATGCGCTTTACTGGCAGTCTAACAACTTGCCACTCGTCACAAATTGTGTATATGCGTGCTTAGCATGAGTGTCAGCTGAAAGCAAGCTGCTAAACGACGCATGAAACCCAACAAATGACGACCACAACGGTAGTTATTGTTATTATTGTTGTTACGCCTTCATTTCATACATACACACACACACACACGACCAACCGTTTGTTGGCTCGCTTTACGCAATGTTGCCTTTGTCACTGACTGTGACAGACACACATGCTTTCCTACACATTCCTATTCATGCCAGCTTCCTTTTGCGTTCGGTATTTGTATTTGTATTTGTGTTTGGTATGTGTTGCTGCTGGCATCTTTGTAGCGCTTGGATAACATGTCGGCAATTTCATTTAGCCAGCAAATCCGTAAGCTGTTAGTTGTCGCTTGTAATGCTATCAGCTGTCGGCATATGCTACAGCAATACATGCTAAGGCATTGAAATACAGACATACATATGTGGTTGTTACTAAACTGGCGTATTTCATTGTTATTTGCCTTGCTTTAGAGCTGCTATTTGTGGTAACCGCACTACACTTGCAGTTGCTTACAGCTGTCACAGCGCTAGCAAATACGCATTTGTTGCATGTATTTTACTTTGAATGAAGAACTTAAATATTAAATTTATTTTTAATATTTGAAAATTTAGTATTCATAGAATATACCAAGGCGCTAATAACTAGAAAAGTCGTTTAAAAATTTGAGTTTTTTTTAGATATAAAGAAACTGCTTAAATTTGAAACTGCAGTGCAATATTATGTTTGAAAGCATATAGTAAAATTTCATGAGGAACCATTTTTTAGTGCATTCGAAAGCTGTAACTAGCTGCCAAATGTGTAATTTTTAAGACTTTTTTCCAAAACTCTAAATAAAATGTATTTGCAGTAGAGGTAGCTTATTAAAATATTCTAGAAATATGTGCGCGAGAAAATTTTATAAGGGGTCTGCTCAGCCGAAAAATCTCTAAATTGAATATATAGAGCTATGGAAACTGAAAAACAAAAAATACGCCTTAAAGCATGCTACACATTTTATTAACTGCTTAATTTCGACTTTAAAGCTTGAAATTACTGCTGGAAAATGCGTTTACGAGCTTTTAAACGTATTTTGGCAGTGTGTATTACAAAATTTGAGGTTTTTTAGTATCACTTCATCCAATCTAACATATCGAAATTTTTCATTTTTTCTCTATATTGTTGCCAATTCTTGTATATTGTTAATACCACTGTTTAATAAATTGCTTAATAACACATAAGCTGCATATTCAATATGCTAAGCCAATAATAATTTTGCTACACAGTATTCATTCGCAAATCAGTTGTTAATACGCGTGTCAGCCAGGCTGAACATGAAGCATAATCAAATTAAGCGCCAAATCAAATGTAATTCAATGAAAGCCAATGAAAGGCATATTGTTTTCCATACTATTTCATGAGTTAACATATCAAATATGTACATGAATGAGTGCGCATTTATCCAAAAATTGAACAAAATGTTAAAATTTCGAGTTCGGGATTCGGGATCCCGAAACGTTTTTTATATTTAACAGCGGAAGATAAGAATTTCATTGCGGCTGAAAGAGCAGCATGTGTTTAAAAAAATATGTAATCCCGAAATTTCGGGTTTGGTATTTCGGGATCCCGAATTTCGGTATTACAATTTCGCTTGATTTATTTCAATTTATATTATTACCGCAGGTTTGTATGTTTGACCCCATCTCTACCATTAAAACCATTATTTTGATTAAATGCTATTGAAGTGAAAATTTCGTTGAAAATGATTGATTATGAAGCGCATATAGAACGTGGCTCAGTATAGCATCAGTAGTGGGCGCTTTTAATCAGAATTTGAGCCAAGCAAATAACATTATAGTAAATAATATTATTTCGTTTGAGGTTATAGTTTCAAGAAATTTTTGTAAATTTATAACGGTTTTAGTAGTGAAATTTAACTATAAATAACATATTTTCAAATTAAACACACATCACTCTCATACTGAGTAATTGTGTACAAATTGAAATCACTTCGACTATGCATTTATGTATTTATCTAAAATATTTCAACATTGAATTTCGCATACGTGCTTTTAAAGCCATCATGGCGCACATAAATCTTTGTATTTGTTTGTGTATGTGTGTTTGCTGTGTATATACTACAACGCAGACGCTGCTTTCAACGCGCAGTACGTGTCAATGCAATCTGTCCATGCGATGATAAATTGTGGTTCAGCAGCTAAATGTTGGTGGAGCGGCATTCAAGCGCAAGGAGACATATTGAGACAAACATATATGTATGTGTTGATATATAGAGCATTGTATGTTTATGTAGTAGAAATATATATGTGGAGTTGCCAGTATTTCCACATACGAATTGACACACAGTGTGACACTGAAAAATTTTCAGTAAAAAGAATAGAATAAAGAAAAAAAATACGCTTTAATCTTTTAAAGTACCTCTTAAGAGAGCTTTGGGTTCAACAAGCTCAGCTTAACGCTAATAACTCAAATTCTCTTCGCTCTAGTTTTATTTTCTCCGCTATTCTATGAAACGGAAGTCATTTACTGAGCAATCACGAGCAACAGACAGGTGTCGAAGCAACTCAGAAGAAGCTTAGATATTCTTAAAAAACAACTTGAGCAAAATAAGCTTAAAGCTCAAATTATCTTTTTGCAAGTTTTGGTTTGAGGAGTTTTGGTGTTCTACAAAAAAAGCTTTAGTAAATTAAGCTTTAATTAATTAAGCTCAGATTATTTTTTAGCTAATCAAAAAATGTAAATCTTCATTCAACTCTTTTTTATTCTCTACTCTACAAAGAGGAGTTTTGGTGTTCTACAAAAAAAAAAGCTTTAGTAAATTAAGCTTAAAGCTCAGATTATTTTTTAACAATTCAAAAAAGTTTAAATCTTCATTTAACTCTTTTCTATTTCCTACTCCACAAAGAGGAGTTTTGGTGTACTACAAAAAAAGCTTTAGTAAATTAAGCTTAAAGCTCAATTTATTTTTTAGCAAATCAAAAAAATTTAAATCTTTTCTATTTTCTACTCCACAAGTAAAAATTTTGGGGTTCTACAACAAAAGCTTTAGTAAATTAAGCTTAAAGCTCAATTTATTTTTTGGCAATTCAAAAAATGTAAACCTTCGTTCAACTATTTTCTATTTTCTACTCTACAAGGAGAAGTTTTGGTGTTCTACAAAAAAAGCTTTAGTAAATTAAGCTTAAAGCTCAATTTATTTTTTGGCAAATCAAAAAAAATTAAAACTTCATTCAATTCCTTTCTATTTTCTACTCCACAAGTAGAAATTTTGGTGTTCTACAAAAAAAGCTTGAGTTAATTAAGCTTAAAGCTCAGATTATTCTTAATCAATTCAAAAAATTTAAATTTTCATCAAACTCTTTTCTATTTTCTACTCCACATCGAGGAGTTTTAGTGTTCTACAAAAAAAGCTTCAGTAAATGAAGCTTAAAGCTCAAATTATCTTTTGGCAATTCAAAAAATTTCAATCTTTATTCATTTGTCTGCTCACAACTGTACTGCTACTACATTAAAACCCAATATTAATGCTTATCACTTTCATCACGCAAATATTTCAACAGCTAATGGTATTCATTTCATTTTATTTACAAACAAAAAATCTTTTCGCACTCCCCACACAGATATACTCACGCTTGGTAAAGCCTTTATGAATATATTTCCAATATATTACCATTTTTTTTGTATAGTTTCAGCGATTTGTGGCACTTGCAACATTTAAACCCCTTTCATACCACAGCGAAATATGCCAGCAAAAAGGACATGTGTGCAAATATATGAATATGAAAATCACTGCATTTTATGCAAAATCATGAATAAATTATCGAATTGTGGCAATGAATTTGCAGTGTCATGCAGCGGTGGCGCGCGTGTGGCACAAGAAAAACGTGTGAAAGAGCGCTTTTTGGTTGATTTAATATTGATAAAAGTTTGATAGAAATATAAAAATATTTATAAATGAAATATAAAAGTAAGTTTTTGTTGTAAAAAAGAGAAAAAGTGATCAAATGTGGCACGCATGGTTGCAGTTTGCATAAAATAAATGCTTTTTTGTTGATAAAAAAAACGAATACTTTTTTGTAATAATTTTAATAAATAATTTTCCTAATAAGATATAAAAAAACGTCTAATATAAAATATAAACATTTCTAATAATTTTTACTAATAAATAAAATATTTTTTCTAAACATTTTTTTAGGTCAAATCCTTTTTAAAGTTAAAAAATATTTTTTCCACATTTTTTTTTTTAACAAAATTTTTTTTAACAAAAGTTGTTTTACAAATTTTTGTTTACCAATTAGAAAAATATTAGATTTTTATAACAATATGCATTTTTATTTTAAAATTTTTCTTCGATATTTAAATTCTGACTAATAAAAACAAGTTTTTTCTAAATTTTTTGCTAATAAAAAATAAAAAATTAAAAATAACATATAACAAACAAAATAAAAAAAAAGAAATTTCAAATAATTTTTACTAATAAATAAAAAAAATTGCTAGACATTTTTTTAAAATCAATATTTTTTTTCTAATTTTTTTTTTTTAAAAAGTTTTTTTTTAATAAACATTTTTTACCAACATTTTTTCAGTATAGATTTTTTTTAATTAGAAATTTTTTTTATTTTTTATTAAATAAAAAAATAGGTTTTTATAAAAATAATTATATTTTTATTTTACAATTTTGTTTAAATTTTTTTTTTCGATATTTAAATTTTGACCAATAAACAAGTTTTTTCTAAATTTTTTGTCAATAAAACACTTAAATAATATGAATAAAAATTTTTTTCTAATAAAAAATAATAACAAAATTTTTTTACCAACAATTTTTTTTCAGCAAATATTTGTTTTTTATTTTTAATCAGAAAAAAAATTAGTTTTTTATAAAAAAATATTTTTTTATTTCAAAATTTTGTTAAAAAATTTTTTTTTGTCGATACATATTCAAATTCTGACTAATAAAAACAAGTTTTTTCTAACACAAAAAAAAATTGCAATAAATAAAATTTTTTTCTCCAATAAATAAATATGCCACCATGACTACGCGTTTGCACAACCTGCTGCGAGCTTAAAGCCAGCATGAGCACACAGTTTTTCTCAGCAATAATATGCCGTTACATTGCGTCATTCAACACTTGCCGCACGCGCAATTAATTTTTCACACACATTTCCATTAATTTGTGGCCTACACGCAGGCGCTTGGCTCAAACTGTCAAACTCGCCAATAAAGCCCTCACAACAACAACAAATGGCAGTGTACAACTATATCTTTGTCATACCAATGTGTGCGCCTTCTTTGTCATTTATCTTTGCTTGCACCGTTATCCATTGCTATTTCAAATTAAACATGATTAAGTGCTTTTCTAGTGCCTCCGGTTTGTGTAGCCTACTTTTGAGCGCACTTTGCATACACAAACGACGTCAATGCATAATGTCTTTTTACGAGCATTTGCCGCTTTCTACAGCAGTCACACAGTAGAGCAGCAATTCATTTATTTCGCATTCAATGTGAAACTCACACATATACAGGGTGAGGGAGAGAGAGACAGAGAGCTTTACACACACACACACTCAAGGTATGGAGCGACTATGGTTTGGCGACTATTGTACAATTTGTGGCTTTTTCAACTTTCTGTGGCCTCTGCCACACTGCGGCCAACACACGCACAGTTGTTGAAAGTTCTGCGTTGTTGCTGTTGTTGTGGTTTGTTTGGCTTTGGGTTGGGTTTATCAAACGCTTGGTATGTGCCAACTGTTGTTCACAGCCGCTCAATGGATTAAGCGATTTTGCTACTTTTTAGTTGAATTTAATTATGGCAAGCGCTGAGCTGAGCTGAACTGAGCTCTATATTATTTGAGAGTATATATGTTTGTGTGTGTTCATTCATTAGGTATTCATTAAGCGCGCCTGGCGCACTCGTTTAAATTGCCAGCAAGTGAGTTTGGGTATTAGTTTGTTATCAGCGCCTGATCCTTTGAATATTTATATTTAATTTTCTTTCCAACTTGTGAAAAGGGTATTTTTAAGGCATAAGCCATTGCTGATATGAGAAATATTAGAGCAAATTGGCAGGATGTCTGGCAATATTTGTCAAATAAAAAGTTTTTTTTTAATGCAATGAAGCAGCGCAATTGTATGAAATTGGATTATTATGAGGCATACAAATTAAGCTCGGTAAGAAAAATATAAAATAGAAGAATATGCATAAATATCAAAATATTAAATTTTTCCTTTTTTTGTTTTGTTAATAAAAATAAATATTTTAATATTTTTTCGCCAAAAAAAATCACATACTATTTTTTCTGAAAAATGGTTTAAGAGCACAGAAAACATATGCATTGTATTTAATAGAAAATACGATTTTACAAAAAGTCGCATGATATATTTTTGAAAATACTGCAAATATATCATGCGATTTTTTGTGTGAACTTTAAATTTTAAATTGTGCAAAACAACGAAAATGAAAACAAAACCGATTTTTTTATCGATTATATAAATTGAGCATGATATTTTTTTTTCTAATTTCACGTATTTTGACTCTGCAGCGCCCATATGGGACTCTAAATATGTTGGAGAGCCACAATAAACTAATTTCAGTACATACTTATGATAAAACAAGTAAGGAAGGGCTAAATTCGGGTGTAACCGAACATTTTATACTCTCGCAATTTATTGATGTAATTTTATAAAGATAACACAATTCGACCCATATATTCGGTATAAAGTTCAATAGAATAACGAAAATCATCATAAATAGCATATGGGGACTGAGGTAATTCCTAAACCGATTTCACTCATTTTCCCCAACAAGCTACACTATATACAAGACTATATGCTCACTTAATTTAATATTACTTATAATTAGGTGTATGGGATCTGGGGGAAGTTATGACCCGATTTTTACCATTTCAGGTACAGAGAGAAACTGTTATAAGAAAAAAAATCAGAGGGAATGAATTTCATTAAGATATCTGAGGGATTTACCTAAGTATGTTTTCGGGGAAAAATTACCCTTAGGCACTGAGTTCTTCATGTTCGATATCAGGGGCCTTGAAAAGTCATTGTTCGATTTTGACAATTTTTTCTCAAGTGATACAATAGATCATATACAGTGTTTGTGTAAAGTATTATGTCGCTATCTTCAATGGTTCCTTATGTATATATTATAAAGTGAAGGAATAAGATGAAATTCAAAAATGAGTTATATGGGAAGTTGTCGTGGTTGTGAACCAATTTCGTCCATTTTTCACACGTGTCATCAGGGTGTCAAGAAAATATTATATCCCGAATTTCATTGAAATCTGTCTAGTAGTTCCTGAGATATGGTTTTTGACCCATAAGTGGGCGACGCCACGCCCATTTTCCATTTTGTAAAAAAATCTCAGTGCAGCTTCCTTCTGCCATTTCTTATGTAAAATTTGGTGTTTCTGACGTTTTTCGTTAGTGAGTTAACGCACTTTTAGTAATTTTCAACCTAACCTTTGTATGGGAGGTGGGCGTGGTTATTATCCGATTTCTTTCATTTTTGGACTGTATAAGGAAATGGCTAAAATAAATGAGGAAATGACTGCAGAAAGTTTAGTTTATATAGCTTTATTGGTTTGCGAGTTATATACAAAAAACCTATTTGGGGGTGGGTTAACGCCTACTTTTCCAAAAAAATTACATCCAAATGTGCCCCTCCCTAACTGGATCATATGTTCTAAATTTCAGTTTCATAACTTTATTTATGGCTTAGTTATGACACTGTATAGGTTTTCGGTTTCCGCCATTTTGTGGGCGTGGCAGTGGACCGATTTTGCCCATTTTCGAAAGCAACCTCCTCAGGGTGCCAAGGAACATATATTCCAAGTTTCATTAAGATATCTTAATTTTTACTCAAGTTATCGCTTGCACGGACAGACGGACGGACAGACATCCGGATTTCAAATCCACTCGTCATCCTGATCATTTATGTATATATAACCCCATATCTAACTCTTATATTTCTTGGTGACACAAACAACCGTTAGGTGAACAAAACTATTATACTCTGTGCAACAGGTTGCGAGAGTATAAAAATTATTGAATTAAAAGCAAGAGTTGGTTGTAGTCATTTCTACAAAAAACAGTAATTAATCCAGAAATTTTTCGAGATCCCGTCGTGGAAAATCACGAATCCCAAAATAGAATTAAAAGTCATGAGTGAAAAAAAAATTTTGCAAAAAGTTTGTCGCAACAAAAAATAAATATATGTCTATGGAATCAGTAAAAATAACTTCAGCTTAATTTATATTTAATTAATTACACAAACAATTATCGTAGTTCCAATGAAAAAAATGCTTCAATCAACAAATAAACATAAATTACATATATTAAAAAATACACAACGCCAACGCGTTAAATTAAAAGCATAAACACACCCACACACACTTAATCCCACATTGACTTTTAACGCCCAATTGCATATGCCGGGCATTTAAAATCGCATGCGATCGGCTTGTAAAATGAAAATTAACCAAAGTAAGTGGATTGCTGTGCAAGCATGCGGAAAATTGAAAGTCACCGGACAGCAGCCGGCATTAACATATGCACAGCAAGGCGACAAGTGAAGAGCTGACCACGGATACACACGCGTGTTCATGGAAACGCCTACACACACGCACACATACTCATACAAAGAAAGAGAGAGAGATAGAGTTAACTGTGTGTGTTGCTACTTACAACTGCCCGCGTCGCATTTCGCTTGTAATTTAATATGAAACGCATTTAAATATTTATTAACTTCCGCTTCATGCGCTGCAAGAGCCCATCACAGCACTGCCATAACCATCAGCGACGGAATTAATGCACGTAAATGCATGTGAAATTGCAGTGTCCATTAACGCTTGATTGGTGCAGTGGGCGGCACGGTGAGTTGGCAGCGAATTAAAACTGTTTTAAATTGCAGCTTAATTGCAGCGAAAAGGTGAATAAGGCGTGTGGTTTCGACGTGGCGAAAGGCTAATTTATTTTGCGATTTATTTTTATTATACTCTCGCAACAAACGTTGCTAAAGAGAGTATTATAGTTTTGTTCACATAACGGTTGTTTGTAACACCCAAAACTAAACGAGTTAGATATAGGGTTATATATACCAAAGTGATCAGGGTGAAGAGTGGAGTTCAAATCCGAATGTCTGTCTGTCCGTCCGTCCGTCCGTCCGTCCGTCTGTGCAAGCTGTAACTTGAGTAAAAATTAAGATATCTTGATGAAACTTGGCACACTTATTTCTTGGCACCATAGGAAGGTTGCTTTCGAAAATGAGCAAAATTGGACCACTGCCACGCCCACAAAATGGCGAAAACCGAAAACACATAAAGTGCCATTACTAAGCCATAAATAAAGCTATGGAAATAAAATTTGGTATGAAGGATCGTATTATGAAGGGGCATATTTGGATGTAATTTTTGGGGAAGTGGGCGTGGCCCCGCCCCTACTAAGTTTTTTGTACATATCTCGCAAACCAATAGAGCTATATAAACCAAACTTTCTGCAGTCGTTTTTTTTAGCCACTTCCTAATACAGTCCAAAAATTAAAGAAATCGGATCATAACCACGCCCACCTTCCATACAAAAGTTAGGTTGAAAATTACTAAAAGTGGGTTAACTCACTAACGAAAAACGTCAGAAACACTAAATTTCACATAAGAAATGGCAGATGAAAGCTGCACTCAGATTTTTTTACAAAATGGAAAATGGGCGTGGCGTCGCCCACTTATGGGTCAAAAACCATATCTCAGGAACTACTCGACCGATTTCAATGAAACTTGGTTTGTAATGGTTTCTTTACATTCCAATGATATGTTGTGAAAATAGGCCAAATCGCTTTACAACTACGCCAACTTCCTATATACCAGAATTTTAAGACGATGTGAATCGTTTACTTTGCAATATATAAAGTAAGCACTAGTAAAGATATCGATGCAGAACTTTGCACAAACACTACGTTTGTAGTGTGGCAGCCACATTCTAAAAATCACCGAAATCGGACCACAGGTTTTTAAGGCCCCATATATCGAACACGAGGACCGCGGTGCTTCTAACCTAATATTAGGGTTTCCAACTTTCAATGGACTTTATACAATATATATGACGAATATGTGGGTCAAATTGTGTATTATATAATATAAATAAAGTTAAATAAATAAATTGCGAGAGTATAAAATGTTCGGTTACACCCGAACTTAGCCCTTCCTTACTTGTTTTAACTTTTTTTTTGTAAATAATTTTATATAAATATATATGAGTGTGGGTTTATATTGGAATTTTCGTAGATGGACGCACACATATTTGCTTCATAATTACATTTATTTATAAATATGAGTGGGTTCAGGAATATTAAAAATGTTTCCAATAAATATAAAAAAATTAAAAATAAAATATTTTGAAACAGTACTAAGGCTATAAGTGGCCCAGAAGTACTCTCGAGGCAGATATTTATTATATAATATATGAATTATTGAAAAAATGTGATAAATATGAGAAGATGTGAAAAAAAATTTTATTTTCAAGTCGATTAAAATTCAATTAATAATAAATGTAGATTTTATTTTGTATGGTAAATCGATTTTAATCAGCGTTTTAATCGATCAGAGGCCAGTTAATTGTTCAATTAGCTACTGTGTGATAAGGCTATAACGCCCTTAACAACTTAGCAAAAGATTATTGAACCATTAACCGATCACTAAGTTATTTACCAGAAGGGGGAAAAAAAGTCGAGTTACGTTACGTTAAGTAAAGTTACGTTAAATTATGTAAAATTGGATACTTTGAATTTTATTTCTTTTAAATTTATAAATCTAAAATTAACTTTGTCACCGTATATGTTAGATCGGGTAATCAATATTATTAAAACATAACACAAAATAATTTACCAATATAAGGCGAAAGAAAAAACGTGAGTTTAAGTTATGTTACGTTATGTTATGTTAAGTTAAGTTAAGTTATGTTACGTTAAGTTATGTAAAGTTGGATACATATGAGATCGGCATAATTTACCAATATAAGGGAATAAAAAAATTTAAGTTATATTAAGTTACGTTGCGTCAAGTTATGTTGTGTTACGTTAAGTTATGTTATGTTAAGTTCGTTGCGTTTAACATCTTCCTAAATGCTACTTGCAGAAAAGCTATTTTGTCTAAATGTAAATTTTCAAACCGAAAATGTAACGCAATTAATTTGTCATTGAAGGGGTTAGTTTGGGTAAACTGCAAACACCAAAAAAATATGTTGACAAAGAACTTAGTTTTTTAAGTGAAGCTAACAGCTTATTTAGGAATATTTTTTTTGGTAGTTTAAGGCGATAAAATTTGTTTAAGTTAAGTTAAATTAAGTTAAGTTAAGTTGAGTTAAGTTAAGCTGAGTTAAGTTAAGTGAAGTGAAGTTTAAGAAATGTTTTCATTTTTAGTTTAAGTAGTTTAAAAATATTAAAATTATCTCAAGTTATGTTAAGTTAAGTTAATTTATGTTAAGTGAAAAAGCTTATAAATAGCTTTTTAGAAAATATTTTGTGTTTTTTGTAAGTAGTTTATGAATTTAAAGTTAAGTTCAGTTAAGTTTTATGAAGTTAAGTTATGTAAAGTAGAGTAAGTTAAGCCATGACAACTTAAGCTCTAATATATGAGTATGAGCTTACTATAATAAAAAGTTGATGACGTTGCGAACGATTATTAGACTTAGTTTAGCGAAGACTTGTACCTGAACTAGCCTCAGTTCATGATTTTAGTGCATGATGCAGTGACAGATACGGTTCTATATCTGTCACTGCATATCTTCTCCTTTTGCCACTATACTCGTCTATAAAGCCACACCTGATCCACATAAATAAAAAAACAATAATAATATATTTTTTCGATTTAGATTTGCCATAAAATATTTTTTTTTTGCTTTTTAGGTTTGGTCTTTCAGACTTGTTCTCTATGAATCTTTCCTGAAATAATATAAATTAATTTCATTAAATTCTACTTTCAATCATTCCTATATACACATGTATCAATATTATTGCGTTAAAATACCCAAAATTCCAATTCCACTCCAATTCAACCGCAAATTTAATGCACTTCAAGCTTAAATGTTAGCAATCATTCCACGAAATGGCATGGTCAATAGCATTGACCATTTATACAGTCATTACCATATGCTTCTTAATGGTATTTCAATGAAGTGAAGTGAACAGCAATAAATTTAATGCTCCAAAATCCGACTTAAATTTCAAATGCTGTACAATAAAATAAAATAAAGCCGAAAAATGAACTTTGCCCAAGGTATTATTGCCTTTAAGGGCATGCAGTGGCTGCTGGCCCGAAAATAATATATATGTATATAAATGTATATATATGTCAACTGATATACATATACTCATAAGCATAAAGTTGTCAATACTTTGTAAAGCAGCTCCGCGCTCCTTCACTGCCTTTTCTTGTGAACTTATGTAAAAAAACACACAGGCATTTGATTTTCGGCCAAAACTGATTGATTGAAATGTGAAGGCAGGCAGGCGGCGGCTGCTGCTGCTGAAATTCGGGTCAAAAGTTGCAAAGACAAGCGTTTGTGGGCAACTTGAGATATTTACTTATGACAGTATGTATGTGATTGTATAAAACTTGCTTGTCTCTGTGTGTGTTTATGAGCACTTGTCAATGGTAGCTCATGTATCTTATCAACGACTTTGGGTACGGCATTTGCAAACGAAATCAATCAATAGATGGAAGTTGGGCAAAAAGGTATACACAAGCACACAAAAAGCACAATAAAGCGAATGAGCAAACAAAATGAAGACAAAAAGTGTGCAGAAAATTTGCTGCTGAAGGGCAAACACACAGAAAAGGTATAAAGCAATAGAGTTGAAGACAACGTGAGTCTCTCGCTCTCTCCTCTGTATGTGTGTGTTTGAAAAAAGCTGTGTGTCAAAGACACAACAAAATACAGCTATAACGGCAGCACTGCGGCCCCGAAAGCATAAAAAGCATTTAATTAAATTCAAATTGTTGATCGGCACTTGTTGATAAGCAACACTGCAGCGTCATTCACACATAGATAAATGCCAGAAAAACACGATTCGCCACGTACATTTTTATGTATGTATATGTAAGCTCAAAGGTGTGTATATAGCTATATTTAGCAGACCTTGGCCAACCCCCACGGCGCAACAATTACCTGCTAATCAAAACAATGTTAACCTAAGCAAGCAAATAAACCGACGAGTGGGCGGGCGAGACGGGCGTAAATGTGAGCGTCAAATCTCAATTATTGAGCGACCATTGCGGCGGACGGATGAAGAAGTTAGAAGATTATAATAACAACAACAACAAAATAAAATAATAATAATAACAGTAATAATAATAATAGCAAAAGTAAAAGCAACAGCAACAACAACAGCATAATCCGCTTGATGACTTCACAGCTTATCAAAATTGTTGCGCCGCAGAGCTCAAAAAGTTGCTCATACCACATGGCGTACGCAGACAAGCTGTGTGAGCTTATAAGTACGGTACGTTTAAGCATATATATTTATATTTAAGGTATGTATATGTGCTTGAATTAGTTAGACGACGAGCTTGTCAAGCGCTGCAAGCAATTTGTACGCAAGCAAACATACAAAATATAAGTAATATAAGAATATAAGTAATATAAGCGCACATGAAAGTGGGCTGAACGTCAACTTAAGGCGAAAAGTGGAAAAAATATTTGCACTCAAGGAAGAAAAAGAAGAAGAATCAGAAGCAAGCAAACACGAGACATGCACGCTGTGTGTATTTGCTGAAATGTGCAAATATGTCTGTGTTTAATTACTAATGGTTGTTGTTGTATATACATTGTATATAAATACCCAAAAAAAAATATATAAAAAAAATTCTCAGGCATATGAAAAAAAATTTGCTAATAAATTTGCAAAGTGCAAAATATTAGAATTTTGTTGTTGTTATTTTATGTTTCTTTCACACACGCCAATGAGCATGGCAAGCGGCGCGGCAATAAAATATGAAAGTAGCGCAATTTAATGTGAATAAGCATAAGCGAAGGCATGTATATATAAAGTGCTTTCTCCCTTATACCAACAAACATATTACGAAAATTTCCAAGAAATTGCTAAAATGTAGCGTTGCGTTACATAAGTCTTGTAAGACAAATATAAACAAATTTTGTAGCACTTGTCACAACAGTTGTGCGCTTTGCTGTTTGCTTACTTTTTGTTGTTGTTTTTTAATATTTCTATTTTTACAGCTTTTAGTATGACTGCTGCTGCTGCCGTTTAGTTATTTTTAAAGTATTTTACCGCAGTCTGCCGTTGCATGCCACAGGTATGCTGTAAGCTAGAGATATTTAAGCGGTTTCCCTCTGAATTTTAGTCGTTTATTGGTAGGTATTTTTGGCGAAATGTCTAAGAAATATTTGAAATGCTAGTAATTTGTGAGTATATAAAGTGAAAAAAAATATTAAGTTAAGTTATGTTACGTTAAGTTCAGCTATGTTAAGTTGAGTTATGTAAATTAGGCAATGTTTGCAAAAAAATTGAAAAGCTGGTAATTGCTGAATAGATGATGATACAATTTATTTTAAATGTAAGTAATGTTATGTTAAGTTAAGTTAAGTTATATAAAATTGACAAAGTTTCCAGAAAAAATTTAAAAGTTAGTAATTTGTAAGTATATCATGAAAAAAAATTGGTTTAAGTTAAGTTAAGTCATGTTAAGTTCATTTATGTTAAGTTAAGTTACATAAAGTTGGCAAAGTTTCCAGAAAAAAATTAAATGCTTCTAATTGGTGAGTATATGATAATAAACTATTTTTTAAGTTAAGTTATGTTAAGTTATTATGTTACGTTAAGTAATTATGTTAAGTTAAGTTATGTAAATTGTGGCAAAGTTTCTAAAGAAACAGTTGAAAAGCTAAAGAAAAGAGTATATGACGAAAAACTATTACATATTTTGTGCTAAGTTAATTTTGTTACGTTAAGTTCATTTATGTTAAGTTAAGTTATATAAAGTTGAGAAAGTTTCCATAAAAATTTAAAAAGCTAGTAATTAGTGAGTATATGATAATAAACTATTTTTTAAGTAAAGTTAAGTTAAATTACAATAAGTTCATCTAAGTTAAGTTAAGTTATGTGGGTTATCTCTCCATTTAAAAAATCTAATTTGTTTCAAGTTATGTCAAATAATTTTAAGTTTAATTACATTAAATTACGTTTATTCAAGTAACATTAAATTAAGTTACGTTAAGTCAAGTAAAGAAAATTAAGTATTTTTTTGTTTTTGCAAAGGAGAGTGTTCCCAAATGTTTTTTCTCTCAAAATCCAAATTGATCCCGAGCCGCAAATTCTGCTTAAAACGTGTAAGCCTCCTAAAAGTTAAATGTCGTTAATTTAAGTCACGTTAAGTTAAGTTACATTAAGTTTCGTTAAGTTAAGTTATGTTAAGTCACGTTACGTTAAGTCAAGTAAGGAAAACTAAGTAAAATTCATTGCCAGGCAACATTTCATTAACATTTACATTATGCTAAGTTACGTTAAGTTAAGTTAAGTTTAAGTCAAGTTAAGTTAAGAAAAGTGATTAAAATTTGTTTGCAAGCAACATTTCAGGCAAATGGTAATGATTGGAAAATATTTTTTCTCAAAGCTCCTTTTGACTGCGAGCCTCAAATTCTGCTTAAAACGTATACAACTAAAAATAACTGTAATAAAAATAAGCTTCTGTGTGTTCACTTAGGGACTCTTCTACTCATACTCACATGTAAAATTTAAGTTGTTTACTGATACATATGTACATCAGCATCTCTACAAGCACAACTTTTAACACACGCACCACATGACCGGATGTGCTAAATTTCCTCACATCACATTTTCTTATTATTTTTTCATAATAAGCTTCCATAATTACACACATACTCTTACATAAAAACTTTACAGCTGCCTTTACAGAACGTGCAATGCGTAAATGACGAACTGATAAGCGTGAAAACAGAAAAGGCACAACGCAACAACAGCAATAACAAAGACAGTGAGTAAAGTGAAAAAGAAGTGAAATGTTTGAGGAATTTTTCGTAGCGGAAAATTTCGTGTTCCACAAAGGCCGTCAGCGTTGTATGACGTCAAGCGCGCTTCGTTCGATATTGTAGACTCTGCTGCAGCTGTTTGCAAATTTCTTGCGCCTCAATGGTGCGTGAAACTCAGTTGCTTCCGCTTGCTTTGTGCTTTGTGCTTGCTGTTTACTAGTATTTAAGTGCTTACAGTTTGTTTTGCAATTAGTGGGCTTTAAGGTGGAGATTTTTTAGAGTAAACAGAAAATATTTGGGGTTATGGAGAAAATTTGTCTTTAATTGTATGAAAATTATATGAAAAATGCTGTTTTAAGTTGAGGTTTGTTAGTAGTTGTTGTAGACGATGTAAATAAACTCAAAAAATATATAATTCAAGAGTCTTCTTTATGATTTAAATACCAACTTAGCCAAATTCAAGTCATATTATGCGATAAAATCAATTAGAATTGAACCAATGAGACTTGACTCAGTGGAAGAACAGTCTTTTAATATTGAAATTACATGATTATCTATCACATGATGTCTTCCGATGACCCGGTCTACCTCTTTAAGCAATTCACTTCCATATAAACAGTTATATAATCACACATATGCGCCTTTAAAGCCTTACGATTCATAAGAGCACTCACTCAACCGAGTTCTCATTGAAATTCAACGCCTATAGCGTGCTATTTTTAGCATCATTGCCACATGTAACTATAAAAGGAACTCACTGGAACTCAAAGCCACCAAAGCCAACCAACACTGGCTGCCACCAATGACTGTGCGCTTAATGAAAAGTCAATGATGAATGTCAACTACTACAGCATTCACACAAAAACAACAACAACTACAGCAAGAACACTTGCAGTTCCGCATTTCACCGCTTTCTTGCTGCTGCCACATCCACCAGCATTGATATGACATTTCTAATTAGTAGAGCCATATAGCGAATGCGTGACCATAGTGTGGAGTGTTGCAAGCTTCGAATTGTGTGCTAGAGTGAAAAGTAATCAGTAGCGTTGTTGATTGTTGTTGTAGAACAAATAATAGAAAATATCAGCTAGATTTGAAGTGGCTTTTTCGCGCTCGCCGAGCTTGTATGGGTGTATAACGGAATGATAGAGTGATAGTAAGAGTACAACATATTCTTGTTTTTGTTGTTATATTGACTGCATTGTTGCATTTGATTTTTAATTACGTTTCTATGCAACATCCAGAGTGTTGCAGTTTGAAATGCGATTGATGCACGTCTATACTTGTATACTTATATGTATGTATGTATGCAAATACTGCGAATTGCAAAAACAAAAAGAAATGGCATGTGGGCGAGGAAATAATTTCAAATTGTATCGAAAGCAAATACCAATGCAGTCTGCTACTGGGGATTTCTACAATATTAAATGCCACTATTGATGTGGCTTTTGTCATTATTGTCTGTATAACTGTTGTTTGTGCTGTTGTCGTTGCTGCTGTCAATAGCATTGCTGACGCTCGAGTGCATGCATATGCTGTGAAATATTGTATTGTCAGTGCGCTTGGGAAGCATATCAAGGACATTTATGTATGTATTAATGTAGGTAGAATTATATATATTTGTATAGACTATAAGAGAATAGTTACTTTTGTAAGCTTTTGAAATATGAAAATGTATTAAAGTTTGTTAGACTGATTTAAAATGAAATATTTTGCACACAGAGAGCTGATTAATAAGTTATTAAAAGCAGAAGAAGTCTTAGAATGAATTTGAAATTAATTACATACATATGTAACTCTAAACAATGCTATAAAATAGCATTAAAAATACGTCAAAATTTATTTATATGCCTTAATACACAAAAAAATATTGGTTTTGCTGAATTAATTGTAAAGTAATTTATACATAATAATTTGAATTTTTGTGTATATGTATGTAACTCTAATTAATTAATTTATTTTATTTTATTTTATTTTTTTTTATTTTATTTTATTTAGCACTGTTTATTTTATTTTATTTTTTGTTTTTTTTTTTTTATTTCATTTTATTTTATTTTTTTTATTTTATTTTATTTTATTTTATTTTATTTTATTTTATTTTATTTTATTTTTTTTTTTTTATATAAAATTTTTTAGAAAATATTCAGGCGAGCAAGTGTAAAAATTATATCCTACAAAATTTTCAATAACCTAACGGTACATATGTATACCATATACTGGAACAAATACTCAATTATAACAAGAAACAGTTAACAAAAGCAAGTGCTTGAGTGGCAAATCGCATTTGCAACAATGAACTGAGCAAATTTTGCGTACAAAATGCATTTATCAACTAATTCCTTGGAAGTTGTTGCTTCTATGTTGTTGTATGCCTGCTGCAGAAACGCCTACAAAAGATATACAAAATATATAGTATTTCTTGTAAGCCTTACAACCAAGCAGGAAGGAGGCGCGAGCGTGCGACGGAAGCACTGTAGCAATAACAGTATTTTGCTTTTCATATCGAACGAATAGGAACTGAATGCAACGATTCATGCGAAAACTGCGATGAGTAGACATAAATGTGGAAACATCAATGCGGCGTATGCATGTAAATGCAATGCTACAAATGTGTTGTAAGAGTCTTCAACTATATATAGATACTATATATCACGCAATGAAGTGCTCTAGAGGCGCTGGAGTGGGCTTATATGCAAATATGTGTGAGTTTGTGGTATTTTATATATATTTGTAAATTCATTCACATTCAATATTTTTCTTAGAATTTCTCATATAACTCAAAATAGACTCTTGCCTGCTGATATCAATATGAAAGAAAAATATGTTTTTAACATTTTTTGAAAAAAGTCATTAAATAGTTATTTTTAGCTAAAAAATTAATTAATCTTTACTTGGAATAAGAAACTCATTACTCTACATAAGCTTTCAAACTGTCAAAGTAGCAAATATTTAAAATAGAAAGCATGTTACGCCTATAAGTATGCAAACAAAATGTTTGAATTACCTCGGTAGAGCCAAATCAGCTGTTTCTGGCAAATTTATACGTTTCTCACAAAGAGGAATGCCTCAACAATGAAATATTTCACATTTTGTCTTTAAAGATAACCCACTTACATAAAGAATATTCTGATAATTTTCCTCTGAAGCAACAACTCCATTGAATGGTCACAAATTCCAACACTCTTTTACATAAAAACACTTTTATACTTTTTAGTTCATACTTTCCACAAGCACTGCTGCTGCTACGTAGCGCTTAGGTTTTAAGCCTTTTTATAAAAACTAAACAAAAACCTCGTTCGCGCTCACATTTCATATATTATTGGACAAATACACTCTATATAATACTATTTACCATTAATTCTACTATTTGTATGCAAATTAAATTCAGTTTTATCAAATATTACAAATCTTTCACACGCGACACGGAAATTAGCCAAGCGCTGGTTGAAATGACGGCGGAAACTGAGTGATGCGTGGAGTTGTCAGTGTGGTGAAAACGTGATGTCCATTAATGTTTATGCGTACTATTTGAAAATATTATTCGAAATGAAAAATTTATCAACAAATTCTTTGAAAAATAATAATTGATCATAAATAAAAATTATAAATAAAAATATTGCTATTGTATTTTAGACAAACATTTTGCACTACCCTAAATCACAAATTCGAATAGTCAATTATAATTACCTTATTATTTTAAACGTTTACAATAATATTTTAATAATTGTCAATAATTTTGTTATACAAATATTATATAAACAACGTTTTTCCATTAAATTTATTTGTTTCAATTTATTTATTTCAATTTATATTTTTTAATTTTATTTTTTATTTATTCATTATTTAATTTATTTAATTTAATTTAATTTAATTTTTATTTTTATTTTTATTTTATTTTATTTTTTTTATTTTATTTTTATTTTATTTTATTTCATTTTAACTTATTATAATTTAATTTATTTTATTTTATTTTATTTTATTTCATTTTTAACTTATTTTATTTTATTTTATTTTATTTTATTTTATTTTATTTTATTTTATTTTATTTTATTTTATTTTATTTTATTTTATTTTATTTTATTTTATTTTATTTTATTTTATTTTATTTTATTTTATTTTATTTTATTTTATTTTATTTTTATTTTATTTTATTTTATTTTATTTTATTTTATTTTATTTTATTTTATTTTATTTTATTTTATTTTATTCTATTTTATTTTATTTTATTTTATTTTATTTTATTTTATTTTATTTTATTTTATTTTATTTTATTTTATTTTATTTTATTTTATTTTATTTTATTTTATTTTATTTTATTTTATTTTATTTTATTTTATTTTATTTTATTTTATTTCTTTTTATTTCATTTACATCAAAACTTAAATTCCTCAATTTAACGATCCCTCAATCACTCAACCTCAGCAAATGCCTCAATTAAAATTGCAACCATATACGCTCTGTCAGTTTCCGCCGCCATTTCAATTGTTGCGCGTCTATTTCGCTGTCGTCAGTGGCAAAATTTGTGAAAATTGTGATTTATTGCCAAAATAGCGATGAAATTATAATGTTTTATGTAAAATAGTGTAGAAGTGCGCGTATTTAATTGAAATTATGGTAAATATCAAGCCGTGCTATGTTTTCTCTTAGTTTATTTGCACGTAGTAGCTCAATGCTGTGAGTGGGTGCTCCGCTGGCACAATGAACTGTGGTTTTACATGCTAATTTCCTGAAAATGTGTTGTGTTTAACTGAGTTACTGGGAAATGGATGTCAAAAGCTGCAATTTGTCGTGAAATAAGGTAAATCTTCTTAAAAGAAAGTTATATTTTAGAATGTATAAAGTTGCGCATTGCCGGTGACAGCTTCCGTGCGGGAGGCTCTGTTCGCGGCAGCGCTGCTTACGTCGACACTGCTGTGCGCTGGCTTCAAAGTTTTATTGTTTGAAGAGCACTGTATTGCTGCGATGATTTTCATATATTTTTGTATTGTTTTTTGCATATTTGTTATTTGTAATTAATTAGGAATTAAGTATTTGTAATGAATTTTAATTAAATACTCTCATTAGCTCCAAAACTGTCTACATATTCTATGATATTTAATACAGGTGACTTAAGCAAATGATTCTATTCAAATTTTAATATATTTTTTTTTAAATAAGAAAAAATATTAAATATTTATATTTGCTTAATAATGATAAAATAATTTAACTCCATAACCATAAATGTTTAATGAAAATTTTAAATAAAAAAATGAAAATATTTTTTTTCATATTACTCGAATATTTCTAGATCAAATAAGCGGTCTCAAATGATTTTCAAAAGTTATAAAGCAACATATGAAGATGAATATGTAGCAAAAATATTACAATAATAATATTTTAAGAGTTCTTCTTCAAGTTCTTCATCTTACTCAGCTTGAAATATTTTACTAAACCGACTACATTTTCATCTCATCTTTAGACAAATGCTTAAATTAAGCAAATATGCAGTGTGGCAAGCGGAAACTTTCGGTGCTTGTGTGTGTGTGTGTGTGAGTGATAAATATGCTTTCAACACTCGAAACACACAAAATATTTCAGTGTGGTGTGAAAACTCTCGAATTTTGCTGGTATATATGTATGTAGGAAACCAAAATGTCGAGCATCTAAGCATACATACATACACACACAACGGCACATATTTACATAGGTGTATATGCATTTGCTGCGTAACGCTAAAATTTATGGCTTAATTTATTTGCTGTGCCAGCAAAATGCGCTCGGATTTCCGGGCATAGCAAAGTTGCCGAAGCAATGAATGTGACACCACTTGCAGAAGCTACAGCAGCAACAGCAACAATATCCGCTACACGTATTTTTTTTCTAATTTTTTTTTTGAAGTATGTATATATGTGTGTATATATGTATGCGCTTGATATGGCTAAAAGCTGGCAACGCTACACCAGACTTCCGCTTTGAGTTGTTTGTCAAGCAAAATGTATCCTTTTCGCACTTCATTCGAACAAAGCCATTTTGCTGTGTTGACTTTTGTGGTGGACACCCTGTAGGAAATATTTTTAACAGCGAAGGTGGAGACTTTCATTTTGAAAAAAATAAAGAAAAAACAAAGAAATATTTTATGAAACTCTAGAGCATTTATAGTACCTAAAGCTATCTTTTTTTGGTTAAAAAAGTCTCTCTTCAAATTTTTCTCTGCATCCCCATTCGCTGCTGCTTGCTCTCTATCAATATCACTTTATATACATATGTTTATATATATATATATGTTTCTCCTCACCATTTTGCACGTCATCACCATCCGTGTCATCCTTACTATCCACACCAAAAACACGACAGCGTATGGGATTTCCACTAAAAGTGTTTTAAAGCTGCGCTTATGAGTGTGAATGTGAGCAAATAGTTGATAGCATATCATTGTATGCTTATATATGTATGTATGTATATATGTGTTTGCACAAAACTAGTTGTCTGTAAAACCAATTGTGTTTGTGTGTGCGCATTTCTGTGCTCTTCGAGTATATCCTTTCATTTCACTTTTTATGTTTCACTGCGTCTGCATTGATCGGTAATTCGCTTTCAGTCGCAACCGAATGAAATTGTGTAGGAAGTTGTAGGTGGCATACACACAAATATATCTGTTTGTGGGTGTGTTTGTGTTCATTCAAAGCGAAATAATACTATTGAAATGAAAATGAAATGCAAAGGCATGCAGGATTATCTGAATTTGTGCAAATTTTTATTTTTTTAGTTGAACTTTTGGAAATCAAAGCATTTTTGTGGCATATTTGGTAAACTATATTTTCAGTTTTTACTCAATAACTGGGAGGGTGGAGTACTATTATATTTGATAATTAATTGTTATTCTTTGAGATTGATTTAAAATTGATACAAATTATTTTCCAAAGAATGAAGTACGAAGGACAAAAAAATATTTCAAGTAATCAATATATATGTATATATATATAGTGGAACTTCCATATCTCTATAAGTCGAATATCTCCATAACTCGAACTTTGGTATTGGCAATAGCGTTTAGAAACCAAATTTCCTTCCCTAACTCGAATTTCTATAACTCGAAGATCTCCATAACTCGAACTCTTGTAGTGACAATAGAAGTAAAATTTCATACAAACTTCCTTTCATAAATCGAACTTTTCGACCAGGGCATAATACGATATTTGAAATTTTACTATCGAGGAACAATTTTGAAAGAGATCGTATGGAGGCGAACAAAAAATATGATAATACACTTATGGATCGCATAAATCATCTAATTATTTAAATAAAACGTTATGCGAAGTAAATAATTAAAACTGTGGGTAAATCTATATTATACAGCTTTTTGAAAAATTTATATTATATTGAAATTTTCTATAACTCGAAGTTTCTCTAACTCGATGTTTTTTTGAGGATTTTGGTAATTCGAGTTAGAGAAGTTCCACTGTATTAGATATATTTAACATAAAATGGAGTATGAACTGAACAAAATTTACTATTTCATGAAATAAACATTTCTAACGGGATTTTTTTTAATTTCTATAAAGCTATAATAAAGCTAAATACTTGGCCATAACACCATATTATATGCGTTTTATATACTTTTGAAAATCACATTAAAAAATCGTCCTTTACCTTTTGTATTAATATTTAATAATATAGTACATAGCTTCATAAAATATAAATTAATAAATATTTTTTTTACTTTTCAGCTCAAAAATTTGAATCAAATCGGTGATAAGGTGAGCTTTTGAAACATTTAGCATACATTTAGGGTTTCAGACCCTTTATTATTTATAGTAAATATTATATATAGTATAATTTAGCAATATTTAATTTTAAAAACATTTAATATTATCTTATCAGAAAATATTCAAACTAAGTTTTTCAAAATAATCGAGAAATTAACAAAAAACAAAAACTAAATAAATTTATAAAATCTTCAAATATTATATTTTAGGCTTTGACTAAAAGTACTAATATTTTTTCACTGAATTTTATTATTTATTTTTGATTAAATAGTTATCAAAATATGTTTTTTCGTATATTTTTTTTTCTAAAAAAAATTAAACATTTTTTCATTATATCTTGACTTATCTTTTTCAATTAGTTATTTTCTTCAAAACATTTTTTAAATTTTTTTTTAATTTTTTTTAAGAAAAAATTTTAATTTTCTGCAAACTTGAACCAGACGTTACCTCTTTCCACTCTGCATTGTATAATACTTTTCACCACCCTTAAACAATTTCTTTATTATTTAACCTTCGGCATTGACTTTACTTTCATGCCTCAAGCAGTTTGAATCGATCTTTGCTTTATAACACACTTTCAACCTTTGCTTTCCACACACAGTACACAGTACACTGCAGCTGCATGCATTGCGAAAAGTTGCTCATACGCCGTGGGCGCTCGTACCCAAGCAAACAGCTTAAGCATACATACAACAAACACACTTTCAATTTCAAACATTTTATTGAAAACTTTCGCTACTATCGACGCTGTAAACAGCACAACGCAACAGCATAAAAGTTGTATGAAATTTACTTTACTTTAACACTTTTGCGCCTGCAGGCCGTGATTGAAAACTTTCCGAACTTTGTCTGTCTCAAGGCTTATATGTCTGCGTTGTGAAAAATGTTTCAAAATTTCCACTTTGTTAACGGTATTGTAATTAGCATGCGATTTATTTGTAACATTTTATTATAACAAAGTATTGCTTTATTTTTCTGTGCTGTATGTGGTGTGTGCAAATTATTTACCAAATTACAAATTCTCTAAATTCTGTAAACTCAAATCGAGCAAATTATTTGCTAAAACATTTTCAGCAAATTATTTTGCCATCGCATATCTCTCACTCAATTTGATTTTGCCTGCTCGCCTGCTCAACTCATTTGTTTGAAATTGCCAAATATTTCGAACGCTATTAAATCCATTAAATTCACAATGAAATGCATCAATCAATTAGTATTATGTAATTGGAAAATCCGTTTCGGGTTGACATTTGCTTTGCTTCAATAGTATGCCATTGATAAGCCCTTGAGCTGTTTGTGGAAATTGCATTAATTTGTGTCTCAATGAATTTATCAAGCAGATATCAGGAAATTTTCATTTGTGGAACAAAGACGTTTGTTTGGTTGGGGATTAAAATTTCGTTGGCTTAAATAAATATAGAATTCAATTACATAATAGTGTTGATAAAATTAGATTGTTATGGTGATATTAGGTGTCATCGAGGTAATAATAGTCAAACAGTAATTAAATCTCTGAAGTATTGGAGGATTACTTTCTTATAAAATCACACACAAGGAGATAATAGTGGTTTTTTAATGGAAAATAGTTTTCTCAAAGCATGAAAATATTTATTATTAAGCTTTTGTAATATGAGACAATTTTATAAACCTTGAAGATGACAATATAATCTTCTTATTCATAAAATAAGCCCCAAATGCTGCAATTTATTCAAAATTTAAATTATAAATTGATTTCTTCTAATTTTCCTTAACTATGAATAATTGAATTTGATAAAATGAAGACGTAACATGATTTTAACATCAATAAATTAACTCTTTTATAAAAAATCGAATATATAAACTAACAAACATAATAATAAGCAAAAAACACATTGCGCCTAAAGGTATGCTACAACTAGTCTCACTAGTTTTATAAAAAT
Source organism: Zeugodacus tau (assembly GCA_031772095.1). Taxonomy (NCBI): domain Eukaryota; kingdom Metazoa; phylum Arthropoda; class Insecta; order Diptera; family Tephritidae; genus Zeugodacus; species Zeugodacus tau. The sequence goes on along the minus strand of CM062652.1, from coordinate 70,632,153 downwards.
ACTAAAGAACTTAAAAGTGATGCTAAAATAAGACTATTAATAGACATAGTTCCCGGTAAAAATGATTAAGAGTCAGCTAAACTTCCACTAAAAACATAATAATATGCACTAAACGCATGGCGCCTAAAGGTATGCTACAAATAGTTTCATTTCTGTCTCAAAGAAGTGCTTAAGGGCACAATGAAGGGTACTTACATAATGCTATTAATAGTCCCGAAGTTCCCGAAGTAATTTTCAAATATAATTTTCCCTAGTATTTCCTCAACTTCTTCTAACTTCAGTCACCACCAAACCACGTACCAACTTTAAACACACTACTAATTAATATGCAAGCTTAAAATATAGTAGAAATAAAAAGTGAAAAACTAATCTTCAAAAACATTAGTGATAACTTCCGGAAACCCACAAATTTAATACCGCCACGCCTAGAGGTATCCAACACATTTATGCAAACTCTTATAAACTTATTTATAAAGTTACGTATAAAGTCGGGTACCGTTAGGCCGCGGCGTGGAAAAGTTCGTTTCGAGCGAATTCAAATATGAAGTAAATATTATCAATACAATTTGCAGGCGTAAACAAAGTCAACACAACACAAAAAGCAAACAATTCAATTAAAACAATACAAACGAAATTAAAGCGGAGCAAAGCAACTGACGGTCGAACACTGTGAATCGGGAAGGCAATGAAAGCGTTTTATTTGAGCATTCGTACTTGCTGGGTTGTAAATTATGAAGCATGAGGAGGAGTTGCGGTGGCTTTAATGTGCGCTGAAGATTGGAGTGCGGTTGTTGTTACGAGTATAGTTAAAATGATGATGGAAATTTCATTTTGCGGAAAAATGTTGTTAAAGACAGTGAAGGAGGAAACAATTTATGGAAATAGAAAAATTTAAAAAATAAAAATAATTTAATTTAAATAAATTAATAAATTAAACATAAAAAAATAAATAATACAATTTTTAAATATTTTTTTGTTATATTCACTTCAATTCTGTTTTTAATTATTATATTTTTTTCAAATAAAATATTAAATTAAAAAAAATTTAAAAAAATTAATTATTTCTTAGTTTTTTTTGTAATTTAAAAAAAAAATTCCAAATATTTTTTATTTTTTATATTTATTTTATTTCTGTTTTCTATTAAATTTTTTAAAATTAAATTTTAAACTTTTTTAGAAAAAATATAAACTTTTTATTTTTTTCTTATTATTTAAATATTAAATTTTATTTTTGTTTTTTATTAAACATTTTTAAAAAAATATTAAATTTTAAAAGTAACAATATTTTAAGAATTAAAAAAATTTTTTTTTTCATAATATTTTTAAAGAATTTTTTTTCATACTTTTTGTTTTTAATATTGACTTAATTTTTTTTGAATAAAATATTAAAATATCTATATTTTTTTAACAATTTTTTCAATAATTTTTTATAAATTTACTCATTAATTTTTTTTAAACTTAATTGAAATATATTTAAAAAAATATGTTTAAATATATATATTTTTTTAATTTTTAATAATATTTACTTTATGTTTTTTTCAATAAATTGTTATTTTTTCCAAATAAAATATAAAATAAAAACTTTAAGGTAGACAGCATCTCCACAATTTAAAGTCTCTGCACAAATTCCGCCACTCAAACACTCTGCTATTTTATTTCCTAAAATTCATGCTTCGCTGAATCTAATTTATTTGTGATAGGTAATTTTTTTCAAATCATGATTTATGTTTGCTTACTCCCCATTTACAGCTACACGCTGCTACTGCCGCTAGAAATTCGTAAAATAAAAATTAGCAAATAATAGCTTTGCCGAAGCAATTGTAAAATAAATTGCTATTACGCTGTTACTGTTTCATTGTTGTTGTAATTTTTTTGTTGTTCTTGTAACTTATACACTTTGCTTACTGTGTTTGCTTGTTGCATAGCTGACAGCAAATTTATTTGTTGCAGCGTTCAAATTTATTTCCAACGTACAAATGTACAGCAGAATGGTACAAATAATAATAACAACAATAATTGAAACAGCAACAATAATTTAGCATTTTATAGGGCTGCCGCTTTGTAGAGTAGCAAATGTGGTGCGGCAAACGCTAACTAGGCAGCTGCGAACATCTTGTTAACTGTTATTTTTGTTGTTGTTGCAACTTAGTAGCGATTTCCTGATTCTCTGCTTAGAAAAAAAAATTGTTGCGGACAACAAAAAAGTGAGCAAAACTTTGCTACTTAAAGAACTTTTCTCGTGGAACATTTTTTTTTAATTTTTTGTATTCTCTTTTGACTTGTTACTTCCGCTTCTTTGTTGTTTCTTTCTTCTTTTTTTACCATTAATGCATTACAGTTGCCTCTTTATTAATTTTTCTTTGCAAATTTTTCGCAGTTTTCGAATACTTTTAAGTCTGTAGTCCCGCTCCACTACAGTATTTTTATATCTCTTTGCAGCTGTGTATGTATGTCTGTTTGTATTTGCATAAAAGCATTTTTCAAATAGCAAATTCCAGCTTTTAATTTTTTCTATATTTAAATGTTGCGAATACTTTTTATGCGCCCACATTAAACATGCCTATCGCGTTGGCTTGTTTTCCTGCTGCATTATCAATCAAATTGCTGGTAAATATTTGCACACACAAACATGCATACGTACACATGTCTATATATAGCAATAAATCGCATGCAAATAAAAATTTGCTGAAAAAATATTTCACTTTTTCTCTTGACATTTATTGCGAATTACTCGTTTACCGTTTGCTTTTTTACTCATGACTATAAAAAATGCAGCAACCACAGATACATACATATATAGAAGATAAATGTGTGTTGGTGTGTGTGTGGGCGCTTTTCACACATCATTTATCAGCGATTGAAATGTACTGATATTATAATATGATTACTTTTTTTTAAGTACTTCATGAAAAACAGTTTAAGCCGTTGTTGTCGTATTTTTTAAGCTGAAATGTAGTATTTATTTAATGGTGGGAAAATGCGAAACTTTTTCAAAGGAAATTAATACTGTTTCATTGATACTGTTTGTAATTGAAACTGACAGTAAATTTACTGTTATTTTTTTGGCTTACATTTTTTCATGAAAGTTGGACATTTTTGAAGAATTTGTATACATTTCCTCATAAATTCTACAAACTTTTAGAAATTTAATCATTTATCACAAAAGCAGGCAGTTTTTTGGTTGATGATGCTCTTTTTCGTCTGTTTCCAAAATTCAATCAATCAATTTTATAGTAAATATAAGCATAAAGGACTGCTGAGTAGCATTGAGATATGCTAAATTATAACTTAATTCAATTCTGAAAACTTTTACTTTTTTCTATTTCCACAAATAAAGAGAACCATCATTTTACAAGCAGAATGCGAGAAATCGCCGAAAGAGCCCAAAGCTAGCCCAAGAATAGTGCTTCAATAAGTGGTTCGACGATTGGAAAAAGCGCTAAATATCAAATAAGAAAGAGTTTGAAAGCGTCAATATTAATGTGGACGAATAAATAATTATTTTTGTCAAAAAACGAAAATTTCCGTTATTTTTTGAACACACCTCTTTTGGACTTTGTTACATTTCCAACACCTTAATCTATTATAGAATTATAATAAAATTTGCGTACTTTGAAAGTCTATACTGACAACTTTAATTAATTATGAAGCCAATTAAATTTTGTGCTGCTTAGTGAGTGTTATCATAATCAAGTTATTAAGCTTTAGGTACAAAACAGTACTTCTAATGCTCAATGAGAACTTTAAGCACGTCTTAGAGCTAATAAATTTTTACTTTAAACTCAGTACTTTCCGTGTGAGTTTTAATTTTTCTTCCAATTTCAGACTATTATATTGACCCACTATATTCTATGTATATCGTATAACTCAACTAGACCGATTATTTTAGACCAATATTTGAATATTTTTAATTGACAGTTAAGTATATAATCTTCTTTTTAATGAAAATGTATTCCTAAATCCTTCCTTCCTTTTCGTTTATTGATTGATGAGTTAATTGATCAATTAAACGGCCTTTGCTCGATTAAAACGGTAATTTACATCGATTTAGCTTTCAAAATAAAAATATCATTTTTCTACATTAATTTTTAATTGAATTTTAAGCGACTTGATAATGAAATGGAACTCTTCGACAAAGACCGTATTTGTAATTATGTATACGTTCTTTGTCTACGAGTTGTTGTCCACTGCTGCTCCAAGGTAGATGTCGCTACTGGATATAACTAAAAAAATATCAATCAGCTGTTGAAACCTACCAAAAAATGTTTAACAGCTGATCTTTTATCGAGTTGGCGGCAGTGCGAAGGCCAAAAACTGGTTTCTCAGTTATAATTTTAGTTGATAAACTTGGCTGTGTGAAATAAAATTGGGGTTAGGAAAGATCTTACTGACTCTTATTTTAAATATGAATATAGCATCAAAGTTTTAAAATTTCAATTGTAACACTCCTAATAACAGCTTATTGTGATTTTGGCTTATAAAAGTTTAAAAACACATAATCTGATTTAGAATCAAAGAAGAGGAGAGACGTATTGGATTCATGAGAGATTAGTGAGTTTCGATCAGTTAGAGAGATCGATTTGGTGAGTGATTCTCTCTATTTGGTTCACAAGGCCAAATTATTTCGCTATCAGGTTTAGACACTTATTATCAAACATCATTTTATCAGGAAGGTGAGCTGAAATTCTCCATAATTAAGAAGTGATAAGAAAGAAGTGAATGTAGAATAACATATGTATATACCTTTCTGTAGTGTTACATATTATATTTTTGTAACTTTTCCTAACTGTTGTTAAAAGACCATTAATACAATTAAGATTTTAAACAAACTGATGTTTTCACTGAACCGTTTGAGAAGTGCGAAAGCATGTGAATGAAAAAACTTCATTAAAATTTCGGAGCGCCAAAAATTATGCAAACAACTCTATTATAAAGGTCTTATCCGAGACAATGACTGTAAAAATATTATAGAGAAAATGAAATAATTTTAAAAACTAGAAGAAAAATATTTATGTAGATTTAGAATAGATTTCAATTCGAAATTTATTTAGGTCAGAAGATAAGCAAGTCCTTGATACTTTTGTAGTTTACGTTACTCATACATATCTTCGAATTATGTAATTCCTTGAACAATAAGTTGATGTTTTGGTTTATGAAATTCCAAGCACGCAGCTCTTTATTAATAACAACTTTATTTTTTTTTTTCCAAAATTATTTTTTTTTGAATATTGTGAAAAAAATACAAATAAAAAAGTTTTATTAAAAAAATCATATTATTTTATTAATAAAAAATAAAAAAAGGTTATTAAAGAAATCATATTTTTTATAATTATTATTTTTAAATTAATATAATTAAAAATTACAAAAAAAATTGTTATTGAAAAAAATTATGTTTTTTATAATAATTATTGTTTTTTATGTTTCTTCTTTGATTATCATTTACTTGAAATATTAAATAGAATTCAGTACAATTTATTAAGAATTAATAACCTTTTTGTTTAGACATAAATTTAAAAAAAAATCGCACGCTTCAGACACTTTAATTTACAATTTTTATATGTTCCACAAACTCTAACTAACACTAAAGCAACGAACGTCTGAAACGCATAAAGTTTAATCGTTTCATTATACTAATCCTTTAACGAAACTAACTAAGTGCTAAGCACCAAAATAATCCGCTTAAGTTGAATGCAATTTAAGTTGAGCTTAACGACATCAACACAAAATGTATGACTTCAAAAATCTTCAAATGATAAGAAAATAATTCAAACAAATATGAAAAGCAAACCTTACTGTTCCTAGTGTCTACAAAGCATAAGAATATCAAATAAATAATAAAAAGAATAAAGACAACCACAAAAAAAATTTATGAATTTTATGCCACAAAAGACGTTTGGTGTTATCTTAATGAATTTTCCAACGCACAGCTGCTGACTGCATTACGCACAAGTAGCCACAACGAAGACTCGCTACTTACAAACTATACTTGTGTGTGGCTGAGTGTGCCTCTGGATATATAAGCGCTGACCTGCAGCTTTGAACGCAAATACAATGCAGTGACAGCGGGTGTTAAAGCAATTTTAAAACATTTCCGCGATAATAAAAGCCAACAGTGGCCAGCACAGCAGCCACCAAAGGACACCAAAAAAGTTAATGGAATTTACAGGCGGAGATGGGGAGTTGTGGGAATGAAAATTGAATGGGCAGAGCTTGCAAGTAGCTTGGTGAACTTGGCAATAAATTCAGTGTAGATATGTATGTGTATATATATAATATATCTAAATCACTTACTGCGTTCAACGTCATGCCGAGCACTAGCCACAGGCGCAGCATAGCCCAAGGCGCTGCCGATGATAAATGTTGTCTAGTTGCCATGGTTGTTGTAGTTATACGTTGCCGCGTTTTAGGCGCACACACACTGCGAGATCACTTAGATGGCAAACGTATAACTGTGTTTAAAATAAGTGTTGAAAAACAGCAAAAAGTTCGCTAAACCGCACTAAACGCCGTAAAGTATGCTTTAAAATTAATTTTACAGCTCACAAGTAAGGCGCGCACGTTCACTATTGCAACGCGTTTTTTTATTTTATTTTTTTTGAAACTTTATTGTCTTAGTGTAGTCTTTTTTGTTGAGTTCTTTTGTCTATGTCTGGTCGTTTGTCCGTTAGTTAGTTACCGTTCGTTTCTGTTAAAATTCGTTGCGAATGCGTTCGCTGCGTCGGCTTCAGTCGTACTGACGGCTAGCAACGGCTTGTGCGCCTTTTTATATGCAACAATTCGGCGCATATCTGGCGCTCTCTTCGTGCCATTTGGACCAGCAACCAACTCGCGTAACAGTCAATTGCGTAGAGTTATGCGACACGCGGGAGTAATCGGAGCTGTTACGCTCATTTCGTGCGGATAATGAGCGCGCATTGAAGTCTCCTGTATCAAATCGGTGCCTGTGTGTGTCCGTGTCAAACTGTTGCTGCAGCTGCCGCCTTCATAGCTCAGCCTAAGCTTCCGCGCATTGTCTGTCTCTGTGTTGGTGTTAACTGCTTGTCACTGTTGTTGTTGTTGCTTGTATTATAGCTGCGTAACTGCCGCTGCTGCTGTTGCTTGCACAAATCTATTCTTGCGGCATACTTTTATGCGGCTTATGTTGCAATAGTCCGACACTGTCAGCTTTTTGTTGCCTACTTTTCTGCTGGCATTCATTTAGTATATGTATATGTTGGCTTGACTTGGCTTGCAGTGCACCATTTTGGGCCATATGTGTCAGTAATGACGTCACAAGCGGCACACAAACGATTGCTATAATGAGGGCACGGATTGGACAGTGGGCTGAATTAGTTCAACGCCTTATAAGGTGATTTTATTGAAAAGCTTGATTGTATAACAAATTTTACTTAGATCTTGTAAAGCTTTAGTACCCATAAGACTCTTAATTAAAATGTTTTATTGTATTAAATTACACAACATGCTCTTCATTTAATTACTAATGCGAAAGTTTTCGAAGAATAATAATAAAGCTTCGAGCAATACTATGGTATGTTCATAAACTCATCCTTCGAGCGTACCGTATTCCATAGGCTTCTCTCGCTAAGGAAATTTGAAAATACTATCCTCATTATCGGAATATTGAAAATAAAAGCCTCAGATTTTCCCTAAATATCCAACAAGTCTTTCTACGAGCTTTCACCAAGCTTTCATTAAGCAGTTTTTTGTGCTTGTTTACAGCTTTAAGCTCTCCAGAGTCATGTATTCAGTAAGCTCATGGAACAATGTGCCTAAGATTTTATTAATTTACTAGATCATTTCTATGAGCTTTCAATCTGTTTTCATTATGTTTATATATGTGCTTTTCCGGAGCTTTAGGCTTCCCAGCATCAGGTATTCAGTAAGGTACTCTCAATGAGGAGTAATTAAAATCACACCTTTTCAACAACTTTCATTATGTTTTAATTTGTGCTTTTCCGGAGCTTTAAGCTATCCAGCATTATGTATTCAATAAACTCTACTCAGTGGGGAGTAATTAAAATTATACTTCGCTTAGTCATTTGATCGTTCTCTGCAACATCTTTGCTACAGCTTTCATCGAGATAAAATTTAGCTTTTCATGAACTTTATGCTAATCATAAGCTATTTCATACTAGAACATCATATTTAATTGTGTTCATTGTTTCTAAGGTTTCCTCAACTTCATTTTTGCAATATTCTATAATAATTATCATAACGGTTTTATAATTAGATGGAGCTTTTTAGAGCATAAAGTAGGATCATTCCGATTTCTAATGTCTTAACTATCGCCTTTAGCTTTTAGACTCTTTCTTTATTCAGAAGAGATGGGTTTAATTAATAGTCTTTGAACTTACGGTAGATTTACGAGCTTTCATTTTATTTTATAGAATACTTTCAACTTGTTAACCCGTTAATATTCCCTTTAGTATAACCAAATAGAAGTAGTATTGTTCATTTTAATTCTAAAGTTTTTAAAAAATTTAAAATTAGAATAGATTTGAAACTCGAACACGTAGAGTATAGATCCTAAAGCTTATCTATTATATATTTTTATTTTAAGCAATTATTCCATATCGAAATCATTCTACTGTCCCAATTACGCTTTGCAATTTAAGAGCACCGTCTTGTAATTCTCTTGTCAATCGCCGTTACTCTCCAGAGAGTAGAACAGTAGCAGAAAGACCAGAGTGTACTCTTTCGCAATACGAGCTAAGGGCTTGCACTTGCGCAGTGCTCACAGCGCTGAGGCGGGGGGAGTGTCATATACACGGTTGGATATCCGGTGAAACATTGCCTCTGCTTTCTCCATTCATCGAACACCCTGAACCACCCTCCACCCTGACCATCCGCATCTGCAGCACTTTCATTGAAGCGCATTCATATGTAAACTTCTTTTGCGACTGTTGCTGACACCGGCTACAGTCAGTTGGCTTTCAGCAGAGCTCGAGCGGTGGCTGGCACACCACCGGCCAAAGCAGAAGCTATAACAGTACAATTTGTGAACTTTTGCATGAAATCTCAGTGCGCACACACATCTGTAATCATATTTCATTTGCATTTCTTTATTCTTATATTTTTATTATTTTATTCACACTCTGCTCACTGGGGACACATTTGGTCAGTCCGTATGCCCGACGGACGCAATTGTACGTTGCGTTCAAGTGTCAAGTGGTCTTTGGTGGCAAAGTCTCTCTACCACCGTTGCTGGTAACAATTTAGTTGTCGCAATTATATTTAATTTGCTTCCGGCGCATATATTCAATTGCGTTTTTGTGTAGTTTATTGTTGCACTGGCATTTTATTTCATTTTCTGTCACTTTACTTCCAATGAAACTGAAATCTTAGTCTCTCTCTCAATATACTTGCTCAGTATTTAATTAAATATTTGACGCTTTGTAATACTATTGAATTAAATAAAGTGATGGCTGCTACCAGTGAATTCTCACTGATTTCTCTCAACTAGCAACTGAAATCTATATTAATTGCATTAGAGTTTCCCAGAACACAAGAGTTCTTCTATGAAATGCAGTAAGTCTGTTGTCTTGCCACTGCGTCTGGCTAGGAAATATGCGTTCGTTAGTAGAAAATTCTATAATTTAATTGGTAAGCATAACATTAAGTCATTCTTCAAATTTCACATTCCAGTTCAAAAATTCTTTATTCTTATATTAATTTTATAAACATCCTTGGAATGGAGATGTAGAGTGATTTGCAAATGCTAGATTCCACCTTGCAGAGTTCTTTGAAGTACAAACTATAAGTTCTTAAAAGCCTTCGCCTGGAATTTAAAGAAGCTTAAATGATTCTACCGAGTAAAGATACAGTTGAATGAAGTTTCTTCAGCTTGTCGAGAATATATTATAAGATTGGGTATATTCTCAAGTTTTTTCCTTTGAAGCACTATAACATATAGTAACTTAAGTCTAATAAAGGGGGTTTTTTAATCATTTGGTTTTCACGAAGAAATAAAACGCTTGTAATTGAATTGTATGGCCAAGAATAGCTTTTGATCAAGATAAGGGCTTGTCATTATGTTTTAAAAATGATCTCGGGCAAGTGAGCGCCGCAACTGGTTTCAATAAATTCCAGCTGAGAGTTCCAAATTTCGACCACTTCTTCTCACAATTTGGGACCGTGTATCAGCAATAAACGTTGTTCCAGAGTAAAACTATTCAATTATGAAATGATAAACCAAACTTAATATAAATCTAGTAACCGCTGTAAAAAAGACCAACTACGAAAAAAGTATTGCTTCATTGAAAGCTACAGGTCTAAAAAAACACCCGTTATAACAGTGATATGCTTGAAAATCAGCTGAGAATACATTTTTACCCAAAACTCTAGTACCTCGATTTCTTTCATTACCTAAATATCCTAAATCACTAAATCACTCCATTCACTTAACATTAGAGAGTGACGAATCGAACAAACTAAACTTACATATATTGAAACAAAATGGCAGTATTTCCGATCCAATCTCTCGGCTCTTTTTAGTATCGTCTTGCGGCAATAAGTTAGGTTAGTTGGGAGGCCGATCCTTGCGGCTTAGGGAGCAACGGATCCCCAGCTGGAAATGCTGGTATTTTGTAATGACAACAAAACCACTCCTATCTATCGATCGACGACTTTCATGTATCGGCAAAGCGCTTTAAGTCTTTCACAAATTTCATGAGTCGGCTAATATCCATGCCAGTCAGTTCGAACTTAGTATGGCGAAAGCTAGACATTAGAAGATCATATATGATTCCAACCCGCCTTCCTCTTTACAGTTTTGGCGTATTGAATTAGACATATCGTCCTATTGGACAACGTCTTGTCAACACTTATATAATTGTGGTCAGATATACCTTGCTGAGAACAACTCGAGCTATTTATTGAGCTCATGAGGTATTTATGTCCAACATATCCAGTCGGCACACTCGCGTCTTGGCTCCCACGTCACTGTTGACAGTGATAACTTCGAAGTCGTAGATAATTTCGTATACCTGGGAACCAGCATTAACATCAATAACAATGTCAGCTTCGAAATCCAGCGCAGAATCACTCTTGCCAACAGGTGCTACTTAATTGAAAAGTAAAGTCCTCTCTCGGCGAACCAAAATCAAGCTCTACAAGTCGCTTATCATTCCCGTCCTGCTTTACGGTGCAGAAGCTTGGACGATGTCAACATCAGATGAGACGACACTAGGAGTTTTCGATAGGAAAATTTTGCGCAGGATTAATGGTCCTCAGAACATTGGCAACGGCGAATACCGCAGACGATGGAAAGATGTGAGCTGTATGAGTTATACGACGACATTGACATAGTTCAGCGAATAAAAAGACAGCGACTACGCTGGCTAGGTCATGTTGTTCGAATGAATGAAAGTGCTCCAGCTCTGAAAGTGTTCGAAGCAGTACCCGCCAGAGGAAGCCGTAGAAGCGGAAGGCCTACACTCCGTTGGAGGGACCAGGTGGAGAGCGACCTGGTAACACTTGGAATCTCCAACTGGCGCCGAACTGCGAAGGAAAGAGACCAGTGGCGCGCTCTCATCGATTCGGCTATAACCGACTAAACGGTTCAACGCCAATAACATACATACATATCCAGTCTGTCTTGAAACAATAATATTTCGATATTTTTTTCTTGCAAATATACCCGCATTCCATCTGAGCTGGAACTATGTTATTCATTTACTGAAACTTAACTTCTTAACCTATCTGATCGTAGAAGTTTAAAGATTCCAAGATAATGTTTTATTTCTTAAAGTTTCAGTTTAGAAACGCTTCTGATATTCAATATATTAGCTATCTTAAGCAATATTTGCTATTTACCATTTAAGCACTTCTCTAAAAATATTCAAATATACCTGATATTCCATTTTTCATAAAAAACTCAACTTTCTCCGAACTACAAGCCACCCACCAAGCTACTTTGAATACCTTTTAAAATTATGAATACATTAAATAGCCAAACTATTCACTCAAAACCGCACTGAATTAAGTGCAAATGAAGTTCAGCAAGCTCCCGCACATACACACAGATATGCAGGGAGCATACATTCAGCGCACACTGTGCTGAAGTGCAATAACTAAGAATTCTTAGAGAGAAAAGAATTGCGAGGCATAAACACCACAAAAATGCAGTCAGCAAAAAATGAATTGTAACGCAAAAAAAAAACGCAATAAACAATGCACAAAATTATGAAGCGCAAAGCAACTGCGAAAAATGTTCACTCTCCTTATAGTATAGTACTCATACATTCGACCGTCGAAATGAAGTTGCTTGGTTGAGGGCTGCAATGAAATGTATTTTTTGTCACAGTTGAGTGCGCTCAAGGGCACGTTATGGTGTGTGGGCGCTGCGGACAGTGGGTGCAAACGAAGTGCGAGAAATTTTTAGATTTTTTTGTGGTTTGGAGGAGCTGGTGGTGTCTTCAAGAAATTTGCTTTAAAGAAATTGTTTTGTAATTTAAATCGGTGATAAGTTGGTATAGCTAATGCTCCTAGAAAGTGGGGAGCACAAAATCTTTTATAATGTACAGGAGATCTCAACTGGATCCCTGATAATAAGTTCATCATTTCAGTATACTAATTGTCTTGACCACACTATATTATCCAACGATCTCAGGTGCAATAATTCCCAATAAAAGATCAGATCATCATTTGCCAGGATTTAATTTGTAGAAAGATAATTCTTGAACAATACTGCTTTGACTAGCTGGGTTATGTCGATTAGAGTGTTATTACATGAAGACTTGTCTTTTAGTTATCCTGTCTTCTAACTTACCAGGAATTAAGCTCAGTACATTATACAAATATCTTGTGAATGGAAGAAAATTATCCTATTCGTAGGTCACTGAGTTCTCACAAGAGATCTAATGATCAATTTTATAAAAAAAAGAGTCGTTTAGAGTGTTATAGTGAATCTTTGTTGTTCTTATCTTTCTTCATCTATTGTTCGATCGAATATTATTGATGACCTGTGATCTAACCATGGAAGACATCTACTTTTATTGAACTACAACTTACCGATCTTTACGTGGTCTATCACATGATCTATCGTAACGCTAGGTTTGAAAGAGAGATATATTCCGTGTTCCAACGATCTAACAGCCACTTGGAATGCTATTAATTGATCGGATTTTACGAGAGCGAATTTTGAGAGAGCGACAGAGAAGGAGTAGTAGAAGAGAGGTTAAAAGAGAGTCTTTCATTTCTATAAAACTACTAAAAACCAACCCACAGCAACCACAGCAACATCAAAATATCCACCAAAAGCCGTGCGAAAAACGTTCAAAATTCAAATGAATTCATTTTGCGTTGCTTTTCGCCCCCAAAATCGCTGAAGCATTTAATTTGCGGAAAGACAACACGCAGTCAAGCAATCAACCAACCAGCCGGCCAACTGAACTAACCAACAACCAACTTTTGGCGGTGAACCAAACAGTGCAACGGTCAGCCAACCAAGCGATGCGCAGCGGCAAAAAAAAAAGAAAATCTGCATAAGCAACAACAACAACAACAATAACAAAAACATTAAAATAAATATAATGCGCAACAGCTGTTGGTGCAACAACAAAGCGGCGCTGTTTAGTGTGGGTAGTTGATTGTTGTGGTTGTTGTCAGTCGTACTTTTGTTGTTGTTTTTTTGGTGTTTGTTGTGGTTTGATGCAGTTGCCCTCGGACATGCGCAACAAAATTTATTTAATTTATGCACAAAGGTGTCACATTGACTGGCTTTAATTAATGTTGCACGCGAAAGTTTACATTTTCACCAAGAGGGGGAGAGAGAAGGGCGTAGCTGGGTCAGCGCTGAAGCGTAAACTGTTAACTGCAATTCTTTTATGAAGAAAGACCAATTTTTTTTCATACTCACCCACATGATACTATTAAGTTGACAATCAACTGTCAGAGCTTAGTTATTAATTGCTGTAAAGTGTTGTTGCAACAACAAGCGATTAATTACTGGTTAATGAAAAAAAAAATTTTAATACATTTTTCTTGTCTTAAAAAATTTTTTTTTTCCTAATCGGAAAATATATTTTTTTCTTTTTCAAAATCTTTTTTTTTTTTACAATTTTTTTTTAAGCCTACAGCCCTTTAAAAACACCAACTCACATCTCAATTAATTTGATGAAGTTCACGTTTAATTTAATTAAATTCAGTGTGTTCTCATGTTTATCAACACCAACAGCATAGAACGCAGAACTCGTCAAACGCTGGTGATTTTTAATCAAAAGTGTGCTTGCTGTTCAGCATAACAATGGGACTGACCAGCGGCGCTACTGGCAGCAAACCACTGTGACGCGCACTCAGAACATAAATCACACGTGTGTTCTGACATACAGACATATGAACTTCATTTGTGTGGGAATATGTAAATGTGCCAGTCGTCATTGTGAAGCATTGACAGCATAACAATACAAAAAGGTGCGGATTTATTGATTACTTGACAGTTTCACACTACGGTTCTGATAACTGAAGACTAACATGAGCTAGATTACACTAAAAAACCGTATATTTATATAGATATTTTTAAAATTGCCTACCCACCAATCATAATAACTGGACGCTTTCATTGTCTGTGCAGAGATATTTTAGAACAGTAGAAAGCCCCAAAATACTTACATCCCATCTATTCGTAATCTCAAAGCTTCAGTGTTTCAATTATATTCAGAAGATCTCGAAAAAATTGGTTCTTAAGTAAGAAATAGGGGGATAAAAGGAGCTCTATTCTTAGAAAGAAAGAATCTTAAAAGACATATTAGTGCCTAGTTTATAAAGAACCCAAAATCATAAGTCCTCACAAATTAGTTGAATTGTTTGGCATATCTTAATTCAAAAATCATAACATCTCATTAACTTCTACATTAATAATCCCTTAATTAATAGCTGATCACCCTCAGTAGCGAGAAAAAATGTTGGCTTGAAAGGCGAAGTCCTGACACTTGCACCATAGAACATTTACTTTCCATTTGATATGTGCATACTTTTTGGAAAGTTGTTATGTTCTGTAGTCCTCATTAGGGAATGATTACCTCAAGACAAAGTTAATAAAAATCTTTCGACATATCTGTTACATATCTTAAGAAGAAAAGAAAGAACCAGCAGCTCAGTTCCTATATTAAGTTATTTTAGGCATAATTCATGAACACCTTACTTCCCTTTCTCCTGATCAATAACCTTCTTCCTCCATAAAACATTTTTTAAATGAAGAGTTGCCCCCCTCAAAAATCTAAAGGTCGATCTCTCGCTAGATCACTTGAAATATTGTAGCAAGGTATTTTATAAAAAGCCGACACAATTAAATATAAGAGATATTGTCGAATAATTCTTACGAATATCTTCAACAGCTGGATATTTTTTTAAGCACTACTTAGAAAGATGAACTCTCATGAGTATTTACCGACATTTTAATAGGTCTCGCAAGTTAAGAACTATTGGGATTGATTTTTCTTTTTTTCATTGGAGGAAAACCACCGTAAGGAGCTCCAGAATAAAACTCACCTACTTTATAAATTCAAGCCAAGCCAACCTCCAAGCGCGATCTTGCTGTATATACCGTACACCTTCTGTGTTATATACCTTTCATTTTTCCTTTTTCTCCTGGATAGCAAGTTAGAGGATAGGCGTCCAGCATTTTTCGATAAAAAAATTTGTTATCTTTTTCGAACATCCAACTTTGACCCCTTATAGCATACTTTCGACTTTTTAGTAACTCTTTTGTCATTAATAATATTTATAATGTTTTTAAATAAGCATTTTTTCGTGCTTTGAAGGCGAATATTTCGATTTTGGAGGTTAACTCATGACTCAGTTTGGTCAAATACCCAGAAAAAGGTCGAATTTGCCGAGTGTACATCGCTCGATCGAAATTTCAATCCAGGAGTAGTTCTTAACGACTTAACGATTGCTATTTATCATATGAACCCTAAGACCCCATGTGATGGTGAACAATTCAAATATATAAAAAATATATATTTTGACTTAAAAGAAACCCTATTTGAACGAAGGGTAACTTATTTTACAACAGATCAACGTGTTTAACTTAAAATGTCTGTAAACTTACCACCATAGTGTCGAATATGTTCAATTTAGATAAGCATCTGCCTCCGTGTGAGACATATCAAGCCAACTAAGGTGTCACTTTGTAGAATCAAATAATCAAATCTCCTCAATTTGTATGCCAAAGTGTGTGACAATTTTATTATCACTGGACAAGCACTAAAACTACGACGCATTAAACATTTTCGATGAAATTAAATGGAAGTCACATATCAATCTAATGGCCGGCTGCGACGCAGCGCCGTCCATTTATGGACGCCATAGAAACGCAGCCGGTTTAACAATTGACCGACTTACTCACGCATGCAGGTGTAGAATTGAATTTACAACGTTCTGTAAAAGGGTTAATTAGAAAGTACGTGTGGCAAATACGAAATCACTGCATTATAGGCAAAGTGGAAGTAGAGCCATAATAGACATACTAAGCAGTGCCATCGATATACTATGGCTCACCAAAGAAGGTTAAGGTTATTAGAATGAAATTCATAAAATTGTCTAGTCGAAAACTAAATTATAGTCTAACTGGCGTTTAGAATTGTGGAAAATTAATTTACATACTAGAATTGTGTAGAGTTATTAGGTGCTACATTTGAGTTGCCTTGAAAGCTCTTCCGAGTATGGTCTAATGTAACCAATAAAAATTCTTAACTTCTACATTAGCTGTAATACTTTGTTTGTACATATTGGAATATAAATAAATAGCGCTACTGCCATATGCTAGTTAATACATATGTACATACATAGTACTGCCGCCCTTTCATTTAATGCCGACTTTATTAATTTTATGGCCTTGTAATTGCATTTAAGTAGCTCCAATTTAGTGGAGTGCACTTTCTAAAACTTAAATTAGGAAATTTTAATTTTTTTGTGAAAATGTTTTGAAGTGAAATACATTATTTTTTTTAATAAAATAAATATGGAAAAAATTTTATAAAAATAAAAAAATAAATATATGGAAAAAAATATATATAAAATATATTAATAAATTATTATTAAAATATTTGAAACATTTTTTATTAAAAAAAAATATTTTATTTTAATTTCGTTTCAAAAATAATTTTTATTTATAAATTATATTTTTTTATGTTTTCCCAGTAAAATTTTTCATGTTTTTTAATATATAAATTATTTTAACTATAGCAAATCTGAGTTTTCTCATTTCAATTTTATGTATAAAAAATAATAAAATTTAATAATAAAAAATAAATCTTACTAATAAATAAGCAATTATTTATTAATATTAAAATATATAGAAATACAAAATAAAAAATATAAATGAATTTTTTTTATTTTTAGTATTTTTTTCTAGGAAAATGTAAATTATAACAAAATATATATTTTATTCCATTTTTTAAGCAGAATTTCTCAAAATTAAACATTTTTATTAAAAATATTGGAAATTAAATATAGAAAATAGTTTATTAATTAAAAAAAAATTAAACGATTTACTGGGAAAGTATAAAAAATTATAAATAAAAATTATTTTTTAGCACAAAAATAATCATAAAAATATTTTTAATGAAAAAATATTAAACAAAAAATTAATTTGCGTATATGTTTTGTTTTTAACTTTTGAAATTATAAAATATTTAATAATTTAAAATTAAAATTTTTTCAACAAAAAAATTATGAAAATATTTTTTTAACACAAAAACTTTAAAAAATATTTTTAATAAAACAAAACTATAAACAAATATCTTTTTTAAATAAAAATACAAAATATAATTAAAATTATATAAAATTAAAAATATATATAAAATTAGTTTGATAGTTTTTTTTAAGTATTTTTTATATAAAAAACATAAATTAAAAATATATAAAAAAATTGATTTTTAAATATTTTAAAAAACAATTAATGCTACACTTAATAAATTATTTGTTATATAAATGTTAAATTTTTGTTAATATGTTTTATAAAAAAAAAATTAATAAATTTGAAATCTAAATTACAGAATTTAATATTAAAATTCTTAACATTTTCACCACTTGATAGTTATAATAAAATTTCCAACCTCCACAAAATTTTTGAGCTTTGTAAGAAAAAAAATTATAACACTATAAGTTCCATAAAAAAAATTCTTATTGACTTTTTAAAAATCTCTATGCCCCCACCCCACAAAACTTAAATAAAAATACATGATTTTTTTTATTTGTTGTTTTAACATATTTGTATTATAATGAAATTAAAATTTATATTAAAATTAAATAATTTACAAATATTTTTAAAAATTATTTTCAAAGTGATAATGTAAAGTAATTATTGATTCAATATTATTAATTTATTTAGAGTCGGTTTTATTAGTATTTGGAATATTGTATGAATTTTTAGCTGCTTTCATTATATCTGAACGGTTATGGTTACACGTACAACTCGATAAGTATATTTTACAAAATTTTGATTTTTAAATAGTTTTTTATATTTCAGACTCATTTTACTTCGAAAAAAATTAGAATGCCTTTCTATTTTCTATTCCTCTATTAAATATTATAGATTTTTAATGGTTCCAAATATTTCGTTTTTTTGGTTTTGAAATAATGTTCTTTAATGTATACCGTGCGAATTTTGTATGATTTTTAGAATTTTTGAGTCTGTCTAAAAAATGTGTGGCAGCAACCGGACTATTCAAAATTAGTGTTTGCGATTTACATATTTGCATACATTTTATTTATTTTTTTATTTTTGCTGAAAATTATTATTTTTTATTTTTAATATTTATATTTTATTTCTTCATTTCATTACTAAACAATTTCAAATAAAATAGCTATTTGTGGCAATTAAATTTTTCAATAAAATTACAGTTTATTTGTATAAATTTCGTAAATTCAAGGAATGTTGTTGCTTAGTACAATTTAATTGAAAATATTAAAATAAAACAATTACCATATACATTTACATATATATAAAGCAAATATAGCTTCTTCAATTGTTTTTGCGCAACAAATATATTTTTATTGCAGTAAATGAAATATATACATACACATAAAGCAAATTTAGCAAATTCAGCGCTTCAAAAAAATAAATTTTTCGCAGCAATTAAATATATTTCAAAGGAAACTTTTTATTTTTATTATTTTTTATTATTTTTTTTTAATATTTCAATTCAATAATTTTCAAATTGTTTCACTTGCTTCACTTTCTTACTACTATGTATATAGTATATGTATATATGTAAGTGTGTGTGTGTATAATGTACAGTAATAATACAGTAATATAACTTAGCGCTAATTTCGTAAATAAATACAAACACTATATCCACTTGCTGATGCATACGCTGCTCATTTTCCCTATATATATATATATATATGTATTTATTACCGTTATTTATTTATTTATTTTTTAATTTTTTAGCCTATCCAAACCGTCTTCGAATAATGAAAATTCTCAAATCTGCTTTATGCGCACTTTTAAATTATTGTTTTTGTATATTTTGTTTTTGCTTTTGGTATTTCTATTATATTATTTACTGGCTCATTTGTTTTTGTAATTTTCATTTCATTTACTTGCTGCTCTTTGCTTTATTTTTTCTGATTTTTCATAAATTTTATTGTTTTTGATTTCTCTTTACCTTTATTTTCGCTTTTATTTTACTTTCTGATTTCTCTTTACCTCTATATTCGCTTTACTTTTAATTTCTATTTTTCTTCCATTTTTGTTTCCACTTTTGCCTTTTCCCTACTATTTGCTCACATTTACAGTTACTTGCACATTTTGCTGCACTGGCGCTTACACAATTTGCAGACGGTTAAAACAGGTACAACAACAACTAAACACTAAACGCTAAAATCTATGCTTAATTCAATTTATGCCCAACGCATTGTGTTTTCCTATTTTATTTTCATATTTTCAAAAATTATTTGTTTTTTTGTTTTAAAAATTTTCGCTCTCACAATTTATTGTGAGCTACGCTTTCAATAATCCTTTTACTTATCATTTATTATCTTGCTTGCTATCATAGATTCTTCTTCTTCTTCTTCTTGTAAATTTCATATTTTATTGTATTTCCTGCGCTTAGCATTATTCTTATTGTTTCGCATTACATTCAAAATTTTTGATTTTGATGCTTCAAGTAACTAGCTTTGCACACCAAATACATACATATACAAAGCTAAAACAACAAAAACAAGGTGGGAAAAGCAATAAAAAGTGAGTTTAAAATTACAATAAAAGCTTATTAAGCATAATTGAGAACTTATCAGTAGAGAAGGAAAAAGAGAGTTTGAGAGAATGAAAGAGAGTGTGATAGGTAGAGTAAGCGAAACTAAAAGATGAGCTTGCAACTCATACGCAATATGCTAAT